>JAGSMP010000009.1:9087500-10423677 GCA_029286625.1 Parnassius orleans
GTAGCACAAATGGGTCAGCTCGACCGGGGTAGGACCATACTCTCACAGAATACCAGCGTAAAATAGCAGCTTAACACTGCTGTGTTTCATATGGTCAGTGTAGAGAACCGGAGACCATTTTTACTGGAAACGAGACATTCCATCTCATACCTCAGAGGTGATAACGCATCTGCATCTGCACAGCATCCACTTACCATCAGGTGGACTGTGCGCTCCTTTGTCACTCTTATTCTATAAAAAAAAAACACTTAGCCAAAATATGTTTAAATGCAAAACTAATAGATTATAATAGATGAGACTTATGCAACAGTTTAGAAGTAAAAAAAATATATTCATGTGCACACAATGATATATGTTATCATAGGGTGCACAGAGTAACTAAATACACAGACAGAGAAACTAAATAAACTCAATTACGCGCCACTCAGAGTAATGGATGATGTACTGGAAGGCTATGTATTTATTTTTCATTAAGCTGAGTGCCTGACATTCACCCCCCTATAAAAATATAGCACTCATTTTGCAATGTTTAAACATTACGACGTAGAATTATGTTGCCTTCTATTTTTCTAGACGTTTAATGTGAATTATGATGAGCTGAGAATGAAAATAATCCCGTAAAGTGGCAATGTATGAATATCCACTACCCCATATCTTCAAGTGGGTGTCGTAAGAGGTGACAGAGGGAAACTAATCCAGGAGATGAGAAGCAGCATCTTTCTGATAACAGGAAAATAATAAAAAAAATTGTGGTTGCTAACCCGCACGCCAAGCGTGGCAACTATGGCAATATAACCCCCACGGCGAAAGTTACAAAGAGACGGCCCCCAGTCCGCTGCGGCCCCGCTATTCCTGGCTACGGTGGTGACCATGGTAACGGCGGGGCAGGGGGTGCTAAGAATCTACGGTGCAGGTTCGGTTGCCACTTAAGACTTCTTTACCTGGAAACATATAAAGCACGCACCCTGAGGACTGACGAGAAGATCCTGGAGCTGGAAGAAGAGATAGACAAGTAGCGCTGGAATATTATAGATTTATCTGAGGTTCGAAGAGAGAGGGAGGTCACGGTAATCCTCAAATCCAGCAACTTGTTATATCACCGGGAGGGCAACCATCTGTCCCAAGGAGGTGTCAGATTTATCGTCCACAAGTCTCTCGTACCTCGCGTACCTTATGCTCAGAATCACGAAACGGTATCCGTTGAAGGTCATACAGGTTTACGCACTAACCTTGGCACATCCCAAGAAGGAGATGGAGGAAATATCTTCAGAGCCATGCATTCCTCCAAAACTTCAATGCAAAACTGGGTACAAGAGCGAACGGCGCGCTGAAGGTAAGGAAATTCGGGATAGGGCAACAAAATCCAAGGGGAAAGCAGCTAGCTGATTACATGGAGAATGAGTGACTCTTTATGATTAACTCTTTTTTCCAGAAGCGGGCCCAGAGAATGTAAACCTGGTTAAGCCCCGACGGTTCGACAACAAATGAGATTGATCTTATTATGACGACTAGACGACAACTGTTCAGTTATGTCTCAGTGATCGCGAGGGTGAAAACTGGCAGCGATCACCGAATGGTGAGAGGCACACTGAACCTGAATGATAAGTTGGAGAGGTCACCTCTAATGAAGTCAACGCTCCGTCCCCTCGTGCTCTTACCCAAAGCCGCGAAAACTTTCAGCTCGAGTTACAAAATCGTTTTCAGTGTCTAGAAGACTGCAACGCATTGGACGATGTGTATGAAAAGCTCGTGGTAACTGTCAAAGCGATTGGAGCTAACTTCCCGTCACAGAAGAACACAAAAACTCTCTGATCACACTCTTAATTTCATGGCTGTTAGACTGGAAATGAAGCTGCAGTCTTCAACAGATAAGACAGCATACAGGCAACTGTACAGACAGATCTCTAATTGCATGCGGCGGGATATACGCAACTTCAATACAGCTGATATTGAAGAAGCATTCGAGCGAAACCAAAGCTCCAAAGTCTTTGCAAAAGATCTGTCTCCCAGAAAGAGCCAACTGTCGAAGCTGAAGACTAAATGTAGTAGCATCGTTTTCGGGACACCTGAGATTTTGAATGAGATTGAGTGATTCTATGGGAGCTGTTCACGTCATCGTTAGAGCCATAAGCAAGTGTGAGCGTTAGTGTTAGTAACGATCCAAGAGCAAAACTTACCCGACACTATTCCGATGATATTCCGGACGTCAGTCTGAGCAAGATTAGAATGGCTCTCCAACAAGTTAAAACCGGCAAGGCCCCGAGCGAGGATGGAATTACAGCAGAACTTCTGAAAGCGGGTAGAAAACCAGTACTGGAAGTCCTTCAGAAGCTCTTCAATTCCATCCTTCATGGTGGCACTACTCCGGAGGCATGGAGCAGAAGTGCGGTGGTCTTGTTTTTCAAGAAAGGTGACAACGCACAGGAACAGCAGGTGACAACATCAGGAACTACAGACCGATTTCCCTTCTGAGCCGCGTCTACGTGCTGTTTTCGAGATTCATTATGAATCGTCTCCCACGCAGACTTGACGACTTCCAGCCTCCCGAACAAGCCGGTTTCCGAAAAGGCACCATAGACCACATACATACCCATCGGGAAATTGTACAGAAGACCGAAGTGTACAATCTGCCACTTTGCATTGCATATGTGGACTATGAGAAAGCCATTGTTGAAGATACCTGCGTCTCCGTCATAAAGAGCAAGGCCGGCTTCGCCGTCTCCAGATGGCAGTGGACGGCGTTTAGGTTCGAGTGAAGTCCCCTGATGTTGCAGAAATTAACGGATAGCGTGGCAGGGGTCGCCTTGGTTTTGTTGCTCAGTTTGCCCCGAACAGTTATTGTCTCAGGAGAGGAGTAGCTTGGTCGTGGATGCTCAGCGAGCGATTCTCCATTACAAGGGGTGCTGGTACCCTCCTGGGGTAGTATCACATTCAATTCCGCTACCATGTTGATGAGGGGGGAATTGAGCCTCCGGCCACCTGCACTCACCAGACGAAACGCAGAAGTAGAGCTTCTACTAGGAACATGGCAGTGGTAGATATAGAACCATAAGAAAAGGTGGTACAGTTATGCTGCAGCTATATTATGGTTGTAGATCAAATGGGTCGGCTCGACCGGGGAAGATCCACGTTCTCAAAGAATGACATTTAAAAAAAAATTATATTTGATTTTTTTTCCAATATGCTAATACTACAATAACGGCATCTCTTTTTACATATGTAAGGTACAGTCACATTTTTCACATGTCTACTAAGTACGTTTTTGTTATCGAACAAGGGTACCAAACTAGCACACAGTCCATCTGATGGTAAGTGGATACTGTGGCTCATAGACATCTGCATTTATCCTCGATTAAGAATCCAAATGCAGATGCATTGTAACCCCTGAGGACTAGGATAGAATGCCTCGTATTCAGTAAAAAGGGTCTCCGGTTCTCGGTATACTCACCATACGTACAATACCAGGTATTCTCTGTGGGTAGAGCGTGTGGCAGGGAACGAATGGGCTTCCCCGGTCGAGCCGACCCATTTGTGTTACCAACATATTAGGTCCTTACATATGAAATTGGCGTTTTGTACGGGAGGAATATAAAGTCAATTTTTTTTTTGTAAAATATATTTAATTAATCAAAGTATGCACCGTTGTTATCTATGCACTTTTGCCATCTCACAGGTAATTCATTGATCCCTTTACTAAAAAAACCATCGGGGCGAGAATCAATAAACTCTTTGAAGGCAGTTTGGACTGCCGCATCGGAGTAAATTTTTTTTCCTTTTAAGAATTTGTCCAAATTCCGGAAAAAATGGTAATCTGTTGGAGCAAGGTCCTGGGAATAAGGTGGATGTCGCAGACATTCCAATTGTAGCTCATCTAACTTATTGGTTGTTTGTTGTGCAGTGTGTGGTCTTGCGTTGTCGTGAAGCAGCAGTGGCCTAGAGCGATTGACCAATCTCGGTTGTTTAGCAGCTAGTTCTTCCTTCATGGTTTGCAGTTACTGACAATAGATATCTGCCGTAATCGTTTGGGCAGATTTTAGAAAGCTGTAGTGAACGACACCGGCGCTAGTCCACCAAACGCTCACAAGTAACTTTTTCTGAATCAATTTTCGTTTAGGGCAGGATTTGGCTGGGTCTCCAGGGTTCAGCCATTGCGACGAGCGCTTCCGATTATCGTACAGTATCCACTTTTCATCACAAGTAATGATTTGATTTAAAATCCCTTCATTATTGTGTCGGTTGAGCAAAGTAACATAGCAGTCGACGCGTGTTTGCAAGTTCGATTCACTCAATTCATGAGGTACCCATCGTTCAAGTTTTTTACTTTCCCGATTTGCTTCAAGTGGATTAATACAGTTTTATCACTTACTCCGAAGCCTGCAGCTTTCTGAAGTACTTTGTGATGGATCCGATTCCACAATAGCCTTTTATTCTTCATTTTCCACTTTGGTCTCCAGCCGTCCACGGGGTTGGTTCTGAAGGTCGAAAATTTCAAGAACGAAAACGTTGAAACCAAAAACGTACCGTGCTTTCTTTTGCGACACCAGTGCCGTACACATCATTAATCCTTCGAGCTGTTTCTGCAGCACTGGTGCCACGGTAGAACTCGTACTCGTAAATATACCGATATTTCATGTTTTCCATTGTGCAGTAATAAGCGACGCCAAAGAAAATAATAATGAGAAAAAAAACAAATGAATTCCTGTTTTCAAAACTCAAATGTACCAGGTAAATGAATTTATAAATTTGAATTTGGAATTCTTAACCAAAGAGGAGATATTTCAGATCAAAATGGTCAGTACGACAAAACGCTAATTTTATATGTAAGGACCTAATAATACAACTGCAGCATGGCTCTACTACGTAAAAACCACACGTGTGTACCAACAGAGTGAATGAAAAATAAAAAATTCTTTCACTTTGTAACTTATCCACCATTCATTGTGACTATGAACTACTACTACTATGAACTTAACTTTAATTTATGATATCCTTTTGACTGGTTTTGACTACAATTTCATGCACCATTTTATAATAAAATCCAAATAATGATTTCTTATATTTAAGCGAATACGTGGTATTTTACGTGGTAGGGACATGTTGCATCTACATTAGTAGTATACATAGTTACACGGCACACTATAATAGTTACACTATAATAGAAGTTAGCACGAATGGGTTGGCTCGAAAGAGGGAAGGACCACGCTCTCACAGAATAACAGCTTAAAATAGCAGCTTAACGCTGCTGTGTTTCGTATGGTGAGTGTAGAGAACCTAAGACCCCTTTTACTGGAAACGGGGCATTCCATCTTAGTCCTCACGAGTGACAACCCATCTGTATTTTGATTCGTAGTCGAGGATAGATGTAGATGTCTATGGGCCGCAGAAACTACTTACCATACGGTGGACTGTGTGCTCGTTTGTCACCCATATACTATAAAAAACTACATATTTAAATAAAACTAGTTTTTACGGATTCTATCGCGTGTAATATAAATAACAATTTTTTTATTAACAAACCAAATAATTTTGTTTTGTGTGCTGGCCACATTAGCTTGTTTGCCATCTTGAAAATATAATATGTTTGCTTCATGAATAAAAACAAATTACTGTATGAAACCATATACGAGAGAGTTCAGAGGATTTTCCGTAATATAAGGTAAATTTCATACGTTAACAACAACGTTACAATGTGACAAAAAAGGATTGAACCTCTAAACGTGGAGCTCTGAGTAATTTAATATACCAACCCTCTTTATGGGCTGCGCAAATGTGAATGTATGGGCAAGGCCGCCTTTGCGAGCTTGACATTGTTAGGCAAATGCGGGTTTTCCCTTTTAAATTGGTCGATATATTTTTTAATGTTGCGCTCACTGAGCGGAACGGGGTAATACAGATGGCACGAATAAATTAGTCTATTATAAGAAATTTATGTTAATCTTACATCTTGGTAGGCTAACTCATTACGTGGGTGTCGCAAGAGGCGACAGAGGGAAACTAACAACTATTAATAGAAATATTACTGCTACTAGTAAATAGAAAAATAGAAATATCAATTATTTCTATCTACGTAGTTTAAAAAAAATTATATTCACTCCTTAGTTACTCGGAACAGACACAAGCTAGTAGTACCAGTTACTCGACTCCACCGAGTCCATAATTCATTCTTGAGGCGATGTACGAGTATACGCTTTTACAACAAAATTCCGGAGGTTGTTGTAGTTTATGGACGATGGGAATGAGGTGATCGCTACCAAGTTATTTCTAATTTGTTTTGTGTTGTTAGTAGTGTAACATATTAAATGAGAGTAAGTTATTCTTTTCTCAAAAAAAATCTAGGGCTGGGATTCTTGCTGGTTCTTACCAGGACAGAGGTATTTTCTGAGCCAGTGGTAAATTAAACATAAGAGTGACTTTCGATAAGTATTATTTAGAATATATTTTGAATAAAAAAGTAGCTGTTCTCTTCTATTCTATACTAACGCAATAATAATAAATGACAACCCGCCTGACAAGCATGGCATATATGGTAAATGTTCCCTAATTTGAAAATTAAGTTTTAATCAGAAAAGTTACATCATTCATACGACCCGCTGCTGAACACAGATCACAGATGTGCCCTTTTCGGTTTAAAGAACTTTATTTCTTACTAGATTTTACCAGCGACTACGTCCGCGTCACAAAAACTGCAAAATCAATTTTGCATCTAAACTTTAAGAGATAAAAAGAAGATAAAGTGTACGAACCTATTTTGTGATTTACAAATCCCAAAATTGCCTCGTTTTAAAGGGGATTTTGCCATAGTTGCCACGCTTGGCAGACTGATTGCCAACCACAGTTTGTTTATTATTTTCAGTTGTCATCAGGAAGATGCTGCCGCCAGTCCGTTGTTTCAGCCTCCCCTCTGTCGCCTCTTACGACACCTACAGGTCGATATGGGGTAGTGGTTCTTTTTACATCACCACTACACGATATTCCGAAATTACCTTAAGATTTTTGCCCTATTAATCTGTGTAAACTAGTTGTCGACATGAACAAACGGTTTAACTTATTTAAATTATCAAATTGCTCGCTCAAAGGCCTAGTATAGCTATTCAGCGAGGAAACATAGTCAGCGTTCTTGACACTAGTATACCGCGGGGAGAAGGTTTGTATAATAATTTAAGGTGTTATTTTTTTAAGGTAATAAATGTTGTACAGTTTAATGTTGAACAAACAATTTATAACAAGATTCCCTGTAATAT
Source organism: Parnassius orleans (assembly GCA_029286625.1). Taxonomy (NCBI): domain Eukaryota; kingdom Metazoa; phylum Arthropoda; class Insecta; order Lepidoptera; family Papilionidae; genus Parnassius; species Parnassius orleans. Next base: position 9,094,742 of record JAGSMP010000009.1, read on the forward strand.
TATAAAACCTCTTAAAAATTATCAACTGTGTTTAGACCATATAATTGAAACTTAAAACCACTTTGGGATAATAGGAGTTCCTTATGGCTTTTATATCAAATAATGTCACTATACAGATTCAGATGCCACGAAAGTGTAGAAGAACCACTTAAACGTGGCATTGGAGTCTGGATTCACTAGATCTTGCCATAAGGGGGTCAATATCGATGGCACATAGGGTAATGCCATCAACAATATCCCTCCTGATGGTATTCAATTACTGGGCTGCCTTATGCCTCTGCACAGCATAGCTCAATCGTTTGTTATTACTTACATTACTTTTCAGAAAATATACCAAAGATCAGAACTTCTTTCATCAAGTTTCGCCTTGGGAGTTCATCAACAATCGCCAAGAACGAATATTGGCGGATCATTATTGGGCGTTAACTAAGATGTTAAAATTACTTAGCCAAGAGATTTAGGCTAAAGTTAAAATTTAGACAAGTTTATAATGGATTTCCGCAAAATAACGCCTGATTTTATGAAATACTATCTGTTCCCCACGACTTCACCCGCGTGTAATTTAGGGTTTTATTTATTTTGCGCGGAATCCTAATACCTTTTCTAAAATAAAAGTAGCCAAAGTTACTTTTTATAACGTCAGCCATCTGCCAATGAAAGTCCCGTCAAAATCGGTCCTTCCATTTCGGAGATTAGCCGAAACAAACAGACAGACCGACAGACAGACAAAAATTTAAAGATTGTGTTTTTGTTATAAGTACCGTATATACTTTCATATGTATTTAGTAAAAAGCTGTTATTTTGACATTACAAACAGACACTTAAATTTTATTTATTTGTATGTATATTGTATAGATTGGGAATTTCAAATAATTTATACAATGAAGGCATGTGTAAGAATTCAGACGGATTATAATTTTCTCCAAACAAATCCTCAAATTAGTATTTAAAAAAAAACTGGACCAGCATAATTGATGGTTTAAACAAAGAATTGAGGCTTTTTTACAAAAACTTCGAGGAACTGATTTTCAATCGAATATTAACAATACTTTGAATCAATCTGATCAAAACGATGCTGCGGCTTTTGAGAAATATTTCACTGATGTTTCTTTTTTGACAACAAAATCTTTAAATTCTTCTCCTACTGTCGCCCAATCACTGCTTATATAAAATGTAAAGGCTTGTTAAGGCCAAAAGATATCGTTAAATATTTTAAAGCTGTTAAGAAAACGGCAGACTTATGGGGGATTTCCGTTAAAGTTATTGCGTTCATAATTGATTTTAGCACCTTAGACAATAGCACCATATCTAGCCACTATTCGAATACAAGCGTCAAATCTTATGTTTCCTGATTTATTGAAACATAGTAAGTCATACCTTTATTTTAATCTGTTAGTACATTAGACCCCGCAAATTTTCAACATTTCAGTACGTTTCGTAGTAGTACGTTCAGTTCGTTTCGTTATTGTCAGTTTAGTTTCAATCAACATTTAGTAAAAATTTTCAATAAATAATTTTACATTAGATGTTAAGTTTTTTTAATATAAATAAATTGCTTTATAAAATCAATTTGGGCTTACAAGGTCGCTCGACAAATGAAGCCGGTGTTGAGTTTATTACACATATTTTTGTGCATGGGAGAATTTAGAGGATGCCTTAATCTATGTTTAAAAAACAAAAGTAGTTTTAATTAAAAAAAAGTGATATTCACTCTGTAAACACCAGTAACAAACACAAGCTAGTGCTACCAGTTTCTCGACTGCACCCCTGGGAATGAGATGGTCACAGGCCAAGCTGTTTCTTGAATAAGTTTTGTAATTAGTTTGTACAACCTGTGTTCTTATTGTATAATTTGTTTTGAAAGAAAAACAGTCCCGCTGGTTCTATCTAGGACAGTTTTTTTTCCGAAACAGTGGTAAAAATAAAAATGACTTTCAATAGGAATTACTTCTAATCTATATTGAATAAAAAATATTCAATTTTATTCTTATTATATGAAACGCATCCAATATTAATATGAAATAGACCCCGTTACTTATGTTAAATATGTTACGGTATCTGTGAATTAAATTACACCATACTCTGTGGTTCTTATTGCACTGTATTCTATATAGTAGCAGCCAATAGCTCCAGGGATTTGAACGCAGAACCACATGATCTGCAAACGTGTTAATGACCATTAGATCAACGAGACAGTCAAGCAATTGACTATATATTTAGTTATAGTGCACGAAATATCAAAAGCACACTTAAATGTGATATACCAGCGTAAAATAGCAGCTTGATGCTGTTGTGTTTCGTATGGTGAGTGTAGAGAACCGGAGATCCTTTTTACTGGAAACGAGGCATTCCATCTTAGTCCTCACGGGTGACAACGCATCTGCATTTTGATTCTTAATCGAGGATAGATGTATATGTCATGTCTATGGGCCACAGCACTCACTTACCATCAGGTGTGTGTTCGTTTGTCATTTTTATTCTATAAAAAAAAAGATAACAGACACGACGATTATAATGAAAGAAAATTTCATTGTAACAAGACAGACTTTTAACGTTGTTTTAATAGAAACGTTTCTAACTCAATCTTCAATTGTAATGAGAAAAGTTTTTGCTCCTTTGATAATTTTCATTCATTCATGAAAGATAATTAATATCCACAGCTGGATGAAAATAGGTCATTATTATTAATCTATATAATAAAAAAAAATTGTACTCCTTTTTAAGCATATTGCGCGCACGGAGGAATATGGCTTTTGTTAAATTTTATATGGAGAAGGAGTGTGGAAATCTAAAATTTATTTAAAATATGTGTTAAGAATAAATTAAATTAAACATACATTGTTTACGTCATACTGTCAGTGTCGAACACATAAATGTTGCTTGAACAAATTATGTCGTTTGTTGACGTTCATAGAGATATCTGCATTAGAACCAGAGTAACTGACATAGCCCAACGGATCAGTAAGTTGAAGTGGCAATGGGCCGGGTATATAGCTCGAAGTACCGCCAAACGATGGAGATAAGTTTGTCGAGTGGCAGCCTCGTACCAGTTAACAGAGTACAGGGCGACCTCCCACTAGATGGAATGACGGCCTAATTAGACAATCAGGAAGTCGAGGTTACAGAGGTTGCAAAATTAATTATTTGTTTTTAGTTCCTTGATGTCAGCTTTTACTTTTTATTAAAATACTAATTTTTGACACTTTTGAGTGAACTAAGGAATGTCACTAGCTCGAATGTCGTCTAATTTTTTTTTTATAGAATAAGGGTGATAAACGAGCACACAGTCCACCTGATGGTAAATGTATGCTGTGGCTCATAGACATCTACATTTATCCTCCACTAAGAATCATAATGCAGATGCGTTGTCACTCCTGAGGACTGAGATGGAATGCCTCGTTTCCAGTAAAAAGGGTCTCCAGTTCTCTACACTCACCATACGAAACACAGCAGCATTAAGCAGCTATTTTACGCTGGTATTCTGTGAGAGCGTTGTCCTACCCCGGACGAGCCGACCCATTCGTGCTGCAACCACAATATAGGTTGACTGGTAGAGAATGCGTCAAGGCATTAAGTTCGCCCTTTGTGTTCTTTTGTTTTAAGGAATGCAATAAAGAATAAATAAATAAATAAAATAAAATATAGCGGCGGGTTTGCTTCTCGCTGGATGATCCCAGAGCTGTTGCTGACTCTGTCACCGATGTGGTGATACAGGGAATGGAACTATTTATTCCATCATCTGTGGTACCCATCGGTGGCAGATCGCAGCCTTGGTTTGGTTGCTCCTGTAAGACTGCATTACGCAGTAAGCAGGAGTGTTATCAGGCCTGGGCTGAGGCTTCGGCGGCTCGGGATGTAAACACCAGCGAGCTTAAAAAGAAGTATAACTTCGCCTCCAGGTCCTTCAAAAGAGTTATTGCCAAGGCAAAGTCAGAGCACATGGGCAGAATTAGCGAGAAACTAGTTCGCCTTCCTTCGGGAACCCGTGCATTCTGGTCTCTCGCCAAGGCTGTCCAAGGGAATTTCTGTAAGCCATCACTACCATCTCTACACAGAGAGGATGACACACTGGCCCATGCCGCAAAAGAGAAAGCCGACCTTTTAGGCTCACTTTTTGCGTCCACTTCGACTCTTGATGACGGGGGGAACACACCGCCGACCATCACGCAGTGTGAGTGCTCTATGCCTGATTTGCGATTCACACAGGGCTCATTACGCAAAGCACTCCTCTCCCTGGACAAGTCTAGTGGGCCTGACAGAATCCCACCAATTGTGCTGAGCTCCAGAGTTGGCACCGGTTCTAACGCGTCTTTTCCGGTACTCCTACTCCCTAGGCGTTGTCCCAAATTCATGGAAGATATCTTTCGTGCACCCAATCCCTAAAAAAGGTAACCGCTCTGATCCGTCCAATTACAGGCCTATCGCCATCACCTCCTTGTTCTCGAAAATAATGGAGTCCATTATTAACTGCCAGCTCTTACGGTACCTTGAGGATCACTAGCTGATTAATGACTGCCCGTACGATTTCCGTCGAGGTCGCTCAGCTGGTAATCTTCTTGTTTACCTAACACATAGATAGGCGCAGGCGATCGAGAACAAGGGGGAGGCATTGGCCGTTAGTTTGGACATAGCGAAGGCCTTCGATCGGGTCTGGCACAAAGCGCTTCTTTCGAAGCTTCCTTCCTATGGGCTTCCCGAGAAATTGTGCAATTGGATCACCAGTTTTCTGGCTGATCGGAGCATCAAGGTCGTAGTAGACGGTGCGTGCTCCGATTACAAGTCTATTAACGCTGGTGTTCCACAAGGCTGCGTGCTATCACCAACGCTGTTTCTTCTGCATATCAATGATATGTTGCAAACCGGTAACATTCATTGCTATGCAGACGACAGCACTGGTGATGCTCTATACACCGGCCGTGCTAATATTTCTCGGGAAAACGTCGCCGAGTACCGGAACAAACTTGTGTCTGAAGTCGAGACTTTGGTGAACAAAGTCTCGGATTGGGGGCGACTAAATCTAGTCCAGTTCAATCCCCAGAAGACACAAGTTTGCGCGTTTACCGCTAAAAGGAACCACTTTGTCGTATCTCCTCAGTTTCAAGGCACTCCTCTTGTTGCCTCAGCCAGTTTCGTCGTCACTTGGAAGAGAAGGTCAAAGTGGCCTCTAAAAAGCTTGGCGTGCTTAGCAGAGCGGGACAGTATTTCATGCATGGTACACCACCTACAAACTTTACAAGGTGCAGGTTCGGCCTCACATGGAATACTGTTCCCATTTCTTGGCAGAGGCTCCCCAGTGCCAGCTCCTTCCACTTGACCGCATCCAGCGCAGAGCGCTTCGAATCGTTAACGACCGAGTTCTTTCCGATGGGCTTGACTCACTGGCACTGCGTAGAGATGTTGCATCTCTTTGCGTATTTTATCGCATGTACCACGGGGAGTGCTCTGAGGAATTGTTCGGACTAATTCCAGCCGCTCAATTTCACCGTCGCACATCGCGACAAAACTCGCGATACCATCCATACCATCTGGATGATTGGCGGTCCACCACTGTGCGATTTAGAAGAAGGTTTCTTCCTCGCACAACTTCCTCGGGGAACCGATTACCACCAGCGATTCTTCCGTACCGATACGACTTAGGGACCTTCAAGAAAAGAGCCTACTCCTTTTTAAAAGGCCGGCAACGCATCTGCAATTCCCCTGGTGTTGCGGTTGTTCATTGGTGGCGGTAATCACTTACCATCAGGTGAACCGCATGCTCGCTTGCCCCCTCTCCTATAAAAAAAAAGCTAAAAAATGTTATAATAATAGAATAAAGTAATAGTTACATTAAAGACTTCATCTCTTATTCTCTTATTTATGAGCCCCCTGAAGTAGAAAAAAAATCATTAATATCGGTTCACAATTGACCCCTCCTCCCCTCCGCCTCCCCCCGGTAGTGGAATAAAGTGCCAGCAACGCACCTGCAAATCCATGTTGGTGGGTGTTGCAGTTGTTCAAGGGGGGCGTTTTACTGCCATATATCAGAAGCTATAACATCCTATGGCATATCCCATAGTAGCCTTTTATGTCACCCATGTGACGAAATAGATTGATAGACAACCGTCAACACAGCACTCGCGTTGCAAGAGGGTGACGGATTATAGGGGTAGCTTTTTGGAAAACATAAGTCTGCTCTCCGCCTTAACTATTTAATTTTAGTATTGAACGGGAACAATTTCTTTTTGTATGAAGAATGGGCCCATCACATATTGTGGCGTAACTTAATGAAATACATGTCCATTTGTTCCTTATAACCTATACATTACAATATTAATATTAGTTTCACCATATGTAACGGGAATACTGGGAAATTAACAATAAAAATATGAATATCATAATAACCTAAAAACAAACTAAAAGCGATTGTCTAGTAGTTTTCACCGGTATTATAAGTTAAAATAGTGCTCTGGTCAATAATTAATAGTATAAAACAAAGTTGTACTATATCATGCATTTATAGGTACTTTAAGATTGATGGAAAATTCTTTTAGTAGTTCGTCCTTGGTTACACGAAATTTTTTTTCATATTGCATTAGCCAGAATACGAATATCAAATCATTTTTTTAGATTTCATGATTCCGGTTAGATTTTCATAAAATCTTTAGACCGTTTACTATTAAAATTGGTATCTTTTTTATGTGTAATAAAATTAAGCTACGTTAAAATTTCTAGTGGGCCCAAAAACAATTGTCTGCTTTCTATAAACAGCGATAATCTGCACGCACACACTTATCAAGAATACTAAAGTGTAAAAATAAATTTTACTGTTTTCTTCTTTACGAAATAATACACAAAAGTTAAAAAGTTACAACCTGTATACGTCCCATTGCTGGGCACAAGCCTCCTCTCATATCTGAGAGGGTTTTAGGGCAAGGAAATGTCCGCCGCGCTGCCCCAATTCGTGTTGGCGAATTTCACATGTCTTCAAAATATCACGGCTTTGTCCTATAAAAATTCTTTAAATTTGCAATAAAAATATTGATAGTCACTTAGAGGTAAGCATTACACATTTACAAAATTTCACTAAAATCGTTTGAGCGATTTTGGAGATTAGCGTGAACGAACATCGTGACACGGGATTTTTATATATTAAGATGCGCACCCTGGCGGCAAAAACTTCTGCTACGCCTCTGCACAACACGGTAAAGACTTTATATTGTTTTTTTTTTACATAAATTATGGATACATAATAAAGCGGTGTTTTTGTGTAATATCAAATATGACTTAGCAGCTTATTGATATTAATTTGTGATATTGTATTGTGACACGCTCGTTCCACACGAAATAACTTAAACATGCGACTCGTGTACATTACTTCGCATTACAGACCATTTGTCGGGAAAAGGATTTATTTTAAATCTAGTAATTTATGTTTTGCTACAAGATTTTCAAGCATATAGCATGCATGAATATATTCATTTAAATATATACCTCCACTCATTCAGCCTATCATAATATACTGTTGCACAAATCTCTCCCCATAGACTGCCCGCTTGGCAAGCGTGTTGGCAACCGCAGTTTTTTTGAGTTGGGAAGATGCTGCTGCCCATCTTTTTTCCCTCTGTCGCCTCTTACGACACCCACGAGATGATATGGGGTAGTGGATATTCTTACACCGCCACAACACGGTAGATATACCTTTATACCTGTCTCTTTCTATTGATATTTAGTTAAAAGAGAAAGAACAACTTTAAGCATTTCCGAAATTTAGGTCGATTTTATGACTAAGACCGTATCTGTTTTACTGGTTTCTTAATCCTCGGATTAAGTTATTCGTAAGATAAAAAACAACATTACTTATGTAAGTTAGTTAAGTAAAAATTACAATTTCTATCAAAGTCCACTGCAAACACAGACCTCCTAATAGATTGCCCCTTAAGGAGGATGTTGGCCATAGCTGCCACGTTTAGCAGGCGGGCTGGCAACCGCAGTTTTTTTAGTTGTTACTAGGAAGGCGCTGCTGTTCATTTTCTAGTTGGCTTCCCTCTGTCGTCTCTTACGACACCCACAAGATATATTAAACATATGAGATATATATAAAATCAATTTTTCGATTTAAAAAATCTCCACATTTTCGGAATAAAATATAGCCTAGATCACACCAAGCATTGCTCTCTATCTTTTTGTAAAGTTTCATTACATTCTGTTCAGCCATTCCGAAGTTTAGCCCGGAGAGACAGACAGACAAAAATTATAATAGTACAGGTAACCCCCTCCGCTTAATATAATGCAGTTATATCGACAAATCAGACAGACACTTCAACTTTATTAATATGTGTAATATCAATACATAAAAAAGTTAAATTGTTTCACTTTAATATTCAGTCAAGTTTTAATTTATTTAATGGATTTTTTTTTATCTGATGCTTGAAAACTCGGCCCTTAATGGAATAAATTATGCCAATGAGTGCGTCGTTGTATTGTTTTACTTATTTGTTTTTTTTTATTCAATAAGGATAACAAACGAGGAGAAAGTCCACTACCATCAAGTAGATGCTGTGGCCCATAGACATCTACATCTATCCTCGGTTAAGAATTAAAATGCAGATGTCACCCTTGAGGACTAAGATGGAATGCCTCGTTTCCAGTAAAAAGGGTCTCCGGTTCTCTACACTCAGCATACGTAACACAGCAGCGTTAAGCTGCTATTTAATGCTAGTATTCTGTGAGAGCGTGAGAACCCCGGTCGAGCCGACCAATTCTTGTTACAACCATAATATAGCTGCAGCGTGGTTCTAACACTTATAAAACTAACTGTTATAAGGTGCTGCTGTTCATCTCCTAGTTTGCTTCCCTTTGTCGCCTCTTACGACACCTACAGGACGATATGGGGTTACAATACAATACAATACTCTTTATTGTACACAAAGAAAAGATAAAAATAACAAAAAAATAAATAAACCACTATTGACGGAAATACAAAGGGCGGTCTTATTGCTACATAGCAATCTCTTCCAGACAACTCAGGGGTTATTTGAATCAATATATTAAATACTAGCGACCCGTCCCGGATTCGCCTGGGGAGGATATATTAACGCAGCGTTATTTAGATTCAAGATAATCGTCAAAGACCATTTATTTTATCTTATCAACTTTTTGATTTAAAAAATCCAAATCTTCTATATAAAACATAACCTAAATCACTCCTGGTATTGCTATCTATCTGCTCGTATAGTTAATACGTCGTCATTACATTCGGTTCAACCATTCCGAAGATTCACGATCAGACAAAAATTTTAAAAAGTCTTAAAGGTATACAAATAACCTTCTAACTCAATAAAAAACAGTTATTTCAACATTATAGACTGACACTTCAACTTTATTTATATGTTTGTAATATCAATATATAAAAAACAAGTTCAAATGTTTCACTTTTATATTTAGTCAAGTTTTAATTTATTTAATGTAATTTTTATCTGACGATTGAAAATTCGATCCTTACTGGAAATGATGTGATGGAGGGCGTCGTTAACTTGTTTTACTTATTTGTTTTTATATTCGCATAATTATTTACACCTTTGGGGACGGCAGAATAAAAAAGTTAGGTAACGTACTGACAGAATACCAGCGTAAAATAGCAGCTTAATGCTGCTGTGTTTCATATGGTGAGTGTAGAGAACCGGAGACACTTTTTACTGGATAAGAGGCATTCCATCTTAGTCCTCAAGAGTGACAACGAATTTACTTTTTGATTCTTAATTGAGGATAAGTGTAGATGTCTATGGGCCACAGCATCCACTTACCATCAGGTGAACTGTGTGCTCGTTTGTTACCCTTATTCTATAAAAAAAACCGTGTATTCTTGTTTTTCTTCACAAACCATTGTTAGATAGTGAGCCGGAGGATTGTTGCGATTCAGACGTATCTCCAAAGCTGCACCCTGTCGTCAGGCTTGGTTGATGTCTGATGATGAAATTTTATATCAAATGAAATGTTTCTACATCTTGTGTTTTTAGAGAGCCACAGGAATACCATCGGAAAGCAACAAGAAAAAATGTGAGTCACCATTGGTAAAACGTACGGCCTCCACCTTCAAATTTCTTCCTATTATGGAAGAGGTGTATGTACCGAACTGGACTATGAGGAACTAATGTTAATGATGATGATGATCATTTATAATTCACGCTCGTTTACCTCGGGATAGATACTCTGTTTATATTTACAAAGATGATAATTATTTATAATTCACGCTCGTTTACCTCGGGATAGATACTCTGTTTATATTTACAAAGATTAAACAAAAGAAACTTACCGATTAATCTTCAAATTCTTCGTTTATTTTTTATCTTGTTTTCTATAGTGGACAGTATTTCAGAGTTAGAACTTTAGACATAACTTATGTACCTGAAAAGACAAACATATTTAAAATACAAATTTAGAACTAAATTTGTTACGTGGTAGAGCCAACGCGTTTAACGGTGGTAGAGCCACGCAGCAGCTTTGCTGTTGCACGTATGGGCCGGCTCGAGCCGGGTTAGTACCACGACCTCACAGAATACCGGCGTGAAGTGGAAGCTCTGCTTTTGCGTTTCGTCTGGTGAGTGCAGGTGACCGGGCCAATTCTCCCCATCAACATGGTAGCGGAATTAAATAATAGACTACAGGAGGTACCAGCACCCCTGGAGAATCCTCGCTGAGCATCCACGACCATGCTGCTACTCCTGAGCGTGGGTGCTCAGGCTGCCCCGTATTCTGGGGGCAAATTCCCTCAGAACAATAACTGCTCGGGCAAACTGAGCAACAACACCAAGGCGACCCCTGCCACGCTATCCGTGAATTTCTGCAACATCAGGGGACTGCACTCGAACCTAAACGCCGTCCACTACCATCTCGAGACGGCGAAGCCGGCCCTCTTTCTGACCGAGACGCAGGTGTCCTCTCCGGCTGATACTTCGTATCTCTCCTACCAGGGTACAAATTGGAACACTCCTTTGTGCCTCGGGCTGGAGTTGCGTATACGTCAGAGGACATCTGTTCTCGACGCCTCGGCAGTCTTGAAGGTTCGGACCTGTCCATCCTTTGGCTGCGCGTGAGGCGACGACCATCCGCGCGTCTACAGGTGCCTCTATAGGTCCCATAGCGGTAATGCCGAAACAGACCGACTCATCGACCACGTCCAAATGGCTACAGATTCCTTGCTACAACAGGTCCCATCCGCGAGATCGTGATCCTTGCGATTTTAACGCCCACCGCCGATGGCTCGGTTCACGTTTAACCGATCATGCGGAAGATCTGTTTATGACTTTGCCTTGGCATATGGTCTGACACAACTGGTTACTTCGCCGCGAATTCCAGATGGAGGATCATATACCTTCCTGTTGGACCTTCTGCTGACCTCATCCGGACGGATATCAGGTTTCCGTCGATGCCCTCTCGGCTCTTCGGACCATTGTCTGATCCGGTGTGGTGCCACTCACGCTCCGCTCGCGGTTGCGTTCTGCAGGTTGCCGCCGTGTTTGGCATACAGGTCGGCGGATTGGGACGGAATGCGGTCTTTCTTTGCATCCTACCCATGGGGCGGGTTTGCTTCTCGCCGGATGATCCCAGCGCTGTTGCTGACTCTGTCACTGATGATGGTGCTACAGGGAATGGAACTATTTATTCCATCATCTGTGGTACCCATTGAGCAGATCTCAGCCTTGGTTTGGTCGCTCCTGTAAGACTGCATTACGCAGTAGCAGTGCTATCAGGCCTGGGCTGAGGCTTCGGCGGCTCGGGATGTAAACACCAGCATGCTTAAAAAGAGTATAACTTCGCCTCCAGGTCCTTCAAAGAGTTATTGCCAAGGCAAAGTCAGAGCACATAGGCAGAATTGAGAAACTAGTTCGCCTTCCTTCAGGAACGTGCATTCTGGTCTCTCATAAAGGCTGTCCAAGGAATTTCTGTAAGCCATCTCTACCATCTCTGCACAGGAGGACGACTCACTGGCCCACGCGAAAGCCGACCTTTTTAGGCCTCTTTGCGTCCAACTCGACTCTTGATGACGGGGAACACACCAACCATCCCGCAGTGCGGTGCTCCATGCCGGATGTGCGGTTCTCACAGCGCTCGGTTCGCAAGCACTCCTCTCCTGGACATCCATAAGTCAGTGGGCCTGATGGAATCCCCAATTGTGCTGAGGACGTGTGCTCAGGTTGGCACCGGTTCTAACGCGTCTTTTCCGGTACTCTACTCCCTAGCGTAGTCCCGAAATCATGGAAGACAGCTTTTGTCCAACCGATCCTAAAAAGCGACCGCTCAGACCCGTCCAACTACAGGCCTATCGCCATCACCCCCTTGTTCTCCAAAATAATGGAGTCCGTTATAAACTGCCAGCTCATGCGGTACCTTGAGGATCACCAGCTGATTAGTGACCGCCAATACGGTTTTCGTCGGGGTCGATCAGCTGGTGATCTTCTGATCTACCTGACTCATAGATGGGCGGAGGCAGTAGAGTCCAAGGGGGAGGCATTGGCCGTTAGTTTGGACATTGCGAAGGCTTTCGATCGGGTTTGGCACAAAGCGCTTCTTTCGAAGCTCCCTTCCTATGGGCTTCCCGAGAAATTGTGCAATTGGATCACCAGTTTTCTTGCAGATCGGAGCATCAAGGTCGTTGTAGACGGTGCATGCTCCGACTACAAGCCTATTAACGCTGGTGTTCCACAAGGCTGCGTGCTATCACCAACGCTGTTTCTTCTGCATATCAATGATATGTTGCAAACCGGTAGCATTCATTGCTATGCGGATGACAGCACTGGTGATGCTCTATACACCGGCCGTGCCAATATTTCTCGGGAAAACGTCGCAGAGTACCGGAACAAACTTGTGTCTGAAGTCGAGTCTTTGCTGAACAAAGTCTCGGATTGGGGGCGACTAAATCTAGTCCAGTTTAATCCTCAGAAGACACAAGTTTGCGCGTTTACCGCTAAAAGAACCCTTTGTCGTGTCTCCTCAGTTTCAAGGCACTCCCCTTGTTGCCTCAGCCAGTATCGAAATCCTCGGCGTAGACATATCGAGTGACGTGCAGTTTCGTGGTCACTTGGAAGGCCAAATTGGCCTCAGCAGAGCGGGACAGTATTTCATGCCGGCACAACGCCTGCAACTTTAGAAGACGCAGGTTCGGCCTCACATGGAATACTTTTCCCATCTTTGGGCTGGGGCTCCCCAGTGCCAGCTCCTTCCACTTGACCGCATCCAGCGCAGATCGACTAAAGTAGTCGACGACCGCGTCCTTTCCGATCGGCTCGATTCATTGGCGCTGCGAAGAGATGTTGCATCCCTTTGCATTTTCTTTCGCATTTACCACGGCGAGTGCTCTGAGGAATTGTTCGGATTAATCCCAGCCGCCAAATTTCACTAACGTACATCGCGGCAGAACTCTCGATACCATCCACACCATCTGGATGATTGGTGGTCCACCACTGTGCGATTTAGAAGATGTTTTCTTCCTCGCACAACTTCCTTGTGGAATAGTTTACCACCAGGGATTTTCCGGACCGACACGACTTAGGGACCTTCAAGAAAAGAGCCTACTCCTTTTAAAAGGCCGGCAACGCATCTGCAATTCCTCTGGTTCCCCTGGTGTTGCAGTTGTTCATGGGCGGCGGTAGTCACTACCATCAGGTGAGCCGCATGCTCGTTTGCCCCTCTTCTATAAAAAAAAAAAAAAATGCTGCTATATTAATAGTATAGTTGTAGCACGAATGGCTCGCTCGACCGGGGAAGGACCACGCTCTCACAGAATACCAGCGTAAAATAGCAACTTAATGCTGCTGTGTTTCGTATGGTGAGTGTAGAGAACCGGAGACCCTTTTACTGAAAAGAGGCATTCCATCTTAGTCCTCACGGCTGACAACGCATCTGCATTTAAATTCGCAATGAAGATAGATGTAGATGTCTATGGGCCACAACAACTACTTACCATCAGGTGGACTATGTGCTCGTTTGTCACCCTTATTCTATAAAAAAAACTAAAATAGAAATCAGTTTACCCTTCTTAATAATACTTTGAACCAAATTTAATTCTTTCAGTTAAGTTTTAAACGAGAAAGATCAAAATCAGTCACAAAAAATACACTTTTATTAGAAGATTTCTAAAAGACTTGCATATCTAAAATCCCTTAAAATTAACCGTCGATCAAAAATGTAATTTTGTATACTTTGCTTTTGTAAAAGGGCCAGAGAAAATGTATGTGTCTGACAGGCGGATGAACACACAAATTAGTGTGTTGGCGTGTTTGGAGAGAATACTCGCTTACGATCATGCGTCCACGCGCGGAAGTAGTTAAATACTATACCCAAACAAAGTAAAAAATTATCAAATTTAATGACGAGCGGCGACGATATCTGAGTGTAAGCATGAGACTAGATAAGGTTGCATTTAAAAGGACCTCGAGGCAAGTTTAGGACTTATCCATAAAAGGAGCTTATTTTCATCGAAGTAATATGTACTACGTACTAGATGAGACCCTGAGTCTTGGTTGTTTGCAACGCAACACGCATTAGAGCCCACGGGCTCAAACGTACTTAGTCTTTACCATAATAAAATTATAGTTTTAAAAAACAAAAGAAATACGCTAATAATGGAATTATTTTATTTTATCCTGTTGATGCTGATCAGGATACTAGGATAAAGTTATTAAATTATTGTATTGTCATCAGTCCTTGATACGAGTGCGATTTTCAAGTTAATTGACCGTCTACAAGTTGGTGAATATTACATTAAAGGATTCCGTTACATAGATAGATAGGTAGACTCGCAAAGCCAATAAAAGCGTTTTAAAAATTCTCTGTGCCTTCGACCACCGCTGGCAATATTTTGTACGGTGACTGTTCTAGTACGTATTACTAATACTTAAGTGCTTATTTTACAGAAAACTGGCGCATATAACTCTCTCCTACTTTTTTAATTTAGTAACGAGACTGGGCAAATACCCAGTAGTTGAGCGTAAGTAAGCTGTTTGCTTCACTTTTATATTAATTTTCTTCAAATTCATCCAATATGTGTCTTAATATCTTATGAAACAAAACGTGAGGCGCCAGCAACAAGGAAAAACACTGAGGAAATAATATCGAAGAAAAGAAATATTTATTATTTCTAAATCCTATGAGACCGAAAGTATTCTGCGCCACGGAAAGGTCCAACTTTACCTACGTTAGAAAATAAAGTGCAGACGTGATCGGAAAAGGAACGAACGATTTTTTTTATTAAATAAACGAATAAAATGCAGATGCGTTGTGAAAAATTTTTGCATATAAAAATAAAAAAAAATATAATAACTTGACCACAGCGCCACCTATTGGGTCCAGATTTGGTGATTTTATTCCTTAGCACTAAACCAAAATATTGTAATTATGAGTGATTTTAGTCCATAAATATAGAATTTGTTTATGAATTGACTACAGCGCCACCTAACCAATCCTAGCATAGATATGAACCATCGTCTCGACAAAGCAGATGTATTGTGTGAATATATTCTCAATCGGTTAAGATATACCTAAGTTACACGATCACTACAGACGCACCAACGATTATATATATATTTTATACTAGCGACTCGCCCCCGCGTTATTTAGATTAAAGATTATCATCAAAATCCATTTATTTTATAAATTTTTCGATTTCTCAAAGAAAAGCTCCAAGTTTTCGTATAAAAGCCTATATCACTCCTCACATTTCTATCTATCTGTTTGTGAAGTTTCATTACCATAGGTTTAGCCATTCCGAAGATCAGACAGACGGAAAGACAGTCAAAAATTTGAAAATGGTTATACAAGTCTTAATGGCATGCAAATAATTCCCTCAGCTTAATAACAGGCAGTTATTTCAATATTACAGACAGACGCTTCAGTTTTATTTATATGTATAAGATATAGGTAAAGATTCTCGTCTTTATTTTAAATCAGTTATAAATTAAAAAATATTAATGATTTCTTATATTTACGCGCACACTACACATTGAACAAAACTACTTTTATTATTATGGCTGGATTATGTCGCGTTTAATTAACTTATTTTTATTAATTCCCGACGTTTCGGGTACTTTACAGCACCCATGGTCACGGGGGACCGAGTCCCCGTGATCCTCCTTCATAAATAATGGTGCTGTAAAGCACCCGAAACGTCGGGAATTAATAAAAATAAGTTATTTAAACGCCATATAATCCGTAAAAGTAGTTTTATTAAAAAATATTATGACGTCACTGGATTTGCTTTATAACAAGGGGATAAAAGGAAGCAAGCTCGTAACTCATTCAAATTTAATTTGTGATATTTGATCGCTTGGGCCATTGGGCCAAGGCCACGATCGACGCCCCCATGTTAGAACGATCGATATTGAATAAATTTGATTATAAACTCGTAGCTTCACGTATTTTCGTGTCCGGCTTACTGCAAATCAAAACTTACGAAACGTGTGTATACACTAGGTTTCCTTTATTTCATTTTTATTGAATTCAGAATTTACGTTACGTTACGTTCTAGTTATATTATGATTGTTTTTTTTATAGAATAAGGGTGACAAACGAGCGCACAGTCCACCTGATGGTAAGTGATTGCTGTGACACATAGACATCTACATCTATCTTCATTTGCGAATTTAAATGCAGATGCGTTGTCAGCCGTGAGGACTAAGATAGAATGCCTCTTTTCCAGTAAAAAGTGTCTCCGGTTCTTTACACTTACCATACGAAACACAGCAGCATTAAGCTGCTATTTTACGCTGGTATTCTGTGAATGGGTCGGCTCGACCGGGGAAGGACCACGCTCTCACAGAATACCAGCGTAAAACAGCAGCTTAAAGCTGCTGTATTTTGTATGGGAAGGCGTTTCATCGTATTCTATAGGGCAGGTGTGGAGAAGCATCTGCATTTTGATTCTTAATTGATGATAGATGTAGATGTACGAGTATAGGCGTCAGTATCCACTTAAAACAGGTTAGACTATGTACTCGTTCGTCACCTTTATTCTTTAAAAAAATTGCCTCTGTTTTTCTTTTTTTTTCTTCCGGAGACCATAACAAAGTAGAAAAATAGGCGTTTAGTAAAATATTCATAGATTATATGCCATCTTACACCTGGTACAATGTGAGGAATATCACATTATAATATCGTTTATTTCCACTATACTTTTTCTTTGGAAAGGAGATTTATTGCCGCGGACCAAAATAAACCTTATTTATGTGAGACGTGGCACAAAATAAAGCTTGAAACACACTTTTTATTCATTCATTAATTCATTCCAGCTTATCAAAATTCCACTGCTGAACATAGAAACATATGTTCCCCTATTTCATAGTCGCCACGCTTGGCAGACAGGTTGGCAACCGCCGTTTTATTAACCCCCGACGAATAAGAAGGGTGTTATGTGTTTAACTTGTGTATCTGTGTATCTGTGCGTTTGTTTGTGGCATCCTAGCTGTCACCCAGAGGGGTAGGCAGAGACTATGGACTTCCATTAAGCACGATCCTGACACATCTCTCTCGCCTCCTCCACATCCATATACCTACGCATACACGCTCGTCGGTTAAGGGTACTCTTAATTTGCACCATTTTCAATATATCGCCAATTTGGTCGATAAATTTTCGCCTAGGGCGTCCCTTCCAGACGCTGCCGTTCACCTCTGCCACATAAATTTGCTTTGTCACTCTTTCCTTATTCATTCTTTCTACATGACCAAACCACCGAAGCATTCTTTTCTTAATCCTGGTCACAACATCATCTTGCAAACCACACTCTTCTCTTATCACACAATTTCTCACTCCGTCATTCAGATTCAGTCCTAACATACTCCTTAATGACCGCATTTCTACAGCATTTATTCTACTCTCGTGCTTCTTCTGCCACACCCAACTTTCACTACCATACATTAAAGTAGGGACTAACACAGCATTGTGAATTGCCATACGTGCCTTTTTGGACACATTCTGCCTTTTCACAATAGAGTGTAGAGCCCCATTTACTCTATTTCCTGCGTTCACTCGTCGTTCTATATCCTTATCATATCTACCATCCCTGCTAAATACACAAACTCAACTACTTGCTCGACCAATTCCCCTTCTATTCTTATTTCACATATCGTTTTACTTTCTTCTCTTTCAAAAACCATAACTTTCGTCTTACTTGCGTTCACTTTCATTCCCCTTTCTTTTAATGACCTGTTCATTAATGTAACCATCATTTTCAATTCGGCCGCCGACGACGCAAGTATTTTTTTTTATAGGATAGGGTGACAAACAAGCACATAGTCCACCTGATGGTGAGTGGTTACTGTGACCCATAGACATCTACATCTATCTTCAATAAAGAATCAAAATGCAGATGCGTTGTCACCCGTGAGGACTAAGATGGAATGCCTCTTTTCCGGTAAAAAGGGTCTCCGGTTCTCTACACTCACCATACGAAACACAGCAGTGTTAAGCTGCTATTTTACGCTGGTATTCTGTGAGAGCGTGGTCCTTCCCCGGTCGAGCCGACCCATTCGTACTACAACTATACTACTAATATAGCTACAGCATGGCTCTACCACGTATAAAAAGTATGACTTGATCATCGGCGTACAAAAGGCATTTGACGGTTAACTCACCCATTCTGAACCCGCATTCTTTAACTTTCAAATTTTCCATACAACTGTCCATAAATAGGTGGACACAACACCTTTAAGGCCCCGTTGATCCTTACACAAGCACTGGAGTCCCTATACAGAGACTCCAATGCCTGTATCAACCCAGCGCTCAACCCAAATGAGTTCAGTGTTTACCATAACACATCCCTGCCCACTCTGTCATAAGCCTTTTCCAAATCCATGAACGCACAAAAAGCCTTTTGGTTTTTGGCCAAAAACTTCTCCGCGATCATGCGCATGGAAAAGACCAAACGGATGAATCGATTTGAATTTAGTTTTTTTGTTTGAAAGGTGACTTAATCGAAAGTGTTCTTAGCTATGATTCAAGAAAACATTTTCAGCCGTTTGAAGATCATCAGCTCTGTTTGTTTCGGGGGTTTTTTAAATTTTCAATTTAATATCATATTATTTTTGAGTTGATTGCGCCCATCTCCTATTTTAGTTTCCCCGATGTCGTCTCTTATGACTCTTACGGGATGATATGAGGTAGTGGATTCTCACACGCCGCCATTACGCGGCGAGATATAACTTTTAACACTTTTTTAACTTCGCCATGTGTACACATCGTCTTCCTCTTTCTCACCTCCTTAGTTCCATCGCCACATTTGTAAAAATATAATTTAAATTAGAACGTAGTATAATCTGTCTAAATACTTTATAGGTGTCTGTCAACGGTAAACGATTTATAATGTTTTACCACAAAAACATAAAACATGCCCTGCGTGCCGTGGATACAATCTAAAATGTTTCACAGTGGTACAAAACTTATAACTAAGGTCGTAGGCATCGACTTGATATATTTTTTTTAGAAAACTAAAGTGACAAAAAAAGTCCACCTGATGGTAGATGGCTATTGCAGTCCATGGGCAGCTGCAGCCATCGTCAAACAAACAGATGCGTGGTCACCTCTGAGGACTAAGATGGAATACTTCACAGCCTTTAATTATACTGGCTCTCTGTGCGTTCGTTGCGAGACGCTTGTATGAATCTTCCATAATCTCATTCACTCTAACGAAAACGTTGGCATAACGACATTCTTCGACAGAAATTCTTTCTTTAAAAAGGTCGCAATTTGACGAGCACTTAACGCATCACAAAATGATTAATAAGCTCATAAAGTTTGAGTATATATACGAGTAACTACTTTGGTTGGGTAGAGCCGTGGTGGCTCAGGAGATAAACGCTCGCCTTATATTTCACACTACGCGAGCGAAAAAAAAAATTAACAATTTGTTAATTATCGTATGATACTTGATTTGCCTCTTGCTTGTCGGAAAAGAAAACATCTTGGAGTAACCTGCATGTATGAGGAATATGAAATATTTCAAGGATAAATGAAAGCTGCCAAAACTTATTTCGACAGTACAGTGAACTTCTTCCAGGTCCCGAAACCCTCTCAGAAATGCAAGTTGGCCAGTGCCCAGTTGTGAGACGTGAAAATAATTTACTTTTACTTTCAATTTTACAACCATTAATTTTATTATCAAAATAAAAATAAAACTTAGGGTAAAACAGACCCATAATGACGACGTAATGACCTGGTAGCTAATCGATTAAATTTACTGAGTTCATTGAAACGTAATGTCCTATAAACAGTCAATTTAGATGAATCTCTATAGATTTTTTTAAGAATATTTGTAGCTAACGGGCACACAGTTTTCTGAATGAAGAAATTTCTAGGTCTTCTTTTTAATTTGTCTTTTAGTTTTCAAATTATTAAATTGAGAATAGAAACCAAGATATATATTTATATTTGGTTGAATTTTTGTAAGTAAACCTTACATTTACTTTTATTCCAATATTGTATCCATCTCACTCAACATACTATTATATAGATAATATATAAGTCATTAGAATAATATGATTAAAAGTACATTTATATATCTATTTAATTATCTATGTAATTAGTACTTCGCAGCAACCAAGGGTGCATCGGAAACATTCAGCTTCAACTTTTAATAGTTTTATTCTTATTTTAATTGTATTTTTGATGTGTAACATCTTTCCTCTCGCTTTCTCACAATCTGTGGGATTGATTTCGTGAAAGGGACGGAAGTGTGTAAACATCGTAATGATGTTTAAGTAAAATATATTTGCGAATCATCCAAGTAGATGCTATTTTACGAGGGTTGCTTAGCTATCAAATTTGTTGTACTGGCAGCCTGGATATACAAATGTAACAAAAACTCTGTGGTTCCCGTTAAGTACGTTATCAGAATCAGGTTCAAAGTTATAGAAATATTTTACTTTAGATAACACGACTATAGAAAAATTAAATAAAATTTAAATCATGTTTTATTTGCAAATTGTATGTGGTTTTATTGCCTCTAACTGACACGTGTTTCGGTAAAACAGGGTCCATGACTCCCTATGACTAATACTCTTACTCCCTGGCCAATGCAGAGGAATATATCATCTGAATGTTTACACAGACTGCAGATTTCCCGAGACGTCGTTTCATGTTTTATTATTTACATAAAGCAGGCTACCGAGATTTTTCTTTTAATAAATTACATTACATAAAAAATCTAATTTTTAATCTTATTCATTTATGTTGTACAAGTCGCGGCACGTAAGTCTAGCGCTGAACGAAACGCGGAGGGGACGCGCACGAATTGAATGAGGGCTAGCCTGTAATGAGGGCTGATAATTTTCTGCTCACCAGATGTCGCTAGTTGACACTGAGGTAAAGTTTTTTGTTACACAATGTCATTTAATTGAGAAATTAGTTTTTAATAAAAGTATATCAGTTTCAAAAGTAACTCATATTAATACACAAAACAATGCCTCAGTGGTTTGCTCTTTAATTTTTGCACATATTTAAATTTTTAAAATTTTTGTACTTTTATGAATCTGTGGTTTGGTTTATTTATTTTTAACGTTATTAATATCAAATATAGCTAATACCACAGAAATAATCTGTCAAATATCTCACTTTTAAGTGGCGCCGCCCTTGTGGCAGAAAAATTCGTGGATGCCCTCATTGCACGAATGCGACTGGAGAGTCAATCAGCGCGACTTATGCGCAATATGCCAATCAGCGCGACTTATGCGCAATAACGGTCACCGCTAGACTTTCGTGCCGCTACTTATACGTAATACGACCATAGCTGTTTTCTTAATGAATAAGGGTGATAAACGAGCAGTCCACCTGATGGTAAGTGGATACTGAGGCCCAAAGAAACCTACTCGTACATCTGTCTTCGATTAAGAATGGATTTTTAAAATACTAATTATACAAAATCGGCCGTGTCACGGTTGCATGCATTCGACCATATTTAGATGTTTGATAATAATTAAATGTATCCAACTTTTCTCTTTATGCGTTCTTTTTTAATAACAGTGCGTCAGTCATCATTTTTCTCTTTTCCTGGCTTAATAGGCAAATTAAACAGGCCTTATTACCAAACACTTAAGCATAAAGTCCTAGAAATTTGTTTATATATAATAAATTTTAGAGTGTAAATATGTATAAAATATACACTCTTTTTTAATGTATGTACGAGTATTTCGTTTTTTATCTGTTTTGTGGAAAATGTATTGTTAAGAATACTTTCATTTTAAATAACTACACGGTGTGCTTGTTGAATATTTTAGAACTAACAGAAGTCTTAAATAAAGGTCTAGACGACCTAGCACAAAAATAGATTATCGATCTACCTCAAAAGCTACTTTGAATTCCGTAATGTTACAATAAAGAACACTTGGAGGTATGTTTATTTTCAAAGTTATCGAATGAAGGTTATGTGGCTTAGTGGTTACCTTAGTATGTGGCGTATTCTGTTGAAACCAATATTATTTGTTTAATAATAGTTTTCAGATTCCTTTGCATTAATTTCACTACTTAATCCCCCTCCCCCATTTTGGGAGGTTTTGCCATACAGGCTTGGCGGACTAGTTTTTAACGTTTATCACATACTAGGAATTTCTATTGTATTGTGAAGGATTTTTACACACACAATATAGACAAACATTCAAACCCGCAATTGTTTGTAGGTTATATATATACTTTAATTGTGCGGGATTCGAACGCACGGCCCGAAGCGCTGCGGCCTAAGACTTAGGCACTGTTCTACCGAGTCCTCAATAGCGTTGCAAGAACCGGCCTGGGTATTCTGGGACACACTGAAATCAATTTTGATAAGAAGCGTAACGCTATTGTGATGAGAGATGAGAAATGAAGTTTACTAACAAGGATCTACATTTTTATCCAGTCACAAAATTTCTGGTAAGGAAACTTTGTTTTTTTTTTTCAAAAATGAAACCTCTACAGAGAAAATTCATTAATAAGCTCACTAGGGTCATTTATTATTTTAGTAAAAAAAAAAACAAAAACAGAAAAATCATGTGCACGGATTTAAAATTTGTTATAAAATTTATTATAATAGATTGGAATCAATTATTAGTATGTCGAAAAACACACGACAAACGGTGAGAGCACCAATCCCTGAGGAAATACCCTTTCAGATCACTGACCCCGAAAACAATTTTATTCTAATTTTCCGTTTCTAGATTATAGAAATAATATATATTTTGTTGATCCTGTATAATCCGATATTATATATTACTGTATATACCTGATATTATATTTAAAATTTAATTTATAGAATCAGACGTCACTTTGCTGAAATCCATTAAGATATTAAAGATGATAAAAATTAATTAGCTAAATTATTGTTTAGATATTACGCGGATCTCAGCTATTTAATTTTTAATATTTTTAGTAGTTAAAAGTGCTTACTAATAATTAATGATTTAGCTTAACAAAAACCTATTTACAAGTGGCGGCACGAAAGTCTAGCGGTGACCGTTATTGCGCATAAGTCGCGCTGATTGGCTTATTGCGTATAAGTCGCGCTGATTGGCTCGTGTGTATCGTTCGCACGCGCTGATTGGCTCTCTAGTCGCATTCGTGTAATTAAATTCGTACGCGTCCCCTCCACGTTTCGTTCAGCGCTAGACTTACGTGCCGCTACTTGTACTCTTGCCATAAACACACCCACATTATAATAGGATGGAAAGACAAACACTGGCAAAGTTGTAGTAGACCACAAATATGTGTACCTGCCTAGCGTCTGATTGTTCGATAGTGCCCCCCACTATCGAACAACGAGACGCTGGGGAGAATCCATCAGGTCAATTTGTCCCGCGTTTGTCGTAAGAGACGGTAGAGGAAAACTGAAACAGGAGATGGGCAGCAGAACCTTCTGATAACAACTCGAAATAATAAAAAAACTGCGTTTGCACACCTGCCAAGTGTAACATCTATGGAAATTGGACTGGATTTTGATTGGTTGTAAATGATGACGATGATGATGAATGACAATTTGTAAAAACTTGTCTTTTTTGTAGGAATAAGGATGTGTAAACAGTCCACCTGATGGTAAGTAGATGCTCTGGTCCAATGACATCTACCCCTGAGGACTAAAACGGAATGCTTCATTCCGTTAAATGTCTCCGGTTTTCTACACTCACCATACGAAACACAGCAGCATTAAGCTTTATTAAACACAGCACACAGAAGCGTCAGTAGCTAATGGCAGGGCGCGGACCGCGAACTCGAAAGGTCGTGGGTTCGAATCCGCCATTCGACTACTGTCGTGAACCACTTCTAACACAAGCATTTTAAGCTTACCAGAAGTGGTTAAAGGGAATATTAGTAATGTTTAATAGCATTACTAGTATTTTAAAAAAAAGCTGCTATTTCACGCTGTTGTTGGTCGAACTGAGCCATTCATGCTACAATCAAATTATAGCTGCAGCGTGGCTCTACCACGTAAAAGCGTGTTAGGACTGTAGGAAGAAAATAAAAAAAATTGGAAAAAGTGAGAGTAGCACTCTAAACCCCTGCCTAACGAGGCTACTGTTAGAGCAGAAATAAAAAAAAAGGATAAATGTGTTTTGAAGAATTAATCTCTAATTGTTGTCCGTTAGTCTCGCAAAAACTCAAAAATGGCTTGACTGATTTCCTTGAAATTTTTTTGGTGTTTAGGCGGATCCCTGGATGATTTAGATTCATAATTGGACCCAGTAGGTGGCGGTGGTGGTAACTAGCGATCCACAAGATCCGCGAGCGGATCGCTAGTTTTAATAAAACTAACGATCCGCTCGCGTACACACATACAAAAAATTATACAGTCGAATTGCTTACCTCACTTTTTATGAAGTCGGCTAACATTCTTATTTGTCTAGATTTTAAATCTATACATATAAATAAAATTGAAGTGTTTGTCTGTCTGTCTATCCGCGATAATCTTCGGAATTGCTGAACCGATTGTAATGAAACTTCACGAACAGACATAGAGCAACGCCAAGAGTGATTTAGACTATATTTTATTCGGAAAATTTGTAGATTTTTGAAATAAAAATAAGATAAAGTAAATGTTATTTGATGATTATCTTAAATTTATTTAACACCGCGTTAATAAGTCCTACTCAGGTGAAGTCGGGGTAGGTAGATAGTAAAATAAAACCATATTTTCCATTGTGAATAAACATTGTTTTCTTTGAGTGCATCTCCGGTGACTAAAAACATAATTTATCCTAAGTGTAGAACTTTTCTAAACATTTAGCTGTTAATCTGAAATGTCTTTTGTTTCATTTCTACAAAACTTTAAATTGCTTTCTTTGTTAACATCGCAAGTAAAGTTGTACGTTTGTAACACTGCAATTATATTTCAAGTTAAGACAGTAAGATTTTGGATTTGGGATGTCTGGAAGCGATTTCTATGTAGCAATAAGACCGCCTTTTTTTCCCCTCAATATTTGTTTAGTTTTGTTATATTTATATTTCCTTTGTATACAATAAAGAGTATTGTATTGTAAGATATTCAATTTAAGAAAGAAAGAACCAATGAAGTGACATTCGAACTTAAATTTGCCTTCGAACCAAACGGTTTGCTTCGTCATTCATAATGCATACAGTAAAGGAGTGGAATAATTGTCAGGAAAAAGCGAACCCCTCCGTGTCATATTGCAATCTGTTGGAACTTTTGTCTAGCTGAAGACTTGTTATGAACAGTAATTAAGTTAATAAGACTTATAGTTTTAAAATTGATTTGATAAAACCGTTACTATAAATATCATTCATCAATGTTACTGCCCATTGCCACTTCAACTTAAATAATATTATGTAATTCATAAAGTTATTATAGAAGAGTAGCGATATAGCTCTATTATAATAACTGCAACAAGAATTGGTTGCCACGACCAATTCTCGTTGTAGTTATTTCCCAAAGGAGACAGTTTCTTTTGTATGGAGAATGGGCCCACCACAAATTTTAGTGAACCTCAATGAAATGTATGTTGATTTATTCCTTATAATCTATAGATTACAAAATTAATATTAGTTTTATCGCATCTAACGGGAATTCTGAGAAATTAAAAATTAAAATATGAATGTCGCAATAACTTTAAAACAAACAAAAGCGATTTTCTAGTAGTTTTCACCGATATTATGAGTTAAAATAGTGTATATAGAATAGAATAGCTTAACAATTAATAGTATTAAACAAAGTTGTAGGTACATTCAGCAATTATAGATATTTTAAGATAGATGGAAAATCCTTTTAGCAGTTCCGGCAAAACAGTGCACAGACAAACAAACGTGGTGTGGAAACTATTTTTACAGGTATTAATTGATTAGTGAATATACATCACACACACCATTACAGTAATTAAATAAATATGATTAAAGCCAAGATGAATAACAGATAATATGTCTATTTATAATATTACCTTTAAATGCTATATAGTAAGAAAGCTGTTTTGAACTGGTTGTATAAAACACAAAGTAAAATGCCACTGCATATATTGTTGTAATTATTTCCAAAGCAGTCTATAGTGTAATCTAATAGTGGAACAGACAGACAGACAGGTGCGGTGTCAAGACTTTGTTTTAATATGTTTTGGTTGATTAGTAAAGGTGCAGTGTGTAAACTTTGTTTTAAAATATATTAACTGATTAGTTATCATACCCCAAACACCATTAAAGCCAAAATGACTAGGTAATATCATGTTTATCTATGTTACTACACACTGATAAATATGAGTAAGATGTTTTAAACTGGTTGTGTAAGGATAACAAAACACATGTATAATTTAATTGTATTTATTATTGTCAGTCATTATCATTTCAAAGATATTTTCAAAATAACTTGATAATAACATGAATCAGAAGGATATTATCAATGTTGTGAGATATGATATAAGACTGTTGTATTCAATATCCATATACTTTTGTCTCTGCCTACGAGAAGCTCTGCAAGATTTCAGCCTAAAAGACATACACATTTATTCTAAGCGATCCACCTGAAAAAATTTAATGAATATTGTATAAGAATATATATATACTATACTTCAATGTCAATAAACTACATTTCCATATTTCTGTCAGTATTTTGTTGTCTCTGCCTGTATGTTAAATAAATAAGAAATTATTATAAAATATACACCATTAATCAGCTCCATATGATCAAATACACAAATAGTAGTTATGGCTTACATCAAGAATATTTGACTATGTAAAAGTTGTCTGATTTCTTATTTTCACTAGTTTCATGTAGGGGAAAAGGATATTATTTTTATATTAATTATCTGATAGTAGATAACAAAATAATATTCCTTTCTGCAAAGTTAACAACACATCAGTCTAAGGATAATAGAAGCATCTGTTCAACAAGGATATAACCATTACACAAGTAAAAATGGCTTAACTAAGTTACAATACTTATGCAAACTGTATATTTGCTTTAGTACAAGTAATAAGTACTTATTTACATGTAATATATGTACTATCTATACTGTCTATCCACTATGGCTAGCATAAATTCAGGATCCATGTTTGATGCCATTTGGTATTGTCAAGTTTATGGAGCAACTTGCTGAATACATAAGGTATTTATACCTAAATGCAGTTAAATGAATCGCTCTTCAAAGCCGATGAAGCTACATCAAATAGAGAATCTTTAAATCCCTCGACCCATAGATTCTAATTTTCTTATAACACAGAAAAACTTCATTTATGTATTTATTCTATCTATTATTTAATTTAGATTTTACTAATAACATAAAACTTTAATACTTTGTCACTTTTAACATACTAATAAGGTTCTAAGACCTGTGTTTGTCATTTTTTAGGTAATTTATCATAAATTATAGATCTTATTTAGATTTTCCAAAATTCTAGGTGTAAAAGTAAACTCTTGTATTACATACATACCTTAGAGAGTAATTGTGTTCTGTGATACATACTCTTATATTAATTAACTAAACTCATTAGTTTTCATTTTTCAATTTCGAATGTCATTGGCAATTTTACCATGCGACCACAAAAAAATAAAAAGGAAAAATAGATATTATCCATTATATGTTATCGATGAGACGATATTTATTTTATTGTCTTGTAAACAAACACGTATAAACTTTTTAGCTATTAATTAATTTTGCTAGTTTGCTACTAAAAATTATTTTAAAGTATAACAGACTTTATTCTTAAAGTAGTGATGCAACTCGAACTCTGTTTTCACTCGATTCAATCGAGTGAATCTGTGTAACTCGGTACTCGAGTGAAAATAAATTTTATTCGAGTCCGCTTGCACTCGAGTTACCGAGTCAACTCGACGCACCGTGTGGATTCGGAGAGCGCTAGATAGATGTCAGTTCACTAATTCATTAATTCTATCATCTAATCAACTAATTCACATAGTATAAGGCGCCGCGGGCGTGAAACTTGCATCTGGCATGTTGTAGTCAAATATGAACTTAGTTTGATTTATAATATCGTGATTGTGCTATCATTGTTATATTTTTACTTCGTATAAGTAGTGCATAACATAAAAGGTGATTTAAATATACTTGTTTGTTTAAAGTTTGTTTGTTTGTTTAAAGAATGAATGATAACAATGAAAAAATGGAAGCGATTTGTAAGATATGCGAAAAGCAGTTCATAGATTTTGAAATGCTACACATGTGTGTAATAAATAAAAACATGGAAATACTACAAATAAATAAATATTTTTATTTTATTTCATATTGTCGCATATTACTTATATAAAAGTTACCTATTTAAAAAGTATATTAATATAGAAATTCCACTTTATATTGTATAAAAACTATAATAAAAAAAACTTAAACTAGTAATTTAATTATCAAACAGTATTATTATTATTATTTAAAAATGCTTTAACTAAGGTAATCGCTATTATCAACTCAGTGATAAACTTCAATGGATGCAGGGACTGTTAATAGTTAATTCGCATAACTCAAAAACTCGAGTACAACTACAGTGACATGATGAAACCAGTGACTCAGTCACAAAATTCTACTCGAGTCGCATCTTTATCTTGGTCAATTCAGTGTCTGTCTACAATTTAGTGATGAACTCGACTTATTAATTCGAACAATTTATTGATATATTATGTAATATCAACAAGCTGATTAAGTATAATACGTGATAGTTAAATTATTAATAACATTTACTATACGCTACGTCATAAAGTTAGAGTGATATTATTTTATGAAGATTGTCTATACGCAAACCAATAAAATATAACTACCTATTAAGTTAAGTAATAATAAATATCTTGGATGGAGGAACAAATATAAAAATAATTTGTAACAAACTGACACAACTTCGTTCCTAATTCGAGTTGCGTAACTCGAGTACTATTCGAGTTACGTGAATTTCAACTCACTTAACTCGAGTCGAGTTTCTTCCGAGTTGGCACATCTCTACTACAATTTTTTTTAATATTACATTATCTGAACCAATGACAAGAACACAAATATCAAAACAACTCTTTTTTTCAGATTTCTTAATTCCGTTTAGATTTTCATAAAATCTTTATGCTATTTATAATAAATTGGTATCTTTTTTTTGTATATAATACCATTAAGGGTCGCGAAAATTTCTAGTGGGCCCAAAACGATTGACTCCTTTGTGATTTTTATGGTTATGGGTGGACAATTGGAGGCATAATATTTTTGGGTGGATATTTAGAGGGAAAAAATATATATAATAGTGTATGCGTAGATATATGGATGTAAAGGAGGTGAGAGAGGTGTGCCAAATGGAAGTCCGTAGTCTCTGCCTACCCCTCTGGGTGACAGGCGTGAGTGTTTATGTTTATGTATTTAGAGGGAAAAAACTATTTTTTTTGTTAGTTTAGGGAAAATTGGGAGATTTTTATTACCAAAACTGTAACGTAGAAAAAGCCGTGATGGTTAAAAACGTCTGCGAAAGCACGCGAATGAAACCACAATGCATTGCATGCACGACGATAGCCGAGTGGCTTCGAAGTTGGTTCAAGTTAATAAATACTTATAATTATCCCGCTTGCACGCACCATACTCCTGATATTACAATATCAGCTAGATCTTTAATAATGTAATGATTTCGACTCAGCGGTACAAGAATGGAATGCTTTCACACTGAGGAGTTTTGGGTTGAAGCTTATAATTTCAAAAATGTGATAGAACTTACGGACATGTTAGCAGATTGGCATTAGCAATTTTTTCCTTGCCATTTTCTAATGATGTTGTGGAAAGAGCGTTCTCCCAAGTAGCTATTAAGAAAGACAAACTTCGAAACAGATTGGCCATCCACACCGCCGAATCCGTCATGAGAATAAGATATATATTACTAGAAGGATGTGTACAGTTTGTACCAAATCCAAAGATGCTAAAGAGATTTAACTCAGAAAAAATTTACAAAACTACGGACGACGCGTGTGAAGATGTTGATCCAGTAATTGAAGCTATTGCTGAAATAAGGTAAATTTTATTTAATTAATAAATAAATATTCTGCATTTTGTGGGCGTTTTATTCTTCATAACCTAAATTTTGAGGGGATAGATTTGTGGAGAACGCGAGACGGCCATCTGGCAACACTGTCATAGAATACTATACAAAACATTTGGCCCAAAGGTCTAGATACCAGGCCATAAACTACAAAAAAAACTATACAAAACATAGCAGCATAATGCTACTCTGTTTTGTGTGTACACCCTACAGAACCAAATATCCTTTTTACCTGAATAATGCATTACATCTCAGTGTTCAGGGTTGACAACGTACCTAAATTTAAGAAAGAAAGAAAGAAAACTTTATTCAGACATAAACCATGAACACAACACATCTAGGGCATCCAATCTTGGTATACCGAGATCTCGAAATACCGCGGTCCCGCATCATTTTCTAGTCCCGCAGACAGCGAGATTATGTGTGTGGAATCCGCGGGATTCGCGGGATTTTTCGGAGTGTGAACTGGATACATTGTTAAAATTAGAAGAAGAAAAAAACCACTTAAACCGGAAAAATAGCTATCGAGGATCTTTGTCGGCAAGATGCCAGTCTTAATACAGCAGAAGCTACTTAAAAATTCATGATCAATAAATTAGAAGAAGTTAGTTCAACTTCGGCGTTGTCTGCAGAGTTGGTTGTTTCATTACGATAAAGTTTTACAAAGGCGAACCAAATTATTTATTTATCTCCAAAGTCCTGGTAAGTACTACCAAAAAGCCTCGATAAACGACGAAATCTTCAGCTTCTTATCGAAAATTGTGCTACGGAGGGAAATAAAGGAGTTGTTCCAGAAAATGCATTTCATAAGCGTATCTGATGATGTTGATGAGTATACAGGCGACTTTCTATTGATGGGACGGCGAATGATACAACACAAAATGATCACTACAAAAATGACGAACCGCAAGTCCTGTCATTGCAAGAAGAATTAGAACCTACAATGGCTTCAGTTTCATACCTGAGTTCATCAAATGATTCTGTAGTGTCCCGAGTCAATTCCGTAAAGTTTATAATTAAAAAAGAAATGACTCTGTTTGAGTCGGGAGGTCCTATGGGCAAGTATATTTGACATTAACATGCCCTTAAATCTATTCCGCCCACAAGTGTGGAAGCCGAAAGGGCTTTGTCTGCTGCAAGCTATCTAGCGTCGTACACTCGAAGCAGTCTAGAAGACGAGACTTAGGATATTTTATGTTTTCTTCGTAAATATTTTCAACAGAAGAAGTCTAAATTAAGATAAAAATTAATTTTCTCATTGTTTCAGTTCAATATTTCATTATAGCTAAAAGTAATACACGCTTGTCAAGAATAAATGCATACTTACTGATTTTTTTAACATGTAAGTATCTCTTTTCTTTACGCAAAACTCCAATTCCGAGATCCAGCAGGATCGAAAATCATCGACCCCGCAAATACCGAGACTACAAATAACGTGCGGGCATATATGCCCTAAACACAACAGTATACAAATATAATATAAAAAACTGAATTAATATAGAAAATGTCTTTATACTTCGTCAGTCATGTCCCAAAAGGTCATCAATTGGTCCGTGGGGTCCTAGCGCTATAAGGCTTTTTAAGGAAATAGCAAAAAGGTTAGTCGACGTCACAGGAGACCGAAGAGCTGTCAGCTACCTCGGACAAAGAATTAGTCTAGCTATTCAATGGGGGAACGCTGCCAGTATCTTCGGAACCTTGCCTAAAGACCTCCTTTTAATAATATATTTTAGTTATTATAATATTTTTTAAGGTTTTTAGTTTTAGGTTTATTGTTCTAGTATATATTTTGTTTTTAATATTGTATATAATATAATATTGTATATTATGTTATGTAAATAAATAAAAACTGAATTAATATAGAAAATGTCTTTATACGCCGTCAGTCATGTCCCAAAAGGTCATCACTCAACCCAAGTTGCGTTAAAACACAACGCTGATTTTCATTGATGATCAAAGCCATGGAGAATACAGTTCCAAAACCACCAAAATAAGGGGATAATTTTACAAACAAAATATAAATCATAAATTCTACACCATGTTTGCACATGGTAGAGCTATGCTGCAGCTATATTATTGTTTTAGCACGAATTGGTCGGCTCGACCGGGGAAAGACCATGTTCTCATAGAATACCAGCGTAAAATAGCAACTCAATGCTGCTATTTTGTATGGTGAGTTTAGAGAACAGGAGACCATTTTGCTGAATACGAGTCATTTCATCTTAGTACTCAGGGGTGACAACGCATCTGCATTTACATTCTTAATCGAGGATGATAGGTATAGGTAGATGTCTATGGGCCACAGCATCCACTTACCATAAGGTGGGCTAAGTGCTCGCTTGTCACCATTATTTTGTGGTAAAAAAAACACTTCTAACTACTACCAAGCTAGAAGTGCGTGTACCGTTTTTTTAAATTACATTTCGATTTTTAATCGAGAGTAGATGTAGAAGTTCTATGGGCCACAGCATCCACTTACCATCATCTCTAAAAAAAAGTTAAAAGTTAAAGCTACAGCCTATATACGTCCCAAGCTGGGCACAGGAGAGGAGAGGAGGCTCTCATTTCTGAGAGGGTTTTAAGACAAGGAAATGTCCGCCGCGCTGCCCCAATGCGTGTTGGCGAACTTCTCATGTCTTCGAAATATTTTTTTTCTTATTTCTCAGACTTGCAGGTTTCCTCAAGATGTTTTCCTTCACCGCCGAGCACGTGGTAAATCAGTACTTAAAATTATAATTAACAATATCATTGATGACGGCGAGGATCGAACCCGGGTTGTATCCTCGCCGTCACCAATGAAATACTGTGAAATTGACAGCGAGCGATAACCATCCGATACTACTTCTACTTACTTCTATAAAAAATTAATTATTGACCTTTGGAATATTTTTAATTGCTTGTTCATCCAATAGAAACATTTCTTAAGGAATACCTTCGTTTTCATGTTATTAAAATATCCATTATTAACACAAAGCGTCGCTTCTCAAAGTCTTTCGAAAT
Organism: Parnassius orleans; assembly: GCA_029286625.1. Lineage (NCBI taxonomy): Eukaryota > Metazoa > Arthropoda > Insecta > Lepidoptera > Papilionidae > Parnassius > Parnassius orleans. The sequence goes on from JAGSMP010000009.1 coordinate 9,128,184, forward strand.
TTTAATTTGGTTTTCACTACTCATTATGTATGAGATTGTTATTAAAGTTGGGACTTTGTTTGGAACGTTCATACTGTTTACAAAGACGTTCCAAGAAGTGCGATTAATTTAACTTTCTGCTTCAATTAGTTTTAAGACATTTTTATAATATTGAGATAGAGTCTCTCAGAGAAAAATTTAGAGAAATAAATGTATATTAACTTTTGCATCTCAGTATATTTACGAAAATTATATGTATACTCACAGTTAGTTAATAAAAAGAGTTAGTTTTAATAAAAAAAGTGATATATACTCTGTAAACATTAGGAACAAACACAAGCTAGTGATACCAGTTTCTCGACTCCACAGAGTCAGCAATCCATTCATGGGACAATGTATACGCTATTACAACAAAGTCCCAGAAAATATACAAGGTCTATCTATTGCCAAGTTTCAATATTTTATTGAACAAAAACTGTATAAAAAGGGTTATTATAATATAAATGAATACATAGTTGATAATAACCGCTGGGAATGAGGTGGTCGCTTCCGAGCTGTTTCTAAAATAAATTTAGTAAATTGTTTGTACAACCTTTCTTATTGTATAATTTACTTTGAAAAAAAAAGTCCTACTGGGTTTAATGCTGGTTCTTCCCAGGACTGAGATTTTTCCGAACCATTGGTAAAGTAAAAAATGACTTTCAATAAGAATTATATTTAATCCATATTGAATAAAAAATTATTCTAATCTATTCTATTGAAATGTTCGTTGCAGAATTAGGTAAAAGGGCACCTGCCTAGACGGACTCCTAGGCAAAAAAGGAATCCATAGGCACCATAATAATGTCCTCCAGACCGAATTTCGGTCACGGCGCGGCGGCCAGACAGGAGTGTAGTGCCCGAGTGTATGCGCAAGCACAGGTGCACTCTCTATTCCCTCACTGTCATAATCCGATGGGACGGTAAACCGACACGACCGGAGGGAGATCAGGCGCAAGATCAACGGATTTTCGTGCTTTCCGAGGCACGGGGGTGAGACACTGCCAACTTTCTGACTCCGGGCTGCTGAAAAACCCATTAATTGATTTTGGCCCGACCCGGGATTCGAACCCGGGACCTCATGATCAGCAGTTGCGCACTACGACCACTAGACCAACGAGGCAGTCAAAATATTTTATGTGTATCGTGTATTCATGTATGCTTTATACTACTGTGCTTTCATAGTTTAAGCTCGTATGCGTTTACGGAATTAAAAAGCGCTCTTAATTTTAGTACCCTTAATATGGTTTTCATTATATTAGAGTGACTTATTTTTTATATTAGAGAGCCTTGGTAGCTCAGATGGTTAGCGCTCGCTGTAAATTTCACAGTATGCGAGTAACCCGGGTTCGATCCCCGCCGGCACCAATGAAATTGTTAATGGCAATTTTAAGTGCTGAATTACCACGTGCTCGGCGGTGAAGGAAAACATCGTGAGGAAACCTGCATGTCTGAGAAATAAGAAAAATATTTCATGTGAAGTTCGCTAACACGCATTGGGGCAGCGCGGCGTACATTTCCTTGCTCTAAAACCCTCTCAGAAATGAGAGAAGGCCTGTGCCCAGCAGTGGGACGTATATAGGCTGTAACTTTTTTTTAGAGTGACTTTCATTATTTATTATTTATTGAATAAGAAAGTTTTTATAATGATTTCTTATGTTTACGCGAACACTACACATTGAATCAAACTATGTTTACGGATTTTATCGCGTTTAATTTACTTATTTTAATTCCCGACGTTTCGGGTGCTTTACAGCAACCCATGGTCACGGGGAGGACTTTATTCAAGAAAGTTTCTGTTGCAGCTTCAGTATTAACTAGCCTAGCCTTTAGACGAATTACAGTAACGCATAAAACGTTTGATTTTAGCTGACCGAAACCAAAAAAAAGATCTTTCGATACGGTTGACTATAATAGCGTCAAGTCGCATAAATATAGTACCTTCTTATATCGTATAGTCCGTGTAGAGGCGGTATAAGAATATCCGCTACCCTATAGACCCACTAATGGAACCAAATTTTAAATATAATTTTTAACTAAGAACATCACCAAACTCTTCATCACCCCCGCAAACTGTGATAGAGGATATCTGTGTGGCAAGACATTTGAAGAAAAGGTTTTATATAGATCAAATTATTACTGTCGCGCAGTGACCGAACGAACGAGCTATACAAATAAGAGAAAATTTTGTGTCAAACTGGCGATCATGAAACACGTCACGTCCAACGATTTTGTCGGACCAATACGACTACAGGGACCTTCAAGAAAAGAGTCTACTCTTTTAAAAGGCCGGTAACATAAAAATTCCCTCAAAAAGTGCCTCATGTTCGTTTGCCTCCTCTTATATAATAAAAAAGGTTGCGTTACGCTTTCTTTTTCAACCAGCATCAAAAAAAGGAGGAGATTCTCAATTCGACTGTATTTCTTTTTGTGTGTGTAACCTTAGAATTTTTTTCTAGGTGAAATAATTTTGGTGGTTCTTTCTTTATTTGAAAGCTGGTGCTTTATATGTTTGTTGTTGACTCATGTTCATTTAATCAAGATCTGACCAGTAGTGTTTGAGTTAACCTCAATAATGCGTTTTTAATTGACTTCGACTACATTGATGATGTTCTCATTTATTTATGTTGAAGTCGGTTGTACAACATTTTTAATTTTACCACTTGTATAGAATAAGTGTGGCAAACGAGCACAGAGTCCAACTGATGGTGGGTAAATGCTGTGTGCCAACATCTACATCTATGCTAAATACACAATATTAAAAACTATAATTAAAAAAAAAACTAAAACTAGTAACTTAACATACAGTCCTACTCCCCGCGGTATCGTGCCAAGAACGCTGGCTGCGTTTCCCCGCTGAATGGCTATACTTACCTTGTTACCTCTTTTCCAGTAAAAAGGGTCTCCGGTTCTCTACACTCACCATACTACTACAACAGCATTAAGCCTAATATGTATAATGATACGTTTGATGCATAATCTGACGGCTCCGTCGCGCTGTGGCGTAGCAACGAGGGCCGCGGTTTCGAATCCCGCACGGAACAAGTATTTGTATTGCTCACAAGTAATTGTTGCGGGTCTAGATGTTTGTTCTGCAATTTATGTTTGTAAGCTGCAACGATACAGGAGAAAATCCAAGTATAGGGAGGTAACGCTTTTTTTAAAATATCATGTATTATATACTACATCTCAACAAGTCTACAACACTACTCGGTATTGAAATAGACACAGATCTAAATTCAAAAATTAACGAGTAAATTGTCCTCATTTATATTTGCACTCATACATTTGAAAAAAGTTACCGACTTAAAAACAGCTCTTTCGGCGTATTATGCGTATGCTCAGTCTATACTAACTTATGGAATAGTCATCTGGGGCAACTGTACTGACATAGATAATATTTTCAAATTGCAAAAAAAATGTATCAGAATCTTGACAAATATAGAAAAACGGACTCATGCAGACCACATTTTAGAAAACGTGGTATACTCACACTTACATCTATTTACATTATTGAATGTTGTAAGTTCGTTAGAAAACATCCACATTTATATGATCCTTCCTGTAAAACTGTCAAAAGAAATAATCGAACTCAAAATAAATTGAATATTCAATTCTCAAAATTGAAATTATTTACAACAGATCCCCATACGATGGTAATTAAAATGTATAATAATGTTCCAAATAACCTCAAAAATATAGACAACACTAAGTCTTTTATAAAAAAATTAAAGTCATTTTTAACTGATAAAAGTTATTATAATTTAAGTGATTTTTTTATAGATGCGAATAAACAGTAAATGTATGTGTAATAATTATAAAAAAATTATTATGCATAATATTTAGTATGCAGTAGTTAATATTTAGTATTAAAAAAAAAACTACCCTCCTATAAATTGCTATGCCCCTACGGGGCGTCACATGATGTCTGATGTATTTCTTGTGGCATGCAAATTATATAAATAAATAAAATAAATCTCTTAGAAGTGCCATGATATGAAATACGTGTTATAAATCAGTGGCGGGGTAAGAATATCCACTACCCCAAACCATTCCGTGGGTGTCGTAAGAGGTGACAGAGGGAAACAATTCAGGAGATGGGCAACAGCGTCTTAATACTAACGACTAAAAATAAAAAACTGCGGTTGCCGACTCGCTTGCCTACCGTGGCAACTATGGCAAATGTCCCCCCTATGAGGCAATCTATGTGGGAGGTCTATGTTCAGCAGTGGATTTTAATAGGCTGTAATAGTAACGGTTACAAATCACAAAGCGTTTATGTTATTATATTATGCTTTGTTCGCGCATATTAATTGTTCGTTTCCGTTCTCTGTCCATGGTGATTCACTCACACACGCAACGCTATCGATTTAGCTAAGCAAACGCTAACGCCTAACTACACACACATCAAAGTTGCAGGGAACTTGCGTTACGTCTTACAGCTTTAGCTGACCCGTCGCTTGTGATAACGTTGGATATTGATATCAATTTGCTTCGTACTTAAAGTTATAAAGACAAATCTTGTTTGAATAAAGTAATCTATATATTAATACGCGAGGAGAAAATCTTGTACCTCTTTTTAAGCATTTTGCGCGCACTGAGGAGTGTGAGGTTTGGCATAGTTAAAACTTATATGGGGATGGATGGATCATTCTGTAGGAGTGCAGAAAGCTAAAATTTATTTAAAACTAGCTGGTACCCGGCGCGTTGCTACCACAGAAGAAATAATTGTGGAAATATCGTTTTAAATTTGGAAGAGTTATATTGTTTAATTAGGAATGATAATGATATATAACTTTCAAATAATTTTTTCTATACAATACGCGCGCCACCTACTGTAAGTTAATTGTACTATGCCTATAACCATCGCGCAAGTGCAAGCAATAAATTGACAAATTTTTACCGCAATCTGATGAACGGTATAGCAGGGCATAAAATACGAACAAACAAAGTAATTTTATATATGTATATTAGATATGCGTTAAAAAACATTAAATAAAATAAAATAAAACATACATTGTTTATGTCAATGTCAAACACAATAAAAAATAAATTAAAAATTTCAATTGATTTAATTCAGACGTTTGTCCATATTGTTAGTAACAAAAAAGAGATTTTAAAAAACTATGTTAGTAACATTTCATGGAAAAGATTAATTCTAGCGTAAATATCTGCCTGCACTGCGCGACACGCTTGCAACATGCGTGTGAGAATTGAGAATAAATGTCGCTTGGACAAAAATTACGTCGTTTGTTGACATTCATACCACAGAGCATTGCTAAGCCACGGCTCCGTGGCGCAGTGGCTAAGCAATGAGTTGCTACGCTAAGGGCCGCGGGTTCGAATCCCGCAAGGAACAAGTATTTGTATGGCCTACAAATAATTGTTCCGGGTCTGGATGTTTGTCCTTGTGAAATTTATGTATGTAAACTGCCCCCTCGATACAGGAGAAAATCCTAGTGTGGAGGTAACGTTTTTTTTCTAAATAGATAGAATAGATAGATAGAATAGAATAGAGTATATAATCCCTACATTTTAGACAAAAAGCGTTTATTTTATATTTTGTAAATCTGTGTTTTATATACCAATGTAGTTGAATGTGAAATACAAGTTGCTTATTATACAAAGTAAAATTTAATGAACTACTGTCGAGTTTCGACCCCTAGGCGACCACTACTAGTGGTCCACTAATGTTAGTAAATAAAAATCAGCTTCAGGTTTGGTGACTTATTGTTTCTCACCGTGAAGTGGCAGCGTAAGAATATTCACTACCCCTATCGTCCCGTGGGTGTCGTAAGAGATATAGGGAAACTGAAACAGGAGTTAGACAAATGCGTACACAAACTAAAACACTAACAACTCAAATTAATAAAAAAAACTGCGGATGCCAAACCGTCTGCCAAGCGTGGCAACTTCTTCGTGGAAATATAACTTTAAAATGATTCATTCCCTAATCCCAAATCTACGCAAGCAGTCCGGCGCGCCTTACATTAAAGCCATTATCACAAAACTCTCCAATTCTCTCGAACGATTTTTGATCGTCACTTAATATTTATGACGTCGTTATCATCCGAAAATTCCTCGGAATTGAGCGAGCAAATTTAGTTTTGGGAACCGGAATCCTTAATATTTCATAAAATTATGCATTCAATGTGTATTTCAATAATTTAACATGGATTTTGCCGTAGAGTACGTTTGTACGTGGTAGAGCCATGCTGCAGCTATATTAGCAGTATAGTTGTAGCACGAATGGGTCGGCTCGACCGGGGAAGGACCACGCTCTCGCAGAATACCAGTGTAAAATAGCAGCTTAACACTGCTGTGTTTCGTATGGTGAGTGTAGAGAACCGGAGACCCTTTTTACTGGAAAAGAGGCATTCCATCTTAGTCCTCACGGGTGACAACGCATCTGCATTTTATTCGTAATCAAGGATAGGTGTAGATGTCTATGGGTCACAGCAACCACTTACCATCAGGTGGACTGTGTGCTCATTTGTCACCCTATCCTATAAAAAAAGAGTAGCATTGAAAAAATATCCACTACTTACCACTTTATCATTCTGTAGGTATCGTGAGAAGCGACAGAGGGAAACTAAACCAAAAGATGGGCAGCAGCATCTTTCCAATAACAAATAAATAATAAAAGTCTACGTTTGCCAACCCAACCTGCTAGGCTTGGCAAAAGTGCCCCATGATTAATGGTACAAAGGCTCTGCTATTATAGGGTACAATTGCGACCATCATTACGGCGGGGCAGGGGACGCTAAGAATTTTCTGTGGAGGTTTGATGGTACCAAGGTGATTTGACCTGGCAACATATAACGCGCGCACGCTGAGGTAGTAGATTCATCTGTCTAAGAAGGTGTAAAAGGTCCTGTTGACAAGGCTCCCATAACCAACGTAGTCAAGACCGTAAGCGTGTCGAAGGCGAGGGTCTCGACTCGATTGGTTGGCTCGACCGGGGTAAGACCACGCTCTCACAGAATACCAGCATAAAACAACATATAATGCTGTGTTTCCTATGGTAAGTGTAGAGACCGAAGACCCTTTTTACTGGTAATGAGGCATTATTATCTTAGTCCTCACAGGTGATAATATATCTACATTTTTATTCTTAATCGAGGATAAATGTAGATGTCTATGAGCCACAGCACCCACTTACCATCAGGTGGACTGTGTGCTCTTGTCACCCTTATACTCTTTGTTTCGAATGGTAAATGTAAAGAATCGAAGATCTTTCTTACTGATAACGAGGCATTCTAAGTCCTCAGGAGTGACAACGCGTCTGCATTTTGATTCTTAATCAATGATAGATGTAGATGCCTATGAGACAAAGCATCTACTTACCATCAGGTTTACTATGTACACGTTTGTCACCCTTATTCCATAAAAAATATTAATCATCACAAGCCCCATCGCCTACACAGCCCACTCCTTGTTAAATAGTACGCCTACGTTTACTTCTTTGACATTTAATGTTTTATTGCCACAGGGAGTAATTAACAACCTATATAGCATAATCACATTTATTATTTAATAGCTCTGCGGACTTCCATTCCGTTTAAACACGTCGGCGTTTACTTTTAAATGAAGTTACTTTGACGTCACGTCTGATACGTGGCCTGTGTGACAACACGTCCTTTAAACTTACTGTGCTTGTTACGTGCGAATTACGTAAAGCTTGAGAAAATTACATTAATTCGAACTGTTCCCGTAGTTCAAAGAGAGATTGTTATATATTTTTAACTGTTTTAAGCCGGTTCAGAGTACAATAAATTGCCTAATAATTTTTGAAGATCCCCTTTCGTTACTTTTAAAGCTCACAAAATGGCTGGCAACAAAATGTTTTATACTTTAGATGAATACATAACAATAACCCTACAATAATAGGGAAATATGGAACAACTGGTTTATTATGTATTTTTTTTGACATTTAATATTTTTATTGTATTTTGTTTGATAATTTATACATATTTTTTTAGGTATTTGACGTTTATTAAATTTATTAGTTATAGAAATAAACATAATATGCATTTAATAATGGTGAAATATGGATTAAATTGTTAATTATATTTATTTCATTTAGTATTAATTGTAATTATTTAACAATTTATATTTTTTTAGGTATTTGACATTTATTAAATTTATTAGTTATAGAAATAAACATAATATGCATTTAATAATGGTGAAATATGGAGTAAATTGTTAATTATATTTATTTCATTTAGTATTAATTGTAATTATTTAACAATTTATAATTTTTTTAGGTATTTGACATTTATTAAATTTAAAAACTTTACGCTTATATATTTTGAAATAGTTACGTAGGAAGTTGGAATTAATTAAATAACTAAATGCAAACATGTAATTAATCTTCCGTTCATGCTTCTTTAATATTTCATTTCATTAAATTGTAATAATAGTAATAGTTTAGTATATAAGTAAAGATATTGCTCGCCATTATCATGGTAGAATATATGGTCTCATTAATAACTAATAACATTATTATTATTATGTACTCCATACTGGCAATAATTTTTTAATAAGATAAGGTGACAGATGAGCACACAGTCCACCTGATGGTAAGTGGATGCTGCGGCCCATAGAAATCTTCATCTATCCTCGATTAAGAATGGTTAGATGCGTTCTCACCCCTGAGGACTAAGATGGAATGCTTCGTTATCAGTAAAAAGGATCTCCGGTTCTCTACGTTAACCATACACAGCAGCATTAAGAGTAGAGCGTGGTCATACATAAATCCTTATTAGAGGCTGTAGGAATATTTTTCTGCCTAGTTGTCCATCTGGCTAGGTACCACCGCAATACTTTGTTCTGGTGTAAAAGGCATAGAGAGCCAATTTCATTACAGGCTGTGAGATAATCCATAATAATCCGCAAAGGTTATCTATAGCTTTCTTTGCTTGAAGTTGGGTACAGATGTCCATGGACTGCAGTACCCACTTACAACTCTAAGTTCGTTTGTCACTACAGTTTTATAACAAAAATTACAAATTAAGGAAACTTTCCGTCGGTCTTAAAATAATTGTAAAACATAATTTAATACAATTGGAATATTGTTAAGGTTTAGTATTAAATATTAAAGAAATTGAAATATTATTTTAATGGGTTCAGCCTCTGTTATTGATACTACGCAGTTTTCTTAATAGAATAATGATGATAAAAGAGCACACAGTCCACCTAATGGGATGTGACTGATGTGACCCAGAGACTGTTATTTTTTTTAAAGTTTTTACGTGCTTACAGTAAATATGTTATATAGAAACTTGGCTATAGATATGAAACAGTACTGAATATCGAAATTAAATATCAAAAATATACCTACATCTACAATGTAGGTGTTTTTTATAGAATAAGAGTGACGAGCGAGCACACAGTCCACCTGAGGGTAAGTGGACGCTGCGGCCCGTAGAAATCTTCATCTATCCTCGATTAAGAATCAAAATATAGGCATTGTGACCCTTGAGAATTAAGATGGGATGGTTCTCTACACTAACCACACAAAATACAGCAACATTAAGTTGCTATTTTACGCTGGTATTCTGCGAGTCCTTCCTCGGTCCAGCCGATTCGACGAGCGACGAGTCATTCCTGCTACCATAATATATTTGCAGCGTGGCTCTACCACGTAAGAACTAGTGGAACTATAACTTTATAAAAAAAAGTATGGGAGTATATTATAATTAAAAATTAGAAAATTATTTGTAAATAGTTTATTCTCTACACAATTAATGTTATAGACTAAACTGTTACTACGCGAATATCCAGCTGTCAAGTTAGTTCATAAATAAACCCATTCGAGTAAAGATTTCTATCAAAAAAGAATCCCTGAAAGGCCATTTCATTTCAAAGGACTGCGTAATACAGAGATGAGCGGAGCTTACTTGTTGATTTTCATTGGGCGCAACAGTTTCAAATTTTTCCTTTGTTAGCGAAATTTGGATTTTATCACGTCTTTTACAATAGGAGCTTTGTGTGAAAAATGATTTGCTTTAAAATTAAATTAAAAATGTTGTTTAAATTCTAATAGATTCTTTATTATATTACGAAGTTTTTATTTTTATTTTAAATATTAAAAAATATAGATAATATATTAAATAAATACCTGTAATATCAGTCGAAATGCGGCTTCCACGAATTCGTTCACAGTTGCTTTCTCTTAATTTTCAAAAAACATTAGTTGGAAAATTGGTTTAAAGGGAATCGCGCGGCTTTCTCCGGTGGCTGCCACAGCCAAACTGCGGACTAGACTGTACTGTTTCGAGTGGTAGTTACCCTTACCTGTTACTTTGTTAACCCGTGGGTGGGGGTGGGCGGATACCGGGAACGTAGCACGGGTGTCAAATTATCACACCATTGAGACGTGCCGTAAGAGCGTGATTTAAACTATTCTTACATTTTATATATTTATTTATTTGCGTAATATCGTATACACAGCATTTCCATCTATCAGTCTATAAAAGTCCACTGATGAACATAGGCCTCCCTCGTAGATTGCCTTATGGGGGGAATAACTGCAGTTTTTTTTAATTATTTTTAGCTCTTATCAGGAAGATGCTGCCCTATCTTCTGTTTTATTTTCCCTCTGTCGCCACTTACGACACTCTCGGGACGATATGGGGTAGTGTATATTCTTACACTGCCACTACACGTTACACAACATTTATAACAAACAAAAAAACGATATAGTGCCAAGAACGCTGACTGTGTTTTTTTTTCTAAAACTAAAGTGAAGTGACAAACTAACTTACAGTCTACCTGAAGGTTAGTGGCTATTGCAGCCCATTGTAATCAATTTCAAACAAAGGCTACTGATGCGCAGTGATGTATTTACACTAGGGGCACCAGGGGCTAGTGCCCAGGGCGGCAAAATGTATTTATTTATTTATATAATTTGCATACCACAAGAAATACATCATACATCAAGTGACACCCCGTAGGGGTATAGCTATTTATAAGAGGGTAGTTTTTTTTTTATAATACTAAATATTAACTACTGCATACTAAATACCAACTAACTTATTTCTTATCATTTACTAGTCTAACATATTTTTTTAATAATTATTACACATACATTTACTGTTTATTCGCATCTATAAAAAATTCACTTAAATTATAATAACTTTTATCAGTTAAGAATGATTTTAATTTTTTTTTATATAAGACTTAGTGTTGTCTATATTTTTGAGGTTATTTGGAACATTATTATATATTTTAATTACCATCGTATGGGGACTTGTTGTAAATAATTTCAATTTTGAGAATTGAATATTCAATTTATTTTGAGTTCGATTATTTCTTTTGACACTTTTTTATTTGGAGTGAGAGCAAACATTTTTTTAACTTTCTGCTATGAAAATCAATGATTTTCAAAAATTGGGAAGTTACTGGTGGTTTACAGGCCCATTTTTAAAATTCTAGTTCTCATTGGTTCTTCAAGTTTCGAAGTCTAGTATAGAGTAGATATTTTTTTTTAATTAACATTTAATGTATTTATTCATAATTTTTAAATAATATCCTTTTTCAACGAATAGTTGTTGTATACTTGTCCTTTAACGCAATTTTTACTCAATTATTGCAGTATATAGGCAGTATTTTTCACAGTGCCCCAGGGAAGCACTTAAGGTAAATCCGGCCCTGCAGATGCGTTGCACTTTTGAGGATTGAGATGGCTCTCTATACCCTTCAGACCGACATTGCAGTGCAAGCATTGCTATTTTGCGACGTAAATAGGTAAGAGCGTACTTACGCAGACGGAATCGAAGCCAGAAAAGCGAATTCTACCGCCTAGTAAAGTTTCCTAGTTGAATGGCAATGTTGAATGGCTATGTTGAAGCTTTGGACTAGAAATTATAATACAATATACCTAGAATTGAAATAGTATTGCATTAATTAATAGAATAGAATAATTTTTTATTCAATATAGATTACATGTGTAATTCTTATTGAAAGTCATTTTTTACTTTACCACTGGTTCGAAAAAAAAACCTCTGTCCTGGGAAGAACCAGCAAGAAACCCAGCGGGACTTTTTACAAGACACCAAGTAGTGGCGGTGTAAGAATATCCACTACCCCATATCGTCCCGTGGTTGTGATCAAAAGGCGACAGAGGGAAACAAACCAGGAGAAAATAAAAACTGCGGTTGCCGACGCGCCTGCGTAGCGTAGCAACTATGTCAAGTACGAGAACTCTCTTGTGAGGCAATCTTTGAACTTTGAAAGGCTGTAATGAATAGATATTAAAAGAGCATTATATGACCGTATGATATTTCTCCGCGTGATAAATTTTGAAATGAGGTTATCCGCATTAGAACTAGATTAGTAACCTGAAGTGGCAATGGACCGGTCATATAACTAGAAAAATCGGCAACCGATGGGGAAGAAAGGTTCTCGAGTGGCAGCCTCATACCGGTAGGCGAAGTGTAGGGCGTCCGCCCATTAGATGCAGGTGGCTCAGGAACGTGCTATGTGGCATTCCTTGGGGGAGACCTATGTTCAGCAGTGGACTTGTGAAGGGCTGTAATGATGACGAATGACGATGATGACATAGACTCATACCAACAAAATGCTGAAAATATTTCAAGCGACGCAAAAACCAAGCCAAAACCGTTACCGTCACAGTCTGTTAAAGCTCACTGCTGAACATAGATTGCCTCATAGGGTATATTTGTTATAGTTGCCACGCTTGGTAAGCGAGTTGGCAACCATAGTTTATTTTTTATTTTAAGTCGTTATTACGAAGACCTGTCGCCTCTTACGACACCCACGGGATGATATGGGTAGGGATATTCTTACACCGTCACTGCACGGTAACAAGCCAAAACCATGATCAACTTATTTTAGAAACACGCACTCACGTACACATATGCATCGGAAATCATCAGCGTTTTGTTTTTAATCTAGGATAGATATAGATGTATATTGGTGACAGTATATACTTACTATTTGGTGGACTACAGAATAAGAGTGACAAATAAGCACACTCGTTTGTCATTCTTATTCTATTAAAAAGAGATGGGAACTGTACCATGATATAAGTAGCGACATCTTTCTAATAACAGCTGAATATAAAAAAACTGCGGTTGCCAACCCTCTTGCCAAGCGTGGTAATTATGAAAAATATCCCCCTATGAGGCAATCTATGGGGTAGACCTATGGTATATCAGCAGTAGACTTTTGATAGTCTGTGTTTGCGCTACTTGCAACTACCGCCTAACGCTTAGGAAATTTGTTAATTATTATCCAATAAGAGTACTGCAATGTCCATTGCCGGGTTTTCCTATCTACCGCCTTTAAGCCCAGCATGTGCAATCGTGTGTAAAACTACACACAAGCTCGCAAGTTACGCAACGGATCGCACCACTATATCTCGCTTCATCACCTCGCGCCGTGGTGTAATTTAGATATCGAACTGTACAATATAACGCAATATTTCGTGAAAATCAGTGAAAGTTATTTGAGAAGACAGCCATCATTCAACTAACGTGCAACGCAGCTCAAGGAGACACGAGGCAGCTCAGCGGAGGTCCAGGTGAGTGCACATGTCTTCCTTCACGCCATTCCTGTAGCCCGAATTTAGGGACATTTGCAGAATCGGGCAATAAGATATACAGTCCATAATCTACGTAAAGTCACACAATCCATAGGTTTCCTCATCCAGGCCGGGATAATTAATTTATCCACCCATTTTTAGGTTTTCTCGCCGGATTAATTTTAATCAGCCTGTAATGGTAAAAATTGTTTTTTTTTAAACGTTGTGACTTATTTAGAACCACATTTCGTAAGGAATAAACTAAGTGGAATTCATTATGATGCTATTGCGTGGACATAATGAACTTCCTTACAACACTTTTCACTTAATACAGCATAATAACATTTATTATGGTAAGGGCACCTATTTCCGCGGTATTTTTAACTAAAACTCAACATTTATTGAACCCTTTTGGAGGTTTGGCTATTATTATCACAACCACTATTGTTTCTACTCTTTCAATAGATAATATAGGTTTGGCTATTAGATTAGATTGATTTGTATTATAAATTAATTAAATATAAAAATAAGTCAGAAACACCTTATTCCGATGTATTTGGCTCCTAATTCCGAGTGTACAAAATGCAAAGGAAAAAGGTTGGAAGAATAATACGTGCTGTTTATTATCCTACAACCAAAATTATTATATAATGTTTTCTATATTTACGCGAAGACTACACATTAAATGAAACTATTTTTTACGGATTATATCGCGTTTAATTTTAACTCCCCGATTTTAATCATCCCCGTGGATAGAGACCCGTCTAACTACAAGCCTATCGCCATCACCTCCTGTTCTCGAAAATAATGGAATCCATTATAAAACGCCAGCTCATGCGGTATCTTGAGTATCACGAGCTGATTAGTGACTGCCAATACGGTTTTCGTCGGGATCGATCAACTGGTGATCTTCTGGTCTACCTGACTCATAGAGGCAGTAGAGTCCAAGGGGGAGGCATTGGCCGTTAGTTTGGATATTTATTTACATTATATATTATACAATTCTTCTGTCCGTCTGTATGTGACTGAACTCCTCCTAAATGGCTGAACCGATTTTGATGAAATTTTATGTGTGTGATTAAGTCAGTAAGAGAATGGTTTAAATTCACAATTAGACCCGGTAAGTGGCGGGGTTGTCGAGATCTAGAAATCAATCGTGCGAAGCCGGGGCGGATCGCTAGTTTATTGTAAGCTTTTCCACCGCATATAATATGGTGCCTAATATAATTTCCTCCAGATTGAAATTCGTTCACGGCGGTCAGTATCAACGGAAACTAGCCAATTGCACAGACATGATTATAAGACACGAGCGTGTGCACAAACACAGGTGCACTCTATATTCCCTCACTCTCATAGACCGATGGGACGGCAATCCAACAAAACGGGAGATACATCAGGCGCAAAACCAACGGTTTTCGTGCTTTCCGAGGCATGGGATTGAGTCACGTCTTACTTTCTTTACTCCGGGCTTCTACTCAGAATTTCTGACAGACAATCCCAATAACTGATTTTTGTCCCGACCCGGGATTAGCAACCGGGACTACATGTTCAGCAGTCGCGTGTACGACCACTAGACCAACAAGGTCATCAAATAATATACGCTTTTATAAAAGCACTTGCTTTTAATTTCCTATATTTGATAAGGGAAGCTTAAAGAATGCGAGCTAAAGCTTAAAGTTTAAAAATAAAAATTCGTAAGACGTTTTGTGAACTCTATATTGCCTTGGGAAAGCAATCTAGTTTTGACAACCTTAACTTAGCTTACTTTGCTTTAGCTTGGATGAAATCTTTCAATATATGATTGAAATATTTCATCAAAGTTAAAGCAAAAGTTAAACCTACTGGGTGGTTGGAGTACCTTTTTGCGTAGGAGTTCGAGTGGGTAGGGTATAGTTATTCTATTTCACGATGAAGGTTTCGCCTTGATTGTAGTAGTGACGTGTACAGACAGGCGCATTTGTGTGTGTAACTGCGATTCGTTCGACTCGCGATCGTGACTGAGCGTTACTAAGGCCAACGCACACTAACACAATGGGTATGTGCACGGCTAAAAACAATCAAAGTCAAACCTTCATCGTGAAATAGAATAACTATACCACCTTCTTACCTATTTCTGCCGCCAAAGAGCAGTTTTGTACTGCTTTATTCCGGTCTGTAAGGTTGGCTGCTTTATTCCATCTTAGTTCTCAGAGGTGACAACGCATCTGTAGCCTTCTTTGTTTGAAGTAGATTGCAGGTGTCCATGGGTGTAGCCACTTATCATCAGTTGGATTGTTAGTTCATTTATCACTTCAGTTCTGAAAAAAATCAAAAAATCTTACAAATTTCGGATAATACACAAAGGAGAATGAGACGTCTCCATACATTCTTGGGCCCAAGTGTTAACAAGATGAAAGTAGGACCATTTGTAAGCGTATATATAAACAATTCATAGATGAAAATCTGGCAAGATTTGTCAATCAGAGCTCAGTTATTGTAGAATAAGTAAAAGTGAGATCATGTATTACCTACACTGTAACCGGTGATTTTTCACTGTTATTACACTGTAACAGGTTATTTTTCACTATAATTACTTAAAGATATAAAAGCAGGATCAGTATAAAATCACTAAAAAAGCTGTGGTTAATAATGAAACGAAATGGTGAAACGATTAACGAAAGTTAAAACAACAATAACTAATTGAAGTGAATATTAAGGATATCGATCTGAGATCGATTACTTGAATTGTTGTTGTTATAAGGCCGGCAACGCATCTGCAATTCCTCTGGTTCCCCTGGTGTTGCAGTTGTTCATGGGCGGCGGTAGTCACTTACCATCAGGTGAGCCGCATGCTCGTTTGCCCCCTCTCCTATAAAAAAAAACTGTTACTTGTTGGAATGTTGATATTTTGTATTTTTTATTATTATTCTGTAGATATGTACGGAATTATTTTTTATGTCCCTAGTTAACACAGAAAAATAATCGAAAATAGATATTAAAATTCTCAATTTAATCGAGAATCGATTATATTGCGCTCGTTTCAAATCGAATCGAAAATCTGTCTTTTCTTTTAAGTAAATAGTTGGAAGTTTGAACTGTTAAGTCAAAATTCAAAATGAGAAGTCCTCTATTGAAAGATAACGGTCAGAAACGAGAATTTCACTAGTGAATTCTTTACGGTAATCGATTAATTGCCATAAACAATACACTACAATCGATTTTCTAATTTATTTCTTATTTTATTGTTTTTTCTAATTCTAGATTGTAAAAATAACTAAACGCCAATTTTTTAAAGTATAAACCAATTAGTTAACTTCAGGTCCAAAAATCTCATTCTCCTTTACCTACATTATAAACTTCTATGTAATATATGTTAGGTTTGTTGCAGCTTTCTATACAAACTCAGATGTTTCACGACGAAAGTGCAGCTGCTTTCAAATATAGACGCTCTGGGAAATCTGCAGGCGGTGCATATATTCAGGATAGCCCCGCCATTACATCCAATTTTTATCCAACATACTTTAGCTCGACTATAAGATAAATTCTACTTTGACTGCCTCGTTGGTCTATTGGTTGTAAATGCGGATGCTGATCGTGAGATTTCATCTCAGATCATTGATCGGGAACAATTCCCGGGTCTATCCAATATCAGTTATTGAGTTTTTCTGTCAAGAAATTCTGAGTGCAGCCAGGAGTCAGGAAGATGGCGGTGTTTCACCGCCGTGTCTCGGAAAGCACGTAAAGTTGTAGGTCCTGCGCCTGATCTCTCTCCGGTCGTGTCGGTTATCGTCCCATCGGACTATGAGAGTGAGGGAATAGAGAGTGCACTTGTACTTGCGCATACACTCGGGCACTTATAATCCTGTCCTGCGCAGATGGCTAGTCTCCATTGTCCGCAGACTGACCGCCATGACCGAATTTCGGTCTGGAGGACATTATTATTATTATTAATTCTGCGTAGTAAGTAGTAAAAAACTAAAGTTACAGCGTATATACGTTCCACTCATAGACAAAGATATCTAAAATATTAAAGGGCAAGCAGGTGTCCACCGCGCAGTCCCAATGCGTGTTTGCGGACTTCTCGGTTACAAAATATTTTTATTAATTTCTTAGACATGCGGGTTTTGTCACGATGTTTTACTTTACCGCTGAGCACGTGGTAAATCAGCAGTTAAAATTGCAATTAACATCTTATTGGTGCCGGCGGGGATCGAACCCAGGTTGTTCTTGAAATTTACAGCAAGCGCTTAGCTTTTGAGCTACCACAGCTTTAATACGTCATTAATATAGTATATAATACGTTATAAATATAAACTGGAAATTCTTAAATAATGTTGTTTCTTTCTTTATACATTGCAGTACTTGGACGACTGAGCTTTGCTCGAGGTAAGAAAATTTTTAATTTACTCGACAATGACATCTATCTTGATAACTTAGGAGAAAATTATTATCCAAATACAAACTTTTATCTTTATTCGTTGAGGCATCAATGACATATTATATACATTCACATAATATGCTTATAATATACAAGAATTGCTCACTTAAAGTATAGAACATAGGCCTTCATACTATGGCTTGATATAGTTGTCAAATAAACGATATTTAGTTATACAATATATATAGAAAAAAACCTGTCAAACCGTGATTTTCGTGCTTTTAGGTATGATTCTTTTCGTGTAAACCTTTTTAAAGAATAAATAAAAAATATAAAAACATGCGTGAGTGTCGTGGAACACTCGGTTGGAACGAAGTACCTTTCGTAGTATATTATTATTGATAAAGGTATTATATTATTGATTAACAAATAAATGAATTACTAGCATCTATTAAAATGAAGCGTCATTTAAAATAATATTTCTTTCATGGCAATATAAGAAAAAGTGCAAGGGAGATGGATATTATTCCATCTCGCTTCCTTATAGCCGCCAAGGCCGTCTACGCTACGTCAGAAGGGGTTGTGACGGAAAAATCTTAGCCCTGGTCCACAGTGCGAGCCTAGCGCGGATGCGACGACGGGCGGGAAGTATCAAACATATGAACCCCCGTTTGCGTCCATAGTGTAGTGACTAAGGCGGGCGCCTAGCGCGACGGGCATGGGCGAGATAGCGCGCGTAGTTTTCAAACGTTCCTATCCGCGCGTTATGGACACACTACGGGCCTAGTCAGCAAGCGATCCAATGCGCGGGTGGCGGTGGTATCAAACCAGTTCGGTCCACTTTTTCTCGCCTAGCCCCCATCCGTCAAATTCGTACCGTGCGATAAGGAACTTCGTTCCAAAATAAATCTTAATTAAATGGGGAACTTGCATTGCAATAGCGTTTATTGTTTAATATAAATTTCATATTTATGGTGTTTAATGAAAAAGAAGAACCAGAAGAGACTGTCATTGTCACCGTAATAGGTATCTTCTTGATCATGCTTTTAGGGTGAGTACTCTAATATAGTAATGAATTTGCTTAATGGTATGAAAAAGCCAATTCACTTTTACACATTAGCTTTTTCCTGTAATATTTTAGTGAATCACAAATTAAAATCATTGAGAATTTCTAAGTACGTGAAAGCATATGGAAAGTAAATAATTACGGATGCGTTCAATAATAAGATATCTGTTATTGCGTTCTGATAAGCAAAGTTATATTTTTTAAAGACTATTATTTATATTTCTCCAGTTTTTAAAAATAAACTGATGATAGCCATTAATTAAATTGACTGTTCTACATTTTGGTGAGAGTTTCATGTCGGTAATAATTTATTCTTTTCCTAATGCAAAATAGCCATTCTTCTTTGGCAAAGTGAATTATCTGAAATGCGGTTATCCAAATATAGACGTGCGGATGGAATAATAAAATTCAAAAATTCAGCTTTGATGTAAAAAGGAATGTTTTTTGGGGAGATATTTTTATTCAGATCATTGTTTGAAGTATCAATTACATGCTCTTTGTTCTTTGTATTCTGTTGTCTTTGTTTCGGTTTTCCTTTTTATATCTTACTAGCTGTTACCGTCACGCGTTGTAATGCCTTTTTTGTCAAAAACTTTCGCGGACGTGTGCACAACAAACCACCAAAGTATTGTCGTAATCGGATAAACGATATGACAGCGCTTAAAAAACGAACAAACAAACATTATTTTTTACATATTAAGAATTTAAAGAAATTGGACAAGTGTATATAGGACTCGGGTCTGAGGGTGCCGTACAAGCTTAGGTTAGCACCTACTTTTATCAAAATAATGAAGCTACTTAAATTCATAAATTATTGATAATTTAAGTACCAGTAAGAAAAAGTAGCTTGAATTTAACTGGAACTAAACTGAAAATCGAGACTGGACCATTATTTTGGCCAGTTTGTGGTTTGGATCATTTCTGCACAACAAGGTCCAATTAATGTTTATAATAACCCCTGGGAACAGGGTGATCGCTTCCTAGCATATTCATAAATGAATTTCGTAAGTGATGGTACAAACTGTGTTTTTGTATGTAGAATGTTTTTTTTATTTTATTTATTAATTTAAATGTATCCTTTATTTACATAATATTCAAATATATACAATATTAAAAAAAAAACTAAAACTAAACACAAATTATCACACACTGACACTCCCCGAGGTGTGTCTAAGAACGCTGGCTGCGTAAGTTTCCTTTAATTAAAAGAAACTCTACCAAAGTGCACTGCTCCTCCTACGTCACCCACGGAAAGACATAGATTATTGGATATTCTTACACCGGCACTACACGATATATAGAGTAATACATATTACAATAATACACATTATAAACTTACATATAAGTTACGAGCCGTGGTAACTCAGGGGCTAAGAGCTCGCTATTACTTTCACAGTACGCGAGCAACCCGGGTTCAATCGCCGCAGGCACCGATTAAATTGTTCAAATTTTAAGTGCTGATTTACCACGCTCTCGGCGGTGAAGGAAAACAACGTGAGGAAACCTGCTTGTCTAAGAAATAAGAAAAATATTTCGAAGACATGTAAAGTTCGTTTGGGGCAGCGCGGAGGACATTTCCTTGCCCTAAAATCCTCTCAGAAATGAGAGGAGGCCTTTGCCCAGCTGTGAAACGTATATATAGGCTGTAACTTTAACTTTTTAACTATATAAATTACTAGCACTTACATATCAAGATAAACAAAACCACAGAACAGATAAAAAACTTTTCACTGAGAATAAAGCATAAACCAGCAAAGTTTCCAAAGAGCAATTAACGAATAAAAACAACTAGAATTAATAATTAACTAACAGATAATATAACTTTGTTATAAAAAAAAATGTTTGAAACAATTACAGCACATTATGAGTCAAAGTTTCAAAATCTGTCGTTTTCAGCCGAATTCAAAAAAGAAGAGGGTATAAACCGCGACTGGACTGTTTTATTTTTATTTTGTACGTTATTTTCTATAGAATAAGGGTGACCAACGAGCACACAGTGCACCTAATGTAAGTGGATGCTGTGGCCCATAAACATCTACATCTATCCTCAATCAAGAATCAAAATGCAGATACGTTGTCACCTCCGGTTCTCTACACTCACCATACGAAACACAGCAGCATTAAGCTGCTATTTTACGCTGGTATTCTGTGAGAGCATAGTCCTTCCCCGGTCAAGCCGACCCGTTCGTGCTACAACTATAATATACCTGCAGCACGTGTATCAGGTGCAGGACCTATGGCTTTACGTGCTAAGTTGGCGGTGTTTCACCCTCGTGCCTTGGAAAGCACGTAAATCCGTATGTCCTGCGCCTGATCTCTCTCCGCTCATGTCGGATTGCCTTTCCATCAGACTATGAGAGTTGAGGGAATAGAGAGTACACCTGTGCTTGTGCATACACTCACTGTAATCTGTCCTGCGCAGATGGCTCGTATCCATTGAGATTGGCCGCCGTGACCTAAATTCGGTCTGAAGGACATCATACGTATGTAACACCATATTTTCGTCAATTTGGAATCGTTTTCAATGGTTCTTTTTTATTAATTAGTTTAGGTTTAGTTTAGGTATGGTCCCGTAGGTATGGTTAGTAAATTTGGAGAAAAATCCACCCCAAGAGTGGCAAAATAGACTAAACCAGTGGTAAAACTAAAAAAATTGTACAACTGACTTCAATATAAATAAAATGAGAACATCGTCAATGTCATCATTACAGCCCTTCACAAGTCCACTGCTGAACAAAGGCCTCCCCAAGGAATGCCACAAAGCACGGTCCTGCATGTCTTACTAGGTCATCACTCCATCTAGTAGGGGGACGCCCTACACTTCACCTGCCGGTACGAGGCTGCCACTCGAGAAACTTTCTTCCCCATCGGTTGTCGGTTCTACGAGCTATATGGCCGGCCCATTGCCACTTCAACGTACTAATACTTTGGGCTATGTCGCTCACTCTGGTTCTACTGCAGATATCCTCATTTCTAAGTTTATCACACAGAGAAACCCCAAGCATAGCCCTGTCCATAGCCCGCTGAGCGACCTTGAGCTTCCACATACGGCCAGCAGTGAAGGACCACGTCTCAGATCCATAGGTCATCACTGGCAACACGCACTGGTTGTACACTCTTGTTTTGAGGTTTTGAGGTATGCCTGACGAGCCGAGTTGAATCCGTCGATTGAACTCTCGGTCGAAGTTGGACTTACCTAGTCGGACTATCTGTCCCAGGTAAACATATTCGTAAACAACTTCGAGCTTAGTGCTCTTAACAACTACCGGCATAGGTGTGACATGGACATTAAACATGATCTTTGTTTTGTCCATGTTCATCTTAAGACCTATCCGTTGGGAGGCACTATTGAGGTCATTGAGCATAGTGCTTAGGTCCTCCAGCGATTCTGCCATAAGGACTATATCGTCGGCAAATCGAAGGCGAGTGATGTACTCGCCATTGACGTTAATACCGTATCCTTTCCAGTCCAGTAGCTTGAAAACGTCTTCCAATGCAGCGGTGAAGAGTTTCGGGGATATTACGTCACTCTGTCTTACACCTCTCTGCAGTTGGATAGGTTTCGTACTCTGGTTCTGTACTCGGATAGCCATCGTAGCCCTACTGTACAAGCACTTCAGCACTTCGATATACCGACAGTCAACTTGGCACCGCTGAAGGGACTGCAGCACCGCCCAAATTTCGACGGAATCAAAGGCTTTCTCATAGTTCACATACGCCAGAAATAGTGGCAAATTGTACTCCTCGGACTTCTGTACAATTTGTATGTATGTGGTCTATGGTGATAAAGCCTTTTCGGAAACCGGCTTGTTCGGGTGGCTGAAAGTGGCGTGCGAAACGATTCGTAATGACTCTCGAAAACGGCACGTAGACGCGGCTCAAAAGGGAAATCGGTCTGTAGTTCTTCAAGAGAGCGTTGTCGCCTTTCTTGAAGAACAAGACCACCGCACTTCTACTCCACGCCTCCGGAGTAGTGACGCCATGGAGGACGTAATTAAAGAGCTTCTGAAGGACTTCAAGTGCCGGTTTTCCTCCCGCTTTCAGAAGCTCCGCTGTAATTCCATCCTCGCCCGGGGAATTTCCGTTTTTAAGGTGCTCGAGAGCCATTCTAATCTCGCTCAGACTGACGTCCGGGATATCATCGGAATAGTGTCGGATAAGACTTACTCTTGGATCGTTACTCACACTTGCGTGTGGCTCCAACGATGACGTGTACAGCTGCCCATAGAACCTCTCAATCTCACTCAAAATCTCAGGTGTCCCGGAAACGATGCTGCCACATTCGGTCTTCAGCTTCGACAATGGGCTCTTTCTGGCAAACATATATCTGTCAAAGACTTTGGTGCCCTGGTTCCGCTCGATCGCTTCTTCAATAGGAGCTGTATTGAAGTTGCGCAAGTCCCGCCTCATGCATTTGGAGATCTATGTGTTCAGTTGCCTGTATGCTGTCAAATCTGCTGAAGACTGCAGCTTTATCTCCCGTCTAACAGTCATGAGATTAAGAGTGTGATCGGAAGGCTTCTTGTGTTTTTCTGCTACGGGTCTTACAGAACTTAGCTCCGACCGCATGGACAGTTTGCACAAGCTTGTCATTCATATCGTCCACTTCATTGCATTCTTCTAGGCACTGAAAACGACTTTGTAACTCGAGCTGAAAGTTTTCGGGGCTTTGGATTAGAGCACAAGGGGGACGGAGCGTTGACTTCATTAGACGTGACCTCTCCAACTTAACGTTTAGGTTCAGTGTGCCTCTCACCATTCGGTGATCGCTGCCAGTTTTCACCCTAACGATCACTGAGACATCACTAAACAGTTGTCGTCTGGTCGTCATTATGAAGTCAATCTCATTTTTCGTCGAACCGTAGGGGCTCGACCAGATCCACTTTCTGTGGGGCCGCTTTTGGAAGAAAGAGTTCATCATCAAGAGTCCCTCTTTCTCCATAAATTCGGCTGGCTGCTGGCCCCTTGGGTTCCGTTGCCCTATTCCGAATTTCCCTACTTTCAGCTCACCGTTCTCTCTTGTGCCTAGTTTTGCGTTGAAGTCTTCCATTAACACCGTATAGTGGGTTTTAGAGGAATGCATGGCTCTAGAGATATCCTCATACATTTCCTCCACCTCCTCATCGGTATGTGCCGAGGTTGGTGCGTAAACCTGTATGACGTTCAGCGAATACCGTTTGGTGATTCTGAGTATAAGGTACGCAACCCTCGTCGACACACTCCCAATCTTTACAACGTTTTTAACGGGAGACTTGTGGACGATAAATCCGACACCTCCTTGGGACAGATGGTCGCCCTCCCAGTTATAGAATAAGTTGCCGGATTCGAGGATTACCGTGTCCTCCCCCTCTCTTCGGACGGCAGACAATCCTATAATATCCCCGCGCAACTTGTCTATCTCTTCTTCCAGCTCCAGGATCTTCTCGTCAGTCCCCAGGGTGCGTGCGTTATATGTATGTTGCCAGGTCGAGTCGTCGCCCGCCGTTACCATGGTCGCCACCGTAGCTAGGAATAGCGGGGCCGCCGGGGACTGGGGGCCGTTTATTTGTGTCGTTTTTTTTTTATAGGATAGGGTGACAAACGAGCACACAGTCCACCTGATGGTAAGTAGTTGCTGTGACCCATAGACATCTACATCTATCTTCAATAAAGAATCAAAATGCAGATGCGTTGTCACCCGTGAGGACTAAGATAGAATGCCTCTTTTCCAGTAAAAAGGGTCTCCGGTTCTCTTCACTCACCATACGAAACACAGCAGTGTTAAGCTGCTATTTTACGCTGGTATTCTGTGAGAGCGTGGTTGCTCATGGGGAGTATATTGCCATTGTTGCCACGCTTGGCGAGCGGGTTGGCAACCGCAGTTTTTTTATTGCTTTTTGCTGTTATCAGAAAGATGCTGCTGCCCATCTTCTGTATCAGTTTCCCTCTGTCGCCTCTTACGACACCCACGGGAAGATATGGGGTAGTGGGTATTCTTACCCGCCACTATACGGGGGTAAGAATACCCACTACCCCATATCTTCAATCATCAATGTAGTGTATTAGTTAGTTCATATCATCAATGTAGTCGAAGTCAATTAAATACGCATTATTAAGGATAACTTGGAAACTACGGGTCAGATCTTGATCAAATGTATATGGAACCACATAAGAAGCACCAGCTTTCAAATAAAAAAAACATAAAAAATAGTCGAATTGAGAACCTCCTCCTTATTTCGAAGTCGGTTGAAAAATGTTTAATGTAACCCTTTGTCCATTTGTTCACTCAAAAGGGTAAAAAATAACTTCTAATAAAAAGTAAAAACCGATTTCAACGAACTAAAATAAAGAGACTCCTCTATTTTCTGTAATGTAAGGGATGTTAGCCTATGCGGCTCTTACAACTTCATCTGACACAGGGCTATTTAAAAAAACGGGAAAGGCAATGATGGAGATGAGGAAGATTTTGGTTTATGAATTGGTATTGCTATCAATCATCATGTCCCCTCTGTTGAGGTTATTTTTGAGCTATCTAACCGCTGTCCGAGTGGGGTGTGCGAACCCCCGCCTCTGACAGCTTAGCTCGTGTCGGTCGATATTCTGGACGGTGAGAACCGCCCAGGTACAAAAAAGAAAGAGACTGACTAAGACATAGTCTATAGAAGATTTAAGAGAAAAGGTTAATTTTTAAACTGTCTGGGGCATGTTACTTTGTAATAAAAGACCCTCTGGATTTCTGGTTGTTTCTCCCTGAGACAGATTTTTTTTCCGTGGTACAATAAAAGAAATTACTTTCACAGGTATTATTAAATAATCTACTACTACTACTGTGACCATCCATCCATCCAGCCCATCACAAGTCTACTGCTGAACTAGGCCTTTCCTCTAGACTACCACAAAGTACGGTCATGAGCCACCTGCATCCATCTACCTGCGAATTTCAGGGCGTCACTCCATCTAGTGGAGAATCGCACAACACAGCGTCTGTCAGCAGCTACTCGAGAACCTTTGTTCCCCATCGGTTGTCGGTTCTTCGAGCTATATGGCCGGCACATTGCTACTTCAGCTTACTGATTCTCTGGGCTATGACCTATGACAGAACATGAAACCTATCCATTTGCAGTGCGGTGATGTTACATCTCCGAAACTCTTCCGTAATAGTCCATAGTGAATGAAAAATTATTTTATTGTTTCATTTTCTATTATAACTTATTTAATTAACTTTGCCTTCCAGCGAACCGGCAAAGCCCTAATTTCGAGCAAGCATTTAAGCGAATAGCATTTTGCATATATTGTACTTCATTCTACTACGCCGTAATAGTTATTATTCTTTGGTTCTAGCTTAGAGGCAACCAATTATATACGTACGTATATTGTTCCAAACGAATTGCAGATTTGTGTAATGGTAATAGAAGTCATTTTACCTTAAAAGTATATTTTTGATTTTGCTTGAAATGAAAATTTTAATTTGTAATAGCACCACGGTGTGGTTAATGTTGGACTAGCACGAATTAAGTTAAAAAAAACTTTATAAAAGAAGTTTGAACTCTATTTGACATCTAACATTTAGCTAGGTATGTGGTAATGGCTTAAGAAAATCAATCACTTCATTGAAATGAAATGAAATTAAATAAAAAAATAGATTTATTTCTTCGATGTAAGAAAATATAATTTCGTGCGTCAAATGTAATTTTTAAAACTTCTTCTTCTTAAATAAAACTATTTTACAGATTTTATCGCGTTTAATTTACTTATTTTAATTCCCGATGTTTCGGGTGCTTTACAGCAACCCATGGTCACGGGGGGGACTGGATGTTTGACGTCCCGATGTCACAGTTAGCCCGGCTACCTTCAGTTTTGAATATTAATTTTTGGTTCGATCTACGCTATCTAATGGTGCGATTCACCATTTAAATATCGGTTGGTATGAGTCTTTTTCCTATACACAGTGTGACCAATAGTGTTATCAGGATTTCGGATGACTAATTTCCATTAGATTCCATTAAAACATACTTTAAGCCGCCGAAGAAGATTAGTCAATTTTTACCATCCGTCAAGTGTCATATCCCTCTACAAGATGCAGGAGTGTACAAGCTGGATTGTGAATGTGGTCTCTCTTACATAGGACAAACAAAAAGATCTATAAAAACCCGCGTAAAAGAACATATAGCTGACTTGAAGCACCGGCGTATAGGGAAGTCTGCAGTTTGTGAACATGTTCAAGATCGTCCCCGCTATTACATTAGATTTGATAGACCACAAATCCTCGCAAAAGAACACCGATTCCTACCTAGGATGATTCGCGAGGCTATTGAAATTAAAAAAAAACATCCTAATTTCAATAGAGAAGATGGATGGGTGCTGCCATCTGCTTGGGATCCTATAATTAATAAAATTAAATCCAAACCCAAGTATACTACTGCTAGACTTCAAGATACTGTAAGCTCATTCTGCGTAGATCGAACCAAAAAAAATAATAATATTAAAAAACTGAAGGTAGCCGGGCTAACTATGACATTGGGACGTCAAACACCTCAGTCCCCCCGTGACCATGGGTGCTGTAAAGCACCCGAAACCTCGGGAATTAAAAAATAAAATTAAACGCGATATAATCCGTAAATATTAGTTTCATTTAATGTGTAGTCTTCGCGTAAATATAAGAAAACATTATGATGCCATTGATTGACGTCGATCGATGTTGATCGATTGGTGTGGTAGCTTTAGCTGATCAACGGATACTGGTCGATAAAACTTTGTTCAATCACCGATCGACGTCGATCGACAATTATTAATCGATGTGGTTGTAGACTTATCATCAGTATCTTTCAAAATGTATTCAGAATTGGAAAATAGGGAGCGATCGGTGGAGCGGGGCGGGTTTTCAAATAACCATGCAGCTGGATCGACGTCAACTAATCCAATCCACCATCGATCGATGCCATTGATCGACTATCGATCGATTGGTGTGGTAACACCCTTAAACTGCACAGGTACACCCACAGAAAAAAATATCATAATTCATATATTTTCGAGTTGCCCTGTGCAGGCGTGGAAACCTGCATAATTATGCAACATACACGCTCCGGTTTATCTGTACAGTTCACCTGTACATGTAAATCTGTCAGGTACACCCTAGCGTGTATGGCTAACATTAATGTTAACGAAGCATCCCATCTTAGTACTTGTGGATTGTGTATTCGTTTTTCGTGTTTCATAGATTACCAAAATAATATGTACCAATAAAGTTTCTAGGTTTTTACTATATACACATACATAAACACTCACGTTCGTCACACAGAGAGATAGATAGAGACTAAAGACTTCCATTTGACACGATCCTGACACACCTCTCTTGCCTCCTTCACATATATATACCTACGCATATAGGTGATTAAGTATACCCTTAAATTGGCCGATAAACTTTCGTCTAGGGCCGGCTCTGCCGTTCACTTCTGCAACATAAATTTGCTTTGTCACTCTTTTCTCATTCCTTCTAAATGACCAAACCACCGAAGTATTCCTTTTTATCCTGTTTTTATAGGATAAGGGTGATTAACGAGCACACAGTCCACCTGATGGTAAGTGGTTGCTGTGGTCCATAGACATCTACATCTATCCTCGTTTGCGAATAAAATGCAGATGCTTTGTCAGCCGTGAGGACTAAGAGGGAATGCCTCTTTTTCAGTAAAAAGGGTCTCCGGTTCTCTACACTCACCAAACAAAACACAGCAGCATTAAGCTGCTATTTTACGCTGGTATTCTGTGAGAGAGTGATCTTTCCCCAACCCATTCGTGCACTGCTGTGTTTCGTATGGTGAGTGCAGAGAACCGGAGACCCTTTTTACTGGAAACGAGGCATTCCATCTTAGTCCTCACGGGTGACAACGCATCTGCATTTTGATTCTTTAATGAGGATAGATGTAGATGTCTGTGGGTCACAGCAACCACTTACCATCAGGTGGACTGTGTGCTCGTTTGTCACCCTATCCTATTAAAAAAAAATATACGATAATGTTGTATAACGTATACAAAATTATCTTGCAAACCACACTTCCTCTTATCACACAATTTCTCACGCTGTCATTCAGATTCAGCCCTAACATACTCCTTAATGACCGCATTTCTACATTATTTATTCTACTCTCGTGCTTCTTCAGGCACACCCAACTTTTCTATGACTAATACACACCTATTTCTAAAACATAATATTGTATCACTCATTCAAAGTTATTGTTTCATAAGCTACTCGTATTTTAATGTTTATGAGCGTGTGTTAAGGGTTGTTAACTTTAAAAACACTTTTCACTTGAATCAAACCGTTTATTTAATTTATAGCACAGAAATCACACTCAGTAGAACTGCTGAGATTATTATTTTATAAATCATTTAGTTTCTTTTTTCTCTTTATATATTTTTTTTTATTTTTGTCGAAACGACATGCCAAACTTCATTCTACGATAATACCTTATACTAATTACTGCGTATACTATAGAACCAAATTAAAAATAAGAAAGCATAATTAAGAGTACTAACTAAAATACTATACTAAAAAATTGTCTTCGACTTATAATGTCCTCCAGACCGAAGACTAGCCTGGGGACTAGTGCAGGACAGGATTATAGTGAACAAGTGTATGAGTAAGCACAGGTGCACTCTCTATTCCCTCACACTCATAGTCCGATGGTACGGTAAACTGACACGACCGGAGAGACATCAGGCGCAGGACTAACGGCTTTACGTACTTTCCGAGGCACTGGTGTGAGACGCCGCCAACTCCTGACTCCGGGCAGCTATTAAGAATTTCTCGACGGAAAAAATTTATAACTGATTTTTTTGGCCCGACCCGGGATTCAAACCCGGGACCTCATGATCAGCAGTCGCGTTTACAACCACTAGACCAATGAGGCATCAAGAGAGGATCAAGTTGACTTATAATGAAGATGTGAATGTGTATTCCGTCTTATTAGCAAACCGGAATAACTCTCCTGGATCCTTGATTTAGGGTTTGATAAAACCCTTTGCACTAGATCAACATCCAAAACATTTGCGTTAGAGTCCTTCAGCACAGCCTACCTTTTTTCGTTCTGGACTCTCCATTAAAAAATTGTATACATCTTCTATTTTTTACTGGAAAAGAGGCATTCCATCTTAGTCCTCACGGCTGATAACGTATCTGCATTTGGATTCGCAAACGAGGATAGATGTTGATGTCTATAGGCTACAGCAACCATCTTTCTCATCCTTCAATCATCTTCCATTCTTTCAACTTACCATCAGGTGTGTGCTCGCTTGTCGCCCTTATGCTATAAAAAAATCGGTGAAGATTTAAATTAGTTCGTGACACGTACACTGTTCGAAGCCACACAGAAGGGTGAGGTCAAAAAGAGTAAAAGAGATAGTTGTTTCAATTAGTAATGTTTGTGAAACGCACATCTTTACGCTTATATGCCGTTATAAATCACAAAACTAAATTCGTAAAACAGGTCTTGTTACGAAAATGTGTTGGTTTTCTTGAGTTACGATGAGAATATCTATAAAATTACACACTTGAACACAGATTGTAGTGCCAAGCTTAAGGAGCAGGAGAGAAAGGTTTTTATTAGAAGGAGGTTAAGTTCATTGTTTACTTAGGTTCATTCGTTGGAGTTCGACGCGTGGTAGTATGTACTTAAATATTCGAGAACTGACTAATTAAGTAAATTTATTATAACGGAATGATGAAGAATTAGACTTACACGTAAGTAATGGTTTATACTAGCGATCCGCCCCTGTTTCGCCTGGATAGGCTCTAGTAATGTGGCGTTATTTAGATTTAACATAATCAAAAACCGTTTTTTATCACTTTTTCGTTTATTCAACAAAAGAAATCCTCAAGTTTTTCCTATAGCCTAGATCCATCCTGGCATTGCTGTCTACCTGATCGTAAAGTTTCTTCACAATCGTCAATCGATTCAGTCATTCCGAAGATGAGTCCGAACAGACAGACAGATTTTTTTAAATGGTTATTTATGTTCGACGGCTCCGTGGCGCAGTGGCTTAGCAATTGAGTTGCAGCGCTAAGGGCTGCGGGTTCGAATCCCGCACGGAACAAGTATTTGTATGGTCTACAAATAATTGTTCCGGGTCTGGATGTTTGTCCTTGTGCAATTTATGTTTGTAAACTGCCTCCACGATACAGGATAAAATCCTAGTGTGGAGGTTACGTTTTTTAAAGAGAAAAAAAAAATAGAAATGCGTTCTGTCTTAATAACATGCAAATAATTATTAGATCACCTCAGTGTACCCGCATGTTCAAG
The DNA here is from genome assembly GCA_029286625.1 of Parnassius orleans. Taxonomy (NCBI): domain Eukaryota; kingdom Metazoa; phylum Arthropoda; class Insecta; order Lepidoptera; family Papilionidae; genus Parnassius; species Parnassius orleans. The sequence goes on from JAGSMP010000009.1 coordinate 9,159,449, forward strand.
AGGTAATTCCTGATCTGTCAGTCTATTTCTCGTAGACATTTTCACGTTAATAATTGAAATCCGGCAAAGTTATTTTATGTAGTTAGACACACAAATAAAGTTATAAACAACGTCGCAGCCTCCAGTTACAGGCCTCCTTTCATTTCTGAGAGGATTTTAGGGCAAAATGTTTACCGCGCTTCTCAAATGCGTATTGGCGCATTTAACTTATTTTAATTTTTTTAATTAATCATAGACAGGCTTTTACGTGGTAGAGCCACGCTATATAGCTGCAGCCCGGATAGTTCGTCTCGACTGGGCTAGGTCCACGCTCTCACATTGTACCAGCAGAATGCCAGCGAGAAACAGTAGAATAATGCTGGTGTGTTGCATGGTGAGTATAAAGAACCGGAGACCATTTTTCTGGTAACGAGGTATTCCTCTTAGTCCTCAGGGGTGACAACGCATCTGCATTTCGATTCTTTATTGAGAATTAATGTAGATGTCTATGGGCTACAGTATCCACTTACCATCAGGTGAATTGTGTGCTCGTTTGTCATTCTGATTCTATAAAAAAATACTGGATCTTTAAAAATACCCAAGCCGGATCTTTTCATTTCATTAACCTGCTATTTTACGCTGTTATTATGTGAGACCGTGGTCCTACCTACCTCGATCGAGCCGACCCATGCGTGCTACAACTACAATATTATAGTTACAGCGTGGTTCTACCACGTATAAGAAAAGGATATTCAAAAGTGCAGTAAAACAGCTTGCACTTATACACACTTTTTTTTTCTTTAAAAAATACCTCCACGCTAGGATTTTCTCCTGTATCGTGGAGGCAGTTTACAAACACAAATTGCACAAGGACAAACATCCAGACCGGGAACAATTATTTGTAAGCCATACAAATAGTTGTTCATTGAGCCACGGAGCCCATTCCTATTTCACATAGGTTTTAATTATATGTACTCATATGTGGTTAAGTATGCCATTAACATCGTCTAGCGAAGAGTTGATGTCTCATGTAATTAATATAAAAATGATGTGTCAACATATATAGGAAAAATAATCTGGTAAAAAAAACGATTATATAAGTGTCTCTTAATGTATTTTGATTGTTATCTGTTTTTTGTACATATAATAAATAAATCATAATTTGCTTCATCGTATTAATTCTGAGTTTTAGGTCATTTAGCAAACAATTTAGTCTTTTCTGCCAATTTGCAACTAAAACTATGGTATCTTTTAATATGAACAGCGAAGTTTTCCCATTTCCTGTTGCTCCTCGAAACCCCTTTCAACTAACTACCTACTTAACTTAGTTATAACTCGACGTTATAGAGTTAGGTAAGTGCAAAACTGAATAAAACTGTTGATTCCAGAAACACGCTTTCAGCTCCGTTTATTTCTTCTTGAAATAGCTTTAGCTTCAGATCTAATTATTTTTCTACGTCTTGTTCTTTGTCTGTTAATCTAAGAGATTTTCTAAAAGGTCTATCCTAAATTACTAATATCCAAACCTTTCACGCAGATTCTCCCTTACGATACATTTTATAGAATTCGAAATGCAAAAAAAAATCGGTTTTCATTACCACTATTTGTACGGCTGCTTAACACGACAGGATTTTCTAGCATGTTCCAACCGCATAACCGCATCGACTTAATATCTCTGGCTTGATAACATTCCTTTAAATACTCGAGAACTTATTAAGACTAAAAATAAAAGCTACCACACAAGTGAATTCATTGTAATTAATTATATCCTCTTGTTAAGAGAAAATCTAAGTGTAACATTTTTTTTTGAAAGAAGCAATAAATAAATAAACAGGTAAGTTTGTTTTCAAATAAGTTTGCTTGTTAGAAGAAATCTTTGGAACCACCGATCTGATTGTAAAAATCCTCTTTGGTAACAAGATAAACTATTACCGAGTGACATGGTTTGCTTTATTGCGATAAAAATTTGTTATTGATCTTAAACCTACACAGAAAAAACAACGGTGCGTTACGTACATTTCAAGTGTCGTGAAAACTAAAAACCAAGCAGACTGAACTTAATGTAAGAACATGCACTCACGCACGCATATACAACGTAGTTTTCGGTGCATAAGTATGCGTCTAGCAGTGAACTTATAGGGACTAATATAGAAAAAAAAAAACACACCGTGTAGTGGCGGTGTAAGAACATATACCATATCGTTACATCAGCCCATATCGTCCCGTGAGTAAGAGGCGACAGAGGGAAACTGAAACAAAAGTTGGCTGAAGAGTTGTCTTGATTACAATTCAAAACTGTCGTTGCTAACCTGCCTTCCAAGCGTGGTAACTATGGCAAAATCCCTCATGAGGCAATTTATGGGGGAGGCCTATGTTCAGCAGTGGACTTTTATAGGCTATAATGGATGGATGGAAAGAAAGAAAGAAGAAACATGTGTGCGTGTGTCCGTATCAAGAAGATAAGCATGGTTTCAGCATCATTTTAAATATTCGCAGCACTCCGAATATTTAAAATGATGCTGAAACCATTCAAGACTAACAAAGAAAGATAGACTTTCTTTGTTAGTCTGAATTTTTAATATGAAATACACAACAACGTTAGAACGTTATGTTTGCTGTTTATTCTTCTCGATTGCAATATATTTGACAAAAAAGTTAAAACAACTTTGCTGTTGTCTTTGTGAACTTCACACGGGCGAATCCTGGGGTCAGCTAGTAACAATATTATAGTCAAACGTCGTTCACGTATTCACACTTAAATGACAACGCCTACGACTTTGAGCGTTTTTACATTGACCGATAACGAGATAGACCCGATACCGACACGATATCATCATGACAAATAATCTTAAGACATTACAGCCTATAAAAGTCCACTGCTGAAAAATGGCCTCCCCCATAGATTGCCTCATAGAGGGAATATTGCTATAGTTACCACGCTTGGCAGGCGGGTGGGCAACCACAGTTTTTTGTTATTTAAATTTGTTGTCATGATAATGTCGCTGCCCATCTCCTGGTTCAGGTTCCTTCTGTCGCCTTTTACGCCACTCACGCGACGATATTCAGTGCAGGCAGTGGATATACTTACATCGCCACTACACGGATAATGTCGTAAATTTAGTACTAAACGCTTTCACACTATGTCGTTGTCGATACAGATATCGTCACCGACAGCGACCGACACCGAAATTGACTCTGATACCGGCGACGAGAAAGCGCGGGGTAGCAGGTAGGTTTTTTATAGAATAAGGGTGACAAACGAGCACACAGTTCATCTGACGGTAAGTGAACGCTGTAGATCATAAACATCTACATCTATCCTCGATAAAGAATCAAAATGCATATGCGTTGCCACTCCTAAGGACTAAGATGGAATAAAGACGAAGTTCCAGTAAAAAGGGTCTCCGATTTTCTACACTCACCAAATGAAACACAGCAGTATTAAGCTGCTACTGTGAGAGCGTGGTCCTTTGCCGGTCGAGCCGACCCATTCGCCAAAACCATAATATATCTGCTTTGCCATTTTTCTTAACCTTGAACACACTTTACGCAGTGAACAAAGTACTTTGGTCTGTGGTCGATTGATGAGTCTGACTACCGATATTCACCAATATCGGGCTATCGCTTCGGAATCGGATCGATGTCGGTAGGTACAGTTACCAACATGTCGGTATCGGATCAGTATCGTTGTCGGATATTGTGTATGCGCCCATTGTTACTTTAATTACATGAGACCATAGACTTAGAATATACTGGCGTAAGTATATTCTAAGTCTATGCATGAGACAGACTCAAATGACATTTGTGTTCAAATTATCAAAGGGAATATTGAACGACGTGTGACCAATTTCAACGCTTCATAATGGATTATGCAAATTGACTTCAGAATGCAAGACGTTATTGGAGAATCGGAATACCAATTTGATTTTCTCTTACGCTTTTAGGATATGACAAAAAACGACAAACAGGGACATATCAACTATAAGATGAGTCTCAGATTGCTATATTTTTGGATGTAATTAGTTTAGTAATTAGTTTCATTTAATTAGCGTATTTTGCTATAATATTAAATGGAACTAATTTTATGGATCTTATATTGTATATGTATTTTAGAGCACCCATAAAATAACTTAAAATTAAACGCTATAAAAGGTGGATTTTTTTTATAGAATAAGGGTGACAAACGAGCACACAGTCCACCTGATGGTAAGTGGTTGCTGTGGCCCATAGACATCTACATCTATCTTCTATCTATCTATCTATCTATCTTTATCATTATTCTTTATAAAAATATAGAATAAAATATAGATACATTCCTATATAAGAAATCAAAATGAAGATGCGTTATCACCCCTGAGGATTTTTTTTATACGATAAGGGTGACAAACGAGCACACAGTCCACCTGATGGTAAGTGGTTGCTGTGGCCCATAGACATCTACATCTATCCTCGATTACGAATCAAAATGCAAATGGGTCACCCGTGAGGACTAAGATGGAATGCCTCCTTTCCAGTAAAAAGGGTCTCCGGTTCTCTACACTCATCATACGAAACACAGCAGCGTTAAGCTGCTATTTTACGCTGGTATTCTGTGAGAGCGTGGTTCTTCTCCGGTCGAGCCGACCCATTCGTGCTACAACTATACTACTAATATAGCTGCAACATGGCTCTACCACGTATAAATTTAGATTCCTACCAGAAAACAGGCCATGCCTAGTGTGAGTCACAGAACTTATTGTATTTTGGCTAAGTGTTTTCTGGTAAATAAATAAATTTATTTATTATTTATTATTATTATTATTTATTAAAAATTGTCACTGTTTTTCGTCACTCATTAGAATTAATTGTGGCCCTTCCCCGATTAAACCAACTCCTTCGTACCATAGCCATAATACATCATCATTTATCATCTATTACAAATTATCAAAGGTTCACTCCTGCAGGCCTCTCTCATAAATTGTCTCATAGAGGAATATTGCCATGCTTATCAGCTATTATCAGAGAGATGCTGCCGCCCATTTCCTGTTTAATTTTCCTCTGTTGCCTCTTAGGACACCTAAGGGATGATATAGGGTGGTGAATTCTAATACGCCGTCGCTACAATCCCTAAATGCCTAGTAGCTATAGTAACTTTATTATTAAGTATAACGTGGTTTGCATTAGCAGATAAATCATTATTATATAAAGAACGTATGGATATTGTGAGTCTCTCTGTTGAGTGAACTGTAGAAATAGCTTGTGTTGAGCCCGAGCACCCCATTGTTGTAAGTGTTTACAGACCCCTATGTGCTACTTACGAATAATTTGAAAAGATTGTGGAAGAAGTTTTGCACAAACTTAGTAAACAGAACAAGTCTGTTGTAATATGTGGAGACATTAACATCAATCTCCTTGAAAATTCTTCCATTAATATTAAGTTTAGCTCATTATTTAAATCGTATAATCTTGTTAATTTATTCTTAGAACCGACACGTATTGCTGGGCCTAGTCCGATCTGTATAGAAAAATCAATAATTCAAAATTTAAGTTCAGATAACTGTGGACAGTTTGTCTCATTGTCTTACATACACAAAAAAACAGAAAAATGAGAAAATTGTAATTGTTCCAATAAATGAACATCGTTTGAAGAGGTTTAGAAGTAACATAGTAAAAGGACTTGCATCACTTTCATTTAAAAATAGTGCCGATTATTTGTATGGTGCATTATTTAAAATTATACCTTGTGAATTTAATAGAATATTTCCTTCTAAAACTTTCTCTATAAACAGTCGCAAATTATTTAATGAATGGGCGAAAGTAGCAATTTATAAAAGTAGGTGAAAGTTATACGAGCTTTATAATGAAAGATCATATAATAATAGTGTTATATTTAGAGTATGTAAAAAAATATACAATTTTTTTTAAAGTATGCTCCACAGCTAAGGCTTTACATTTAAGCAACAAAATGAAAACTGCATCCGATAAAATTAAAATGACGTCATGTATAATTACTAGTGAAACGGGCAAGGTCAAATCACGCAACTCGGATTTTCAATTGAATATTAACAATAATTTAACTCAATCTGATCAAGAAGTTGGTATGGCTTTTGAAAAACATTTTACTGATGTTCCTTTTTTGACAACAAAAATCATTAAATTCTTCTCCTAATGACGCCGAATCATTGCTTAAGCAAAATGTAAAGCCTTGTTCAAATACTTTAAAATTCCATAGAGTATTGCCAAAAGATATCGTTAAATATTTTAAAACTATTGATGTTAAGAAAACGGCAGACTTATGGGGGATTTCCGTTAAAGTTATTGCAATAGATACAATAGCACCTTATCTAGCCACGATTTTTAATACAAGCATCGAATCTGGTGTGCTGTCTGATCTAATGAAACATAGTAAAGTCATACCTTTATTTAAATTTGGTAGTACATTAGATCCCGCCAATTTTAGACTACCAACATTAAGTAAAATTTTTGAAAAATTATTTATATCAGATGTTAAGTTTTTTTAATATAAATAAAGTGCTTCATAAAAATCAATGTGGTGTTACAAGGGGCGCTCCACTACCGACACCGGAGTTGAGCTTATTAAACATATTTTTGTGCATGGGAGAATTCAGAGGATGCTTTGGGTGTATTTTGTGACCTTTCCAAGGCCTTCGACTGTGTTCACCATGAGACATTAATCAGGAAGCTACAGTACTATGGTGTCAAGAACACAGCGCTTAAACTTATTATTTCATATTTAAGTAATAGAATGCAGAAAGTTATTATCAATGGTAAAAGTTCTTCCGGGTCTTCCGTAAAAATGGGTGTCCCTCAGGGCTCGATTCTTGGCCCATTCCTATTTTTAGTGTATATTAATGACTTACCTTCTCTTGTAGAGGATAATCATGATATAGTATTATTTGCTGATGATACTTCCTTGATTTTTAAACTTAAACGTCAATCATTTAAATATGACGAAGTGAATAATGCTATATCAAAATTAGTGCATTAGTGTAACGTTAATAATCTACATTTAAACGGCAATAAAGCTAAATGTATTAAATTTACAACAACAAATGTTAAAAATCTGAATACCAATGTGTTTTTAAATGGGGAAGAACTGAGCCCTGTCGAATCCTCTGTTTCTCTTGGCATCACTCTCGACGCAATGCTTCAGTGGGGCCCCTATATATCCAAACTAGCAAGCAGACTAAGCTCTGCAGCTTATGCTGTAAAAAAGATTAGAGGTCTCATTAGTGTCGAGACAGCTGGATTAGTTTATTTTAATTATTTCCATAGCAAATGTCTTACGGGATTTTGCTATGGGGAAATGCGGCAAATTTAGAAACTATTTTTGTTTTGCAGAAGAGGGCCATAAGAGCTTTTTACAATCTTAAACAGAGAGAGTCAATTAGAGAAAAATTTAAAGAAATAAATATATTAACTTTGGCCTCTCAGTATATTTACGAAAATTTAATGTATGTTCACAAAAACAAAGGTAGTTTTAGTAAAAAAAGTTATATACATTCTGTAAACACTAGGAACAAACACAAGCTAGTGATACCAGTTTCTTGACTCCACAGAGTCAAATTCATTCTTGGGGCAATGTATATGCTATTACAACAGAGTCCCAGAAAATATACAAGGTCTCTCTATTACCAAGTTTAAATATTTAATTAAACAAAAACTGTATAAAAAGGGTTATTATAATATAAATGAATACATGGTTGATAATAATCCCAGGGAATGAGGTGGTTGCTTCCAAGCTGTTTCTAAAATAAATTTTGTAAATAGTTTGTAACCATTTATATTGTAAAATTTATTTAAAAAAATTCCCGCTGGGTTTCTTGCTGGTTCTTCCCAGGACAGAGGTTTTTTTCCGAACCAGTGGTAAAGTAAAAAAATGACTTTCAATAAGAATTACTTGTAATCACATAAACACTCACGACTGTCATCCAGAGGGGTAGGCAGAGACTATGGACTTCCATTTGGCACGATCCTGACACACCTCTCTCGCCTCCTCCACATCCATATACCTACGCATACACGCTCGTCGGTTAAGGGTACTGTTAATTTGGCCTATTTTCAATATATCGCCAATTTGGCCGATAAATTTTCGCCTAGGGCGTCCTTTCCCTACTCTGTCGTTCAACTCTGCCACATAAATTTGCTTTGTCACTCTTTCCTCATTCATTCTTTCTACATGACCAAACCACCGAAGCATTCCTTTCTTAATCCTGGTCACAACATTATCTTGCAAACCACACTCTTCTCTTATCTACAGTATTTATTCTACTCTCGTGCTTCTTCTGCCACACCCAACTTTCACTACCATACATTAAAGTAGGGACTAACAGAGCATTATGAATTGCCAAACGTGCCTTTTTTGACACATTCTGACTCTTCATAATAGCGTGTAGAGCCCCATTCACTCTATTTTCTGCGTTCACTCGTCGTTCTATATCCTTGTCATATCTACCATCCCTGCTCAATACACATCCCAAATACACAAACTCATCTACTTGCTCGACCAATTCCCCTTCTTACACATATCGTTTTACTTTCTTCTCTTTCAAAAACCATAACTTTCGTCTTACTTGCGTTCACTTTCATTCCCCGTTCTTTTAATGAACTGTTCATTAATGTAACCATCATTTGCAAATCGGCCGCCGACGACGCGAGTATGACTTGATCATCGGCGTACAAAAGGCATTTGACGGTTAACTCACCCATTCTTAACCCGCATTCTTCAACTTTCAAATTTTTCAAACAACTGTCCATAAATAGGTTGAACAGCCACGGGGAAGCCACACAGCCCTGTCTGACCCCTTTATGGATGCCAAACCAGTCCGAGTAGGCCCCTTTGATCCTGACACAAGCACTGGAGTCCCTATACAGAGATTTCAATGCCTGTATCAACCCAGCACTCAACCCAAATGAGTTCAGTGTTTGCCATAACACATCCCTGTCCACTCTGTCATAAGCCTTTTCCAAGTCCACGAACGCACAAAGGCCCTTTTGGTTTTTGGCTAAAAACTTCTCCGCGATCATGCCCATGGAAAAGACCTGATCCGTACATCCCGTTCCCTTTCTAAATCCCGCTTGCACATCCCAAAGTTTTCCATCAGTATCATAATTCTTTCAAATAGCACCTTAGCATACAGTTTTCCCACAATGCTAAGAAGGCTGACACCACGGTAGTTTTTACAGTCCTGCTGCGATCCTTTTCCCTTATATATTGGGACTATCACGGCTTTGCACCAGTCTCCCGGTACCCGCTTAAGTTCCCAACACAAATTAAACAAGGTGTACAGCAGGTCTGCCACCACGCCCTCTTCAGCCCTTAGCATTTCGAGTGATACTCTATCATATCCGGCTGCCTTATCTGCTTTCATACTTTTCATTGCTTTCATTATTTCATCTATACTTATATCTCTATCTCTTTCCTCTTCTTTCGGAATTTCTATTTAATTTAATTCAAACGTCTCATTACTCATAAACACGCTTTCAAAGTATTCCTTCCATCTCCTTAAACTGGACACTTCTTCATTCGGAATACAGCCATTCTGGTCTCGTATATCATTAATTCTAGGCTGTTTTGAATGTCCCCTGGCAGTTCTTACGAGTTTCCAGAACATTTTAATATTTGCCTGGAAGTTACCCGATATTCTTCTATCATTCTTATCCGTTCTTTCTTGCCTTTTCCTTTCAACTACTTCTTTTACTCTCTTATTTAGATGTCTAAAGACTGCCTTTTTTCTTTCAATATCATCATTCATACCGTTAGAATAACTAGCCTTGGTTGCTGGTAAATCTAAACATGCTTTCTTTTTGCTTCTACTTCCATCTGTACGTCATCATTCCACCATAAAGTGTTATTTTTCCTTTCATTCGTTCTCTTACTGACACCACATACTTCGGTAGCTGCATCCACCAAACCTTTCTTGACCTTATACCACACAGTCTCCAAGTCTAAATCATTCATACACAATTCATCCATACCACTTATATTTTCTCTCAGTCTACAGTCATTTTGTACGTGGTAGAGCCAAGCTGCAGCTATATTTATAGTATAGTTGTGGCACGAATGGGTCGGCTCGACCGGGGAAGGACCACGCTCTCACAGAATACCAGCGTAAAATAGCAGCTTAATGCTGCTGTGTTTCGTATGGTGAGTGTAGAGAACCGGAGACCCTTTTTACTGGAAAAGAGGCATTCCATCTTAGTCCTCAAGGCTGACAACGCATCTGCATTTTGATTCACAAGCGAGGATAGATGTAGATGTCTATGGGCCACAGCAACCACTTACCATCAGGTGGACTGTGTGCTCGTTTGTCACCCTATTTCTATAAAAAAAAAAAAAAAAAAAAAAACATTTGAACTTCTCTTTCACACCTTTATCTTGTAACCTCGTAACCTTGTATACGCTGTAACGCAGTGGTAGACACAGATGTCCGATGCCGCCAACGCTTGAATAGACCATTAATTCGGCTTAAGACCAAGTAATGATCCTTCCTTACGTTGGACCCCCGGTAAACCCTTGTATCTACCACTGCGCTCCTCATTCTTTCATCCACAATTATGAAATCTATCATGCTTCTATCACCACCTCTTTCTCATGTATACATGTGAATCTTCTTATGACGAAAGAAAGTGTTCGTCACAAAAATATTCTTTTCCACACATACGGTGAGGAGGCTTTCACCATTCTCATTTATACTTTCATCACCAATATTCTTTCATAACCAAGCCTCTTCCTGCCAACCCTTGCATTAAAATCTTCTAATATAACAATATGTTCATTACCCTTGCATTTCATTAGCACCATCCTTACCATCTCCCAAAACTGCTCTCGGATATAAGTGGGCTTAGACATGTCTGGGGCGTAGACCCCTAGAACAAGCAACTTCTTTAAGCCCACTTTCATTCGTATCCATAGCAGTCTCGGGCTTACACATTCATACTCTTTCACACAATGACCCATTCTTTCTGAAAGGATGATACCGACTCATTGGCATGCCCGCTCGGTCTCGTCTACACCAGACCAGTACGCGGTATACATGCCATGTGTAGTGGCATCACTTCCCTTCCCCTTCCATCATTTCCCTTCCGTTTCGTCTCATTTACACATAACATACCTATTCCTCTATTATACATCATATCGCATACTTCATCCATCTTATCATTCATTGCTCCACATACATTAAGTGTAGCCAGACGGGCTTCCGCAATCCACTTTTCGTCCCTCCGGGAGACAGAACGTGACGGGTAGTGAACCTAGTCACCGGTTTTCCTCCCGGAGTTTCTTCGCACCCCTGCCCCATTAAAGGGGCGCCGGGAACTCGGGGCGATTTCTTTTATTTTGTGCCTCATGGTGCGAAAGTATTTTTTACGGCGTTACCACCCGGCGAGGAGCCAAGTCTGTTCTTTCGGCTTTGTCGATTTTTTAGCACCACGCGGGGGACACGTGTAGGGTGGGCCTAGGATTAGGTGGTCGAAGCCTATGGACGCGAGCGACTCATCCTTGTAATCAATATTGAATAAAAATCATTCTATTCTATTCTATTCTTTTCTATTCTTTGAGACATGATGATAGCAAATGAAATTGATGACCTGGAAGCTGGTTTCTAGCAAGCTACGTAGTGTGATAAGCCGACTGTTGGCACGTTGCTATAGGACCTAGTTTTAAAGTGGTAAGCATTTATTAAGGTGTCGTTTTTTATATATTTGCATTTTCGCATTTATCAGTGGGAGTGCTCTGAAGAATTGTTCGGATTAATTCCAGCCGCCAAATTTCACCAATGCACATCGCGACAAAACTCACGATACGATCCACACCATCTGGATGTTTTTTCTTCCTCGCACAACTTCTTTGTGGAATCGTATACCACCGGCGATTTTTCCGGACCGATACGACTTAGGGACCTTCAAGACAAGAGCTTAATCCTTTCTAAAGGGCCGGCAACGCATCTGCAATTCGCCTGGTGTTGCAGTTGTTCATGGGCGGTGGTAGTCACTTACCATCATTGGAGCCGTATGCTCGTTTGCCCCCTCTCCTATAACAAAAAAAAAACGGCGCGGCAGGGGGTGATAAGAATCTCCGGTGGAGGTTCGGTTGCCACCTTAGATGACTCAACCTGGAAACATACAACGCACGCACACTGAGGACTGACGAGAACCTAGAAGAAGAGATAGACAAGTTGCGCTGGGATATTATAGGATTGTCTGAGGTCCGAAGAGAGGGGAAGGACACGGTAAACCTCGAATCCGGCAACTTGTTCTATCACCGGGTCGGCGACCATCTGTCCCAAGGAGGTGTTGGATTTATCGTCCACAAGTATCTCGTTAAAAACGTTTTAAAGATTGTGAGTGTGTCGACGAGGATTGCTTACACTACACGCAGAATCACCAAACGGTATTCGTTGAAGGTTATACAGGTTTACGCACCAACCTTGGCACATCCCAATGAGGATGTGGAGGAAATGTATGAGGATATCTCTAAAGTCATGCATTCCTACAAAACCCACTATACGGTGTTAATGGGAGACTTCAACGCAAAACTAGGCACAAGAGAGAACGGTGAGCTAAAAGTAGGGAAATTCGGAATAGGGCAATGGAACCCAAGAGGCCAGCAGCTGGCCAACTTAATGGAGAAAGAGGGACTCTCTTTGACGAACTCTTTCTTCCAGAAGCGGCCCCACAGGAAGTGAACCTGGTCGAGCCCCGACGGTCCGACAAAAAATGAGATTGACTTCATTATGACGACTAGACGGCAACTGTTAATTGATGTCTCAGTGATCGCGAGGGTGAAAACTGGTAGCGATCACCGAATAGTTAGAGACACTGAACCTAAACGTTAAGAGGTATCGTCAAATGAAGTCAACGCTCCGTCCCCCTCGTGCTCTAATCCAAAGTCCCGAAACCTTTCATCTCGTGTTACAAAACCGTTTTTAGTGCCTAGAAGACTGCAATGCAGTGTAACGGACAATATGAATGACAAGCTCGTGGAAACTGTTCATGCGGTCGGAGCTAAGTTTTGCAAGATCCGATGCAGAAGAACACAAAAACTCTCCGATCACACTCTTAATCTCAAGGCTGTTAGATGGGAAATGAAGCTGCAGTCTTCAGCAGATTTGACAGCATACAGGCAACTGAATAGACAGCTCTCCAAATGCATGCGGCTGGACTTACTCAACTTCAATACAGCTCGTATTGAAGAAGAGATCGAGCGGAACCAAGGCTCCAAAGTCTTTGCCAGAGATCTGTCTGTCAGAAAGAGCCAACTGTCAAAGATGAAGACCGAGTGTGGCAGCATCGTTTCCGGGACACCTGAAATTTTGAGTGAGGTTTCCGGTTTCCGAAAAGGCTTTAGTACCATACACCAGATACATACCCTTCGGCAAATTGTACAGAAGACCGAAGAGTATAATCTGCCACTTTGCCTTGCGTATGTGGACTATGAGAAAGCCTTTGATTCCGTCGAAATTTGGGCGGTGCTACAGTCCCTTCAGCGGTGCTAAGTTGACTGTCGGTATATCGAAGTGCTGAAGTGTTTGTACAGTAGGGCTACGATGGTTATCTGAGTACAGAACCAGATTATGAAACCTATCTAACTGCAGAGAGGTGTAAGACAGGGTGACGTAATATCCCCGAAACTTTTCACCGCTACATTGGAAGACGTTTTCAAGCTACTGGACTGGACGGTATTAATATCAATGGCGAGTACATCACTCACCTGCGATTTGCCGACGATATAGTCCTTATGACAGAATCGCTGGAGGACCTAAGCACTATACTCAATGACCTAATAGTGTCTCCCAAGGGATAGGTCTTAAGATGAACCTAAACAAAACCAAGATCATGGGTAATGTCCATCTCACACCTATGCCGGTAGTTGTTGGGAGCACTAAGCTCGAAGTTGTTGACGATGTGTTTACTTGGGACAAATAGTCTGACTAGGTAAGTCCAACTTCGAAAGAGAGGTCAATCGACGGATCCAACTCGCCTGGGGAACGTTCGGGAAATTACGACTAATCTTCTCGTCAGATATACCTCAAAACCTGAAAACGGGATTGTACAACCAGTGCGTGTTGCCAGTGATGACTTATGAATCTGAGGCGTGGTCCTTCACTGATGGCCGCATAAGAAAGCTCAAGGTCGCTCAGCGAGCTATGGAGAGGGCTATGTTCAGCAGTGGACTTGTGAGGGGCTGTAATGATGATGATGGAATCAATAAAGTTTTGATTTCTTAGAAGAAGTTAATTTTTAATAGCTTTTAAACATTTAAAACGTTGACTTTTAGAGCAGGTTGAAGAGTTCGGTACCTTTGCCATGCATAAAAAAGTAATACAAACTCATAAATTGTTTACATTATGCAAATACAAACATTATCACAGAACACAATTACTCTCTATCGAGAGAACTTATTATTTTGCTTATTTTGTTATGATTTGGACCAAATAGCCAATGAGATTAAAAAAAGATGGTAAAAAAACTTTGTACAGTAACATAAATAGCTTCGAATTAATTTATGGATAAACCTCGCATAAACTGTTTGATAATTTAAATAAATCTAAACTTTTGAAAGACTCTCCTTCGAGGCATAGCAATCAACTTGTTCAACGCAAGGTTTATTGTGAATCAATTAAATTAGAAATGAAGCAGAGCAAATAATTTAATCGTATTTTATAAACAAAGCCGAGACGTTGACAACTTGACAACTTAACGTCTTGACAAGCAAGACGGCTTTTAAGTCACTAGATATTGGCCTCACTACATTAAAGTTACTTTATGACGTCATTTGAAGTTAAAATAAAGATCAATTAATTTAATGCATTTTTGATAAAATAAATGCTATCCCTTATTTTTAAGACATCTAAATAATAAGCTAGGGTTTATAAATGAACAATCTCGAAACGGTTTCAAAATAAGTTCGGGATAAATTTTGTTCATATACCGAATTGTTATTATATATGAATGTTATTCATCATCGATACCTAGTCTCCCCAAAGATTGTCACAAAGTACGGTCCTTATCTGAGCCACCTACCGCCATCGTCGATCTGCATGTTTCATCACGACCTCATTCTATCTGACGCTTGCCAATACGAGACTGTCTTTCTTTTCCATCGCTTGTCGGTTTTTTGAGTTATATGGCCCACCCATTGCCACTTCATCTATTTTATACGTGGTAAAGTCATGTTGTTGTCTCTGGTTTGCGTCACTCACTATATTATACGAAACATAACAACATATGCTACCGTTTTAGCCTGGTTTTTTGCGAGAGCGTGGTTATTCTTAGGTAAAGTTGGACATGGAGTTCGATGATCATACGTGGTAGAGCCACGGTGCAATTATACTGTAATAACAACACGAATGGGTCGGCTCTAACGGGGAAGGACCACGCTCTCACAGAATATCAGCGTGGAATACCAGCTTAATGCTGTTATGTTTTATATGCTGAGTGTAGAGAACCGGAAACAATTTTTACTTAAAACGAGGCATACTATCTTAGTCCTCTGGGATGATATCGCATCTACATTTTGATTCTTAATCCTGGATAGATGCAAGCGTCTATGGGTATTTTTTATAGTGGGGAAATCCTAATGGATACCTTCGTCTGCGGGGGCAGTAGAAAGATGCCGGACTTCTACCGGCTAAAACCCTACGGTGGTCACCATCAGCTTATATGATGGGTCCCGGTATTACCGTTCAGAACGGAATCAGGCCCTGTCTCTCGCTTTGCTTTATTAAAACACATCCCGGGGTGTCTTTACCCTCAGCACTCAGAGCTACTACAGTGCTCGGGACCACTTCCGAGTCATCGATATCCTCGGGGGTTACATTGCTAGGTGATCGGGGCCCCCGGCCCGAGCGCCCGTAACCGCAGAGGCCCTGTTTCTGATAGGGAAACATGATCGAACGCCTTGGCGACGTCATCACCGAGCGGGATTTGTCCTCTCCCGACACCGCTCAGCAGTCTCCTTCTGGACCTGATGGCCAGCTTTCAGGTGCCCCGTATGAGGCAGCGCACTTCTTCCCTTGGTCGCCCTAGATTGGGCAGCAGTCTATGCATAGCACCCGCCCTTTCAATCCGGGAGATTAGGCACTCGAAGTGTTCTTCGGAGCCCCAACGACTGTCCAGGTGGAGGTTTAAGTACTTCATGTACCGCCCCACTCTGACTTCAGACCCACCCACGCGGGCGCATGAGTCGGGTGATTCCCTGCCGCGTCGTAGGCGTCTATGTGCCACAGCATCACTCACCATCAGGTTGACATAGTCAAGCTTGTTTGTCATCCTTATTCCATAAAATAAAAAAAATTGGAAAATTCAAAAGTGCACACCTCAAACGGGACAGTTTACAATAATTAAATTCAAAAGGCTTCCTAAGGATTAAAATCTAAAGCTAAAAAAATATCAAAGTGATAAAATCAGATTTTGGAAAGATATCTTGTCCACATCCATCAATTGACGACCGACCAACTGACGTCCAAGTGAATTTTTTTTAATAATAATAGAAATAAATAGTCTTATAACTACGTCGATTTTTGGATTTAGTGACAATAGAGCACTACATCTCCGCTACGCGTTCGATGTGTGCAAAATAATAAAATACTTCAGCTAACTGAACCGCTGGGTTACGTCAGTTACTCATTTTCTACTGCCAATATCACATGTGTGTGTGTAACACCGTAACTACATGCTATTTCATTACTAAGATGTCCATCTATTATTAGTCTTTGTCTTCTGCTAGTCAAATAGTTTTTAAACCACTGATACGATGACTATGATCACTTACCATCAGGTGAGCCGTATGCTCGTTTGCCCCCTCTCCTATATAAAAAAAAAGAAAAACGTGATACATGTAATGGCAATGCTCTCTAGACGTGTTAACAGTGGGAATAGACACAGTGTCAAAGGCTTTTTTGTAAGTCCACAAATATTTCTAGATTCTATTAATACTTTACTCCGATCAAGATGGGAAGTTATTAAGGAGGTTAACTTTAAGACAGCATCATCTGTACATCTGCCAGCTCTAAATTCTTATTGGTTCTCAGATAAAATGTTTTTACTCTCTAAATATTATTTTAAACTTGTCAGTAGTCTGCTTTCAATCTCTAAATCAATTTAATACACCAATTTCTTTAGCTTACGTTGCATTTTTTAGGTTTCCTTCATTATTAAATTACACTGATTTATGCGTTCTATCTCTTTTACGTAGACATGTAATAATTCTAACGGTTATCCATGGATTTAGTGGTTTGAATTTTCTAGAAACAGTGCAAACAATCGAATGTTTTAATAACATTAATGAGAGTAGTATTGATAAAGTAATTATTAGCCAGTTCCATGTTACTGATTTCGTACAAATTCTCCCAATTAAATTGCTTAAGTTGTGGCGTAATTGCATCATAACCTAATGGACGGTGGCGCTGTACTTGTTGTGTTTTGATATTATTATCGTTACATATATACTAGAAAATAGGTAGAATTTGTATTAGTCTGTTCGTAGATGACAGTTTTCCAAGTAAACTGCGTTTAACCCTTAAAATTATTAAGAATTCTTTATTAAGGGTAACGAATCGGTTTTTAATAATAACAATAGGTACCTTGAATAAGCCCATAAGTAGCCGTAATATTTAAATAGTGCTGAGTTTTGAAAACCTTAGATCAGAGGTATATACATATATTTATATCCCCTGTAAGAATAACAGACTTTGTTAATTAATATCCATTACAGTAAAAATATTAAAAAATAATTAGCTAAATGGTAAGACTAAGCAGGGTCGTGCCTTAACTAATATCGACCTACACCCTGGGCAAATTCTAGCGGTGGTGAAAAAAATCAAAATGGCGGAAAACAAGATGGCCACCATACCAATTTTAAAGAGTTATAAAGTGGTAAAAGGTTAGGAATAGTTTGGTGGTGCTCGAACAAATGTTGTAACAACCGACAGGGTCAACTGATGGCGGTAAAAAATTCAAGATGGCGGATCTAAGATGGCGATCAAAAACGCATTAAATGAAATGAACAGACGTAGAAATATGTCCAGCAATAACTAAAAAATTAAAAATAAATAAATAGTAAAACATTATTAAAAACAAGCTTTTATTTAAATGGTCTAAAAAGAAAAAAATACTTTAAATTAAATCAAACCTATCAATTTACATTACACAATTTATTATAGGTCGGGGAAAAGTTTCTTCATATTTTTTATTTTGTATAAAATTGAAGAAAAATCTATTTGGTTATTTATACTGTTTTTATCTGGCTGGTTTTAATATCAATACATACGAGTATAGGACAATAAGAAAAAGAAAAGAAAAAGTAAAGAACAATTTCCCGCCATTTTTCAATTGTTTTTTGTGCACCAAAATGAGTGAATATGACGAAGATATTCGATACATACTGAAGTTTTATTACTAAAAAGAGAAAAATGAGACTCAAACCGCGAAAAAAATTTGTATCGTTTATGGACCTAATGCAGTGTCAGTCATACAGATAAAGTCGATGCCATTTTTGAAAAAGTGGAGCAAGATCGGCATATTAGTATTTCCTATATAGCTGAGAAATTGAGGATTGACGATAAAACAGTTTTGACCCATTTGAAAAAGTCTGGCTATACAAAAAAGCTCGATATTTGGGTACCACACGAGCTTACTGAAAGAAACCTAATGAATCGTGTACTCATTTGCGATTCTCTATTGAAACGTAATGAAACCGAACCATTTTTAAAAATATTGATCACTGGTGATGAAAAATGGATCACCTGCGACAAGAACGTGCGAAAAAGATCATGGTCAAAGGGAAGTCAAGCTCCACAGACTGTAGCGAAACCCCGATTAACACGCAATAAGGTGATACTGTGTGTATAGTGGGGTTGGAAGTTTGGAAGAACATCGTTTATTATAAAGCTTTTACCGCCAGGCAAAACATCAATTTGGATCTCTACTATGAACAACTAATGAGACTCGAGTAAGAAATTGAGAAAAAACGGCCGGAATATATCAACAGAGTAGGAGTGGTCTTTCATCATGATAACGCCAGACCACACACATCTTTGGCCACTCAGCAAAAATTTAGAGAGCTTGGTTGGGAAGTTTTAATGCATCCACCATATAGTCCTGATCCTGCACCCTCAGATTTTCACCTGTTTCGATCTCTTCAGAATTCTTTGGGTAGTGTTAGTTTAACATCAAGAGAGGACTGTCATAACTATTTGTCGAATTTTTTGAATAAGTAGAAGTCTGTAGGCGCAAGGTCTGGTGAGTACGGCGGATGACGGAGAGCTTCTAACCCCAGCTCTTGGAGACTATCTGTTATGCAGTATGAGGTCACGCATTGTCGTGCAAGAGTAGGAGCAGCGTGAACGAGCGATTGATCAAAACTGGTTGGGGATGTGCAAGCTTCTCCATCCTTGTGTTCAGTTCTTCACAGTACATATCTGCAGTAATGCTCATCCCGTTTGGTAAGAAGATGCATTTATTTTCTTCTTTTTAGAGCATTTAAATAAAAGCTTTTTTTTAAATGCTTTTTTTTACTATTCATTTATTAACGACTACAGTAATGGTCATGATAGTAGGATATGCAATTAAATTGCATTGGAGTTGAAACTTCTGTCAACGAAAGAATCAATATTATTGTCGTTACGGTCGTATGTTACTGTTTTCATTCAAGAAACCAATTGCATGTTGCAAAGTATCGCATTTCATTTGCATCGTTTAAATAAGAATTATATATGAAATAAAGTTAAAGTAAAATAAAAGCAAGTAAAGCTATTTAAAATTTATTAAGATCTTGTTATGGGTACATAAATAAATCAAAAAAGAAAAAAATAGGAGTATTTTCGCATGTGTGACACTGTTTTACTCACTTATATAAAAAATAAAACAGCTGAAAAAGATGCAGCCTTCATCGCCAGAAGATACGCTAGAAGCGTAGAGTAGACCGTAGAAAAAGTTTCTGAAGCGAACTGAAAAAATATTTCGTAAATTGGTTTAGAAGCACGAAACTTTGTATAGATGATGCTAGTGGAGAGTTCTTTGAAAATATTTAATAATAAAAACTTTAACCCTAGATCTTTTTTTATCTTTGCAAACTTTCTGAGTGTTCATTTCAGTTCGATATATCAACCTAGTATTCGATAGACTGACTGCCTCGTTGATCTAGTGCTCACAAACAAGGTTGATGATCATGAAGTCCCGGGTTCGAATCCCGGGTCGGGCCAAAATTAGTTATTGTGTTTTTATTTTCAGTAACAGTCCGGGGTCAGAAAGTTGACGGTGTTTCATCACCCCGTGCCTCGGGAAGTAAACCCGTTGGTCTTGCTCCTAATCTCTCTCCGGTCGTGTCGAAGATTCGTCCCATCGGACATCGGGAATAGACAGTGCACTTGTGCTTGCGCAAGTGCACTGTCTATTCCCTCACACTCACACACTCGGACACTATAATCCTGTCCTGCGCAGATATCTAGTATCCGTTGAGCCTGGCCGCCGTGACCGAACGTTCAGTCTGGAGGACATAATTCGATAAAACCAATACCGCTATCGAAACTAAAGTGTCGATACTTTTTGTAACTTGTACTTTTTACCCACCTATATTATTAGCATCCAAACATTTATTAAATTTATTACAGCTTATAAAAAGGAGCCGTGGTAGCTCAGATGGTTAGCGCTCGCTGTAAATTTCACAGTACGCGAGCAAACCGGGTTCGATCCCCGCCGGCACCAATGAAATTGTTAATTGCAATTTTAAGTGCTGATTTACCACGTGCTCGGCGGTGAAGGAAAACATCGTGAGGAAACCTGCATATCTGAGAAATTAAAAAAAAATATTTCGAAGACATGTGAAGTTCGCTAACACGCATTGCGGCAGCGCGGCGGACAATTCCTTGCCCTAAAACCCTCTCAGAAATGAGGGGAGGCCTGTGCCCAGCAGTGGGACGTATATAGGCTGTAACTTATTACAGCTTATAAACGTCCACAGCTGGACATAGGCCTCTCTTATAGGGATTTGTCATAGCTGCACACTAGGCGTGCGGGTTGGCAACTGTTGTTCTTTAGTTCTTTGAGTTATCAGGACGATGCTCTGTTTCAGTTTCCTTCTGTCGTCTCTTACAAAACCTACGGCACGATAGGGTTTAGTGGACATTTTTTCACCGCCACTACACAATTTATAATTTATTTAAAATATTTACATTAACATTAAAACACATGTTTTTATACGTGGTAGAGCCATGCTGCAGCTATATTAGTAGTATAGTTGTAGCACGAATGGGTCGGCTCGACTGGAGAAGGACCACGCTCTCACAGAATACCAGCGTCAAATAGCAGCTTAACAATGCTGTGTTTCGTATGGTGAGTGTAGAGAACCGGAGACCCTTTTTACTGAAAAAGAGGCATTCCATCTTAGTCCTCACGGGTGACAACACATCTGCATATTGAGTCTTTATTGAGGATAGATGTAGATGTCTATGGGTCACAGCAACCACTTACCATCAGGTGGACTGTGTGCTCGTTTGTCACCCTATCCTATAAAAAAACATGTATTTCGATCATGGCGCTAAATTCCTCATCTAACGCGTGTGCGTGACGTTGCGTGTTACTAGTTTGTAATATGTCCTACTGTTGGGCCCTAATTTCTTAGAAGGTCATAGTGTAATTATTTGCATCGCGACCAAACTCACGCTACCATCCACACCTGGATACTTGGCGGTCCACCATTGTGCGATTTACTAGGAGTTTTATTCCTCGCACGAAATACTTGTGGAATCGTTTACCGCCGGCGATTTTTCCAGACCGATACGACTTAGGGACCTTCAAGAAACGAACTTACTTCTTTTAAAAGGCCGGAAACGTACCTGCAACTAACCTGGTGTTGCAGCTGTTCATGGGCGGCAGTCGACACTAACCATCAAGTGAGCCGCATGCTAGTTTGCCCTCTCTTCTATTAAAAAAAATTTCCACATTGTCCAGTGCATGTTGGCGAACGTCACATGTATTTAATTCGCTAGACATACACCGTAGCCCGGAGTAAGTAGGATTAGTAAGCTGAAGTGGCAATAGGCCGGCCATATAGAAGAACCGATAACCGATGGGGAAGAAAGGTTCTCTTGTTCTCTTCCCCATTGGTTCTACTCTTTTCGAGTGGCAGCCTCGTACCGGTAGACAAAGTGTAGGGCGTTAAAATTGTAATTAACAATTCAATTGGTGCAGGCCAGGATCGTAACCGTTGTTCGCGTATCTGTAAATTAAAAAGGTGCTTAGTGCCTACGCTACGACAGCAACTGTGCGGTGTGACGTCTTTTATACAGTTTCTTTATTTTAAAATCGTATAATAGCTCATCCCTGGTATAGTTAATCGTTTATACAGCAGGGTTTGGTTGAATTCACCCTTAACCGTGACAACACGGAGCAATTAATAACTTACACTATATAATGCAATACTAACAGCGCATGTGTGCTAGTCACTAGTGCTTGTGTCCAACCCACTTCGTCTCGCAGGTGTCGTAAAACTCCACTAAGATAAATGAGGTGCACATCTTTTGTCCTCCGCTAGATGGCAATATTACAAACGAATTTATGTCAGTTGTAAACTACTTATATTGAGGCGTCGCGTGCAACATTAATTTTAAACATTTCAAACAAGGTGACGTCTTAAAATTTATAAGAAAAAAAGGTATATAGTATTATACTTTTTTTCTTAACAATTCATCAACACGTGGTAGAGCCACGCTGCAGCTATACAATGGTTGTAGTACAAATGGGTCGGCTCGACCGGGGAAGTACCACAGTCTTAGAAAATACCATCGTAAAATAACAGCTTAATGTTGCTGTGTTTCGTACAGTGAGTCTAGAGAACCGGAGATCCTTTTACTAGAAAAAATCTAGAACATACCACCTTAGTTCTCAAGGGTGACAACGCATTTGTATTTTGATTCTTAATCAAGACTAGTTGTAGGTGTTTATGGGCCACAACATCCACATACCAACAGGTAAACTGTGTGCTCGTCCGTCATCCTTATTTCCTTAAAAAACAACATTTACCGTATTATAGGGCGCGTTGCAGTTGATTAAAATTATTATCATCATTTAAAAATATCACAAAGAAAATATTATCAACAGCAACCCGTGCTTGAAATCCACCGGCACCAATGGTGAGGAAGGAAACGTTCTTAGTAAGAAAGGCAAAGTTTGTGGGAAACCTACAAGCCTTAGAAATAAAAATATTTCAAATATTAGTACGAAATCTCCCACCACGGATAAAGGCAGCATGGTGGACTTTTCCTGCCTTAAAAAACTTTCTGAAATTAAAGGAGGTTCATATTTCCAGCAGTGGGACAGAGAGAACCTACATAATATTATGATATTATGTAGGTTCTCACTTTATTTTTTAACAGTGTTATTATGCATTTCTTTTTATTTCTTTATCTACATCAAGTTAAGAAATTTCAATGCTGTATGGTTTACGCCGGGCGTAAAATAGCGCCAGCGACGAGGATCGTCAAAGGTGCGAAACATTGGGTTGATTATTACAGTACCAAGGATGACGATCAAGGCAAATAATTTCTACAACGGAAGAAGCTCATGTCCAGATATTACGGGATGATGATGACGATGATGGTGAATGTTTCTTTATAATAATAATACCTTTTTATTCCAGAATTCATATCCATATGGGTTAGTAGCCAAATATAAAATCTTGGAAACTACGGTTATTCCAGTCCAGTGTTTTACATTTATATACTGTCTAAGCAAGTTACAATAGTTTCCTGGAGAATAATAATAATAATAATTATAATAACTTACTTAGGCATGTCGCCGGTTCTTCGGCGCTTTCTAACTCTTAGTACTTGCACAGGCACAACCTAGAAGGCAGAATTTTACACCAGGAGCTCGGTCTGAAATACGGTCTCGTGGACCGGAAATTGCCTTATTACAAGTACTTGCCGAAAGCCGTGCTCGAAAATGACCGCGCCAGGCTCTACTGGGACCGGGCCATCATCACAGACAGGACTATTCTTGGGAATAAGCTTGATATTGTGCTAATGGACCGGGCACAGTCAAGGAGATTTTTGGTCGACATTAGCATTCCGTATGACGAGAACCTCGTGAAACCCGAAACAGATAAGCGAACAAAATATCTGGATCTGGCTCACGAGGTGACCGACATGTGGGGTGGACTGCCGACCGAAATTATACCTGTAGTCGTTTCTGCGAACGGGCTAATCCCAGTCAGCCTTTCGAGTCATCTGAGGCGACTGGGACTCCGTGACGGACCGCTCCAAGCTCAAATGCAGAAGGCGATGCTCCTCGATACCGCCCGCCGTCCGCCGGTTTCTTTCTCTTTCCCCCCAACCCTCGGCCGTTTGGTCTACCCTAACGAGGGCTTTCATCTGGTTGGTTTTTTATTTATTTACATATTGTTTATGTATTTATTTCACTATATTAATATACTAGCTGTCCCTCGCACCTTCGCCCGCGTGGAATTTACTATGATTTCATAGGTTTTAATTTTTTTGCGCGGAACCCTAATTCTTTTTCTAAAATAAAACTTACTCCTTATATCATCAGCTATCTGCCAGTGAAAATCCCGTCAAAATCGGTCGAGACGTTTCAAGAATAGCCGGAACAAACAGACAGACAGACAAAAATTTTAAACTTTGTTTTTTTGTTATTAGTACCCTATATACTTTCATATGCGTTTCGTAAAAAGCTGTTATTTTAATATTACAAACAGACACTTCAATTTTATTTATTTGTATAGATAAGGATTAATACCAAGGTACGAATAATGTGCTCTGTGAAAAATTAGTTATTGTGACATAACTGTAATAGTTAGACATACGGCATCGCGAACTTTTTGTAAATATTGATGTCCTCTATAAAACTGTAGCACATCACTTTGCTCTATTGTCAATAGTTTCCGCAGCGTACGCGATATAAGGATTTTCGGCGTTACTATTGCATATTTTATCATGGAAAAGTAGTTGTTGTGATAGTTAGATATATGGTGTCGCGGACTTTTTTGTAGATATTGATGTCCTCTATAAAACTGTGACACATCACTTTGCTCTATTGTCAATAGTTTCCGCAGCGTACGCGATATAAGAAATTTTTTTTGGTATATTTTTACACCTTGGGTTACATTAACGAAGTTTTCATACGGATCCCAAACATTTTGAAAATATTATATCACCTATATTAATTAGGGATAATGTTGGATTCTAATGGTGAAAGAATTTTTCAAATCGGTCGAGTAGTTTCGGAGCCTATTCAATTCAAACAAACAAACTAATCTTTCCTCTTTATAATATTTGTGTAGATGTACATTTATGTATATTTATCATTTCCATTTATATATTTATACAGCCCAACCAGATGAGAAAACTATCTAAATACCCCACAATTATAACAATGTCCTCCATACCAAATTTCGGTCACAGCGGCAGCCTCAACAGACACTAGCCATCGGCGGACAGAATTATAGTGCCCAAGTGTATGCGCAAACACATTATGCACTCTCTATTCCCTCACTTTTATAGTCCGATAGGACGGTAACCCGATACAACCGGAGAGAGATCAGGGCAGGACCAACGGCTTTACGTGCTTTCCGAGGAACGGGGGTGAGACACCGGCAACTTCCTGACTCCGGGCAGCTACTGAAAATTTCTTAATGGAAAAACTGAATAACTGATTTTATTATTTGTCAGACTCGGGATTTAAACCCGGGACCACTAGACCAACGAGGCAGTCAAGAGACTATTCCAGGAGACTTTTTGTGTTATCTTGTATCAGGGATGCATCCGCTTACGTAATCGAATAGAGGCTATCCCCGCGCTTCTGGGAACATCCCCGATGCGCTACAAAAACGAAGCAGCCCAGAAACTGGGCACTGTTGGGGCGCTGTATGCCTTGTGTAGTTAGCTCACAGATATTTACATCATGTCTGTATTTGTTCTAATCTCTAATAATCATCATCGTCATCATCACCCTTCACAAATCCACTGCTGAACATAGGCCTCCCCCAAGGAATGCCACAAAGCACGGTCCCGAGCCACCTGCATCCATCGACTTCCCGCATGTTTCTTATAATAACGTCTACAAATCTGTTTACCAATTAAATATTTGTTTCTCTTTCTTATGGGAAATAATAAAACTACAAAAAATATATCATATACTCAAATATTTATCAATAGTTAACATTTCTAGCATTACAAAGAACTTGCTGAAACTAGCCTGAATCTCAGCACAGCTTACATAACCAACGCTTGAAACCAATCTTAGAACTATTGATATAAAGTCCAATTTACAACTCTGTATGGCTCGAAGGAAACTTTTTCAAGACGGCATGATACAGATTATAAAATGCGTACACCGAGACACTAAGAATCACAAACAGGGAGCCGCCGAAAACGAAGCTCAGGAAGTTCCCGTCAATCATTGTCGTCCCTTGGAGACTCCTGGCATGACCTTGGAATAGGTCCTTTGTGCCGGATCCTGTGGATTTTCGTTCCTCCATCATTTTCTTCATCGATGTCAGCCTTTCCTTGAGTTCATCTATCGATTCTAGCATATCTTCTGACTCTGAAAAAAATTATTGATATGTTATTATATAAATAGCGTTAAACTTTTACTAAGTCATAATAAATTTTATTTTATTTCTCAAGGAATACAATAGGTTCCCTTAAAGAAGCAGTACCATGCTTAGAATGTTAATACAACGTAGTCATAATAACTCATTGGATGAATCTTTGCTTAGTTGACAGAGTATTTCTCGATAAATATATTTTGTGTTTTATTGTGACATGATATTAGAGCCATGGTAACTCAGGTGCTATGCGCTCGCCATAAGTTTTAGAGTACGCGAGCAACCCGGGTTCGATTAATGGCAATTTTAAGTGCTGATATACCACGTGCTCGGCGGTGAAGGAAAACATTGTGAGGAAAGCTGCATGTCTAGAAATAAGAAAAAAAAATCGAAGACATGTGAAATTAGCCAACACGCATTGGGGCAGCGTCCGGACATTTCCTTGCCTAAAACCCCTCTCATAAATGAGAGGAGGCCTGAGCACAGCAGTGCGACGTATAATGGCCGTAACTTTAACTTTAACTGATATTAGTTGTAGTTACTCTTCCCACGACGGAACTCTGTATCCAGCAGTGTATTTTTACGACCCGATAAGAAAGACGTTTGACTTTATTATACCTTTGCCTTTACACCTTACAAGTCCACTGCTAATAAACATGCAATAGATACCTCATAGGGGGGTTATTTGCCAAAGTTGCCACGCTTGGCAGGTGGATTGGCAGCCTCAGTTTTTTAATTAGATGGGTTATTTAGATTCACTAAATCATCTAGGAACCCACTCAAACACACACAAATGAACCTTTAAGTGGTGCTGTTGTAGAGATCCAGAAATCACCCAACTATGCGAAGCCGGAGTGAGTCGCTAGTATATTATAACTATAGCTTTTAACATAAAGTAAAAACCGACCCTTGAAGTATAACCTATTTAATAAAAAAAAAAGAATCATTAAAATGGGATAAAAACGAAATTCCTTAAACAATAGTCCAAAATGAAACTTTTTCCCCTATTTTCCACCCTTGGGGCGGAAGTTTTTCTTCAAAATGTAATGGGACCACCCTTGGGAGGTAAAACCTATTTAATAAAAAAAGGATCATTAGAATCGGTTCACAATCTGCGAAGATATCGCGTAACATATATACAAAAAAAGAACATACATTCGAATTAAGAACCTCCTCCTTTTTGATTTTGGTTAATAATATGCTTTTAAGTAATGAAATTCAAGCGAAAAAAGTGAGTAATACGATTTCCACAGTGACTAACTTTCTATGGTAGGTAAGGTACGCGTATGACGTTAAAGCTTAACTTAAAATTATGCAAATTACAAACTTAATTAAGACACCGTAAGCTTGGCAGTATAAAGCGGTCTTTGTCTCAGAATAAGTTACAGTGACTCTTAAACCTCTGAAATAAATTTAAATAACAAAGATTTGATTGATTTTGTTTCGAATCCTTCAATCTTTCAATATATTCATTATATATATAAAATTAAACTTTGGTCTAGTGGTTGTAAACGCGGTTACTGATCATGAGGTCTTGGGTTCAAATCCCGGGTCGGAATAAAATCAGTTATTGAGTCTTTCTTTCAAGAAATTCTCAGTAACAACCCGGAGTCAGCAAGTTTTTGACGGCGCCGTGGCGCAGTGGCTTAGCAATAAGTTGCTGCGCAGGGGGTCGCGGGTTCGAATTCCGCACGGAACAAGTATTTGTATGACCTACAAATAATTGTTCCGGGTCTGGATGTTTGTCCTTGTGCAATTTGTTTTTGTAAACTGCCTCCACGATACAGGAGAAAATCCTAGTGTGGGAGTAACAAAAAAAATTGAAAACACTGATCTCTCCGATCGTGTCGGATTCCCATCTGACTATGAGATTGGGGGAATGGACAGTGCACCTGTGCTTGCGCATGCTCTCGTGCTCTATAATCCTATCCTGCACAGATGGCACTAGCCATGGATACTAATCCATTGCGACTGACCGCCGTGGCTTAATTTGCCTCATATTGAGCTGAGGGAGTGTCTGTCTCTTGTCTGTCTGCCTGTCCAGGCAAGCCTTTAGGATGGCTGATCCGATTGTAATGAAACTTCTCGAACAAACAGAAAGCAATGTCAGAAGTAGTCTAGGCTATATTTTATCTGGAGACTTGGAGATTGTTTTTGAAAAGCGAAAATTTCGAAAATTGCGAAAAACGAAAAGCGCATTGATAAAATAAATGTTTTTGGATTTTTTTAAAGAAGTAAATTATCCTTTTTATAAAAGTAACCGTGGATGCTGTGGATGACCCACAGACATCAATAATATACATCATTCCACAGTGAGTGGCAAATCATGAATCAAAATGCAGATGATTTGTCACTGACGACTAACACTGGAATTTATAGTGAAGACGGCTCAATAGGAATAATTCAGACGCTATGTGTTGAAGTCAGTCTTAGGCAACAGAAAGAACGAAGTTTAAAGCTGATACGATTTTTTAAACTAGTTTATTAGAGATCGCCTGCAACTCTGCGTTTCTTCTGCAATCAACAATGTTATTTTAATGCCGCTTAACTCAAACCAACAAGATAATTAATAGAAACGGGCGTTACTTCGCGGAAATCCATTATATTAAAGTTGGAAAAATTTACTTTGCCAATATCCGCTCAATAAAATAAACTGATGTGTCTTACCTAGTTTGAAGAGCACCTCCCGCCCTCCCTCAATTGCGTGCACTATCCCCGTCACCACTAATCCCAGTACCACTACTCCATAAGCCGCGTATCGGTTACGCGCTCCTGGTGCGCGCGCCATGAATGACCGCGCCGACCAGTGCGTTCCGTGGAAATGTTCGAGGTGTATCACTACTACACTCCTGGTGCATGCTCCAATGTTCGGTCGTGTACGAGCATCATCTGCCGCTTTCATAGTTCCATGCATCTTCTCTGAGCGCTTTATTATGATAAAAGCGACTTTTGCTATTCCACAGCAGTTATTTTGAACCCTATAATTTTATCAATTTACGGCAACTCTGGTTATCTATATCTCAGAACGCAACGAACACACGAATAATGAATACAACCGTCCCAACTGGCGCGCGCGCCAAAACTTAACTACTTTGGTGCGCGGTAAAAAACCGACACCAGATGGAACGGCCCGCTCCACGTTTGAGCGCTCCAACGAACAATTTGGCGCGCGTTCCAAGGCGGTATCCATTTCGCGCGGCTGGAGCGCGCGCCAATGTTCGACCTCTTGGAGCGCATAATCGATACACGGCTTTAGCGGTCAGCCACCGCAGAGTCTACTACACCTGAAGATGCCTCGTGTAGAGGCGAAACACGTGTCTCGTTGGTGGTTTATCTTTACTAGTGTAGTGGTGGTGGGAGTAGTGGTGCTAGGATCACCTAAATGAGGGAGGGAGAGAGGTGCTTTTCAAACTAGGTAAGATACATCATTTCAATTTATGTGTCACGTACACATGTGCATTTAAAATCATTACATTTACCAACGAGGTTTTAGGTGCATATGTGTGCGTCCAGCAGTGAATTTCCACGGGCTGATAAACAATGAAAAATGAAAGATGTGTGAAAAGACGTTCAAGAAGTTAAGCATAGTTACAGCATCACTTGAAATGTACACATACAAATCGTGCACACATGTACACGATTTTCATTATTGATCTGAGCCGCCAAATAATTGGTTTAAATATAAAACCCATAATTTTTATAAAGTTGTAACACTTTATGAGTACTTTGTTAAAGAAATTCAGTTCATATAAAAGTACTTTATGAAAATAACCAGAGTAATCATCCGTAGAATAATCTTAACTTTAGTTAAGATTATATTTCTTCTTAGTTTTTAATTTTTATTAAAGGGATTCCATCAAAGAATTTTCATGGAAAACATGATTACACAAATAACTCAAAATTGAAATTGTATTCAAGTGGATTCTTCAGTGATTTTATATGAAAGACAAAGAAGATAGATTCAACATTCAACCTCTAGGTAAATGCTGAATGATAGATTTCAGGAGACTGTTCACGCTTTGACTATGAATTTCATTGTAAGATACAAATAGTTAAAAATTGTACATAGAATATAACTATAATATTTGGACAGAAGGTCTCTTTTTACGGTATGGATGTAAATTATCTTCGATGCATTGGATTAGGCAAGCAGTGACTGAGAAACTCACACAATACACAGAATACCAGCGTAAAATAGCAGCTTAAGCCGCTGTGTTTCGTATGGTGGATGTAGAGAACCGGAGACCCATTTTACTGGAAACGAGGAAATCCATCTCAGTCCTCAGGGGTGACAACGCATCTGCATTTTGACTCTTAATCGAGGATAAATGTAGATTTCTATGGGCCTCAGCATCCACTTACCATCAGGTGGACTGTGTGCTCGTTTGTCACCCTTATTCTATAAAAAAAAAACTATCTGACTGCACAATGTGCGAAGGATAATCATTCGAAAAGATTTGTGACCAAAATGATTCAGATTCACTATGTTGGTTTTGTGCCAAAAAAGAAAATATGAAAATATAAGAATACCAAGTCACAATAATGAAATTATTGTACTGTCATCGGTTCCTAATACGTCTGCATAGTTTTAAGTTATTCAGGCGTCTGCAAGTAGGTGAAAACTTCCTGACGCCTGAATAACCTGAAACGCAAAGTAAGTGGAATCGAGGCGTTTCATCTTAGTCCTCAGGGGTGACAAAGTGTCTACATTTTGATTTTTAATCGAGGATAGATGTAGATGTCAGATGGATAGGAAGATGGGCCACAGCATCCACTATCAGGCAGCATTACTATAAGGTGGACCGTGTGCTCGTTTGTCACCCTTATTATCCAAATAATACATATAGTCAAATTGAAGACCTCATCCTTTTTGAATTTCTGCAGTGTGTGTGCACGAAGCCCTACACATTTGTAATTTTGCATATCTAATAAAGTCTTCTTCAATACCTATAATCTTAAATTTCATGAATAAACCTATTAAAATTCTTGAGTTGTTAAGGTCTGAACGCTGCCATTTTTATTGCTCACTGACTCCCTCATCAGCTCACAACACCCATGAATAGAATAGAATAGAATAGAATAGAATGGAATAGAATGGAATAGAATGGAATAGAATGGAATAGAATGGAATAGAATGGAATAGAATGGAATAGAATGGAACAGAATGGAACAGAATGGAACAGAATGGAACAGAATGGAACAGAATGGAACAGAATGGAACAGAATGGAACAGAATGGAACAGAATGGAACAGAATGGAACAGAATGGCACAGAATGGAACAGAATGGCACAGAATGTAACAGAATGGATCAGAATGGAACAGAATGGAACAGAATGGAACAGAATGGAACAGAATGGAACAGAATGGAACAGAATGGAACAGAATGGAATGGAATAGAATGGAATAGAATGGAATGGAATAGAATAGAATAGAATAGAATAGAATAGAATAGAATAGAATAGAATAGAATAGAATAGAATAACAACACCCATGTATTATGGGTTAGTGGATATTCTTACACTGCCACTACACGGTTAGCAAAATGGTGTAAATAATATTTATCAGTACCGTATTGTAGTGGCGTAATGAATCCATCACACCATCAGAACCTTTAGTATGTATTAGAAGACTGGCTTGACTGCCTTGTATTGTTCGATTGGTTGTAAACGCGACTACCGATCATGAGGTTCTGGGTTCGAATTCCAGGTCGGGCCAAAAATATAAGGTTTTACTATCGAGAAAACCACAGTAACAGCTGTCTTGTGCAGCTGTTATTGATGCAGCTAATTTCACGACAAAGCCAAAACCTTATTCATTGCACTACTGAGCCCACATACATATCTATTTTAAATTAAATATCCAAATTTATCAGGTTTCAAGTACCGAAGGAGGTCTTTGTGGCGTTGTAGCTTCGCTTTATTTTTATTATATTAATACAATACAATACAATACACGGGGGTGAAGCCAACTTCATGATTCCACCAGCTATTTAAAACTTACACCCAATCTTCCTTAAGCTATTATAATTACAAATGGAATAAATCATATCATTGTTCCAGAACACATTTGTACACAAAGTGAGGTAAATATCGATAAAAATTCACAAACAAAAACAAAAATTAAGTGAATGATATCTCTCATCAATATTAGTATTTGTCCAAGATAGTAAGTTACGAATTTCAACTTAACTTAAAAAAGCTAAACGTAAGCAAAAAAATTAACACAAAAGGAATCTGTCACAAAAGGAATGTGTTTTAGGAGAGGTTACGAACTTCCTTAATAAATTTACAATCAAAAACTCTTATTAACGTCATTATAAAATAACCTTACCTTGTGCTTCCCGTTCTGGACTCATTTTGTTGAATTATTATTTATAATATTATATGTAATATTACCGCAGCCTTTTGTTTTCAAACGTTCCATAGATTCTATCCCGGCTCCATTGCCTATATCCCGTCAAAATGGCTGCCGCGCTTGCGTAACAAACATTCTGGGATACGCGGGAATTATTGATCGAATGCCCGGGAATACCTAGCTCAACAAACGAGTCTAGATAGATAACAAACGCTGGCAGTGATATTTTTTATCTTTTTTTACCTGACCCATTGTTAGGTTATATCAGAAAGATTTTGCTTAAAGATAGGAATAATATATGTTATTCGTTACCTTTGTTCCAATATTGGATTTACTGATTTTGGATAAACAACATCGAATAACATCATCATTATTATCAGTAAACTGTTTTTAAATTGCACCCGCCTTATTTAACTGAAAATTTTCATTTGATACGAGTATTAGTTTTATTATTTTAATAAAGTCGTTCATTTTATTTTTATTTATAGCTGAGTATTTATCTTTAGTAAAATAATATTTATTGCAAGATGATTGCTAGATGGAGTGACGACCAGGTAAGAGATGCAGGAAATCGATGGATGGCTTAGTATCGTACTTTATGACATTCCTATGTTCAGCAGTGTCAGTCATCCTGACGTCAGGACCAATTACTAAAGGTACTAAAATTTGATATTGCTCAATCATCAAATTTCTCTTATGATCCATAGGTTCTGACGATCATCATTAATAACCGACTTCAAAAACAGGAGGTACTCAATTCGACTGTTTTTTTTTTAATGTATGTTACCTCATAACTTTGTTCTATGTGAACCGATTTCGATGATTTTTATTTGAAAGCTGGTACTTCTCATGTGATCCTTAATAGTATATATTGAAGTAGATTGTGCCAAATTTTTTATTTTAAACTATTATATTTCGTCCCGTGGGTGTCGTAAGAGGTGACTGGAAAATGCCAGTAAAATCTTATGGCTTAATAGATGGTGGTTTAATCATTTCATTTACGTCACATGTAAAATATCCAGATTACTGAAAAAGAGCAGTGTCAAAGGTGCTAAACGTAGTACCGCGGTTTTCAATCCGCATGTCAAGCGTGACGATTAAGGCCAATCCCACTTATCTAGAATTTTCACCTGCCGATGATGAATATGAAAACGAGGATATCCGCAGTAGAACCAGAGTACCGACATAGCTCAAAGAATTAGTATGCTGGAGTGGCAATGGGCCGGCCATATAGCTCGAAGAACCGACAACCGATGGGGAAGAAAGGTTCTCGAGTGGCAGCCTCATACCGGCAGGCGAAGTGTAGGGCGTCCCCCCACTAGATGGAGTGACGACCTGGTAAGACATGCAGGAAGTCAATGGATGCAGGTGGCTCGGGACCGTGTTTTGTGGCATTCCTTGTGGGAGGCCTATGTTCAGCAGTGGACTTGTGAAGGGCTGTAATGATGATGATAGAATAAGTATGACAAACGAGTACCCAGTCCAAGTGATGTTAAGTGGACACAACATCTATCCTCGATTAAGAATCAAAATGAAGATTTGTTGTCATCCTGGGGATTAAGATAGAATGCCTAGTGACAGTACAAAGGGTATTCGATTCTCTACACTCACCATTCGTAATAAAGCAGCATTAAGCTGTAATTTCACGCTAGTATACTGTGGGAGCGTGGTTCATCCACCATTTCATCCATTCAGACCACTGACCTCTATATACAAGTACGCTGGACTGGCTATACCATACAAAATGCTTATGCCGTTTGAAGCGCCCTCATTGTCCGTACTGGGAACTAAAATTGACATAATATGCCAAAGTCTGTTGTGTTATTTAAATCGTATCTCAGTATTTTGAACTTTTAAACTAAAAAATGAAAGTATTTTATGTGGTTTGATTATGTTTGATTTTAGTTACATAATAAGAATTATTTTGAGTAATAATGAGTGTGCTTAATATTTAAAACGCGTTATCAAAAGGAAAGTGGGATAACATTCCACAAGTAAGTGAATTTACTGTTATAAAAATAAATTTAAACTATTTGATAATAAAGGTAAAAAAATAAATACATCAGGATAGCATTAATTGTTAAAAATAATAAAAGTGTGAGAGCGGATGTTCAACTTGCTCTCTTGCATACGCAATTAATCATTATCAGCAATAAGACAGCGTATACGCACTATACATTCAATATAGAGCAATTACAGTTCGACCACCGTAACACGTTCCCGCCATGATCACACACCAGTGTAACGTGAGGTACGTAATTACATGATAACACCAAAGTATGCAAACCAACAGCAACACTACTTATTTCAGTGTAACACGGGGCAGCCTCTCAGCAACACCATCCTCCTTGCCTGCACTAGAAGAATTACTACAACAAACAGAACCACGACACTATATTAGAACTCGTAAAATGACTTCACTCGTAGAATGACTTAAGCGGAATCTCTCCCGCAAGGCGCCTACAGTGAACT
Source organism: Parnassius orleans (assembly GCA_029286625.1). Lineage (NCBI taxonomy): Eukaryota > Metazoa > Arthropoda > Insecta > Lepidoptera > Papilionidae > Parnassius > Parnassius orleans. The sequence continues at coordinate 9,194,821 of JAGSMP010000009.1, forward strand.
TTATACTGCACAAACAAGTGGGGGTTTCTCGATATACCTTCAATTCCACCTCGATCCAACCTGTATTTTATAGACGCTCCGACATATATATATATATATATATATATATATATATATATATATATATATATATATATATATATATATATTTATATTGATTATTTATATGTATATTTATGTGTCAGATGACTATGACGATACTTTTGTTTTAAAAATCCTCTTGTTAGGGATTTTCTTATTGCTAAGGGAAGCGCATTCTAGCGTCATACAACTGCAACAGCCAAGAAGTTTGAGAGAAAACCAGTACGGTGAGAGGGAATTTGCAGTACGAGATTGTTATGAGACCAAGATTACAATCATGGGAAGAACCCAGGTATTGAAACTTACTTTCAAATACTCTGAGGCCAATGGATCGTTAAGGATATTGAAAAGAGTGCTAAGAATTACAAGATTCCTGCGCTGTGGTATATTCAACGATTTAAGTTGAGAGCGATAGAGAGAGACATGGTCATAATTTCGAAGACCGAAAACAAAACGGATACAGTTGTTGAAAAAACCATTTATTGACTAAGTAATTGTCTGCATCTAAGTAACACACATCGGCATAATCAAACATAGGAAGAATAAGAGACTAAATTAGAAGTTTCTTCGTACAAGGCAATAAAATATTTATAAATCTGTACAATTGTTTTAAAGTAGCAAGTAAGAGAACAATCTAAGTTCAACCCTAAGTCCTTAACAAGAGTGCTGTACGGAATTACCTCGCCATTATAAATCAGTGGCACCGTGATTTTACCACGTTGAAAAGTATTCAAAATCTTCCCCGCACTTTGTGTTCGCTTCTCTTTGGTACGCGTTGTTTTTAAAAACGTTTCTGGAATTGAACATTATTATAGGTGATCATTACCTGTAATAATGTCGTAAACACGACCTAACACGAAGGTCTTCGTGTAAAATATTATGAACGCTTGCCGATGCAATCTGCAATTCGTGCTAAATATTTATTTTCATACATAATTTGCCTATTTTTTTTCACTTTAAATTTTAAATTAACTTTCTTCATCTCTCAAATTTTATCAACCTTGCTGAAATTTATTATATCTGCGGTACAAGGTTGCCTTAGAAGGAGGCTTTTATACATAAATGCCATTTGAAGTCTATCAAAAGATTCAGGCAGATGAAAAGACTAGGCGACATTTGAAATCGTAAAAAATCATCGCGCAAAAATGTTCTTGACGCAGACCCATTTTCAATTCACGATATTTCAATTTAGCTTGTAAAAATGTGGAGGGATTTGTACATCATACATTCTTAGTTTTACTTGTATGTTATCATATTTTTTCTTAATTATAAATAGCCAGTGTGTTATACCAAAAAACTTATTTTACTTAGTTTCGCAAAACTTTCTGCGTGGCCTGTCGAAATAACATGTTTTTTTAAATTAATGAAAATTCTTATAACCTCCCATTTTGATTCCGTACAACAATTTGTGAGTAAAATTTTTAATTATTTAATTTTTAAGTCCTTGATGCCTGAAATTAAGTTATTGTATTGTATGACAGGATATTCCTCGATTGTAGTGGGCTTGCCACCCACGATTCGGCTTACTACAGAAACTGAACAGGCAACAGTAAAAAAAAAATGCATTTTGAGAGTATTTTAGAAACGTTGGCCTTGGATTTTCCTGGTCTGCATCTGATCTCATCGCATAAGAATTACACCGGACACAGGTTAATCAAACGAGTGATTGTTTTGTTTGCATTTTTTTTGCTTAATTATTACTGCAGCTCTTCACAAGTCCACTGCTGAATTGGGGCCTCCCACAGGGAATGGCACAAAACACGGTCCTGAGCCAACTGCATCCATCGACTTCCTGCATCTCTTACCAGTTTGAGATGGTTTGGCCATGTCGAGAGAATGGATGAAGAACGATTGACGAAAAAAGTGTATAAGGCGAGTGTGAATGAAAGTGTTAGAATTACCACGACCTCACAGAATACCGGCGTGAAGTGAAAGCTCTGCTTTTGCGTTTCGTCTGGTGAGTGCAGGTGACCGGAGGCCCAATTCTCCCCCCCCCCCCCATCAACATGGTAGAGGAATTAAATAATAGACTACCCCAGGAGGGTACCAGCAACCCTGGAGAATCCCTCGCTGAGCATCCACGACCATGCTACTCCACTCCTGAGCGTGGGTGCTCAGGCTGCCCCGCGTATTCTGGGGGGGGGGGGGCAAAATTCCGCTCAGAACAATAACTGCTCGGGGCAAACTGAGCAACAAGACCATGGCGACCCCTGCCACGCTATCCGTGAATTTCTGCAACATCAGGGGACTTCACTCGAACCTAAACGCCGTCCACTACCATCTCGAGACGGCGAAGCCGGCCTTGCTCTTTCTGACCGAGACGCAGCTGTCCTCTCCGGCTGATACTTCGTATCTCTCCTACCCAGGGTACAAATTGGAACACTCCTTTGTGCCTCGGGCTGGAGTTTGCGTATACGTCAGAGAGGACATCTTTCTCGACGCCTCGGCAGTCTTGAAGGTTCGGACCTGTCCATCCTTTGGCTACGCGTAGATAGCGACGACCATCCGCGCGTCTACGGGTGCCTCTATAGGTCCCATAGCGGTAATGCCGAAACAGACCGACTCATCGACCACGTCCAAATGGCTACAGATTCCTTGCTACAACAGGTCTCATCCGCAGAGATCGTGATCCTTGGCGATTTTAACGCCCACCACGCCGAATGGCTCGGTTCACGTTTAACCGATCATGCGGGAAGATCTGTTTATGACTTTGCCTTGGCATATAGTCTGACACAACTGGTTACTTCGCCTACGCGGATTCCAGATGTGGAGGATCATACACCTTCCCTGTTGTACCTTCTGCTGACCTTTCATCCGGATGGATATCAGGTTTCCGTCGATGCCCCTCTCGGCTCTTCGGAGCATTGTCTGATCCGGAGTGTGGTGCCACTCACGCTCCCCTCGCGGTTGCGTTCTGCAGGTGGCCGCCGTGTTTGGCATTACAGGTCGGCGGATTGGGACGGAATGCGGTCTTTCTTTGCATCCTACCCATGGAGGTGGGTTTGCTTCTCGCCGGATGATCCCAGCGCTGTTGCTGACTCTGTCACTGATGTGGTGCTACAGGGAATGGAACTATTTATTCCATCATCTCTGGTACCCATCGGAGGCAGATCTCAGCCTTGGTTTGGTCGCTCCTGTAAGACTGCATTACGCAGTAAGCAGGAGTGCTATCAGGCCTGGGCTGTGGCTTCGGCGGCTCGGGATGTAAACACCAGCATGCTTAAAAAGAAGTATAACTTCGCCTCCAGGTCCTTCAAAAGAGTTATTGCCAAGGCAAAGTCAGAGCACATAGGCAGAATTGGCGAGAAACTAGTTCGCCTTCCTTCGGGAACCCGTGCATTCTGGTCTCGCCAAGGCTGTCCAAGGAATTTCTGTAAGCCATCACTACCATCTCTGCACAGGAGGATGACTCACTGGCCCACGCCGCAAAAGAGAAAGCCGACCTTTAGGCTACCTTTTGCGTCCAACTCGACTCTTGATGACGGGGGGAACACACCGCCGACAATCCCGCGGTGTGAGTGCTCCATGCCGGATGTGCGGTTCTCACAGCGCTCAGTTCGCAAAGCACTCCTCTCCCTGGACATCCACAAGTCGAGTGGGCCTGACGGAATCCCCCCAATTGTGCTGAGGACGTGTGCTCCGGAGTTGGCACCGGTTCTAACGCGTCTTTTCCGGTACTCCTACTCCCTAGGCGTAGTCCCGAAATCATGGAAGACAGCTTTTGTCCAACCGATCCCTAAAAAAGGCGACCGCTCAGACCCGTCCAACTACAGGCCTATCGCCATCACCCCCTTGTTCTCCAAAATAATGGAGTCCGTTATAAACTGCCAGCTCATGCGGTACCTTGAGGATCACCAGCTGATTGTGGCCGCCAATACGGTTTTCGTCGGGGTCGATCAGCTGGTGATCTTCTGGTCTACCTGACTCATAGATGGGCGGAGGCAGTAGAGTCCAAGGGGGAGGCATTGGCCGTTAGTTTGGACATTGCGAAGGCTTTCGATCGGGTTTGGCACAAAGCGCTTCTTTAAAAGCTCCCTTCCTATGGGCTTCCCGAGAAATTGTGCAATTGGATCACCAGCTTTCTTGCAGATCGGAGCATCAAGGTCCTTGTAGACGGTGCATGCTCCGACTACAAGCCTATTAACGCTGGTGTTCCACAAGGCTGCGTGCTATCACCAACGCTGTTTCCTCTGCATATCAACGATATGTTGCAAACCGGTAGCATTCATTGCTATGCGGATGACAGCACTGGTGATGCTCTATACACCGGCCGTGCCAATATTTCTCGGGAAAACGTCGCCGAGTACCGGAACAAACTTGTGTCTGAAGTCGAGTCTTTGCTGAACAAAGTCTCGGATTGGGGACGACTAAATCTAGTCCAGTTTAATCCTCAGAAGACACAAGTTTGCGCGTTTACCGCTAAAAAGAACCCCTTTGTCGTGTCTCCTCAGTTTCAAGGCACTCCCCTTGTTGCCTCAGCCAGTATCGGAATCCTCGGCGTCGACATATCGAGTGACGTGCAGTTTCGTGGTCACTTGGAAGAGAAGGCCAAATTGGCCTCTAAAAAGCTTGGCGTGCTCAGCAGAGCGGGACAGTAATTCATGCCGGCACAACGCCTGCAACTTTACAAGGCGCAGGTTCGGCCTCACATGGAATACTATGCCCATCTCTGGACTGGGGCTCCCCAGTGCCAGCTCCTTCCACTTGACCGCATCCAGCGCAGAGCGGCTCGAATCGTCGACGACCGAGTCCTTTCCAATCGGCTCGATTCATTGGCGCTGCGAAGAGATGTTGCATCTCTTTGCATTTTCTTTCGCATTTAACACGGGGAGTGCTCTGAGGAATTGTTCGGATTAATCCCAGCCGCCAAATTTCACGAACGCACATCGCGACAGAACTCCCGATACCATCCACACCATCTGGATGATTGGCGGTCCACCACTGTGCGATTTAGAAGATGTTTTCTTCCTCGCACAACTTACTTGTCGAATAGTTTACCACCAGCGATTTTTCCGGACCGATACGACTTAGGGACCTTCAAGAAAAGAGCCTACTCCTTTTTAAAAGGCCGGCAACGCATCTGCAATTCCTCTGGTTCCCCTGGTGTTGCAGTTGTTCATGGGCGGCGGTAGTCACTTACCATCAGGTGAGCCGCATGCTCGTTTGCCCCCTCTCCTATAAAAAAAAAAAAAAGGCCAGGAGGTCAAGAGTAGCCTAAACCGAAGAGCATGTATGAAGAGAATAATGAAAGTGGACGAAGCGGAACAAGTATGTAAGGATCGTAGAAAGTGGAAAGAAGTGGTCTCTGCCTACCCCTACGGGAAAGAGGCGTGATTATATGTATGTATGTAAACCTGTTTCGGAAATTTGAGACAAAAATAATTCTGATGAAATACTAACATCTTGAGGACTTATTTTATAGCTTACTACTCGTATATTATTACGGAAAGCATTAGCTATTATCTGCACGTTATCGTATACAGTACCTATTAAACAGTTTGATTTGTGAATAAAATTCTTTAAATGTGAAGAATATCTCGAAACGTTAATAATTAATATTACACTTTTGGCAGTAACACATAATTTAATTTAGCAAGTACTAACATTTATTAGTGTTAAAATATATGTGACTACGTTTTAGAGTTTTAGCTTTTCAATTTTAGGATTTTATTTTTCAGTTTTTCTGAAATAAAGATGCACAGTTAATATTTTGTATGGGTATACAAAGACAGGATAAGAAATAGTGAGATAAGGAAACGTTGTGATTTGAAAGAAGATGTAGTGACAAAAATTGAGAAAGGTATGCTGAGATGGTTTGGTCATGTCGAGAGAATGAATGAAGAACGATTGACGAAAAAAGTGTATAAGGCGAGTGTGAATGAAAGTGTTGGAAGGGATAGACCTAGGAGGACGTTTCTCGACCAAATCAGGGACGTCTTGAAAAAAGGCCAGGTCAAGAGTACCCTAAACCGAAGAGCATGTATGAAGGGAATAATGAAAGTGGACGAAGCGAAACAAGTATGTAAGGATCGTAGCAAGTGGAAAGAAGTGGTCTCTGCCTACCCCTACGGGAAAGAGGCGTGATTATATGTATGTATGTATGTATGGTATATAATAATAATACAGTACTAACGTTTTAGTTGTAAAATATTTATGATTACGTTTAATATATATAAATATTTGTGATTAAGTTTTGGGTTTTCTGTTTTGGAGTTTTAGCTTTTTAGTTTTTCTGAAATAAAGATGCACAGTTAATTTATGGTATAAAGGTATATAACAATAATAACACAATCGAATACAAATTGGGTAAACAAGAAATAAATTGGTGTACGTATGAAAATAATACGTATGAATACGTATATATTAATAATAATAATAAAACGTAATAAAAAAATATAAATTGTAATATAATATAGACAATAGGCGTATTGAACACTTTTTACTTTTATTAAAACATACCAAATAATTTATAAAACGTCAATGTTAGATGGATAAAAAACGGGTTGAATACGCTCGTATTCTTCCTTGGCAGCCGCAACTAATTGCATGACGGCTTTCCAGATCCTCGAGCCCTCAGTAGTAGCAGACCGTAACGTGACCAAGGCCCGTTTCCATCGCTCCTTTTCCAGAGACTCGATTTACTTGGTGTTATACACCCGTAGCTCGACGTAGAAATCACCGCTTCTTGTAGGGTCCGACTGCAGGGTATAACTGGATCCCATGCGCCGCGACAAGTAGCTGCGGAACGATGTAAGTGTTCGTCGTCCTGTCAAAATATAAATTATATGAAAAGTTAGATGAATTATGATAATATTATTTAAATAGTATCATAATTATGGATTATATTTTTTTCTGCTTTTACCAATAAACATTGAAGTAATTATTTTCAAAAATATATAACATATAGATAAACTGCTATGCAGTTTGACTTATTGAAATTTAAAAAACAAACATAAGTAGGCATAAATAAAATATTTTATATTTAAATAAAACTGGTTTTACGGATTTTATCGATTTTATTATTATAGTAATTTTAATCTGGAGGTAGTCGTGGTTAACTATGACATTGGGACGTCAAACACGTCAGTCCCCCCTGTAACACCTCAGTCCCCCCCGTGACCATGGGTACTGTAAAGTGCTCGAAACGTCGGGAATATAAAATAAGTTAATATACGCAATAAAATCCGTAAAACTAATTTTATTTAAATGTGTAGTGTTCGCGTAAATATAATAAATCATTAAGTATGTAATAAATAAAAAAGATTAAAACATGTATCTCTGAGTTAATCAGTGCCCAGGATTTTCGTTTCTTGGACGGTGGGAGTGTTGTATCATCGAGATCCGATTCGCAATCGCTTCCAAAGAGGCTTTGAATGGTTGGTTTAGCTGCTACTGCCTTCTTCTTGGGTTTTGGCTGGCGGGGCTTCGAGTCCTTTTCCACCCGACTTGACTCGCTCTTCTTATTCGATGTGCAAGGAGCGGGTGTTCCGATGCTCTAGCACCGACCTCTTCTACCGAATAGAAAGGATTGGTCGACCTGTAAATATACGGTTTTGTTAACACGACATATACCTACCTAATGAATAGTAAATAAAATAAAATAAATAATATATTGATAAACTAAGATAAGGCTAAAGGCGTAACGCAGCAAAACTGAGATAATTGACATTTTTATCAAGAAAAAATAAGTTAATATAATAATGGTTAATCAAGTTTTTATCAACCAGGCTGGGAATCGAACCTAAACAAAGTCGCATCAAACATCATAAAAACAAGATAAAATAATAGTAACAAAAACTTGGAGAAATACATACATACTTGCTAATCCGGCTTCCACTGTCACAAAAAATTCACTAATAATTTATTCACACTTGTCACTACGAGATTGAAAGCAATACAATAAAACGTGGAGCACTGACAGGACTAATTTATACACCCAAATTGAAAAGATTTGTTCACATACGCGCGCATGGATTTTAAATTAAATTTCCATATTGTTATTCTAGGTTGCATAGACTTTATGGTTAAAGTACATAGAGCCTATTATTCACATTTAATATTTAATTTTTCAACTTTAGTATATCTGCTGCCTAATGTGAGGGCTTCTATTAAAACGCGGCGCCGCAACGTCGCGCCATTTGAGACCAAATTCTAGAAAGATGAGGTTTGTGCTATAAAAATAAGCTATGATGTTTTTATATTGATTTCTATTGATATTGAATGCAAATTCTTTAGTAAAAACCAAATAACATTGAACTCCAAGCAATATAATTTTGTCAGAGGTCATCGCTATATGGATTCAGGTTTAAAACGTATGATGTTCAGTATAAATGGAATTAAGACCTACATCGCGTTATCTAAGTTTTTCATTCTTTAAGTATATAAGGATTGTAAGCTAAACTACTGTTAGATTGGTCATGTGTGAGATGCTTTGGATGAATTGGCCCGATTCACTAACGCTCTCATACTTGTTCCATTTAGGGATGAGATATACTTGCAAAATTAAATACCAGGTCTTCTAACTACGAGTACGTAAAAATACCAGGGTCAAAAACCAGGTTTTTAAATACTTGAAAGTACTTGTTAGTATTCAGTATAGTTTGGGTTGTGCCATAATCTTGTACGTACCGCCCGCCAACGTCGCAAGCCTTGCGCTGCTCGCAACGTGTCCTCGGCATCCAAAGTTGAAAATACTTGCATAGGAAATCGATCCGAATTTCTTGTTGTCCTATGATGAATAATGAGCACAATCGTATATGTGAAAAAAAAAACTTGGAAGTTCAAACTATTTTTTAATCGCAAATACGATTGTGTTCCTTATTCATATGAAAGTATGGATGGTTTTCCTATGCAAGTATTTTCATGTCTGGTGTTTCAAGTTCTTGCCACGTCCGACTTATAGCAGATACTTTCGTACTTGCAAGTATTTTTTGCTCGTACCAGGGCGCCGTACTTTGAAGTGAAAACCTGGTTTTAAAACCGGGTAGCGTAAATACGTCTCATCTCTAGTTCCATTGTCTTTGTCATATGTTATCTAGTTGTAATTAGGGCTTGGGCAACCCGAAAGCAACAATAGACATAATCGCATGTATGAACTACCAAACTACCAAACTACCGAACATATAACCAACCAAGTACCAAATAATAAATATCACATCAACCTAAGCGTTGCGGAGATGTCATAAAGTATCACATGCAACTATACCACTGTATCAAGGTAAATAATCTCCCATAACGCGCGAAGATTTTGCTTTTATTTTTATACGATTCACACTAAATAATTGTAACTGTCGTGTATTAGCTGTCTGTCTGATCAGGTGTAGCATCGCTCAGTAAACAATATTATAGGATTCTGCAGTTCGAGCCGTCATATCGAGTAATTAATAGTTATTGTTCAAATAAATAAATGTCAATGATTAAATTTTAACTAAGCACTTAACTTGGTACCTATTAATATAGGTATTACCTAACCTGGTATCTATTTTTTGTATTTATTTCATACATTACATTTATTAATTACGGTACAATCATAAGTTTATAGAAACTTTACCGTGTACCGGTATCGCTGACAATAATAAATATGAGGGTGAAGTAAAATTACACTTATTATTTATTAAGTGCGTGATCTGCAATAGCATGATGCATTGCTCATGGATCGTATATACAGGACGTTTGTTTTAAAGCGTTATCGTAATATTTATTAGTAATAAATATTATGTATAATTTAAATTATTTATGATGCAATCAATAAAGTAGTTTTTTAATTTTAATTTAATATTTTTTTGAGTCAGTTCTGATTTTACAAATCCTAGTTAGGTTAAGGTTAGGGATAATATATTCTAAAGTACGTTTACCATATAAATTATTATATTTAGGTAAGGCTAATTTAGGTTTTCCCGAGCTGCGAGTTTTGGAGTAATCACGGGTAACGGCAATTTTTAACTGATCATGAAAAAATTCTTCCACAGGAAGGGTAAACTTTACTTTTCCCTGTATCGGTATAATTTTGCAATGGCTAAAAAGGTTATGGTAATCTGATTCTTTATATAGTTTTTTTTTTTAAATATTGTTCGGTACTTTAGTTTTTAGAATATGTGACTGGAGTAAATAAATATGTTCTAAATGTGATTTGTACGTTCTGCCATAACTAGACAACATATGGCTTATGCTACTTTTGACTCCACTAGTGATTTATATAGCTGTATAAGAATTTTATATGGAATTTTACATTTAATTACGGAAAATTTTGCAAGCATACCACGTGCGCAATATGTTCTTTCTAATTTAGTCGACTATCTATGACGAGTACTAAGTAGGCCTGTGATTCTACTAGGTCTATGGGTTCGCAGTTACATGTAATTTGGACCTGTCCTCTGTGTAGGCATTGGTGGTCATGCGCAATGAGCCTAGGTATAACCTTACTCCTATTTTGACTAGAACTAATGTACATTAACTTAGTCTTAGCAGCATTTAAGACTAATCCTTTATCATGTGGCCACTTCGTAAGAATATTAAAATCGTCTTGTAGGAGGTTGAGAGTGTCGTTAACATTACTCCCAGCCGCGACCAAACAAGTATCATCAGCATAGTGGTAAATTTCACATTGCTTGATTAACCAGACTATTAACATAGGTAATGTAGTGTAAAGGTCGTATTACCGAGCCTTGTGCTGTGCCCACAGATATATTTACTAAGTTACTCACTGAATCACCCACTTTACCACATATTTTCTATCGGTGAGGTAATCTTTACACCACGACAGCAGTTGGTCCTCTTATACCATTATCGTTCAGATTATCTATAAGTTGATCATGACTAAGTGTATCGAAAGCCTTACTGTAGTCTATAAACACTACCAATATGTGTTTTTTTTATCTAGATGCTTGTAGATGCTGTTAGTGAACGCCATTAATAGCTGACTGGTATTTTTATGTTATTTTTATCATAGGAATTAAACATTTGTCTTCTAACATACTTCTCAGTTATTTTATTAATGGTAGGTAATATAGTAATCGGCCTATAGTTATTGTTGTCAGACTTGCTGCCCTTTTCATGTATTGGTCTGACAATGCCCGTTTTAGTACTTGAGGATACTTGCCGTTCTTAATACATGCATTTATAACATTTGTAATAGCTACATTAACCACTGAGCATATTTTTTTAATATCTATAGCGCGTATCCCATCAATACCTTTGTCCTCTTTAAAAAAAACAATGCTACAGAACTTAAGAGACATTGAGTTCTATGTACTACGTACTAGAGAAGCTATTCCAAACAAAAAATGTGCACTACTCTGTTTTCGCGCATGCGCGGGAGATAGTAGATTTTAGTCTATGATTGTAGATAGCGTGGCATATAAATGAAGAAATTTATTTTTTCTATTGTAATATTATTACCTATTTATTCACTTGAATAACAAATAATTTTACTTATTTGACTACTGAATTGTTAATTACGTTCAGGTTTAAACTTTAATTTGAAATCTCGTATTATTAGCACAGCTCCACACTCTATAAATATTGAAGCCACACTAAATGACACACTAAATGACACTAAAGGTGTACGGATTGCAGTACAGTTCGTTTGAACATAGTGAATGTTCGGAATGCCAAATCTAGTACGTAGTAAATATATATCGATGTTAAGATATAATATTTAAGAGTTCGATATGTATTAATTTTGTTATTTCCTGTATTGTTTTAAGGTGTCACAGTTTATTAGTTTATTTTTTTATATTATTGGTATTTCTCGGTTTTTGATTTATTTTTAGGTTATCCTTCTAATATTTTGTAATATTTTGTTGTGTTTACTCTTCTTGTGAAGCATGTTGTGGCTGTCTTTAATAGGTTTTACATTTAAAAATTAAGCTTATATATTATTATTTTTTTGAACATGTATTATTGTAATTACCTCTGGCTGTCCTTAAAGAAATAAAATAAAATAAATAAAAATAAAAATACCAGGAGTTTTATTGGTGTTTAGAGACTTAATAATGTTTTTTACTGCAGTAGTTAGCGTTGTCACGATATATCGACTTATTCAGTAAAGGTGTTTTACATTTTGGTATAACTCATTGCAAACTTTCATCAAAAGTCGTAGTAAATGTGCATGCAATATTTTAGCTGTATTCCTGCCGTTGCTGAAGGCTTTTAGCAATACATTATCAATCGACTGTTTTATTCTGCCGGTTAATCTATTTAATATTTGCCATAGACATCGGGGATTATTTTTGTTATTATTTATTTCTGATTTTAGCCATTTATTTTTGCTTTTTTGAATTAATGAGTTTGCATAATTTCTTGCTTTGTTGTAGGTTTGCTTGAAGGTCATATTTTCACTGTCTTTAGTCCAATTATTGAATAATTTGTCCCTGTATTCACATGCTTTTAAATATTTTTTATTCAACAATTCATTAATTATTCACCTAGCCTTCAGTTTAATTTTTGTTTTATATTGACTGTTATTATAACATTGTTTAAAGTTACTATTTATAAAATTATAAATTTGTATCGGACAGGTCATGGTATTTGTTTTTTGCCATTCGATTTCACTTAACGATTTTATTAGCGCATTGTTATTAATACAAGTCTTAATTTTTGGTACGTTCTGTATACGCGACCCAACACATGCAAACACTATCGCTCGGTGATCCGCTAGTGTCGTACCGATAGTCACTGTGAAAAGATCTTGTGTATGGGATCTCGCATAAAATATGATCGATGCAAGATTTACTTAACTTACCACCCGATATTTCTATTCGTGTGTTATCAGTAATCCCACGCACAAGACCCAATCTGTATATTGAGTTACTGCATTTATGTTGACTATCCAAATACATACAACTCTTTATTACAGCAGTGATTTTGTAAAGTGTTTTCAAGTTCGATAAGAAATAGGTGTTTACTGTGTTTAGGAGGACGGTACACGGCACACAGGTCCTGTAGTCAGAGTAGGTCCAGAGTCGGTAGTGATTGTGCATATAATACTTTCAAATGTTCTGTTTTGATGTTTTTAGTGCTAAAATTATGTTTATTATTTACGTAAAGTACAATACCACCATCCCTTCGGGCTTTCCGCAGACTAGTTAACATTTGGTATCCTGTAATGTGAAATAGACAACTAATTGAATCCATAATATTAACCTCAGTTACCACAATCACATCTATACACTGATTCGAAGCTATAATACATTGCTCTAAACAAGCAAAGTTTTTATCATAGACCGTATGTTGATATGCATGCATAACAAATTAATATCATGATTTTAAGGTAGAAATTTAATGAAATCGTTGTTATCTGTACAATCTAAGCATTCAAATATTTCATCACTTAGTGTTCCCATTTAAAAACTAAATATTTATTTAATTAAAACTGCTTCCAATAACAAAAATAAAAATAATATCTGTTTGGCTAATACGTTCACATCATTAAGAGTTCTTAGATAGTGGATTTTTCCTTTATCTTCCTTACGTGCCTTTACAAACCCTTTTTTAAACCAGACGTATTTGAAGTTAAGCTTAATTTTTAATTTCTGGTTTGCTACCCATAGTATTTGTTTATTTAGTCGAGTCATAGTTTCACTGATGCACACGATGGCATTGTTGCTTTGTTCTTGCGGGTGAATATCTGCAACGGTCACTGTTGTGAATTTCGCTGCTGCCAACCACTCGCCCTGTATACTCTCCTCTTTAAGTTCTACCAGTAAGCTACCATCTTGCTCTCCTTTCCCTCGCAGCCTACGTGATTGCTTGATACCGGCTTTAGGTAAGCTTAACTTCTGTGCCAAATTTTCGACTAGGTTTTCCACATTCTCATTTATATGCCAGGGTACATTTGCAACTTCAATGTATTTTGAGAGTTTTTCTTATTTCAGCGCCAGTTTCCAAATTGTTATTTTTGTTAGTTAATTCAACGTTCTTTTTTGCTACATTTTTGATTGTTTCTTTGAATGTTTCAATACATCCAATTACTTCGTCAAGTTTGGCACTGTGAAACTGCAGGGAGTCGTTTACCTGCCTCATTTCATTTCTAATGGTTATTTCTACTTCCCTTGAGATGTCCTTTAGTAGTTTCGCAGAGTCGATTTCAACTCGATTTTCAGCATCCTCTTCATCATCATCCTCTGGTATAAATATTGAAGATTTACGCTTCGACGACTCCTGCACACATTCCAGGCATGTCCATCTCAATCCAGGAGATGCTGCTTTAAGAGCGATGAGCTGCTTGTGGGTTAATCCAGTGCATTTTGTATTGAGTTATACTAAGCGTTCACATTTTTTGCATTCCACTCCTGGGAAACTTTTTGTAATAGATTTATTACAGTTGTCGCACTTGGTAGACATAGTAGGTAGTTTTGAAAACAAAAAAACTAATTATATAAACAACAGAAGCTCACGCGGTTATCGATAAGTATAATGCACACGACGTTTCGGCGGCGAATGAATTAATTAGAGACAACAGAAGCGTTATTACGTATTGATTAGGTACTTATTAATAAATTAAACCGACTGACTGACATTTTAATGTCATTCAGGGCTCTTAATTTAGATCGGTCTGTCTGTCAGATTAAAAAGTAGAGCATCGCTCAGTAGGATTCTGCAGTTCGAGCTGTCATATTTGGCAATAGGCGGGTAGAATTGGGGGCTTCTGCAGCTAGAACCGAACTCAGCGATGTGAAGTGCTTTAGAACCCCCAATTCTACCCTACTTATATCCACAATATTTGTCAACATTATTAAGTTTGAAAGTAAAATAGAAGAATAATATTTTTATTATTTTTATATATATATACTTTACAGATTTGATTGTCTTTCTTTTGTTTAAGGCTCGGCAATTTGTAAGAGTCAACCCCTACATTTTTACATGTTAACGTAATAGAAGCGCGTGCTCGTGTTTGACGTCAGATTTTTTTTTATCATACATTCAGTAGCAATAGCAACGCGTTCCAATAAACAGTGTTTTATTTTCTATCATACAGCCTCAGTATTTAAGTGGTACTCTTCAACAGCATTTAATCTTGCATTGCACTGCATTACATATTTGCATAGTAACACACACATTTGTTTGTTTGTTTATCTAGTTTAATTTAAGTTATTTTACTTATTTTTAATTCTGCTAATTCTACGCAGCGTATATCGGAAAAAAATATTCTAAAGTTGAAGCTTTTCCGACCTCCACGCTGGAGAAACCGCGAATTTAGTAAAGAAAAAAATGAAAATAAATAAATGGTTAAAAAAAGAAAATTATTGTTTATACGTTTATTTAAGTGATTTTATTCCATCAAGTTAGAATAAAGTATTCATTGGTAAACACATTGAAACAGTGTTTTATAATGCTTTACTTAGGCGACGGTTTTGACGATCCAGTCGGTGTAAGGAGAGATTGAAGTGCTGACATCAGGGTATGTGCCATTGGCGCACGTCATACCCCAGGAGGACATGCCGATGGCGATGTCGTTGTAGAACAGAGGACCGCCAGCATCGCCAAAGCAGGTTCCATCAGCGGACATGTCCAGGAGACCAGCACAGATCATGTTTGATGTGACCACTTGTGGGCGGGGCCAGTTAAGGTAACGTTCAGCACATAGTTTGTTGTTCACAGTACGAACTTCGACTTCAGTGAGCTGCTCGGAACGGCTTCCAAAGAACTGTCGAGTAGTTAAAAAAAAAGGTTATATTATCTATGTTTACTTATCATCAGATCATCATTACCATCATCATTGTAGTGTAGGTGTAGCTCACACGACATAATATTAGAATATATTGATGTTAACTGCAGTAAGAAGAGTAGTCTTATTATAGTTAACATCAATATATTCTAATATTATGTCGTGTGGGCTACACCTACACTACAACATCATTACAGCTCTTCACAAGTCTACTGATAAACATAAGCCTCCCGCAAGAAATACCACAAAGTACGGTCCTGAGCCACCCGCATCCATCAACTTCCTGCATATCTTACCAGGTCGTCAATCCATATAGTGGGGCGAATCGGTACACTTCCCTAAACTATCATCAGATAGTTTCTGTTAATTTACAATATCCAAAAGTGTTATACATATTATATTGTACAAATCACAAAAATGAAGCTGGTGTTTCACCAAATTAGTGACAACAATCGCAAGTATAAATTATAAAATGTGAACACGCACACACGCGCGCGCGCACGCAAACACGCATTCACGCACGCACGCGCATACGCACACAAAAAACAAAGACCAAAGCTTTGTTTAATAACTCCTAATATAATACATTTACCCCGAATTCAGGTGAAGACATAAATTAATAAAATATGAGAGAAGCCACTGACTCCTGAACATTTGAACTAGTTCGGGAGCCTATGAATTCATTGAAATACTTATTGTAATATTTTTATGTAAAAATGAACTAAATCACCCTTGGCTGCGTTCATGTTTAATTAAATTCCTTTAATTGTACCACGGAATAAAAAGACTGTAATTTGGGATATACTGTTTTGTTTTACAGATATGTGAAATAAAGCCTAGGTTTATCATATACACACTACATAACAGCTACTACTATGCTAAGATACTAAGATGCGCTGTCATTACGGTGGCGTTATAATTTTTTTTTAAATCGCTAGGCGTTTGCTGTAATTTTCATGATACATAGTTTCAGAACTATACGATACACAATATTAAAGTATTATAAAACTATCAGAGCTTAAACCATTCTCAAATATAATTTGTTAAAAATATATTATAAGATTGCACTTACTGAAATTCTACCCCAACCGGCGTGCACAACGGACAAGTTGTCAGGAATAACAGTGTCTTGAGCAATGATCTTGCCTTGGGCAATCTTGTCAGAGTAGTCAAGAGCAGTCTCAAGAAGGATGACGGCTAAGTCGCCGTCGAAACCGTTCTTTCCATAGGATGGATGGTTGTAGATTCGAGCCACGTTGCTGATTATGCCACCGGTGTTGCGGAAAGTGCTGCCCGCTCTGATACGACGGGTTTGAGGTCGGGCAAAGCTAGAAAACAAAAATAATGGTTAAAACAGTAATTAAAAAACCTGACTGCGTTTAAATGTTTTCTGAAAAAACCTTCCTTTCCCTTTTTGTATTTACAGATGCAATACATAAATATTACACAGCCTACGTCACTCTCACAATTAAGACGAATCTAACGACAACTCATATGTTGAAATACATCAAGCCATTTAGGCTACAGAGCGTGTCAAAGAAAATAGACATACATATATACATACACTCGAAACAACATTACCCTCCTTCTGTGACAGTCGGGCAAAAAGAAAACGAATGCTTATACACTTCGTTCTTCTCCTTCATAATGAGCCCATTATAGTCCACTGCAGAACATGAGGCTCACCCTTTGTAGGGAGACGACTGACAACTACAGGACCAGACGCACCTGACGTATTTTACGTCTGGCATCAATATATGTTCTTATGGTCGTTCTGACATTTCCCGTAGTAGCTTCTTACAAAACCCATAGGGCAAATGGGGAAATTATTCTCTTATATCGCCACCACAACGTCATATAATGAAGAGGATCCAATAAATCCCTCTCATCTTGGACCTAAACAATCAAGAATTTAGCGATTAATTATATTCATATTACAAAGATTCAGAAGCAGTCACGATATAATATAAATTTGCCGAAATAGAAGCTTAAAGCTCGTAATATTTATTATTATTAAATTTTAACGGGTAGAACCACACTGCACAGCACGAATGGGTCGGGTCGGCTCGGAAAAGACTACGCTCTCACAGGATACTAGCACAAAAAAGACTACGCTCTCACAGAATACTAGCACAAAAAAGACTACGCTCTCACAGGATACTAGCACAAAAAGACTACGCTCTCAGAATACTAGCACAAAAAAGACTACGCTCTCACAGGATACTAGCACAAAAAGACTACGGTCTCACAGAATACTAGCACAAAAAAGACTACGCTCGCACAGAATACTAGCACAAAAACGACTACGCTCTCACAGAATACTAGCACAAAAAAGACTACGCTCTCACAGAATACTAGCACAAAAAAGACTACGCTCTCACAGAATACTAGCACAAAAAAGACTACGCTCTCACAGAATACTAGCACAAAAAAGCAGCTTTATGCTGTTGTGTTCCGAATGGTGAAAATAGAAAACCAGAGCCCATTTTACTGGTGATGAGGCAATGCTACATTATTTTAAGGCTTATTTTATTATTAAGGTCTAAAAATAGTGTGCTGAAAACTGTAAATCTATTAGCTATTGTTTATAAAACTAAATTGAAAGTATACAAAATAGTGATACACGTTCTAGTGTTTTTTCTTTTGGTAATAAATATTGTATATTTTGTTTGTAATACTAGGAACAAGCACAAGTTAGTATAACCAGTTAGTCGATTCCAAATAGATAGTAACTTTTACCTCTATGAGATAATGTTCGCGCTTTTCCAACAAAGTCTTAGAAAATATGCGAGGTCTGTGTGTTAATTAATCTATGTCGGAGGCCTATGTTCAGATGTGAATTTCTGAAACGCTGTAATGAATCAATGAATGAAAGTAACTCCTGCGAATGATGTGATGGCGTTACAAAATGTTTTGATATTTTAAAAAAAACGGAATAAAGGTGACAAACGAGCAGGATCCACTTATCAGCAGGTGGACTGTGCACCTGATGGTAAGTGGATGCTGTAGCCCATAGACGTCAACATTTCTTCGATTAAGAATCAAAATGCAGATGCGTTGTCACTCCTGAGTACTAAGATGGAATGCCTCCTTTCAAGTGAAAATGGTCACCGGTTCTCTACACTCACCATACGAAACACAACAGCATTAAGCTGGTATTTTACGCTGATATTCTGTGAGAGCGTGGTCCTACCCCGGTCGAGCTGACCCATTCATGCTACAACCCCATTATAGTGCAGTTGTGGCTCTACCACAGATAAGAGAAGCTATTACTTAAAAAATTAATAATATAATATTTACTCATAGCGACCTGACCCGGCTTCTTCTGTGTATGATCTATTAATGTGGCGTTATTTAGATTTAAACTAATCATCAAAGACCATTTATTTTATAAATTTTATGATTTCTCAAAAAAAAATTAAGTTTTTCGGATAAAATGTAGCCTAAATCACTCCTGGCATTGCTCTCTATCTGTCCGTGAAGTTCCATTACAATATGTCCACCTATTCCGGCGATTTTCTGAAGATTTTATTCATGTCTTAATGGCATGCAAATAACACCTCAGCTCAATAAAAGGTAGTTGTATCGATATTAACAGACCCTTCAATGTCTATATATGTAAAGGTATATGTATAGAATAATATACTTAATTAAATACTTACGGTTCAGCGAAGCATTGGGCGACGGTCAGGACGTGCGTTCTGGTCAGAATCATACCAGCGCATCTCTGAGACCAAACGGCAAACAAGATCCACCTTTCTATTTGTACCATAGACGGGTATTTCTCAATGGATACGGGTGTGCCATTGACAATGCGACTGTCTTTAGAAGCCGAACAGGCGGCAGCTGTGTAAAACATACAAAACATATTTATTTACTGTTTTAACTGTGTAGAGGCGGTGTAAGAACAGATAAAGATGAATGGCGATAGAGGGAAACTGAGGCAGAAGATGAGTAGCAGTATCTTTCTGATAATAGCAAAATAACAATAAAAACTGTGGTTGCCAAACAGCTTGCCAACCGTGGCAACTATGGCATACCTCTCCCCCACCTATGAGCA
Organism: Parnassius orleans; assembly: GCA_029286625.1. Lineage (NCBI taxonomy): Eukaryota > Metazoa > Arthropoda > Insecta > Lepidoptera > Papilionidae > Parnassius > Parnassius orleans. The sequence continues at coordinate 9,214,629 of JAGSMP010000009.1, forward strand.
CTAGATGGCAACTGTTCAGTGATGTCTCTGTGATCGCGAGGATGTAAACTAGCAGCGATCACTGGATGGTGAGAGCACACTAAACCTAAACGTTAAGTTGGAGAGGTCACGTCTAATGAAGTCAACGCTCCTTCCTTTTCGTGCTCTAATCCAAAGCCCCGTAAACTTTCAAATAGAGTTACATAATCGTTTTCAGTGTCTAGAATACTGCAATAGAGAGGACGATATGAATGACAAGCTTGTGGAAACTGTCGCAGAAGAATCCACAAACTGTCCGATCACACTCTTAATCTCATGGCTGTTAGACGGGAAATGAAGCTGTAATCTTCAGCAGAACAACCAGATCCGGAACAATAATTATTTGTGAGCGATACAAAGGTTTGTTTTGTGCGGCATTCAAACCCGCAGTCCACAATGATGTAATCAAACGCCTAGGCGCTGTACTGTCGAATCTTTAAGATGCATTTTATGTTCTTGATTAAAATATGTATTTCAGTATAAATTAATCAAAGATAATGGATGTGATTCTATGTCACTTAGCTAACCATGCATTGTCATCCAAACTAAACATGTATGCATAATTTCAAATTAATCGATTAGGGACAACTGTGTTTGACCTAAACATACGATTATTGTAAGTTAAATAAAAGCTTGTCAAAATAGAAAAGAGTAAAGCGAGAACGCATTTTTTTAAATATTTATTTAGACAGACTAATGACAAGACAAAACTTTTTTTAATTTTGGTATTGATAACGTTCAGGGTTGTTGAATTAGACAATAAAAGTGTTGACATGTAAACGGGTGCCAAGCTCCACAGGATTTCCAAGAACTTTGTACATTCCTATAGATCCTATGATTTAAGCAACTGCTATTGAGTTTGGCACCCGTTAATATTTCAACTGTTTTATCGTCAACCCAAACTGTCATGTTTGTATCTTGACCTCATTTTACCCGACTTTAAAAAGAGAAAGAAGTCCTACCAAGGATGAATCGCGAGGCTATTGAAAATAAAAAAAAACTTTCTAATTTCAATAGAGAAGATGACTGGGGCTAATATCTGCTTGGGGTCCCATAATTAATAAAATTAAATGCAAACCCAAGCATACTACTACAAAGCTTTAAGATACTGTAAGCTCGTTTTGCGTAGATCGAACCCAAAAATAATCAAATGTTGAAGGTAGCCTTTGTTAACTATGACATCGGGAAGTCAAACTTAAATACTTCATAAAAAAGAGGAGGTTCTCAATTCGACTGTATTTTTTATGTATGTTACCTCAGAACTTTTTTTTAGGTGAACCGATTTTGATGATTCTTTTTTATTTGAAAGCTGGTGCTCTCATGTGGTCCCATTATATTTGATCGAGATCTGACTATTAGATTTTTAGTTATCCTGAATAATGCGTATTTAATTGACTTCGACTACATTGATGATGTTCCCGTTTTATTTATATTCAAGTCGGTTGTACGAAATTTTTAATTTTACCACTTGTTTATTAAATAGATTATACTTAAGGAGTGGTCACATATAAATTTGAAAAAAAAGTTTCACTCCTATTTAGACAACAATGAGATTGTGATATTCCTTAGTTCACTTAAAAGGGTAACAAAAAATATTTTATAGAAAGTAAAAGCTTCTACTGTTTATTAAAAGTTATTTTTTCAATCTTTAAGACGACTTTAAGACCCTACAAAACATATTTTACACGAGTGAAATACACGACCTTTGTACGTAATTGGACTAAATGGACTTAACCGGAAGAGGTAAGAGCCCTTCTTTTATATTTTTAATGTATAAATTATTAGAAAGGTATATTGAAGTTATACTTCTTATGGGGCGTTTGGGAAAAATAATGAGAGTGAATTTTACGATGCGCGCGCACACCGACACCTAAAAACGACACAATGAAGTTGTTGCGCTGCGCGCGCACACTGACACCTAAAAGCGACAACTTCAGTTGGTAATTGTCTCTCAAGTTTTTTGTTTGTTGCGCTAAAAAAGTATAACTTCCTACGTGCGTACTTAAGTACAGTTTTAATATCCATAGTAATATTTTTATATGTCTTAAAGCCTTGCCGGAGCTATATATAGTTGTAGCACGAATGTCGATCGGGAAAAGACAACGCTCCTAAAGAATACCAGCGTAAAATAACAGCTTACTACAGTTGTGTTACGTATGGTGAGTGTGTCTATGGGCCACAGCTACTTAATATCAGTACTTTGAGCTATTTGTCACTATTATTCTATAAAAAGAAAAAACAACAACTTACCTAAGAAAAGGAGGGCCCAAGCCAAACGTGCCATTTTGCGTGCCGTGGTTTATTTACTGGATGACCCTGAAGACCCAAATTTCGCTTATATAGGACATCCGTTATCAACTATCGATATTTTATGATCCTTAAGCAGATTTCTTACTATGCGCGATAATGAAAAATAAACGATAATTGTTGTCAAACGATGATTATTCAATCTACATTAATCTGCGAAAATAAATGAATATTATAGTCTACACGTGAACAGTAGCTGATCCCGTCTAGTTTGTTTACGTGAGCTAGGAATTCACGATAAACGTTTCAAAATAGTCATCAGCTGATATAACACGTTCATAGACCTTCTTTGTACAAGTAAGGTTGACACACAAGCACTTAGTCTACGTAACTACGTACGTAAGTGGACACTGTGACTTGTGGAGACCTATTCGTACTTCATTTACTCACGTTAGTTACTTCAGTTGAATCTGAATTTGAATGGGAAACATTCATACAAACCCCCAAAGTTTTTCTTGAATGCGTGATTATGCTTACATATTATTAAAAGAACGCGGGTATTCTTACCCGCCACTACCTCATGTAGTGGTGGGTAAGAATCTCAAGGCTCGGGACCGTGCTTTGTGGCATTCCTTGGGGGAGGCCTATATTCAGAAGTGAACTTGTGAAGGGCTGTGATGATGATGAAATGATTATCAAAAGAAATATAAATAATATACTCGTATTTGTACGTATCATGAGTAATTGAGTAGTGGCAATATTTGCACTAACTGCTGTAGAGAGGCTTTGAATTTGTAATTAATAGAATCAGGAGTTACTTTGCGGTAGTGCATTTTTTTAAATACTAGTAATGCTATTAACATTACTAATATTGCCTTTAAAAACTCCTGGTAAGCTAGAAAGCTAAAACGCTTGTGTTATGACTGGTTCACGACAGTAGTCGAATGGTGGATTCGAACCAACAACCTTTTGAGTTCGCGGTCCGCACCCTGGCATTAGGCTACTGTCGCTTCAAGTCTATTTAAATTAAAGCTGATGACATCTTAGCCGTCAGCAATCGCCGATTCTATTTCAACTGATGAAGACTCGTTTAGAGGCGAAACACGAGTCGTATTATCCCCGGTGATGTGTCTTTCCTCGTGTAATGGTGTTGGGATTGTGCACGCAATTAAGAGAGGGTGGGTATGCTCTTCAAACTAGGTAAAACATCAATATTACGCAAACACTATTTTATTTTAACAACTTTAATTTTATACGTGGTAGAGCCATGCTGCAGCTATATTAATAGTATAGTTGTAGCACGAATGGGTCGGCTCGACCGGGGAAGGACCACGCTCTCACAGAATACCAGCGTAAAATAGCAGCTTAACACTGCTGTGTTTCGTATGGTGAGTGTAGAGAACCGGAGACCCTTTTTACTGGAAAAGAGGCATTCTATCTTAGTCCTCACGGGTGACAACGCATCTGCATTTTGATTCTTTATTGAGGATAGATGTAGATGTCTATGGGTCACAGCAACCACTTACCATCAGGTGGACTGTGTGCTCGTTTGTCACCCTATCCTATAAAAAAAAGAGAGTGTGATATGCTCTTCAAACTAGGTAAAACATCAATATTGCGCAAACAATATTTTATTTTAACAACTTCAATTTTTATCATGTATGTAAGAATTTTTTTGTTTATCTCTTCTCTTATCTCTGGAGGTTCTCATGGTGTTTTTAGATGTATATAACTATTATTGCATTTTTTATTTAGTCATACACATTTCATGAAAACTGCCGTATTTAAGTGCAATTATTGGTTTATAATTTGCAATAAAGTCATTACTCAATTACTGAATTATTATGTTATCTATCTACCTCATATAAACAATGTTATTGCCAAATTACAGTTCATTTATATAGATCTACATTATCGAAAATATGGTCTTTAAATAGATTATTGAAATTAATAAACATAAAAACGTAAAAATCCCACACAAAATAATATACTCCTTTTTAATTTGTAAAAGTCGGTTTTCGCTTTTATAAAGTTTAATAATTTGACACTTTTGAGTGGACTAAGCAATATACAAACTCAAGGTGACAAGTAGAATAAATCCATTACCATTAGAGCCTACATAATTTAAAATTAAAAAATTTGTACAACTGAATTCAATATAAATTAATAAGAATAACTCAAAAACTATAGGTAAGATCTTGATTAAATTTATAAGGGACTACATGAGAATCTCCAGCTTTCTAATAAAAAAAGAATCGTCGAAATCGGTTCACCCAGAAAAAAGTTATGAGGTAACACACATAAAAAAAGAACATACAGTCGAATTGAGTACTCCTTTTTGAAGTCGGTAGAAAAGTCCACTGCGGAACATAGGCCACTCCCATAGATTGCCTCATGGGGAGGATTTCGCTTGGCAGGCGGGTTGGCAACCGCAGCCCTTTCTTATTAAGAGTTGTTATCAGCAAGATGCTGCTGCCCATCTTCCGTTTTAGTTTCCCTCTGTCGCCTCTTACGACACCCACGGGACGATATGGGGTAGTGGATGTCCTTACACCGCCACTACACGGTTACTAAGTAGAATAAATAAAAAAACTAAAAATATAAAATTAGCTAATTAAACATGATAAAATTCGTAAAAACCAGTCCAATTCAATGGGTAGCTTACATTAAAATAAAATGCATACATTTATATACATTTGACTATAATACAAAATACATACATTAAAATTTTCATCCCTATTCTTTCACCATAGTGACGGAATTTAACCACCCTTAATAAAAAAACGAATCATTATGAAATCGGTTTACAATTGGCGATGTTGATGCGTCACATACAATAAACTTAAACTTTGAAAACACTCGAACAACACGCTTTGATCATGCGCTCTGATCCTATTTGATCCTAGTAAAAATATTAGGTCAAGGTCTGCGAATTTTTTTGCAATTTTACCATCAGACAAAGTTACTGCATTCTTAAACCATCTTAACTCTATAAAATCTAAAATTCAATTCACTATGGAGTTACAAATCACTATGGAGAGAACAAATAATTCTTTCTTCATATAAAGCTTTCCTAGATGTTTTAATTATTCAAAATCATAGTCATATTGTGTATAGAAAAAAGACCCATACTAATCGATATTTAAACGGTGAATCTCATCACCATCCTTCAGAGTTAGCTACCGTGGGAAAATCTTTGTTCCAGAGAGCATAAGGAATCTGTGACAGTAAACACCTGGCCGCCAAGCTCCAACACGTCAAGCAAGTTTTGCACGCCAACAAGCTTCGGGTCCCGCGCAGCCGTCACAGTGTAATGACCGAATGAAACCGAGTAAAACCGGCCACAGTCGAGTGTATTCCTGCTGTACTACCATATGTCAGAGGAGACACAGACAAGATTGGCTACATCTTGAAGTGGACTTCCACAAGAACATACTACAAGCCGCCGAAAAGATTAGTCAGTTCTTACCATCCATCAAGTGTAATATTGCTCTACAAGATGCAGGAGTGTATAAGCTTGATTGCGAATGTGGTCTCTCTTACATAGGACAAACAAAAAGATCCATAAAAACCCGCGTGACAGAACATGTCACTGATGTGAAGAATAGACGCTCCGGGAAGTTTGCAGTATGTCAACACGTTCAGGATCGTCTCAACCATTAAGTCAGATTTGATAGACCACAAATCCTCGCAAAAGAATACCAATTACTACCAAGGATGATTCGCGAAGCTATTGAAATTAAAAAACATCCTAATTTCAATAGAGAAGATGGGTGGGCGCTAGCGTCTGCTTAGGATCCCATAATTAATAAAATTAAATGCAAACCCAAGCATATTACTACATGACTTCAAGATACTCTAAGCTCGTTCTGGGTAGTTCGGACCAAAAATATTGGTAGGTAAATATAATACATAAAATTTTGGAAGGTAGCCGTTTCGTTAACTATGACATCGGGATGTCAAACACCTCAGTCCCTCGTGACCATGGGTGCTAGAAAGTGCTCGAAACGTCGGGAATTAAAAAAGTTGAAATTAAATGCGATAAAATCCATTAAATTAGTTTTATACCAAAGATAAATTTTAAGTTTTGAACGTAAATAAATTACTCTTTTAGTTTTACAAGGGGTCACTCAATACTGATGCCGGTGTTGAGCTGATTAAACATATTTTCTATGCATGTGAGAATTCAGAGGATGCTTTGGTTATATTTTATTGTTTTTCCAAGGATTTCGACTGTGTTCACCATGAGACATTAATCAGGAAGCTACACCAGCATGGTATAAATCACATAGTGCTTAAACTTATTACACCATATCTAAAAGCATTATAGCCCTTCACAAGTCCACTGGTCAACATAGGCCTCTCCCAAGGAATAGCACAAAGCACTGTACTTAGCTACCTGCATCCATCGACTTCTTGCATATCTTATCAGGTCGTCACTCTATCTAGTAGGGGGGGCACCCTATACTTCGCTTACTGGTACGAAGTTTCCACTCGAGAACCTTTCTTCACCCTCGGTTGTCGGTTCTTCGAGTTATAACTCTTCTATATGGCAGGCCCACTGCCACTTCAGCTTACTAATCCGTTGGACTATGTCCGCTACTCTGGTTTTACTACAGATATCCTCATTTTTAAGTCCATCACACAGAGAAACCTTAATCCTCTCCATAGCTTGCTGAGCGATCTTGAGCATCCTCATTCGGCCAACCACGCAAGGACCACATCTCTGATCCATATGTTATCACTGACAACACGCACTGGTTATATAATCTTGTTTTCAAGTTTTAAGGTATACATTTAACATTACATTGAGGTATATTACATTACGAGAAGATATGTCGTAACCTCATGAACGCTGCCCTGCCGAGTTGAATCTGTCGCTAGACCTCTAGTCGGACTATTTGTCTTAGGTAAATATACTCATCGACAACTTTGGGCGTAGTGCTCCCAACAAAAACTGGCATAGGTGTGACGTGGACAATACCTATGACCTTTGTTTTATCCGTGTTCATTTTAAAACCTATCCGTTTTGAGAGACTATTGAGGTCATTAAGCATAGTGCTTAGGTCCTTCTGCGATTCTGCCATAAGGACTATATCGCCGACAAATCAAAGGTGAGTGATGTATTCGCCATTGATGTAAATACCGTATCCTTTCCAGTCCAGTAGCTTTATAACATCTTCCAATGCAGCGGTGAAGAGTTTCGGGAACATATGTACTCATAGGGGGATATTTGCCCCTTTGCCACGCTTTGTAAGTGGGTTGGCAACCACAGTTTATTATTCTTTTGTTGTTATAAGGAAGATGCTGCCGCCCATCTTCTGGTTTGTTTCCATCTGTCGCCTCTTATGACACCCACGAGACGATTTGGGGTAGTGGATAGTCTTACACCGACACTATTCGGTGAAGTAGGTGGCTACTTTTTCAAAAAAAGAACCACAAAATGAAATAGACGTAGTCTAATATACAAGAACAAAAAGAGAAACATCTTCTGAAGTGTGAGATTTCTACCTAACTTCTAACGGTACAACGGTTGCTAAACTACTAACTACTGCACGACCATGATCTATTACTTGGTACCTAACTACTGTATCAAAATCATGGATCAGTGCGATTGTATAACTCTGGTGGGGGGCGTAGTCGGGTTCGTTTAACGTTTGACGTTTGGTTTCGTTCATTTCATTCATTCATTCATTCATTGCAGCCTTCCAAAGTCTACCACCGAACATAGGCCTCCGATAGATTGCTTTATAAACGGAATATTTGCCATAGTTACCAGGCTTGGCTTGCGGGTCGGCAACGCCGTTTTTTTATTTTCTAGTTGTTATTAGGAAGATGCTGCTTCCCATCATCTGGTTTGTTTCCCTCTCTCGCCACTTGCGACACCCACGAGACGATATGGGTAATGGAGTATCCAGTACCCATCACACCGCTAGTACGGTACTTTAGGTTAGTTTTGGTTTCCTTTTATTGTGTCGAAATATTATTATATTTTTAAACAAAAACAAAAATTGATAACATAAGTCTTTGACTATCTTAAATGTAAATTACCAAACGAAATCGGGGCGGGTCGCTAGTTTACAATATTATATGATATGATATACAATATGTTTTGTCTTAAATTTGTCTACTATCTGAGCACCATAAAATTTTGGAGGAAGCTCGACCCATAAGCAGATAATTAAAAGGAATTTCGGTTCATAAGCATTGAGACCGTGAGGAACCCTGTGTCAAACACGATTGATCGAATCCCCTTAATTCCATCTAAAAAAGATTTGATCATTTTTAATCCGCGACTCGCTAATTCGCTAGGCGACTACTCTTTTTTACTTTTTTCGGCGTGTGAGTATTTTGTGCCTGTGTTATATTTAATTATAATAGTAAATATTCAACCTCACCGACACTCGCATCGCCGCATATTGGCAATCTCTTCGTTCACCGTGGGTGACCAAGCCACGACTACTAAGCCCGCGCCACGACAAAGTGGTTAACTTGACCGGCTGACCGTAGAATTAATTTGAGAAAAGTGAGTGTCACACCTCGAAATCTAATTAGCCTAGACATAATAGGCATTTTGTTTATTATAACATAATTTTATACATTCAAATGGAGGGAAATACATGGCCTAGTTGTAAGTAGATTACAGATTAAAGAATTAATATGCAGTAAAGAAGTCATATTACAAATATATCTAAATCGTTTAATGACCGTGAGATAAGAAAACACCAGGGCTGTCAAATAGTGTTAAATTTTTATAACTGAAAAACTCGAGAAAAGAAAAATGATTCTTTCAAAAATTCTGAATTAACCTAACATAGTTTCTTGTTTTAAATAAAACATCAAATTCAGTCTGTTAAATTAACCAACGTTAAAACGGAGCTTGTCTACACTAGCTTTCTATAGTATATTTTATATTACTATTTTTATTTTACCTAACCAACTAACCTTTTACTAACCTAACCAACGACCACTCCTTTAAAGTCTTACATACTTGTAATAAAGGGCTGCGACTGTGTGTGCTGTAACAGTTGGAGATATTAAAAATAAAAATAGTAATGTTACTGCTGAATGAACAAACAAATGTTTCTAACTCACCTCTCTTAAGCATCTTTAAACCTGCTCTCTAATAATGGACAGCCTCGCAATATGGTCGTTCGTCACCTTCACGATGATCAGCGATTGATTGCGTGGTTGGAGGTAGGCAGGCGTTTCGCAGAGGCTTGTTATTAATTTAATAGCAAACGGCTGCGTACGTCAGGTGGTGATTGGTCGCATGTTTTATCGCATGACGTGGTCGCTCACTTCTTAAGTGGGGAGCGGTTGCGTCGGCGAGTCTTATAAATAGCAGCCGTTTTTGGCTCGCCGCTAACAGCGGTCAGCCACCGTAGAGTCTACTACACCTGAAGATGCCTCGTGTAGAGGCGAAACACGTGTCGTATTGTCGTCGGTGGTGTGTCTTTCCTAGTGTAGTGGAGGTGGGAGTAGTGGTGCTGGGATTAGTGGTGACGGCGGGGATAGTGCACGCAATTGAGGGAGGGCGGAGGTGCTCTTCAAACTAGGTAAGACACATCATTTTATTTTATTGAGCGGATATTGCAAAGTAAATTTTTCCAACTTTAACATTACACTTAGCCGGTGGCTTTTACTTAGCAATGGATACACTCAACCATTCCATTAGCACAGGTATGATAAGATGTCGTCCTAATGCGCTTTGTTGAAATTTTTCAGTAGTCTACGAAATAAATCTGAATCAAGCTAAAGCCAAAAATGCGAAATATAATCTCTGGATCCAATTTCCCAGCCACCTATTCATTCTATACTGGCAAAGGTTACGATAATACCTAAATTAATATGCATAAATCGACCCGATGGTTCCTCAAACTTTTCAACAGGCTCTGAGTTGTCTTGTCACTTTACTTCATACGTCCACATAATGCGCAAGTTTGAAACCACGCACAGTAACATTTTGGCATTAAAGCACGCGCTCCAAGAGGGCTTAAATTGTGTAGTTTATCAAATTTGTACGACGAAAGTAGGAGATAAATAAAGATATACTTTCGGTTGAAATATCTCATGTGATACAAAATCTTGACCAAGAATATTCACTTTGATCAGCTTAAGACTAGCACCAGTTTGTATAAATTGACAACTTCTTGATCAGACTCCCGAGCTTTAGAAAGTTCCTCATAATTTTGTTCTAAAGAGATCGCATCGACCCGGGACATGGCATGTGTCACCATTGTTTCCTTCCAGTTATACCATCCAATTGTTAGACATCTAGCAAACAAATTAAACATATAGAATATAAGAAAAGCACAGACATAATCACAATTCTTCGTGTTTTGATAACTTAAATTATCAATACACGAAGAAACGAGGAATACGGGATGATGTATTCGTCAATTTTCATAAGTATACTTTTTAAACGTTACCCACACAAAGATTTAGTGTTGTATCGCGTAGGCAGTTTACATACTTAAATTTCACAAGGGAAAACATTCAGACCCGGGTCAATTATATGTAGGCCATACTCGTCCCGTCCGGAATTCGAACCCGCGGCCCTCAGCACCGCAACTCATTGCTAAGTGATTGCGCCACGGAGCCGTCAAAATAATTAGTCCGGAGTCTTGATTACCTAGATTGGTAGTTCGGGCAAAGTTCGACAGCAATTACATAATTACAACGTTAAAAACTTATTCGTCAAATATCATGCAGCCCGGATATCATCTTAAGCTCCAAGGCTCTTCAACAGAAAAGCTTTATCGCAACCCTATTGATCATATCTCGAAATAAGCATTTTTAGATTAAGTCATGATTAGTACTTTGACATAATCTTGAGATAAACCCCCACTGGTGGCATTCTATCCAACGATTATGAAAAATGCAACCAGATTAACGGGTCTTGATATTGAAATCATTACATTTTGTTCTTTGACGCAATATTTTTCTTCAGCATTATATTTTATATAAGTTATTGTACCACTCTTTTTTGACAACGCCGAAATTGATGTAATTGATCAGATATTCAAAAGTCAAAATGTAAGCAAGCGTGCGTATGTGCATGCGTGCGCGCGAGATCAGGCGCAAGACCAATGGCTTACGTGATTTCCGAGGCACGGGGGTGAAACACCGCCAACTTCCTGATTCCCGGTTGCGACTGAGAATTTCTTGTAAACCCAACAATTGATTTTGACCCGATCCGGAATTCGAACCCAAGAACTCAAGATTATATAGTATGTGTTTGTTTACCACGTGTACCACCATTTAACACGGGGAGTACTCTAAGGAATTGTTCGGATTAATTCCAGTCGCCAAATTTCACCAACCAACATCGCGATAAAACTAACGTTACCATCCACATTATCGGGTTGCTCGGCGGTCCACTACTCTATGATTTACTAGATTTTTTTTTCCTCGCGCGACTTCTTTATGGGATTGATTATCGATTTTTTCGGACCGATACAACTTAGCGACCTTCAAGAAACAAGCTTACTCCTTTTTAAAAGGCTGGCAACGCACCTACAATTACCATCAGGTGATTCGCATGCTCGTTCGCACCTTCTTCTATAAAAAAATTTACTAATGACACAGCTATAACAAACTTAAGCTTCGGCGGGAATATTCAGAGCTTAACAAAGTCACAGTACCTACCAAACGTCTCGCACACGCTGCTGTTACCGCCTGTTACACCGCCATCTAACGGCAGCTTGTGCTGTCGCACGGATGGGCCGACTCAAACCGGGTTGGTACCACGACGTCAGAGAATACCAGCATGAAGTAGAGGTTTACCTCTGCGTTTCGCTTGGTGAGTGCAGGTGGCCGGAGGCCAAATTCCCCCCCCCCCCCCCCATCAACATGGTAGCGGAATTAAACGAAAGACTACCCCAGGAGGGTACCAGCACCTCTGGAGAATCCTCCGCTCGCGACTAATACTTCTCGGGGCAAGCGGAGCAATAAGACCAAGGCGACCCCTGTCTAGAGACGGCGAAGCCGGCCTTGCTCTTTTTAACCGAGACTCAGGTGTCCTCTCCGGCTGATACTTCATATCTCTCCTACCCGGGGTACAAATTAGAACACTCCTTTGTGCCCCGGGCTGGATTTTGCGTATACGTCAGAGAGGACATCTGTTTTCGACGCCTCGGCAGTCTTGAAGGTACGGACCTGTCTATCCTATGGCTGCGCGTAGACAGCGACGACCATCCCCGCGTCTACGGGTGCCTCTATAGGTCCCATAGCTGTAATGCCGAAACAGACCGACTCATCGACCACGTCCAAATGGCTAAAGATTCCTTGTTACAGCAGATCCCATCCGCAGAGATCGTGATCCTTGGCGATTTTAACGCTCACCACGCTGAATGGCTCGGTTCACGTTTAACCGATCATGCGGGGAGATCTGATTATGACTTTGCTTTGGGATATGGTCTTACACAGCTGGTTACTTCGCCTACGCGGATTCCAGATGTGGAAGATCATGAACCTTCCCTGTTGGACCTTCTGCTGACCTCTCATCCGGACGGATTTCAGATTTCCGTCGACGCTCCTTTAGGCTCGTCGGACCATTGTCTTGTCCGGAGTGTGGTGCCACTCACGCTAACGTCGCTGTTGCATTCTGCAGGCTACCGCCGTGTTTGGCACTATAGGTCGGCCGATTGCGATAGGATGCGGTCTCTTTTTGCATCCTACCCTTGGGGGCGAGTTTGCTTCACGCCGGAAGATCCCAGCGTTGTTGCTGATTCTGTTGCTGATGTGGTACTTCAGGGTATGGAACTTTTTATTTCATCCTCTGTGGTGCCCATAGGAGGCAGATCCCAGCCATGGTTTGGTCTCTCCTGTAAAATAGCATCACGCTATAAGGAGGAGTGCTACCGGGCCTGGGCTGACGCATCAACATCTCGGGATGTAAACACCAGCGCTCTTAAAAAGAAGTATAATTCCGCCTCCAGGTCCTTCAAAAGAGTCATTGCCAAGGCTCTGAGCACATCGGCAGAATTAGCGAGAAGCTAGTTCACCTTCCTTCGGGAACACGTGCATTCTGGTCTCGCCAAGGCTGTCCAAAGGAACTTCTGTCTACCATCTCTGCACAGAGAGGATGACTCACTGGCCCATGCCGCAAAGGAGAAAGCCGATCTGTTAGGCTCTCTCTTTGCGTCCAACTCGACTCTGAATGACGGGGGAACACACCGCCGACTATCCCGCGGTGTGAGTGCTCCATGCCGGACGTGCGGTTTACACAGCGGTCGGTTCGCAAAGCACCTCTCCTGGACGTCAGCAAGTCGAGGGCCTGATGGAGTCCCTGCCATTGTGCTGAAGACGTGTGCTCCGGAGTTGGCCCCGGTTTTAACGCGTCTTTTCCGGTACTCCTACTCCCAAGGCGTAGTCCTGAATTCATGGAAGACAGCTTTGGTCCACCCGATCCCTAAAAAAGACGACGCTCAGACCCGTCCAACTACAGGCCTATCGCCATCACCTCCTTGTTCTCCAAAATAATGGAGTCTATTATAAACTGCCAGCTCATAGGGTACCTTAAGGATCACCAGCTGATTAGTGACTGCCAATACGGTTTTCGTCGTGGTCGATCAGCTGGTGATCTTCTGGTCTACCTGATTTATAAATGGGCGGAGGCAGTAGAGTCCAAGGGGGAGGCATTGGCCGTTAGTTTGGACATAGCGAAGGCCTTCGATCGGGTCTGGCACAAAGCGCTGCTTTCGGAGCTCCCTTCCTATTTTCCGAAATTGTGCAATTGGATCACCAGTTTCCTTGCTGATCGGAGCATCAAGGTCGTAGTAGACGGTGCATGCCCTGATTACAAGCCCATCAACGCTGGTGTTCCACAGGGCTGCGTGCTATCGCCAACGCTGTTTCTCCTGCATATCAATGATATGTTGCAAACTGGTAACATTCATTGCTATGCAGACGACAGCACTGGTGATTCCTTATATACCGGCCGTGCAAATATTTCTCGGGAAAACGTCGCCGAGTACCGGGACAAACTTGTGTCTGAAGTCGAGTCTTTGCTGAACAAAGTCTCGGATTGGGGGCGACTAAGTCTAGTCCAGTTCAATCCCCAGAAGACACAAGTTTGCGCGTTTACCGCTAAAAAGAACCCCTTTGTCGTATCTCCTCAGTTTCAAGGCACTCCCCTTGTTGCTTCAGCCAGTATTAGAATCCTCGGTGTCGACATATCGAGTAATGTGGTCAAATTAGCCTCTAAGAAGCTTGGCGTGCTCAGCAGAGCGGGACAGTATTTCATGCCGGTAGACCGCTTGCAACTTTACAAGGCGCAGGTTCGGCCTCACATGGAATACTGTTCCCATCTCTGGGCAGGGGCTCCCCAGTGCTAGCTCCTTCCACTTGACCGCATCCAGCGCAGAGCGGTTCGAATCGTCGACGACCGAATTCTTTCCGATCGGCTATTGTTCGGACTAATTCCAGCCGCTGAATTTCACCATCGCACATTGCGACAAAACTCGCGATAAAATCCATACCACCTGGATGATTGGCGGTCCACCACTGTGCGATTTAGAAGAAGTTTTCTTCCTCGCACAACTTCCTTGTGGAATCGATTACCACCAGCGATTTTTCCGGACCGATATGACTTAGGGAACTTCAAGAAAAGAGCCTACTCCTTTCTAAAAGGCCGGCAACGCATCTGCAATTCCCCTGGTGTTGCGGTTATTCATGAGCGGCGGTAGTCACTTACCATCAGGTGAGCCGCATGCTTGTTTGCCCCCTCTCCTATAAAAAAAAATCAAAAGTATCTTTCTGGTATTTCTCACAATCGCCTCTATGATATCCACGTAACACTTACCACCACCATACGACACAAAATGGTCATATAAATACGACACTTTTTTTGCGTGGTAGAGCACTGCAGCACCAATAAGTCGGCTCGATAGGGGCAGGACTACGCTCTCACAGAATACCAAGGTAGAACAGCAGAATAATGTTGCTGTGTTTCGTATAGTGAGTGTAGAGAACTGGAAACCTTTTTACGGTTAACGAGGCATTCCATCTTAGTCCTTAGGGGTGACAACACATCTGCCTTTTGATTCTTAATGGATGATAGATGTAGATGTCTATAGGCCATAGCATATACTTACCATCAGGTGGACAATGTGCTCGTTTGTTACCCTTATTCTATAAAAAAAAAATATATAACTATAGAAGTTAATTTGATTAGGACCAATTTTACATCGTAAAAGTGATCTAGTACGTTCCGGATCAGGATTTATTGCACCAAACTATCCATTTGCGGTTAAAGTTAAAAAGTTAAAGTTACAGCCTATATACGTCCCACTGCTGGGCACAGGCTTCCTCTCATTTCTGAGAGGGTTTTAGTTCAAGGAAATGTCCGCCGCGCTGCCCCAATGTGTGTTGGCACTCTTCACATGTCTTCGAAATAATTTTTTTCTTATTTTTCAGTCATGCAAACATGAAAGACATGAAAACATCGTGAGGAAACCTCACTATGTTTTCCTTCACCGCCGAGCACGTGGTAAATCAGCACTTAAAATTGAAATTAACAATTTCATAGCTGCCGGCGGGGATCGAACGCTAACCATCTGAGATACCACGGCTCTTACCCTTTGCAGTAATAAAGTATTATGTGTGAATCTAAATTAACTCCAATCGATTCAAGTATTTATTGGGCATCCAAAATATATTTACATAATGAATTTTAGCCGTAGGTAATAACCGTGTGAAATTATTTGAAATTTCTAGGTCGTAGGACTCCTTTTCTGCCTAGAAGTCTGTCTGGGTAGGTACCACTCTCTTACCAATGTGGCGGCGCTGTTGTCGCGCCACAAGTGAAATACATCGAAGCCTAAATCGCGCTATCAAAGTTCCGAATTAAAAACAGTATATATACAATAGCTCCGAACTACCACTCGGAGCGTTGGCCGCTCCCTGGGCAGAACACCTTGCCCGGCAGGAGATCTCCCCTTTTCCTTCCACCGGCCACAGTGGTGACCCCGACGTGATATGAACACGCAACCAACAGCCTTCGGAAAACTACCTTCAAATCCTCGTCATCGTTCACAAGTACCCCATTCATTCGCTCCCGAGCAAATATTCAGTCTTCACATCCTGCAAAAAGCCATCTAGCTTTACAAAGGTTCATCGCAGCACTGGAATAATGCTTCCTGTTCCTTCAAGCTACTCTCTGCACTACAGTGTTCGTCACGGCTCTGAGCCTTACTGCTCGCCTCTGCTTCACAGCACTCTCGCAGATTACTTGCCTTCTTCTCGACTCACCGTAGACTACAAGGCAATTCCCTGGCACTTGCACATTCGTCGACATCTAGACTGCACTATCGACCTCCAGTCTGAGCAGGGGGGTGATGTGGCGGCGCTGTCGTTGCGCCACAAGCGAAATACATCGAAGCCTAAATCGCGCTATCAAAGTTTCGAATTAAAAACAGTATATATACAATAGCTCCGAACTACCACTCGGAGCGTTGGCCGCTCCCCGGGCCGATCACCTTGTCCGGCGGGAGATCTCCCCTTTTCCTTCCACCGGCCACACCTACTTTACCGCCAAATAGGACACTTGTACTGCTGCGTTCTGGTCCGAAGGGTACAGAGAGCCAGTATAATTACAGGCTGTGAGGTATTCAATCTTATTTCTTAGAGGTGAAAAGACATCCTGTATACTTCTTTGTTTGAAGTTAGTTGCATGTGTCCATGGACAGCAGTAGCCACTTATAATCGGGTGAAGTTCGTTTGTCACTTCAGTTTTATAAAAAAAATCTAAATTAGATCACTTGTGCCTGCTTTATTTATTGAAAAATGAAGATTTTACTATCAAAGTAAAAGCCGACATCAAGGAACTAAAAATAATAAAATATTTATTAATTTTTAATGCTAAGACGTAATGTACAGGAGAATTAAAGGCCCGTCTTCTGATGCTGTGTACTGTGTAATCCGCCGTTCCTCGAGGAACTATGTCTATACATGGAACTCTTACCGTTACTATTATTAAATCTTATCGTTAAATGATATCAGTAAATGTTTTCTTCATTCAAAATTTATAATGTATGCAAATGCTTTCAAACTGATTGCCGACTTAAATCATGCAAGACCTTAACCTTTTAACTGACACAACTAACTTTATCTCAGCCTCCATAACCTGCACTAAAAATAATATAAATTAATTATAAACTTATTAATATTTCTTTGATTAAAACTGACTCGATTTGTGATCTTAATATATTAGAGGACGCAAAACTACTTATCGATCTTCATATTAGTCTTAAAGGCTCTCAAAATGTACGGGTCCATAACGAGAAATTCAAACAATTTGAAACATATTTTAACCTACTTATGCCTTTACAAAGCTTCAGTCTCAATTTGGAATCATCTATATATATAATCCTCGACCGATTTCGGCCACGGCGACCTCTTCAACTCCGATCCTGTCGTTGGTGTGCTCGTGCATGGCTAACGTAGCCGATCTTATTTACAAATGTTCGCGCGCAATGCGGGCAGTGCGAGCAGGTGAGCACACCATTACAGAATTTTTTTTTTGAATCATCTATATAACAATGACAAAGATTCAATAGAATCAATACAACGTAAGTTTTTACCTAAAATAAACTTTAAATTTAATATAGACATTTTTACGTGGTAGAGCCATATAGCAGATAAATTATGATTGTAGCACGAATGGGCGGGGAAGGATCACGTTCTCACGTAATACTAGCGTAAAGTAGCAGCTTAATGCTGCTGTGTTTCGTATGGTGAGTGTAGAGAACGGGAGACCCTTTTTAATGAATACGAAACAACCTTATTCTTTAAAAAAAAAAACACCAATCATATTCACAGTTACTCATTAAATTTAATATAATATATTAAGTTTAGAACATAGGAAAATACTGCTGAATAACCATGATACTTTACAGGATTTGTAATAATGGGTTAGACTGTATGGAACTGACTAACAATTTATACTTAAAAATCCACGCAATGAGGCTCTGTTTATTAATACAATACTGTGTAACTATTTGTTGTTCCAAGTAAATAAAATAAAATGAAATAAAACCTCAGTATATACTCAATTACTGGGACATGGACTGTCTATCTTCTTTAATTAAATTTATAAATTGTGAAATTGTGTTTTCACCGTAATTGAAACGACAAAAAATGGATACCTGCGGAGTTTTCTTCGCAAAAATTTATTTTGAGTAGATTAAAAAAATCCGCGGACATTATATTTTATTATGGTACATAAAAAAATAATTTTAAAACAGCGTTATATTATCAAAGTATATTAGCAAAGAACCAAAGAACAGTTTTCAGAGGCGGATTAAATGTCGACAGCCCGTTAGGCTAGCACCTCATCGGCGTCCCTCTCATTTTACAAATAAACTATAGTATCATTTACAATATAGTTTAATAGTTGCATAATAATTAGGACACGAGTACCCTTAACAGGTGGGCGTGAATGAAAAATGTGATGAGAGAGTGAGGGCGATGTAGAAGTAATCAAATAGACGATTTTTTTTTTGTTTAAAAATTCTGCGCGCCGCCCCTTTTTTTGAACCTTGCGTCCCTTTAGTTTGCCTTAGAGATAATCCGCTACCGACAGTTTTACGTGTAAAGAGTCGTAGGGTCATTATACTTTCATTTATGTATTAATTAAATAAGTATTTATTATTATTTTCAATCTTATGCTTTTTTTTTGTAGGATAGGGTGACAAACGAGCACACAGTCCACCTGATGGTAAGTGGTTGCTGTGACGCATAGACATCTACATCTATCCCCAATAAAGAATCAAAATGCAGATGCGTTGTCACCCGGGAGGACTACGATGGAATGCCTCTTTTCCAGTAAAAAAGGTCTCCGGTTCTCTACACTCACCATACGAAACACAGCAGTGTTATTTGCTATTTTACGCTGGTATTCTGTGAGAGCGTGGTCCTTCCCCGGTCGAGCCGACCCATTCGTGCTGCAACTATACAACTAATATAGCTGCAGCATGGCTTTACCACGTATAAAATTATTTTACTTACATTTCACCTTTCATATTATGTCAATACGCCTAGGGATGACTAGAATAGAATGCCTTAAGGCATTAAGTCCACTCTTTGAATTTTTTATACTATAAAAAAAGTCTGAAAAACGGTTGATCTTGCAGGACATCCTTAGATCCTCCCGCTATTTTCGAACGCAACACTGAACGCACGCACGCAACTACGCGCGCACCCATGCTTCCTAAGACCTCAAAACGTGGAGATGATGATGAAAACTCGCATTCTCAAAATCGGACTAAAATGTATAACTTCCTACTTTTGAAAATTATTAATCTTCAAAGCGGGAAGTTAAAAAACACAGTCCACCTGATGGTAAGTAGTTGGTGTAGCCCATAGACATCTAGATACATCTATCCTCGTTTAAGAATCAAAATGCAGATGCGTTGTCACCCCTGAGAACTAAAATGAAATGCCTCGTTTCCAGTAAAAAGGGTCTCCGGTTCTCTACACTCACCATACGAAATACTGCACAATTAAGCTGCTATTTTACGCTGGTATTCTGTGAGAGCGTGGTCCTACCCTGGACGAGCCGACCCATCGGTGCTGCAGCCATAATATAGCAGCAGCTGGCTCTACCACGTATACTTTACTTTTATATATTTTTCTTACAGGTTGTACAATAAAAAATAAATAAAATTAAATAAATTATGGCCGCCGTATTTATTATGATGATTGCGCCGTGTAGTGGCATAGGTTGTGTTTTATGATGTCCTGTGTTTTATGAGGCGACAGCGAAATGAAAGAGTAGGTACTTGGGCAGTAGTACCTTCCTGATAACATCTCAAAGTAGGTATAATAAAAAATAGTAATTACAAATATCTCCCTTATGAGACAATCTATATGTGATGATATTAATGACATGATGATTACGGAGTAATGATTCTACTATGGAGAATAAAAATTAAAAGTAAAGTTACAGCCTATATACGCCCCACTGCTGAGGCCTCCTCTCATTTCTGAGAGGGTTTTAGGGCAAGGAAGTGTCAGCCGCGCTGCCCCAATGCGTGTTGGTAAACTTCACGTGTCTTCGAAATATATTTTTTTCTCATTTTTCAGACATGCAGGTTTCCTAACGAAGTTTTCCTTCACCGCCGAGCACTAAACATCTGAGCTACCACGGCTCTAGAGAATTGAACAGAATATTTTTATATGTAATATAGATTAATAATTTTTATGTAAAGGCATTTTATACTTTTACACTGGTTCGGAAAAAACCTCTGTCCTGTGAAGCCATCACCTCATTACTAGGTGTTATATCAACTATGTAATCATGATAATTTTAATAACCCTTTTTATAGACAAGAGCCATGGTAGTTCAGGGGCTAAGCACTCGCTGTAAATTTCACAGTATGCGAGCAAACCGGGTTCTATCCCCGCCGGCACCAATGAAATTGTGAATTGTACTTTTAAGTGCTGATTTATCACGTGCTCGGCGGTGAAGGAAAACATCGTGAGGAAATCTGCGTGTCTGAGAAATAAAAAAAAATCCGAAGACATGTGAAGTTCGCCGACACGCATTGGGGCAGCGCGGCGGACACTTCCTTAGCCTAAAACCCTCTCAGAAATGAGAGGAGGCCTGTGCCCAGCAGTGGGATGTATATAGGCTGTAACTTTTACTTATATATTAGGTCCCTACATATGAAATTAGCGTTTTGTACGGGAGGAATATAAAGTCAATTTTTTTTTGTAAAATATATTTAATTAATCAAAGTATGCACCGTTGTTATCTATGCACTTTTGCCATCTCATTGATCCCTTTACTAAAAAAAAACCCTCTTTAAAACTCTTTGAAGGCGGTTTGAACTGTCCCATCGGAGTTGAATTTTTTTCCTTAGTTTAGGGCAAGATTTGGCTGGGTCTCCAGGGTTCAGCCATTGCGACGAGCGCTTCCCATTATCATACAGTATCCACTTTTCATCACAAGTAATGATTCGATTTAAAATCCCTTCATTATTGTGTCGGTTGAGCAAAGTAACACAGCAGTCGACGCGTTTGCAAGTTCGATTCACTCAATTCATGAGGTACCCATCGTTCAAGTTTTTTTACTTTCCCGATTTGCTTCAAGTAGATTAATACAGTTTTATCACTTACCCCGAAGCCTGCAGCTATCTCTGAAGTGCTTTGTGATGGATCCGCTTCCACATTAGCCTTTAATTGTTCATTTTCCACTTTGGTCTCCGGCCGTCCACGGGGTTGGTTCTGAAGGTCGAAATTTCCAGAACGAAAACGTTGAAACCAAAAACGTACCGTGTTTTCTTTTGCGACACCAGCGCCGTACACATTAATCCTTCGAGCTGTTTCTGCAGCACTGGTGCCACGGTAGAACTCGTACTCGTAAATATACCGATATTTCATGTTTTCCATTGTGCGGTAATAAGCGAAACCAAAGAAAAAAATAATGAGAAAAAACAAATGAATGACTGTTTTCAAAACTCAAGTGTACCAGCTAAATGAATTTATAAATTTGAATTTGGAATTCTTAACCACAGAGGAGATATTTCAGATCAAAGTAGTCAATACGACAAAACGCTAATTTCATATGTAAGGACCTAATATATTTAATTGAAAAATAAGCTTAGAAACAGAGAGACCCGCTATATTTTTTGGAACTTTGTTGTAGAGGGTTATTTATACATTGCCCCATGAATGAGTTAACGACTGTGAAGTCGAGTAACTGGTATCACTAACTTGTGTTCGCTCCTGCTGAGTACAAAGTGTAAATATATAATTTTTACCAGACTACACAATGCAAAGGAAGGTAATATGCTTATCAGTCTATATACGTATGTTTATCCTTTGTGGCGTTCTAGGGACCAAACGTGTGGGCCGATTTTGATGATTCTTACGTCAATCGATTCGTCTTAATCTTGCGAGTGTCACTAAATACATGACAGTAATAAAAATTCAATATGTCTACAACCAGACGCCATATTGTAAGTAAAAAAAATAAAAAATTAAAAAATAAAAATTAAAGTCGACGAATCATTTCAAGTATCATTAAATAGGTCTTTGAAAATCATCTTTAAGTTTCTCTAATCATTTTTCATTTTTAAAGGCCATTTAGAATCAATAACGATTTTAAGTTGGTTAGCAACCATTCTCACTTAAATTTTCAAAATTTATAATCTTATAGCGTGAAAAATTTATTCACTTTTCAATTAACTGTTTTACGCAGTCGGGTTTTTTTTATTTAACTTTTTTATTTAATAAACAAGTTTCAACCATTAAGCTTGTTTATTAAGATGGCTTTCGTATTTGCGAACATATATAAAATTTTGATAAATATACTAGTATCTGTAAACTTAATCTATATATGACTTAATATATCTTTTTTCTTTATAGAATAAGGATTACAAACGAGCACACAGTCCACCTGGTCGTAAGTGGATACTGTGGCTCATAGACATCTAAACTTATCCTCGATTAAAAATCAACCCTGTATGTTGTCACCCTGAGGACTTAGATGAAATGCCTCCTATCCAGTAATAAGGGTCCCCGGTTCTCAACACTCACCATATGAAACTCAGCAGCATTAAGATGCTAATTTATGCTGGTTTTCTGTGAGAGCGTGGCAAGCTTTAGTGTTACAACCATAATATAACGCCAAAATGGCTCTATCATGTATTATATATCTATTTTTTTTTCTCTGAGAGTCTCTTTCGATTTTAGTTATAAATGGTCTTCGTGGCTATCTTCAGAAAAACAAAAATAATTTCTAAATATCCATATAGCAAATTTATATAAGACATAATGCTATGGAAATAACTGAAATAAACAAATCTAGCTGTCTCAACACTAGTGAGACGTCTAATCTTCTTTACAACATAAGCTGCAGAGCTTAGTCTGCTTGCTAGTTTAGATATGGGGCCCTCACTAAAGTTTTGTGTCGAGAGTAATACTAAGAAAAATAGTGTTTTCTGTTCTTCTCAATTTAAAAAGATATTGTTTTTAGATTTATTACATTTGTTGTTGTAAATATAAATTTAGTTTAGATGTAAATTATTTAATTTAAACCAATGTACTAATGTAATTATTACGTACTAATGAAATTATTATTCATTTCGATTAACTAAAAACTAGTATAATCAATGAAGTAAGATTGGAAAATAATATTATACCATGATTAGGCTGTGTTTCCACCAGAGATGAGCGAGGTAGCTGGGCGTTGCGAGGATGTGTAGCGAGGCTGTGTACCTAACGGTGTGAGCGTTTCCACCAGAGATGTGCTAGGCAGCTGAGCGATATGAGGATGCGTAGCGACGCTTTGAAACGGTGCGCAGATGAGCGGTGCGAGGATGTGTAGCGGGATCGTTATAGATGCGAGCGGGTTGAGGTTGAGGTGTGGTGGGAGAGGCGCGCGCGCGCCACTGCCCGCTACTTCTTGCGTCCTTTCCTAGCACACATCCTTCACTTGTTTTGTATATACAAAAACCTCGCTCCGCTGAGCCGTTTCCACCAGAGCTACGCTGAGCGTGGCTGGATAAATGAAGTGATTCTATTGGTTCTTAACAAACACATCCCTCGCTACGCATCCTCGCACATTTCTGGTGGAAACGCTGCCTTACACCCCTACCAGGTAAGATAAGTTAGTTAGTTAGTCATTTATATAGACAAAGGATAGAAATGGGCTGAGAGAACCTCATATCTATTAGTCGATGAATTTATGATGATGATGATAATGAAGTTGATGACGTTGATGCTATTTTCTAAGCAAAAGCCGACAGATCGACCAACTAGGAATAAAATTAGACATACGTATACGGTATTTTACGTCCGTTATAAAGAATTTTGAAGAGACCGAAACAGGAGAAAACCCGAGGGTGCAAGGTCAGGACTATATGGTGAATTCATTAACATTTCCCAACCAAGCTCCCTCAATTTTTGCTTAATGGCCAAAGATGTGTGTGGTCTGGCGTTATCATGATGAAAGACTCCTTTTCTGTTGATCAATTCCGGCTCATAATAAACGATGCCCTTCCAATCGCACCATACACACAGCATCGCCTTATTGCGTGTTAATGCGGGTTTCGCTACAGTCTGTGGACCTTGACTACCCTTTGACCATGATCTTCACCTAAGTTAATTGTAC
Source organism: Parnassius orleans (assembly GCA_029286625.1). NCBI lineage: Eukaryota > Metazoa > Arthropoda > Insecta > Lepidoptera > Papilionidae > Parnassius > Parnassius orleans. The sequence goes on from JAGSMP010000009.1 coordinate 9,239,017, forward strand.
TATGCCTGTAACCTTCGCGCAAGTGCAAGAAATAAGTTGACAAAGTTTTACCGCAATCTGATGAAAGGTATGGCAGCGCATATAATACGAACAAACAAAAATTATTTTTTATATATTAGATTGTATAATAATATTTCAATGTTATGTAAATAAGTGAATTTGTATTTCTTGTATCAGCAGTTGCGTTTTTAAATAAAACTGAGCATTTTTATCAATCTTTTATCTGCGTGTTTATTGCAGCTTTATTCTTTGATAGGTTAATCTTTATTACGGAAGTTTAGCAGGTTACGTAACCTATTAAATTTACAGTGTAAATTTAATAGGTTACGTAAGAATAAAACTGTTTTACTAGAACTTACTATCTGTTTCCCTTTTATGTTAATATCAAACGAATGAGAAATAGGACAAAATATTTTTTATGCATTAAGGATAGTGTGGTGGTGGTAAAATAGGGGATGATTTTTTTAATGTAACTATATATAAAGAGCCATGGTAGTTCAGAGGCAAAGGGCATTCTGTAAATATTTCTTCATAAGCATTATAGGCTTATGAAAGAAAAGGAGAATGACGCAACAGATTCACATAAAATATCTGAAGACAAAACACAAAGAAAACGCAATTTACTTCATTTGATAAATTTTCCTTGAAAGGTACCAATGAAAAGCTAGGCTCGGTGGACAAAGAAATACGTAACAATACAATTAAAGTTAATGCTTCAACGCCTTTCGAGTTTTCTATTCGATGGACCCACTTTGACAGCTTTAAACTTCGAAGGACAATAAGAGGTGCGTTTCGACAATTCATTATTTAAGATTTCTTTAACGAATCGGCCCTAAATTTTTTATAGCTTATTGCGTTTGAAAAGAAATATCTTTTGTAAAATTGTTTTTAAGTATTTAATACTGTAATAATAGGAAAAAGCCGTGAGAACTAAGGGGAAAGAGCCTTAAAATTTCGTAACATGCCGTTTAATCCCCGTCGGCACCGTCATCATCGTCATCCTCATTACAGTCCATCAAAAGTCCACTGCTGAACATAGGCCTTCCCCAATGGATGCAACAAAATCTGTATTCCTGTTCACTTCACCGAGTTCTATGGTAACTCCTATACAGTTCAGGCTACATGTCTTTGGAATTCCTTCCTCGATGACATCAGAAAAGCTCCCAATAAGTATGCTTTTAAAAAGTTGGTATTTATTAAAGAAAAAATATAAAAATTATATATATCATAAATATAAACAGACGTAATTATTCATAGTTATTTCTATGCACTAATTATACATGGTTATTTTTCAAAGAGTAGCCAAATTTTAAACTTAAGTTCAAATATATAAATAATTGAAGTTTTGACAATACGAGTAAATAAGGCTTCTACTTTTATTTTAAATTATCCCAAATTGAATGTGGTATAGAGGCAACAACGTTTTTGCCTACCGATCGACTTTTAAGCATTTTGATTGAAAGGATAAAATGTTTGAGATATTTTTTAATTATTTTTTCTTCAACATTTGCCTATATTACTTATTCTGAACCTTCTCTGCAAATTTGACCGGTTATTGCAAAATAAACCTGTACATTATGTATATAAATATGTAAAATATGCGTATATGTATGTATATGTATATATCTACATATTTGTTTATATGTATGTATAGGTTATATTTGTATAGTTTGTTTAGTAGTTAAATGTGTATATTACGTGGTTAATTATCATTTTTATTTTATTTTTGTTCTATATTGCTACACCTATGTCAAATTCTCACCACTCCATGGGTTCACTGGTAGAGAATGCCTCAAGTACCTACGCCCTTTGTATTCTTTTGTTTCAAAGAATGCAATAAATAATGAATAAATAAATAAATGCTGCCAGCACCGATGAAACTTTTAATTCTAATTTTAAATGCTAATTTAGCACGTGCTCGGCGGTGAAAGAAATACATCGTGAATAAACTCTTATGTCTGAGAAAACAATTAAATTCAGGACAAGTGAAATGTAGCAAAGTTCCAGATGTAGATTGAATAACTGCTGATGTGATAAGATTTAATAATTGATTTGATAATGGTTAAAAAAAACATGTGCAGTTCACACGCGGTAGAAGTGTAATTTTCAAATGAAACGAAATATAAAATAAAAATATTCCATGGCAAATGATTTATTTAATATGATCATTTCAACCACAAGTGCGGCATAAAATGAGTATAAGATAAAAGTTTATTTTTATACCAAGTAAATGTTACAATCCTTATTCTTAGACTTAATTTAGTGTTATTCTATAGATAAAGTCATTTTATCGAACAAAAATTGATTGACTCTCAAAGTGGTACATAAGATATACGCTAGATGGCATAAACACGAATAATTTAATATAAATCGGTAAGCCATGAAATCGTGGATTGTTAATTGTAATGAACGAATTGGATATGAATATTTTATTCAATATGGTTAATTTTATTTATTTAATAAATTTGTTACTTATTATAACTATTTATTTTAACAGTTAAAATTCATATTATTAACCATATTTAAAGCACCGCACAAGAGAAGACCGAAATAATAGGAAACAATATTTATATTATGCAAATAAATAAAATTGAGGTGTCTGTTTGTAATGTCAAAATAACAGCCCCTATGAGGAAATCTATGGGGTAGGCCTATGTTCAACAGTGGACTTTTATAGTTTGTAATGAATGGATATATTATAATGGAATACCAGCGTTGCCTTTGCAGCATTATGCTGAGTTGGAGACCTATTTGATGTCAAATTTTTTTTATTTTTTTTTATTATTAATTAATGATGTGCATATACTGTTTCTTAATTGTTAATGCGTAAGCAGTCTTAGACTGTTGCATGCAGTTTTGCTAATAATAATTCCGCCATCTATGTTAACAACTGTGAACTACAATTAATGTGTGAGCTAACACATCGTTGTAATAGTAGACTGATACAAGTTTACCCTGCAAATTACTAATAAGTGTTTAATCAAAATCATAGATGGCACTGTCCATTTCATCCATTTAAAACATATTATGTACAAATCTCGTCTTTGGTACAAATGTTAATAACCACAAACCAAATTAATGAAAATAATACAGACACAGAAAATTCGCCTTTTCGCCTCACCATTCTTTTTAATAAGTTACACCTTAGAGTATTTATAAGCTTGCTTAAAAAATACACAGAATTACACCTATTACATAAGGCTGCCACCCATCCGGGTTTCGCCGGATTTGTCCATAAAACGTGTCAGGGTAAAACCCAAATCCGAAGTACGCCACTCGTAGTGGCCACCTCTGGCCGACTCTTCATCTCCGGTCAGCCATTAGTCTTAGTTCACCGTGGATGACCAAGCCACGGCTACTAAGACCAAACAAGACGGAAAACCGTTCGGCGTTTAAAGTTACAGCCTATATAAGTCCCACTGCTGGGCACAGGCCTCCTCTCATTTCTGGGAGGGTTTTAGGGCAAGGAAATGTCCGCCGCGCTGCCCCAATGCGTGTTGGCGAACTTCACATGTCTTCGAAATATTTTTTTCCTTATTTCTCAGACATGTAGGTTTCCTCACGATGTTTTTATTCACCCTTAATTCACCACACTGAGTCCACGGAACTCAACCTTGTTTAAGCAACAAAAATCAAGTGAATTTTTTAGCGTTTGGAATCGTGCGATCCGGTATCTTTCTGAAGTGAAGCGCGGGACGCGGAGGCAAACATTCGCATGAGTACGTCATTTGCAAAGGTGAGTATTGATCGAGTGTGAGTCCTGGGGACTCATAGTGGTGTATTGTGTTACAAAAATTATTTTAGTTACTTTTTTAGTTATCTGTTTTTATTTGGTTTTAGGCTTCAATCATGCTACGTAAACGTCGAAAGTTCAATCAATAAACATTGCAGAGGTTTCTGCCCCAGGCGCAATCAAAATAATTGGCCTCAAGAAGACGACGCACAGAGCGAAGATGACACTAGGTAGCGCTCATTCAACAGACTTTGTTCCTGAGCAACATTCCGACGACGATGACGCCGAATTTATTGTTAGTGATCACGACGCCGAGACCGAATGTTCTGACAGTGAAGAACAAGATAGAAACCGATCAGCCTTACTAAGTACCTACCCATAGTATGTTTACCTGTTGCATGTTTTGAAATTTTTTATTGTGCCATTGTTAGTTATTTTTTATATATTTCGTAATGTTGTTTTTAAGAACAATTTTTTTTTAGTTTTAGAACAGTGATGCTTTTTTTACATAAAATCTAATACATTTTAATTTATCCCGAAATACTACTTTATATATATAATAAATATGCAATGTGAAATGTAAAACAAATAATAAAGAAAAATAAAAATTGAATGAGTGTTTATTGATACTGGTATAGTTGTAGCTCGAATGGGTCGGCTCGACCGGGGAAGGACCACGCTCTCACAGAATCATTAGGCAGGTGAATTAGTGCAACTAATTTAGTGGTCTCTTCGTTGCTGATCTGCGGGCTTAGCCAAGATGACGTACTACGATCTCTTGATCGATCGATCGATTGATTTCATTCATTTTTATAGTTTTCTATTAGCGTTGACGATCGTAGAACGTCGTTTTGGATAACCTCGCAGTGTATTTAATGAGATCTTTTTATCATTTCGTATGTAGGTAGTCGTATTCCACAAGACAAAATCTCTACTCGATTATGTAAAGCCAATGGGAATTGGTTAATTGAAATCCTCTAAATACATCTTTGCAAATAAATCTGCAATAATTCAAATAATTTATTTGCAGATTTATTTGCAAAGAAATGTCAGATTTATATGCAGTAGTAAGCCTTCAATTCTGCTTAAGAGTCTGTCTGTTGTGGTACGGGTGGTACCTATGACTTACCTATTTCTACCGCCAAATAACAGTTCCTGCGCTCCTGTGTTCCAGTCTGAAGGAATGAATAGAGAGTCAGTATCATTACAGGATGTGAGGCATTTAATATTAGTCCTCAGAGGAATACATTTGTATCCTTCCTTGCTTGAAAATGGCTGCAGGTGTCCATGGACTACTGCAGCCAATTACCATCAGGTGGATTGTGTAAGTTCGTTTGTCACATCCGTATTAAAAAAAAAGATCGATGATCATTTTTTACATGAATCTATATACAGGCAAAGTGCTAACGTAGGAACAAAAAATAAGCGCCATCTGTATAATAATGTAAGAAGCTCTAGAAAATGATTGATATACAATACGTAAAAAATACCCGTCCGATGTTATTGTTTTTGGAAATATACGTTTTAGGAAATATCGTTAAATTGTAGTTGCTTTAAATTTGGCAAATTTTCGTCATCGTCGGCTACGGTATCTTTGAACGAGTGGCGGTATTATTACCCGCCAAAATTACCCGACGGCTTTCCGTGTCGTATGTATGGCCATGTTTAAGTTTCCGCATTTAATTCAATTTTACTTTATTTTTTTGTGGACTGTTTTTTATTAATTCTCTGTAAAGGATTACATGAACTGAATTATATCACCATACCTAAAAGAACTCATACGCTACGTACAGGTTTTTTATACATTTTAATCAGTAACTTAGCTGATGATATTAGATTTTCCATAGATGTCGCTGTTTTTACAGATAACAACGTATAATTAAAACAATTTCCAATTAAAACCAGATAAAAATTGCCATTTTATTACATATTTAAAAACTTGTACATTAACCGAATTGAGAAGTGATCGATAAAATCCAGTCAGTGAATGGAGCGACTGCGGTGCTGACACCAGGGAAGGTTCCGTTAGCGCAGCCATGACCCCAGGAGACGACACCAACGATGATGTCACCGTAGTAAAGAGGACCACCGGAGTCACCTTGGCAAGCGTCGCGACCTCCAACGTCCATAAGACCAGCGCAAATCATGTTTTCTGTGACAATCGCGGGTTGAGGAAGGGTGAGGTAACGCTCGGCGCAGACTGCGTTATTTATTGTGTAGATAGTGGTGTCAAGCAGTACGTTAGATGCGCTGCCACCTTGCTGTTGGCAAAAGGTTAGTTAAATATTAGTTAAGCGACTATATAATGTTCTCAGTTGGACATAGACCAACTTGGTAGAATTCACCGTAATCGGCATATGTCTCTCTGTTTGCCTGTCTGTTCGGGCTAATCTTCGGTATAGCTGACCCGATTGTGATGAAGCTGCACGAACAGATAGAGAGTAATATCAGGAGTGATCTAGGCTATATTATAACTTGGAGTATTTTTGTGAATTCGAAAAATTAATAAAATAAATGGTCTCGATTATTAATTTAAATCTAAATGATGCCACATTATAGATCCCACCCAGGCGAAGTCGGGACGTGTTGCTTGTTTATAAATAATCGAAAGATAGAATCATTAAATAATAATCTGTGTTTTTGGGGTAGCCCTTGGGTTACATCTTAATTTATTGTCGCTAGTATTACTTGCTATGTGCTTTGGCATTTTTGACAAATTTAACAGATGTCACAGTTATTAACCTACTGACCATATTGACGCTGATATAACTTGATAGGTGCTTTCATATTTTTGACGAAGTTTGAATAGAATTTTTGACGAAGTTACCAGAAAGCTATCGGACACACTTAGTAGCCATGAAAAAATAGGTGCATCACTATAACTAGGTGCATCACTATAACTAGGTGCATCACTATAACTAGGTGCATCACTATAACTAGGTGCATCACTATAACTAGGTGCATCACTATAACTAGGTGCATCACTATAACTAGGTGCATCACTATAACTAGGTGCATCACGTTGTGTAGAAGGCAAATAAGCGCAAAAGTCAACTTTTTCGTTAATTTTAAACAAAAAAAAAAAAACATGGAAATCGAGATATCCATCAGAGAAATGTGATTATTACAAAAAAGCTAATGAAAATAGATACGATATTAATTATTCTTTTATATGCACTATAATTAACCGTGTAGTGTCTACTATCCCATATCGTCCCGTGGGTGTCGTAAGAGGCGACAGAAAAACAAATTAGGAAAGAGAGAAACAAACTAGGAGATAAGCAGCAGCGTCTTCCTAATAACAACTATAAAAGAAACTGTACTGTCTGACAAGCGTCGTAACCAGGGTGATTCAACTCTGTATGAAGCCGAAACTTACACAATCATAATTTTATCTATATGTGGGTGGGCGTGTAAAATTAAAGAGAAAAGATATCGCCGTTTCATTCTTTCGCGTTGTTTCAGATTGCCATTTTAAAAATTAGATACAAATATACATAACTATTATATCGGAAGAAACTGATTTTTTTAAATTCTATGATATTTTTTCTTTTGTTTGCACCTTACAGTAATTATATACATATTACTTTGAGGTTTGCACAATTAATTGACCTACTAATTGATTAAAATTAAATTATTAAATATTAGCAGAATTCTATCAAGCGAAGCCATGAACTAAAGAAGAAAAATGACATTTGTTTGTCAACGTCTTTCATACTGAAAATATTTTCTGAAATTGATTCAAATTTATTTAATGATTTAGATTTTAATATTTGTTATTGCGTTTTGCTTTAATTCAGTTATTATCGGTTCAGAATACTTAATTTTCGTTTGTAGGCAATTCTTCGCGATTGTGTGTGTGAAGATTTTTTGTGAGATACTGACTCTGTATGAGATATTGACTATAAATTAATTTATTATTTAAAAAAATTATGCAAACAAAAAGCACAAAATCATCCGATCACTTTCTGCAGGTTTCCTACAATAAAAGAAGAAAAACTTTTGATAATATTATGGTAAGTCTTTAAGCATTTTGAATTTATTCATCGTTATTTGTAGGGATTATTACTATATTAACTCAATTTTATCTGTTTCAGATCATGTATTTGCGCTGAGTTAAGTTTTCAACATGAGAATTTTGCTGATTTAAATTTACGTTAATGTTCTGTGAAGAATAGCTCTCACGATAACATATGTTATAAATCAATATTACGTGGAAATATTAACTGCAAAAGCAATAAAAACATAAATAATAATATATAGTGTATAAAACAATATCTTCCAAAAATAAAGTTACATAACTATACCTATTTTTAGTTTTATTTTATCCCACATACTCCTCTAAAATAAATTCGAGTAATTTTGGTGCAACCTCTCAATTGTATGGAATTTACCCCATAGGTTTGTGAGGCTTGAGCCAAAATTACTGAATATGCCTTAAATACTGTAAAGTTCAAAGTTACACAATACAAAGGTTTGAAATTCCCGCTAAAAAGTTTTATATGGGCGCCCACTGAGACGCTTTTCGTGTACATTCATAAACACGTGTTTCCTTTTTTAGTATGAAGTTGGCGTTCTTCTCTTGGTAGAGAGTAATTGTGTTCTGTGGTCGTAACTATAGCAAATTTCACTGTATGGGGCAATCTATAGGTAAGGGTTATAATTATTCAGCAATGAACTTTTGATAGGCTGTTACGGTTACCGTTAGTACCGGCTGCAGTATATTTCAGTTTTTTATTCAACAGACATATTTTTCTTTTTCCAGCCGCACTCAACAGCCGGCTAAACCTAGGTTTCCGCACTTCGACTTTCGATAGTGATATATAAATATAATATAAAATTTCTTAAAAATATCCTACCGAAGTTGCACCCCAACCAGCATGCACCACTGGGACGTTATCTGGGATCACCGCGCCTTGTGCGATGATTGTACCCTGCTGTATCACTGGTGAGTATATTAGGGGTGTCTGTAGCATAACCACGGATAAATCGCTGTCTTGACCCAATTTTCCGTAGTTGGGGTGGTTGAATCTCATTAGAACGTAGGCCAGAACGCCGCCTAAGTTGCGATCGGTGGAACCAGCTCTGATGCGTCGCCATACGGGTGAGTACAAGCTGGAAACAATTAAAGCGTAATTTAACATTAGAAAATGATGATGTGAATGTTTTCTGACCGAGAAGCCCGTCACAAGTCCACTGCTGACCACCTGCTTCCATTGACTTCCTGCGTGTCATAAGAGACCACTAATGTAACGTGTAGTGGTATATCGCACCGTGAGTGTTGTAAAGGGCGACAGAGGAAAACAAACCAGGAGATGGGCAGGAGCGTCCTCCTAATAAAAACTAGAAAATAAAAAACTGCGGTCGCCAACCCGCTTTCCAAGCATGGCAAATATGGCAAATATACCCCCCTATAAGTGATCTGTGGGGGAGGCTACGTTCAGCAGTGAACTTTTTAATAGGCTGAAGCGATAGCGTTAGCTTCTTTGCAGGAAATATTTTTCACTAGACACTTACGGCTCGTCTTCTACCTGGGAGTACGACTGAGTAGTCACTTACCATCAGGTTAACTGTTAGTTACTCTAATGATAATCTTATAAAACATTTAACTGCATCGTTGGTCTAGTAGTCGTAAATGCCACTATTGATCATGAGGTCCTGGGTTCAAATCCCGAATCGCGCCAAAAAAATCGTTGGTCCTGCGCCTGATCTCTCTCCCGTCGTGTCTGTTTGCCGTCCCATCGGACTATGAGAGTAAGGAAATAGTTGTGTTTGCGCATAAACTCGGACACTAATCCTTGTCAGATGGCTCCTGCATTGAGTTCCTCCTCCTGCGTTGAGGCTGGCTGTCGTGATTCAAATTCGGTCTGGAGGACATGATTATTACTCTTATAAAAACATTAATATTCCTCACAATCCATCAAAGCAGTGAGCTGCAGAAAGCACGTATCTAGAAGTTAGAATATTGGCAGCGCATGACTGAGACCAAATTTCTCCGAAGACGTTGTAGAAGTCTACTTGGACAAGCGATGGATATTTTTCGATTAATGCCGGCTGTCCACCCACAATGCGGCCGCTCTCACTCGCCAATGCAACGCCTGAAAATAAGAAAACTGTGTCGATTATCGTTTGAACACGATGTAATCCCACCTAGTTGGATTAACTAGGTGGGATTACATCGTGTGATTACATTAAAAATCCAACTAGGTGGTAGGGTCCCTTTTCTGCGTCAAATTCCATTTGGGTAGGTATCACCCTCTTACCTATTTCCACAACAAAATAACAGCACTTGCTCCCCTGTGTTTGAAGGGTATAGAGGGCCCGTATAGTTACAAGTTGTGAGGCATTCCCTCTTAGTCCTCAGAGGTGACAACGTATCTGTAGCCTTCTTTTTTTGAAGTTGGCTGCAGGTGACCATGGACTGCAGTAGCCACTTAACATCAGGTGGACTGTGAGCTCATTTGTCACTTCAACTTTATGTAAAAAAAAAAAACTAGTTTGTTGGTAACAAAAGAATAAGTTTGCGTCCCACACCCATATAATGGAGTTTCGGAGCTTTTGTTTTATAATTTATTATTACATATATTATTATTATTTATATTATTTGTATAACATTAGTATAATGATTTCTTATATTTACGCGAATGCTACACATTGAACAAAACTATTTTTACGGATTTTATCGCGTTTAACTTACCCGACCCGGGTTTAATTCCCGACGTTTCGGGTGCTTTACAGCAACCCATGGTCACGGGAGGGGTAAAATAGTTTTATGTAATATTAGTATATTTATTCGTATGACTACCTACTTAAATTTAAGTTTCTTAGTTAAGTTTAAGACAACAATTACTTTGAAAATTTGCTTGTCTGCCGAATTAGTATTTCAAAAAGTAAATCGAATTGAAAATAACTTACATTAAACTTGGTGTTAACCGTTAGTCGACGAGCCAATTGCAGGACACATTTTAGATTAGGTTAAAAACTGAGCTTATTTGTTTTTTTCTTATTTTAATTTTGTTTGATTCAATTAAAAATGTATTTGGTTTTTCACCCAATCTACAATGTCTCCGGCAATATGCACGTGAAATAATGGTCACTGTATCAGATATAATGTGCACTTTTAAAAGACAACTTTTGTTGAAAGAATTAACTCTTAAATTTAATAACGAAACTCGATTTTTTTCAGTCATATATGTTATATGAGAATAGATATAAGCATCTAAAGGCAGCCGTGCTCAAAAGTGACTAATTGTTCAAATTTTACTAGCGTAATATACGTTATTTGTCAAAGATTATTTATTTATGTTAGGTTCGGTCCCCTTATCATTTGCTATTACGAACTTACAATATCTATTGCGGTACATTTATCGTATTAAAAGAGTACATTCTGTAGGTACAAGAAGATTTTTGAAGTTACACGGGGCCATGCCGAAAACGCTTGTCTGGCAAGACCACCTTTGATTGCATTTTTCTCTTAAGAGGAAATGCGGGCCGAGAGACTTTTAAAATTAGTTATTTGAAGAAACTATCGCTGTCGCTCTGCGGGCGCTCGGCGGCCGGTAAGGACAACTGCAGATCCGACTGAATAGCCTAAATAAAAAGGCATAATTCGAGGTTTGGCTCTCTACCAATTCCTCCTCCAATATTGGACCAATTTAAAAGATATTTCATAAACTGAATAAGAAGGATATACGCTGTGTCCCTACTTTTTTCTTTTTTCAGTATTAGTTATCAAATTTGAACACTAAGCCTCTGTTGACAGCGGTCTAAATAGGCAATTTTGAGCATTTTGTAAGGGTTCTAGATATATAAAGATAATGTATCATTAAAAAGGAAAAGATAGGGACATAGAAAAGGTTGATATTTATTTTACTGTAAAAACTCATTGCTATAAGGTTATAAACCCGAAAGAAAACAGGAGTTTGTATGGAGAAAAAACCACCCGCATTTCCTCTTAACATGTAGAGTTACATTGAAAAATAAATATTCTAAGAGGGGAGTACATTAAATTAGTGCACATCTCAAATACCTATTTTTTTATAGGATAGGGTGACAAACGAGCACACAGTCCACCTGATGGTAAGTGGTTGCTGTGACCCATAGACATCTACATCTATCCTCAATAAAGAATCAAAATGCAGATGCGTTGTCACCCGTGAGGACTAAGATGGAATGCCTATTTTCCAGTAAAAAGGCTCTCCGGTTCTCTACACTCACCATTCGAAACACAACAGTGTTAAGCTGCTATTTTACGCTGGTATTCTGTGAGAGCACCTAATGCACTAGCAAATGTTTCTGACTGAATCTAAACGTTTGCTATGTATGTTTATCAATGTCCATCTAGTGGAGGGCCGCCGTATGCTTCGCTTCGCACTGAGACTGGACTGGAGAAATTTTCTTCTCATTCAGTTGTCGGTTCGTTGAGCTATATGGCCGGCCCATTGACACCTCAGCTTACTAATCTGTTTATTCGTAATATTTAAAATATTCTCATTCAATTAAAACACTTTTTTTTTTAAAGGAGAGAAAAGAATATTTTACCTGTTAAAAGGAGCACGATGTAAGCCTTAAGGACAGCCATCCTTTGTGCCAAAAATCTTCAAACACCATTGGAATTTCTGTGATATCGATCATTTATAGTACAATATCATGCTTATTATCAATTTTACACAACAGTTGCCGAAATGTAAAGCCCATAATAAAATAATAAATTTTATTATATTATATAATATGATTAGGGATTAATTCCTTTACGTTCGCACGCGATTTTGCCTAAATTGAAAGCGATAGGAGAATTTCGTAATGACCATTTGCCCAAAAAAATTTGGATGGATTTTATATGGGACAGCCACGCTACAACTATATTATGTTGCAACAAGAATAGGTCGGCTCGACCGGGGAAGGACCCCGCTCTCACAGAATACCAACGTAAAATGGCATAATACTGCCATATTCCGTATAATGAGTGTAGAGAACCGTAAACCGCAACCTGAACTGGTAACGAGGAATTCCTCAGGGATGTTAACGCATGTGCTTTTTGGGTTCTGTACCCAAAGGGTGATCGACGGGACCCTATTTACTAGACCTCCGTTGTCCGTCTGTCCGTCCGTCCGTCCGTCCGTCTGTCTGTCAGCGGGCTGTATCTCATGATCCGTAATAGGCAGACAGTTGAAATTTTCACAGAATGTGTATTTCTGTTGCCACTATAACAGCAAACAATAAAAATAAAAATTAATTAAAAATTAAAGGGGACTCCCTTAGAAGAAACATGTTTTACGATGGTTCGGAATATTGAATCTTAATCGAGGATAAATGTAGGTTTTTTTGGTCTACAATATCAACTTACAATCAGGTGGACTGTGGGATCATTTGTCACCCTTCTATCTGTATAAAAAAACACGCAAAATAAACATTTTTTATTTTTATTTTAAAACGTCACCTCCACACTAGGATTTTCTCCTGTATCGTGGGACAGTTGCTATAAATAAATATCACAAAGGCTAACCTCCAAACCCGGAACAATTATTTGTAAGCCATACAAATGCTTGTTCCTTGCGGGATTCGAACCCGCGGCCCTTAGCGCTGCAACTCATTGCTAAGACACTGCGCTAAAGAGCCGTCAAAACGCCAAAGTTTTTAAGATTTTTCAAGTTGCAAGAGTGCAGAAAGAAGTATAGGTCCATTATTGTTTTTAGGTAATGCTGAAATAAAATCAAAACTAGTTAGGATCTCAATTCAAGAATTTTTTAATCGATTCCAATATCGGCCACCGTCAGGATGTACAGGGTGGACCGTGGCAGATTTACAACTTGAAATTTAAATATTTTTTAAACCATTGTGTTAGGAAGCGGGGGAGGGGTGGCATTCGACGCTGCATTCGTGCGATTTGTTTAATCACGATGTCGCAGTCCACCGGTGAGCAACGCGCGTTCGCAGTAGAATCGTACTTTAAAAGTAACGATTCCTGTACCATTGCCTGTCGACAAGAGTAAATTTAATTAGAATGTGGGTGTAGAAGTTCCGAGCAACTGGTTCAACCATAAACAACCCTCGGCCAGGCCCTTGCCGGACGTCAAGGACCAAAGAAAACATTCTACGTGTTGAAAGCAGCGTACTGAAAGATCCGCGCCAGTCCGTGCGCAAGAGAGCATCGTCTTTGGCGCTACCAAAAACGACCGTGCAGCGAATTTTAAGTAAGGACATGAAACTTCATCCATATAAGGTCCAATTGGTGCAGGCTCTTAAACCAGATGGCTTCATCGTCATCAAGTCGATTTCAAACTGTAACACAATTTGGTTCAGTGACGAAGCACATTTCCATTTAAATGGGTTTGTCAACAAACAAAACTGCCGGTATTGGGCACCAAGAGGACAAAACCCGCGATTAAAGCTCTAACTAGCTTCGTACAGCCTGAAAGTCACCGTTTGGGCAGCTTTATCAACGAATGGGCCTTTTTTCTTTGAAAATTCCCGTGGAGCAACAGTAACCGTTGATGGTGATGCTTACCGCTGCATGATAAGTGAATATTTTTTGCCGAAACTTCGAGAGCACCAATCGTACAGTTCCACACGTGGTTCCAACAAGATGGCGCCACAGCTCACACGGCGAGAACCACCATGAGCTTCCTCCGCGAACGGTTCCCTAGAAAACTGATTAATCGATATGGTGACATCGTGTGGCCACCCAGATCGCCGGATCTCACCCCTTGGACTTTTTCCTGTGGGGTTATCTTAAGGCAAAAGTCTATGATGACAACCCAACAAACATATAAGAATTAAAAGAAAATATCGAGCGAGGAGTGAATGCTATTCCGCAATCAATATTGCAACGCGTTGCTCGGAATTGTGTCGAGAGGTTCCGTGAATGTGTACGCCGCGGCAGAAAACATTTAGACGGCATAATCTTTATAACATAAAACCCGCATGTGTGAAGATTGATTTGGTAGGCAATACATAATTTTTGTTCACTTCTAATATCTATTTGTTTCATTTACTAATCGTAAACCTGCCACGGTACACCCGGTATTTTCTAAAATAACGAATTCGTATTGCAATCGAGTGATTTTTTATTACAAAACATAGTTCTATTTACGTCCACCAGGGGCACTGTTCATATTTCAATACAATTTTAGGGATAGGATAGGGTTACTCACTTTTCGAAAGTATAAATGACTCATGGTCCCGACTGAAAGCCAGTGCTGTGGTATCCCACATATTATCACTGAGGCAGGATCCTTTTTGACATCACACAATTATTAATTTTACTTTCATTAATGCACGATTTTCTTTTTCTTTCTTTATCAATGTTGTGCGTTTGACATTTGTCAAGTTTCGTATCCTTTCTTTCTTTCTTCCTTTGATAGAATTATAATCAAATCGGTCAGGCCAAACATAACATGGCATTGTCACGGTATTTGAAATTGAATGCTAAAAATCTAAACAAACATACAAAAATCAATGTGATTTTAATATATGAATACTTAAGCTTGGCTAATAAACCATTTTTATGTTTACAATAGCTTATATTAATCTATTTACTACTTCAGCGTTATCGTATTAATAATCTGTCGATAAGTGAATACTGTGGCCCATAGACATCTCTTTCTTTGCATGGAGTTGGTGGTAGGTTTCGATATTTTACTGAGTGGTAGGGACTCCTTTTCTGCCTAAGAGTTTGACGGGGGATGTACCATCCTTTTACCTATTTCTGCCACCAAATAACAGTGCTTGCACTGCTGTGTTCCCTTCTGAAGGTATAGAGAACTATAGAGCAGTATATTATTTACAGGCTTTTAGGTATCCCATCTTAGTTTCTTAGTTCTCAGAAGTGACACAAAGTCTTATTAATTTGTTCGGTTGTGAGTTTGTTTGTCACTACATTTGTATAAAATCAGCAATGCCACACACAATCTGTTAGACAACTTTTTTTTATAGAACAAGTGTAACAAACGAGCACACAGTCCAGCTAATGATAAGTGGATGCTGTGGCAATCTCTTATGTAAATACATCAACATGATATAGAGATATTTTTATAACATTGACCAACTAAAAAAGTTCTGACCACTTTGAAATGTTTTTGATATCAAATTGTTCGTCATTTATTCCAGATTGATTCCAAATAAAATAAAAGAAAAATATATGTGTTGGCGGCAAAAATTGAGTTGAACTAGAGGGAGCGAATTCGAGGAGAGTACTTGTGTGGAGAGTTCCTGGTCGTACAGCCGGCTTCAACACCCTCAAGAAGTTCATCCATACCAAGGTGGTACAATTACGATGTAGGCAGGAATTTGTTTTGGTGGAAGAACGGACCTAGTAGATACAGGGCACTATGACGGCTGAAAAATATCGTAATGAGGTGTTAGGTTAGGTTAGGTTAGTCTGGCCACATCGAACATAAATGGGTCAAAATTTCCTGCTTATGCACGACAATGCCCGTTCAAATACGGCTAGGGTGGTAACAGCCTGGTTGTATGAACATGATGTCACGGCCCTAGAATGGCAAGCGCAATCCCCAGATTTAAATCCTACTGAGCATGCTTGGGATATGCTCCAAAGAAGAGCGCTGAGGATTTTCCTGAAAATCTAGTAACAAAAGAACAACTTTTTATGCATCTCAGTAGGACTTGGGACAATATTCCTCAACAGGATATTGATAACCTAATTCTGAGTATGCTCAAGTGATGCAGATGCGTTATGAATGTCATGGGTGCTTTTACTAATTATTAACTCTTATTAATCCCTGTAAGGTTTTTTACTTTACTATATCTTTTAATTTAGAAGTTAAATATTCATGATTTTTTTTTATTTAATTTTATATAGATAGATAGATAGATAGAAAATTCTTTATTGCACTCAAACAAACAAACATTTGGTACAAAGGCGAATTTAATGCCGAAAAGGCATTCTCTGCCAGCTAACCTTTGGTAGTGTGGTGAGAGCTATGGGTAGAGCCGCAACAGAAAAAACTAACTTATTTTAACATATAATTCAAAAATATAACATAATATAAATATGTTACTTTATACATATATACACTTATACACACATATACACATATACATACATATATACAAATGTATATATACATATAAATAAAAACACATACTATACCAATAAAATACATACAATCTAGTATAGGAAATTATAATATTATATAAACCAAAAACATTAATCAAGTAATTTTAAATAATGTGCCTCAACCTTACGTTTAATTGTATTTATTGAGGGAGCATCTTTTAAATCTCGTGTAAGGTTATTCCAAAGTGTAATTGATGATATCGTAAAGGAATCCGAGTAGTATGTAGTTTATGCATCGGGATAGTTAGAGTTTTGTTGGTCATCGAACGGGATCAGCTTAAGTATGAAAAATGCTCTTTCAGATAAGCTGGGGAACAAGGATTGTGAAGAATACCATGCAAAGTGGTTTTTTATATAATTATATATGCGTTTTTTTTTACTAAGTACATTAATATACTAGTATTGTGTACACTTTTCACATTTCCTAAAATAGCGGTTTAGTTGGTGAGACATATGACTCTAATGAAAAATAACACTTTAAAGCTATCGCAATCGAAAAGATGTTTGTTCCACACCCCGAATGTTTTTGAAAGACCTATCCAACGATACCCCACATGATGGAATACACAGGTAAAAAAAAATCATCCTCCATTTACTTGTATGGGATGTACCCAAAATAAAAATATTTTTAAGATTTTATTTCACAGTTTTCAAGGTGTGATTAATATCTATAACTATGCCAAATTACAGATTTGTAGCACCTAGGGTCTTTGAGCAAAACCGCGGACGGACGGACGGACATGTCGAAACTATAAGGGTTCCTTGTTGTGTAACTACGGAACCCTAAAAATGGTAGATTATTAAATAAAGTTTTTTTTGGAAATACTTATATGTCTAAGAAAATATTGAAATACTCTTTGGAATTCATGTGTCAAATATCCCTGTAATGTGTTGGTGTGTTTATTACAAGACTACAGATGCGTTGTCACCTCTTGGATGGAATTATGGTGTGTGCTTGCTCTGGTACAGTTATTTTTCCTATGTTTTGTTTCCATCCATTACAGCCTATAAAAGTCCATTGCTGAATATAGGCTTTCCACATAGATTGCCTCATAGGAATTTACCATAGTTGCCACCCGTGGCAGGCGTGTTGGTTACCACAGTTTTCTATTATTTTGAGTTGTTGTCAAAAGGATGCCGTTGTCCATGTGCTGTTTCGGTTTCCCACTGTCGCCTCCTACAACACCCAAGGGACCACAAGGGGTAGTGGATATTCTTACACCACCACTACACGCTTATGTTTCGTTTATGTCTCTTTAACTGCTGTTGATGAAATATTGACTTAAGAGGACTACAAGAGCCAAGTGACCTCGAATGATGCACGCACACATTTACACAATAAATGTGAGCGCCATCTAACGACAGTGAGATTTAACACTAACGGATTAGCGAGGTTACGCCCGAGTGTTATAATAGACGAAACGCAAGTAAGATAAAGATCAAACAAAGAAATAGATGGGACAACGAAATTATTTTTAATTTTTATTTAATGTTACTTGAAAATTTAAGAATGTGGGTGATTTTGAAATAAAACTGATTCGATGAAACTTAAAACATTTTTATTTATATAATAATAGTAATAAACTTTATTTATACAAAAGTGATTGTAGTACCTACATGGACTAACGATGTTCATTGCTGTTTAGTAAGTCGTAATTATTCTAGTTATAAGATATCCAGTTGATAAGATAACTCTATAGCAGGAAGTAGATTAATGTGACAATTGTAAATATAAAAATGGTTTATGAGTCAAGCATTAGTATTAATATATAAAAATCACATTGATTTTTGTATGTTTGTTTAGATTTTTAAGCATTCCATTTAAAAACAATACCTACTGTGTGTTTTGTTTTGTCTGCTCTAACCGATTTGACTAAAATTCTATCAAGGAAAAAGAAATTATACAAAAGAAAGTAGGTGTAGGAAAACTTGACAAATGTCAAACGCACAACATAAATAAAGAAAGAAAAAGAAATTCGTACATTAATAAAAGTAAAATTAACAGTTGTGTGATGTCATAAAGGATCCTGCCTCAGTGATAATCTGTCGGATACAACAGTACTGGCTTTCAGTCGGGACCTTGAGCCACTTGTTCTTTCGAAAAATAAGTAACCAGTGCCCTTATCACAAATCTGTACACTAACATTTTTATAAGGTTATCGACTAAAATTGTATTGAAATATGAACAGCGCCCCTGTTGGACGTAAATGGAACTAACTTTTGTAAGAAAAAGTCACGTGATTGCAATACCAATTCGATAAACAAAAGATTATTTATGAGAGATCCTTTTTTTTATATATAATAAGGGTTTTGTGTATTTTTGTTTCCTCTTGTTACTTTGTTACGAAGCACGGCCAATATACGGCCGATGCATTTTCATTTCATGACCTAATCTTTCTATCCTATAAAACCCGATCTCCCAAATTTAAGCCAAAAATTCTACTCTAGCGTAATTTTGGTGGCATGTATACAACCGGCCAAATTTGCAGAGTAGGTTCAGAATAAGTAATATAGGCAAATGGTAAAGAAAAATTAATTAAAAAAAGTCTCAAACATTCTGTGCCTCTTTCAAATTCAAAATGCGTGGTAATGCATTATTTTGATTTTACTGCGCACGCAAACATTCGTAAGCGTCGATCGGTAGGCATAAACGTTGTTGCCCATAAATCACATTCAATTTGGGATAATTTCAAATAAAAGTAGAAGCTTTATTTACTCGTATTTTCGAAATGGGCTTCCCGAGAAATTGTGCAATTGGATCACCAGTTTTCTGGCTCATCAAGGTCGTAGTAGACGGTGCGTGCTCCGATTACAACCCTATTAACGCTGGTGTTCCACAAGGCTGCGTGCTATCACCAACGCTGTTTCTTCTGCATATCAATGATATGTTGCAAACCGGTAGCATTCATTGCTATGCGGATGACAGCACTGGTGATGCTCTATACACCGGCCGTGCGAATATTTCTCGGGAAAACGTCGCCGAGTACCGGAACAAACTTGTGTCTGAAGTCGAGACTTTGTTGAACAAAGTCTCGGATTGAAAACGACTAAATCTAGTCAGTTCAATCCCCAGAAGACACAAGTTTGCGCGTTTACCGCTAAAAAGAACCCCTTTGTCGTATCTCCTCAGTTTCAAGGCACTCCCCTTGTTGCCTCAGCCAGTATCGGAATCCTCGGCGTTGACATATCGAGTGACGTGCAGTTTCGTGGTCACTTGGAAGAGAAGGCCAAGTTGGCCTCTAAAAAGCTTGGCGTGCTCAGTAGAGCGGGGCAGTATTTCATGCCGGCACACCGCCTGCAACTTTACAAGGCGCAGGTTCGGCCTCACATGGAATACTGTTCCCATCTCTGGGCAGGGGCTCCCCAGTGCCAGCTCCTTCCACTTGACCGCATTCAGCGCAGAGCGGATCGAATCGTCGACGACCGAGTTCTTTCCGATCGGCTTGACTCACTAGCACTGCGTAGAGATGTTGCATCTCTTTGCGTATTTTATCGCATGTACCACGGGGAGTGCTCTGAGGAATTGTTCGGATTAATCCCAGCCGCCAAATTTCACGAACGCACATCGCGGCAGAACTCCCGATACCATCCACACCATCTGGATGATTGGCGGTCCACCACTGTGCGATTTAGAAGATGTTTTCTTCCTCGCACAACTTCCTTGTGGAATCGATTACCACCAGCGATTTTTCCGGACCGATACGACTTAGAGACCTTCAATAAAAGAGCCTACTCCTTTTTAAAAGGCCGGCAACGCATCTGCAATTCCCCTGGTGTTGCAGTTGTTCATGGGCGGCGGTAGTCACTTAACATCAGGTGAACCGCATGCTCGTTTGCCCCCTCTCCTATAAAAAGAAAAAAAAACTGCAATAACGGTATATCATTATTTATATATTTGAACTTAAGTTTAAAATTTGGCTACTCTTTGAAAAATAACCTTGTATAGTCTCCGTACGGATGCATTGCTAGTATTATCAACATCAAAAGTGGGTTATATTGCCTGTATCGCTCACATAAATTAGACAACAAGTTAACAAAAATTTATGATCAATAAAATAAAATAATATAATATAACATTTTATGCACGGTCACAAGATATTTAACATAATATTTAAGATATTTTCGCGGTAGCTAGGTATGTGGACTCTTTATCGCGAAGAATTTATATTGAAATATTTTTTCCTTTGATTACTTAAAAGGCATTTCATATTAAAAAGCCTTTGTTTTGTTTTAAATGCCGTAATGATCTGCAATATTTGTAAAGTGTTTAGCGTAGTTACGACGAATTGAAAGGTAATTCTTTTAAATAAGCGCTTGTTGGTTTACAGTAAATCTGTACCACTGTTATAAATCACTCTGATTTTACCAACTTTGCGATATGAGTCTGCTGTCAATATAAGTTTGTCTTACAAAAAAAGAATAATATCAGTGATGCGTATTGTGTAGCCGAGTAGTGAAGTGAATGCAGTTATTTTGGTTAAAAAAAATTGCAGAACAATGTTTAATTTTTAATCGGTGAATACATTTGCAATCCTCTAAAGTTTTGATGAATACCTTTTATTTTCGATGAAAATTAGAAGTACCTACAAAGGAACTATTTATTTTTAGCTACTCAATGGCTTTATAAAAATTCGGTTATAATATTTCCGTTTAGTTAATATTTTGCATTACTGAAAATTTTAATTAAATCGGTAAATTAATTGATAGTTAAACCCGAATTAAGTCTTGACTGTGATAATATAGTCGCAAATATGTGAGAACTGTGAAAATCAGTACACAAACCAACAATAAACAGATTTGCGGGAATCTACTTCGCGGTGTTTGGCTGTGCGTTAAAGTTCATATTTCAAGGAACTACTATGTGAAAAATATGGGCGGCTTTGTGTTCAAGTCCATATTTTAAAGACCATCTGTGTGAACTATATGGACGGCTGTATGATCAAGTCCATATTTAAAAACAAACAACTATATGAACTAAATGTACGGCTATGTGATCAAGTCCATATCCCAGAGAGCAATTGTGTGATCAACCAAAAAATTCTGAGTAATTTACTTAATATGTCTTAGGAGACCTAAACCTAAACTCTTCTAAAATACTGTGTAATATATTCCATACTTCTATCAAGGTAATTGTGATATGACCAAAGCATCTCCAAGAAAGAACATAAAGGATATATGTAAATAAGCAAAAAAGAAACTACTGATTCCTTAAACTGACTTATAAGTTTCAAGGAATAAAAGTGAGATACAGACAACGCAAAGGGTAGCGGTGTTTATAGGGTTATCGGGTGTTTAGACAAAATAACTTCCAGTAATATTGCTTACTTAGTAGCTATTACAATGAAAAAATTT
This sequence comes from Parnassius orleans, assembly GCA_029286625.1. Lineage (NCBI taxonomy): Eukaryota > Metazoa > Arthropoda > Insecta > Lepidoptera > Papilionidae > Parnassius > Parnassius orleans. The sequence goes on from JAGSMP010000009.1 coordinate 9,261,180, forward strand.
AATCTCATATTTTTTATAGAAGAGGGGGCAAACGAGCATGCGGCTCACCTGATGGAAAGTGACTACCGCCGCCCATGAACAACCGCAACACCAGGGGAATTTCAGGTGCGTTGCCGGCCTTTTAGAAAGGAGTAAGCTCTTTTCTTGAAGGTCCCTAAGTCGTATCAGACCGGAAAATTCGCCAGTGGTAAACGATTCCACAGAGGGGTCGTACGAGGACGAAAACTTCTAGTAAAACGTACAGTGGTGGACCGCCAAGCATCCAGATGGTGTGGATAGTATCGTGAGTTTTTCGCGATGTGTGTTCGTGAAATTTAGCGGCTGGAATTAAAGAACAATTCCTCAGAGCACTTCCTGGTAGATGCCATAGAAAATGCAAAGGGATGAAACATCTCTTCGCAGCGCCATTGAATTGAGCCGATCGGAGAGGACTCGGTCGTCGAAGATTCGAGCCGCTCTGCGTCAAGTGGAGGAGCTGACACTGGGAAGCCCATGCCCAGAGATGGGAACATTCAATGTGTGGCCGAACATGCGCTTTGTAAAGTTGCAGGCGGTGTGCCGACATGAAATACTGTCCCGCTTTGCTGAGCTCACCAAGCTTTTAGTGGTCAATTTGGCCTTCTCTTCCAACTGACCACGAAACTGCACATCATTCCATATGTGGACGCCGAGGATTCCGATACTCATTTCTGGCTCAGTTTCTGGCTGAGGCAACAAGGCACTCGCCTTGTTGCCTCAGCCAGAAACTGAGGAGATACAACAAAGGGGTTCTTTTTAGCGGTAAACGCGCAAACTTGTGTCTTCTGGGGATTAAACTGGACTAGATTTAGTCGCCCCCAATCCGAGACTTTGTTCAGCAAAGACTCGACTTCAGACACAATTTTGTACCCGGTACTCGGTGACGTTTTCCCGGGAAATATTGGGACGGCCGGTGTTTAGAACATCGCCAGTGATACCATCCGCATAGCAATGAATGTTACCGGTTTGCAACATGATTGATATGAGACAAAACAGCGTTGGTGATAGCACGCAGTCTTGTAGAACACCAGCATTAATAGGCTTGTGATCGGAGCATGCACTGTCTACTACGACCTTGATGATCCGATCTGCGAGAAAGCTGGTAATCCAATTGCAGGGAAGCCCATAGGATGGGAGCTTCGAAAGAAGCGCTTTGTGCCAATACCAGCGTCAAATAGCAGCTTAATGCTGCTGTGTTTCGTATGGTGAGTGTAGAGAACCGGGGACCCTTTTTACTGGAAAGAGGCATTCCATCTTATTCCTCAAGGCTGACAACGCTTCTGCATTTTGATTCGTTATTGAGGATAGATGTAGATGTCTATGGGCCACAGCAACCACTTCCATCAGGTGGACTGTGTGCTCGTTTGTCACCTTATTTCTATAAAAAAAAAAAGTTTTGTGTAAATAAATAAGGGTGACAAACGATCACACAGCCGATCTGTTGTAAGTGGATAGCACATAGAAACTTAACCATTAAGATTTCAAATATACATGCGTTATCACCCCTGAGGACTAAGATATAATACCTCGTTCCCAGTAAAAAGGAGACCCTTTGTTCTCTACACTCACCGTACAAAAGACAGCAGCTTTAAGTTGTTATTTTACGCTTGTATTCTATGAGCGCATGGTTCTTCCCCGATCGAGGCGACCCATTCGCGCCACAACCATATTCTAATTGCAGCGTGACTCTATAATGTGTTATCCCTAGAACCGGAACAGAGCAGTTTCAGATCAGAACTTCGGCATTTTGGAATTGTTTAATCTGCGTGTTATTTTTATTTTTCTTTATTTTATAGTCTAAGGGTAACAAACAAGCAGACAGTCCATCTGATGGTAAGTGGATGATGTGGACTATTGACCTAAATTTTTCCTCGATTAAGAATCAAAATGCAGATGCGTTGTCACCCCTGAGGACTAAGATGGAATGCCTCGTTTCCAGTAAAAAGGGTCTCCGTTTCTCTACACTCAACATATGAAACACAGCAGCATTAAGCTGCTATTTTACGCTGGTATTCTGTGAGAGCGTGGTCCTACCCCGGTCGAGCCGACCCATTCGTGCTACAACCATACTCGTAGCTGCAGCGTGGCTCTACCACGTACGAGCTAGCTCGTTTTTCACTTTAATTTCGTCAATAAATATCTCAGATGTGCCTGATCCATAAATAAGATGTTCTTACTCTGGCGGCGAAATTTTCTGATACCGTTATCGCTAATTTTAACAGGAGACTTCTAAATCTTTCAAATTGAGAGAGAACTGCAACCGGGCACAGATATATATTTATTAACATCGTTACCGTTACAGCCTATCAAAGTCCACAAGTGCTGGACACAAGCCTCCCCCATAGATTTCCTTATTGCCATAGTTAGCACGCTTGAAGAGCGGGTTGGCAACTGCAGTTTATTTTTATTTTTAGTCGTTATTAGAAGACACTGCTGCCCATCTCCAGATTTGTTTCCCTCTGTCGCCTCTTACGGAAGCCATGGGATAATATGGGGCAGACGATAATGTTACACCGCCTCTACACGGTAATTAGCACCGACAATAACAAAAATACACTACAATTGTGCTATTTCTACGCCGATAACTGTAAGACATGTAAATTATCCTAAAAGCTATAATGCAACAGCTTGTTGTACCATGTGTCTGAAATAAATAAATAAATACAAAAGAAATACTATCAACTACAGGACTTCTAATCTACTAGGAATCCGCCTGGGTGGATACCAACCTCTTATAAATTACAAGACTACAGATGCGTTGTCACCTCTAGGATGGAATTGAGGTGTGTGCTTGTCTTGGGAACGGTTATTTTTCTTATGTTTTGTTTCCATCCATTACAGCCTATAAAAGTACACCTCTGAATATAGAATTTCACATAGATTGCCTCATAGGGGGAATTTCACCATAGTTGCCACGCTTGGCAGGTGTGTTGGCAACTGCACTATTTAATTTTTTTTCTTTGAAAACGTTACCCCCAACTCTAGGATTTTCTCCTGTATCGTGGAGGCAGTTTACAAATATAAATTGCACAAGGACAAACATCCAGATCCGGAACAATTATTTGTAGGCCATACAAATACTTGTTCCGTGCGGGATTCGAACCCGCGGCCCCCAGCGTTGCAACTCATTGCTAAGCCACTGCGCCACGGAGCCGTCGCATTTTTGAGTTGTTGTCAAGAGAATGCTGTTGTCCATATCTTGTTTCGGTTCCTACGACACGGGGTAGACGATATGAGGTAGTGGATATTCTTACACCGCCACTACCCTGTTGTGTTTTGTTTATGTATCTTTAACTGCTGTTGATGAAATATTGACTTAATAAGGATGACCACGACTAACGATGCTCATTATTGTTTAGTAAGTCGTAATTATTCTAGTTTTAAGATATCTAGTGATAAAATGTACTGTCACTATTGATAAGATAACGCTAAAGCAGGTAGTTGATTAATGTGATTGAAAATGGTTTATTAGTGTTCATATATTAAAATCGCTTTGAATTTTATGTTTTTTTTTACATTTTTTAGCATTCCATTTAAAACAATGTTGTGTGTTGCGTCTGCTCTGAACGATTTGACTAAAATTATATAAAAGGAAAAATAAAGAAAGTACACGAAACTTGAAAAATGTCAAACGCTATAAAGAAAGAAAAAGAAAATCGTGCATTAATAAAAGAAAAATTAATAGTTGTGTGATGTCAAAAAGGATTCTGCCTCAGTGATAATCAGTCGGATACCACAGCACCTTAAGCCATTTGTCCTTTCCAAAAATGAGTAACCAGTGCCCTTAGCACAAATTTGTACATTAAGCTGCTTTTTTACGCTGGTATTCTGTGAGGATGTGGTTCAATCCCGGTCGAGACGAATCATTCGTGTTGCAACCATAATAATGTTGCTGTGTGGCTTTACCACGTATAAAGTTTATTCTAATTATTTTAGGCAAATGATCATTACAAAATTCTCCTAGCTCTTTCAATTTAGGGAAAATCGCGTGCGAATGTAAAGGAATTAATCCTTAATCCATTTATCATTTTAATAACGGGTTTTCCAATTCGGTAATTGTTGTGTAAAATTGATAATAAGCATGATATTGTACTATAAATGATTGATGTCACAGAAATTCTAATAGTGTTTCAATCAAGATTTTCGGCATAAAAAATGTCTGTCCTTAAGGCCTGCATCGTGCTCCTTCTCACGGGTATAAATATATTTTACTTTCTCTTTTTTAATAATTATGTGTATTAATTGAATGAGAATATTTTGATTATTACGGATCAGTAAGCTGCAATGGCAGTAGGCCGCTCATGTAACTTGAAGTACCGACAATTGATCGGGGAAGAAAGGTTCTCCAGCTCCGAACCGGTAAGCGAAGTGTAGGGCAGCCTCCCACCAGTTGAATATTAATAAAGATTTTATACGTGGTAGAGCCATGCTGCAGCTATATTAATAGTATAGTTGAAGTACGAATGGGTCGGCTCGACCGGGGAAGGACCACGCTCTCACAGAATGCCAGCGTAAAATAGCAGCTTAACACTGCTGTGTTTCGTATGGTGAGTGTAGAGAACCGGAGACCCTTTTTGCTGGAATAGAGGCATTCCATCTTAGTCCTCACGGGTGACAATGCAACTGCATTTTATTATTATTTTATTATTAGATTAAAATTATAAAAGACAAAACTGTAAAGTTATATATATATATATAATTTTATATATATATATATAACTTATTATTGATCTGGCCACGACATATACTACTAACTATATGTCGTGGCCAGATCGTAGAATTGATCATATCATGAAATAATCAGGCAAATCGCAACCATTTTATAATTAGCCAATTACTATAATGCAATTTTGGGCCCTTTGGTTAAATGAAAGTCTCGAGGCGGTGGTTTCAATAAGACTGTTTTATTAAAAATATTACAGTTCTTATATACTTAATTCTAACAAAGAAAGGTTAATGATGACCGTCTTCATTACATGGATTAAGCCTTGAGTTACATCGAATAAAGTCTCGAATAAAGTTCTCAGTAGAAATGGCATTTAATTACAGTATTTCTTATAATTTATCAATTTGATTTTCTTACCTACCTACCTACACACTACAACAAGTCATATCATATAAATATTAATGTTTTGGTCTAGTTCGTTGTTCTAGTCCTCGTTGGTCTAGTGGTCGTAAACGCGACAGCTGATCATGGGGTCCCGGGTTCGAATTCCGGGTCGGGCCAAAAAATTAGTTATTCATTATTATATGCGATTCTCAGTACCTGCCCGGAATCAGGAAATTGGCGGTTTTTTACCCCCTTGCCTCGGAAAGCACGTAAAGCCGTTTGGTCCAGCACATGATCTCTTTCCGGTCGTGTCGTGTCCGTCCCATCGGAATATAAGAGCGAGGGAATAGAGAGTGCACCTGTGTTGCGCTTACACTCGGGCACTATAATCCTGTCCTGCGCAAATAGCTAGTCTCTGTTGTAACTAGCCGCCGTGATCGAAATCCCATATTATATTATTTCATAACCATCTAGCAATATGAGCGACACAGATTGAGGCGCGACTGGCCCAAACCCGCGAACATTTATATAATAATATAAATTAGGCATAAAGGAAATATTAAGGATCTAGGGATTGGGTTTGACTCGAAAGTAACTATTTTATAGGCATATCTCTAAAATGATCAATAAAGCATCTCATGCACTCGGATTTATTTTTATTTATTTGTTTATTTAATATTTATTGTGATACATATTGGAAGAAATAGATAAATAAAAGTTGTTAGGTGTTAAAAAAGTTAAAATTATATAAAATATATAATGTAAATTAATATAAATTACATACTAATAAACATATAGAAAACAATAAAAATAAATAAATTATGAATATGTGTCTTCAAACAGCTGAAAAGATTTTCTTGAATCATAGCTAAGAACACTCTCGATTAAGTCACCTTTCAAACAAAAAACACTAAGTCTAAATAGGTTTATCCGTTTGGGAGCTACGACGCCACAGACAGACACACAGATACACAGAAACAAACGTTAAACATATAACACTCCTCTTTTCGCTGGGGGTTAAAAATAAATAAAATAAAAATATAAGGTCGGGGAAAAGTTTCTTCGTATTTTATGTACAAATTCAAGACATTTTTTTTTCAGAATTTATTTACATTTAATCATAATATATATGTGTCATTTTGTTCGATAACCTGTTGTCATATTGTAGGTAGTGACATAATCCCGTTGCTGTAGAAATCTTGGGATTTTGATCAAATAATGCAATAAGTACTTTTGACAGTCGTGTCTTGATATTAACCTAACACTACCCAAAGAATTTTGAAGAGACCGAAACAGGTGAAAATCTGAGGCTGCAAGGACTATATGGTGGATGCATTAACACTTCCCAACCAAGCTCTCTCAATTTTGCTGTGGCCAAAGATGTGTGTGGTCTGGCGTCATCATTAAAGACGACTCCTTTTCTGTTGATCAATTCCGGCCGTTTTTTCTCAATTTCTTGCTTGAGTCTCATTAGTTGTTGGCGGTAGAGATCCGAATCGACGGTTTTGCCCGGCGGTAAAAGCTCATAATAAACGATGCCCTTCCAATCGCACCATACACACAGCATCACCTTATTGCGTGTTAATGCGGGTTTCGCTACAGACTGTGGAGATACGCTACTTTGACCCTTTGACCATGATCTTTTTCACACGTTCTTGTCGTAGGTGATCCACTTTTCATCACCAGTGATCAATCTTTTCAAAAATGGTTTGGTTTCATTACGTTTCAATAGAGAATCGCAAATGAGTACACGATTCATTAGGTTTCTATTAGTGAGCTCGTGTGTGTATTGATATTAAAACCAGCCAGACACAAACAGTACAACCAAAAATATTTTTCTTCAATTTTATACAAACAAAATACAAAGAAACTTTTCCCCGATCTATTAGAAATAGAAGGTCAAATGGAGTTTTCCTCAAGATAATGTTGTCGGAACAGTTTTTTAAACGTATGCTTATTCGGTGCTTTTCTTATATCAAATGGTTTGAGAATATGATCAGCAATTCAAGTTTAGAGTTCAAGAGCATTTTTAAAGCGGTACGAATATTCTATTGTACATTTGTCCGAACTCATCTAGATTACGCCTCGCAGGTATGTACATTAACAGAATTATTAACAGAATCGAAACTATACAAAAAAAGTTCCTAACATATCTCTCATTTCATTCTAACACTTACGTACCCGATTACTGTACGCGCTGTAAGAAATTTCATATACTTCCTCTATATGAACGAAGAAAAATAGCACATTTGTGCTATCTTTTATATATTTTTAGCGACACAGTTGACTATCCTGAGTTGCTTTATAAAATAGGACTGCGCACGCCATCGGTGCCACTAAGTAAACATAATCTTCTGCACGTCCCTTTAAATAAAACTAATTTATTACAAGGGGTTGCAAAAGTTTTAATACTATGATGGTACAACAATTAGACAGATTTATTTAACACCAGTGTTCGTAAACTAAAGAATTTATGATAATTTTTTTAACTACATCCGTGTAACGTGCTTATGGATATTATTATTATTATTATATATTAACTTTTATATTTAAAAACATTCTGTCCTTTTTAATCTTTTAAATTCAAAATGCGTGGTAATGCACTATTTTAACTGATTTTACTGCGCACGCACACATTCGTAAGGATCGATCGGTAGGAAAAAACGTTGTTGCCCATAAATCACATTAAATTTGGGATAATTTCAAATAAAAGTTTACTCGATAAAAGTTCTCTCAATAAGACTTATTTACTTGTATTTTCAAAAACTGCAATAACGGTATCTCTCTATTTTTGAAGTACCGCAATCGGGTAAAAAGTAGCATATGAGTTGCCCCTGGTCATTAAATAACTATATACAAAATTTCATGAAAATCTGTCCGGTAGTTTTTGCGTGAATCGTGAATACACAGACAAAGAGACAGATTTTTATTTTGTTTGATGATTAAAATTAATAATGTATTTTAGTTTTTTTTTATTTCCACCAACAATATACATTCAGAAAACAACAAATAATATGTGCTTACATCTGAAACAATACTATTGTTAGCTGAAAAACTGGTGCCTAAATTAGGTAAAACCTGTATCTTAGGTCACCAGGTCTTCACCTGTATAATGAAATTTGTGTATGTGTTTGTGAGTAATAAGTAGAGTTACATAAATAAATAAATAGAGTATAGTTAAATATATATGTATAGATATTTTATTAAGTTACAGTAACAGACATAAATATTATTATTACACATATAATATATACTTTATAAATCACCACACTTTATTTTTAGTTTATATTTTTTTTTATTGTGTTCTTATTATATACATATATTTGATTGCATTAATAATTCAATACGTTTATAGACAATATAAAAATTATGGAAGTTACATCAAGCAAATTTTAATTAAAATAATAATAATTACTTAATTAATAATTCTTATTAAATTTTCAGTATCATCATAGCTTAGGTTCAGCAACCAGGAGGTAACCTTTTTTCGGAATTCGTATGATGATAAAGAATATACTTCCATTTTCCCGTTACATAAGTCATATAAATAAGGACCAAGAAAATCAAAAAATCTATGTGCGAATTTCGTTTTAAATACTTTGCTCGTGCACACCAATCTTCGCTTTTTGCTTTTGAGCTCTAGATCATAAAGAACTAAGCGATGTGGTCTTTGTACTCGTATAACCGATTGGACAAATAGCTGTCGCACAGATAGTACTTTCCATTCCTTGTAAAGTTCTTTAGTAGGGTAAAGAAAATTACGAAAGGATGCCACTTTTAAGATTGCTCTTTGGGCTCTTTCTAATAGTAATAGTGATGTTTTCGACGAGCCTCCCCAGACAGATATAGAATAGGTCACAAAACGATTGACACAATGCGTAATATACTGTTTTGATTAAGTTAAAATCAGCAATATGACGCATATTTCTGAATATATTAGTTTACGTACCCTAGTTTTTAAGAGAGTAATGTGCTTTTCAAAGTTTAGATGCTGATCTATAGTAACACCTAGATATTTAATAGATTTGGTAATGGTTAATTCTGTGCATGAACATATAGGTGTTTGACCACAAGAGTGAACAAACAATTTGTAAGTGTTTTGGGGTGGAAGAGATAACCGTTGAATACCAAAAGTAATGTACATTGTTTTGTCTGTGTTAATCGTCAAAAGGTTACAAGATAGCCACCGAGTGACGAGATTAAGTCCAATTTGGGCCATATCTAAAAACCTCCCCCCAATTGTCGCCCCAGAAAAGGAGACATGTATCATCGGCAAACCAGATGATTTTACCATGATCTAGTTTCAGGTTGCATAGCCCATTTATATAAGCCAAGAATAGGGTTGGACCGACTATACTGCTTTGCGGTACACCAAATTTAATAGGAAATTGACAACGAGTATAGTCGCTAATCTTGACGCATTGGGTTCTGTTGTGGAGGTAGCTTTGAAAGAGGTCCAATTGTTTATCCCTAACACCCAAAGTTCTAGCTTATTTAGGAGTATGGGGATAGAGATCGTATAAAATGCTTTAGCTAAGTCAAGAAATACATCAATACATTTTCTACCGGCATCTAGGTTTGACACTACGTAATTAGTTAGATCTAGTATTGCGTCATTAGTACATTTATTTTTACGGAATCCATATTGTTGTTGAGATAAAAGATTAAATAGTTATGCAACGGTTTTCTTTTATCATCCGAATTTCAATCTATAATGTGTCCAGTATTTTGCACGTGGAATAATGGTCATATCTTTTGAAATACAAATTCAGCAGACAAGTAACTTTTGTTGAACGAATTGTTGTCTTAAACGTAAACGTAACGTAACGTAACTTAATATTCAACATTACACCACTTTCAAACCATTATAATATAAATTATAAGACAAGAGCTCCAACCGCCCTAACTCTCCTCCGCCACAATTTTCACAGTAACAGAAGAAACAGCTTGTAATTATACTGGTCCTCTATACCCTCCAAACACAGCGAAGCAATCGCTGCTATCTGGCGGCATAAGTTAGAGGGTAGTAGTATTTATCAAGACGGACTCCTTGGCAGAAAAGTTCTACCACCTAGTTGAATTTTCACAGTCCACCCGATGGTAAGTGGATGCTACGACCCATAGACATCTACATCTATCCTCGATCAAGAATCAAAATGCAGATGCGTTGTCACCCCTGAGGATCACGATGGAATGCCTCGTTTCCAGTAAAAAGGGCCTCCGGTTCTCTACACTTACCATGCGAAACAGCAGCATTGAGCTGCTATTTTACGCTGGAATTCTGTGAAGGCGTGGTCCTACCCCGGTCGAGCCGACCCAAGTAGTTAGTTTGTACCAGTTCTGGCTCTACTACTTCTTAGTCAAACGATAATCAACCACAGTTTTCTAATTTTTAGGCGTTGCTTTGGCGAGTGAGAGCGGCCGCATAGTGGGTGGACAGCCGGCATCAATCGAAACCTACCCATCGCTGGTCCAAGTAGACTACCTCAACGTATTCTTTGAATTTTGGTCTCAGTCATGCGCTGCTAATATTCTAACTTCTAGATACGTTCTTTCTGCAGCTCACTGCTTTGATGGAGCGTAAGGAAAATTAATATTTTTATAAGAGTATCATTAGTGTGACTAACAGTAGTGAAAATAGGCCTCTACCATAGGTTGACTCATAGGGAGGATTTAGCCATAGTTGCCACGCTTGGCAGGCAGGTTGACAACCGCATTTTTTTATTATTTGAGTTGTTATCAGGAAGATACTGCTGCCCATTTTCTGATTTAATTTCCCTCTGTCGCCTCTTACCACACCGTCTTAGATCACCTGATGGTAAGTAACTACTGCAGTCCATGGACAGCTCCAATCAACTTCAACCAACGAATAATTTACACAAAGAAGACGCCTTATCATCCCTGAGGACTATACCTCTTCTTCTTCTTCATCAACCCATAAGTTTACTGCTGGACTAAGGCCTTTCCCATTCTAGAAAGGATGTGCCTTATTCGTCAGCTTGGCAGGCGGAATGGTTATGCAGTACCAGAAGTCTCATACTTTTAACGCTTTTCCCTTTATCTGATGCCATGAGATCTTTTTAACATATCCCATTTATAATACGATGCACATTTTACGAACTTTATAAAGAAAGATCATATATTCATAGTGTTATATTTAGAGATTAAGTAAAAAATATTCTAAAATATTTAAAAAAGTGTGCTTCACAGCTAAGGTTTTACATTTAAGCAACGAAATTAAAACTACATCCAATAAAATTAAAATGACGTGGAGTTTAGTGAATGAAATGAAAAAAAAAAATGAAACGGACCAAATCGACGTGGTAGAGCCATGCTGCAGCTATATTAGTAGTATAGTTGTAGCACGAATGGGTCGGCTCGACCGGGGAAGGACCACGCTCTCACAGAATACCAGCGTAAAATAGCAGCTTAACACTGCTGTGTTTCGTATGGTGAGTGTAGAGAACCGGAGACCCTTTTTACTGGAACAGAGGCATTCCATCTTAGTCCTCACGGGTGACAACGCATCTGCATTTTGATTCTTGATTGAAGCTAGGTGTAGATGTCTATGGGTCACAGCAACCACTTACCATCGGGTGGACTGTGTGCTCGTTTGTCACCCTATCCTATAAAAAAAAAAACCACGCTACTCGGATTTTCAATTGAATATTTACAATTAGGGTTTTATTATTTTATACACCGGGTATCGGGTATTATTATTTTATATACCCGGATATACCCGGGTACCCGGTTATTAGAAATTTTTGCAGAAAAGAGTCAATTTTCTTATAATAATCATGTTTTATTTTATTACGAAAGAGTAAAGTATGGCAATCAATAAGTCTCCTTAACTTATAGTACAATCAGTCACAGTTAAACAGCCTTGTTCTCATTAACTAATTAGGAACTAAAATGACTTTTTACTAAAATAAATACTGTTATAAAATAAGAAAAATATAACTAAATAAACTTTCTTCTCTGACACGATTAAGGCACACATAAGGGGCTCTTTTTCTTCTTGACAGAAAAGGGCTTTCAAGAACGCGTGCAATGAGTGGTCCGAAAGCCGGTTTCTGCTTTTTGTTACAAAATTTCCGGCGGTGGAAAAAGCTCTTTCACTATCAGTTGATGTTGGTTTCACGGATAATAGAACCTTAGAAAGCAGCTCTAAATGTTGAGTCCTTTTCTTTGTATTTTGATGAATTCTTCGTTCAAAGTGGGTACCCGGGTACCCGGGTCTGACAATGAAATAATACCCGGGTACTAAAAATTTCATATACCCGGGTATACCCGGATCCGGGTTCCCGGGTAGAAAACCCTATTTATAATAATTTAACTCTGATCAAGAAGTTGCTATCGCTTTTGAGAAACATTTTACTAATGTTCTGTTTTAGACAACAAAATATTTAAATTCTACTCCTACTGTCGCTGAATCATTGCTTAAACAAAATGTAAAGGCTCATTCAAATACTTTTAAATTCCATAGAGTATTGCCAAAAGATATCGCTAAATATTTTAAAACTATTGATGTTAAGAAAACGGCAGACTTATGGCGGATTTCCGTTCAAGTTTTTGCATCTATAATAGATACAATAGCACCTTATCTTGCCACTATTTTTAATACATGTGTTTCCTGCTTTAATGAAACATAGTAAAGTCATAACTTTTTAAATCTGGTAGTACATTAGACCCCGCCAATTTAAGACCAATTTCGTGCACGCGTTTTGTTGTCAAAATTTAAGATGAACAGCTCATCGTTTTAGTAAGGTGATATGAATGTATTTATAATATTAAATGTGTAGAATATCGCGATGTTAAATTACGTTATATAGTATGAGAAGATACTGCTATCATTTTTGTTAGGTATTAACATGAAAGAGACGGCGAGGCGCGAAATTAAAAAAGTAGTTTTTTTGTATTTCTATCCTAGTAATGTTAAGATATGAAACATATTCATGTATTTATTTGCATTTTACTTTGTGGCGTGGATATATTCGTTTATGAACATCAGACTATGTAAATCATTCTCAAACTCACTCTCAGAATCGGAAAACATAGTATAAATTTGTAGTCGTAAGAGTGTCTGACGCCAAACGTACGTTGCATACGTAAACCAAGCTTGTACACCAACGTAGAAGCGGTAGCGAAGCCTCCATAGAAGCCGATAAGTTGTACTGCTGGTGCTGTATATTTTTTCCAACGAAAAAACAGCTTGGAATACTACTGGATATGATGATTTAAATAACTTATCTGGAGCCATTAAAAGGCATATGAATTCTCAAAAACACATGAATGCGGTAATTTCGTTTAGTAATTTTGGAAAAAATCGGATTGAAACATCTTTGTCGCGTCAGTTATCCGAGGAAATTACAAAACACAACATGCGTGTTGATCACAACCGTAGTATTTTTCAAAGATTACTCGATATTGTTTGCCATTTAGCACAACAAGAACTTCCTTTCAGAGGTCACGATGAGTCGAAAACTTCATTAAATAGAGGCAATTTTTTAGAACTTGTATCGCTTCTTTCGAAGTACGATCTCGTGTTAGAAAAACATATGCAGCATCAACAAAGCGACAAACGGCCGAGTTATTTATCTAGTACAATCCAAAATAACATTATTCATTCTGTCGCTCATGTAATAAAACTCGCATCGAGTACGAAGTAAAATTGTCAAAATTCGTTTCAATTATTATTGACGAAACTCCCGATGTTAGTCACAGAGAGCAATTGTGTCTGATTCTCCGATATTATTATGGAAACGATATTCATGACCGTTTTATGGGGTATGTAGATGTGTCTGAAAGTCGCACAGCAGACACACTTTGTAATATCATATTGGAATTATTAAACAAACATGACTGCACCACAAAACTAGTTGCGCAAAGCTATGACGGTGCAAGTATCATGTCCGGTGTCAGAAATGGAGTGCAACAAAAAGTTAAAGATGTTTGTCCCCAAGCCATGTATATTTGGTGTAATGCACACATTTTGGCATTAGTTTTATCTAAATCTTGTAACAGGATTGGGGAAGTCAGCACTTTTTTTCAGCCCTTCAGGCTTTATTTAATTTTTTAATAACAGCACAAAACGGTCGTCTTTTATGATGCACATTGCAGCAAAAAATTGCCTAATGCCCCGCAACTCGTTGGACGTATATATCACGAATTGTGAATACAGTATTCGAACAAAAGATAATTTGATTAATTTGTTTTCGGATATGTGCGACAATCCGCAGAACTGGGACGGCGATACGATCTTGGCCGCCGAGAATTTTGAAAACACATTGCGTTCATTTCATTTCAATTTTTCTTTCAATTTTCCACTGGTGTTTGAAAAACCGACTGCTTATACAATATTTTACAAAAATCACAAGTTGATGTCGGTTATTGCAGTAATAGAATAAAGGAGTTTCAGACGTGGTTACGTTCTGAATTTTAGTCAGATTTTGATCACATTTATGAAAACACATTGCAAAATAACTCTGCTCCTCGTTTGAGACGCAATGTGCGCTGTGCTCAGACAGAATACAAACGACTTTTTGTTGAAATAATTGATAACATATCTTCAGAAATTAATGGCCGATATTCTGAAATTTTCAAATTGTTCAACAACAAACTATTCGAAAAATATCGTTCAGATTTTCCTTTAGAGGCATTAGATTCATTATTTGAAAATTACGCAAACCATTTTGATAAACAAACATTGAAAAACTAATTGATTTCATTGTATTCCTCCCCTGAATTAAAAGACCGCAATGTTTTCGAACTCATTGACATTATAAACGAAAATAATCTTGAAGAAGCCTTTCCCCAGCTTTTAAAGTTAGCTTATCTTATCGTAACTATTCCAGCCACAAGTGAACTGAACTGAAGCGCATTCATACTTATTTGAGAAATACACAAGGTCAAGAGCGTCTTTCAGACTTATCAACTACCGCAATTGAAAAACAGTTATTGGTACAATTAAAACGTTCACCAACATTTTACGCGGACGTAATTAAATCTTTCCTTAAGAAAGAGACGATTCAATTAAAAATATAAATAATTTGTTGTTTTAATTTTGTACATAGTTTGTACTTTGTTCATGCGTTTCTTTTGTTCATGTATTATATTGTATGTAAATATCTTTTCTTTCGCTCAAGCAAACACAAACGGCTTTTTCAAAGCCACTGAAGGTATGCAATTGCTGATATGTCATACAATCTATCTAGCAGTAGTATGCCTTCTGTGTGCTTTGTTAAACACGTCCTCGACAGCACTGAATATGAAACTGAAGAGTGGAGACAGATCAAGATTGGTGTATTTTATAAAATTGCTAAAAACAACAAAACCATATCTTGGGCTTGCCCTAGTTTGGAACCTAGCTTCGCCACTGCGTGGAAGCGTTGCATCGCATACGTTGCGCACGTGGGATCAGTCTGTTTCTCCCCTAATAATCTACATTTAAGGACTTAGTCACAAAATAAATTTTTAAATAGTTTGTATAACCTTTCATGTTGTATAATTTACTTTAAAAAAAGTCCCGCTGGATTTCTTGCTGGTTTTTCCCAAGTCAAAAGTTTTTTTCCGAACCAGTGCAGTGGTATTGTAAAAAATGACTTTCAATAAGAATTACATGCAATCTATATTGAATAAAAAATTATTCTATTATATTTTATTCTATTCTCTTCTATTCTATTCTACGGGACAAAATGGGACGATAGATTGTCTTATAACGGCACCACACGACAAATCCCACAGACTTTATGTGTTCTGGTTCTCCATGCCCTTCGAGCATGATTTCGGGACTACGCCTAGGGATTAGGAGTACCGGAAAGACGCGTTAGAACCGGTGCCAACTCCGGAGCACACGTCCTCAGCACAATTGGGGGATTCCGTCAGGCCCACTCGACTTGTGGATGTCCAGGAGAGGAGTGGTTTGTTTCCTTCTAGCGTCTTTTACGACACCCAAGGTGCGATATGGGGTAGTGGATATTCTCGCTCCGCCACTACACTTATGGACTCGCAGGAAGTCAATGGATGCAGGTGGCTCAGGACCATGCTTTGTGGCGTTCCTTTAGGGAGCCTTATATTCAGCAGTCGACTTGTGATGCGCTGTAATGGTGATGATGATGATGATAATGACAGCCACAGAACAATGTAAGGTGATGAATTCTCCGCTACCACACGGCCACATCATCATTAGCTTATGTTAAATCACGTTTTAATTGTTTCCAGCTTGTACGCACCCGTGTGGCGACGCATCAGAGCTGGTACCACCGATCGCAACTTCGGCGGGGTTGTGGTGAACGTGGAACGAGCATACAACCACCCCAGCTACGGCCAATTGGGCTATGACGGCGATATCACAGTGGTTCTGCTACAGACACCCCTAACATACACACCAGTGATACAGCAGGGTACAATCATCGCACAGGGCGCGGTGGTCCCAGATAATGTCCCAGTGGTGCATGCTGGTTGGGGCTCAACTTCGGTAAAATATTTTCAAGAAATCTTATTATATATATCACGGCTAAAAGTCGAAGTACGATAAGAATTAGATGCTGTCGATTGCGGCTGGCAAATAGAAAAATAAGTTTGTTGAAAAAAAAACTGAAATATACTGCAGCCGGAACTGACGGTAACCGTTACAGCCTATCAAAAGTTCATTTGCTGAATAATTATAGGCCTCACCCATAGATTGCCCCATAAAGTTATAGTCATTACGCTGCAATGTATTAATTGTATAGTTGTAGCACGAATGGGCTCGACCGGGGAAGGACCACGCTTTCATAGAATACCAGCGTAAAATAGCAGCTTAATGCTGCTGTGTTTCGTATGGTGAGTGTAGAGAAGCGGAGACCTTTTTACTGGAAAAGAGGCATTCCATCTTAGTCCTCACGGCTGACAAAGCATCTGCATTTTGATTCGCAAACGAGGATAGATGTAGATGTCTATGAGCCACAGCAACTACTTACCATCAGGTGGACTGTGTGCTCGCTTGTCACCCTTATCCTATAAAAAAATGATATTTGCCATAGTTACAACGCTTGTCAGGCGGGTTGGCAATCGCAGTTTTTTTT
Source organism: Parnassius orleans (assembly GCA_029286625.1). NCBI lineage: Eukaryota > Metazoa > Arthropoda > Insecta > Lepidoptera > Papilionidae > Parnassius > Parnassius orleans. Next base: position 9,278,313 of record JAGSMP010000009.1, read on the forward strand.
GTTGTTATTAGAAAGATACTGCTGCCTATCTCCTAGTTTGCTTCTCTCTTTCCAAGTTTGTTTTTCTGTCGCCTCTTATGACACCCACGTGACGATGTGGGATAGTGGATATCTTTACACCGCCAACACACTGTTAAATTAATTCTGATTAATTTAAGATTTTAAGTTTTCGAGAAAACTTTAATAAGACATATAGTTTAGCCGGCTACAACTAGGTGCTGCCACTTGCAATTGATAAAAAGAAAAGCGATATAAAAAAATTAAAAGATCCACTTGCTGATCATAGGCTTACCCCATAGATTTCTTCATAGGGTAGATATTTGTCATAGTTGCCACGCTTGTCAGGCGGGTTAACAACCGCCGCTGCCTATTTCCTTGTTTGTTTTCTTTTATCACCTCTTACGGGCCACGGGACGATGTGTATTAGTGAATATTGTTATATCGCAAATTACCGTATCTATTGCTATTAACAATTTTGTAAATTTGTCATTATTACGTACCTATAACGAATACATCGATTCGATCGCTCAAAAGTTGACTTTTGCTCTTAGCTGCCTTCTACTTATCGTGCTAGTACGTTAACTTATGTGTATTCTATTAATTTATTCATGGCATAGTAAGGTTAGAATAATAATTAAAATTACTGACTTCTATTAAAACTTTGACATAAATACGAAAACACTTATTAAGTAATATCAGCGCAATAGGTTAATAACTATGACTTCTGTTCAATTTGACAATATAACGAAAGTACATATCAAGTAATATCAGCAACAATTAAGATGTGACCCAAGGACCACCCCAAAGCCATACATTAATATTATTTATAAACTAGCAAACCGCCCTGGCTTTGCATGGGTGTGATCTATTAATGTGGCGTTATTTAGATTATTTAAAGTAATCATCAATACCACTTATTTAATTAATTTCTGATTTCACACAAAATACTACAAGTTTTTAGGTTAAAATATAGCTTAGATTACTCCTGGCATTGCTCTCTATACGTTAGTAAAGTTTGATTAAAATCGGTGCAGCCATTCCGAAGATAAGCCCGAACAAACAGAGTGACAGACAGATGTCGATTACGGTGAATCCTACCAAGTTGGTTTGTGTCAAACTGAGAACATTAAAAGTCGCTTAACTAATATTTAACTAACCTTTTGCCAACAGCAAGGTGGCAGCGCATCTAACGTACTTCTTGACACCACTATCTACACAATAAATAACGCACTCTGCGCCGAGCGTTACTTTAACCGTCCCCGACCCGGAATTGTCACTGAAAACATGATTTGCGCTGGTCTTTTGGACGTTGGAGGTCGCGACGCTTGCCAAGGTGACTCCGGTGGTCCCCTTTACTACGGCAACGTCATCATCGGTATCGTCTCTTGGGGTAATGGCTGCGGTAACGACACCTTCCCTGGAATCAGCACCGCAGTGGCTTCATACTCAGACTGGATTGTATCTATCGCTTCTTAAAACTTTTAATGTACAAGTTATTAAAGAGCTAATAAAATGTTTTTTTTATCTGGTTTTAATTGGAAATTGTTTTAATAATTTGTTATCATCTGTAAAACAGCGACATGTCATCAAGGTACTAATTACATTATGTAAAAAAAAACCGTGTCCAATGTGTGAGGATGTTTTTAGGTACGGTGAGATGATTTTGATCACGATGTAATCATTTTCGGAGAATAAATTTAAAAAAAAATTTATAGTCCACAAAAATATAAACGAAAATTTTACTAAATGCGGAAACTTGGACATGGCAATACAAACCTACGACGCGGTAAGGAAAACCGCAGTCGCTGACGCCGATGATGCCAATTTATAAAATTTGCTAAATTTTAAGCAAATTGTAGTAAAAATATGTATTAAAAATATATAAGTAACATTTTTATATTCATTTATAATATAATACGATATCTTAATTTTTTTGGTAATGGCATTTCGGTACTTATATGCCCCTTACGGATAGTTAGTAATAATATTATTAGAAATTATTCTTAAAATTATTTAAATAAAATATTATTACTCAGTAACAAACTTTCTTTACATTTAGCAAAAGTATGACCACAACGGGTATAATAACGACAGTGAGACTCGTAGAATTACCGACCGATCCCTCTTACTCGCCTGCGCGATACTTTATATTCCTAGAACGAGTAAGAAGAAAATACGAACAGGCGGGACAATCTACTATACTCTGACGTCCTCGTTAGGTGTAGAAGATTGGCCTGCCTGATCTGTAGGAGAGCTTTCTAATAGAACTGTGCCTGTGCCTTCGTTTTGCCCTGTAACTAGACGATCATATTACATAAACGGCAGATAAGAGCAAAAAATCTCAGATACTTATAAGGTAATGCGCATTTCTCGTTACATGTCATGACATTTCGAAATATTAACTAGCTAAGACACTAACAGACCAACAGACCCATTCCAAGTCATTTGGTCGCACTGTAGACAGTGGCAATTAGCGTATCTCCCAGCGGCTGTCGGTGTAGGCACCAAGTAAGCGTACCGCCCAGATTTCAACACTATATTATATTATATTTCTCAAACTACTTTATATTTCACTATATTATATTTCTCAAACGTAGTAGAGCCATGCTGCAGCTATATTAATTGTATAATTATAGCACGAATGGGTCGGCTCGACCGGGGAAGGACCGCACTCTCACAGAATACCAGCGTAAAATAGCACCTTAATGCTGCTGTGTTTCGTATGGTGAGTGTAGAGAACCGGAGACTTTTTTTTACTGCAAAAGAGGCATTCCATCTTAGTCCTGACGAGTGACAACGCATCTGCATTTTGATTCTTTATTGAGGATAGATGTAGATGGTCTATGGGCCCCAGCAACCACTTACCATCGGCTGGACTGTGAGCTCGCTTGTCACCCTTATCCTATAAAAAAAACTATAGGCATAGGCACCAAGTTTGCATACCTCCCAATGGCTGCTGATATAGGCACAAAGTTTTCGTATTACCTAGACTTTAACACTTAGTCTCGCAAAATAGGTATCCATTTTAATTTAAGATTGGAATAGATGTAAAAAGACAGGTACTTATCGGTTTCAGGTGCACGAAATAAATAAATAATCTACTTTGCCTAATTAAAAGATATGAAGATAAATGTATTGCGAACCATAGAATTCCGGACTTCTAAAGTTCACCACACATTGTCATAAGAAACGGCAACTGTGTGACATGGCACTCACAAACCATTGCAGACGGATCCCACCGCATATTGCAAAAGGAAGAAGGCAACTGCGCAAAATTTACGCATTGATGATTGCAAAAGGCAACTGCATGCAGAGGCGTAGGTCAAAAGGCAACTGTATGAAATATTACACATTGCAAAAATAAAAAAGGCAACAGTGTAAAATATCACACATTGCAAACGACATCACACAAATTGCAATCGTCATTAAGTCGTCTCGGTCGGATAGATATCCGCGTGACATGGCTCACCACTCGCAACGAAAGCTGAGCAAGCGTGTCGCTTACGTAGTAACATTATTTAATCTGTGGTCAGGCTTCCATTCAAAGCGCTAAAGCACCATGTAATCGGGGGCCGCTAGAGTTATCTTGCTGTAAGATCCACCAAGAAGTTGCAGGCTGTAGCGACGGTGTGGCAGCACGCATAAGACCTTATAGGGCCCCCGCATACCGGAGTCCAGCTTTCCCGTGGATTGCGACGATTTGTTCAAGAACACAAAATCACGGAAGGTGAGTTAAAGTTCTTGGCTGCCAACGACTCTCGTTGACGTAAGCATCTTACTGTTGCTGGTTAGCGTTGGTAGAGCAGACGCTCGCTGTCTCCAGGGTTCGACGCATCTGACCATGTCCAATTAACCGTCATGACATCTTCCTCATTGATCATTCTTGTAGTGACTTCTACGAACCTCTCGACATGAAACCCCAATTTTTAACCGACTTCAAAAAAGAGGACTTACTCAATTTGACTGTATGTTTTTTTTATGTGTGTTATTTATTTTTTCATTAGTTTTTTCTAGGTGAACCGATTTCGATGATTCTTTTTTTATTTGAAAACTGGTCTGACCAGTAGTTTTTGAGTTATCCTTAATCATTTATATTGAAATCGGTTGTACAATTTATTTTTATATTACCACTTGTTTATTACATAATATTCGGAGTGAACTGTAACACCTATCAACACATTAGAATACAAAAAGGCTATAAAAAAGCAATAAAGCATGTATATAAAATAAATTAAATAATTAAAACAAAAAATTACATTGTTTCATTTGCCACTATAATAGAAGAGGTCAGGGCAACCTGACTTTATAGATAAGATAGGTCGAATCTGTACTAAAACCAAATCAGCACGCTCCGACTCCACGTAGTCTTGTCTGCCCTACCCCTAGAGTGTTTTTGTAAAACCGTAGGCGCGGAGGGAGAGCAGCCGCCGCCCACCGTAGCACCTCCGCAACTTTGGCTGAGCATCAGCCGCTACGGCTCGCACGGGTGCCTGTGATTTGCTACGCAAGGGCGAAGGGGCTGCACTTCCCGCAACGCCGAAGCTGTTGCAGAAGTATTCTTGTGTAAAAAAGTGGAGTTATGATTTTACAAAAAAATAATTACTCGTAAACTATACTTATCCGCTAGGGGGAAAGGGTCTTCCCCTGCACCCCCTCCCTCGGACATGGTTTTTTACATATTTTATAGAGATCATACTTTAGAGCTACGCACAATATGTGGCACTTATTTTGTTCATATGATAACACATTGCCCATACTTGTATATTACTTTTTGAAAATCAATATTTATCTTTTTTTTTTCAAAAATCTAGTGACAAATAAACATACACATTCCAGCAAAGTACGTGGCTCCTGCGGTTCATGGACACCTGCAGCCAACTTCAAACAAAGAAGGATACAGATGTGTTTAAGTTTTAAAGTCAAAGACAGAATGCCTCACAGCCTGCAATCATACTGGATTCCCTATACCGTTATTTAGCGCCAGAAATAGGAAAGAGGTAGGTTCCATCCCAGACGGACTCTTGGGCAGAAAAGGAATTCTACCACCTATAAATCTGATATTTCTTTGCAAATAAATCTGCACAAAAATAGCTTAGAGAGATCCAGAGGATTTCTATTAACCAATTTCCATTGACTTTAGATAACATAATAATCTTTATTCAGGCAAATTAGAAATTACACCCATATCCAGTAAAATCAATGAATTTAAAATCAATTTTTACAATTAACCGAGTGGAGATTTCGTCTTGTATGTTGCATAATACTACTATAGAAAATTCCAGAAAAATCTTATGGCTGCCGATTAATGTCGACAGCCATCGTTCTAGGAAAATACCTTAGAGTCTATTATGTATACACTAAGTAAAACATCCAGCGGGTTAGCCAAAACGACTTTTGTACGATCGTAAAGAGTAATAGAAAACGACAAAAATGAATGCAATCACCGCTAAGTCACGTGACTGTCGCGTCAACACGATTAACGTTCTGATAAGTCATTCCCATTCATTTTTATACTTTTCTACAGTGATCCTGTAGGTGACTTCCTACAGGAAACGATCGTAGGAAGTTATCTTGGCTAGCCCCGCAAATCAGCAACGAAGAGATCACTAAATTAGTTGCACTAATCCACCAGCCAATAATGTGGGGATTGCGGCAAATCGTCCCTACAACAAGTTTTATGTGGACCGATGAATAAGCATCTAATAAAAGTACCTATTCGCATATATGTAACTAACAAGAGTGTACAAACGGTGCGTGTTTCAAGATGTGACTTAAGTAACTGTGGCGTGGGCCTTTACTGCCGCAGTAGGAATTACAAAGTTGTAAATGAGCTTTGCAAAGAGCTAAATGCGCGGTGTTTACTACGTTAATAATTAAGTAAAATTGTCAATAAAATTTTTAATGTTTGCCCTCCCTGAAGTTGAGTTGAAGTTGATAATTTTGCTTATCGAACGATTAATTTTATCATCTTTATGCATTCACTTAGGAGCCATACATTGTATATAATTATTAAATGGGATTATTTAAATATTTGCGAGTTTTTATTTATATTTTAGGTCTTCTGGAATTTATGTGTAGAAATTATTTACGGGAATTTCACTGGCATATAGCTGATGTTATAAAGAGTAACTTTAAACTCTTATTTTAGAAAAATAATTAGGGTTCCATGCAAAAAAATTAATACCCATGAAATCATGTCGTAATAAATTCACGCGGGCGAAGTCGCGGGGAACAGCTAGTGTTACATAATTCTTAAAGTTTCCGATAGATGGCGGTATAACCATCTTGTTTAGACTTAAAAACTTCAAAGGACGCTGTTGCCTATCGCCGGTTTGGATTAAGTTTTTAAAGCTTCTCTTCTTCTGCTTACGTGACGATCCTCGCTATACGGAAGAGACCCATGTCTAGTTTCGGACTTTCATGTGCTGATGATGATTATGGTCTGATTGTCGCCTTGTCTATGATAGGTACTGTATTTTTACTCACTGCCAACTTATTGCATTAGCATTATAATAAGAAACCCAAACGGGTGTCCGTCTTGTCGTATTGAAGAGGCTAAGTAGCCTTGGCTTCGTCAGCCATGGTGAACTAAGACTAACTAGGTTCTCCAAGTGGCTAACCCAAGGTGAAGAGCCGGCCCGAGGTGGCCACTTTGAGTGGGCTTGATGAACCCACTTCGGATATCTGTTGTATCCAGATTTCACTCGGACACTTTTTGTGAACCCTCCCCGGAAGGACCTCGGAAGCCCTCAATACTAGAAAAAGTCCATGAAAATTTGGAAGGGTGGCTACGCTATGTTATAGATGTAACTTTTTTTTTATAAATAATATTAAGGCTAAAGGGCGAATTTTCTGAGCCTGCATTTATTTAAGTAATAAATCTGTATTTTTTTTAAATAGAATAAAGTTGTTAAACGAGCACACAGTTCGCCTGATGGTAAGTGGATACTGTGGCCCATAGATATCTACATCTATCTTCGATTAGGAATCAAAATGCAGATGCGTTGTCACCCTGAAGACTAAGATGGAATGCCTCGTTTCCAGTAAAAGGATCTCCGGTTCTCTACACTCACCAGAAGAAATACAATAGCATAAAGCTGGTATTTTACGCTGGTAATGAACATTCCCCGGTAGGACCGACACATTCGTGCTACAACCGTATTATAGACTGTAGCATGGCTCTACCACGTGTTATACATACAAACAGTCATGAAAATAGATCAAACTAATAAAAGCCTGTCAAGAAAGATATACCAAGTGAGTTCATTTAAAAATATAGTGAAAGTAGGTAGACAATTGGGCGTGTGCATTTCTCTGCATGAAAGAATCCGTAACGATGATATCAACATATAGTTCAAAGGATCTGTAAGGTGAAGTGGCATTTGGCCGGTTATACGGGTCGAAAAACCGAAAACCGATGAGGAAGAAAGGTTCTCGATTGGTAGGCTCGTACCGGTAAGCGACGAGTAGGACGGTCTCTCGCTACATGGAGTGACGACCTCTACACAGAAAGTCAATGGATGCTGGTGGTCCAAGACCGTGGTTCGTGGTATTCCTTGGGAGAGGCCTATGTCAGCAATGGACTTGTGAAGGGCTGTAATGATGATGATGAAAATTACACACACCATTTTCTGAATGCTAATGTAAAGACCGGTGCGTTAAGTAATTACATTATGTAAATAGCCATAAATCACGACTCGTCAACGCGGCAATGCATCGGTCGGTTATTTTTAACCTGCATCGCCCGCGTCAGTCGCTCACACTGAATCAGCTCACGCGAATAGACGCGCGTACGTTCGCGTACCGACACATGCCATTTTTAGTCCCGACTAAACGCACGTGAGAAATAGATATTAGAACGATCTACAACCTAGATAAAACTATTACATCATTCTGTTATGACTGATGAGTATATTACGGCTAATCATACGAGTAGTATAAAAAATGAAACGAATAGCCGGCTAAACTTAGGTTTAGTTAGAACGTGGGCTAATGTACGACAATATGCATTTGCAATAAACTTTTCATCTCTAAACAAATAATTTATTTATAATTCAAATAAGCAGCGGAACATTAATATAAAATATAATAATTATCGAGATCTGTTGAGCTTGCCGCCATCCCGGTGAATCACCTAGGCATGTCAACTCCGGTTATTCGGCGCTTTCTAACTCTGAGTACTTGTACAGACACGACCTAGTAGCTACGATTCTACACCAGGAGCTCGCTCTGAAATACGGTCTCGTAGATCGGAAACTGCCTTATTAAAAGTACTTGCCGGAAGCCGTGCTCGAAAATGACCGCGCCAGGCTCTACTGGGACCGGGCCATCATCACAGACAGGACTATTCTGCGAATAAATCTGATATTATTCTGATGGACCGGGTACAGTCAAGGATATTTTTGGCCGACATTACCATTCAGTATGACGAGAACCTCGTGAAAGCCGAAACAGATATGCGAACAAAATATCTGGTTCTCGCTCACGTGGTGACATGTGGGGTGGCCTGCCGACCGAAATTATAATTGTAGTCGTCTGTGCAAACGGGCTAAACCCGGTCAGCCTCTCGGGTCATCTGAGGTGACCGGGACTCCGTGACGGATCGCTCAGAGCTCAAATGTAGAAGTCGGTGCTTCACGATACCGCCCGCATAGTCCGCTGATTTCTTTCCCTTTCCCAAACTAACCCTCGGCCGTTTGGTCTTCCTTGGTTTTTATTTATTTATGTATTTTTTTTATTTTACTATATTCAGTGTATGTTTATGTATATTTATCATTTTCTTTTATATATTTATTAAGCCGAACCAGATGAGAATACTGTATAAATACATAATAATAATGTCCTCCCGTTCAAATTTCGGTCATAGTGTCCAAGTATTTACGCAAGCACAATAATACTCCGCACTTACTCCGCATTTTATACTTCCGCATAGAGTCCACATGATGGTAAGTGGATGCTGTGGCCTTAGACATCCACATTTACCCTCATTAAGAATCAAAATGCAGATGCGCTGTCACCCCGGAGGACTAAGATGAAATGCCTCATTTCCAGTAAAAAGGGTTTCCGGTTCTCTACACTTACCATACGAAACACAGCAGCATTAAGCTGTCGCCCGGTCGAGCCGATCCATTTTTGCTGCAACCATAATATAACTGCAGTGTGGTTCTACCACGTACTAACATTAAACATACAAACATGAGTATACATTTTTTTGTGTTTAGTTCTTTGAATTCGGCTTTTACTTTTTATTACAAGTTAAAAGCTAATTAGTTACAGCCTATATACCTCCCTGTACTGGGCACAGGCCTCCTCTCATTACTGAGAGGGTTTTAGGGCAAGGCAATGTCCGCCGCGCTGCCCCAATGCGTGTTGGCGAGCTTCACATGTCTTCGAAATATTTTTTTATTATTTTTCAGACATGCAGGTTTCCTCACGTTGTTTTACTTCACCGCCGAGCACGTGGTATTATAAGTTAATTTTTCTTAATTCTAATTTATTTTATATCATCTACATCTATGCTCTTCCATAACGTTAATGTTAGACCTTGTAAAGAGTCTATCACCACATTTTGCCCCGGGGGTGCCGTTAGAGGCGACTATGGGAAATGCAAACCCATAATGCCGGGCCACAAAGTACGACATCGGAAACGATCCCGTGTGAGGTCCATATAAAATACAGTAGGGCAACAAAAACTTAAATCGCGTAGCGCTCGATTTAAATTTTTGTTGCCCTAGGTTTTTATAGCAAACTAGCGATCCGCCCCGGCTTCGCACGGATGATTTCTGGATCTCAACAACAGCGCCACCTATCGAAACCATTCTCGAATCAACTTAATTACACACACAAAATTTCATCAAAATCGGTCCAGCCGTTTAGGAGGAGTTCAGTCACATACACACGGACAGAAGAATTATATGTACATGGTGCCTTAGTTTTTCATTTTATATTGTATTTTTTTATTTGAAGTAAAATAGTTACAATTTTAAAAATATACCTACTTGATTTTTTAATAGCGAAATACCTATTATATCACTATATTTAAATTTTTAAGCATCCTGTACAGAACCCGAGGTACAATTTCCATTTGACTATCAATTTGCATAGTTATAAATGAAAATACGTGCAATATGGAAAAGAGAAGAAAACATTACAAATATTGATATCTTAAATAAATTTACGGATTGCTAAGTTTAAAAAAAATATCGTATTAATTATTTTTCCATTTTGAATTATGTTTCACAATAAATCAAATCTAAATACATTTAGTGCATTTGTAATAGCGAGAGATTAATTTCTATCTTGATTGACTATTATCATGCATTTTTTTATTCATGCCTCTGCGGTGATCTCCCAGCTAGTGTGTCTTATTATAAATCCATCACTGATGTCGCTTGACAGCCAAACGGTTTTGATTAACCTTTCGTACAATGAACAAGAGCCGTGGTAACCCTACAATCGTTAACACCAATAAAATGAAATTATCAAATTGAATGACTCATCGCTGAGATACGTATGTCAAACTCATTCGGTTTTATAGTTTTCCATTAGTGTTAACGACCATAGAATATCAACTTGGCTAACTACGCAGGGCCCGCCGCAAATGTCACAGTACGCGTGCAACCCGGGCTCGAACTTTGCGAATGAAATTGTAATTGCAATTTTAAGTGCTGATACACAGTCTTAGGAATCATGTGCTAATTATGGCGGCTAATTACAGTAGGACGTAAACAGGTTGTTATTTTATATTTTATCTTTATTATTATCATAGTCAGTCAGTTGTCAGGAAGAAAGTGCTGCCCATCTCCTGTTTCATTTCCCTACGTCACTCCTCACGACACCCGCAGGATGATAACATGCAGTAATGGATCCCTTACGCCGCCACTGCATGTGATTTTTCTACAATGGAGAAGCCAATGTCCAGTGAACGAGTTGACTGTTACGAGCCAATAAAGAAGTAGAAGATAAAAATAAATCTATTCATGTTTCCTGCTGTATTGTGGTTTTATTTTACATAGATACGTAAATCGTAGATATCCAAGCAAAAAATCGAAACCCAGAACAACTTTTTGTAGGCCATTCAAACATTTGTTACGTTCAGGATTCGAATTTAAATCATCATCATCGAGTTTAAATGGAAGATATGGACTTTCATTTTTTAAATGTTTCAATTTCAGACAGTACCCTACTCATCTACATAAGAAAGCCGGGAGTGAAGCTTGTATAAAACTAAATTTACAACTGTCGGTCCTCCTGATTCATCTTGAACGGATTAGTTATTATTGTAAACAAGACCTTTTAACAAACTAAACACACGGTCATCATTTAAAACAGGAGCACTCTATGAAGAGTCGTGCAATACTTGACATTTAACAATTTACAGAACTATAGACTCAATTTCCATAGATAAATCAAAAGAATAGAGGGTACTTATTACGAAAAATATTTGTTTTGCACCTGCAATTCCACTGGTGTTACAGTTGTTTATGAGTGGCGGTAGTCATAAAAAAAGTTTAAATTCTATAAAAAAAAATTTGATTCAGAATTTAAACTTGAAATTTGTAACGTATTACACAAAATACATAGACCGGCGAAAGCAACGTCAAAGTTGCAAGACGTCTTGTACTGCGATCGTCTATTTGCCAAGCATGTAAAGCAAATCCTTCCAAACAAGAAGAGATGCTTTTGTCCAAAAATGGACTTTCACGGGCTGTTGAAGAAGAAGGAAAGAACAAAATACATCTACACAAGTATCATATCGACCTGGGAAGCACAGTCCTTGCAAAGAATCCCCGCTAATTAGCAGTGATGGCAACCGGATAACCTTTTTAACTGATTCACACTACCAGAAATTCCGTGTACACGTGGTAGCTCAGGGGTTTAGCGTTTGCTTTAATTTTTACAGCACGCGAGCAACCCGGGATCGATTCCCTCCGGCACCACTGAAATTTTTAATTTACCACGTGCTCGGCGGTAAAGGAAAACATCGTGAGGAAACCTGCATGTCTGGAAAAAAAAATCGACATGTGAAGTTCGCTAATACGCATTAGGACAGCGCGGCGGTCACTTCCTTGCCATAGAGCAACCATTTCAGAAGTGAGAGGAGGCCTGTGTCCAGCAATGGGACGTATATAGGCTGTAACTTTACTATTTTTTATACAACTAATCTATATTTTGATTCTTAACGGGGGATATATCTAGGTGCACGGTAGCAACTTAACTTAAGGCGGATTGTGCTTTTGTTTGTTATCCTTGTAAAAAATATTTCTTACTGTACGAGCTGCTGTGCTGTACAATCTTAGAAGTTGATATAAAATAGAAAAATTGAGTTGATAATGTGATTTAATTTGATAATACTGCTAGTGAGTACGATGCGCGACGGCGAATGAATGCGTACTGAATGGATGAGAAAGAAAGATGATACAATATGGTAAAAATGCTTAGTGCAAAAATGTGCGGTTTGTAAAGACCGTACATGCTGCGAGAGAGAGAGAGAACAGATGATGATTGATAGGCGATTACAAATTGATACTAATTGATAACGATGATTATACTATAAAAATTAGCTTATAAATTTCAATTAAAAAACTTATAAATTTCACACTTCACTACACTGCACTAAGATCACTAAAACGTTTGCAAACTGTAGGCGACGTCGACTTATCCAGTGCGCGTGCACTCAGTTCACCCGATGACGTAACTGCGATACCGCGGGGCTCGACCGATGTTGCTTGCTCTGTGTTTCGGTTCGTGCCAGTGAACTGTACATTCAAGCCAGCTGATCTTTCGCTTTGAGAGGGACCTTGTATACGTGCGGCGCATCTGCGGCGTAGACTCCTAAGGCAAATAATGTTGATGCTAGTATAGCTGCTCCCAGCAGAAGATAAATAAGCACATATTGATGTAGGTCGTGGTTTGATAACTGATTTACCATCTCTGTATCAGCGTCGCTTGTCTTCAGCTGCTCTATTTGGTGTCCAATACTTGACAAGTGTTTTCGATTCTCCTCATTTTCTGACTCGTCGATTTCTCGAGCCTTTGGAGGAATAGATGAGTTGATGACATCATTGATTGGAGGTATGTCTATCTTTGCAAGGACGGGCTTGATATTATAATTAGTGACCTGCTTTCTGTGTGAAAATATTGTCAATGTTTCACTTTTAATGAAACAGCCGTCCTCGAGAATGATAATACCGGCCTTGCTAAGTCGTTGCGCTGTAACATGATGCTCGCATATTATTCTTATCATCCTTTGATTACAGCAAAAGTACAGGTACGTATTTAGTTTGTTAAGTTCAACCCATATATCTTTGCAGGGCGAAGTTTTGATTTCACACTGACCTGTGTCTTCATTTTTGATGCAGAGAATATCGTCCGAATTCATATGGAAAATAGGTTTCTGTGGCGGGCAAAGTGAGTCTCAGCGTTGAACTGTACATCTTCGAACTTCTTCTTCTGATAATGGTACGTACGAGTCCTTTTGGATGTTGATCGCGATATGATCTGCGATAGGTGTGATGCGGACCATCTGTTTTGTACTTGCTGCGGGATAGATATAAGCCTGTAAATCTCGTAGGTATCCCTGCTTACCAACGGGATTTTGATCTCGAAAATAAAGTATTGGCTTGTCATCCTTGCTTTTACTTCCAGTAAATGATAGAGTCTGGATAAGTTGTTTTGGATGTTGTTTATAGGCAGAGCTAATTCCTTTGATAATTGGCCAGAGATAATATTTAACTCTTCATTCAGTTGTTCAGGCGTTAATAAATAAACATTAAACTGCCCATAGTGGATGTCTGTGATGGTCTCCACCAACGTTTCTTGAATGTTTTTAAGATTGGCCAAAATGTTGTTTGCTATCATGGATGAGAGAATAAATTCATTGATGATTTTTCGGTCTGAATTTCCTTTGTTATGATGTTGGCTTTTTTCTAGCTCTATGATGTGGGCATTGAAGATCTTGTACTGCTTGTTAATAGACTCTTCGATTCGACTCAAAAGTTATATTCAGCTTCAACCACGGATGTTTGATTTTTCCATAAAAGAGCAAGATGTTTCTGATTCATCCTGATTATATTGATGTCTCTATTATTTTTGAGCAAACTCTTCGTCTAACACACCGAACAAGCTGTGCGCTAGGTATCCGACACCGTTGATAAGCCCGCGCCGGCGTCTCGAGCGCGTGTATTGCTGACCGAGCAACATATGATGATAGTAGTCAGTTCAGTGGCCTCATGACGTAGTTGTGACAACATTACGTCACATTTTGTTTGTTTGGATATCTTGGAGCATATGTTATCCAAATAATCGAAGTACTTGCGATACAATTCAATGCCTTGCCAGTACGGATTCATTTCGTAGTAGACAATGAGTTCCACTGATCTCTGACAAGGTGCATGTTGGAAATTTTGTCCAAATAAATGCTCTGATTATTGCTTAGACTAAGTAGGTTGAAGGCACACTGAACGGGTGAAATGATGGTAAGTAAAGTCAACATTGCTAAAGCTATGAAGTTGCATGATTTTTGCTTCGCGTTCTTTTTGCTTTGGTGCTTTTGCTGTAGACTCCTTATTGTGATTCCGAATTTTGCTCGCTACCAACGTAATCATCTGATAGAAGTGGTGATATTTTTGTAATAGGCCTCTTGATAATGTTGTTTTAGTTTTCAGGGACACCACTCGGACCAGATCGTCCTTTCCAGGGTGAAGTTCAACAACTCTGGCAGCGCCCACTTGCCGGGAGGTAAGTTGACGTCATGTGTGACGACAACGTCACCAATTTTCATGTTTCTTTGCTTCTGTTGCCACTTGCTTCTAGCTGATAGTTGGCACAGGAACTCGGACTGCCATCTCTTCCATATGTCGTAGAAGATTTTCTGTACCAGTTGCCAACGTGTGCGCTCGTCCCTTTCGGTTTCGATGATGGTGAGGTGGGGCCACTCGCCAGAAAATGTGACAGGGTGAGGAAGTTGATGTCCTCGGATCTTCGCTCAGGGCGCACAGTGGCCTTGAGTTCAGGCACGCTTCCAGCTGTGACAACAATGTTGATAGCTCCTCAAATGTAAGCTTTTGTGCTCCGATGACTCTTCGTAAGTGGAATTTTAGGCTTTCACCGCCGCTTCCCATAGACCTCCTGCACTAGGCCACGAGGGGGCGTTGAAGTGCCATTCGATCTCCATGTCTGATATTGCTGCGAAGAAATCATCGTCCAAGGCTTGTCGAAGATTGATGAATTCCTGCTGTAAGTGTTTGTTGGCGCCGACGAAGTTGGTCCCGTTGTCGCTGTACAGGTGACGCGGTGCTCCACGGCGCGCTGCCATTCGTCGGAGTGCTGCGAGGAATGCTGATGAGGAGAGGTCTGATACCATTTCAAGGTGTACGGCCTTAGTGACCATACACACACAAAACTGCGACGTATCCTTTCGTCGTTTTTATGCCTCGTCCTTTGTTTGCTTTCACGTCGATGAAACCGGTGTAATCGGTCCCAACGTGGTAAAATGGCCTGGTTGGGTTACATCTTGCTGACGGTAGGTCTCCATGATTTGAGTCTGTTTGATTGGGTTGTGTCTTCTGCAGACAACACATTCACGGATGCGTTTTTGACAGCCCTGTTGCCGCCAATAATCCAGTAATGCTGTCTCAGATTCGATAGAGTCAGGCGGGCTCCACCGTGGAAGGTGGCCTTGTGTGCCTGATCGATTATGAGCTCAGTGAAGTGTCCGCTGTGTGGCACGATGAGAGGATGCTTCATGTTTTCATCGATGCTTGCATTATTGATCCTGCCACCAACTCTTAGAAGATCGTTTTATCCAAGAATGGATTAAGGGACAGTAGTTTGTTGTTACGCTTCACTTTCCCCTGCTTCTTGATGGTAAGTATTTCTTCATAAAAATACTTTTCTTGTATGTGCTTTATAATAATGTATTTTGCTTGTTTGATTTCAGGTGCAGTTAGATACGGCGTCTTCGGTTTGGAATTCGACACCGCCCGCAATACCCAGGTAAGTATACGCGTCACTCGCGTCATACAGCTATGTTTGTTTATCAACGCTTCGATTACGTCAGAGCTGTGACGTTGAATAGTGACGTTGGTTTGCATTGCTTTCTTCACTTCTTGATTCGTAGTGTATGTTTTGTGGTGGTTTCTTTTGATATGTTTTCAGCCATGATGGGCCTTGCCACCACAAGGGATGATTTTGAGGATTGCTGTTGATACCCCACGGCTGGCGCAGTCTGCTGGATTATCAGTCGACTTGACATACTGCCAACAGTCCGCAGGTATGATTTCTTTGATTTGTTGTACACGGTTGGCGACGAATGGCTTCCAGCGATTGATGTCGCCTTGGATCCAGCCGAGCACAGCTGTTGAGTCTGACCAGCCGAAGGTCTTGATGTTTTGCTCTGATAGACTGTGTTTGACTGTCTGCATGAGTCTTGATAATAAGTGAGCGGCACACAGTTCTAATTTCGGCAATGATATGATTTTTGATGTCGGAACTAGTTTTGATTTTGCTGCTATCAAAACTACTGCTTGTTCACCTTGTTTCTTGCTCTTGATTTTGCTGTAGATAACACAAGCGTAGGCACGTTCTGAGGAATCGCAGAACCCGTGTAGCTCAATGTCGTCGTTCTCATAACTTTGAAGCCATCTTGGTACTTGGATTTGATTGATGCCTTCGAGGTCATGTTTGATCTTAGACCACTCTTCTTCAATGCTTAGTGGAAGTTGGTCATCCCACTTCAAATCTTCTTTCCAGACTGATTGGAATAAGAGTTTCAATCTTGTTGTTACAGGACAGAGCCAACCGGCCGGGTCGAAAACCTTTGAGATGTCTGAAAGTAGTGACCTTTTTGAGGCTGGTTTGTCTGTTGATGTGTTGATTTTGAGCTCAAAAGTGAAGACGTCCTTCTGAGGGTTCCAGCGCAGTCCCAGGGTCTTTGTTGATTCTTTCTGCTTGAAATCAAACCCAATTTGATGATTGCTATCTGTGTCTGATCCTGCTGCTTGTAGTAACTCATTGCTGTTTGAGCACCACCTTCAGATTAAACCCCTGATCTGAGTAGGTTGATCAGATCTGTTTTAATTTTAGAGCAGCTGGGATGCTGTGCTGACCGCTTAAGACATCGTCCATGAAAAAGTCTCTCTTCAACACCTTAGCTGCTTCAGGGAAATGCTGTCCTTCGTCGCGTGCTAATTGCTTTAGTGTGTTCATTGCCAGGAACGGCGCTGCTTTCGTCCCGTACGTCACAGTTAATAGTTCGTATTCTTGAAGTGGCTGATTTGATGATTCACGCCATATGATTTTTGTAGATGTTTGTCGTTATTATTGCAGAGGATCGCTCGAAACATTTTTCGATGTCTGCAGTGAAGGCGACCTTATACTGTCTCCAACTTATGATCAATGATAGTAAGTCTGCTTGCAGATTGGGTCCGTTGTACATCAAGTCGTTTAGGCTGTAGCCTGATGACGTCTTTGATGACGCGTTAAATACGACGCGTAATGCAGTTGTAAGCGATTCGGCGCGCTGTACACAATGATGTGGCAGGTAGCAACTCGTTGCCGGGATCGTGTTACTGTTACGAGTACATTGCTGCATATGTTCTAATTCAATGTATTCGCGCATAAAGTTTTATACATTGCTGCGAGGTCTTCGTTTTGGCGAATTTCTTTTCCAGCTGATAAAGTTGTGCCACGGCCTTCTGCTTTGAATCACCCAGCTTTTCTTCGAAGCCTGGTTTCATGGGCAGACGTACAACATATCGACCGTCTTCTCGTCGTGTTGTTGTGTTGTTATAATGCTCCAAGCAGTATTGATCCTCGGATGATATTGTTATTTTGTTGTCTGCTATGTCTTCGATTGTCCAAAACCTCTGAATATTTTGTAAATCGTGCAGAACAACATTACACTGATAAGACTTCAGGTTGCCGCAGATGATCCAACCGAGTCGTGATTGCTGAACAATCGGTTGATTTTCATCTTTTCTGATGATTCCACTCATGATGATGTTCGAGTAGATGTTCGCACCCAGTAATATGTCTATGGACGGCTGATATTGAAGTCTGGATCAGCAAGCCGTATGCCTTCAAGACGTTTCCATGACGGTTTGTCAAAGGATCTGTTCGGTAGATTGTTTACCAAACTTTTCATGATGATGACGTCAGTATTGAATGTGTATTCTGAATTCATAGATGATGCTGTTATAGTGATGATACCTTTGCAGTTATTTTCCTTTGTGCCAATCCCGAAAATAATACCCTTGCAACGTTGTCGTGGAAGGCCAAGTCTTTGAGCGGCATTTTCGCTTATAAGTGATGTTTGTGACCCTTGATCAATCAGCGCTCGCATCGTCAGATAGCTTCCATCAGCTGATAGCACCTTGATTTGGGCTGTTGCCAGGAGGATTTCGGCGACGTTTTCTTGTGAAACATGTGTCACGTTTCTTTGCTGTGTAACTCTTTGTTGCTGTCTCGCTCGCTCGCGTTGATATTTGATGCGTATGCTTCGTGCAATAAAGTATTGTGACCGCATTTGCAATGCGCGCATCTTTTGTCGGAAAACAGTCCCTGCTTTATGATCAAAAGACAGTTTTCGCATAAATTCAATTTTGCCACTGTTTTTCGTTTTAATTCTGGTGTCTGACCTAGAAACGATTTACAGTGGAAAATTCCATGTTGTTCATTGCACAATGGACACGTGTATTTATTCCTTGCTAACGATTTCAATGACTTCACATTTGTATGATTGATAAATGCTTTAGTTGATGCACCCGGTATGCCTTGGAATATTGAGCTTTTGGAATCTTGATAGTAGCTTGCTGATTGCTCCGCGGCGCTTCTTGCTTGCGTCGAGACGATTCTAATGCTGTGAATCGCATTTCCAAAAGTTAGAAATCCTGATAGCGTAGGCAATTCCTCGGATCTTCAAGATATTCGAAGTAGTCATTGTGTGTATCAGTGTCCAATTTCTGCATCAACAAATGTACCACCAAAGGATCCCAACTTGATGTATTCACGCCTAAGTTTTTACATGGACACTCTTTTGTGGTGTCGTGCAATTTTTCAGGGCAAATGATGATTGGTGTTGTTGTGTTGGCAAGCCAAAAGCGTGTTCATGTGAGAACTAAAATCAATCGTTTGTTGTTATACCGATGATTCAGAATTTCCCAGCATGTTTCATAGTTTTCGGAACTAATATTTAGATGTTGTATTAGTTTCTCGGCTTCTCCCTTGACCTTGCTTTTTAAATGTTGCATTTTTTGCACATTTGAAATGAATTTATTCTTGTGGATCATTTCCATGAAGAGATCTTTGAAAGATGACCACTGCTGATAGTTGCCGCTGAACGTAGGGATTTCCATTTTTGGCGTAGAATGCTTTTGATGAGATACGGACCACATCTTGCTGTTGATTGATTTTTTGATCTTTTTGTAGCTGTCTTCGAACATGTAGTATGTTTTTTCGTACTGCACATCTTCTGTGGTAAGCTCGCTGTCGATCTCCCAGTGTAAGGTCCACGGCATTCCAGCGAAGTTGTAAGTCACGTAAGCTGTCCTCGAGCTCCCACTTTTCGGTAAGTAACTCGAGATTAGTGGCATTGATTGCTCGTTCTAGTGCTTTAAAATTGCTTTTTTGTTTCCGGTACATCTCGTCAAGTTTGCTGTGGTTACCTCTGTCTACTCGGCTGGTGCTGGCCTGACCTGATGGGGACGCTGTTGCAGCCGTTGATGGTGGACGCCAATCTGTAGTCACGCCGGCTAAAGGAGTAGCAGGTCTCAGAACTGACTTCTTTTCTTGATCAGTAGATAGGTGTTGCTGGATAATTCTCCGACAGTCGGTGTAATATGACTTTGCTTTTTCAGTGATTTTCCAAGAAATAAGTGTAGTCTTGGTCCTCGTACTCACACAACTTGACATGATTGGCTGAACTCTCTCAGTACTGATCCAGAGTCTCTAGTCGCCTTGATATGTAAGATGGGGTTTTCTTTCAGCTCCATCTTTCTTGAAGTTGGTGAATAACTGCTCCATTGCTTGAAGAAGTTGTTGCTGAGTTGATAGTAAATCTTCCATTTTATTTGATTAATGGACGATTTGATTGATAATCCGGTGACGGATGCTTCCGAGTCACGGAGGTGATGCTGTTGCTAAGTGCTCGGTATCCTAATGCAATATATGCGCCTTCTCAATCTCGTCGGTGAGACCCGCTTGTGGGAGGCCGACTCGACCGATTCGCTATTGCACTTCAGACACAGAAACACAAAGACAAAAAATGTTTTTCGTGAGTGATGGCGTGATGTTTACCAATCACTGCTGCTGGTGATGGTGTGCGGTAGCAGAAAATTGTTCACTGCGCAATAGCTTTTAAAAATAACTTAGCGTTTTTGCTAAGTAGGCGGTAATACGTGGGCAGCACTAAACGGGCGAAACGAAGTCACGTTGTCGAACCGCGTGGTCCCGCTTTTCTCTTACCGGCACTAGATCAATGCTCGAAGGACCATTAAGATGTACGAGCTGCTGTGCTGTACAATCTTAGAAGTTGATATAAAATAGAAAGAATTGAGTTGATAATGTGATTTAATTTGATAATACTGCTAGTGAGTACGATGCGCGACGGCGAATGAATGCGTACTGAATGGATGAGAAGAAAGATGATACAATATGGTAAAAATGCAAGTGCAAAAATGTGCGGTTTGTAAAGACCGTACACTTACATTTTCTTTATGAATTTAATTTATTTTTAGTTATAGGGTCCTGTTGGTTACCCTTTGGGTACGGAAACCTAAGAAGGACACAGTAGGCCTTGAATGCGGTAGCTTGTTCTACCTCCGAAAGGACGACTATTTGTCTCGTGTGGTATCGGATGTATCACCCATAGCTCTCATTAATAATGTTGTAAAGATCTCAAGGTATGTGCCGACAAGGTTTGCGTACACACCAACAAATATAATAGTCAAAGAGAGAAGTAAAAAATCAATTTGTAAGTTATAGCGCACTCTAAACAATCCTCACTCTGTGGTTCTTTAGATTGGCGCCTAGTCGCCATCTTGGAAAATAACAGCTAATTGCGTTCGCGCACATCACTGATCGCCCGTCACCCATTTCGCTCGGCTCTGATTATTTATGGTTAGGCTAATAAGCCAGGTGACCGACGCTTCACTCATTAAATTAGATCTCTCGGAGCGCCAACTATGTGTTTGATCCGGGCGCATACCTGTCTCATTATACGTGGGCTGGTACTCTCCAGTAGTGTCCAATTTCTTGGTATTCACTGTGCTTATGTCTCTGAATATCTGAAATATTTAATTGACTTTGCACCATGAAAACAATTACCTCATAAAAATATTTCTTATATTTACTCGAACACTACAAATTAAATAAAACTAATTTTACGAATTTTATCGCGTTTAACTTTAACTTTTTAAATTCCACTTTACAGCAACCAACGGGTGCCCGAAACGTCGGAAATTTAACAAAGCTAAAATTAAAGGCGATAAAATTGGTAAAAGTAGTTTTATGAAATCAACTCATCTCTTGTTACGTATCGTGTGGTATAAGAGAGTCCATTAACCCATTTCATCCTACGTTGGTGGTATCATGTTATGGTGGTGTTATAAGGGGTCCATGAAATCATGTCATCCGGCGTGGGTGTCGCAAAACTTATTTTTATAGAATAAGGGTGACAAACGAGCACACAGTTAATCTGATGGTAAGTGGATGTTGTGGCCCATAATCTATCCTCGATTAAGAATCAAAATGCAGATGCATTGCCATCCCTGAGCACTAAGATGAAATGCCTCACTTCCATTAAAAAAGGTCGCCGATTCTTTACACTCACCATACAAAGTATACCAGTATTGACCTGCTATTTTACGCTTGTATTCTGTGAGAGCGTGGTACTTCTCCAGTCGAGCCGACCCATTCGTCCTTTTTTTTGTAGGAGAGGGGGCAAACGAGCAAACGGCTCACCTGACGGTAAGTGACTACCGCCGCCCATGAACAACTGCAACACCAGGGGAACTGCAGGTGCGTTGCCGGCCTTTTAGAAAGGAGTAAGCTCTTTTCTTGAAGGTCCCTAAGTCGTATCGGTCCAGAAAAATCGCCGGTGGTAAACTATTCCACAGAGAGGTCGTACGCGGAAGAAAACTCCTAGTGAAACGTACAATGGTGGATCGCCAAGCATCCAGATGGTGTGGATGGTATCGGGAGTTTTGCTACAACCATAATATAGCTGAAGCATGGCTGTACCACATAAAAACTATATGAAATGGCAGAGGAATGTCATGGCTTGCTATAGATGGCGGTGTAACCATTTAGATTACGCCAGACATAAGCTACCTATGTAGACCGACGACGGGCAGCAGCGTCAATTGTGCAAAGCGTCTGGTGCTAATCTATAAAACTACCTACAAAATAATAATGTCCTCCAGACCGAATTTCGGTCACCGCGGTCGGTCTCAACGGAGACCATGCATCTGTGCAGGACAGGACTATAGTGCCCGAATGTGTGCGCAAGCACAGGTGTATTCACTATTCGCTCACTCTCATAGTGTGATGGAACGATAATCCGACACGACCGGTCAGGCGCAGGACCAACGTGTTTACGTGTTTCCTGAGCATCGGGAGAGATACACAGCTAACTTCCAGACGGGCTGCTACTGAAAATTTCTTGACAAAAAACTAAAATACTGCGGTGTCAACCATGGCAAATAACCCGATGTGAGGCAGTCTATGGAGAGTCCTTTTATAGGTTGCTATGGAAGGATAGCGCATTATTGTGCATAATATTAATGCGAAGTCATTACAGTAATTCTTTATTCGATTAGATACAGTTCATAATCTTAATTAATAAATTAAACCTGCTCCGACTTCGCTTGGATAGGATCTATAAATGTGGCGTTAATTAGATTTAGTTTACATGGTAGAGCCATGCTGCAGCTATATTACTGGTATAATTATAGCACGAATGGGTCGGCTCGACCGGGGGGGGGGGGCACTCTATCACAGAATACCAGCGTAAAATAGCAGCTTAACGCTGCTGTGTTTCCTATGGTGAGTGTAGAGAACCGGAGACCCTTTTTACTGGAAACGAGGCATTCCATCTTAGTCCTCAGGGGTGACAACGCATCTGCATTTTGATTCGTCATCGATGATAGATGTAGATGTTTATGAGCCACAGCAACCACTTACCATCAGGTGGACTGTGTGCTCGTTTGTCACCCTTATACTATAAAAAAATTAAGACCATTTATATTATCAATTTTACGAGGAATTTTGAATTTTGAACGAATTTTTCGAGAAAGTTTTTAAGTCTAAAATATAGATATTTTGATGCTAATAACTTATATCGTACGCAATATTTCTTTAAAAGAAAAACGTACGGACCTAGTTTTTCATTATATCTACGACATTTCCAAAAATTATGAAAATTTGTTTATGTTTATGGGGGGAAATCGTAATCGTTTTTGTATGAAAATTTACAGCTTCACAACCCTCTTAACAAAAAAAAAATTCAACTTCACTTCGTTTTTCGGATAAACTTTAGCTTAGATCCTCTCGGCATTACTCTCTATCTGTCCGTAAAGTTTCATCACAATCGATACAGTCACTCCGAAGATCAGCCCGAACAGACAGACAATAATTTTAAAAGTGATCATTCATGTCGTAATGGCTTGTAAATAACCCCTGAGCTTAACAGAAGCCAGTTTATTCAATATTACAGACAAACACTACAATTTTATTTATATGTATTACTTAGTCAATAAATTGGATCGACTTGTCAACAACTGTATCCATTTCGTTTTCGGTCTTCGAAAGTATGACCACGTCTTATTCTATCGCTCTCAACTTAAATGGTTGAATCCTTTTAATTTGAGAGCGATAACGTCCCACAACGCAGGAATCTTAGAATTCTTAACACTCTTTTCACTATCCTTAACGACCCATTGCGCAGTTTTCCATTCACCGGCACGGCGACGGCGCCGTGGCGGTGAATGGAAAACTCTCGTTTTTCTCTTTTTTCAACTTCTCGTTTTTCCACTGCGCCGGTGCCGGTGCCGGTCTACGCTCGGTTTTTGGGCAGTACTAATACAGACTTCAGTTCTACAGCATGTAAAAATGGTCTCGTCAAGTCGTCGTATTTGTTTGTTATATCTCTTACATTTAAGACGAAAATATAATAAACGCAAAGAAGTCAAATTTTGAATTCGTCCAACCTTAAAAATAAAATACTTAGAAGGAACATATTATACCCTTATTTAAAAGTTGAAATGGACTCTAAAAATACTTCGACTACTTCCGCATGAACAAGGCGACGTTTGATCATTTCACAAGTCAATTTCGACTCTCAATCTCAACGCGTCCCTTCTACTTCGGTCCGCACACACGCACACACGCACACGGCTGCAATAGGTACATAAACACATGCAGTTTTGCCGGACGGCAACGAGTGGGAAGCTTGCTGTCACGGCACCGGCGACGGCATCACGGCACCGGTGGGAGTCATCGCCGTGACGTCGCCGGCGCCGGTAAGTGGAAAAACATGCCAAATATTTCATACATTTTATACATTTTTGCTTACCCGGCAACCGTGCTGGTGCCGTGCCGGTGAATGGAAAACCGCGCATTGGCCCCAGAGTATTTGAAATGTAACTTTCAACACCTGCGTTTTTAACAAAATTGCAATCTTCGGTCTCATAACAATCTCGTAAAAAGTGTTAAAAAAACTACGGTTGCCAATCTGCCTACCAAGCGTGGCAGCTATGGCAATTAACCCTTTGTGAGGAAGGTGTATTTCACCAGTTGATATTCATAGGCTGTTAAAGATGGATGCATAACGCATTATTGTACATAATATTATATCTTATATGTGCATATATTAATGTGAAGTAATTACAGTAATTCTTTATTCGACTACATTGACATCAATAAGTACATAATTGATCTCCATTAATAATATATCTGCGCACTATTGACGATACACCAACAGACTTCGAGACCGTTTCAATTTGCTGTATGCTTACGATCGTAAGACGCGAATAAATCTCCCATCGGCCTGATTAATGACTCGATTAGTCGAGTCAGCAGACGGCGCCTCGATACCTGGATCTGATTCTTACGATCCATACAATCCACTTCTATATCAAGAGCCCATCGCAAGTGGATGAGATATAGTGCTGTCTATATATTAGCGATTGTTAGCTTCGCAATAAATGAAATTTAACTGATCTATTGTTTTTCGATTCAAAATTATTTTATGCTTTAAATATGGTGTCATCTAGATATCTAGATACAATAATATAACGTTAGTCTCGCGCGTTAGGTCATTTAATTATGATATTCAAAATGTATTTAATAAATACTGACTTGCTCATATTTCAACATTAAAAAAGGTTTACAAATTTCCAAGTTCACTGCTAAACAGCCCTGCTAGCATGGGCAGGAGACAATTTTATCCCCGGGGAAAGGAGAAAATATTTATCCCCTCGCTTAGTTTTATCCACCCTTAGAGCATGGGCACACCGGTGGATATAATATCCACAGTAGATAAAATGGGACATAGACTTAGACTTAGATAGATTTTTTGTATGAATATAAACTTCAACCCACGTCCAATGAACTAGGATAAAATCATCCCTTTCAAATGTCAAAAAAGCATAATTTTTTATCTTTCATTTAGCTCCATGCTACGGACGGGGGATATATGTCTACTCGTTATGTCAAACGGGGATATACTTCTCCCCGTTTGACAAAACAAGATAATTTTATCTCTTGTCAGTGGATATAATCGGGGGATAAAAATGTTGTCCCCCGCCCATGCTAGCCGGGCAGAGACCCATAGATTGCCTCATAGTGGGGATATTTGCCTTAGTAGCCACAATTTGCAAGCATGTTGGCAACTGTAGTAATTTTTTTATTTGGAAAACGCTGCTGCTGTCCATCTCCTGTTTCAGTTTACCTATGTCGCCTCTTACAACGGAATAATACGGGGTAATGGATATTCTTACACCGCCACTACACGGTAAAGATATGCTATGGTTTAAGAAAAATTTATAAGCATTATTGTAAGCTTAATCCTGAGACTAAATTAACCTCGTTTTGTAATAAGACCGATAGCTCCTATGTTCTGTGATGTTAGTGCTGTTAGCGACTTGGCTTATACAGCTTCATTAAGATTATTAATAGAATCAGGTGTTACTTTGCGGAAATCCATCAATATAATGTATTAAAGATGTTGAATTAATCAGCTAAGAACCGCGTAATAAAATAAAATGATGTGTCTTTCCTAGTTTGAAGAGTCTCCCGCTAAGCGGTCAGCCACCTCAGAGTTTATTTCACCTTATGATGTATCGTATATAAGCGAAACACGTGTCGTATTATCGACGATAAAAAATATCGATATATCGAAATATCGATATTTTCTCATAAAAATCTCGATATATATCGTCGATATTTCTAAGTGCGATATATCGATATTTGATATTTATTTTAGAGTATCGAATTCGTATCAAATTCAAATGTTATACAAATATTATAGTTACAATTATATCAATTACATTTCCACAATTAAATTATTTCATTATATTATTTATATTATAATTATATTAGAATGTTCAACAATGATGTAATTATTAATTAGAATAGGATATTTACAAGTAGTCTAATCGTATATCAAAAAATGATAACAAAATGAACAAAAATTCATACCATTTTGTTAGTGAGATAAAAGACCTATATCTCGCTGACAATGAAACTATGGTCAGTTTTGATGTTCAGTCACTATTCACATGCTTACCTATTGAAGACTGCATCTCAATTATAGACTATCTATTGTGAAAGGAAGAGTTCTACAAGCAAGTAGACAGTGTGGCGATGGGCTCACCTGTATCTCCCGTAGTCGCCGACATATTCATGGAGGACTTTGAGGAGAAAGCCCTTCTTACTGCTCCTGTAAATCCAAGATTCTACAAGCGGTAGGTAGACGATACTTTCACAATTTTACCATCTGACAATGTAACTGCATTTTTAGACCACCTTAATTCCATAAACTCTAAAATACAATTCACAATGGAGTTAGAGTCAAACAATTCTTTAGCTTTCCTAGATGTTTTAGTCATCCGAAACCTAATAACACTATTGGTCACACTGTGTATAGGAAAAGACCCATATCAACCGATATTTAAATGGTGAATCACACCATCATCCATTTTTTTTTATAGGATAGGGTGACAAACGAGCACACAGCCCACCTGATGGTAAGTGGTTGCTGTGACCCATAGACATCTATATCTATCCTTGATTACGAATAAAATGCAGATGCGTTGTCACCCGTGAGGACTAAGATGGAATGCCTCTTTTCCAGTAAAAAGGGTCTCCGGTTCTCTACACTCACCATACGAAACACAGCAGTGTTCAGCTGCTATTTTACGCTGGTATTCTGCGAGATCATGGTCCTTCCCCGGTCGAGCCAACCCATTCGTGCTACAACTATACTACTAATATACTGCAGCATGGCTCTACCACGTAATAATACATCACAGTTAGCTACCGTGGGAAAATCTTTGTTTTAGAGAGCACGAGGGATCTGTGATAGAAAACATCTGGCCGCCAAGCTTCAGCACGTCGAGCAAGTATTGCAAGACAACAAGCTTCGGGTCCCGCGCCTACGTCACAGTGACCGAGTGAAGCCGGCCACAGTCGAGCGTGTGCCTGCTGTACTATCCTATGTCAGAGGAGTCACAGACAAGATCGGCTACATCTTGAAGCGAGTTTCCATTAAAACATAAGCCCAAATCCGTTCTATGGCAATGTAATGCCAATGATATGGTGGTAATCTAAGTACCGTATGACCAAGTTGTTCAGCGATTTCATCCAAAATGTAGTTTGGCTTTCTGGGTTTGTTTTCTTTCACTAATCGGACCAATTCGTGGTTCAACATATTTTCATTGGCTTCAATGCCTTTGCTCTACAGCCAAGATAGAAGCTTCAGTTTTCTGCTGCTGAATGTGGGAGCCTTGTCCTTTTGTAAGGAATGGTACAGCGCATTATCTATAATAATCATATGTGGTTCAAGAAGATTTTCCAGTAATGTTAAAAACCACTCTTTGAACTTTTCGAAATTCATCTTCTCATAATATTCTTTTGTTTTTGTCAATTTGAAAGCCAACAAACAATTGGGTACGAAACCGTTTGCCGTCCCTGCGTGCGCAATTGTCAGGCGTTGTCCTTTGCCTTCGGGCACTTTGGTGACTGATTGTGTCGTGTCAGTTCACGCTTTCGATACAGTGTGGTTCGCATTAAGCCACGTCTCGTCGAGAAATACGACTTTATTCCAATTTGAAAAATGTTTGACTTTTCTCAAAAAGTCCACCTGTGCCAAGGCAATATCTGTGCGCTCCATTATTATTTTTCTTTTATCGCATTTTTTATAAGCGAAGCCAATTTTGTGTAGTATGGTGGCCAATCACTGCAAACTGCCTTTAAATAAATCAGAATCTTTAAGGGACACTATTAATTTTCTTTTTGTTGGATATTCAGCACATAATACGCGTGCATATGGTTGCGTATTGCGGCGGCATCAAAGTCATCAATCGCAGTGATACTCGAAACTCTCTTTCTTTTCTTATTCGGCGTCGACATTTTTTTTCCGTGTTTCCTAGCGCTTGAGTTGATGATGGCTTGCTTTTCTTACGTTATATGAGACACCGTCGCACGACTGATGCCAAGAGCATCCACAACTCCAACCAACTTGGGTTACAGCAACAACGGTCCGCCATTTTGACACTCACGTTCAAAATAATCTCGCAAGCGAACCAGAAATTCGCGACATTCGCTATTTGAAACAGTATTTTTCGTTCTTTTCGGCATTGTGTAACCAAAAATAACACAAACTTAACGAAAAACTCAACAAATACAGTAGATAGCAGAAAATAACAAAAACTGAACGAAAGCGTATACAAAGCACTAATGGCGCGGCGTCAGAACTCGTACTGATTACAAAATGGCTGACTGACAGAATAGTGACAGGCTGTAGTGTTTTTTTCAGAATAACAGCTGATAATATAGGGCTGACACGCAATCAGTACATATTTACATGAGTTTTATATATTCGATTTATTTCTAAACCGATTTACGATAGTCTGTGGTTGTTCGTTATGGCACATCACTATCATAAGTGGGCGTTACCATCCATGAAGTACAACAATATCTGTATGACAGTTCATCTAAAACAATACGAAACCACACAATTAAGGGAGGGTGAGAGGTGTTCTTCAATTAGAAAGACACATCATTTAGTTTATTACGCTGATCTTAGCTAATAACATCTTTAATTTTTACAGCTTCAGCCGTGTTAGTCCTGTAACCACTGTAAGTGTCGGAAAAAGGTGACTTTGGAAATGCAAGGAAGATCTCATGACTTCCAATAGGTAACGATATAACCAACCCGTTTACGCTAGACATAAAATATCCGACGTTCACGTGGAGCATCGCGAAAAGTACGAGACTTTTTCTAATAAATAATAACTATCCCGTAACGCCAGACGTAAAATATTTCTTTTTTATTTTCATTTATTTTAAAAAAAAGTTAGGCAGTTTACATACATAAAATTCACAAGGACAAACATCCAGACCCGGAACAATCATTTGTAGGCCATACAAACACTTGTTACACGCGGGCTTCAAACCCGCGGCCTTTAGCGCTGCAACTCATTGCTAAGCCACTGCGTCACGGAACCGTCAAAATATCCGACGGTCACTTAGAGCAGCGTGAAGGCAAATCCTTCCTACAACGTGAGCGGCCCATGCCCAACAGTGGACTTTTACGAGCTGATGAAGAAGAAGTAGAAGATTACATTATTTTACTACGCTCAGGATTGACCACCAAAGCAAAAGCATTAAGCCTACCCTTTATAAGCTTAATCGTCAATCAAGTATCATCATCATTACAGCCCATCAATTGTCCAATTTTTTTATAGCATATTGTGACAAACGAGCACACAGTCCACCTAATGGTAAGTGGTTGCTGTGGCCCATAGACATCTACATCTATCCTCGATTACGAATCAAAATGCAGATGCGTTGCCACCCGTGAGGACTAAGATGGAATGCCTCTTATCCAGTAAAAAGGGTCTCCGGTTCTCTACACTCACCATACGAAACACAGCAGTTTTAAGCTGCTATTTTATGCAAGTATTCTGTGAGAGCGTGGTGCTTTCCCGGTCGAGCCGACCCATTCGTGCTACAACTATACTACTTATATAACTGCAGCATGGCTCTACCACGTATAAAACTGCTAAACATTTTAACGTGGCAGTGTCATACAGCAGCTTTTTAGTTGTAGCACGAATGAGTCGACTCAACCAGGAAAGATCACGCTCTCACAGAATACCAGTGTAAAATTTCATCTAAACGCTGTGTTGGTGAGTGTAGAGAATCGGAGACCCTTTTTACTGGATACGGGGCATTCCATCCTAGTCCTCAGGGGTGATAACACATCTGCATTTTGATTCGTACTTGAGGATAAATATACATGCCTATTGTCCACAGCATCCACTTACCATCAGGTGGATTGCGTGCTCGTTTGTCTTAAGGGTTATTTTATAAAAAAAACAAAAACTTTTACCATAAATTGCCACAAAGTACAGTCTTAAGCGGCCTGCAATAAAAAGTATAAATAATTAAAATACGTATTTAGTTCCCTGAACGGTAAATATAGATTTACAAGTATTGATGCATAAAATACAAATAATTCCGTCTATCTGTTACAAGGAAAGACTGAAGTTGATACTTTATAGCGTACACTTGGCGGCATACGATAAAAAGCATGGCGCACGCGCCGGCGCCTGTACACTGTAAATGCAATTTAATTGTACCTATGTACACTCATCTGCAAAATTGTTTCAACCAACTATTTTAAGAGTAGGCCAGTTAGATTGATTGCTTTTATTGCTTACTCTATTGGTTAGCAACCGCTGTGTTTTATTATTTTGAATTGTTATAAAGAGGATGCCGCTGCCCATCTTCTGTTTCAGTTTCCCTTTATCACCTCTACGACAGCCACAGGACGAAATGGACTTGTGGATATTGTTACATCGCCACTACACGGTTACAGCTACATAGATTTTACGGCTCCGTGACGCAGTGGCTTAGCAATTAAGTTGCAGCGCTAAGGGCCGCGGGTTCGAATCCCGCACGGAACAACTCTGGATGTTTGTCTTTGTGCAATTTATGTTTGTAAACTGCCCCCACGATACAGGAGAAAATCCTAGTGTGGAGGTTACGTTTTTAAAAAGAAAGAAAGAAAAAAAAGAAAGAAAAAGATTTCCTCTTAGAAGGGATAGTTTCCATAGTTGCCGCGCATGGCAAGCGGGTTGACTACCGCATTATTTATAATTTTAGGATGGTATCAGGAAGATGCCGTTCCCCATCTCCCGATTTGTTTTCCTTTGTTGCCGCTTACGCTTACCGCTTACGGTTGTGGCACTGTCGTCGCGCCACAAACGAAACACATCGAAGCCTAAATCGCACTATCAAAGTTCCAAAGTAGAGCTATTTAAATTTAAATTTAAGACAAACTATTTAAATTATTGCATTGTCATCGGACAATGCAATAAATTAAATAGTTTGTCCCATTATCCTTACCAGGATCCTCAGGATTTGCGAATAATTCATAAAACAACTACGATTTCTGCCATTTCAATCTACTGTAAGCCGCATAAAAGAACTTCGTTTCAAAAAAAACACGCATTTGTAGTTAGCCACACTAAAAAATAGAAAATAAATAGTAGTTTAAAAACCTAAAAAATAATTTTCAATAAGTTTAAAATAAGAAAATAGTGATTACGTTAAAAAAAAAGTTGTAAATATTTTTGTGGATATTTGTAAAATTAGTGTCATCATAAAAATATCTGAAAAAGCACCCCACGCTTTTTTACAATAAAATTAATTTTTATGTCAATCACTATTTTCTTATTTCAAACGTATTGAAAATTATTTCCTACTTTTTAGTTCGGTTATCTACAAAAGCGTGTTTTTTTTAGTTTTTTAAACTATTATTTATTTATCTTAGTGCTCAGAGGTGACAGCGCGTCTGCATTTTGATTTTTAATCTATGGTAAATGTAGGAGTTTATGGGTATTCAGAGGATATGAGTATTCAGATTTATAAAAAAATCACCATCAGATGGACTGTGTGCTCGTTTGTCACCCTTAACGTACTTAAAAAAGCCTTTAACATTTTGATATTTAAAAATAAAAATCGCGAAATGCGTTCAAATCGCATATTTTTTTCTTTTTTAAAATACGTTTTAAAAACATAAGGGTTTTCTCCTATTACGTGAAGGCGTATTGTCTTCTTATTTTGCACATGGATAAATATATTTGATATTTTGGTGACGAGTGGCTTCACGTTTGCTGTGTATTGTTAATACGACAACGCGTTTCAGATATCAGATTTAAATATTTCGGGCGTGAAATATTCTTTCAAACACTGTAGAAAAGCACGAAACATCTAGATTGCAGAACAAATAACGCTAGTAACTTGATAATATAACAAAATAGGAGAGGTGAGGAAGATGCAAGAGAATGAGAGAGAGGATACTTACAGGTGTTATCTATAAAACACCTGCATGATTTTAGCGGCAAAGAATCGTTAAACTAAATTTGCGGAAATCGATAATACGAGAATTTTCTACGCAAAGTTTGTTTGGAAGAAATTACTTTGAGAATGATAAGACCTGATGTACATTTAAACTTTATAAAGCCTCGACCACGGCACCACCGATCAGTTCTGGATTTTGGGATTTTCTTTTTTGGCATTAAACAAGCCTATATTATGAATATGAATTATTTTATCCGGAAATATAGAAGTTGTTAATAACTTGACTACAGCGTCACCTGTTGGATCCTAGCATAGCTATGAACCATCATCTTGAAGTACAAGTCAAGTTGTTCAGAAATCACACGATCACTAACAGACACGACTACGATCTATTATCTATACAAATAAATAAAATTGGAGTGTCTGTTTGTAATGTCAAAATAACAGCTTTTCACTAAATGCATATGAAAGCATATACTGTATTTATAACAAAAATACAGTTCTTAAATTTTTGTCTGTCTGTCTGTCTGTTTGTTCCGACTAATCGCCGAAACGCTGGACCGATTTTGATGGGAATTTGACTGACTGGCATCTGCTTGCAGCAGCAAT
Organism: Parnassius orleans; assembly: GCA_029286625.1. Classification (NCBI taxonomy): domain Eukaryota; kingdom Metazoa; phylum Arthropoda; class Insecta; order Lepidoptera; family Papilionidae; genus Parnassius; species Parnassius orleans. The sequence goes on from JAGSMP010000009.1 coordinate 9,311,511, forward strand.
AGCTGATGTTATAAGGAGTAACTTAGGCTACTTTTATTTAAGAAAAATAATTAGGGTACCGCGCAAAAAAAAACCTAAATTACGCGCGGGCGAAGTCGCGGGGAACAGCTTGTACTATAATAAAACTAACACGATGTCTGTCTGAACACGCATCACGCAAAAACCTGTGAACCGATTTGGATGGGACTTTCACTGGCTGATAGCTGATATAAAAGGAGTAACTTAGGCTACTTTTATTTTAGGAAAAGATTTAGGGTTCCGCGCAAAATAATTAAAACCCATGAAATCCAAATTCCACGCGGGTGAAGTCGCGGGGAACAGCTAGTTATATAATAAAGGACAAAGATTGTTCTACTGCTTCTATTCTATTTTAGATGTATGATAAGAAAAAAAAGGACGAACTTTTTCACTAACTCGTAAACAGTACCATCCCGCAATACCAGTCCAGGCCAGTCCAGTTTTCAGTCCGCAGGTCCCGGATCCGAATCCTGGGTCGGCCACAAACTAACTGTTCGGGTTTTCTGTCAAGAAATTTTCGGTAACAGACTGAAATCAGGAAGTTGGCGGTGTTACACCCCCGTGCCTCGGAAAGCACGTAAAGCTGTGGGTTTTGCGCCTGATCTCTATCCGGTCGTGTCAGATTGCCGTCCCTTCGGACTATATGAGTAAGGGTATAGAAAGTGCACCTGTGCTTACAACACACTCGTGTACTATAATACTGTTCTGCGCAGACGGTTACTCTCCGTTGAGACTGGCTACCGTGACCAAAATTCGGTTTGGAGTACATTCTTTGATGTCAATTTTCTATTTAAAATCCCTTCCGTTTGTCCATACTTTTGCAGTAGTGTCCTCGCATTACATACCTTGATCTTGATTACAGACCAAGGTCATCTTGTTGGTGTGTATCAAAAAACTTTTCCTCACGACTATACCGCGTACCTAAGGAGGTCGGTTGTAAGTAGGGACGTCGCGCCGACTGCATTGCAACTTAATTGCCTTCGGTGCCGCTTTGCGTTACTTCAGCCATTGGCGTTCGGAGAAGCATCGGCAATTCCTATTGACTGATTACACTGCCGATATACAGTATGGAACATAATAAGTCAGGTAGTCTTAGTTTTTCCGTAATGGCTTAATTGCCCTCCTACAGTCGGAATTGATATGTCTTCTAACGAAAATTCATTTATTTTTTTAGAAAAGAATCCTTCCATCCCTCCATCCATTACAGCCTATAGTCCACTGCTGAACAGCCTCCCCATACTTTGCCTCATAGGGGGATTTTGCCATAGTTGACATGCTTGGCAGGCGTGTTGGCAACCACAGTTTTTTATAATTTTGAGTTTTTTTTTTTTTTTTTTTATAGGATAGGGTGACAAACGAGCACACAGTCCACCTGATGGTAAGTGGTTGCTGTGACCCATAGACATCTACATCTATCTTCAATAAATAATCAAAATGCAGATGCGTTGTCACCCGTGAGGACTAAGATGGAATGCCTCCTTTCCAGTAAAAGGGTCTCGGTTCTCTACACTCACCATACGAAACACAGCAGTGTTAAGCTGCTATTTTACGCTGGTATTCTGTGAGGCGTGGTCCTTCCCGGTCGAGCCGACCCATTCGTGCTACAACTATACTACTAATATAGCTGCAGCATGGCTCTACCACGTAAATATGTTATGAAGAAGATACTGCTGACCATTCTTGTATCAGTTTCTTGGTGTCACCTCTTACAATACGCACGGGACGATATGGGGTAGTAGATATTCTTATACCGCCAAAGAAAAGAATAAATGAAAATAATTAATTTTTCAATCTAGACATATGGCAATGTGTCTGCCAAAGGTAGTACTGTAAAATAGTTGGTATATTAACACGAACTAACGAACCCCCCATACCTCAAAAACTATTATATACACACGTGTAATTTTGCATACCTAGGCTCCGTTATACAGTATGTAACAAACAATCCGTTGGTGCTTTTAGGATGTACATATATATAGGCATAGCATTTATGACAGAGTTCATGAATTTCATGAATTAACCCATTATGATTTTTTAGTTATTAAAGTCTGAAAAAGCCACTTTATCACTTACTGACACAAGTCTATGAACTCAAATTATGTGTAGTGAGAGGTGACACGGCTCTCAGTGCATATTCCACATTCAATTTCCATGTTATAACGGTAACTTTATTATAAGAAGGACCGAAAGGAATGCCGCAGCCGGGGAATTCAGACGATGTCGTTCCACGCATTTTCAATTTACCACTAGAAGTTCAAGGATCAATGTATCCAAAGATAATCTTAGATGAGGGTCGTAAGAGGCGACAGAGAAATAAAATACCATCAGACTGGCAGCAGCATCTTCCTAGTAACAACTAAAAATAAAAAACTGCGGTTGCGAACCCGCTTACCAAGCGTAGCAACTAAAGCAAATATGTACCTCTCATGAGACAATCTATGGGGGAGACCTATGTTTAGCAGTGGACTTTTGATAGGCTTTAACAGTAAGGATAAGGTAATCTACCTCTCTAGTCTCTCTTAGTTACTTAACATAATATAACTTGACTGTCTCATTGGTCTAGTGGTCGTAAACGTGATTGTTGATCATGAGTCGGGTCAATCATTTTTCTATCAAGAAATTCTCAATAGCGGCCCGGAGTCAGACGTCCCATTGGACTATGAGAGAGACGGAATAGAGAGTGCACCGGTGCTTGCGCATACACTTGGGCACTATAATCCTGTTCTACGCAAATGCCTGTTAAGGCTGGCCACCGTGACCGAAATTTGGTCCGGAGAACATTATAATTTAACTAAGAGGGAACTTACAAATTTATTAATTATTATAAATTAATTCTTAAAATCGTGCGTTCGAATCCATCCTTCAACACTTATCGTGAACCACTCCGAAAACAAGCATTTTAAACTTAGTAGGGTGAATAACGGTAGTATTTTAAATAAGTAAAAGATGTCCTGGCTTGACATCAACTATGTAGTGGCGATGTAAGAATATCTACTAACCCATATCGTCCCGTGGATGTGTCATTGTGGCAGAAGCATCTTCTTGATAACAACTCAAAATGATGAAAAACTGCAGTAGCCAACTCGCCTGTAATGTAATTATGGCAAATTCTCTATTGAGCAATATATGGGGAGGATGGAAAAGGTGATATCGATTAGATGACAAAAGCAAGTGATGCTCACTAACTACTGATAGATTTATCTTATTAAACACAAGGTGGTCTGGGATGCAGGGCAAGAAACAGGCATAATCTTAATCACATTAAATCTAGACCTAAATCTTTTTAACACCCGATGTTTTGAGGGTCAAAAACCCTCAATATCTACACTATTGCATACATAGGATAAATATAAGATCGGATTGTGCCCAGAAAACGAATGTGTAAAGGAAAAAACAAATTAAAAAACAAAACAATTAAACTGTCTCAGAGAGACTTATTGTCATATTTTTGTGTATGACGTATTGTGTGCTCTCTTTCATCTTTTTAGACAACATATCTTAAATCAAATATTAATGCTTAAATAATTATAACAACGTAAAAATATTTGCATAATAATTTTTTACCTAAAATTAAAAAGAAATTGTTAATCAAACAAAGGTGTTTCATAACACTAGTGAAGAGCACGAAAATAGCAACATGTATAGCTCTAATGTGAATTGCTATTTAGGTAGGTATTAATTTGTGAGTGAATTGTTTTAATAGCTAAGTTTTTTAAACCCTTATGTAAAAAGTGGGGGTGTTATAAGTTTGACCGCTATGTGGGTGTGTCTGTCTAGGTCTGTGGCACCATAGCTCTTAAACGGGTGTACCGATTTAGGTGCGCTTTTTTATTTAAAAGCAGGTTTTCTAGGTTTTAAAAGGTGGTTCTTAGATATGTTTTATCAAAATCGGTTGAGCCGTTTCAAGGTCATCAGCTGTTTTGTTAGCTGCGATAGGGTTCTTTTCGGAGATTTTTTCAATTTTCAATTTAAGTTGTCTGATAATATATTGGTTTTGAAATCGATGAAGTCGTGTTTGAAAATACCATAGCAATTTAAGGATATAATATACTGTTCTTTTATTTTATTGTACTATGTACAATCAATGCGTGTTGCCTGTGACGACCAACACAACCGAGACGTAAACCTTCATCGCTGGCCATGTGACGAAGTTCAAAGTCGCTCAGCTATGGAGGAGGCTAGTCTCGGTCTTTCTCTTAGTACGTACGAGTAGAATGCGAAACGAGGATGTCCGCCAAAGAACACTGAAGCAACTATAAGTTCCTAGAATTGACATCCATTGTGGAAGGAAGGTTTTCGAGTAACAGCATCGTACTGACAAACGCAATGTGGAGCAACCCCTTACCAGAAAGAATAACGACCTGATGAGAATTACAGGGTGACGATAGGTACAGGTAGGACAAAAAAGAAACACAGACTTAATCCTCTTAGGAATGCATCTCTTATTATTTCAGCATTAACATTATCATCAACCGCCAAATAGTCCACTGATACAAGACTCTACCAAATTGGATGATTATTCATTATGAAATATCAGTCGATCGATTGTCTATCGCAGTACCAGACCTGTTGATCTTTACATACCATTTACTTTGTACCTTAAAAGATTTCCAGCAGGGACGGCATTACAGGACAGCGACCCAAGCGCCCGCCAGTCGGTCAGTGTCAAAGGGGCGCTACGAGCGACAGTTGTCTTTAATTCTCGAGGTTTCATATACTTCGTAACAACCATGGTTACGGGGGCACTGAGTTGTTTTACATCCAATTTTCTTATTAAAGAGGAGGGGAATGAAGATAAAGCTAACCTGTTGTCACAACGTGTAAAGCTGACTTGGACTACAATCTGCGCTAGTGCTCCATCAGAAATTACCACCAGGCAATTTAAATTATTAAAAAAATCACAATTCCGATCAAGCAGTGGCTTATTAAGTAAAGAAGGAGGGGCAAATCTTCTCGCTGTGAGCACTTGAATGGCTAAGAAGCACTTGAATAGCTAAGGACGGTCCTGATATTTAGTCAAATTTTTTTTCCTTCATTTATTTAGGGGCTTTTATCTAGAACGGATATGTCGGTCCCATCATACCCTAATCATACTGACACAATTAAAAAAATATTGAGAAGGAATAGAATAAGTATTAGTGTTTCATAACCATATAAACTAAAAATTTTCAGCATCCGACAGTGATTCTCTTTACACAGTTGCAAACTCCTACAGCGTAGATATTTATCTTAAAATTTTGCATCAATGATTCATTTTCTCTCTCGATTTTAACACATTCCATTCTACTGACCATGGAGACACTACATAACTTTTATTTGAAAAACAGCATCTTAATTTAGCAATCTAAAACAGGAAATTATAACAGGTTATAAGTCTCATCACTACAGCAGTACACACGCCTTGAACGTGAAATTGTACGCCATTGTATCTCACAAAATCTATGCAATCAAGTGTTATCTGAGAGCACACATTGCGACAAGAATTCACTGGTGATATATGTAAAAATTACCGCTGCTTTTGTAATAAGCGTAATTTTAGTATTCCACGCCATATTTAGAAAAATGGAACACTTGTAGAATTAACCCTATATTTGTTTGACTGTTGCTTCTCACTGAAGATTTTCTCTGAAAGTGTTCCAAGCAGATGGTTGGGATCTCCCAAAGGGGGAAAACTACATCTAGCACTGAACTCGGTGGACTAGATAATGAAGAAGTTATTGGTATTTATTACTTCAACTTTAAACGCGTTATTAATAACTATTCTAATGAGCCAATTCGTCCCGTTGGTGTCGTAAAAGCCGACAGAAGGAAACCATTAGATGGGCAAGAGTATCTTCCTAACAACGACTAGATAATAAAATATTGCGATCGCCAACTCGCTTGTCAAGCGTGGCAACTTTGGGAAATATCCTTCTTATGAGGCAATCTATGGGGAGGCCTATGTTCAGCAGTAGACTTTGATAAGCTGTAATGAAAGAATAAATAAATGAATGAACCACCTAACATGCATTACTTGTTAGATTTGTCCATTCGCACCATGCTTGGCAGGGTTACAAGGTACCCATCAGTCGATTAACAGAGTCTCTTACAGTGTAACAGTATCATCCAACCCTATCAACGAATCTGCTGTGATTTGAATCCAACGCCTGTGACTTAGGAGTTACTTTAACCACTGGTTCGAGAAAAAACTTCAGTCCTGGGAAGAACCAACAAGAAACCCGACGTGACTTTTTCAAAGTTACAGTTTAAAGTAAAATACGCAGGTTGTATAATTAAATATAAAATTTATTTCAAAAACAGCTCGGAAACAATCACTATATTCCAAGGGGTTATTATCAACCATGTTTTCATTAATAATGTTATAAGCTTTTCATACGATCGTTGTATCATAAAAAAATCAAACTTTGCGAAAGACAGACAGACATCTTATATTTTTCAGGGCTTTGTTGTCAAATCGTATACATTCATAGGGCACCATGTATAACTGGCTCTTCAAAGTCGCGTAACTGTTTTTATCTTAACCAATAAGTACCTTATTGAGTGCTAATAAATCTTTAAGTCCAATAAGCCATAAAAGTTACAAAATTGATTTTAATAAGAACTCCTTAAATTGTATGTGTTAGTTTTATTTACATATTTATTTGTAATTTTTTAACTTTAATCTTTAATACATCGTATAAATTGCATATCAGTTTGTTACACATAGTTTTTTCGTTTCTTAATCACATATTTTTATATAATAATTATTAGAGTACAAAAACAATTTGTTAAAATTTATAAACTTTTATTGAAAATATCAATGAATTTAATTAAATATACATATATAATTTTCTTCTAATGTGAAGCACTCATATGTATTTACTTGTTATTAAATTATTTATTCCCAAAAATTATAATTTTTTATTTTTATTACACACCGGATATTATACGAAATCTTTGTAATGAATATTAAGTGCATTAATGAAAAACATGTATTTTTTCTCTTAAAATGGACCATCACATTTAAATACCCTGTCTTACAATCATTATTAACATATTAAACTTAATAACGCGCTCTTTCACATTGATTTTTAAAAGGCAATTATCACTTCTATGTATACAGTAGTTATTAAAAACTTTTGGACAAAGATAATTAATTAATTAAATTAAAATTTACTTATCGATTTCGTTTCGATTACCGTAGCACGAATCTGATATAAACAAAATTGCTATAACTTTTATTACAAACTTTTTTTTTTGTTATAATTCTAATGACAATGAACTAACAGTCTACCTGATGGTGAGGCTCTGCAGCTCATAGACACCTGCTGCCTACTTCAAATAAAAAAGGCTACAGATGCGATGTCATATCTAAGAGCTAAGATGGAATTCCTCATGGCATCTAACAATATTTGTTCTCTCCATATCCTTCAGATCGGAACACAACACTGTGCACTTTTTCTTGGCGGTAGAAATAAGTAAAAGGTAACCTACCCAGACAGCCTCATAGACAGAAAAGGATTTCTACCACCTAGAAATGTTGTTCTGACAATGTTTAAAAAAAAACCTTAATATCTATCTTTAAACCACCTATATTTGAGAATCCTCGTTTGTAATTGAACTGGAAAGTATCAAATATTCTATTCTAGATTTAAAATATTTCAAATATTTCAAACGGGACAAAAATATTTCTTTTCCTACTTCAAAGTAATATCTGAACTATTACTAGGGAAAAAAACCGGTGATTCTGAGTAATACTGAGCCGAATGTAAATTTGCTCTATCGGTAGCTTTTAGAAGGTTCTGCAGCAAATTTTGTTGCTCTAACAAAAGCGTGTTAAGGTGTCTCATTTCCTGGTCTATCTTCTTCAAATTAAAAGTCGTCTGGTCGATTTTCTCCTGCATTCCTCGTATTTCTATATTGAGATTAGGGTCGTTCGAATTAGATTCTTTCTTGAACTTTGAAGAGTATTTGTTATTATAAATAATTTCCTTCATCGATCTACCGGCTTTTACCTTATTAATTTGCGCCAATTCATAAGCGGCCATCATAATATCGGTTGGCAACCTTTTCTCTCTTGGGTTTAATGGTTTCACACTCAAAATTACTTTACCAGCTTCCGGTGAAACCAGTGCGGTTCTATAAACATATTTATGAAGGCACTTTGGCAGCCAAGCACTGAATAGACCCATCTCGACAAAAAGAATTAACTTCGTTTGTCGTACGAGCTTAGACAACCCCGCAGTCTTTCTTAGCCCTTGTATATCATGGACAGCTATACCCACGAGTAAGTTCATCAGTATTATAGTAACAAACATAAGAAAAAGTATGAAAATAATTTGTGAGGACAGTTCGAAATCTAGCGGCGGATCATCCTGCATAGGATCATTAATTAAAATATTTAAATTTAACTCACCCACCATCATCGATAGCGTACTAATGAAACCCATTAGAGGATTTGAAAACATCTCTTCGTTAGGAAATACAACACAAAAGCATATTGTGAATCCCAGTAAGAGACAAATGTAAGCCAGCAGCAACTTTAAAAATTCCGTCAATACTTTTTGGTACATAGCCACATAATCTCCAAACATTGGTAGTTGACCCATTAACAACATTAGGTTGGTCCAAGCTCCAAGAACTGCGTATCCGCCAACATGGTTTTGCCAGCCATAGTCTTTGTGTATGTTATATAAAGAAAATACAGACAACAAAACAAACCATTCCATTAAATTCTCAAAAGTAGTAAAGTATTGGAATATACTTGAGTATCCCGTTATGCCTGTGAGCTTTCTAACGATTTCAAAAGCCGTGATAGCAATTAATATCCATCTTTCAAACTCTATGGGGTTGTCCTCCAAAATAGCACGCAATATTGACTGTTTCTGACAAAGTTCATTTGGCACTCCGTATTTCTTGGAATATTTCCCCTTGCAAGTTTTCACGACTGCTGTTAAAGCGTAAATTGACAAGAACAATACAAACAGGAAGCAAAAGATCAGTCTCGCTAAATAGAATTTTCTTATCTTCCGCCATTTCATAAACAGAAAAGCTGAACAAAGTGGGTGGAGTAAAATGTCTTTTTGACCTTCATCAATCAAACTATTTAAATATGTTATCTCACGTGGATAAGAAAACTTAAGAAGTTTTCCAAAATCAAATTCAATTTGTACTTCTTCGTTGCTTTCGGTAGGTCGGCTTAGTGAAATCCCACTATCGAGATTATGTCGTAGAATAGCTAGAGACTTGGGAGTTTTTCTAGCAATAACACTCAACGCTGTATGCCCCTTCTTTGACTTAGAAGTCACATCTGCTCCTAAAAAGATTAAAGTCTCAACGCATTGTGTTAACCCATCCATAGCGGCGAGATGTAAAGGTGAGTATCCATATTCATCCTTTTTATTTACTTGTGCTCCCCAACTAACAAGCATATCTATTATGTCGCAAGCACGATCTGAACGGCATATGGCTGCATGTAACGAGGTTCTTTTGTCGTAATCTTCAATATTAGGGTCCGCATTGCCATCTCTTAAAAGCACTTCAACACACTCTACACTAGAACACCTAGCTGCAAGATGTAGCGGCGTGAAGCCTCTATAATTCTTTGTATTTGATTTAGCACCATCCGCAAGGAGTAATTCAACACATTCTGCGTATCCTCTAGCAGCCGCTAAGTGTATAGCCGTGCATTCTTTGTCCCTTTGTTTGGTTACACCGTTCACGCTTATTCTTGTTTCTTTTAACAAGTAAGCCAAACAACGTTGGGAACCGAGTTCCGCAGCAAGGTGCAGGGCATTTAATCCACCTGATGTGACATATGCTGGGTCTACGCCTTTTTCTATAAAAAGCTCCATACATTCGACTGCATCAGATCTAACCGCGCAGTGCACGAGATTGTCTTCGCAACCAGCTCTCTGTACCACCGAATGCAAGCACGCGCCATGAGCAATAAGTATCTCAGCGACTTCCAAGGAATTTCCAAACGCTGCGCAGTGTAGCGGTGTAAAGTATTTTGGTGCAAAATCGACGTCAGCTCCGTTTGCAATTAAATACGAAACCGATCTGGGAGCCCCACTGAAAGCGGCCATATGTAAAGCAGTCAACCCTGCCGGTTCAGAATAATGAATATCCGCTCCTGCCTCTAACATCACCGGTAACAATTCATCTCTAGTTAAAAAAGCCGCCCATAACATTGTCAAGTTCACGACAACCTCTGGTGCCGAACTTATGTGCTCTTCTATATTATCTGCAGTTATTAATCCACATTCAACGTCGTCAAAAAAGCGCCCAGCTCCTAAAGTAAGAGCTTTCTCACAGAGTCCTCTTCTGACCATATCTTCTGTCAGCCGTGCTTCTGGGTCAGGAGCGAGAACGTCAAAACTATGGTGCATATTCGGGGCATCTTCAGCTGGTGGTGACGGCCCGACGAACAAATACTCTTTGGCCTTTCCAAGTTCGTTAGCAGACTCCAGCAAATCGATACTGCGGACATGTTTGTAAGTACTTTTAAGCGGGAACTCCTCGGGCTCTCTGCCTCTTGAACTATAGCTGCTCGTAAGTCTGGATCTCGTTGGCGTATGCACGGGCGTTTGGAGAGGTGACGGCCACCCCATTTCGCGATAACCAAAGTTGTCCATAGTTTGTTCGTGACTGAATACGTCTCGGGCGTCTACTTGTTATCTTATCTACTTTGTTTAACTGAAGCTACGACAAGTGAGACTTTCTGTTTGATGTTGTGATTTATTACGCTATTTTTACTTTGCGCTATTAGGATCTTAAAGTGAGATTTCAGATATTGAATGAACCATTCTACTGTGCGTACGTATTAAATCTAATATGCTTACTGTTGTTACGTTAAAAATCGCTACTTGTACCGTCACCTTTGCTGTTGTGACGTTGATAATTTTATTGAATAAAGATTAACAGTGTTTATATAAGCCTTTATAATCTCACCGTGTGTCCCTTACCCCATAGTGTCCCGTGGGTTTTGTAAGAAGCGACAGAGAGAAAGTCAGTCAAGCCAGGAGATGTCCAGCAGTGTCGTCCTGATAACAACTAGAAAATAAAATAATAACTGCGGTTGCAAGCCTGCCTGCCAAGCAACTATGACAAATATCCCCCTGCGAGGAATTCTATGAGGAGGCCTATGTTCAGCCGTGGACTTCGACAATCAGACAGAATGATGATGGTAATCTCACCGTAAAACAGAGACTTAACTCTGTCTATCTCTCAGATTGAAAACAGATTCCTGCTTAAATTTTAATACTGAAATAAAAATAATGGATATCTTATACTGTGTGAGATGTTAGTGGGATCAAGAGATCTATTGACGAAATGTCTACCTTACATGCAACTGGTGCACACACTGATAACGAGTCTCTAACTTCGATTGGTGCCAGAAAATGCAATCCCATAGACTGAGAATATGAAGACAAAAAATATTCCTCAATGTAAGACAGATGTCCCATAATACTCAACAATCTGATACCTCTGGCTTGATAAACATTTAGTTCATAGGGGTTATTTTTTATATCTAAAAATTTAGAAGCTAATATAACTAACACTGTCGCAGTCAACACTTATACAGAGATTAAGTGATGGTGAAACGTCGGCTTTATCACTAAGACAATAAAACCAATTTTCTAACATAAAAAAGATAAGGACTGAAATAATTTTATTGTGTTGTCCGCTTTTAAGTCGATGGACAGCTATAACGGAAAAACTATTTTTAGATTGTTATGGTGGCAATCTATGGGGAGGGGGGATATGCTCAGCAGTGGAAATTTGATAGGCTGTGAATGAATGAAAGTAGTGTCAAAAGAGTGAACGGTTAATAGTAAGTGAATACTGCAGCTCATGAACGCCTGCAACTGACCTCAAGCTAAGGATACCAAATAGAACATATCACAGCATGTTATTACACTAACTCTACGTACTTTGCAAACCGCAATTCTTCTTTTTTCTACCGACTTCAAACAGGAGGAGGTACTCAATTCGACTGTATGTTTTTCTTTTTTTTAATGTATTTTACCTCATAACTTCTTTCTGGGTGAACCGATCTTGATTCTTTTTTTGCTGGTCTGGTGCTTCTCATGTAAATTTGATCAAGGTCTGACCAATAGTTTTGAGTTATTCTTAATAATTTATATTGAAGTCGGTTGTACAAAATTTTAAATTTTAAATTATTCGAATATGGGTGACAAACGAGCACATTCTCCACCTGATGGTAAGTAGATATCGTGGCCCTTTGACGTCTACATTTATCCTCGATTAAGAATAAAATGTAAAATTGTCACCCATATCCAGTTAAAAAGGGTTTTCGGTCCTCTACTATTCACCATACGAAACATAGCAACATTAAACTGCTATTTTACGGTGGTATTCTGTGAGAGCGTGGTCTTTCCCCGGTCGAGCCGACCTATACATGATACAACCATAATATAGCTGCATCATGGCGCTACCACTTAACGCTAAGACTTGTGTCTTATACCCCATATTCCAATTTAGTTTAACATAAATATAACATAGACATAAACACTCACACCTGTCACCCAGGGTACACCAGGGTAGACACGGATTACGGATTTCCATTTGGCACGACCCTGATGCCCCTCTGAATAAATGGACGAGAAGGAGGTGAGACCTTCTCGTACATTTATTTCTACGAAATAGCACATAAAATAACAATAAAAATGCACAACTCAATCCTCCTCGCGGATATCGTCAGAGACGATAGGAAATGTCAGAAATATATTATGGCTATAAATGAGTGTATAACCATTTTATTCAGGCCGTGTAGAAAATACTCAGTTTGGGCCGTTAACGCAATAATTATTAATCCGTCCGTGGTAAAAAAAGCGCTATGTACAGCTGTTGACTTTGACAGACTGAATAAAAAGAAGAAAACGAAAAATTCACAGGTGTTGTAACTCCGCATGACACAGAACACAAGTGCTACAAAAAAAACTCGCACTAGTATATGCTGCCAGGCATCAGTAGTCTGTTCCATTTGGCTTTGGCATTTTAAGGTCAGATAGACAACGTGGAAGAGGGTGTTAGATATATAAATACTATTCTTTAAGCTGAGTCGCGTAGTGGTGGTGTAAGAATATCGACTACCCCATATCGTGCGGAGGAAATCGAAAGAGGTGACAGAGGGAAAACAAACCAGGAGGTGGGCACCAGCGTCTTTGTAATAACAACAACAAAATTAAAAAAAACCGCGGTAGCCAATTTGCTTTCCAAGCGTGGCAACTAAGAGGAAAATTACGGGGGAGGCCTATTTGATAGGCTGAAAGGCCAAGGCGTGGTAGCTCAGGGGCCAAACGCTTGCCGTAAATTTCACGGTACTCGAACAAGCCAGGTTCGATCCCCGACATCCTCAATGGAATAGTTTGTTACATTTTAAGTGCTTCACCACATACTCGCATCATGAAGAAACCAGTATGTGAGGAGTGAGGAGGATAAAATGTTTTGATGAAATATTAACCACATACACTAGATCAGCACGGTGGATTGATTTTTCCATAACCTCTGAACAGATTTAGATATACGAGTATAGAGTGCCTGTATCCAGCAGTGGGACATTTATAGACTGTAACTTAACTTTTCATTAATGTTCATTCATATTGCCTATTAGAAGATGCTTTTTAATAATGTTAGCCAGTCGTAGAAATGTCTGAAAGTTTTTTGGACTGTAACATAATATGCACTTCACCGTGACAGAATGTCAACCTAGTTACAATGACGCGCACACACAAATATTTGTCTCCGCCTCCCTCCGTGCCTTCCCTCCGCAATCACTTCGCAATCCCACTGTCACTTCATGTCAGCACATTTCTCGGTATTGAGATATTCCATTTTACTGTTAAGTAAACGATGTAACAATTAATTGTGTTTAATAGGCTTCCTTTTGTTTACGTATTTTTATTTATAACGATGAATGAACAAGATGACAGCGTGAGTAGGGACATATGGAAATAGAATTATTTTTGTACAATGGCCTGACAGAATACCATAAATTGTAATACCAAAAAAAAAACATTTAATTATTATAATTTGAAATATATACCTGGAAGATCTATGCTGCAGCTAATAATAATAATAATGTCCCCCAGACTAGCCACCTGCGCAGAACAGGATTACGAGTATAGTGCACGAGTGTGCACGCAAGCAACTATGACAAATATCCCCCAATCTATGGGGAACCCTGCGTTCAGCAGTGCACTTTTAAGAGAGGTGATTGGCACCATGCTGGTTTTAATTCGACAACAATATACGAGTATTGTATTATTTTTAAATAGTCCCGCTGGGTTTGGTTGTAGTTTTGGTTGGTTGTACAAAATTAAAATTTTGTACAACCAACTTCAATATAAATAAAATGAGAACATCAATGTAGTCGAAGCTAATTAAATAGTCGGAGTCGATTAAGAATAACCCAAAAACTAATAGTCAGATCTTGATCAAATTTATATGGGACCAATTTAGAAGCACCAGCTTTCAAATAAAAAAAATCATCAAATCGGTTCTCCTAGAAAAAAGTTCTTAGGTAACACACATAAAAAAAATTTAATCGAATTGAGAACCTCCTCCTTTTTTGAAGTCGGTTGAAAAATTATCCCAGGTCTCTCTCAGGTTCTAAACCTTGCCGTTGGTAGATTTTGACGCTGATTCGAGCTTCAAACATGTCTAAAGTTAGTAAAATATTTTTAATTAGACTGAAATTTTTAGATTTTGGCCCAACCCACAAACACAAACACTGCAGTATTAAGATGCTATTATACTCGTACACCGGTATTCCGCGAGAGCGTGGTCTTTCCCCGGTCGCATAATATATCTGCAGCTCTACCATGTGCATTAGTTGTTATGAACTTACGTATACAATGGGAGAGGCCAAAGGAAGGAGACCTTACATTTTAATAGCATTTGCAGATTCTCATCTACTGCAATATCGCAAATTAGTTGCAGTGTGGCCCTACCACATTAAACCTAACCTTTTACAACTTTACAAACGAGTTTCCGGGTCAGAAAGTTAGGGGTTATGGGTGTAGGTGTACTGCGCCTCTCTCTCCGGTCATGTTGGACTACCGTCCCATCGAACTATAAGAGTGGGGGAATAGAGAGTGCACCTGTGCTTGCGCGCACACAGGTCAAGCGCTGGCAGTCAGTGCTCACCGTCCCCGTACGGTGGGTACATCCTCGCTCATGCGATTCCCACTCCGACACTCCAGCACCGCCGTCCTTTGCGGCTGTGCTGGAGACCCGCGATACGTCCCCGGACGGTTGTGCCCCACGCCTCCCTCTCCCCAAGGGAGGTCGTCTCCGATTCGGCGATAAAGCCTTCGGGCTAGAGCCGTTCCCAGGTGGTGTTTAGTGGGTAGACACTTCTTCAAAGTGAGTCCCACACAATCACGCAGCCGGCTGCGTGGTATGCTACGAGCATTCACCACCTCCCTCCCCCGTTTCCGGAGGGTGTCCTTTCATTGGGCGCAAAAAAAAAGCAGATGGCTACTCTCCATTGAAAAATCGGTCTAGAGGACATGATTATTATTACTATTGCTAACTTCCTAATTCGACCCACATTATCTCAATTGGCAACACACAACCATGGGTTTTTCTAAGAATTTCCTGCCATGCAAGATTACATTGAAATTTAGCGTCAATGGTTCTTTCGGACCGATCTGACTCGGGAACGTTCAAGGAAAGAGTTTGCCAGCTCCATTCTTATAGGCCAGCAACGCCTGCAATTCCTGTGGTGTGGCGTTTGGTCGTGGATGGCGGTGGTTTCTACCATCAGGTGAACCAAATCGTTTGCCACCTTTTCTATAAAATAGAACGCCAAACAATGGAAGACACAGATGTGTTATCACCTCTCAAGTCACAGATAAACCGCGTCACAGAAACCCGAGTTCGATGCTCGCCTTTCACTTAAAAAGTTGTTAATTTCAATTACAGTTCTGATTTACAACGTGCTCTGCCTGTGCACGATTACCACCGTGAAGGTAACCATCGTAAGGAAACCTACATATCTGAGAATTTAAAAAATGTTTCGATTTTTTTTTAATAGATTCCGATTTATGGAATCTCTTAGATTCCAACAGCCTATATCATCATGTGACTATCATAAGAGCAACGGTCAACATTCGACGGTCAAAGTTTCAAAATTTTTTTAAATTATAACACGACCTATATACGATTCTAACTAGAAATACTTTCCACGCAATCGGTGTTAAATGAAGCAAAATAGCTAACATGTCGTCATTGGAATCCAACCCGGTACAGCTCCGCAATAGGCCACTATCACGACCGAAGGAAACGGGTCAATGGCCCGTCAAACAATTTCTCCGGCCGATACTGCTGGAGACACTAATGATACAAACATAGTAATATAATATTTTATTAAACAAGTCTTGTATACGCACTAATAATTATCTGACAAGTCAACCATATTTAGAGTTTACGATTTATAATCGTGGACACGACGAGTCGGTGTCGTTGGGATAATCTTTTGTTATGTTTAGTATATTGTAATCCACATTTGAAACGAATAAGTACTAATATGATTTTTATTATATAATAAGGATGACTAACGAGCACACAGTCCTCCTGATGGTTAGTGGATGCTGTGGTCCATAGACATCTACATTAATTCTCGATTTATATGTGTTACAACCATATCATATGGCTTTCCCAGGTATAATAAAAAATAATGTAAACTTGACTATTTCTGTATACACATAAGTATAACGTAAAATAAACATAACGTAAATTACTTACTTACTTACTTATTAATTACGCTTAATACTTACTTGCTTGTTTACCAACGACTAATCCGTTGGTAAACAAGCAAAAAAAGTAAAGCTGAAGTGGCAATGGGCCGACCATATAGCTCGAAGAACCGACAACCGATGGGGTAGAAAGGTTCTCGAGTGGCAGCCTCGTACCAGTTACCGAAGTGTGGGGCGGGCTCCCACTAGATGGAGTGACGACTTGGTGAGACTTGCAGGAAGTCGATGGATGCAGCTGGCTTAGGACCGTGCTTTGTGGCATTCCTTGGGGGAGGCCTATGTTCAGCAGTTGACTTGTGAAGGGCTGTATTGATGATGATGATGATGGTGATAACTTACTTGCTATTACTTGAATATATTTCATACCGGTGCTAAAAACTTAGATGAGTATTTTTTATATTGAATAAGTGACTGCTGTAACTCACACCCACGCAGACAGCTTCAAACAAAGAAGGCTGTAGATGCGTTGCCACCTCTGAAGACGATAGAATGTAAATCCTGTCATTATACTGGCTCTCTGTACCCTTTAGTCCGGGAAACAGCTGTGCAATCACTGT
This sequence comes from Parnassius orleans, assembly GCA_029286625.1. Classification (NCBI taxonomy): domain Eukaryota; kingdom Metazoa; phylum Arthropoda; class Insecta; order Lepidoptera; family Papilionidae; genus Parnassius; species Parnassius orleans. Next base: position 9,328,852 of record JAGSMP010000009.1, read on the forward strand.
TGCTTGGCGCTGGAATAGATACGAAACCTACTTACCTACGGGTTCCTTAGCAGGAAAGGAGTGAAACTTCTGATGTCCAAAAAGAAAATAGTAGTTTCTGCAAAACTCCTAGCTAAGGCTTAATGACTTTTTCTGCTGACCTATCAAATACAGAAACTAAATATTTTTAAATAATAGTAGTTGTAGGTAGTTTTGTCCAAAAACGCTTGTGGTTAAAGGCATCTTCCGTTGTAGAGATGATTTGCCTTAATCGTCACCCTTGTCAGTCTCGCAACTAAGACGGTGCTCCCCTTTCACCTTTGTCACCGGTTTGAGTATTTTAGGTCTCATGTAATGGTTATATTGTATCGCTTATAGTTATTGGGTTTTTCTATCAAGAAATTGTCAGTAACAGTCCAGAGTCAGGAAATTGGTAGTGTTTTCACCCCCGTGCTTCACCAAGCACGTAAAGCCGTTGGTCCTGCGCCTAATCTTTTTTTTTTAACTTTACCCCCACACTAGGATTTTCTCCTGTATCGTGGAGGCAGTTTACAAACACAAATTGCACAAGGACAAACATCCAGATCCGGAACAATTATTTGTAGTTCATACAAATACTTGGTCATACAAATACAAATCCGTGCGGGATTCAAACCCATGGCCCTTAGCGCTGCAACTCATTGCTAAGCCACTGCGCCACGGAGCCGTCAACGTAATCTTTCTCCGGTCGTGTCGGATTTCCGTCCCACCGGACTATGAGAGTGAGGGAATAGAGGGTGCACCTGTGTATGCACGCACACTCGTGCACTATAATCTAGTCCTGCGCAGATGTCTAGTCTCCGTTGAGACTGGCCGCCGTGACCGAATTACACCGTTCTGCTATCGGAAATCATGATTCAGACATTTCCCATAGTTGGCTCTCATGACAACCACAGGACGAAAAGGAATAGATTAGCACAAATTGCCTCATTGTTTACACTAATTTCAGCGGGCACAATCGTCTCGTAGTCGTTAGGTATAAAGGCGCTTCACTTCAAAGCGAGAAATGAAGAGTAATAAACAAAATGAAACTGTTGAGCCGATGCCAAAAATAATTCCGTTGCCCGCAACGCGGCAGCAATGTGGCGGAAAATTGAAATCATTAGCTATGCCTAATTAGTAATCCTAAACGATTTCCTTAATAATAATGTTGTGAGCTTTCTTGTTATTATAAATTTATACTAAAGTGTAGTAACCGTCTGACCTAATATCCACTACCCTATATCGTACCGTGAGTGTCGTAAGAGACGCCAGAGGGAAACAAACAAAGGAGATAGACAGCAGCGTTTTTCTTATAACAAAAAAAAATATGTTTGCCAACCCGCTTGCCAAGTTCGGACTAATTCCAGCCGCTCAATTTCACCATCGCACATCGCGACTAAACTCGCGATACCATCATGTGCGATTTAGAAGATGTTTTCTTCCTCGCACAACTTCCTTATGGAATCGATTACCACCAGCGATTTTTCCGGACCGATACGACTTAGGGACCTTCAAGAAAAGAGCCTACTACTTTTCAAAAGGCCGGCAACGCATCTGCAATTCCCCTGGTGTTGCGGTTGTTCATGGGCGGCGGTAGTTACTTACCATCAGGTGAGCCGCTCGCTTGCCCCTCTCCTATAAAAAAAAAGCGTGACAACTATAACAAATACCCCCTTTGAGGCAATCTATGGGCCTATGTTCGGTAGACTTTTAATAGGCTGTAACGGTAATGATACTAACTGTCAAATTGGCATCTGATCACATTCCTTGCTTAGCGTAGAAGTGCAATAAAGAACCTCATTCATATTATCATGACAGAGTGGTGGGAATACAGTTCCCACCACTCTGTGGACAAGTTTTCCGTGATCGCCATACTTGATAGATAGATAGGCGACAGCAGCCAATCTTCTGGAAACAACCAGTCAATGGTCGAGATATTATAGGTTTGAAAAAATTTTGGATAGCTAAATTATTGCATTTTTAGGCATCTCATAAACAATTTTTACGTGGTAGAGCCATGCTGCAGCTATATTAGTAGTATAGTTGTAGTACGAATGAGTCGGCTCGACCGGGGAAGGACCACGCTCTCACAGAATACCAGCGTAAAATAGCAGCTTAACACTGCTGTGTTTCGTATGGTGAGTGTAGAGAACCGGAGACCCTTTTTACTGGAAAAGAGGCATTCCATCTTAGTCCTCACGGGTGACAACGCATCTGCATTTTGATTCTTCACCACTTACCATCAGGTGGACTGTGTGCTCGTTTGTCACCCTATCCTATAAAAAAAAACATTATTATAAACAAAAATACCATCCAGCCATAGACTTTTGAAAATTGTGCCATCTGACATTAATTTCCTTAATGGACCACAGCATCCATTTACTATCAGTTGGACTTTGAGCTCGTTTGTCACACTTATTCTATAAAAAAAGTAAAAAAAAAAATTAGAGGAATTAAGGTGAAAATAGAGCCAACTCTGTCGTGCCTTGTCCTGACGTTCTATGGAAATAAATTTTGCTCTAGTATCAATGTCAAGTCCACGCATATCGACGCGACGTGCCGTTATCGGGGCTACGATCAGCGACAATTAAGCCGACGTGTTTAGCCGAGCGCGGAATCGAACCGACGACCGTACTCTGACGCCGCGACACCGCGTCACGGCCAATAACGCGACGATCCACTGGCTATGGGCAAGACTGTCTATATCAGTGAGAGCTGGTACTTACGTATGCATGACCTTTGTAATAAAGTTTTTTTGTACACGTCAAAATTTTGCGTTATGTTAGCCTTTTGATTCTCCTGCTGGACAAAGGTCTTGTATACTGGGTACATATAAAGTATGATATACAAGTTACGTAGGACACTCAATAAGTTTTAAGATATACAAAAGTATTCTAGATTTGATATTTATTTTACATCTTTTCAAAATATTCTCCATCACGCTCTATACAAAGTTCCATTCGCTTAAACCAACTATGAAAACACTTTTGCCAGTCTTGATATAACAGGTCGGAAATCGCTTCTTCGTAGGCAGCCACGGCTTCTTCGGCAAAAACGGAAAAAAACTTGCCTTTAATTTTTCTTTGACTCTTGGGAACAAAAAGAAATCACAAGGAGCTAAGTCAGGGCTGTTTATTTTCGGATCATATGGATAGATCCATGTCTCGTCACCAGTAACGATGTCTGAAACACGCCTAGATAGATAGACGCATTTCATGGCACCAATCCACGAGTCCGTTTTCGCTTTCGGAGAACAAACGAGGATCGACAACAAAGCTTCCTCACTCCAAGATGTTGATGTAGGATGGTATGAATGCTCCCCGAACTAATGCCTACAATCTTTTCGATGTCCGTATATATGATTCGTGGGTCTTCTCGCACCAACATTTCAGTAGTCCATACATTTTCTGCCGTTACTGCTGTTTGCGGGGCCCCGGTTCTTTGGTCATCTTTAAGATTAATTTTACCGCTTTTGAATTCAGCAAACCACCTAAAAATTTCATTACAATCAGCATAAGAGTCCTCTAATGATGATTGTAACCGTTGTAAACTTAATTGTTCGGTTAAACTTAATTTAAAATCATAATATATCATACAGCGCAAATGTTCACGGTTAAGATCCGTCGTTTTAAATGAAAAGCGCGGGAAGCGTTGCAGGAAAATTAATAGAACTTTGTTTTTTTTTAATATTGAGCAATTGGCTTATGGAGTTCTATTTTTAAATAAATTTGCTTTTTAGAAACATATAACACGGATGCGTTCCATTTTTAAATTTCGAGCATCTCAAAACTTATTGAGTGACCTACGTACTAGTCTCCAGAGAGTCAGTAATTCCTTCGTGGGACAATATACACGCTTTTACAACAAAGTCCCAGAAAATTTGCAGGACCTATGTTTTTTTTATATATCTAAGAGGGAGCAAACGAGCATGCGGCTCACCTGATGGTCATGAACACCAGTTAATTTGCAGAAATGCAATATTTATGACAAAGATTTAAACTTTTATTAAGCAAAATATAGGTTATTATACTACTAAAGAGTACATGATTGAATGACTGGGAGGTGGTTACTACTTGCTACCATGCTAGTTCTTGCGAGCATGGTTCTTCTCCAGTCAAGTTGACCCATTCGTGCAATATAATATATGCAAAATATGCAATATATTGCAGTGTGGCTCTTTCACAAGGACAACCTAGTCACCCAAACGGAATCTTGGGCAGAAATAGAGTTCAATTATCTAGTTAAAAAATCCTTTTGCTCTTCCGTGTGCCCATGAACCCGTTTGTTTTGTCTGCAGGACTACATCTGGCTCACATCACCTTGAGTTCCGACGCTCGCCCGTGCATCGTAAACATTTGTTATATTCCAGGTATGAGTCAGTCTTTGTTAACTGCTATATTTGCTGTCGCGATTTTTTAAACGGAATAAAGTAAAATGTCGTGTGGCGCAGCGTTCACTAATCCACCACAGTGAGGGGAAGGATCACGTTCTCAAAGAACACCAGCGTTAAATAGCAGCTTGAAACTGTTATGTTTCGCATCGTGAGTGTAGAGAACCGTTTACCGAATCCATTTACCGCGTGGACTATATGTTAGGTTGCTACCCTTGTTCTATAAAAAACATGAGCCTCTTTCATCCCGTGAGTGTCTTAAGAGGTAACTGTGGGAAGTACTAGAAATATCGAATAGCTTTCAATAAATGGCGGATTTTTTTACGCCAGGCGGAAATCATCCAGACCGGTTACGGGCAGCAGTGGCAAGGTGCGAGATGTCTGGTGCTGCTTTCCTCAACCCACCTATCAAACATGATGATTTAGGCAAATCTCACTACAACAGGGAATCCTTTGTAGAAATATTTTAGTAACAATTATGAATTAGGTATATATAACGATATTTTGTATTGTACATTTTACTTTTATTATGATTGTTTTCTTTATATTTAAGTATATACTTGTTACCCTGCTTGTTGTGCAAACGATAGCAATATGTGTACGATCAGCTTCATAATATACATATGTTTGTTCTTAGTGAGACAGTTTCAAGGAAACAATTTAATAAAAACCGACTTCAAAAACTACACTATGTTCTGGCACCGACTATTCAATTTTTTTTCAAATTCAAATTCATTTATATCAGACAACAAAGATCCATGGGTTAGTATTACATTAACGCTTAAAAACTAAGTGTTAGTATTTTGAAAAAATTAAATTAAATTATATTATATTAGAATTAAATTAAATCAAACTAAATCAAATTAAATCAAATCAAATCAAATTAGATTAAATTAAATTCTAATTTGTCATGTACCTAAGGGGCACTCCGTGCACACCTAGAAGAATTACCATCCACTGTATGAGTCATCGTTCGCACGAAATGCCTCACAATAGGCGCATGCGGATCATCTACCGTTCTCTTCTATAGACTCTATTATGTGGAAATAGTCTCATTCTTGTTAGTTTTTTGAATTCGGTTTTTACTTTATATTAAAAGTTTAATTAAGAACATGATACTTACAAATATATAACTCTATCTAGCCTTATAAATAAATTTGATTTTATCTAACATAGGTACAGCAGCGTGCGAAAGATCGCCATATCTTAATTTAATGAACCATTTGAGAACGACATTTCGATGGGAGTCGTGATTGAAGTGGGCGTGGTGAGAATAACAAGTTATATGAACGAACGAGGCTCAGTTTACATATATATTAGGTACTTTAGACTGTTACTGATAAAAATTAACGAATTATAAGTTAAATTTATAAGTTGCTCTTTTTTATAGAATAAGGGTGACCAACGGGCATAAACTCACCTAATTGTAAGTGGAGCTGTGACCCATAGACATCTATATCTATCCTCGATTAAGAATCAAAATGCAGATGCGTTGTCACCTCTGAGGACTAAGATGCAATGCCGTGTTTCCAGTAAAAATGATCTCCGGTTCTCTGTACTCACCATTCGAAACACAGCAGCATTAAGCTGTTGCTTTAAACTAGTATTCTGTGAGAGCGTGGTCCTGACTCCTGACCCGGTCGGGCCGACCCATTGGTGCTACAACCATACGTTACAGCGTAGCTCTACCACGTATAACACTTTTCACTAAATGACAATAGAAAGAGACAGGTATAGAGATAATACTAAATTTAATTAAGAGGTAATCAACAATTACATGAAAGGCCATTAATGTTTTATGATCTCCATTAATTAAGGCGATAGTTCAGATAATTAGACTGCGCTAGCTTAACCGAGTTACTTGGACTCAATCTTTGCTGTTTTATTGAAATATGAATTAACTTGCTATTTTTATTTTTTTTGTTAAAGCAATTGCAACATTCTTTCAAATTTTTGATAACAATTTTGAGCAGAGCCAGATTAAACGTCGACAGCACCCTAGGCTAGCTCCTAATCGGCGACCCTCTGGCGCAAATCAACGCGATGTGCCTGTCATCAATATAAATTACGCGACCAGGCTAAAAAATATAGATATTTCACAAGGCTCTTTCTAAAGGTTTATTTATAGGCCGTTTGTCATACTTACGGCGCGATCGTCTTAGTTAGGACCCATATTTACGATGTGTTTATTTAGTAACTTAGTTCTTTTAGGTGTCTCTTGGAAGAATAAATATTCACTAGAGCAATCGAAAGCCGTTGGTACTGCCTTATAAATATTACATTAATTTTAAGCTAAAGAACCTCGTTCACGAAGAAAGGGCTCAAAATCCTAAGACCTTAAGAGGATTGTGAAGTGCCGATACGCGGCGCGAGTAGGTATTTTCAAAAATGCTATCTGTTTCATACCGCTCGCTCTGCCTCCCTCCTCGTGCAATAGAAAGAGTTGCAAGTCTATGAGACAATTGCCTACATTTCCTTTTTGAAACATTGTTTTGGGCGATAACGTTTTCACCCTCCTAAACCTTTACTAAATTATATAATTTTAGTCTCATTAGATTCAGTACACTTTAATCTAGATCTGTACGTACGTTTTTCTTTAAAATAATTTCTTTAAATAAAAACGTACGGACCTAGCTTTTCCTTATGTCTACAATATTTCCAAAAATTAAGAAAATTAGACTATTTTTTCGAGGGAGACAACGCTATCGCTTTTTATATGAAAATTTACAGCTTCACAATCCTCTTAGCGTGGGACTATTACATTTTACTTTGATAGTCTGTCGCCATCGACCACAATCTATATATGTATGGCTGCAGGTATGTGTCTCCGACAACTCCCTTATAAAATCAATCCTTACATGAATACGCTCCAGCATTGCACGAACACGCTCAGTATCTTAGAAATATTTTTATTTTTTACCCATTTCCTAATTATAATATAAAAATATTATTATAATATAATCAACATGGTATTTCTATTATTATTTTTTACGTGGTAGAGCCATGCTGCAGCTATATTAGTAGTATAGTTGTAGTACGAATGGGTCGGCTCGACCGGGGAAGGACAACGCTCTCACAGAATACCAGCGTAAAATAGCAGCTTAACACTGCTGTGTTTCGTATGGTGAGTGTAGAGAACCGGAGACCCTTTTACTGGAAAAGAGGCATTCCATCTTAGTCCTCACGGCATTTTCTGATTCTGATTCTTTATCTGCATTTTGATTCTTTATTGAAAATAGATGTAGATGTCTATGGGTCACAGCAACCACTTACCATCAGGTGGACTGTGTGCTCGTTTGTCACCGTATCCTATAAAAAAAAATTAAAACCTTTTGAATATTTTAAGCAAAGTTTTAGAAAATTTCACGAATTTTTAAAGACAATATACTTAATGTTCGAAATTCGAAATTAATGTATTTTCACTTTATGCTTATTAATGCATTTTAATTGTTCAAAATATTATATGTATGACATTTTTAAGCGACTTTATATAGAAATTAATATTTATTTATTATTAATAATAACGCGGCGTCACATTATCATAATAATATGAGTATATTCAACCTTCGCTAGCACTATAATTATGATTAAAAACGCCATTTCCTGTCCATCTCCTGCATCGAAAGATCTTGATCTATGTCAGTTAATTAAAACTACTACGATGCTGATAGTCCGAGATTCAATTCGCTTAGATTTACTGTTTTAGAATTGATGGCGTATTTATTACGTCGTAACTCTGCTGCATTAAATTACTTTAGCTAGCGTTTAATATTTTCGCAATAAAAATAATTATTGCTGACGTTTAAGACTTCTCCATGGTTTTCAACCGAATTCAAAAAAGGAGGAGGTTCTCAATTCCACTGTAGGTACGTACTATTTTTATGTGTGTTATCTCAGAACTTTTTTCTAGGTGAACCGATTTAGATGATTCTTTTTTATTTGAAAGCTGGTGCTTTTCATATAGTCCAATATAAATTTGATCAAGAACTGACTAGTAGTTTTTGAGTTATCCTTAATAATGCTTATTTAATTGACTTCGACTACATTGGTGATGTTCTCATTTTATTAAATTGAATTCGGTTGTACAAAATTTTTAATTTTACCACTTGTATTTAGTATAGATAATAATAATAATGTCCCTCAGACCGAATTCCAGTTACGGCTCACGGTGGCCAGCCATAATGGAGACTAACCATCTGCGCTATTCTATATTATATGCACTAATCTCTATTCCCTCACTCTCATAGTCTGATGGGACGGAAACCCGAAATGACCGGAGAGATATTAGGAGCAGGGCGAACGGTTTTACGTGTTTTCCGAAGCCCGGAGGTGAAACCCCACCACCTTCCTGACTCCGGGTTGCTACTGAGAATTTCTGGAAAGAAAAACTCAATAACTGATTTTTTGGTTCAACCCGGGATTCGAATTCGGGACCTCATGATTAGTAGTCGCATTTATGACCACTAGACCAACAAGGCAGTCAAATAATAATATATATATACATAAATACACAGTACGCTAGCAACCCGGGTTCGATCCCCGCCGGCACTAATAAAATTGTTAGTTGCAATTTTAAATGCTGATTTACAGCGTGCTCGGCGGTGAAGGAAAACATCGTGAGGACATCTGCATGTCTGAGAAAATAGAAAATATATTTCGAAGATATTTAAAGTCCACCAACATGCATTGAGACAGCGCGGTGGACATTTCCTTGCCCTAAAACACTTTCAGGAATGAGAGGAGGCCTGTGCGGGAGTGGGACGTATATAAGGTTTGACTTTAATACACAAATAACAATCCTCCGATAGACGTTGTTAGCGCTGACAATTATTACGCAGTACGCATATATTTTTTTGCTCTAAAACCCTCTCAGAAATGAGGGACGCCTGTGCCCAGCAGTGGGACGTAAATAGGCTGTAACTTTAACGCACATATTATTAGCATTCGGTTTTTAAAAGTGAGTCAAGCCGTTATGGCAGAATCACTTGTAAACCTTAGCACTGTCTCAATGACGGCTCCTTGGCGTAGTGGCTTAGCAATGATTTGCAGCGCTAAGTGCCGCGGGTTCGAATCCCGCACGAAACAACTATTTGTATGGCCTACAAATAATTGTTCCGGGTCTATATGTTTGTCCTTGTGAAATTTATGTATATGTAAACACCATGATACAGGAGAAAATCCTAGTGTGGAGGTAACGTTTTTAAAAACAATTAAAGAAAGAAAAAAGAGAATGACCTCAATCGGTCTCCCAATGGACACGTCTTAAAATAAACATGGACAAGACAAAGATCAAAAATGTTATGTAAATTCGATGCCATATCTATGGCGTTAGATTTTGGAATTTTTGTAGATTTTATACAAGGTAGAGCCACGCTGCAGCTGTATTATGGTCGTCTCGACCGGGGTAGGACCACGCTCTCACAGGATACCAGCCTAACATAGCATCTTAATGCTGCTGTGTTTCGTATGGTGACCGTAGAGAACCGGAGACCCTTTTTACTGGAATCGAGGCATTCCATCTTAGTCCTCAGGGGTGACAACGCGTCTGTATTTTGATTCTTAATCGAGGATAAATGTAGATGTCTATGGGCCTCACCATCCACTTACCATCAGGTAGACTGTATGCTCGTTTGTCATCTTTATTCTATAAAAAAAAACTCCGCTCGAATTTATTGACGAGTATATTTACCTATTTTACAAGATTGTAGCTATTTCAGACGCCAGATGAGAACACTGCTGTGATCTGGTTGGAATCGTATAGAGAGCCAGTATGATTACAGACTGTGAGGCATTCCATCTTAGTCCTCAGAGGTGACAACTCATCCGACGCCTTCTTTATTTGACGTTTGCTGCTGGCATCCGTGAACTGAAGAAACCACTTACCATCAGGCGGAGTGGACTGTAAGTTTATTTTTCACTTCAGTTTTGTGGAAAAAACGTAGGAAGTTCCCGACGAGGTGTCTAACTTCAACCGGGAGTTCAATCGACGAATTTAAGTCGCTAGGCGTTACGCTAGGGAAATTACGGCACATCTTCTCGTTACGTATACCAGTGTACATTTAAATGAAACTAGTTTTACGGATTTTATCGCGTATATTAACTTATTTTATATTCCTGACGTTTCGAGTACTTTACAGCACCCATGGTCACGGGGGGGGACTGAGGTATTTGACGTCCCAATGTCAACCAGTGTACATGTTTAAGGATACATATTTCATATTATTATTACTATTATTATATAAAAAGATATATTACTTTATTTATTTTATTTATTTATTTATTCTTTATTGCACTTCCTAAACAAAAGAACACAAAGTGCCTTGAGGCATTCTCTACCAGTCAATAGAAATAGAAACAGAAACCTTTTTATTCAATACAGATTATAAATAATACTTATTGAAAGTCACTCTTTTGTTTAGTTACCACTGGTCCGGAAAAAACCTTCTATCCTGGGAAGAACCAGCAAGAAATCCAGCGGGACATTAAAAAAACAGCTTACAAGCACACAATTAACAACACAAAACAAATTCGAAATAGCTTGGTAGCGATCACCTCATTCCCAGGGGTTATTATCATATTCGCGTGATTGTGTGAGAATGTGTGGGTGAGTGGAGTTGTGAGTGTGAAAGCAGTTTTTTAGAAGGAATTCAATTTGTTCATAATTAATTTTTCTTAACCGATCTCTCATTGTATTCTATGGTAAAATTTACAGCGAGCGCACGCTTATATCTTATGTTGAAGAACTTTAATAATTTATTTATAAAACGCATTCCACCAACCGATATTTCCAAGGATATTTCTATATGAATTTAAACGGCGCAGAGTAACCTTCAGTCTAGACATAGCCTATAAGATTCTCTATCGCATCATGTCCGACGCAAAACGCTCACGCATATCAAGCCGTCGCATCTACGTCAGAGCGAATGCTATTTAATCTGTGGCAGCACAGATGATAAAGCGATCCAATTGCAAGGCCAGTGCTCCGTGAAGGGGGTTCAGGAATCCGAGTGTGTAAACAAACCAGAAATAACATGTTTATAGCCGAACAGGATGTATGTATATCGACGCGTCTGATTTACAATTATAAGTAAACGTTATCCTCAGTTCTTTGTAGCTTTGCTCGAGGTTGAAGTGACAAAATAAAACTGTACTTGGTCAAGGGTGCATGGATACCAAGGTCATGGGAGCATGGAATCTATTGCAAATATACCCCCTATGAGGTAATCTATGTGGGGCAAATGGGCCAATGCATAGCAGTGGATTTTTGATAGGCTGTTATATAATTAATAAATAAAATAAGTTAAGACATATAATAAAAATGGAAATGAAAATTCTTTATTTTTCGACACAAAAAAAAAATTAGTTTCGTGACATGTTTTAACCTATAACGCATCTACTAAATTAAATAGAGATTCCTCTGTTTGGAAAAGAACGGTGGAAAACTCCACAGGTATCTTCCTTTTTGTCATTTCAAGTCAAGTCAAAATAGTTTTATTCAAAATTAGCCTTTACAAAGCACTTTTGAAAGTCAAACAAGCTACGGCATAGCTTCAACAAGTCCCTACTGCGAACCTTGTGTACCTTGTGAAAAGAAGTGGCAAGAATGACATTTTCTCCATTTTCTTCCAACAGTTACAATTTTTTTTTATAGGATAGGGTGACAAACGAGCACACAGTCCACCGGATGGTAAGTGGTTGCTGTGACCGATAGACATCTACATCTATCCTCAATAAAGAATCAAAATGCAGATGCGTTGTCACCCGTGAGGACTAAGATGGAATGCCTCGTTTCCAGTAATAAGGGTCTCCGGTTCTCTACACTCACCACTCACTCACTCTTACTTTTCAGGCATTTTTATCTTTCTATAATCATCTAAATAAAATAAAATTTAAGTCTGTCTGTAATATGGAAATAACTGCCTTCTATCAACCTCAGGTGTTATTTGCCGGGCTGCCTTCAGGCGGCTCCTGCCGAACCTGGGGCCAACGCCTCCTGCCGGAGGCTCTGCAGGGATCGTGAGGTCCATGGCCCTTTATCAGTGCGTGCGGGGATAGAACCCAAGTCGCTCGCATATTACTAGTAAATTTATTGGTTTTTCTATGTCAAAATTTGTTCATCACTGTATCTTACTTTTACAAAAAAAACGCAACAAACTGTTTAAATAAAATATGGATTATAGCAACAAAAAGGCCACCGATGCAGCATAATGCAGTAAATCCATAAATATCTCCGAGAATAATATAATTTATTGTTGTAAAACAGTTATTACCTAAATCATTACAATATTCTTTGGTATACTTTCTTTTAAGTAGATATAATATTACACACACACACACATATATATATATCCATATGAATCTCTCATAATTATTCATGTGGTAGTTGGCTCCATATTGCAAATACATTTCTACTTGTATTCATAATTAATTTTTCTTAACCGATCTGTCATGGTATTCTATGGTGAAATTTACAGCGAGCGCACGCTTATATCTTATGTTCAAGAACTTTAATAATTTATTTATAAAACGCATTCCACCAACCGATATTTCCAAGGATATTTCTATATGAATTTAAACCGCGCAGAGTAACCTTCAGTCTAGACATAGCCTGTAAGATTCTCTATCGCATCATGTCCGAGGCAAAACGCTCACGCATATCAAGCCGTCGCATCTACGTCAGAGCGAATGCTATTTAATCTGTGGCAGCACAGATGATAAAGCGATCCAATTGCAAGGCCAGTGCTCCGTGAAGGGGGTTCAGGAATCCGAGTGTGTAAACAAACCAGAAATAACATGTTTATAGCCGAACAGGATGTATGTATATCGACGCGTCTTTACAATTATAAACGTTTTCCTCAGTTCTTTGTAGCTTTGCTCGAGGTTGAAGTGACAAAATAAAACTGTACTTGGTCATGGGTGCATGGATACCAAGGTCATGGGAGCATGGAATCTATTGCAAATATACTCCCTATGAGGCAATCTATGTGGGGCAAATGGGCAAATGATTTTTGATAGGCTGTTATATAATTAATAAATAAAATAAGTTAAGAAATATAATAAAATGGAAATGAAAATTCTTTATTTTTCGACATAAAAAAAAATAAGTTTCGTTAGTCAAACGTGAGCATGTTTTAACCTATAACGCATCTACTAAATTAAATAGAGATTCCTCTGTTTGGAAAAGAACGGTGGAAAACTCCACAGGTATCTTCCTATTTGTCATTTCAAGTCAAGTCAAAATAGTTTTATTCAAAATTAGCCTTTATAAACTTTTGAAAATGAAACAAGCTACGGCATAACTTCAACAAGTCCCTACTGCGGAAGACCTTGTGAAAAGAAGTGGCAAGAATCACATTTTCTCCATTTTCTCCCAACAGTTACCATTATTGAACCTTGTAATATAATATAATATAAGCAAATAAAAAAAAAAACTAAGAAACCTCTTACTTTTCAGGTATTTTTATCTTTCTATAATCATCTAAATAAAATAAAATAAAATTTAAGTCTGTCTGTAATATGGAAATAACTGCCTTCTATCAACCTCAGGGTGTTATTTGCGCGCTAATAAGACATGAATAACCATTTTGAAAACATTTGTCTGTCTGTCCCGGATAATTTTTTTTTGTATTTGTATTTTTTAATTGTAGAGAACAATGCCAGGAGTGGGCTAAGCTATATTTAATCCGCTACAGTTTTTTTTGCGAAATCGAATAATTGATAAAATAAACGGTATTTGATAATTGTCTGAAATGTAAAAATGTATTACATGTAAATGTAGCGACCTGCATCGGCTATGTAAAAATGCATTTATACATAGCCGATGCAGGTCGCTAGTTTATAATAAACTATTTTTATTAAAATGCTTTTACATGTAATTCGAATTTATGCAAAGGCAACTCAGTCATATTACAGGAATCTTAATGATTTCTTATATTAGGTCTTTACTAATGAAATTGCCGTTTTTTTTTGAAATAAGTCAACGTAATTTTTGAAGTCTGTAGGCGCAAGGTCTGGTGAGTACGGCGGATGACGGAGAGCTTCCAACCCCAGCTTTTGTAACTTGGATACTGTCTGTGGTGCTGTATGAGGTCGCGCGTTGTCGTGCACAAGCAGCGGGGACGAGCGATTGACCAAAGCTGGTTGGAGACGTGCGAGCTTCTCCATCATTGTGTTCAGTTCTTCACAGTACACATCTGCAGTAATGCTCATCCCGTTTGGTAAGAAGCTGTGATGAATCACACCGGCGCTATATAACCAAACAGTGACCATCACTTTCTAGGGGTAAGGTTTCGTTTAGGGCATTGTTTAGGCGCTGAACCATGATCCAACCAACTTGCTGAGCGCTTGCGATTGTCAAACAGAATCCGTTTTGTGATAACAATGCAGTTCAAAATTCTTTCGTTTGTGTGCCTGTTAAGCAGTGCAAGGCACGTCTCGATGCGTACTTCCCGCTAGCGATCATTGAGTTCGTGGGGCACCCATTTGTCTAGCTTTTTTATCTTGCCAATTTGGCGCAAATGGACCAATATTGTTTCGATGCTAACGTCGAAAGCTGTTGCTAATTCAGCCGTAGATTAATTATCATCAGCTTCCACAATCGCCTTTAAAAGGACATTGTCGACCACAGTTTTCGTACGACATTTCCATTTTCATTTTTCAGGTCGAAATTTCCAGAACGGAAGCGGGGAAATCAATAACATGTGGTGCGTTCGTTTGTAGTAATCGCTTCGTAAACGTCGTTAATGTTGCGTGCCGCTTGTGACGCGTTGCTGCCACGACGGTACTCATATCCCATAATTACTCGAATTTTTAATGTATACATGATTGCGAAAAATATTCAAATGCGATGAAAACATAACGATAATAAATAAATGACTAATTTTGAAAAATAATTAAATATTTTTAAAGTAAATTTAATTTGAAAATAGAATTCTTAGCCAAACAAAAATTATTTTGATTTGAAATGGCCAGTACTGCAGAACGGTAATTTCATACGTAAAGACCTATTATTTACGCGAATACTGCACATGGAATAAAAATAATTTTACGGATTTCATCGCGTTTAATTTTAACTTTTTTAACAGGTATCTTGCTATATATAGTTGTACATCTACCAAAGAATAGCCGCTAGTTCTAAGTACATATATTTATGATAATTATATACAGTTGGTTACGTTTATCATCTACTACACAAACATCTACATACGTCTATTTAACAGCTACCTTTAGCTTCTGACAGTCCATACTGTGAACATAAGTCTCACATGTAAGAGGATTTAAAATAATCCTCACACGTAGCAAGGATTAAAGATAGCAGCAAGAGACGGGTTTTCTTACGCGTTAACGCAGGACGGTAATAAAACTAATAAGTTATGTAATTATGTTCTTTTTTATAGAATAAGGGTGATAAGTGGATGCTGTGGCCCATAGATCACCCCTGAGGACTATGATGAAATGCCTTGTTTCCAATATAAGGCGCCTCCGGTTCTCTACACTCACTATACGAAACAGTAACATTGAGCTGCTATTTTTACGCTGGTATTCTGTGAGAGCGTAGTCCTACTCCGGTCGAGCCGACCCATTCCTGCTACAACCTTAATATAGCTTCAGCATGGTTGTAAGGTACGTGAGGGTAATATGGTCACCTTAAGCTTTGTCGTCCTATAAACCTACACAATGTCGTATACTATAACTAATATATTAAGAAAGAAACAACAAATAAGCCTTGGCAATAATTAGGAACACTTCGAAAAAACAATTTTAAAAAATCTAACCACACTTTTTTTTTATAGAATAAGGGTGACAAACGAGCACACAGTCCACCTGATGGTAAGTGGTTGCTGTGGCCCATAGACATCTACATCTATCTTCGTTTGCGAATTTAAATGCAGATGAGTTGTCAGCCGTGAGGACTAAGATAGAACGCCTCCTTTCCAGTAAAAAGGGTCTCCGGTTCTCTACACTCACCATACGAAACACAGCAGCATTAAGTTGCTATTTTACGCTGGTATTCTGTGAGAGCGTGGTCCTTCCCCGGTCGAGCCGACCCATTCGTGCTACAACTATACTATTAACATAGCTGCAGCATGGCTCTACCACGTATAATCACTTCCCAATACTAAAATCGACTAAAATACTTACTATAATATCAACTGTCAAAATGGCGTCGATAAAGCGGCGCCCTTTTGACTCTTTATTATTTGAATGACTGATGAAGAGCTATCGTATCACAGAGCTATCTATGTCAATAAGGCTGTAGTTTTTAAGTTATAAGAAAGTGACCATTTTAACCGGATGACCATATTACCTTCACGTACTGTATTAGTTGTTTTTAACGTAGTATGGACTCATGCATATTTGCATTCGCTGAGAGATACATGCCCAGCGGTGGACTTAAAATGGTTGTTGATGTGATGTGTTCTGTCCGTGTGTATGTGCCTGAACTTCTCCTAAACGGCTGGACCGATATTGATGAAATGTTGTTTGTGTGATTAAGTCGATTTAAGAATGGTTTATATTTACAATTGGACCCGGTAGGTGGCGCTGTTGTCGAGATCCAGAAATCACCCATGCGAAGCCGGGGCAGTTCGCTAGTATCTTTAAATAATCCTTGGTGTGTCTGTTAGTGATCGTGTAACCTTTGAATGACTTGACCGATTGACGTCATATTCACGTTACATACCTATATATATCATAAATTTGAGGATAAATGTAGATGTCTATGTCAGCATCCACTTACCATCAGGTGGACTGTGTACTCGGTTTCACTATATATAAAAAAGTAGTGGATTTGTGAAGGGCTGTAATTATAATGATAAAGTTGTAAGCGATTCTTATTGCAAAAATAAATATCGTAAAGCTATTTCAAGAGGTTGATACTATAATTGCAACCATTTTCTTGTATATGAATACCAATCAATTTCATATTATACTCCTGAACGCGCACTGTTTTAAATTCAGACCAAAGAAAATATTAGAAGTGACAGAAATTAAAATATTAATTTTAGCTATGATTTTAAAGGTTTATTTCTCACAAATTATACAGTGCTAAATCAAATGCAAACCTTGAAATTATTTATTTTCATATAATATTTGCCATGCTAATTTAATTTTTCCGGTCATATACCATGGACGGCTTTTACGTCACCCACTGGACGAAGGGGTGGGGTATGGGGGGTGGTAACGGTGATTACATTTTCTTAAGCCGCTACCACACATCTTATCTACTTACCGATACATGCAATATGGTTACTTACCCTCACCTAAAAGCTTTACGTCCGATACAGTTAAAGACAAGAACCATTCCACCTTTACTGCCATGAATGCTATAATTAGGTATCCATCATTTGTAAGTATGAAAGATACACTTCCTCATCTTCATCATCAGCCGAGATTTTGTTTATAGAGGTTGACAAATGAGTACACAGTCCACCTGATGGTAAATGGATGCTTTATACGTGGTAGAGCCATGCTGCAGCTATATTAGTAGTATAATTGTAGCACGAATAGGTCGGCTCGACCGGGGAAGGACCACGCTCTCACAGAATAACAGCGTAAAATAGCAGCTTAATGCTGCTGTGTTTCGTGTAGTGAGTGTAGGAGAACCGGAGACCCTTTTTACTGGAAAAGAGGCATTCCATCTTAGTCCTCAGGATAATTATTAATTATGAATTACAAAGGTTTACCTAATTTTTTGCACTTTTCATGGTGCATGGTTGTTTTACTGGCGTTAACGAGTTGGTTACATCGCCATCTATCGGAAGCCATAAAATCTTCTTGGCATATCCCATAGTTAAAACATCTTTTATAGACTTACGACACCCACGTAACGAAGTGGGTATAACACTTGTATTGTTCTAAACAATAAACTTCGTTAATTTTGTCTTGTCTAAATTTTCTTTATTCTATCATTTTATATGCTTGGCTGTTTTTATGAGCTATAAACAAAGGATTGCTAGTAAAATGCCATTGTTGCAAGCACGTGCCTCGGTGTCGCGTGTCGCGATGCTTATTTGCGGTAGTATAAGTGATTAGAGAAGTAGACTCGGCACTTCTATTAAATTACTTAAAGTAAAAGTAAAGTTACTCTAATTTCTGAGAGGGCAAGGTGATGTCCGTCGCGCTGCCCCAATGTGTATTAGCGAACTTCACATGTGTTCAAATTTTTATTTTATTTCTCAGACAATCTGGCTTCCTCAATATGTCTTTCTTGTCCGCCTAGCAAGTGGTAAATCAGCAGCAAAATTGCGTGTTTTCAAATAATATTCTAATAGTTTATATTCCTTTCTACTGCAATATAATGTGAACAGTATCCGAAAAACCGTGAAGCTTTATAGATTTTATTATTAAACTGAAGTGACAAATGAACTTACAGTTCATGTAACGGTAAGTGAAATCAAATGAAATGAAAGTTTATTGTTTCCAACATATTCTTAAATTAGTACAAGTCCTCAACTTCTTTTAAGTATAAAGATACTTGTAGTAGAAGGTCTTCGCCCTCCCTGAACTAAGTACATTCAACAAAAGAGAAACAGGGTGTGTGTATGTGCGCATGGGCGCGCGCTTGTGTGTGTGTGTGGGTGGGTGTGTGGGTGCGCGTGTGTGCGTGTGTGTATGTGTGAGAAAAAGACAGTGAGTGAATGTGTTTATAGGATAAATTCTAATAAAGCTTCAGTTTGATCGTAATTAAGTGTCTTAAGCCACTGCATTATTTTTTATTACAGTCGTATGTCTTTAATGGATATATTTGCAATATTTTGTGTTACTATTAAGTGGTTACTGTAGTCCATGGCCACCTGCAACAGACTTTAAACAAAAAAGGCTACAGATGCGTTGTCACCTCTGATGACTGAGACGCCCCAAAGCCCCACAGCCTGTAACTATCCTGACTCTCTGTATCCTTCAGACCGGAACACAGAAGTGCACACACTGCTGTTTGGCGACTGAAATAAGTAAGAGGGTAATACCTACCCAGCTAGACTCCTACACATAAATGGAGTCCTACCATTTCATTTCATTTATTAATTCAT
Source organism: Parnassius orleans (assembly GCA_029286625.1). Taxonomy (NCBI): domain Eukaryota; kingdom Metazoa; phylum Arthropoda; class Insecta; order Lepidoptera; family Papilionidae; genus Parnassius; species Parnassius orleans. The sequence goes on from JAGSMP010000009.1 coordinate 9,348,271, forward strand.
TCATAAACATGGGTATTACAGGATGTCATACAAAACTATTATTAGGTACAGCCATGTTTCACCTTAAAGCTATATGAACATAATTGAAGTAATTTTACATTTTGTCATCAAAAAATATTCTTCTGTCATAGTACACTTTTTCAGCAAGGAAGCCATTGAGTGCAGTTTTAAATCTTTTAACATTTATTTATTTATTTACTTTATTTATTTACTTTATTGGAGACAAAACAGAAACAAAAGATATGAAAGAAAAATATACAAGTAAAATAAGACAATGGTAATTACAATTGTTTCCTATAAACTGTCTCACTAAGAACATACATAATATTTATATTATGAAGCAGGTCGTAATTGGTATCGTCTGCACAACAAGCAGGGTAACAAGTCCGTACTTAAATAAAAAGAAAACAATCATCTGAAAACAATCATCTAACATGTACAATAATAAATACTAAATATCCTTATATATCTAATTCATAATTGCTACTAAAGTACTTTTTAATTTAGTTTTAAAAGCTGAACAGGAGATAGAAAATATCGATGTCGTTAAGCATTTTATTGTGGAGGACACACATTCTGTGTACTGGTGCTCTTTACCAATGTTGGTCCTGGTTTTGGTATATGAAATAAATTTTTGATCGTGTGTTTTGGGTGGTATTCGAAACCTTACCTCGGATAATAACTGTGAACACTTAATCTCACCAACACAGATATTCCTAAAAGTAGTGGCGTCGATTAAAGTGCGTCGGTCTTTTAATGACAGCATTTGATATTTTGTTAAGAGATTTTCATAGAAACGCGAGGTGAATGCATTCGATAGTTAACAATACGTAAAATTTCTTTTGGACCTTTTCTATTTTATCTTCATAAACTGAGTAGAATGGATTCCAAACGGGGACACATATTCTAGATGAGATCTAACTAATGACTGATAAAGGCAGGTAAGAGTATCTTTGTGTTAAATGATTTTGTTATACGTGTAACGAAGCCTAGCATTCGGTAAGATTTATTCAATATTTCCTCGATGTGCCTATCTAGTGTGAGTTTGGTATCTAAATATACTCCAAGATCACGTATACTGAATTCTGATACAATTTTGTGACCACCTAAGTAAAAGTCCGCGTGTACTACATTTTGTTCCTAGTATATGTTATGTGTTTGCATTTATTATAAGCCAAGAATAATTTATTAATTTTACAATAGTTTTCAAGTCTATCCAAATCGTTTTGTATTAATTTTATGTCGTCAGGCTTAGTAACGGCAGAGTATAATTTTAAGTCATCAGCGTATAATAAAATTTACAGTGGTCAAAGCAAGTTGAAATGTCATTAATAAATAGGATAAGAGGTGGCCCCAGTATTGATCCTGTGGTACGCCAGATGTTACTACAACGGGTAAGGAATGTAGCCATTAAGCACTACCGACTGTATGCGGTTTTGTAAGTAGAAGCAAACCAACGTGAAGATTACCTTTGATACCATTGTAGGAGATTTTTTAAAAGTAACAAGTGATCAACTTTGTCGAATGCTTTTTCGAAATCGGTGTATACAGTTTCAATCTGAGATTTATAGTCTAAACTGTTAAAAATAAAGTTAGTAAAACAAGAAGATTTGTCAGTGTAGACCTGCCATTAACAAAGCCGTGTTGTTCCTCTAATAATGTATTTTTCAAAATTGAATATATATGATCGTGAATAAGTTTCTCAAAATTTTAGGAATAGCCGAAAATTGATATTGGACGGTAATTTTCTACGTTGTTCTTAGAACCTGATTTGTGAATAGGTGTAATGTATGCTTGTTTCCATTGAGTTGGAAATGTTCCAGTTTCAAACATTTGTTAAAGATTATATTGAGCGGCATGCAAATTGTATTAGAAGTGTGTTTTAAAACACTGGCTTTATTTTGTCAGGTCCAGCGCCTTTGTTTGGATCAATGTTTTTAAAGCAGTGCAAACTTCCATCTGTGTGAAACGTATGTCATGTAAGTTTATTCCAGTAAAATTATCCTCTAAGTGTTGAGTTAATGCATATGCATTGTCTGACAACAGTTCAAAACGGATTTGAAATGATGTGAAAACATTTCAGATATTATTTTGGGTCGTCTGAGTTTTGGTTCCCAGCTTCATTACTTGAGGATATCCGTATTTGTTTCCTTTATATCTGAAGTATATTTCCAAAGTATTTTATATTATCCTTTATTGAAGACTCAACGTTCTCTATATAATTATTGTAACATTTAATTAAGAGACGTTTAGCACGTTTTCAATAGGAGAACTCTTGATAGTCACGTAACGAATTGTACGTTTTCCATCGTGCCCACATTTTAGATTTACGCCTAAGTGTATAAATTAAGCTATTAGAGAACCACTTAGGGAATCTATTGGTTTTAACTTTGATAAGTGGTACATAAGATTCAATAATATGCATAATTTTGTTATAAAATTTGTCAACTACAGTGTCTATGCAAGAAGAACTGAGTTCAGAAACCCAATCAGCCTCTGATATAGCAGTATTAATTTGGTCATAGTTTGCTCTGTAAAAGTTTCGTTTTGTTTTCTGGTTGGTGGGCATATACTTGGATTGAGTTGTTTCATAAAAAATGTCCAGCGGAGGATGGTGAGGAACGGTTTTTAAGAGTGGATCATCAGAGATATTAACTGAACAATCAGGTGAGTTGCAAAAAACAAGATCAAGAATTCTACTGTTTTCGTTTTTTAATGTGTTTATTTGTTTCAAATTCATAAAGGCCATAATATGAGACAGTAATTTAGCTGTATCAGTAACTGCATTAACAGGTCTCAAGGATGGACCATCAGATGACCATTCCAGGTAGGGTAAATTAAAGTCACCAGTAATAATGTAATGTGAGAATAATGCCTTTGAGTGAATGTCGTGAAGTGTATAAAAGTATTTATCATAGGTAGTAGTTTTAGACGCTGGTGGTATGTAGCATGCACTCAATAATAAATTTGAATGTGAAATGAAGAAAATAATTTCTAAGTCGGTGGCCTCTAAGTCAGGTTTTCTAACAACATAGATCGATTTCTTAACAAGAATTAGCACCCCGCCACCGCCCTTTTATTAAATAACATACAGTTCCGATCGCGTCGAAATATTGTATAAGCATCAGTTTGAATTTCAGCATCCAAAATTGTATCCAACAGCCAGGTTTCAGTTAAAATTACAATATCGAAGTTACAAGTTAGTAAATTTAGTTTTAAGTCTGTAAGCTTAGTTTTTAAGCCTCCACAATTTTGATAGAATATAAGTAACTTATTAGAAGCCATCACGAGAAAGAAATGCAACCGATATAATTAAGTGTATTTATAAATTTGTTTGCTATAAAATTATGGATCTCGATCTCCCGCTGTATTGAGTATTGTAAACAACATACACAAAAACTTATGATAAAACTACTTAAATATGCTACTTTTGGAAAATTAATAAACAAGTAAACGTAATAAAATAGTCATATTTTACTTAAATCATTAGTACAACGGATGTGAATGACACGTGAATCGTCATTTTTCCGTAGCAAAATGCAACCGTTTTTGACCCACACAAATTTATATCCCTTCGACTTCGCCAGTTGTCGAGCATTACTAAATAAAATTTTATTCTTTAGTGTCAGATGTTCGTTTATATAGAATCGTGTGTTTTGAGCTGCAGCAGCGGCACTGTTGGCAGAGCCAAACAACTGAGTAGTGGTGAGTGTGCGGCGCGAACGCGCCACCGCTATCATCATCACGCAGTCGTCGTGTGGTCAGCTGAAGTACAATGTTTTTGGACGGTCGTTCGGTACCTTTGGAGCCACGCGATGAACAGATCTAATATCGCTTGCCTTGATATCGACGCCAATTAGCTTACCAACCTCTATAGATAAATGAATCAGGTTTTCAGCCTTTTATCAGGAATGTTTTGTAATTCCACGTTGCAACTGCGAGAGGCTTGGTCGAGGTCATCAAACTTGGCGCAAATTCTCCAAATCTGCGCGAAGCGCGTTGTTTTCCTGCATCAGGGTGACATCAGGACTATGCGACGCCGTAAAGTTCTGCTCGAGTTCCTTTATGCGCTCCTCCCATGAATCAACACGTTTTTCAAGCCTATTAATATCTTGCGCAAAAGTTTTAGATACTTTTTGGATGGCTGAATTTAAGTCCTCCTGCCACTGCTGGCGCAGACTGTCAAGCTTCGCATCCATATATTCAGTCAGGGCGTCGGTGTCGACATTTAAAATAGACGTAGTAGCGCAATCTTTAAGCTTAGGTGACACTGTCCCTCCTAACGTACCAGCGAGCCTCTTATTTTTACAGGATGGGCATTTCCATTTGATTTTATTCATAGGGAGGATTTTTTTGAACTCAGTTTCAGATAAATCAGCACATTGATAATGCATGTACATATTACATCCCGTACATTTAATAACATCCCTTTCAGCAACATTTTTTTTACACTTAAAGCAATCCATTGTAGTGTAAACAACAATATCCACTATGCAGTCTCAAATATAAGATTTATGCGCGGTAGAAACAGAAACATAAAACCACGCCTGTATCACTGTTGCTGTGTTGATAAGGTCGCGAGCAAAACGGGCTAAGCGCCGGTGATATAGCGGCGCTTACGCGTTCCGTCCGAACACTTCACAAAACTCGATATTAATTTGTAATTATTTGATATAGTTTTAATTGCAGAAGACTTTAACATTAACAAAATTTCACTGGCTTTAGTACACTTAATAAAGAACTGTTGACACTATAAATGAGACTTAAGCACTCACTACAAACCCATTATTTTATTTAAATTAGACAGACGAAAAGAATAAGGTGTTACGCGACAGACTGCTTACAAGAATGTTTTTTTTTTTTTTTTTTTTTTCATCATTAATTAATCTGATATTTAATGGGATTTTATTATAGATTTTTGGTGCCATGCAATTTACACACATTCTGCGAAGAAGGGTTTTACATCTGTGATTAACTTTCAATGTGCCTTCACGACGACTTCCGGCAGTATTCATTTCAAAATAAATTGGGTTATTTCGAACAAAGTTTGCAACCTCAAATATATACATACACGGCAGAGTCAGAATTTTATATTTGCGAAAGAACGGTTCACATGAATCATCCTGGTTTAGACCGAACATGGATCTAACGCACTTTTTTTGCGCTTTGAAGACACTTTGTTTTTCAGTAGTGTTGGCCCAAAACATTATTCCGTACCTTAAGGTTGATGCAACATATCCGTGATAGGCTGTTAGGAGTGTTTTAACACTGCCAACCTTCCTAGTTTATAAAGAGCATAAGAGAATTGGTTTAGTTTTTTAATTAGATTATCAATATGAGGTTTCCATGTCAGCTTATTATCTATAGTCAAACCCAAAAATTTTGTAGTGTCTACCTCTTTAATTGAATTCCCAGAGTAGTTAATGTCAAAATTTAAAGGATAATTATTTCTTTGCTTAAAGTTTATTATTTGTGTTTTTGTCCAGTACCAGTAGTTTACCACCCAGTATAATAAGTTTATTTTAAACTTGTTTGCGTATACCAGCAAAGCACGGTATTATATAATTAAAATAACAAAAAGTAAAAATCATCTTCAAATTGTTAAAAAAGAAGTTATTTATTTGCTACCCTTAGGGGTGGAATTTTTTCTTTAAATTTATATGGGACCACCCTTGAAGTATAAACTATTTAATAAAAAAAGAATCATCAAAATTGGTTCCCAGTCTGCGAAGATATCGCGTAACATACATACTAAAAATAACATACACTCCAATTGAGAATCTCCTTTTTGAAGTCTGATAAAAACGTATATAAACACGGCAAGAAGACAAAACTGGCTTAAACTTAGGATGACTCACATTTTTTTCCTTATTCACACTGCTGTTCATATTGCCGAGTGTTGACGAGTTAAGAGCATTCATCACCATATTTTTTCCGTGGGTGTCATAAGAGGCGACTATGGGATATGCCAGAAAGACATTGTGACTCCCGATTGCAATCAATGGCGGTATTATCATTTCGTTTACACCAGACGTAAAATATCCAGACCGTCGACGAGGAGAGAGTCAAAAGTGCAGATGTATGGTACTGGAATCGTCAATCCACCTGCCAATCGTAACAATTAAGGCAAATACTCCCTATAGCGGGTGAAGTCCAATTGTGGTCTGTTGCGGGATGATGATGATGAAGGAAGATGTTAATATTAGGTATAGTCCGTACGGATAAAGAATGGGATTAGATATGGCGGCTCATAGAGCCCGTACTGTCAACATGCACAGTACCAATAGCGAAAACCCGCTAATAACTATATATCGTTATAACGTTATATTATTCGGTTAACTGGAAATTTTCCATTAATGACAAAATATTTAAAAAAAACTGTACACGCAAGTAGGTAAATTTAATTAAATTTATAACTAGCGACCCACTCTGGCTTCGCCTGTGTGATTTCTAATAATGTGGCTTAAGATAATTATTAAAGTCCATTTATTTTAACTTATAAATATTTCCATTTTAATAAAATCTCTAAATTTTTCTGATAAAATTTAGTCTAGATCACTCCTGTCTATTTGTTGGTGATGTTTTACTGCAATCGGTTCAGCCATTCCGAAGATTAGCTCGGACAAACAGGCAAACGAAAATTTTAAAAATAGTTACTTATTTCTCTATCACATGTAATTTAAATATCATTAAATTTTGAAGAAAACTCAGAACGTGTCGTAGCTCACATATTAGCAAACCTGGACCGTTTTTTTGTGGTTTATGGCATTTTGTTATTATTAATTCCAGTAACAAGTTGGACTGAAGTTATAGAACGTACGTAAAACGCATATCGCAACGTATTTTTTTTTCAGTCTTTACCGGCGGGTGTGAGTATAGATAGCGACAGTGTGCGAGCGAGAGGTGAATTGAGGCACCGCGACTTTCAATCCCATTCTTTAACCGCACGGGTAGTATCCATACTCTTAAGGCGGCTCTTCACGTTGGCCAACATACTGGCGAATGTGTTGGCAAAGATATTGGCCAATAATTTGTGATCGCGTCCACACGTTGGAAGGTCGTTCAGTTTGCTTCGGTTCAGGCCAATGTGCGGAAGAATTTATGAAAATTGATGTTGAGGCGCTAACAGCTGCTGCGCTTTATTTATTCACAGCATACCGCTACTACGTGAATGTATAATATAAGAAAAGGGTTAAAAAGAAATGGGAAAAAAGAAGGTGGTGGATGTGCAAACAGACACTCCAATTTTATTTAATTATATAGATTAGGAATGATAATACATAATACATTCATTGAAGTTGAATAATAGCCATGCTGCAACTATATTAGTAGTATAGTTGTAGCACGAATGGGTCGGCTAGACCGGGGAGGGACCACGCTCTCACAGAATACCAGCGTAAAATAGCAGCTTAACACTGCTGTGTTTCGTATGGTGAGTGTAGACTCTATAAAGCGAAAAGTTTCCTTATTAGTCATTGTTACTGCCATTTTGTAGACACTAGTTACGACGCGTAAATACAAAATTTAAACCAAGTGCGTGCGATCACTCTGAGAGCTCGTAGCAAACTAAACGTACGCCCAACGTGTGGATGCGGCGGCCAATACTCTGCCACAACCCTTTGATCTTTTGTAAAAAACCGACACCACACGGATCTCGCACCAACTTGTGGGCCATCATTCCAATACATACCAAGTGAAGCACAAACACCCGCTCTACACGATGGCCATCGGTATTGGCCAACACATTCGCCACTGTGTTGGCCAACGTGTAGAGCCGCCGTTAAAGGAACTAATATATTATAGGTACATTTGTTGCAGTAACAAAAATAAATGCGTTAATGAACCATCTTGTTTACTAGGGCTTCATCTATGTACTCATAACCAAATCTTGTATCCCTTTACACATATACAGTTGGACACATAAAAGTATTAGTATTTTGGAAAGCTGTAACAAATTCTTCAGGAGAATTTAAAAGGAAAAAAAAAATAAAAATCTGTAAGACGAATTTTTGATTCTTAAATCAAAAATACACGAGGAAACTTCTTCATCCGCCCGCGAGGAAATAACAGTCTATTGCTGGATATTACATCTATGCTATAGCAGGAAGTTTAATCGGTCCAGTTCTGGAAACATCTATAATGATGGCTCCGTGGCGCATTGGCTTAGCAATAAGTTACAGCACTGAATGCGACAAGGAACAAGTATTTGTATTGCCTACAAATAATTGTTCCGGGTCAGGATGTTTACCCTTGGTCAATTTATGTAAACTGCCTCCACGATATAGGAGAACATAGTGTGAAGGTAAGAAGGTAAAACTTTATCACCTTACAAACGAAATGCAGTAACATTAGTAATGTTAAACCAGAAGTAAAGTGTAATATAAATATATTATTTTATTCTTTATAATCTGGACATGGGTCTCCCATATTGTAGGGAGGATTTGAATTTATTTTGGATTGGCAATCGCAATACCAGGCGTCTCACGCCTTAGACGCTGCTACCCGTCACCGGTTTGGGTATTTCACGTATATCGCAAACAGGGTAGTATGCCGCCTTCCATCGAAGGTCATGAGGTCTTTATAGCACTACCTATAATCGCCTCTTAATATACCTAGGGGATGAAATGAGGAGCTGGATTCTCTTACGCCGATACACGTCATATATGACAATGATGATGCCTTCTAAATATTAAACAAGTAGCGCCTTCAAATAATATAGCCGCAATACTTAAAACAATATTTTTTTACTTATTATAAGTCAGTGCTTGACCACAATCCCACCTGGTGGTAAGAAGTGATGAAGCCCTACATGGTAAAAAGCACTGTATTAGCGTAACAAAAGCCTATTCACTCTTGCTTTGAAGACACCCAAATTTTATTTGGACGTAAAGACAGACGCCGGTAAATTATTCCACTCCTTTGCTGTACGCATTAAGAAAGACGTAGCAAACCATTTGGTTCGAATACGTGGCATATTGACAATAAGGATGTGAAAACAAGCTGAGCACCTGGTTGCCCGATGGTGAAAAGAGAAGGGAGGAATTTAAGCATGTAATTCCTGCGCGCACGCAAATACCGAGACATAAGTTCCACATCAACCATAAGTTCCACGGGTAATAAATTTAGGTGGTTATTGGAAGAGTTCCTAACATTCTGGACGCTGGAAAGGCGAACTAGTGAGTGCAGATCCACGAAACTGGCTTTGATAACGCCTATCCCGTTACTAGTATGTCAAAATTAGCTTAGTCGACTTCAAAAAAAGGATGAGGTGTCAGTTCGACTTAACTAATTTTTGTATGTTAAGCGATATCTTTGTCACTTGTGAACTGATTTTGATGATTCTTTTTATTAAATAAATTACCAAATACCGGATTAACGACAACGCACCTGCATTTCCCCTGGTTTGCAGTTCTTCATGGATGGCGATCGACACTTACCATCAGGTGAGCCCCGTGCTCGTTTGCTCCCTCTTCTATAAAAAAATCATTCCGCAGGCAGGTTGGCAAATGTATTTTTTTATTTTCTAGTTATTAGTAGTATTAAGAAGATGCTGCTGTCCATCTCCTGGTTGTTAGCATCTGGTATCTCCTTCAACAATCACGGGAATATATGGGATTATGAATGTTCTTTAGACTTCACACGCTCAAAAGTGTCGTAAAAATATAAAAACTGCATAATTTTATATTTTTTTTGATTGACTGTACTCCAGGAATTCAAAGCTCCGCATTAGGAAGCCTCAACGTTAAGTTAATCCTTTTGTTTAACGGATGTCCCGTAGGTATGTTAAAAAATAATAAATTATCTTAATATGTTTTAATGAAGTATTTTAATCAATGAAACTATTTTGCGGATTTTATCGCGTTTAATTTTATCTTTTTAATTCCCGACGTTTCGGTGCTTTACGGGGGGGACTGAGGTGTTTGACGTCCCGATGTCATAGTTAGCCCGGCTACCTTCAGTATTTGAATATTAATTTTTGGTCCGATCTACGCAGAAGGAGCTTAATACAGTATCTTGAAGTCTTGCAGTGTTATGCTTGGGCTTGGATTTAATTTTATTAATTATAGGATCCCAAGCAGACGGTAGCACCCATCCATCTCCTCTATTGAAATTAGGATGTTTTTTTTAAATTTCAATAGCCTCACGAATCATCCTTGGTAGCAATCGGTGTTCTTTTGCAAGGATTTGTGGTCTATCAAATCTAATGTAATGACAGGGTCGATAAAACTGCAGATTTGCCGGGGCGTCGGTATTTCACGTCTGCTACATGTATACATATAGCTATGTATATTATTCACTTTCGGTTCGATCTACGTCACAAACGAGTGAAACCGGCCACTGTCGAGCGTGGCCGAACGTTTAATACCTAGGAATCATCGATCACTAATAAAAAACTAGATACAAATCCCATGCAAAAGTTCTCTAAAAACTGTCGCCAATTGTTTTGACGTAATTCTAGTTGAAATTAATATACAAGTCCACTCCCGAACATTCAACAAAACTTGGTCCTGAGCATCCATCGACTTTCTACAAATCTTACCAGTTTATCACTCAATCTAGGGGGGGACGCCCTATACTTCGCTTACCGGTACGAGGTTGCCTTTCTTCCCCACCGGTTGTCGGTTTTTCGAGCTATATGGCCGGCCCATTACCACTCCGGCTTACTAAAGCGTTGGGCTAAGTCGGTTACTCTGGTTCTACTGGGGATATACTCATTTCTAAGTCCAACACGCAGAGAAACCCCGAGCATTGTCTCTCCGTTGCTCGCTGAACCTTGAGCTTCCTCATACTGCCAGCAGTAAAGGACCACGTCTTAGATCCGCATGTCATCACTGGCAACACGCACAGGTTATATAATCTTATTTTAAAATATTGAGGTATACTCACGAAAGCTGCCCAGCCAAGTAGAATCCGTCGACTGATCTGTCGGTTGAAGTTGGACTTACCTAGTGGGACTATTTGTCCTAGGTAAGCATACTCGTTACACTCAAAATTGAACGACAACTATGCTCCCAATAACTACATATATAGATATGTCCAATTGACATCACATAGATACAAAATTAAAAAAGAAAAAACAGCAACAAATAAGAAAAAAAATATACAAGTCACGTGCTAAACATAACCTTAGAAACGTCTACAATGCTACGTCATAGCTTTATATCATATCATAATCCAACACCGACCGTGACAGCTTCTGATAAATGTTACAGATCATTAACATGAAAGTCTGAACTCAATGAAACCCCTGCCTTTAGGCCTGCACACAATAAATCATCACCAGTTAGCTCTGGACAGGCTGTTCATAGTTAGTAATGTGCGGTAGATCCTAGGGTTGCCACGTGCAAAATATTAAATATATGAAATATTTTGATACAAAAGTATTTTAGCCCATTCTATGTAATAATCTATTGGTGTAATATTCTGGTGTCTTGCTGAAACAAAAAAAATTTAATAAGTTTGATTTACGATCTTTAACACAAAACTATTATTCTAGCAATTCCATTCTGCTGCCAGTAAATAATGTTTGTGTTTCGTATTTTTTTTGCAGTCAGTATAGAGTATTATAGTTCCGCAATTATAAGGCTACAGTCTCTTCAAATAAGTATAATAAATAATAATGTCCTCCAGACCAAGATTCGGTAATGGTAGCCAGCCTCAACAGAGACTAGCCATCTGCGCAGGACAGGATTATAGTGCCCAAATGTATACACAAAGCCAGGTGCACTCTCTACTCCCTCACTCTCATAGTGACGGCAATCCGACACAACCGAAGAGAGAACAAGCACAGGATCAACAGCTTTACGTGCTTACCTGCTTTTACTTTGTATGGGCTATATGTTATAATTCTTCTGGGTCTGGATGTGAAACCTTGTGCAACTTATGTATATAAACTACTTTCGTGATACAGGAGAAAATCCTAGTATGGGGGGGACATAATAAAAAAAAAGAATCCATATTCATCCCTAAAAATTTGTCATATGTATAACATTCTACTATCACCATCATGATCAAACTGTAAACAGCCCACAGCTGGACATAAGCTTATCCCATAACGGGAAGGATTTACGATAACATTTAAATCCCTTGCCAAATTTCAACACATTTTAATTAATATATATTACCCTTTTTAGATTTTATTTTTAAGATCTTACACATTGACAACCCTAGCTCATTACGTCTACGTGCACTCACGCAATAGTGACGTGCGCGTGCGCATGCTGCAAGCGCATTGTGCACCGGGGGCACGCCCCTGCACAGCGGAACAGTTCGTAACATATATCTCTACTTATTAGCATCATTTATTCAGCTTGCAGTTAGGCACCTGATGGAAATATATTGGTTTGTGTCAGGTCATTAATATTGAGCAGGATAATAGAAGTGCTTCCTTCTATTTGGCCTGCAAAATAGAAGCAATTTCAATGATTTTAATTTACTCCACGCATTCGAACCTTATTCCACGCATTCCAACCACACGCCTTGCTTCGTATTTCGTAATGCGTACAGCAAAGGAGTGGCGTGTAGTTACGGGTAAGAATACCTACTACCCCATATCTTCCCGTGGGTGTCGTAAGAGGCGACAGAGTTAAACTGAGACAGAAGATGGGCAGCAGCATCTTTCTGCTAACAGCAAATTACAATAAAAAAACTGCGGTTGCCAACCCGCTCGCTAAGCATGGCAACTATGGCAATATACCCCCCATGAGCAACGACACAAATAAACGGCCCCCAGTCCCTGGCGGCCCCTCTATTCCTGGCTACGGTGGCGACCATGGTAACGGCGGGGCAGGGGGTGCTGAGAATCTCCGGTGGAGGTTCGGTTGCCACCTACGACGACTCGACCTGGGAACATATAGCGCACGCACCCTGAGGACTGACGAGAAGATCCTGGAGCTGGAAGAAGAGATAGATAAGTTACGCTGGAATATAATAGGACTATACGAGGTCCGAAGAGAGGGGGAGGACACGGTAATCCTCGAATCCGGCAATTTATTCTATCACCGGGAGGGCGACCATCTGTCCCAAGGAGGTGTCGGATTTATCGTCCACAAGTCTCTCGTTAACAACGTTGTAAAGATTGGGAGTGTGTCGACGAGGGTTGCGTACCTTATACTCAGAATCACCAAACGGTATTCGCTGAAGGTCATACAGGTTTACGCACCAACCTCGGCACACCCCGATGAGGAGGTGGAGGAAATGTATGAGGATATCTCTAGAGCCATGCATTCCTCCAAAACCCACTATATGGCGTTAATGGGAGACTTAAACGCAAAACTAGGCACAAGAGAGAGCGGTGAGCTGAAAGTAGGGAAATTCGGAATGGGGCAACGGAACCCAAGGGGCCAGCAGCTGGCCAACTTTATGGAGAAAGAGGGACTCTTTATGATGAACTCTTTCTTCCAAAAGCAGCCCCACAGAAAGTGGACCTGGTCAAGCCCCGACGGTTCGACAAAAAATTAGATTGACTTCATTATGACGACCAGACGACAACTGTCCAGTGATGTCTCAGTGATCGCGAGGGTGAAAACTGGTAGCGATCACCGAATGGATAAAGGCACACTTAACCTAAACGTTAAGTTGGAGAGGTGTCGTCTAATGAAGTCAACGTTCCGTCCCCCTCGTGCTCTGATCCATAGTCACGAAACCTTTCAGCTCGAATTACAAAACCCGTTTTCAGTGCCTAGAAGATAGAGAAGAAGATTGCAATGCAGTGGACGGTATAAATGACAAGCTCCTGGAAACTGTCCATGCGGTCCGAACTAAGTTTTGCAAGACCCGCCGCAGAAGAACACAAAAACTCTCCGATCACACTCTTAATCACATGAATGTTAGACGATAAATGAAGCTGCAGTCATCAGTAGATTTGACAGCATACAGGCAACTGAACAGACAGATCTCCAAATGCATGCGGCGGGACCTACGCAACTTTAATACTGCTCGTATTGAAGAAGCGATCGAGCGGAACCAGGGCTCCAAAGTCTTTGCCAGAGATCTGTCTGCCAGAAAGAGCCAACTTTCGAAGCTGAAGACCGAATGTGGCAGCATCGTTTCAGTGACACCTGAGATTTTGAGTGAGATTGAGAGGTTCTATGGGAAGCTGTACACATCATCGTTTGAGAACGATCCAAGAAAGTCTTATCCGACACTACTCCGATGATATTCCGGAAGTTAGTCTGAGCGAGATTAGAATGGCTCTCCAGCACCATAAAAACGGCAAGTCCCCGGGCGAGGATGGAATTACAGAGAAGCTTCTGAAAGCGGGTGGAAAAACGGTACTTGAAATCCTTCAGGAGCTCTTTAATTCCGTCCTCATTGGTGGCATTACTCCGTAGGCGTGGAGCAGAAGTACGGTGGTCTTGAAGTTCTTCAAGAAAGGCGACAATGCTCTCTTGAAGAACTACAGACCGATTTCCCTTCTGAGCCGCGTCTACGTGCTGTTTGCGAGATTCATTACGAATTGCCTCGCACGCAGACTCGACTACTTCTAGCCTCCCGAACAATCCGGTTTCCGAAAAGGTTTTAGCACCATAGACCACATACATACGATCGAGAAGATCGAGGAGTACAATCTGCCACTATATCTTGCGTATGTGGACTATGAGAAAGCCTTAGATTCCGTCAAAATTTGGGCGGTGCTGCAGTCCCTTCAGCGGTGCCAAGTTGACTCTCGGTATATGGAAGTGCTGAAGTGTTTGTACAGTAAGACTACGATGGCTATTCGAGTACAGAACCAGAGTACGAAACATATCCAACTGCAGAGAGGTGTAAGACAGGGTGACGTAATATCCCCGAAACTCTTCACCGCTGCATTGGAAGATGTTTTCAAGCTACTGGACTGGAAAGGATACGGTATTAACATCAATGGCGAGAACATCACTCACCTTCGATTTGCCGACGATATAGTCCTTATGGCAGAATCGGACCTTAGCACTATGCTCAATGACCTCAATAGTGCCTCCCAACGGATAGGTCTAAAGATGAAGATGGACAAAACAAAGATCATGTGTAACGTCCATGTCACACCTAAGCCGGTAGTTGTTGACACCTGGACAAATAGTCCGACTAGATAAGTCAGCTTTCGGGAGATTAAACACATATTCTTCTTCATTACACACCTTCTCGTTAGGTATACCTCAAAACTTGAAAATAAGATTATACAACCAGTGATAGCGTACGGATCTACGATATGTTCCTTTGCTGCTGGCAGTATGTAGAAGCTCAAGGTTCAGCGAGCAATGGAGACGGCTATGCTTGGGGTTTCTCTGCGTCAAGGACTTAGATATGATGATATTCTCATCATCATGGTCACCTATAAAAGAACACACACAAAAAAAATCATCAAAATCGGTCCAGCCGTTTAGGAGTAGTTCAGTTACGTATTGAAGAATGATATCTATTGTATAAAAATTAATGTTTGTTTGTTCGTATTTTACACAAGAAAAATTTACATTTCAAATATTAATTAGCCCATACTTTGTAATAATTTCATTTTGTAATTAATACAAAGTGTTCAACATTTTTGTAAATACGATCGCCTAACATTGCATTACAATTGGTAGTTACATCATGAGAAATCACATAATATTAAAAACAAAATATATACTAGAACAATGAACCTAAAACTAAAAACCTTAAAAAATATATATTATAATAACTAAAATATATTATTAAAAAGGAGGCACTTTAGGCAAGGTTCCAAAGATACTGGCAGCGTTCCCCCTTTGAATAGCTAGACTAATTCTTTGACCGAGGTAGCTGCCAGCTTTTCGGTCTCCTGTGACGTCGACTAACCTTTTTGCTATTTCCTTAAAAAGCCTAATAGCGCTAGGACCCCACGGACCAAGGGTCTCGACACCGAATGGGACAAAAACATATTCGGAGCCTAGACCCCTGTATTTGCATGCTTCAGCTTTTTCAGCCGCTTCACTAGCCGCACCAGCTCTACAATGTTACAATTTACTTTTTGTAAATGAAATTGGAACACATGCTGGCATTAAAAATAAGTTAAAGTCCGCAGAGTTTCTTGCCGGTTCTTCTCTGAGAAGGTCTTGATTTTCCGAACCGGCGTAGATTTTGACGTTTAAGATAGCTTTAACCTCTAAGCTACCATAACTATTCCTGAGCCTGTTTTAAGGAGGTATTTGCTTTAATCGCCACGCTTGGCTATGCCGACTAAACCTTTATCGCTGCTCTCCATCTCCGGCCTAATAAGTGTCTGGTATTACGAATGAATTATCTCTTTCGCGTATTCACATTTAACTGTCTTAAATAAATTTGTTTTATTTTTAAATTTATATATTTCTTTAGTATTTAGGGGAGCCGTGGTAGCTCAGATGGTTCGCGCTCGCTGTAAATTTCACAGTACGCGAGCAACTCGGGTTCGATCCCCGCCGACACCAGTGAAATTGTTAATTGCAATTTTAAGTGCTGATTTACCACGTACCCGGTGGTGAAGGAAAACATCGTGAGGAAACCTGCATGTCTGAGAAATAATATCTCTTGTTTCATGGTGTACCAGAAGATACTGCTGGGAGCCTCTCCGATTATTTTGTTGAACTTTTTGCAAATAAGCTTGGGCTTCAAAATTTTACTAGTGATGCTCTGAAAGTATGTCATCGTCTTGGCAAAATCACTGAAGGCAAGTGTCGCCCCATATTAGTACGCTTCTCTGATCCTTTACTTAGATCGACTGTTTGGAGAAAAAAGGTGTGTTTTAAGGGTACATCTGTTGTTGTATCCGAATTCTTAACTCGCCAACGACAGTCTCTCTTCCTACTTGCTCGCAAACGTCTGGGCATACGCAACTGCTGGACCACAGATGGTAATATTTTTATTAAGGCACAGGACGGTACGCGTCATCGTATTTATCGTGAGGAGGATCTTTCTATTTTGCTGATACTACGAATAAGCAACCTGCCTCTGCTGAGAAAAGCCCGAACTGTCAACCAACTCCTTGTGGCCACGGCTTCCTCAGAGCAACATTTGAGATCGAAGATATGCCCGTGTTAAGTGATAAGTAATATTGTTGCTTTACACTGGTTACAATAAAATGGTGTTGTTTTCTGTTTATACTTAAAGATTATACATTGTTTTTCCATGTCTTTACTTATTATGAATTTGTGTTTTGTTGTAGGTCTAGTATTGGTTTAGTTTTTATTGTTTATAATGTGCTAGAAGTAAGTAAATGTTTACAATTTAACATAACCCATAGCCACATACCGCAAGATATTTGTAACCTATGATTTTTTTTTAGTCTTACCTTATTGTTGTCTTGTCCTGGACTCATAGCTTTTGGCCAGTCCAATTTCTTTCCCTTCAATTTTGTATTTTTTTCATCTTAAGGCAAAGTTCGTTTAGCTGTTCTTAGTAGTATTATTATTTAGGGTTGCTATTTTTTTAATTATGAGTGATATGTATATAATACAAAAAACTGCAAATTATTGTCTTATGTAAGATTTAAATAATGTATATTTTAAATTGTGTAACTTTTCTTGATAAACTGTTGTTATTATAATATACTTACTAGCTGATAACCGGCGCGTTGCTGCCTCAGAAAAATAATTGTTGAAATATCGTTTTAAATTTGGAAGAGTTATATTGTTTAATTAGGTCTTTAAAATAAATTTGTTGGTATGATACGCGCGCCACCTACTGTAAGTTAATTATAGTACTATGCCTATAACCTAAGTGTATGCAATAAGTTGACAATTTTATATCAATCTTATGAACGGTATGACAGTGCATAAAGCACGAACAAACATAAATTAATTTATATATATTAGATGTACATTTTGTTGAGCTTGATAATATGTTTTCTGCTAGGTTAGCCGGAGGATTGATAATTTTTTTGTGCTCGTATTATTATTTTTCTTGCATTTATTCCTTAGTATTTTGTACTTATATATATTTTAATTTTATTATATCTTATATATCGTAATATAGTATTCTTAAATAGGTACATTTTTATGCTGTTCTAATTTATATTATGGTATGTTGTCTGATGATGATTCATTCTATTCTGCTTGCGATTTTTCTGCAAGCTTAGATTCTTTTGATGAACCTGAAACTCTGCGTTTAACTTTAACTCTTCGTTCAACGTCTGCCATATTAATGCACAGAGCATTCCCTCACATTATGCTGATCTTTTAGAGACTTTCTCCTCTTCTTCTTCAACTGTGCAGGCCATTCTTATTTCGGAAAGTTGGCTTAAGCCTTCACTTTCAACTTTCTCCTACAGCTTACCCGGGTTTGTCTTAATCAGGAATGACAGAATTGGCAAGGGTGGAGGTGGCGTCGCCATTTACCTTCGTTCTAACCTTTCTTTTTCGGTCATTGCTTCGTCACCATCACAATATTCTGCCTCTGCCGAATATTTATTCCTGGAAATTCAGGTGGGACGTTCCAGGCTCGTTCTGGGTGTCGTTTACTGTCCCCCTTCTGTAGAATATTTCTCTAGCTTAGAAACTGTCATGGAATCTCTCAGTGCGGACTACCTACATCACATTATCATGGGCGACTTTAATACTGACCTTCTCAAAACATCTACTCAAAGGACTAAGCTCCTTAATATCTTATCCTCAGTTAACCTATCCATTCTTCCTTGCTCTCCTACACACCACAATCCTGATTCTCCAGACACGTGGCTTGATTTAATCATAACCTCCTCTCCCCAACTAGTAGTTAACTATGGTCAGTTGTCTGCTTCCGGATTTTCGCGCCATGATTTACTTTACCTTGTATAAACTAAAACCACCTAAATCTAAACCGGACACCATCGTGATACGAAATTTTGCCAGAATGGACCCTGCTAATTTAAAAAATGATGCGTCATCCATAGATTTTCGTTGTATGGTGCGTCTTCAGTGGACGATAAAGTTTCAATTTTCACTGATTTAACTCTGAAACTGTTTGATGTCCATGCAGGTGCGAGCTATGGAGTTAAGCGACCTCCAGCTCCGTGGATTACGAGGGGGTTCGCATGGCAATGACTCGACGTGACAGGGCTTTTAGAAAATTCAAGCGTGACGGGTGTGATGACAACTGGCGTTCGTATAAAGTGGCTCGCAATCGCTGTAACCACATGGTAAGGGCAGCGAAGCGTTGCTATTTCCATGAAAATATTTCTAACTCTTCTTCGGCGATGTATGAAGTTCCCCAAATCTCTTGGTATTGGTAAGCACTCTAAAATAAGTCATAATTTCTTTTCCTCTTAATGACCTTAATTCTCATTTTTCAGCTGGTTCTACATTATCTTCTATCATTAAGTCCTACAATTTCTGAAATTACTTCTCTGGCCACATCTCAACATGAACCATTTTCATTCTCGTTTGTCTCTGTCGACGAAGTTCGTAAAACTTTTGTATCTATTAAATCCAAAGCAGTGGGCTGTGATAATGTAAGTCGCCTTATGATCTCTTCTGTTCTCGAAATTTTCTCTCAGTCATAACTCACATAATCAATTCTTCTCTGTTGTCTGGGGTCTTTCCTGCTTCTTGGCGTAAAGCTCATATTATCCCTCTTCCCAAAATTTCAAACCCACTCAACTCAACAACTATAGACCTATTTCTATCTTACCCTTTCTATCAAAACTTCTTGAATCTATAGTTCACCAACAATTGTCTGCTTTTGTTGTAGAAATAACACTATCTCAGTTTCAATCTGGCTTTCGGCCTGGACACAACACTACCACTGCACTTCTCAAGTCACAGAGGACATTCGGAAGGGCATGGAGAATAGAAAGGTCACAGTACTTGTATTGATTGATTTTACAAATGCGTTCAACATGGTTGACCATGATATCCTCCTTGCCATGCTTCAAAATCTCAAATTTTCGTCTACTGCTGTAGACTGGTTTTCTTCCTACCTTTGTGGCCGTCAGCAAGCTGTCATTAATGGTCGTGACATATCTGACTGGTGTCAGCTCTCTACTGGCGTGCCACAAGGTGGAATATATCTCCACTTCTGTTCTCCATTTTATTAACTTTCTCTCTCTCAACTTAGCTGCTCTTACCATCTTTACGCTGATGACCTGCAAATTTATGTTCAAGCAGACGTCAACTCTCTGTGTGACGCTATTGCCAGACTAAATACGGATTTAACAAATCTCCACAGTTGGTCTTGTAAGTTTGGTATTGGTGTGAACCCCAATAAATGCCAAGCTATAATAATTGGTAGTGCTCAACAACTGTGTAAGCTTGACGTCCATTGCGTTCCACCTGTCACGTTTGATAATTCTATCATACCGTATTCTGACAGCGTTAAAAATTTGGTATCTACTTTGACACAACCTTAAGTTGGTCCACCCAAATTCAGAATATCAGTGGTTCTGTTTTTGCTAAGCTCAGTGCTTTGAACCGCCTCAGAAACTTTCTTCCGGTCAAGGTAAAGATAACTCTGGTGCAATCTCTTATTTTGCCTATTATTGACTATGCTGATGTATGTTTTCCTGATCTCAATGAGGTTTTCCTTGATAAGCTGGATCGTCTCGTCAATAACTGTATCCGTTTTATTTTTCGTCTTCGCAAGTTTGATCATGTATCCTCATTTCGTACTCAGCTTAAATGGCTTCCAATTCGTCAGCGAAGACACATTAGGATACTTAACACAGTTTTTTCTATTTTATTCGATAACCACTATCCAAATTATCTGAAACATAAGTATCAGTTTCTGCGGGACACTCATGACAGACAGCTTCGTTCATCGGAGACTCTTGCTCTCTTTATACCCCTTCACCGTTCGAGTTTCATATCTTCATCGTTTGCTGTCCAAGCTGCGCGTCTATGGAATGACCTGCCTGAAAAATTAAGACAACCTACCTGCAAACAAACATTTAAGAAAAACATTCGAGATCATTTTCTAAAATTGCTTTACAACTGCTAATGTTTCCGTCATCATTAGTATATTACGTATCTTTATGTATTATATTATATTTTCTTACAATATATAAATTTATATACTTGTGTATATTGATATATGTATATATTATTGTATGTATGTATGTGTGTATATGTATGTATATATGTATATGTATGTATAGTATGTATATGTATGTGTGTATGTATATTTATTTGTAACCGCCTTCGTAGTTATATCACTGCCTTAAGGTTGACTGGCAGAGAATGCTTTTAGCATTAAGTCCGCCTTTTGTTCCTTTACTTTATGTGTAAGGTTCAATAAAGCTTAAATAAATAAATAAATAAGAAAAAAAAATATTTCGAAAACATGTGACGTTCGCCAACACGCATTGTGGCAACGCGGCGGACACTTCCTTGCCCTAAAACCCTCTCAGAAATGAGAGGAGGCCTGTGCCCAGCTGTGGGACGTATATAGGCTGTAACTTTAACTTTTAACTTTTTTAGTATTTAGGTTAGCCGTGGTAGCTCAGGGGTTAAGCAAGTTTAAACTAAATAAAAAGTTTTGTCTTTGACTGTGGCAGTCACATTGGCGACCGCTGTAACAAATATCTCGTATCTTCGACGCTTCTCTTCATCACCGTTATTACATCCGGACTAAATAAGATGATATTGTCGTGATCTTTACTTTTAATTTAAAATTTATAACGTGGCAATACTGGAACTAAGTGGAGATTTGTGAGAGACGAACGATTACAAAACGATTAGGGAGTGGCGCTAGAAAATAAAAGAGAATGTAGGGTGAAAATCATCAGAGCGCCGCCTAAGTCTAAGGCAACATTGTAAGGGATTACTTTGCCCAGAGGGATAAAGAATACAATTTGTGAGGCGAGGCTATTGAAATCAAAAAACATCCTAATTTCAATAGAGAAGATGGCTGGGTGCTACCATCTGCTTGGGATCCTATAATTAATAAAATTAAATTGAACAGTTTCTTACTAAATGCTTATGAAAGTATATTCGGTACTTATAACAAAAAGACAATTTTTTAAGTTTTTGTCTGTCTGTCCGTCCGTCTGTGTGTCTGTTTGTCTGTCTGTTTGTTCCGGCTAATCTCCGAAATGGCTGGACTGATTTTGACGGGACTTTCACTGGCCGGTAGCTGATGTTATAAGGAGTAACTTAGACTACTTTTAATTTTAAAAAAGATTTAGAGTTCTTCGCAAAAAAAATTAAAATACTTGAAATCCAATCGTAATAAATTCCACGCGGACGAAGTTGCGGGGAACAGCTAGTCTCTATATATAAAAAATCAATTGCTGTCCGTTAGTCTCGCTAAAACTAAACGGTTCGAAGGATTTTGATGAAATTTTTGTGTGTGTTTGAATAGGTCCCTAGATGGTTTAAATTCACAATTGAACCCAGTAGGTGGCGCTGTTGTCGAGGTCCAGAAATCACCCGTGCGAAGCCGGGGCGGATCGCTAGTATGTAATACAATTGAATAAATGATACAAAGTTTGAAATATAATTTCAATTCTTAATAATATTATATCGCCATTTTGAAGGTCTTTCTAAACTTTCACATAGTCGCTTTTTAATATAAAACAGTAGTTACAAACTAACTTACAGTCCGCCTTTTTGTAAGTGGCTACTGCAGCCCATGGACACCTGCAATTATCTTCAAGAAGGCTACAGATGTGATGTCACCTCAGAGGACTAAGATGGAATGCTTCACAGTCTGCATTATACTGGCTCTCTACACTCTTCAGACCGGAACACAGCAGTTCAGCTGTTATTTGGCGACAGATAGAGGCCCAGGCAGAAATAGAGTTCTCAACACATCAGGGAGCGGGACACGTATGAAGAGAAAGGTACGGGGGCAAGCACGATAACCGCCGCCTTCGCCTGAGCAAGCAGCGGACACTCTTTGTCCTCCTTCTATTAAAATTCATTTAAAATTTGTACAAACAAAATTATTGTAAAGTGAAATATATTTTTAAAAAAAGTCCCGCTGGGTTTCTTACTGGTTCTTCCCAGGACAGAGGTCTTTTCCGAACCAGTGGTAAATAAAAAATGACTTTCAATAAGTATTATGTAATAATCAATATTGAATAAAAATTATTCTATTCTAATCTAGTCATGCTCCGTCTTTGTATTTTTGATATCAATATACTCATGTACCAAGTCTATTCAATATAGTATTTACAAATTCAAGTATTGCATTGCTGAAGAACAACACCCTAGGCAGCTTTCGGCGGAAACAGGAGTCCTGCCACGTAGAAACGCCTAAAATAACTCTGGATAAGTACAATGGGAGAATCAATCAGCCCATCGCACCCAGCCCACACGTTAAGCTTTTTTTTATAGATTAAGGAAAGGAAACGAACACACAGTCCACCTGATGGCAAGTAGATGCTGTGGCCCATAGACACCTACATCTATTCTCGATTAAGAATCAAACTGCAAATGCGTTGCCACCCCTGAGTACTAAGATCAAGCATCGTTTCCAGTAAAAAGAATCAGTTCTCTACACACACCATACGAAACACAGCAGCATTGAGCTACTATTTTATGCTGGTATTCTGCCTCGGCCTTAATTACATCAATTATCTAAAAATATCATTCAAGTACAATTAATGCACCAATCTATATTCTATATTATGCATGTTAAGCAGTCAATCAAAACGACTGGCGGAATGCTGCCGCTGTCTAAAGATAGATGGCGAACTTCATTAATACAAGTCACTATATATATACTATACATATAAACTAGCTGTTTCAAGCCGTCAAATAATTCATATCAACTTTTTAGCTACATTCAAGACGATGCAGACTCTCATTGGAGACATTCGCTATGCTAGATGTTAGATAAAAAATAAACATTTCAAATGTTTCACAATACGTTCGGCGTATAAAATATTTCTAGGTTTTTGCCGGACGCAGGTGCTTTAGTGTTGTGAATAGCCTGGGGCGCGAATGGATGAACATGAAAAAAAAGTAAACTTTTAGTTTTATTTTTTAATATTAAAATGACCAACGTACTTACAGTCCACCTAATGCAGTGGTTACTGGACCCTGGACACCTGCAAACGACTTTATATACATATAAGGCTACACGGATGCGTTGTCACCTCCGCGGATTATGATGGAACATCTTACGGTATGTATTAATACTATATCCTTCAGACCTAAGTGCACTGCTATGTTCCGTTCTGAATCTGAAGGGCCAAGCGTGGCAATTGTGGCAAATATCCCTCCTAAAAGGCAATCTAGGGGTAGATAGACCTATGTTCAGCAGTGGACGTTTGATAAGCTGTAGTAATGATAATGATGAGCTATTGATAATAAATATACCGTACTATACTTTACTAGGTGTAGTGTACCTTTTGTCTATGTGTTCGTCTCTATAGATACCACCCTTTTTTTTCTTTTTTAAATACTAGTAATGCTATTAAAGATTACTAATATTCCCTTAAACCACTTTTGGTAAGCTTAAAATGCTTGTGTTAGAAGTGGTTCACGACAGTAGTCGAATGGCAGTAAATATTTCTACCGTCACATAGCAGCGCTTGCACTGCTGTGTTCCGATCTGAGGTATATAGAGAGCCAGTATGATTACACGCTGCAAGGAATCCTATCTTAGTCCTCAGAGATGACAACGCATCTATAGCCTACTTGTTTGTTTGAAGTTGGGTTCAGGTGTCGTTGGACTGCAGAAGGTGAATTGTAAGTTCGATTGTCATTTCAGTATTTTATAAATAAAATCTCCTCTTAGGATACCTACAAGACGAAATAGGGTCATTCTCCCATTCTTCTAATTTCGTTATTTATAGTATATAAATAAAAATCAATTGCCGCATGTATGAAAGATCATCATTTGAACACGGCGATTTTGATGAAATTTTATTTGTGAGTTTGGGTGGGTCCTTGGGTGGTTTAGGTTTACAATTGGAATCGGTAGGTGGCGTTGTTGTCTAGTTTCAGAAATCTCCCGTGCGAAGCCAGGGCGGATCGCTTGTAAAATATAAATATGCGAGTATATCCCATTACTAGTCCATTACTAGTGCCACAGGACCGCTTGAAGTTGAATTCTGCTCAGCACCAATTTACAACAAAAATACGTAATTCGGTATAGCCGAGGACGTCATCAAGGTGTTTTTTTTTATAGAATAAGGGTGACAAACGAACACACAGTTCACCTGATGGTAAGTGGTTGCTGTGACCCATAGACATCTAAATCTATCCTTAATTACGAATAAAATGCAGATGCGTTGTCACCCGTGAGAACTAAGATGGAATGCCTCTTCTCCAGTAAAAAGGGTCTCCGGTTCTCTACACTCACCATACGAAACACAGCAGTGTTATTTGCTATTTTACGCTGGTATTCTGTGAGAGCGTGGTCCTTCCCCGGTCGAGCCGACCCATTCGTGCTACAACTATAATATTAATATAGCTGCAGCATGGCTCTACCACGTAAAAAATTTTTATTTACACATCGCAAACAGATTTGTAAGCTATTTTTGCTAACAATGAACTAATTGCTCTTCAAAGCGGGAGCAGCGGTGGGGAATTAACATGCCGCGCTAATTTGTCCGGTAATAAATCTAGCCGGAATGTACGGTGTGAGACCGTTTGGTATTTTTGTTTTATAGCGACGAGCCTGCATTGCTCCGCTGTAATGACCATAAGTCTATCTTAGAGTGTCGTATTAAGAACATTTCGTCGACTATTCAACTGATTTATGAAGTTACTTAAATTGGGCGCAGGTTATAGGAGCAAGCGACTTGGGCGGCTCCGCGGCGCAGTGTACCTATACAAATAATTGTACCGGTTTGTTTTTGTGAACTATATGTACGTAAACTGCCCTTAAGATACATGAGAAAATCCTAGTGTGAATGTAACATTTTTTTTAAATTAAAGCAGAAAGATATTATAATATGAAAGCAAAAAACATTTTATTTATACAGGATTGGGAAACGAATTTATAGCCCACCTGATGGAATGGTTGCTGCAGCTAAATTCAAATAAAAAAGGTACACTTGCGTTGTCACCTTTGAGAACTACAATGGATTGCCTCACAGGCTGTAATTAGACTAACTCTCAATACCTTTCAGACCGTAGCTCAGCAGTGCACGAACTGCTCTTGGCGGCAGAAGGACCCCTAGGCAAAAGAAGTGTCCTACCATCTAGTAAAAATTATGAAATATCTTTATTTCATAATTTTTACTATGTAGAATGTAGGAAATAAAAATTGCGTTTGTCATTCGTCATTTTTTCATCTACTCATTCATTAATTCATTACAGGCTATCAAAAGACCACTGAGAATGATTTATTTTTCTACTGAACATTGACCTCCCCCATAGATTGTGTAATTGGGGGATATTTTTCATAGTCGTTACGCTTGGCAGGCGGGTTGGCAACTGTAGTTTTTTCTTATTTTGAGTTATTTTCAGTATGGCACAGCAGCCTATCTCATGATTAATTTTCCTTTGTCGCCTCTTACGACATCCACAGGATAATACGGTACTGGACGTAAGAGCGACTCAATTATACGGCTTCAAATTGAATTTCTCTTGATCGTAATGCAATTCTACTCGATTTTTTACATGGAGCGACGTTTATGTTTCGTTTTCTATGTATACAGTTGTTTCCAGCTGCCTTGCTCAGTTAATTTCCATATAAACAGAGTCTTACTCTAGAAAACACAACATAATATATTTATTATTTCATCATAATGCCGTGGCATCTAAACGCCGGCACCAATGAAATTATTATTCGTAATTTTTACGTGCTGATTTTTAACTGACGTTGGTATTTAAGAATAAAGATCAAGAAATATTCTATGTCTAGCATAAACTATACGCTTATACGTCAAC
Source organism: Parnassius orleans (assembly GCA_029286625.1). Taxonomy (NCBI): domain Eukaryota; kingdom Metazoa; phylum Arthropoda; class Insecta; order Lepidoptera; family Papilionidae; genus Parnassius; species Parnassius orleans. Next base: position 9,375,000 of record JAGSMP010000009.1, read on the forward strand.
TATCGGAAGTAAACCTTTTTGGTATTCCCATAATAGCAGCTTAATGCTGCTTTGTTTTGTATGGTGACTGTAGAGAACCGGAGACAATTTTTACTTACTTTGATACAAGACATTCCATCTTAATCCTCAGACGTGAAAACGCATCTGCATTTTGATTGTGTTGTGCTCGTTTGTTACCCTTATTCTTCAAAAAATATAATTCTTTTACGTCTCCACGTCATCATAAAAGCTTAATGATATAAATAAAAAAACCTATTATGCAGACACTGTCAATGGACACATATTTATTTTTGTATTTAAACTTTTATGCACAAAAAATAATACATATAATGAACATAAACTAAAATAAACTAATAATGAACAAAAACACGTTAATAAAGTATGGATAAACCACAATATGTATATAATATTATCCTGAATCAAATCCGCTTTACTCCTACACCTTGTCCCGCGCAAGAGCAACCCGGGCGCCACATCACTCCGTCCAGGAATATCGCAGAAGCGGTGCTACGGCCGCGACGAAACGCAAACGGGTTCCGCGCGTTGCGTAATGCATCTTATTGTCGCTGCCTGTCCTTGCCCAGGAGTTAGGAGCCGCAGGAATTTGATAAATGTCCGTGTTTTAGATCCCGGATACGGTAAGTCGTGATTCATCCTAATAGCTTCGAACATGTTAAAGTTCTAAGTTTAAACTGAAACTTTTAGAAAGAAGAAAAATGAACCTTTGGCAAAGAAAATATACACTACGCGAACCTTTGGACTGTGCATTAATTACAACAGACTAATGCTGCTGAGGTACTCCTTTCAATTTAAAAAAGATTTTGTAGTTTGAGAGTCCACCGCACTAGCCCTTTAAGTATTCGTGGGTTTTTTTGTGAAATTCAGCAAAACAGAACAATTCTAGAATCACTTTTTTAAGTGGTAGATCAATGCCGCAGTTATATTACGGTTGTAGCTCGACCGCGAAAGGACCACGCTCACAGAATACCAGCGTAAAATAGCAGCTTTATTCTGCTCCTTTTCGTATGGTGTGTAGAGAACCGGAGACACTTTTTACTGGAAATGAGAAATTTCATTGAAGACCCCAGGGCTGAAATAGCATCTACATTTGAATTCTTAATCGAGGATAGATGTAGATGTATATGTGCTACATCATGCGCTTGGACAGGCAGTAGGTGGACTATGTACTCGTTTGTCACCCTTACCTCAGAGTTTGTCCATATGTCTGTCCTGTCTGCCTACCTGACTGTCTTTACCAGAAGTTTTCACGAAGATTGTTCATGAACAATTAGTAATAAGGTGCACATTTTAGGGACAATCGAAATACCCTAAACAAAACAATAACAAATTTAGGAGACATTGTTTTAAATTTCGATCGTTATGTACGGTTTCAATTATTTCTTATATTATTTAAATGACCTTTTTCTTATCTCTACATGTTATAAAACAGTCGCTTCCCCCCGTCTGTACACTTGGATCTTTTAAACTACGCAACAAATTTTGATGCGATTTTCATCAATAGACAGAATAAGCCAAGAGAAAGGTTTATATGTGTAATACATGCATCTTTATGTTATATTATTCTCCTGTCCGTGTGTACTGTGTATGTGGCTGAACTCCTAAACGGCTGTACTGATTTTGATGAAATTTTGTGTGTGTGATTAAGTCGATTAGAGAATGGTTTAGATTAACAATTGGATCTGGTAGGTGGAGTTGGTCGATATCCAGAAATCAACCGCACGAAGCCGGGCCGAATCGCTAGTACTATTTAAATGAATGAATGCTTGATGACATAATATTGAAATAATGGTGTACCGTGTAGTAGCAGTGTAAAAATATACTACCCCATATCATTCCGTGGGTGTCGTAAGAGGCGACAAAACGAAACAAATCAGGAGGTAGGCAGAAGCGTGGCAACTATGGCAAATATATATATGCCAAATAGATTAAAACAATCTGATAATAAGGTAAAATGTATGTGGGCCATTATAAAGGAACGTCTAATAAAACAAATAAAATGAAAGAAAATATTGAAATTTTAGTGGACAAACAATATGTATCAGAACCAAAAAGCGTAGCTAATATATTAAATAATTTATTAACATCAGTTGGCCACGACTCACAAGCAAACATACCATCTCATCAAATACAATCCTTTAAAAATACAAGTACACTAAACACAGTTTTTATGTCCTGTTAAACCGGAAGAAATTAGTAACATTATCAAAAAACTAAAAAATAAAAATAGTTATGGAATAGATGAATTACCACCGAAATTAATAAAAAATGTGCTGATTTTTTAACTTCTCCATTTAGTTTTTTAGTCAACCAATCTTTTACGGAAGGAACGTTCCCAGATATATTAAAAACCGCTATAGTAAAACCTATACATAAAAAGGATACAAAAACAGACACTACAAATTATAGACCGATTGCAATGTTACCTACATCTTCGAAAATCTTTGAAAAGGCAATGTCAAATAGAGTATACGCATTCTGTGATTTTTTTTAACTATTTGATAATTCACAAAATGGTTTTAGAAAGAAACGGTCAACTACACTTGCAGTATACAAATATATACAAAAAGTACTTGATATTCTAAATGAAAAGAAATACGCCGTAGATATATTATAAGATATGTCCAAAGCCTATGATAGAGTACAATACCCAGTACTATTACAGAAGTTATATGACATCGGTATACGTGATACGGCATACAAATGGTTTAAATCTTATCTAGAAAACCGAAAACAATATGTAGAGATAGTGAATTATAACCATGACACTGGCGAAATCTGCGACGTTAGATCTGAAGTAATCCACACTACTTGCTCCATCCCTCAAGGCAGCGTTTTGGGATGTTTGCTATTTATAATTTACATAAACGAACTACCTAGGGTATTGAGTGAAACCTCTGTTATATTTGCAGATGACATCTCCATTCTTATTTCACATTATAAAGACCAGAAATAATAGAATAGAATAAAATAATTTTTTATTCAATATAGATTACATGTGTAATTCTTATTGAAATTAATTTTTTACTTTACCACTGGTTCGAAAAAAAAACCTCTGTCCTGGGAAGAACTAGCAAGAAACCCAGCTGATCTTTTTTTTAAAGTAAATTTTACATTAATGGTTGTACAAACTATTTAAATACAAAATTTATTTTAGAAACTGCTTGGAAGCGACCACCTCATTCCCAGGGTTATTATCAACCATGTATTCATTTATACTATAATAACCCTTTTTAAGTTAGTCAAAATTTTAAGCTTTTAAAAGTGGGACCAGAACTTTCTGGAATTTTTATATTTGCAAAATTCCAGAAAGTTCTGGCCCCACTTTTAAAAGCTTAAAATTTTGACTTTGACATCTATTTATATTTGGGAAACATGCAAATTTGTAAAAAACCACTCAGAACTATTTACCAAATTAAGCAAAACTAATTACAAATACTTAATTAGACCTAATAAAAATAGGCTAATATTGCCGAGATCTACACTCGCATTACCTAGCTCTAGTCCCTGTATGTATGACAGTAATTTTTTTTAATAACTTTCCAAATTACATAAAAATTCTAACGGATGATAAAAATAATGTAGTATACATTATTTTTATCAAAATTAAAATTATATTTAATTCAAAAATGTTTCTATAATTTAAATGAATATTTTGATACAAATTTTATTTAATTTGTGTGGACAACTTCGGCCTGCCTATTATATTTAATTATTTTATTTTATTATTCTTCCATAATTATTGTTTTATTTAATTTACTATATAATTTTATTCTATATTATTTTCTTTTTTAATTATTATTATTATTATTGTTCTTTTTTTACTTGACATTGTGGTTATTAATTGAATTGAATTAATAGAATATTCAATAATTTATCTAATATTGTATACCTAATTTAAAAATTTTACTTAATAATGTTATCTAATAATGTAACTTAATAACGTAAATCTAATAATCTAATTTAATAATAATATTCAATAATGTAATTTAATTTTTTATAATTGCTACGCCCAAACCGGTTGCAAATGCGGACTATTTTTAAAACATCACATCCATTGTTACCATTTGATTGCAATAAAGATTATGATTATGATATCCCCCCTATGAGGCAATCTATGGGGGAGGCCTATGTTCAGCAGTGGATTTTAATAGGCTGTAACGGTAACAGTAACAGTATTTAAATGACAAGCGGGATAGAAGTTCACCTTATGGTAAGTGGCTCCTGCAGCCCAAATACATCTCAAACAAAAAGTTTACAGTTGTGTTTTTACTCGGAGAACAAAGATGAACAGCCTCACAGAAATATAACATAATGTTTTTTTTAAAATTATTATAATACAAAGTTTTACATCCGTTAAAAGTTTTCTTTGATTTCTCCTAGTTTTGCATCATTCGTGAAGGCTTTCTTGCGGCGCGACTGGCCCACAATCGTCACAATTTCTCCCGGTGTCATTTTCATCGAGGAAGTCGATACGGCTGCATTGTTAGGGCATGCAGATCGCATATCTAGCTTGACTAATATCTAGCTTTCTCTGTGTGTTATACTTTGACGTAACATTTAAATAGGTATCTGCGTTTCAAATGTTAATCTCTTGCCGTAGCTGACTATAAGAGTGGGTTGTATTGCACTAAGACAAAAACAACTAAGTAGATTTATTGCACACATCGAACGCGAAGCGGAGATGTAGTGCTCTATTGTCACCAAATCAAAAATCGCGATCCACTCAACTTAAATCACTTCCACCAGCTTTATATTGCATAATAAAAAATATGTCTTGCATTATACCACGATCTCTAAATGTCATCAGGCCCTTTTTACTGGCAACGAGGAATGCCATCTTGGTCTTTAGTGTGATTTTTTTTTAAATCGTTACCTACACACTAGGATTTTCTCCTGTATCGTGGCGACAATCTACTCTGTGCGACTGTTTGGCCACAGACTATTATGAGTTTGACATTGACAGTATCAAAAAAATCAATACATCTTTATTTTCACAACACACTGGTTTCTAATTTTAAACAGAGGTTACGCCCAACCTATTAAGTAATAATAGTACTTGAGCCAGGTGGGAAGCTATTACGCGGAAATGATTTTATTCTGTCAGGTCTATGTTTAGTTGTGGACTATACCGGGTAAAATACTTCACTACTTACCGCCTACTCTCTATGTGATTTTGAATTCGATAAGTTATCCCGCGTCAGGAAGCGAGATAAACCGAGAACGATGATTCCTGGACAGTCAAGCGACATCCGTGAAGATAAATTTGAGGGATCACCGTAATCTTATGGTCCCGGCTGCTGTGACACCGTTATACTACATAACGGAAATTTTAGATGTTATCCCAATTTATTTACTGTAATCATGTTCTGCGCAGATGGCTCGTCTCCGTTGAGACTAGCCGCCGTAACTGAAATTTTGAATGGAGGACATTATTATTATCCATATATAAATTCAACAAGAATTTATATATGGATTATGAAAATTTTGAAAGACTAACGAGGAAAGAGTGACAAAGCAAATTTATGTTGCAGAAGTGAACGGCAGAGACGGGAAGGGACGCCCTACACGAAGGTTTATCGACAAAATTGGCGTTATATTGAAAAAAGGCCGGATTAGGAGTACCCTTAACCGACGAGCGTGTATGCGTAGATATATGGATGTAAAGGAGGCGAGAGAGGTGTGCCAGGATCGTGCCAAATGGAAGTCCGTAGTCTCTGCCTACCCCTCTGGGTGACAGGCGTGAGTGTTTATGTATTATGTATGTAAACAATAGGTTAATTTATGGTGCTGACTGCTTTTTTATATAACAAGGGTGACAAAAGAGCACACAGTTCACCTGATGGTAAGTGGATGCTGAGGCACATAGACATCTACATCGATCCTCGCTTAAGAATTCAAATGCAGACGCATTTTCACCCCTGAGGAATATGATGGAATTTCTCATTTCCAGTAAAAAGGGTCTCCTGTTCTCTCACTCACCGTACGAAATACAGCAGCATTTAGTTGATATTTTACGCCTATATACATAGTTTAGGTTCGAGGAAATCTTAACTCCCAAACTGAAAGCAGTTGGTGTATTCCAGTGATTCATTTCGGAAAGAAGGAGCCAAGATGAGCTGGCTCCTTTTCACAATGATGAGACAAGCTTGAGTTTAAGAGACGATGCATAGGATTGGCATCGCTCTCTTATATCTTCTCTTTCTTTTTATAATTTATACTTGCGATTGTTTTCACTTGGTGAAACTCCAGCTTCATTTTTATGATTTGGATAAACACTTATACTAGTTTCACAATATTTGAATATTGTTACTTGTTTCATAATATTGTGAAACAAACACATAAACACTCACGCCTGTCACCCAGAGGGGTAGGCAGAGACTATGGAATTCCATTTGGCACGATCCTGACACACCTCTCTCGCCTCCTCCACATCCATATGCCTACGCATACACGCTCGTCGGTTAAGGGTACTCTTAATTTGGCCCATTTTCAATATATCGCCAATTTGGTCCATAAAAATTCGACTAGGGTTCACTTTCATTCCGCTTTCTTTTAATGACCTGTTCATTAATGTAACCATCATTTGCAACTCAGTCGCCGACGACGCAAGTATAACTTGATCATCGGCGTACAAAAGGCATTTGACGGTTAACTCACCCATTCTTAACCCGCATTCTTCGACTTTCAAATTTTCCAAACAACTGTCTGAATAGACCATTAATTCGGCATAAGACCAAGTAATGATCCGTCCCTACGTTGGACCCCGGTAAACCTGTATCTACCACTGCGCTCCTCATTCTTTCATCCACAATTATGAAATCTATCATGCTTCTATCACCACCTCTTTCCCATGTATACATGTGAATCTTCTTATGACGAAAGAAAGTGTCCGTCACAAAATATTATTTTCCACACATACGGTGAGGAGGATTTCACCATTCTCATTTATACTTTCATCACCAAACGTTTCCAATATCCTTTCATAACCAAGTCTCTTCACGCTAACCCTTCCATTAAAATCTCCTAATATAACAATATTTTCATTACCCTTGCATTTCATTAGCACCATCCTTACCATCTCACAAAACTGCTCTCGGATATAAATGGACTTAGACATGTCTGGGGCGTACACCCTAGCACAAACAACTTCTTTAAGCCCACTTTCATTCGTATCCATAGCAGCCTTGGGCTTACACATTCATACTTTTCACACAATGACCCATTATTTCTGAAAGGATGATACCGACTCCTGGCATGCCCGCTCGGTCTCGTCTAACCCAGACCAGTACGCGGTATACATGCCATGTAGTGGCATCCTTTCCCTTCCGTTTCGTCTCATTTACACATAACACATCTATTCCTCTATCATACATCATATCGCATACTTCATCTATCTTATCATTCAATGCTCCACATACATTCAGCGTAGCCAGACGGGCTTCCGCAATCCACTTTTCGTCCCTCTGGGATACAGAACGTGACGGGTGGCGAACCTTGTCGCCGGTTTTCCTCCCGGAGATTCTTCGCACCCCTGCCCCATTAAAGGGGCGCCGGGAACTCGAGGCCATTTCTTTTCTTTTTTGGCTCATGGTGCGAAAGTAGGGGGTGGTATTTTTTACGCCGCTACCACACGGCGAGGAGCCGAGTCTGTTCTTTCGGCTTTGTCACTTGTTTAGCACCACCCGGGGGACACGTGTAGGGTGGGCTTAGGATTAGGTGGTCGAAGCCTACGGACGCGAGCAACTCATCCCCCATCATGAAACAAATACAATTGTTTATCTCTTTCTTTCTTTTTACTTATTATTTACTTGTTACTTTTATCCAAAGATAACGTATCCTAATGAAGAAAAACGCAGCGTGTGACGTAATAAATAAATGAAATCGAAGCAGCGAATGGATTACGAAATTCAATATCCAATTATAGCCACGATTATTCACCCAAAATCTATTAAGTAAATTATTGGTGTCAATTTCTGACACTTAAATCGTTTTCCCAAACACATAATAACGGTTGTTATTCGTCGAACATTGCTACATTTTGTTCGGCAGAAATGTTCGCCAATTAATTTCAATTACGTTGTATGTAAGTAAGTTGTGCTATAGAATTACAATCATAGAATAGAATCATTTTCAACCGACTTCATAAAGGAGGAGGTACTCAATTCGACTGTATTTATTTTTATGTAAAAATAAATACAGTATAGTAATTATGAGGTAACACACATGTGTTACCTCATAATTTTTTTCTAGGTGAACCGATTTTGATGATTTTTTTTTATTTGAAAGCTGGTGTTTTCATGTAGTGTGATCAAGATCTGAGAAGTAGTTTTTGAGTTATCCTTAATAATGCGTAGGTATTTAATTGACTTCGACTACATTGGTGATGTTCTCATTTTATTGATATTGAAGTCGGTTGTACAAAATTTTTAATTTTACCATTTCTTTTATTCAATATAGATTTGAAAATACTTATTGAAAGTCATTTGAGCTTTACCACTGGTTCAGAAAAAGCTCTATCCTGAGAAGAACCAGCAAGAAATCCCCGCTGGGTTCTTAAAAAAAATTAATTTACAATATATTATTTTATACAATTAAGTTTGAAAACATTTAGAAACAGCATGGTAGCGATCACCTCCTTCCCAGGGGTTATTTATTATTGTAATCTTTAGTTAGTTATTATATTAACACTTCTAAACAATTTTTGCTTTGTAAAAATTTTAACGATAGAGAGAGATAGATGTTATTTATCGGCTTTGTGGTCCGAAACGTTATGAGTTAACAAGTAAGTTTAGCAATTTTATTTCCACCGCTAAATAGCAGGCCTTGCTCTGCTGTGTTCCGGTCTGAAGGATAAAGAGAGAGAAAGAGATTATTATACGTTCGACATATTTTATGCTCATGCCGTGTAGGGGCAACGTAAGAGAGTCTACTGTCCTATACCATCCTTTGGATGTCGTAAGAGGCGCCAAAGGGAAATGAAACAGGAGATGGGAAGCAGTATCTTTTTATAGAATAAAGGTAACAAACGAGCACACAGTTCATTTGATGGTAAGTGGATGGTGTGGTACATAGACACACTTAACATTTATCCTCGATTAAGAATCAATATGCAGTGGGTTGTCAACCCTGAGGACTAAGATAGAATGCCTCGTTTTGCAGTAAAAGGAGCTTCAGTTCCCTACTGCTCTACTCTACCATAATTTTAGCATACACAGCAGCATTATGCAGTAGCATACCAGCATGGGATACCAGCGTGAAATACTATATATACAGATGTATAGATTACAGGCAGACACTTCAATTTTATTTATATGTAAAGATATGATTTTTATAATTAACTAGTTGATACCCGGCGCGTTGTCGCCGCAGAAGAAATAATTGTGAAAATATCATTTAAAATTTGTAAGAGTTATATTGTTTAATTAGAAATGATAATAATAATGATATATAACTTTCAAATTAATTTGTCGGTACGATACGCGCGCCACGTACTGTAAGTTAATTGCACTACGCCTATAACATTCGCGCAAGTGCAAGCACAAAGTTTTAGCGCAATCTGAGGAACGGTAAGACTGCACATAAAATACGAACAAACGAAAAAACGTGTTGTGTACTTATGTACGCACGTAGGAAGTTATACTTCTGATCTGTCAAAAAGTCTGATCAAGAAGTTGCTATGGCTTTTGAGAAACACTTTACTGATGTTCCTTTTTTGACAACAAAATCATTAAATTCTTCTCCTACTGTCGCCGAATCATTGCTTAAACAAAATGTAAAGGCTTGTTCAAATACTTTTAAATTCCATAGAGTATTGCCAAAAGATATCGTTAAATATTTTAAAACTATTGATGTTAAGAAAACGGCAGACTTATGGGGGATTTCCATTAAAGTTATTTTATCTATAATAGATATAATAGCACCTTATCTAGCCACTATATACAAGCGTCTAATTAAGCTAAAACTAATATAAACTAACTAAACTAATAATATAAACTAATATAATAAGTCTAATTAATATCTAAGCGTATATATTACAAGCGTCGAATCTGGTGTGTTTCCTGATTTAATGAAACATAGTAAAGTCATACCTTTATTTAAATCTGGTAGTACATTAGACCCCGCCAATTTTAGACCGATTTCTGTACTACCAAGATCTTAAGTTTCTTTAATATTAATAAATTGCTACATAAAAATCAATTCGGTTTTACAAGGGGTCGCTCGACAACTGACGCTCGAGTTGAGCTAATTAAACATATTTTTTGTGCATGGGAGAATTCGGAGGATGCTTTGGGTATATTTTGTGACCTTTCCAAGGCCTTCGACTGTGTTCACCATGAGACATTAATCAGGAAGCTACAGTACTATGGTGTCAAGAACACAGCGCTTAAACTTATTATTTCATATTTAAGAATTAACAATATTTTATTATATACAATATTAAAAACTATAATAAAAAAAAACTAAAACTAGTAATTTAATTATCAAACAGTCATACTCCACGCGGTATCGTTTTTACGTGGTAGAGCCAAGCTGCAGCTATATTTATAATATAGTTGTAGCACGAATGGGTCGGCTCGACCGGGGAAGGACCACGCTCTCACAGAATACCAGCGTAAAATAGCAGCTCAATGCTGCTGTGTTTCGTATGGTGAGTGTAGAGAACCGGAGACCCTTTTTACTGGAAAAGAGGCATTCCATCTTAGTCCTCAAGGCTGACAACGCATCTGCATTTTGATTCGCAAACGGGGCTAGATGTAGATGTCTATGGGACACAGCAACCACTTACCATCAGGTGGACTGTGTGCTCGTTTGTCACCCTATTTCTATTTAAAAAAAAAAAAATCGTGCCAAGAACGCTGGCTGCGTTTCCCCGCTGAATGGCTATACTTAGCCTTTGAGCGAGAAAAGAGCCAGCCCTCTTATCACCAGCAGCAACAACCAGCCGCGGATGGAGTTCCTTTAAGAACTTCATCGCACGTGGACTCCACGGACCGATAGTCTCTACAGAAAATGGCACAAATATGTAGTCATCTCTCAGAGACTCATATTTGCGCCACTTACTCAGTTCAGCTGCCTCTGATGCCGTTCCGGCTCTGAACGAGCTACCCCTGAGATGAGAGGCCGCCAAAGTGTCTACACAAGTAGCATCCCACACTAGGGCTTTACCTCTCTCTTTAAGTAATAGAATGCAGAAAGTTATTATCAATGGTAAAAGTTCTTCCGGGTCACCTGTATTAATGGGTCCCTCAGGGCTCGATTCTCGGCCCATTCCTATTTCTAGTATATATTAATGACTTACCTTCCCTTGTAGGGGATAATCATGATATAGTATTATTTGCTGATGATACTTCCTTGATTTTTAAACTTAAACGTCAATCATTTAAATGTGACGACGTGAATAATGCTATATCAAAATTAGTGCATTGGTTTAACGTTAATAATCTACATTTAAACGGAAATAAAACTAATTGTATTAAATTTATAACAACGAATGTTAAAAATCTGGGTACCAATGTGTTTTTAAATGGGGAAGAACTGAGCCCTGTTGAATCCACTGTTTTTCTTGGCATCACTCTCGACGCAAAGCTTCAGTGGGGCCCCCATATATCCAAACTACCAAGCAGACTAAGTTCTGCAGCCTATGCTGTAAAAAAAGATTAGAGGTCTCACTAGTGTCGAGACAGCTAGACTAGTTTATTTCAGTTATTTCCATAGCATAATGTCTTATGGGATTTTGCTATGGGGAAATGCGGCTGATTCAGAAACTATTTTTGTTTTACAGAAGAGGGCCATTAGAGCTATTTACAACCTAAAACCGAGAGAGTCTCTTAGAGATAAATTTAAAGAAATAAATATATTAACTTTGGCCTCTCAGTATATTTACGAAAATTTAATGTATGTTCAAAAAACAAAGGTAGTTTTAGTAAAAAAAGTGATATACATTCTGTAAACACTAGGAACAAACACAAGCTAGTGATACCAGTTTCTCGACTCCACAGAGTCAGTAATTCATTCTTGGGGCAATGTATACGCTATTACAACAAGGTCCCGGAAAGTGTACAGGCTCTCTCTATTACCAAGTTTAAATGTTTTGTTGTTGAAACTGTATAAAAGGGTTATTATAGTATAAATGAATACATGATTGATAATAACCCTGGGAATAAGGTGGTCGCTACTAAGCAGTTTCTAAAATAAATTTTGTACTTAAATAGTTTGTACAACCATTAATGTAAAATTTACTTTAAAAAAAGTCCCGCTGGGTTTCTTGCTGGCAGGACAGAGGTTTTTTTTTCGAACCAGTGGTAAAGTAAAAATGACTTTCAATAAGAATTACACATGTAATCTATATTGAATAAAAATTATTCTTTTTTTTTATAGAATAAGGGTGACAAACGAGCACACAGTCCACCTGATGGTAAGTGGTTGCTGTTGCCCATAGACATTTACATTTATCTTCGTTAGCGAATTTAAATGCAGATGCATTGTCAGCCGTGAGGACTAAGATAGAATGCCTCTTTTCAGTAAAAGGGTCTCCGGTTCTCTACACTCACCATACGAAACACAGCAGCATTAAGCTGCTATTTTACGTTACGTTCGTTCGTTACGTTCTATTCTATACTTCTTTAGCGTAACAAAACAAATAAACTAAAAATAACTACCTTAAATATAGTTATCAGTTCCCACGAAAACTTAAGTGACAGTTACCCTATGAAGTTGTCGCTTTGAGGTGTCAGTGTGCGCGCGCGTCGTAACAACTTCATGGTGTCGTTTTTAGCTGTCATTGTGCGCGCGCATCGTAAAAAATTCACTCTCATAATTTTTCCCAAACGCCCCAAAAGAAGTATAACTTCAAAAGTTGTTTTTTATATATTAGATTGTGCAACAGTACATTCAAGTATGTATTATATACTTAACTCTTATTTATTGTTTTTTAACTTGCTGAGTTTTTAAAAACGACTTTCAATAAGTATTATTTTATATTCGGCATATTTTATACTCATATCCAGTAGTGGTGGCGCAAGAGAATCCACTGGGTATCATCTCGCGGGTGTTATAGGAGGCGACAGAGAGAAATGAAGCAGGAGAAAAAATAAGGTAGACAACCCGATTGCCGAGCATTGTGACTAATGCAAATCTAGGCAATCTATTAGGGAGGCCTATGGTCAGCCGCGGACATCTGATCTATCTATATAGCTAACTATGAATATGCCCCCCACCGGCTTGTTCTGTCTGTGTCCACGAATATATTTACTAGATTTTTATTTTTTACTAGCTTTCCACCCCGCAGTTTCGTCCACATTAAATCCAATTTTCTTAATAGTAAGTGTCGACACCAGGGAAACTGCAGGTATATTGCCGGCTTTTTAAAAATATTAAGGTCGTTTCTTGAAGGTCTCTAAGTCGTATCAGTCCAGAAAAATTGCCGGTTGTAAATGATTCCACAAGAGATCTTGCAAGGAAGAAAACTAGTAAATCGCACAGTCATGGTGTACCGCCAAGCATCCAGATGGTGTGGATGGTACCGTGAGTATGGTCCCGATGTGCGTTCCACCATTTAGCGACTGGAATTAATTTGAACAATTTGTCTAAGTACTCCTCGTGAAAAATGCGATAGAAAATGCAATAGGACGCAACATCTCTTCGCAGCGATCCCAGTGAATCGAGCCGATCAGAAAGAACTCGGTCGTAGACGATCTAATCCACTCATTACTAGATGCGGTCAAGTGGAGCTGGCACTGGGGTACCCCGGTCCAGAGATGAGAACAGTACTCCATGTGAGGGCGAACTTGCGCCTTGTAAAGTTGCAAACGGTGTGCCGGCATGAAATACTGTCCCACTCTGCTGAGCACGCCAAGCTTTTTAGTGTGCTAAATGACCGCGAAACTGTACGTCATTCAATATGTCGATGCCGAGGATTCCGATGCTGGCTGAGGCAGCATGGGAACGCCCTGAAATTGACAAAGGAGTTCTTTTTAGCGGTAAACGCGCAAACCTTTGTCTTCTGAAGTTTAAACTGGAGTAGAGTCGTCCCTAATCCAAAATTTTGTTTATTACAGTCTCGACTTCAGACACAAGTTTATTCTGATTCTCAATGACGTGTTCCAGAGAAATAATAGCACGGCCTATGTAAAAAGCATTACCAGTATTACAATCAGTAACAGCAACGTATAACTGATGTACAAAAGAAACAGCTTAAGTAATAGCAATAGCAATAGGCTCGTAATCAGAGTATGCACAGTCTACTACCACCTTGATGCTCCGATCTGCAAGAAAACCAATAGGACGCCAAGTAAGCCAATAGGACGGAAGCTTCTAAAGAAGCGCTTTGTGCCAAAGCTCATCGAAGGCCTTCGCTATGCCCTAAGTAACGACCACGGCCTACCTCTTAGACTCTACTACTTCCGCTCATCTATGAGTCAGGTAAATTAGAAGGTTAGAACTAGAATCAGCTGATTAATGACTGCATTAGCGAGTGGTCCTCAAGGTACCTTATGAACTGGTAGTTTTTAATGGATTCATTTATTTTGGAGAACAAGGAGGCGATGGTGATAAGACTGTAGTTGGACGGGTCTGGGCGGTCGCCTTTTTAGGGATTGGGTGCACTAAAACGGTCTTCTATAAGTTCAGGACTACGGCTAGGGAGTAGGAGTACCGGAAAAGACGCCTTATAACTGGTGATAACAACGAAGCACCCGTCTTCAGCACAACACTCGACTTGTTGAAATCCAGGGAGAGGAGTGCTTTGCACATTGAGCGCTGTGTAAACCGCACATCCAGCGTGGAGCAATCGCACCGCGGGATGGTCGGCGGTGTGTTCCCCCCGTTATCGAGAGTCGATTTGGACGCAAAAAGGGAGCCTAAAAGATCGGCTTTCTCTTATATTATAAGTTTTATGCAAATGTATTTTATGCATGTCCATTTTACATATCCTGTTTAACTATAGGAAAGTACAAAAATTTTTTTTTCTTTAGTTAACATGCAAATTATTTGGGGGCATGCAAATTATTTGCAAATCATTGAGAGTCGAGTTGGAGTCAAAAAGATAACCTAAAAGATCGACTTTTTCCTGTGCAGAGATGGAACATTTATGGCGGACAGAAGTTCTCTTAGAGAGCGTTGGAAAACACCTTAATAAAATTAAAGGTAGAAAAGAGAGCTTGGGCAGTTAGTATTTGAATCACGTTCAGTCAGTCAACGAAAGATACCAAATAATTCAGTCTTATTTTTCAATATATCGCCAATTTGGTCGATAAACCTTCGTCTAGGGCGTCCTTTCCGACTCTGCCGTTCACTTGCAGCATAAATTTGCTTTGTCACTCTTTCTTCGTTCATTCTTTCTACATGAACAAACCACCGAAGCATTCCTTTCTTAATCCTGGTCACAACGTCATCTTGCAAACCACACTTTTCTATATACTCCTTAATGACCGCATTTCTACAGCATTTATTCTACTCTCATGCTTCTTCTGCCACACCCAACTTTCACTACCATACATTAAAGTAGGGACTAACACATTTTGAATTGCCAAAGTGCCTTTTGACTCATTCTGACTCTTCATAATAGCGTGTAGAGCCCCATTCACTCTATTTCCTGCGTTCACTCTGTCGTTCTATATCCTTATCATATCTACCATCCTGCTAAATAAACATCCCAAATATACAAACTCATCCACTTGCTCAATCAACTCCCTTCTATTCTTATTTCACATAACGTTTTACTTTCTTCTTTCAAAACCATCACTTTCGTCTTACTTGCTTTCACATTCATACTCCTTTCTTTTAATGACCAGTTCATTAAAATAACCATCATTTGCAACTCGGTCGCCGACGATGCAAATATGACTTGATCATCGGCGTAAAAAGGCATTTGACGGTTAACACACCCATTCTCAACCCACATTCTTCAACTTTCAAAGTTTGCCAACAACTGTCCATAAATAGGTTAAACAGCCACGGGGCAGCTACACAGCCCTGTCTGGCACCGTTTAGGATGCCAAACCAGTCCGAGTAGACCCTGTTGATCCTGACACAAGCATTAGAGTCCCTATAAAGAGACCTTAATGCCTGTATCAAACTAGCGCTCAAATCAAATGAGTTCAGTGTTTGCCATAACACATTCCTGTCCACTTGTCATAAGCCTTTTCCAAGTCTATGAACGCACAAAAAGTTTCTGGTTTTGGCCAAAACTTCTCCGCAATCATATGCATGGAAAAGACTTGATATTTACACCCCATTCCTTTCTAAATCCAGCTTGCACATCCCAAATTTTTCCATCAGTTTCTTCCATAACTCTTTCAATTAACACCTTAGCATACAGTTTACCCACAATGCTAAGCAAGCTGATACCACGGTAGTTTTTACAGTCCTGCTGTGACCCTTTTCCTGTATATATTGGGACTATAACGGCTTTGGTACAAGTCTTCCGGTACCCGCTTCAGTTCAGTTGTTCAGTACATAAATTAAACAAGTGTACAGTAGGCCTGCCACCACCCCTCTCCAGCCCTTAGCATTTCGAGTGATACTCTATCATATCCGGCTGCCTTACCTGCTTTCATGCTTTTCATTGCTTTCATTATTTCATCTACACTTATCTCCCTACTTTCCACTTCGGAATTTCTATTTCACTTAATTCAGACGACTCTTCACTCATAAACACGCTTTCAAAGTATTCTTCCACCTCTTTAAATTGAAACTTCATCATTCAGCATACAGCCATTCTCGTCTCGTATAGCATTCATTCTAGGCTGTTTTGAATTTCCCTAGCAGTTCTTATGAGTTTCAGAACATTTTAATATTTGCCTGAAGTTATCAGATATCCTTCTATCATTCTTATCCGTTCTTTCTGGCTTTTTCCTTTCAACAACTTCTTTTACTCTTATTTATAAGTCTAAAGTCTGCCTTTTTCTTTCAATCTCATCATTCATACCGCCAGAATTACCAGCTTTGGTTACCAGTAAATCTAGCCATGCTCTCTTTTGCTTCAACTTCCATACGTACCTCATCATCCCACCACAACGTATTATTTTTCCTTTCATTCGTTATCTTACTTACACCACATACTTCGGTGGCTGCATCCACCAAAACTTTCTTAACATTATTCCATACAGTCTTCAGGTCTAAATCATTCATACGTATTTCATTCAAACCACTTATATTCTCCCTCAGTCTACATTTATACTTCTCTTTCACACCTTCATCTTGTAACCTCTATTCTTATACGCTGTAACGCAGTGGTGACACAGATGTCCAATGCCGCCAACGCCTGAATAGACCATTTATTCGGCATAAGACCAAGTAATGATCCGTCCCTACGTTGAACCCCGGTAAACCCTTGTATCTACCACTGCGCTCCGCATTCTTTCATCCACAATTATGAAATGTATCATGCTTCTATCATCACCTCTTTCCCATGTATACATGTGAATGCTCTATGGCGAAAGAAAGTGTTCGTCACAAAAGATTCTTTTCCACACATACGGCGAGGAGGTCTTCACCATTCTCATTTACACTTTCATCGCCAAACGTTCCTAATATCCTTTCATAACCAGACCCTTCACCCAACCCTTCCATTAAAATCTCCTAACATAATAATATATTCATTTCCTTACATTTCATCAACACCATCCTTACCATGTCCCAAAACTGCTCTCGGATATAAGACTTGTCTGGGGCGTACACCCTAGCACAAACAACTTTTTAAGCCAGATTAGAGTACCTTAACCGACGAGCGTGTATGCGTAGATATATGGATGTAAAGGAGGCGAGAGGTGTGCCAGGATCGTGCAAATGGAAGTCTGTAGTCTCTTCACTCCCTCTGGGTGACAGGCGTGAGTGTTTATGTTTTTTTTCTTATTTTTACACTCTATTTAATATTTATGTTTTGTACCAAAAATAAAGAAAGAGCAACAAAAGAGCAAGGAATAATATATTTGCGGCACTTATTCTTATTATTTATTGATAATATTATACTAAATTTTATTCTGTACATAAGTGTGCTTGCAAAGGCAAACTCAGCGCCCCCCCCTGAACCTTGCGCCCTAGGCTCCAGCCTGGTTAGCCTGTGGGTAAATCAGGTCCTGCCTCTGATAGGCGGTTATTAATGAATTAAGCATTATTTATAATCTATATTACATAAAATCCATTTTATTTATTGTTTTGCATACTTCGAACGCGAAGCGGAGAGGTTGAGCTTTACTGTCGAATTTTCAAGGTCACGCTATCACATTTGTTTCTATTTTTACTTTCTGCATTGTTGTCTCCCATCACCAGTCTGTTAAATTTGATTTGTGTTGAGTATTGATGCATGTTTAACGACTCGGCTAAACATTTGATTGGTTCAGGGCCGCGGGTTCGAATGTTCGATGTTTGTTTGGCTTACAAGTAATTGTTCAAGTCAGTATGTTCTCCATCTACAAATTATGTATGTAAAACGCCTGCACGACACAGTACAATAATCCTACTATCCTATTGTTTAAAAAAAACATACGAATGAATTTTCCACAACCAGACGGTCACTTGGGTCTCGTCCGATAAGCATACATCAGGTGCAGGTGAGATTAACATTTGGCATTAAAAACAACGCCATTATTCCAAACACCTTAAAGAATGAATCGATTTAAGGTACTGGCTATTTTAAATTGATTCATTCTTGGCAATCTGGAATCCACTCGAATCAAAGCAAGACGGCAAATAAAACTCATTCTTAAGTTTTTTTTTCGAGTTCCGGCGTACAGCTCATTTGTATATTTATCGATTGAGCTACCGTTTAATTCGTTATGGAGCTGCTCAAACTTTCTTGCGGTTTTTTAATTGATACTTAATTATATGTATAAATTGTTCACAAAGTACAGATACCACTTGTTTGGCTCTTATTTTATTATACTGTGGTATTATTTTATGTATGTGGCGTGTATTAAGTTATATGTGTCCTTATTCGGATATGTGCCAATAAAGATAGAATCATGAAAATTACGGAAAGTACTCATTTAAGTATACCAGCCTATAAAAGTCCACTACTTAACATAGCCTTCACCTTAGACTGCCTCATTTTTTTTATAGCAGAGGGGTCAAACGAACATACGCCTCACCTGATGGTAAGTAACTACCGCCGCCCATAAACATCTGCAACACCAGGGGAATTGCAGGTGCGTTGCCGGCCTTTTAAAAAGGAGTAAGCTCTTTTCTTGAAGGTCCCTAAGTCGTATTGGTCCGGAAAAACCGCCGGAGGTAAACTATTCCACAGAGAGATCGTACGCGGAAGAAAACTCCTAGTGAAACGTACAGTGGTGGGCCGCCAAGCATCCCGATGGTGTGGATGGTATCGGGAGTTGTGTCGCGAAGTGCGTTCGTGAAATTTGGCGGCTGGGATTAATCCGAACAATTCTTCAGAGCACTCCCCGTGGTAAATGCGAAAGAAAATGCAAAGGGATGCAACATCTCTTCGCCAGTGAATCGAGTCGATCGGAAAGGACTCGGTCGTCGACGATACGAGCCGCTCTGTTATATATTTGCCATAGTTGCCACGCTTGGCAGGTTTGTTGGCAACCGCATTATTTTAATTTTTCGTTTTTATTAAGAAGATGCTGCTGTCATTTCTTGATTTGTTTCTGTTGCCTCTTACGACTCCCACGGGATGATATGGGGTAGTGAATATTCTTTCACCGCCACTACACGGTATTTAAGTGTGGACAGCATAGAAATAATTTTATTTCTGATCATACTACTATATGAGTAATTATTTTGGGTAAAAAAAATTACTTACTTTTTTTAGTTACGTAAGTAGATCAATTTGTGCTGATTAATTTGTAAATACAAATAACTTCATAAGAGATGTCATTTTAATTAATCTAATATATAACCGACATAGCCCAACGGATTAGTAAGCTGAAGTGGCATTGGGCCGGCCATATAGCTCGAAGAACCGACAACCGATGGGGAAGAAAGGTTCTCGAGTGGCAGCCTCGTACCGGCAGGCGAAGTGTAATAAAATTTGTAATTAAATTTGGAAGAGTTATATTGTTTCATTAGGAATGATAATACAATCATTGAAATTGAATAATTTATCAAATAAATTGTCGGTACGATACGCGCGCCACCTACTGTAAGTTAATTGTACTATGCTTATAACCTTCGCGCAAGATCAAGTAATAAGTTCACAAAGTTTTAGCGCAATCTGATAAACGGTATGGCAGCGCATAAAATTATCATCATCATTGCAGCCCTTCACAAGTCCACTGCTGAACATAGGACTCACCCAAGGAATGCCACAACGCACGATCACGAGCCACCTGCATCCATTGACTTCCTGCATGTCTTACCAAGTCCTCACTCCATATAGTGGGGACCCACACTTCGCCTGCCGGTACGAGGCTGCCACTCGAGAACCTTTCTTTCCCATCGGCTGTCGGTTCTTCGAGCTATATGGCCGGCCCATTGCCACTTCAGCTTACTAATCCTTTGGGCTATGTCGGTTACTCTGGTTCTACTGCGAATATCCTCGTTAGTGCATGAAATACGAACAAACAAAAAATATTTTTTATATAATGGATTAGCACGCGTTAAGCCAAAATAACTTAAACTTGGAAATTTTGGCAGCAACTTGAATGCCGGTGGATTGCTGCTCCTGTATTATTGTTGAAATGGCTTAGAGTGAATTTTAATACGTAAAAAGGTGCGATTTTGTGCACTAATTCCGCGCATAAGAACTACTCGTACTCAAATATCTGGTATTCAAAATGTTTACTTACTCGCAGTTGGTTGTTGTCTTTAAGTTCATTCCGCATTCCGATTCGAGGATAATAAAAGCAATGTGAACGTTTTACAAACAATTTTCTTCAATTTTGTTCGTCGCTTATAAACTTACAGACGATAAGACGTTATTCACTATTATTTTATATATTATTATTTATACAATGCAATATAATCGAAGAAATGGAAGAAGGTGAGATGTAGAGAATTATTTTATTTAACACAAATTGACGTACAAAACATAATACAAAGTTATAACTAAAATCTGCTATTTACTATAATTCCTTATTTATTCCCTATTATACTCATATAATTTGCTCGGCTATTTTATGTCGAAGATCATGCCAAAAAGATTAAGCTTTTAAAAATGGGTTTGGCATTGATATGATCATTTCTCGAGTTATAGGAAACGAAAATGTTCGCTGACGTACAAACAAGACACAGATGCTGTTTTAAAAACATTAAAACTTCCAAATGGCAAGTTAATAAAATCTTATTTGTATACTGTTATATTTAAAAATATGATTTAACTGGTGTTAAAACATAAAACCTAACAAGTTTTGGGATTCCGGTTTGACCTGATGGTGAGTGGCTAGTGCAGTCCTTGGACAGCTGCAGTCAAATCAAAGAATGCTGCAGATGCGTTGTTTTAAATCAATAAATAAAAAAATATGAAGTACATAGTCATAGTAGTTATATTCTAATATATAAAAATAAATTTTTGTTTGTTCGTATTTTATTAGCTGCCATACCGTTCATCAGATCGCGCAAAAATTTTGTCAACTTATTGCTTGCACTTGCGCGAAGGTTATAGGCATAGTAAAATTAAATTACAGATTTGTTACGTGGTAAAGCCATGCTGCAGCTATATTAGTAGTATAGTTGTAGCACGAATGGGTCGGCTTGACCGGGAAGGAGCACGCTCTCACAGAATACCAGCGTAAAATAGCAGCTTAATACTGTTGTGTTTCGTATGGTGAGTGTAGAGAACCGGAGATCATTTTTACTGGAAAAGAAGCATTCCATCTTAGTCCTCACGAGTGACAACGCATCTGCATTATGATTCTTTATTGAGGATAGATGTAGATGTCTATGGGTCACAGCAACCACTTACCATCAAGTGGACTGTGTGCTCGTTTGTCACCCTATCCTATAAAAAAAGGTGGCGCCTGTGTCGTACCGACATATCATTGAATACTATAATAATACATTTATAGTATTCTATGCGACATATTTATTTGAAAGTTATAATATTATGTCATTCAATTTCAATGAATGTATTATCATTCCGAATTCATTCCTAATTAAACAGTATAACCCTTCCAAATTTAAAACGATATTCCCACAAATATTTTTTCTGCGACAGCAACGCGCCGGGTACCAGCTAGTTAATAATGAAGTACTCTCATAAAATAGTGAAAATACATATGATTGTCACAACTGTATTTTTATTTTACAGCCGCGGAAGCTCAGAGGCTCAGCGCTCACAGTAAATAAAGTTATCCATCAATGAATTATAACCTGACTGAATATAAATGTGACACAATTGAGATATTCTATTTGCACAAATGTAATTTTTAATTTGTTTGTGTTGTATTTTTTCCTATGAATAAATTGTAACTGAGGTTCGAAAATCGGCCCTAAATCTTGTAATCCACTACACTACCGTAATCTATCGTATCGCTACTACATAGTTTAATGTATCTTTTAAAGCGTGTAGTGGCTGTGTAAGAATATCCACTTCCTTATATCGTTCCTTGTGTATCTTAAAAGGCGACAGAGGGAAACTGCGGTTGCCAACCCGCCTGCCAAGCGTGGCAACTAGCGTACTTGAGGGTTATATCCGGTTAATATGGTCACTTCCTTATAACTTAAAAACTACAACCTTGTCTGCGTAGATGGCTCTGTGATACGATAGCTTTTCAACAGTCGATCAAATAAGGTCAAAAGGGCGCTGCTTAATCAACTACTTTGACAGTTAACAGTACAGTAAAGTTGATTTTAAGAAATTTTCCTAATTATTGCCAAAGCTTATTTGCTAATTTTTTTTCTTAATATATGGTATAGAGGAAATCCCCCTAGCGCAGGACAGCAATAGTACCGGACAAATCACGTCGAAACATGAAACACTCGCTTAGAAAGAAGTCAAACTCAACTGACAAATCCCCCCGCGGCACGGGAGGCGTCAGTGTCGCCCGATACGGTTTACAGGTGACAATTTAGTCATTTTGCACGTGAATCCGATGCATCGAGTAACATTTACTAGGTCATAAACCACCATTTAGAGTGAATACGCTTTACATTGCTGTTGTTTTTTTGGCGGATTTATTAATAAACTTTATTATAATCGAAATCATACTACTGTATGTTATTCCCCTAAGTCCGGACAATAATAGATCCCCTAGTACCGGACAAATTGAATTAGACCAATCTAAGTTCCTTAGTACCGGACAAGATATTTTAACAAAATACCTAGTGTGCTTGTTGTATTCTATATAATTTTGTATTTTTCTATCTATTAAATGATCTATTAAAATCTATTAATCTATTACATGATCTGAAAAGATCATGAGATCATTTGATATAATGGAGAGGAAGAAAAAGGTGTCTGAAATTTATAGTAAAATTTTGACTGTTTTGCTATACAAAGAACATTTAGAAGAGAAAGAAAATGAAAAAAAAAAACAAAAGAAAAGAAGAAGGCATACGTAAATCTAAAAAGACAAATGACAATGGAAAAAAAACTAAAATAAAACCTACTGAAAAGAAGCTGGAGAAGTACTATTGCGTTGTTTGTTGCGAAGACTACAGCGAGGACTGGATCCAGTGTGGAGGGTGTAAAGGATGTGTTCATGAATCCTGTGCAGATATCCCAGTGTTCAGACGTCTATGTTTGTGATCGTTGTAAATATTTTGAAAGTTTTCTTATTCTGGTAACTTTATGTAAAGTGTTAGAAAATACTCAATAATTTCTTATCCGTAGTTAAAATTTAACTTTTGTTCATTTATTCGGATGTTTATAGTGATTATGTGGCTCTGGGCGTTTATTGTGTTAATGTAAGATGTTGTGTGTTGTGTGACGTAAAATTTTGTAAACCTACATGTGCCTGGTCCTGTCCGGTCTTAAGTGTTAGAATTTATACTTATCCGGTACTAGGTGCCAAATTTCAATAAAGCCAAAAACTAAACCAATGAATGATTCCATTTTGAGTTGTTATAAGTATATAATATTTGCCTTTGTTGATTTATTATAATGTCTTATATGATTGTTAAAATAAAAATGTTAATTATTTAAATAAAACATAATTATTCAATTTTATTTTTACTAAAAACCTTAAGAGAGATAGAGAGATAAGTATAGATGAAATAGTGAAAGCAATGAAAAGTTTGAAAGCAGGTAAGGCAGCCGGATATGATAGAGTATCAATCGAAATGCTAAGGGCTGGAGAGGGAGTGGTAGCAGACCTGCTGTACACCTTGTTTAGTTTATGTTGGAAATTTAAGCGGGTACCGAGAGACTGGTGCAATGCCGTGATAGTCCCAATATATAAGGGAAAAGGATCGCAGCACGACTGTAAAAACTACCGTGGTATCAGCCTTCTTAGCATTGTGGGAAAACTGTATGCAAAGGTACTAATTGAAAAAGTTATGAAAGATACTGATGGAAAAATTTGGGATGTGCAAGGGATTTAGAAAGGAATGGATGTACGGATCAGGTCTTTTCCATGCGCATGATCGCGGAGAAGTTTTGGCCAAAACCAAAAGGTTTTTGTGCGTTCGTGGACTTGGAAAAGCTTATGACAGAGTGGACAGGGATGTGTTATGGCAAACACTGAACTCATTTGGGTTGAGCGCTGGTTGATACAGGCATTGAACTCTCTGTAGGAACCCAGTGCTTGTGTCAGGATCAACAGAGCCTACTCGGACTGGTTTGGCATCCATAAAGGTGTCAGACAGGGCTGTGTGGCTTCCCGTGGCTGTTCAACCTATTTAGACAGTTGTTTGTAAAATTTGAAAGTCGAAGAATGCGGGTTAAGAATGGGTGAGTTAATCGTCAAATGCGTTTTGTACGCCGATGATCAAGTCATACTTGCGTCGTTGGCGGCCGAGTTGCAAATGATGGTTACATTAATGAACAGGTCATTAAAAGAAAGGGGAATGAACGTAAACGCAAGTAAGACGAAAGTTATGGTTTTTGAAAGAGAAGAAAGTAAAACGATATGTGAAATAAGAATAAAAGGGGAATTGGTCGAGCAAGTAGATGAGTTTGTGTATTTGGGATGTATATTTAGCAGGGATGGTAGATATGATAAGGATATAGAACGACGAGTGAACGCAGGAAATAGAGTAAATGGGGCTCTACACTCTATTGTGGAAAGGCAATTCACAATGCTGTGTTAGACCCTACTTTAATGTATGGTAGTGAAAGTTGGGTGTAGCAGAAGAAGCACGAGAGTAGAATAAATGCTGTAGAAATGGGGTCAATACGGAGTATGTTAGGGCTGAATCTGAATGACAGAGTGAGAAATTGTGTGATAAGAGATCAATGTGGTTTGCAAGATGATGTTGTGACCAGGATTAAGAAATGAATACTTCGGTGGTTTGGCCATGTGGAAAGAATGAACGAGGAAAGAGTGACAAAGCAAATTTATGTTGTAGAGGTGAACTGCAGAGTCGGGGGTTTGGCCCATTTTCAATATATCGACCAAATTGGCGATATATTGAAAATGGGCCAAATTAAGCGTACCCTTAACCGACGAGCATGTATGCGTAGGTATATGGATGTGGAGGAGGAGGCGAGAGAGGTGTGTCAGGATCGTGCCAAATGGAAGTCCATAGTCTCTGCCTACCCCTCTGGGTGACAGGCGTGAGTGTTTTATGTATATGTTATGTTAAAAACTTTAAGTGTCCGGTACTGGGGGGACTCCTCCTACGACTTTGTATTTTTGTCTCTGTCCTCCTCCCAGTTTTGGTTTTATATGGCGGCAAAGCTTAAGTTGACATTACCAATATGACTTCCCCATATTATGCCCCATTTTGACTTATGTTCACCAGTGGACTTTTATAGGCTGTAATGGATGGATGATGTGTCTTTAAATCAGAAACACTATGAGTAACAAATATATTTCTTCCTTAGAAAATAAAATATCTACTTAAATAACTAAGTAACCGCTGACTCACTGCGTGGGAGAGTAGCTTGACCTCGTCTCCTCTCGGCGGCTTAAAAATGCGATGTGAACACATACCGATACCTTATAAGGTTTAATTGAATTGATATGCATATAATTGAACAGGCTTTGCCATTCCTGGTCCGATATGGGTCTCCGTTAACCAATAATTGCGATCTTATTTGATAACGACATCCGTTAACCGCGGTTAGGTTAACTGGTACTCTTAACTGGACGTAAGTCTTTGTACAAAAATCATTTAGCTATCTGTAGACGGTAGACTTAAGCTTCTCTGAGATTATCATCAACACTGCGGTTATCCACTGCTGGACAAATGGTCTCTCCCAAGACGCGTAACTTAGCTCAGTCTTCAGCTACATGCATCCAGTTCTTACCACCCCCCTGTTAGTGAAATGGAATAGAAACCACGCAAACATACTGTGGGACGCTTCCTGACTAGATGGAGCGATGATCTGCACAAAGACGAGTCTCGTCTCGGCAAACAAGTGACGATAGCAACATCTGACGCCTCCCACCTTGGATATCATTCCCGGTCCTCTTTGTGAGTTTTTTTTTAATCTTGCATAAGCCGTGGTAATTTAAAGATTTATCGCTTGCCGTCTAAAAGATTTATTTAAGGTTACCGGAACATATTAAATAAATTGTGTGTCTTATCCTTATAAGTAAAACCTTATAAATTAATGTCTTTAATATAATAATCGTGGTAGCTCGCGAGTGAGCGAGCGACCTGATTTCGATCCCCGCTAAAATCTTTGAAACTGTTAATTTCAATTTAGTGTTCATTTATTACACATTACACATTTAGCCATACGAGGGTCATGCAAAAAAAACTAGACACTCAAAAATTATATTTTTTTATTCCTTACTAGCGATCCGCCTCGGCTTCGCACGGATTATTTTTGGATCTCGACAACAGCACCACGTCCAATTGTGAATCTAAACATCCAGGGACCCACTTAAACATAAACAAAAAAAATCATCAGAATCGGGCGGGCCACTTTCGAGTTTTAGCGAGACTAACGGACAGCAATTGATTTTTATATATAGCGATTACTGGTACCGATCTTTTTAAAGTATTCACCATGAGCCCGAACACATTTCCCATACGTTTTAACCACTTGGAAAATACCTCTGACCACTCTTCTATGCCACCTTAGAAATCTCCAAATTATCAGCAGCCAGTGCGTGCGTCTTCCTTGCTCTCAAACCTCTTGCCTTTTAATTTTTATTTGTATTTTGGAATCGTAAAAATAACAACGTGTCAGGGTAAAAAGTTGAATGTTCCGGCAGCCGTGTCTGGTGCTTCACTTTGAAAGCTTCTCCATCCTCCTCGAATCCACCAAGTCAAATATAAAATGTAACTCTCGCATAAGCAGTCTCACCAAAACTAGTCATCAAAACTTCAAAGCAAACTTTGAGCTTTAAACCCTTTTTTCTCGTAGTAAATTATTAAAAATTGTAGCTCAACTCCATTGCTGTCAGCGAATATATCTCCAGATTCTCACAAGAAAAACATTTTTTAAATAAAAATATTTGAAATAATTAAAATAATGTGTTCCATTTTAAAATTAGTACATTGACGAAGATATTAATTAATATCAGTGAATATTTAGCACATCAGCTGTGTAAGAATGATGAAGTAACACTTGCCAGTGTCAAACATTGAAGAAACTAATACAGCGCCATCTTTTACTTATTTTGGAACAAGTAATATTGATCAAAGTAGCTACAAGATGGCGCTTTTTCAACGTGACGCCTCCTCATTACTATTTTTAGTGACTACCTAATGGTACTATGAAATTTTGTCTAATTTGCTAAAACGCTTTGCATTACAATTTAATGAAGTTTCTAGATTATTGATTGATATAATCAAGTATTCATGCTTAGGTTAATTAATTACCTATTTAATCACGGTCTTATGTAAATTACAAAGTGCAGTCCGGGGGCATGAGAGATGTAAGATTTTACGGTAGCTCAACAGTTTATGGTAAATTATTATTTAATAATTGTAAAGTTTATGCAACAATAATTGTTAGTGTATTTTTCTCTCATTTGACTCCGCCCAGTCCGTAATAGCCTATGGAAGATAGTCGCGGTTATGATTATAGAAAAATGTGAGTGCCGCGTAAGCGTAGCGTAGCGCAGCCGGCGTGAGAGAATTCACTACCCGTGGGTTTCATAAGAGGCGACAGAACAAACTGAAACAGGAGATGGGCAGCAGCATTTTTTTGCTTGAGTTTTAAAACAAAAATTTAAAAAATCCAACTAATTTAGAAGATTACTTTTTCTTCAAAATGTGTATGTATCCCTTAAGTATAACCTATTTAATAAAAAAAAGAGTCATCAAAATCAGTTCACAATTGATGAAGACATCGTGTTCGTGTAACATAAGCACAAAAACTCAGTCGAAATGTAAACTGTCTCTATTTTTGAACAGAAACAGAAACAGAAACAGAAACTTTTTATTCAATATAGATTATAAATAATACTTATTGAAAGTCACTCTTTGTTTAATTACCACTGGTTCGAAAACAACCTCTGTCCTGGGAAGAACCAGCGAGAAACCCAGGGACGTTTTTTTTTAAATAACAGCTTACAATCATGTATGTTACACAATTAACCACACAAAACAAATTAGAAATAGCTTGGTAGCGAACACCTCATTCCCAGGGTTATTATCATCCATAAATTCCTTAATATTATAATAACCCTTTTTATACAAACTATGTTTAATAAAGTTTTTGAATTTTGAGCAGGTCAAATTTTTTATATTTTCTGGGATTTTCTTGTAAAAGCGTATACATCGCCCCAAGAATGAATTACTGACTCAGTGGAGTCAGTAACTGGTACTACTAGCTTGTGTTTGTTCCTAGTATTTACAGAATGAATATCAGTTATTTTTGTACAACTACTTTTATTTTTGTGTACGTACATTATATTTTCATAAATGTATTGAGAGGCCAAAGTTAATATATTAATTTCCTTAAATTTTTGTCGGAGCGACTCTTTAGGTTTTAAACCATAGATTGCTCTTATGGCCCTCTTCTGTAAAACAAATATAATTTCAGTGTCAGTCGCGTGTCCCCATAGCAAAATACCATACGACATTATGCTATGGAAACAGCTAAAGTAAACAAGTCTAGCTGTTTCCACACTGGTAAGATTTTTAATCTTTTTTACAGCATATGCTGCATAACTAAGTCTGCTTGCTAACTTTGATATATGGGAGCTCCATTGAGCTTCGCGTCTAGTGTTATTCAAGAAAAATGGTGGTATCGACAAGACTCAGTTCCTCCCCATTTAAAATTACATTAGTATTTAATTGTCTGACATTTGGAGTCATGAACTTCATACATTTCGTTTTAGTGCTATTTAAATGCAAGTTATTAACATTAAACCAATTTACTAATTTAGATATAGCATTATTTACTTCGTCATATTTTAATAAGTGTCGTTTAAATTTGAAAATTAATGAAGTGTCATCAGCAAATAATACTATATTATGGTTATTCCCTACTATGTAAGGTAAGTCACTAATATATACAAGAAACAGAAAGGGGCCGAGAATTGAGCCATGAGGCACGCCCATTTGTACTATCGACCCGGAAGAGTTCATACTATTAATGACAACTTTTTGCGTTCTGTTACTTAAATATGAAACAATTAATTTAAGATGCTTCTTACACCGTAGTGTTGTAGTTTCCTGATTAATGTTTCATGGTGAACACAATCGAAGGCTTTGGATAGGTCACAGAATATACCCAAAGCATCCTGTGAATTCTCCCATGCATTGAAAATATATTTAATCAGCTCAACACCAGCATCAGTTGTCGAGCGACCCCTTGTGAAACCGAATTGATTTTTATGAAGTAAATTATTAACATTAAAAAAAAAATAACATTTGAATAAAATTTTACTTAGTGTTGGCAGTACAGAAATGGGTCTAAAATTGGCGGGGTCTAATGTACTACCAGATTTAAACAAAGGTATTACTTTACTATGCTTCATCAAATCTGGAAACACCATATTCGATACTAGTATTAAAAATAATAGGTAGTTGAGGCGCGATTATATCGATTATAGATGCAATAACTTTAACGGAAATCCCCCACAGATCCGCAGTTTTCTTAATATCAATAGTTTTAAAATATTTTACAATATATTTTGATGATATTTTATGAAATGTAAAATTCTTTATACACGCATTTACATTTTGTTTAAGTAACTAGCCTAGAAAAAAAATCAAATATTATAGACGCAGTAACTTTAACGGAAATCCCCCACAGATCCGCAGTTTTCTTAATATCAATAGTTTTAAAATATTTTACAATATCTTTTGATGATATTTTATGAAATGTAAAATTCTTTGTACACGCATTTACATTTTGTTTAAGTAACTAGCCTAGAAAAAAAATCAAATATTATACGATATGTCACATCCAGAACTAAAACTAATCTAATGACATACCATTATATTAAAATGAATTTTAGCTGCTGCAGCTGCCAGCTGTTCAGGCTACAGAGCGTACCATAGAAACAGAAATACATACATACATACTGTCGATGGGCATTACCCTGCTTAGTGGGCAGTCGGGTATAAAACTGCTGTTGCCTTCGTCAAGCGTGGAAACTTTAGTAGATGTCCTTCCCCAAAGGCAATCTATGGGGGAGGCCTATGTTCAACACAAGTCGTGTTGGGCTGTAATTAAGAAATTAATAATTATTGTGGCCAAAGTTGAAATTGTACCGTTGGTCAGTTTTTATCAAGGTGTAGAGATTATCTCTATATGCATACTTTTAGAATATTTTACTGTAATTAGAAAAATATAATAATATTATGTTACTAGACTCCTTTTTTGCTTAAGGATCCGTTTGGGTAGCTCCCACTTATCTATTTCTGCCGCCAAATAGCAGTGTTTGTAATGATGTGTTATGGGTCCTATACACCATCGGCCATGATGGACGAATTCTAGCGATCACGATCGTGTAGAGGGCATAATCGCCTATAATTGCCCATGAACGGTAATGATCGATCGTAATAGCCGCTGAGTCGGTTTTTCGGACAAACATCAAAGGAAGTTCGGCCATGATCGTATTCTGTGGTTGTCAATCATGGCCGATGGTGTATAGGCGGGATCAGTTATCTTAGTCCTCCGAGGTGACAACACACCTTTAGCCTTCAATATTTGAATTTGGCTTGTCTTAATTCTCTGCTTATGGATTGCTCAAACCATGAACAAATATGTTTTCCTTCCCTTTCTTTCTTTCATTTTATGTAATATGTAAAACCCTTCACCGACGTATACGGGAAAAACGATTCAGGATAAAAACATAGTTTAGTTACAAAAAATTATAAACACAAAACAATTCTAACAGGTACTCTTAAAAGCTATTAAAAAGAGTTTTCGTTTTCCCTTGCACATTTATCGCAGTGCGACATAAAATGATCATTAAAATGATTTACGATTCCTTTTACATCAAGTATCCCGCATTTGACCGCCCGCATATTATAGCTGGCATCATCTGTAACTATGGGAGCAGCTTCTAGGCCGTAAATAATGGCGAAAAAAATCAGTAAGGTTTTTTATAAAACTGAAGTGACAATCTGAATTTCCAGTTCACCTGATGGCAAGTTGCAGTCTAGGGACACAATCAGCTAACATCAAACAAAGAAGGCTGCAGATGCTTTGTCATCTCTAAGGACCAAAATAGAATGCCTCATAACCTGTGATCATACTCTCTCTACAACCTCTGACCGAAACTCATCAGTGTAAGCACCAGTACAGGCAATAAAACAAGAGTGACTTTCAATAAGTATTACTTATAATCAATATTGAATAAAAAAGTTTCTGTTTCTGCTGGGCACAGGCCTCCTCTCATTTCTGACAGGATTTTAGGGCAAGGAAATGTCCGCCGCGCTGCCTCAATGCATGTTGGCGAATTTCACACGTCTTCGAAATATTTTTTTTCTTATTTCTCAGATCCTCACGATGTTCCTTTCACCGCCGAGCACGTGCTAAATCAGCACTTAAAATTTTCATTGGTGCCGGCGGGGATCGAATCCGGGCTGCTACCACGTTGGTTTAGTACCATAAAAGAAAATCATAAAATCCGCACCCGATAGGTGGCACTGTAGCCGAGTTATTATATGTTTTCAATGTAAAAAGTCTGCAGGGAATTGGGAGCAAAACTCATAGTGCCACCTAACGAAAAGGGCAGAACAACGTCTGTCAGGTGAGCTAGTAAGGCAATAAAATAAACAGAACAATAAATTGGAACACATAGACACGTGAAAACGCTACCATCACTGCTTATCACGGATACGTTGTATCCACCATTCATTTTTTTTATAATTAATGGTGTTTATGAGTTTATGGCAAATAGTGATTATGGGTTACCTTTTTATTACATTTTTTCTCATTAAAAACATTAACTCCACACTAGTATTTCCTCCTGTATCGTGGACAGTTTACATACATAAATTTCACAAGGACAAATCCAGACAAGGAATAATTATTTGCAGACCATATAAATACTTATCTTGTTCCGTGCGGGATTCGAACCCGTTACTAAGCCAATGCGCCACGGAGCCGTCAACCTACCTATATACCTAATTAATGACCTTTACATTTTGTTAAATTATATTAGACATGTAACGATCGCTTGATAACGAAATACGAAATTGCCTAAAATTATAAGCAATTAATAAGCATTGAATAAGGCAAAAATAGTAATAGTTAAGTACACCTTTGAACGCCATTTAATTTACCGTATTACATGCAAATAAATAAAATAGGATATTATGACATTTATGAGCGCGGGCGCTAAGTCTGTGTACACTGTACATAAAGACGTGTGAAATAGTGTGAAATAGTGTTTGTACATACTAGTAAATATAAAATTAATAAGCAACACCTATGAGGTGAAAGTCCTACAAATCTATATAAAAACTTCTGTTTCTTTGTTTAATATCATAAAATGTCAATTTCAATGGAACCGCATCGAACAGGAAACTGGAATGTTGTTTCGGTTTGCAGTAGGTAAGTGTACAAGAAAATAGCATGCATTCCCGCCATTTAAAAAGTAGGAATGTTGCCTACACACAGGCGGATAAATAAATAATTTATTAATAAAATAAAGAAGGTCATACTTTAGAGCCGGTTTGGGTTCAGTTATTTCAAATACTAACACACTTGAATTATAATAATTATTTAGGTTTTAAGTAGGATTGCAACCACTCCCCAAACATGAATTCCACATAAGGGAGTGTCTGTTGGAATTCCGTAAAATTTAATGTGAGTTTTGGACGGTTTCTTTATATTTTTTTAACATACTTTATTCAGCTTGTCCTGTATGTATGGACCCATGTATGAATGTAATGGGATTTTATATTTTAGTTTTCACCAACTTCCGGAGTCTGAATGTTCTGAATCAATGTAGTCGTATTAATAATTTAAAATTAAAATTTTGTACAACCGACTTCAATATAAATTATTAAGAATAACTCAAAAACTATTGGTCAAACCTTGATCAAATTTATATGGGACCACACATGAGAAGCAACAGCTTTCAAATAAAAAAAGAATCATCGAAATCGGTTCAGCCAGAAAAAAGTTATGAGGTAACACACATAATAACATACAAATAGGTCTCCTTTTTGAAGTCGGTAGAAAACCGATGACAATACAGTAATTTCATGACTATACCCTGATATTCTTATTAGGATAATCAAAGTTCATGATTAATCCGTATTATTTTAGTTTTTATACACTTATTTTATATTAGCTGTTCCCCGCGACTGCGCCCGCGTGTAATTTAGGGTTTTAATTATGTTGCGCGGAACCCTAATTCTTTTTCTAAAATATAAGTAGCCTAAGTTACTCCTTATAATATCAGCTATCTGCCAGTGAAAGTCCCGTCGAAATCGGTCCAGCCGTTTCTGAGATTAGCCGGAACAAACAGACAGACAGACAGACAAAATTTTATAAATTGTGTTTTTGTTTTAAGTACCGTATATACTTTCATATACATTTACTAAAAAGCTGTTATTTTGACATTACAAACAGACACTTCAATTTTATTTATTTATATAGATAACACCAGCGATCCGCCCCGGTTTCGCCTGGGTAGGATCTATTAATGTTGCGATAAACTTTAATTAATGAAAAACCATTTATTTCATCAACATTTCGTTTAAAAAAAATCTTCATGTTTTCGGATATTTTTTATAGAATCATGGTGACAAACAAGCACAGAGTCCACCTGATGGTAAGTGGATGCATCTGCATCTATCCTCGACTAGGAATCAAACTGCAGATGCGGTGTTACCCCTGAGAACTAAGATGGAAAGTCTTGAATATAGTACAGATCACTCCAGCCATTGCTCTCTGTCTATTTGTGAAGTTTCATTACAATCGGTTCAGCCATTCCGAAGATGAGCCCGGATAGACAGACAAACAGACAGACAAAACTTTAAAAATATCATTCATGTTTTAATGGCATGCAAATTACACCTCAGCTCAAAATAAGGCAGTTATTGCAATATTACAGGCAGACACATTAATTTTATTTATATATACGTGGTAGAGTCATGCTGCAGCTATATTAGTAGTGTTGTAGTACGAATGGGTCGGCTCGACCGGGGAAGGACCACGCTCTCACAGAATACCAGTGTAAAATAGCAACTTAACACTGCTGTGTTTCGTATGGTGAGTGTAGAGAACCGGAGACCCTTTTTACTGGAAAAGAGGCATTTCATCTTAGTCCTCACGGGTGACAACGCATCTGCATTTTGATTCTTTATTGAAGATAGAGGTAGATGTCTATGGGTCACAGCAACCACTTACCATCAGGTGGACTGTGTGCTCGTTTGTCACCCTATCCTATAAAAAAAATATAGACATAAGTAACAGCCTATATTATGTCCCAATATAAATTTCCCTCTCTCAAATCCCGCAGCAATGTCCCAATGAGTGTTGGTGGACTTCATATCATGTCGTCAAATTATTTGCAATTTTTAAGATAATAATATGCAAGTTTCCTCATGATGTTTTTCTTTACCAGCACTTGGTAAATCAGCACTTAAAGCACCATCGTGCACGTTATTTTTTTTTAAAGAAAAAGACTTGATGACTGATAGGACAATTCTTCAACCAGTCGTCAAAAAATATCTATTTGATTTGTTTAGACTTTAGAGAATAAGGGTGACAAACGAGCACACAGTTAACCTGATGGTAAGTGGGTGCTGAACCCCATAGAAGAGAACACATCTACATCTATCCTTGATTGAGAAACAAAATGCAGATGCGATGTCACTCTTGAAGACTGAGGTGGAATGCCTCGTTTCTCTACACGTTCTTCTCCGGTTTAAGCTACTATTTTACGCTGGTATTCTGTGAGAGCGTGGTCCTATCCCGGTCGAGGCGACCCATTCGTGCTACAACCATAATATAGCTGTAGCGTGGTGGTGACGCACCGCCGACCATACCGCGGTGTGAGTGCTCCATGCCGGATGTGCGGCTTACACAGCGCTCGGTTCGCAAAGCACTCCTCTCCCTGGACGTTAGTAAGTCGAGTGGGCCCGATGTAGTCCCTTCCATTGTGCTGAAAACGTGTGCTCCGGAGTTGGCACCGGTTTTAAGGCGTAGTCCCGAATACGTCCTGGCAAGAAGGCAGGTGACCCCGTAGTCACTGATTTGTGCATGTTGGAGTACAGGCCAGATGGTACAATATGGTATAAACTTGATTTCGAAGATGAGGTAAGGCCTTTACCACAAAGACACACGCCTCTTAGTAAAATAAAACCATTAAGCACTCTACCACGTATAAAAATGCACGTAAAGTTATAAAGTAGTTAAAGTGAGGTAAAGTTACTACGTTGAATAGAGTACAGGCTATGAGTAAGTTGAGACTAGCCGCTACGACCGAAATTCTGTCTGGTGGACATTATTAGTCTTACTGGACTATCTGACTAAAAACTGTTTTTGCATAAGTCCATCCGTTATCGTTACAGCCTATTAAAGCTAAACATAGGCCTCCTCCATAGGTTGCCTCATAGAGGGGATATTTTCCATAGTTGCTACGCTTGGCAAGCGGGTTGGCAACCGCAGTTTTTTATTTTTAGTCGTTACTAGGAAGACGCTGCTGCCCATCTCCTGATTTGTTTCCCTCTGTCGCCTCTTACGACACCCACGGGATGCTATGGGGTAGTGGATATTCTTACACCGCCACTACACGGTATTCATCCATCCATTATAGCCTATAAAAGTCCAATGCTGAACATTTTTTTTTTATACGATAGGGTGACAAACGAGCACACAGTCCACCTGATGGTAAGTGGTTGCTGTGACCCATAGACATCTACATCTATCTTCAATAAAGAATCAAAATGCAGATGCGTTGTCACCCGTGAGGGCTAAGATGGAATGCCTCGTTCCCAGTAAAAAGGGTCTCCGGTTCTCTACACTCACCATACGAAACACAGCAGTGTTAAGCTGCTACTTTACGCTGGTATTCTGTGAGAGCGTGGTCCTTCCCCGGTCGAGCCGACCCATTCGTACTACAACTATACTGCTAATATAGCTGCAGCATGGCTCTACCACGTAAAGATAGACATAGGTCTCCCCAATAGCTTTTTATAATTTTGAGTAGTTATAAGGAAGATGCTGCTGCCCATCTCCTGTTTCTGTTTCCCACTTTCGCCTCTTACGACACTTACGGGTCGATGTGGGGTAGCGAATATTCTTACTCGGCCGCTCCACGGTTCTGCGATAGTAGTATGTATTTATTTATCCAATGTAAATCGGCCTTAAGTATTAATTTATGACGTAATAAAGGCCGCAATAATCGACCAGAACTCGGCCAGCTATCAGAAATAAGTGAATTATAAGCGATAGGTTTCGTTGACACAATTCCTGTCCGTTCGCCCAACAAGGTGATCCGGCGCTTACATAAGACCTGCACTCTGCATGCACTAGACTTTACATCCTAGATTATACTAGATTTATAATACTTGCTAGGTATTTAAGGCGTGGAGTTAATTTCATATTCGTTTGAATTTTACTTGAGGTGTTTAGGTGAGTATGTTGGCCTCGCTACCTGACACCTGATACCTAATTAGGCATGTAATACTAGACGGTTGACTTTTATTACAAAATTGATTTCTAGCTGTTTATTTCATGTGTTTAATATTATCATAGTCTAGTCTCCATAGGTTATAAATTTGATTTTATGAAAATGAATTGACAAATAACAGTCCACCTGATGTTTTTAGTGGCTATTGCAGTCTATGGACCACTTTTCTACCGACTTC
This sequence comes from Parnassius orleans, assembly GCA_029286625.1. Classification (NCBI taxonomy): domain Eukaryota; kingdom Metazoa; phylum Arthropoda; class Insecta; order Lepidoptera; family Papilionidae; genus Parnassius; species Parnassius orleans. Next base: position 9,412,269 of record JAGSMP010000009.1, read on the forward strand.
AAAAAGGAGGAGAGGTATTCAATTCGACTGTATGATTTTTACCTCATAACTTTGTTCTACGTGAACCGATTTCGATGATTAGTTTTTTATTTGAAAGCTGGTGCTTCTCATATGGTCCCATATAAGTTTGATAAAGGTCTGGCCAATAGTTTTTGAGTTATCCTTAATAATATATATTGAAGTCGGTAGTACAAAATTTTAAATTTTTAATTATTTTCTTTTACAATGGGGAATGACTAGGCACACCCGCTATCTTCATCTTATCTTTATTCTGTGATGTTAGTGCTGTTAGCCTATTTGACTTTTACAGATTCATCTGATACAGGACTCGCGGGGGCAAGGATGGGTTATGTCGGACTCGCACCGACTAAAACCCCATGGTGTTCCACCATCGTCGCATATTGGCAGGGCCACGGGAACGCTTTCGCCGGCTTTCGGGCCGGGAGAAACGAGACTCAGAAGCACTAGCCTTCCCCACCCCAGCGGCGGATCTGGTCCATGGCTCCGCCGCCAACCAAGATTCGGCTGCGGAGGGTAGCGAGAGCGGCGCCTCGTAATACCGACACTCATCTCCCCCCGCAGCCCCACCACTACCGCATCAACGGCGCGGCCCCATCAGAGTCGCGGAGGATAGGGCATCGTCATACCAACACTCCTCTTACTCCACGACTCCCCCTCGGCTGCAGCGGTAGGGGTAGAGGACACCTCTCTCGCTGCAGCCCACCAACACACATCCGAAGTGGGCTCGCCAAGCCCACTCGGAGTGGCCACCTCAGGCCAGCCATGTGGGTTCCTGTTAGTTCACAACGGGTGACCAAGGCGGGAACCCGTTCGGGCTTCTATCGACACCTGAAGCCAACTTCAAACAAAGAATGCTGCAGATACGTTGTCACCTCTGAGGACTAAGATGGAATGCCTCACAGCCTGTAGTTATTCTGACTCTATCCTTCAGCCCGGAACACAGTGCAAGCACTGCTAATGACGGCTAATGCTTAATCTTCCACTCACCAGATGTCGCTAGTTGTAACTGAGGTAAAGTTTTTTGTTACACAATGTCAGTTAATTGAGAAATTAGTTTTAAATAATAGTTTGTCATTATCTAGAGTATTATATTAATACACAACACAATTCGTCAGTGGTTTGATTTTTAATTTTTTGCACTTTATAATTTTTTTTTAATTTTTCTACTTTTAGTTATATTTATAGTTTGGTTTATTCATTTCTAATCTAATTAATATGAAAATTTAACTAATGATACGGAAAGAAACATTAAAGTTTACATTTTCTAAGAAATTATCGTGCCCGCTATGAAAACTGTCAAATATTTTACCTCAATGTAAAGTCGTGGATGCCCTCATTAGCGGCAGAAATAGGAAAGAGGGTGATACCCACCCAGACGGACAGCTAGACAGAAATGGAGTCATACCACATAGTATATAGACATCTGTCACGCTAGTCAGTATATAGCATGAGGATGCAGTTGGTATAGAGTATTATTATTCTAAAATTTTATCAGCCCGTGGACCATGGATAATTCCATTGCTGTGCATGGTCACTTATCTTAGCAAGGATTTACCGGTATCATCACATTGCTCCTCATTGTCGGATCCACCGTCGGTTATTTAATTTTACTAGTATTCTGTGAGAGCTTAGTCCTTCCTCGGTCGACCCGAACTATTCGTGCTACACTAACAATGCTGCAGCGTCACTCTACCACGTATAAAAACTATATTTAGGTTCATAAATAAAACAATCATGAATCAAATAACTTTATTCAAAACAAACAAATGACCTTACCTTTAACAAAATTTGCACGCTCACTCGCAATCTCGAACTAAGCAAATTCCAGTGGCGTGCGATAATTCACAGTAATACAATGTTCTGGGTGCAATCAATGGAGAATTTTATTATAAATGTGCTGCACTCAGTAAGTTGTTGGCGTACATTATAGTTTGTTATTTTGAACTTTCGTGACATAATTAGTTAACAATATTAGGTACCTATAAAATATTAAAATTCATTATGTTACCATGTGCCGTGTAGTGGTGGTGTAAGGCCCCCCGCACACTAGGCAGCCAGTCGAACATAATTATGACGGTGTATGGGAGCCCACGCACCTAAGCAGCCACGAACTCCCGGCTGCGGCAGTCATAAAAAGCGCGCCTGATTGCACGGCATCCCGAAAAAACATCATTCCGCTTGCGCCGTCGCCCCGTGCGGTCGTGCGCTGGCGGGGTCCGCCGCTGACCGAGCACCCGTCCCCGTACGGGTCTTCTCCCTCGGTCGGCACAGGTACAGTTTCTTGGAATAGAACGTCAGTCCCGTCCCGTCCCGTGCGGTTGTGTTGGCTGACCACTCTTCCGTCCCTGTACGGTTGAGTGCCCTCCCACACTCCCGTCCCCGCACGGTCGAGTTTTGCCCTCCCGCTCGGCTAGCACAGCCGCCCCCGCGCGGTTGTGCTTAGCTGTCTCGCCGTCGCCGTGTTTCCGTGCCCATGAATGTGGGTTCGGGCGACGGTGGGAGCCTTCCGTCTCCGCCAGCCGCCCCGTGCGGTTGTGTTAGCCCTGCACTCACCGTTGGACGGTGAGTGCCTTCCTCCCTGCCTCCGCTAGTGCCGCCGCCCCGCGCGGTTGCGCTGGCAGTCAGTGCTTGCCGTCCCCGTACGGTGAGTACATTCTCGCACATGCGATTCCCACTCCATCTCCAGCACCGTCGCACTTTGCGGCTGTGTTGGTTGATTCGCGCTTCCGTCCCCGGACGGTTGTGCCCCACGCCTCCCTCTCCCGAGGAGGTCGTTTCAGATACGACGGTAGAGCCTTCGGGCTAGAGTCGGTCCTAAGGTGGTGTTTAGTGGGTAGGCACTTCTTCAAAGTGAGTCCCACATAACCACGCAGCCGGCTGCGTAGTATGCTAGGAGCATTCACCACCTCCCTCCCCCGCCAGCGAGTAGGCGAATGTATGTGTCTGCTGTCTGCCCCCGTCACCGTCAGTCACCGCGCACTTTTCGTAGCGTCCAGACATACTTTGTGTTCCGAAACCACAAAATGACTTTCGATACGGCGAAATTTATTCGCGAAATTGAAAGCCGTAAAGAAATATGGGATATATCTTCAGAAGAATACAGTGATAGTCAACTGGCCGTCCATTGGCTGTTTAAAATATCTACTACCCCATACCATTCCGTGGATGTCGTAAGAGGCGACAGGGAGAAATAAATCAGGAGATGAGCAGCAGTGGTTTCCTAAAAACGAATAAAAATAAAATAATAAAAAACTTGCTGAGTGTCGTGGAACACTCGGTTGGAACGAAGTTCCTTTCGTATTATTGATGAACGTATTATATTATTGATTAACAAATACAAATAAATTAATTACTAGCGTCTATTAAAATGACGCGTCATTTAAAATAATATTTCTTTCATGGCAAGATAAAAAATTGTGCGAGGGAGATGGATATTATTCCTCCATCTCGCTCGCACTATAGAAAGGGGGTCGTGACGGAAAAATCTTACACTTTTTCTCGCCTAGCCCCCATCCGTCAAATTCGTACTGTGCGATAAGGAACTTCGTTCCAAAAATTGCGGCTGCCAACCCGATTACCAAGCGTGGCAACTATGGCCAATATCCCCTCTATGAGGCAATGTACGGGAGAGGCCTATGTTCAGCAGCGACTTTAATAGGCTGTAACGATAACGAATGGATTTATGCAAAAACAGTTTTTAGTCAGATAGTCCAGTAAGACCACAAAGAGAAATAATATCATACCCAAGTGCTAATCCCGAAATGTAAAGCCGGTGCCAGATATAGCAACGACATTTGAACACTTATTTGAAGGACTTTGAACACTTGTTTGGACACTTATAGGCGCAATCTTCCAGACATGCTATGCAAACATATCTCTCCACAGTACGTTGATAAACGACAAACAAGATGGACGACGATTTTGTGGATGCAGTGTGCCTGTATTATTTAAGTGCATGCCATTATTTATTACATGAAAAAAAAATCTATCAAAACGGTCGAAAAGCAGGCGCGAATGGATGTTGTCAATATACTTACATTCAATGATTTCATACGCTAAATATAAGTCAATGCTTACATTATATAGTTACATTACAAAGAGAATACCTATTACTTAAATATACTATATACTTATGTAACGTTAACGGTTTGTTACCATGTTGTATGGTGGAAACAAAGCAGCCTATTAGGAAACCACTGCTGAACATAAGCCTTCCTTATAGATTGCCTCCTAGCGGGGATATTTGCTATAGCTTCCTCGCTTGGAAGGCGGGTTGGCAGCCGCAGTTTTATATTATTATTATTGTGCTGTTATCGTGAAGATGCTGCTACTCGTTTTTATTTCATTATCCTCTGTCGCGTCTAACACGGCACGACGGCTAGATAGCTAGTTAAAATTAATATTGTTATTTTTTTAAATACGTTACTCCAACACAAAAACATAAACACGATACGAGGCATTCAATCTTACTCAGAGTTGCCACCCCTGCATTTGAATTCTTAATCCAGGGTAAACGTAGTCTGTCTGTGAGCCACAAAGCAACTTACCGTAAGGTGGACTATGTGCTCGTTCGTCGTTGCACCCTTACATTCATCAAAAATGCAGATGTTAATTTATAATGTTTGCAGCGCCTTTTAATTTAAGAATAAATTTAATCTTAGCATAGATTTTTTAAGTGAACATTCATTAAACTGGTGACAATATTTTTAATTTGTTAGGTACAGCAGCAAGAGATACATTGTAACTTTAGGGTATTAAATAGTAAAATGTATCACTTGTTAAATTATTTTAATTATTTTTTTACTGCACTAAATATGGATGATAGCTATTATTGTTCTGTAATCTTTTAATTTTATTTTAGGTAGGTAGGTAATAATAATAAAGCTTTTATTTATGAAAGAAAAGAAACCTGGATTAATATTTTGCCGTGAAAGAAATATCTCCCTTTCTCATTTTACTAAATAGCAATAGAATAACAATAAAAAGAGACAGCTGTAGAGATGATTAATAATTTAAGTAAGCGATAAAACGATTATAATAAAGGCAGTATATTGTTTTACGACTCATGATAAAACGGTCTTCAAAGTTTCCAATTGCAATAATTAAAGTTGCATTATAATTTAAATAATATGAATTCGCGCCTAAGAGAAATATGATTGCATTTTGAATGGGAGATGATGTTTCGGTGAATGTGCCTATGCCTCTCAGATTCACCACCCGCGCCCAGTGTTGCAAACTTAGCACGGAGCCTAATTTAGCACTTTTTTGTGTAAAATCACTGAAATTTAAAAACATCCTACTTACAAACCTGGAACTAAATCAAACATTCAAATAACGATCATCCCTTGTTACTACTTCATTATCATCATCAATAAATTTCTTCATTTTACTTTTAGGAATAATTTTTGAAATAAAGTATATAAATAAATATTATAAAAAAAAAACAAAATAAGATACTATTTTGTTTATTTTTAGAGATGGTAGTATTTCAATAGCAGTGGAGTTTTGAATGGAATAAACACTTAAATTCAAAAAAAAAATCTTTAGAATTTATGAGTGTTAATATTACTTCATGCAAATGTCGATGTTGAAAGAGTTTTTAGTTTAATTTAGTTTTAACAATAAAAAAGGAGTTAAGGTATAAAATGAACTTGGAGTTTACTTTAACACAACAATATTAACATAACTTAACAAAGCAGATATTCTAAAAATCACGCATGGAAGATAAGATTATGTACATCTTTATTAGGAAAAGTCTGCATTTGCTAGTGAACTATAGTTAGGTATTTACCAACAATCAAAGAAAACTTTAAAGGCTTGGTAGGTGGATTGATAATCGTAGAACTAGACGTCTCGCAATTTTAACGCCGCTCCTTACGCTGGTTTAAATATTTTGTGACTTGATATAAAATAATTGCTTTATTTCAAATTAAGTATATTCTCGATATAAACTATTTATATTTATATACATATATGTGTAAAGAGCGATGGTGCTGGAGATCAGCAAAAGACAACGGTGGATTACAAATTTGTTATTAATAAATTTAAACGGACTATTGCACCGACATTTCTCTTTTTGTCTTAATCTTAACCTTAAAGTAATCACTACTAGCAGGTCTAAACATCTTCTGCTGATGTCTTGCCTTCCGGACTTCGCCTTCTATTCTCTCCGGTAATCCTTTCATTTTCATACAGCAAAAAACATTATAACATAAACAGAATAAACATATTATCTCATTATATATTTAAATTAGTTAAATACAGATAACAAGCTTACCTTCGATTCCTACATATTATATCGTACCAATTAAAATGGTAATAGTACATAAGTATTATAATAGTACTTATGTACTATTACTTGACGGATCATTACTTGGTCTTATGTCGAATTAATGGTCTATTCAAGCGTTGGCGGCATCGGACATCTGTGTCTACCACTGCGTTACAGCGTATAAGAATAGAGAGGTTACAAGATGAAGATGAAAGAGAAGTATAAATGTAGACTGAGAGAGAATATTAGTGGTTTGAATGAAATATGTATGAATGATTTAGACCTGAAGACTGTATGGAATAATGTTAAGAAAGTTTTAGTGGATGCAGCCACCGAAGTATGTGGTGTAAGTAAGAGAACGAATGAAAGGAAAAATAATACGTTGTGGTGGGATGATGAGGTACGGATGGAAGTTGAAGCAAAGAAGAGAGCATGGCAGATTTACTGGCAACCAAAGCTGGTAATTCTGGCATGAATGATGAGATTGAAAGAAAAAGGCAGACTTTAGACTTATAAATAAGAGAGTAAAAGAAGTTGTTGAAAGGAAAAGCAAGAAAGAACGGATAAGAATGATAGAAGGATATCTGATAACTTCCAGGCAAATATTAAAATGTTCTGGAAACTCGTAAGAACTGCAGGGGAAATTGAACAGCCTAGAATGAATGCTATACGAGACGAGAATGGCTGTATGCTGAATGATGAAGCTTGAGTTTAAAGAGATGGAAGGAATACTTTGAAAGCGTGTTTATGAGTGAAGAGTCGTCTGAATTAAGTGAAATAGAAATTTCGAAAGAAGTGGAAAGGGTAGGAGATAGTATAGATGAAATAATGAAAGCAATGAAAAGCATGAAAGCAGGTAAGGCAGGCGGATATGATAGAGTATCACTGAAATGCTAAGGGCTGGAGAGGGAGTGGGGCAGGCCTGCTGTACACCTTGTTTAATTTATGTTGGGAACTGAAGCGGTACCGGAAGACTGGTGCAAAGCCGTTATAGTCCCAATATATAAGGGAAAAGGGTCAGGACTGTAAAACTACTGTAGATTCAGCTTGCTTAGCATTGTGGGTAAACTGTATGCTAAGGTGTTAATTGAAAGAGTTATGGAAGAAACTGATGGAAAAATTTGGGATGCAAGCTGGATTTAGAAAGAGGATGGGTGGATGGAAGTCTTCCATGCGCATGATTGGAGAAGTTGGCCAAAACCAGAAAGTTTTTGTGTTCATGGACTTGGAAAAGGCTTATGACAGAGTGGACAGGAATATGTTATGGCAAACACTGAACTCATTTGGTTTGAGCGCTGGTTTGATACAGGCATTAAGGTCTCTTTATAGGACTCTAGTGCTTGTGTCAGGATCGACGGGGTCTACTGACTGGTTTGGCATCCAAAAGGTGTCAGACAGGGCTGTGTAGCTTCCCGTGGCTGTTTAACCTATTTATGGACAGTTGTTTGCAAACTTTGAAAGTTGAAGAATGGGTTGAGAATGGGTGAGTTAACCGTCAAATGCCTTTTGTACGCCGATGATCGTCATATTTGCATCGTCGGCGGCCGAGTTGCAATGATGGTTACTTTAATGAACTGGTCATTAAAAGAAAGGTATGAAAGTGAACGCGTAAACGAAAGTGATGGTTTTTGAAAGAGAAGAAAGTAAAACGTTATGTGAAATAAGAATAGAAGGGAGTTGATTGAGCAAGTGGATGAGTTTGTATATTTGGGATGTTTATTTAGCAGGATGGTAGATATGATAGGATATAGAACGACGAGTGAACGCAGGAAATAGAGTGAATGGGCTCACACGCTATTGTGAGGAGTCAAAATGTGTCAAAAGGCACGTTTGGCAATTCATAGTGCTGTGTTAGTCCCTACTTTAATGGTAGTAGTTGGGTTGGCAGAAGAAGCATGAGAGTAGAATAAATGCAGAAAATGCGGTCATTAGGAGTATGCTAGGGCTGAATCTGAATGACAGGGTGAGAATAGTGTGATAAGAGAAAAGTGTGGTTTGCAAGATGACGTTGTGACCAGGATTAAGAAAGGAATGCTTCGGTGGTTTGGTCATGTAGAAAGAATGAACGAAGAAAGAGTGACAAAGCGAATTTATGCTGCAGAGGTGAACGGCAGAGTCGGAAAGGGACGCCCTAGACGAAGGTTTATCGACCAAATTGGCGATATATTAAAATGGGCCAGATTAGAGTACCCTTAACCGACGTGCGTGTATGCGTAGATATATGGATGTAAAGGAGGCGAGAGAGGTGTGCCAGGATCGTGCCAAATGGAAGTCCGTAGTCTGCCTACCCTCTGGGTGACAGGCGAGTGTTTATGTATGTATATGTATGTATTATAATAGTTTTGTATATAAATTCTTAGCATTCTAGCACTTTTTGAAATGTCATTAGCATCCGTCCGTGTCATGGAGTTGGCAACACTGCCCGCGCCCGCCGCCGCAATCCGCTCTGCCGTATGTCAGTCAGTCATAGTCAGTCCGTCGTGTTCCGTCGCGCTTTTAATACGTGTAAGGAGTCATTTTATGCCGTAACCGTTTTACACCGCTTAACAATTGGACTTAGAACTTGTGCAAAACAAATACCCCGCCCGTGATTTAAAACATTTTGTGCTAAACAAAAGTGAACTCAGAACTGTGTGATACATAGAAACAGTGTTAGAAATAAGAATAATCAGTCACATAATCTCTTCTAAGCATCTCCGTGGTACGACCAACGTCGCGTGAGTATTCTAAAGTTATTTAACTGTACTTTCTTTCCATAGTTTGTCGTGCTTCTAAGATGTGCGTATTCGCGGAAAAAACCTGTCGTCTCGATTGATTGGACACAGCGGACTGTTTTGTATGAAAATATTACAACTGGTCGTCATTTTGGTTTGTTATTTAAATACGAATGTATATAAAGGAGTCCATTGCTTTGCTATATATCTAAGTTGAAACAGTTTCTCGGTAGACCGTTTGTTAGATTGTTGCGGCATTGCGAAAGCGAGGAGAGGAAGAGTGTTTTTAAAAGATGATCGCGCATAACGCCTACCTGAGTTTTGGGATGAGCCGACGTGGCGTGATCTGTATCAAATTGTATTGTTTTTTTTCCACTTGTGTTTCAAACACAAGCGAAATATACTTAAATAACAGTTCAGAATACATGTTCCTTGTGTTGTATTTATTTCATGAATTCTTTGCAGCCTAAAGTAACTGCGGACCATAATAGGCCTCCCCATAGATTATCTTTTAGGATATAGCCATAGTTGCCACGCTTAAAGACGGGTTATTTCAGCTTTTATTAATTTTAGATGTTATCAGGAAGGCTGCTGGTCTATCGTATCAGTTTCCTCTATCGCCTCTTGGAGTGAGACCCACGGAATGATATGGGGTTAGTGTTGTAGATATTCACACGTCGCCTGTACACAACACAATCAATTGTATTAAATGTTATTTGCTTTTTGGATGGACACTATATTATGACATATGTATCTGAAACGTGGTTCTTCACCGGTGGCGGTATGAGGAAGCTCAAGGTCGCTCAGGGAACTATGGAGAGGATTATGCTCGGAGTTTATCTGCGTGATAGAATTCTAAATGAGGGTATCCGCGGTAGAACCAGAGTAACAGATATAGCCCAACGGATCTGTTAGTTGAAGTACAGCTTGAAGAATCGACAACAGATGTTGAAGAAAGGTTTTCGTGGTAGCCTGTACTGATAAGAAGTGTAGGGCAGCCCTTCTAGATGATGTGACGACCTGGTAAGACAAGCAATACTACGTAAATGGATGCAGGTGGCTCCGGAACATGTTTTGTGGCATTTCTTGGGGCCTCTCCTTTATGTTCAGAAGTTGACTTGTGAAGTGCTGTGAGGATGATTTAATTTTAGTATATGTTTAAACATTGACAGAGGGAAACTAAAACAAAAGATGGGCAGCAGCATCTTCCGGATAACAATTCAAAAAAATCTTTAGAATTTATGAGTGTTAATATTACTTCATGCAAATGTCGATGTTGAAAGAGTTTTTAGTTTAATTTAGTTTTAACAATAAAAAAGGAGTTAAGGTATAAAATGAACTTAGAGTTTACTTTAACACAACAATATTAACATAACTTAACAAAGCAGATATTCTAAAAATCACGCATGGAAGATAAGATTATGTACATCTTTATTAGGAAAAGTCTGCATTTGCTAGTGAACTATAGTTAGGTATTTACCAACAATCAAAGAAAACTTTAAAGGCTTGGTAGGTGGATTGATAATCGTAGAACTAGACGTCTTGCAATTTTAACGCCGCTCCCTTACGCTGGTTTAAATATTTTGTGACTTGATATAAAATAATTGCTTTATTTCAAATTAAGTATATTCTCGATATAAACTATTTATATTTATATACATATATGTGTAAAGAGCGATGGTGCTGGAGATCAGCAAAAGACAACGGTGGATTACAAATTTGTTATTAATAAATTTAAACGGACTATTGCACCGACATTTCTCTTTTTGTCTTAATCTTAACCTTAAAGTAATCACTACTAGCAGGTCTAAACATCTTCTGCTGATGTCTTGCCTTCCGGACTTCGCCTTCTATTCTCTCCGGTAATCCTTTCATTTTCATACAGCAAAAAACATTATAACATAAACAGAATAAACATATTATCTCATTATATATTTAAATTAGTTAAATACAGATAACAAGCTTACCTTCGATTCCTACATATTATATCGTACCAATTAAAATGGTAATAGTACATAAGTATTATAATAGTTTTGTATATAAATTCTTAGCATTCTAGCACTTTTTGAAATGTCATTAGCATCCGTCCGTGTCATGGAGTTGGCAACACTGCCCGCGCCCGCCGCCGCAATCCGCTCTGCCGTATGTCAGTCAGTCATAGTCAGTCCGTCGTGTTCCGTCGCGCTTTTAATACGTGTAAGGAGTCATTTTATGCCGTAACCGTTTTACACCGCTTAACAATTGGACTTAGAACTTGTGCAAAACAAATACCCCGCCCGTGATTTAAAACATTTTGTGCTAAACAAAAGTGAACTCAGAACTGTGTGATACATAGAAACAGTGTTAGAAATAAGAATAATCAGTCACATAATCTCTTCTAAGCATCTCCGTGGTACGACCAACGTCGCGTGAGTATTCTAAAGTTATTTAACTGTACTTTCTTTCCATAGTTTGTCGTGCTTCTAAGATGTGCGTATTCGCGGAAAAAACCTGTCGTCTCGATTGATTGGACACAGCGGACTGTTTTGTATGAAAATATTACAACTGGGTCGTCATTTTGGTTTGTTATTTAAATACGAATGTATATAAAGGAGTCCATTGCTTTGCTATATATCTAAGTTGAAACAGTTTCTCGATAGACCGTTTGTTAGATTGTTGCGGCATTGCGAAAGCGAGGAGAGGAAGTGTTTTTTTAAAAGATGATCGCGCAAAACGCCTACCTGAGTTTTGGGATGAGCCGACGTGGCGTGATCTGTATCAAATTGTATTGTTTTTTTTTTCCACTTCTTGTGTTTCAAACACAAGCGAAATATACTTAAATAACAGTTCAGAATACATGTTCCTTGTGTTGTATTTATTTCATGAATTCTTTGCAGCCTATTAAAAGTAACTGCGGACCATAATAGGCCTCCCCCATAGATTACCTCTTAGGGATATAGCCATAGTTGCCACACTTAACAGACGGGTTAGCTTCTGCAGCTTTTTATTAATTTTAGATGTTATCAGGAAGATGCTGCTGCTGGTCTACCGTATCAGTTTCCCTCTATCGCCTCTTGTGAGACCCACGGAATGATATGGTGTTATAGTGTTGTAGATATTCATACGTCGCCTGTACACAACACAATCAATTGTATTAAACATTATTTGCTTTTTGGATGGACACTATATTATGACATATGTATCTGAAACGTGGTTCTTCACCGGTGGCGGTATGAGGAAGCTCAAGGTCGCTCAGGGAACTATGGAGAGGATTATGCTCGGAGTTTATCTGCGTGATAGAATTCTAAATGAGGGTATCCGCGGTAGAACCAGAGTAACAGATATAGCCCAACGGATCTGTTAGTTGAAGTACAGCTTGAAGAATCGACAACAGATGTTGAAGAAAGGTTTTCGAGTGGTAGCCTCGTACTGATAAGCAAAGTGTAGGGCAGCCCCCTTCTAGATGATGTGACGACCTGGTAAGACAAGCAATACCTACGTAAATGGATGCAGGTGGCTCCGGAACATGTTTTGTGGCATTTCTTGGGGGCCTCCCTCTCCCTTTATGTTCAGAAGTTGACTTGTGAAGTGCTGTGAGGATGATTTAATTTTTAGTATATGTTTAAACATTGACAGAGGGAAACTAAAACAAAAGATGGGCAGCAGCATCTTCCGGATAACAATTCAAAAGAACAAAAAAACTGCGGTCGCAACCCTGCCTGCCAAGCGTGGCAGCTATGGCAAAATCCTCCCCAACGAGGCAGTCTATGGTCGAGTCCTATGTTCAGCAGTGGACTATCATAGGCTCTAATGGATGAATAAATTTGAAACTAATAACTTGCATTTTTAAATTAAAAAAAAAACGTTTTATTCTTCTGTTCTAAAAACGTTTCTTTTTGTAAAAATTCCAAAAATTTGCTTCGCTTTCGCTTTAATTATAGGCTACTAGTCAATTCAAGTATAAATAATTAACGTAATTACTCATTTAAACAGTTTCTCATGAAGATAAAGTATTGAACAATAGAAATATGGCTGCAATTTTTACTTACCAACACTACGGCAACATTCGTACGAATACATTTTCGTCACCATGAATAAGTTGCGTGAAACATACTTAAGTACCTACCTACTTACTTAAATTTAGTAATTTTGCATAATAAATATACCTATTGTTAATTTAGTTTTATTTACCATACGAAACACAGCAGCACAGTTGTAGCTTCTCCGGTCGTGTCGAATTTTGGTGGCGGCCAGCCTCAACGGAGGCTAGCCATCTGCGCAGGACAACTTTATAGTGCCTAAGTGTAAGCGCAAGCACAGGTGAACTCTCTATTTCCTCACTCTCATAGTCCGATGGGACGGTAAACCGACACGACCGTAGAGAGATCAGGCACAGAACCAACGGCATTACGTGCTTTCCGAGCAGCAGAGCAGAAAAACTCAATAACAGATTTTTGTGGCCCTACCCGGGATTCGAAACCGCGAAGACCACTAGATCAACGAGGCATTTATAATTTAGCTGCATCTTGGATTTACCACATATAAATTATGTTTCATGCCTTTCACTGCGATAGCTTTAAATTCCACCCTCATCTAGACCGTTGGCAGTCCACCACTGCGTTTCTCCAAGAATTTTCTGCCACGCATGACTACTGTGAAATTTACTATCGCCAGCGGTTTTTTCGGACTGATATATAACTTAGGGTTCGGTACCTTTAAGAAAAAAGTCTACTCCTTTCTAAAATGCCGGCAACCTTTAATTCCTCTGGTGTTGCGGATATCTAACAGTAACTATAACCTTGAGGTGCTCAAGGTTGCCCCCTAATTCAAAAACATGCTTTGCATAAGACAATGACATGTCAGACAGTGTTATTTTATTATAGTGCCTTAATTAACTATTGATCACCCCTGAGGACTAAGATGGAATACCTCGTTTCCAGTAAAAGGGATCTCCGGTTCTCTACACTCACCATATGTAACATAGCAGCATTAAGCCGCTATTTTACGTTGGTATTCTGTGAGAGAGTGGTCCTACTCCGGTCGAGCCGACCCGTTCGTGCTACAACTATAATACAGCTGTAACGTGGCTCTACCACGTGAAAAAGAAATCGTAGTAAATAAAAAAAATCCATTTCATTTCATTTTATTAATATTAACGCGTATGAATGAAAATGATAGTTTTAATAATGAATATTTTTATAACACATTAGGCCCTTATCGCACTACTTTCAATTAAACAATAATTATTCAACAATTGGGTAAGCAGATAACTGTGTTAGCGTAGCCTCGTTCCCATCGATTGTTCAATAATTACTTAACATTAGTAAGTCGTATCTAAGCGAGTACTCGTATGATAGGTACAATAATAGAATAGAAATAAAAATGTAAATAGAAATAGATTTTTATAGAAATAGATTTTTATTCAATATAGATTATGAATAATAACTTATTGAAAGTCATTCCAAAATCAGTCTGCTTAAAATAGTAGTTTAGTGCTGCTGAATTTCGTTGGTGATTGTAGAGAACCGGATTTAACTGGAAACGAGGCATTCCGTTCTCGTCGTCAGGGTTGACAACGCATCTGCGGTTTCACTCTTAATCGAGGATAGATGTAGATGTCTATTGGCCACAGCATATACTTATCATCAGTCGGACTGTGTGCTAGTTCGTTACCCATATTCTATAAAAAATTGTATATCCACTTTATCAACGGCAACATTTTTTTGTGCGAGCAGCTATCCAGGTGTAACAAGGCCAGTTTTACTGCGACCAGAATGATCTATTGTGATTTGTTAGTTGCTGTAGTTTACTGATAAGCCCTTTATCTTAGATGAATTGAAGGAGTTACTTAGCTGTGAGCAATTTCACTTTTGGTCTAAGTAGATAGTTTCCCAGATAAGTGTTACGTTTGCGCATTAAGGGTCCGCAAACAGTTAGGATATGTCAAAGCAGCGGCTTCATACATACATGATATTTTTCTACATCTTTAAAAATGCCTTTCAAATGAAATGACTTTGATTTTTCTCCTTTTATAATAAACTAGCGATCGGTCGACAGGTCGACGAACTAGCGACCCGGCTTCGCACGGTTGATTTCTGGATCTCGACGACAACTCCACCTACCGGTTCCAATTGTGAAATTCAAATCTATATCATTATCTAATCAACTTAAACACACACAAAATTTCATCAAAATCGGTCCAGCCGTTTAGGAGTTCAGTCACATACACTCAGACTGGAGAATTATATAATATATATGCATGTATTATACATATAAACCTTCCTCTTGAATCATTCTTATTGAATCCGTTGCGTAGTTTAAAAGATCTAAGCGTACAGACGGCGGGAAGCGACTTTGTTATGTAGAGATACTTTAAAACAAGGTGTTTTTTTAAAACTCAAGTGACAAACGAACTTTCAGTCTACCTAATGGTAAGTGGCTATGACACCTGCAGCTAATTTCAAGCAAAAATTACTACAAGTCATCTTTACATCTGATAAATGTGATATACTAAAATAGTATACCTCACAGTCTGTAATTAGATACCTATATTGGCTTTTCGTACCGGATAGAAGTTTTCTTCCTCGCGCGACTTCTTTGTGGAATTGTTTACCACCGTCGATTTTTCCGGACTGATACGACTTAGGGACCTTCAAGAAATGAGCTTACTTTTTAAAAGACCAGCAACGCACCAGCAATTCCCGTGGTGTTGCAGTTGTTCGCGGCGGCGGTTGATACTAAAAAGAGACCGTTCTGCTTTAGGTTAAACCGCCATCTATCGAACTACTATAAAATTTTTATGCGAACGTTTACCCTACAGTTTCTGTTGAAATTTACACCAACACTACACACGCACCTAGTGTCACTAGCACAATAAGGACAACGGATGGGACGCAGCGAGTCCGCAGACGGCGCGTCGCGCACCCTCCACACCGCGTACACACCGTACACCTGCGTCCCTGGGCGGTTCTCACCGCCCAGAACAACGAACGATACGAGTTAGCCGTCAGAGCCGGGGCCCGCCACCTCCTGTTCGGACGGCTGTTAGATAACTCATCCATGTTATGTTAATGTGATCACAGAACAGAACACAATATTATCCCATCCCCCAAGATTATCGATTTTTGCACTAAAATAAATAATCCCTCGCCCCTTTTTTTACAGCTTGCGGCCTTTGAGGTTTAAGAGCCGCATAGGCTAATAGCATTAACATCACAAAAACTAGACTCTGTTGAAATTGTTTTTTTTAATGGCATTAAGTACAAATCAGCTTGTTAGTCAAGCAAGCTGATGCGTGTCTAACCAAAAAGTTTCTTTTGGGTAATATCATGACGAACCGGCCGCCGGTTTCGTGTAATCGATTTTTTGCCGAATTTTTCTGCGAAATCAGCCACTATTCTAATTTCGCCTTGACATACCGTTACAGCGAATCGTGTTTCGCAACCACATCGCCATGTTTTACGCATCCATATTAGATTTATTGAAAATAATTAGCGAATTGCGTAAATTATTGTCACCGGGAGCGATATCGAGCAAGCGGTTTAGATATCGTAGTTTTTTAATTTTTTGTCGTTATAAGGAAGCCGCTGCTGTCCATCTCCTGATTTGTTTTCCTCTGTCGCCTCCTACGACACCCACGAGATGATATTATGGGTATTGGATATTCTTGCACCGTCATTACACGGTACGGCCACGTGTAGTGATGATGAAAGGTTATATGTAATTTGATATATATTCTCAAAGGATTGCAAAAAAATATTAGCAAACCCATTGGGTTAATCTAAGATGTTTAAATGTCTTCGTACTTCGTCCCATTTTCTTCTTGTCAAGTTTGAAGTAGAATAAGTTTTTTACTTTACTTGGAGTTTAATTTAGTATCTTTAACAAAGAAATATAGTTACATTTATGTACAAGTGTGTAACACCAAGATTGAATGGTTCATTTTGCATTTCAAGACAATCACGTTAGCAATGTTGCCAACTTAAATTTTGTCCAAAAATCATCATTGGGCTCCAACCAACAATTTGTATATTTTATAAATGAGAATTTAAAAAATTACAATGAAAAAATATTTATCACTTAAGTTCAAGGCAGTTAAGTTACATATTTAATTTAGTTAAAATAAAATTGTAGGTAAATTGAACCACTTCGTTGAATGGTATTAAATCATGCGCTAAGGCAGTTGGTAGTTACGAGCTATTAAATGACATAACCAAGGGCACGACGGCCATTTGCCTCGTTATTAAGGTAACGTTACAGATTAAGTGTCAATAGTAACTCGCATACACACGGACGGTAAAAATAATGTTCTCCAGACCGAATTTCGGTCACGGCGCGGCGGTCAGTCTTAACGGAGACTAGCCATCTTCGCGGGACAGGAATATAGTGCTCAAGTATATGCGCAAGCACAGTTGCACTCTCTATTCTCTCACTCTCATAGTCCGATTGGACGGTAAATCGACACGAGCAGAGAGAGATCAGGCGCAGGATCAACGGCTTTACGTGCTTTCCGAGGCACGGGGGTAAAAAACCGCCAACTTCCTGACTCCGGAAACTACTGAGAATTTGTTGACAGAAAAACTCAATAACTGTTTTTTTGGCCCGACCCGGGATTCAAACCTGATCAGCAGTCGCGTTTACGACTACTGCACCAACGAGGCAGTCAGTACGGACGGTAGCGTACTGGCGAAGCGTTTGGCTGTGTTGCTGCAGTGAGTTCGAATCCCGTGCGAAACAACTAATTTTATGGCCTAGAAATAATTGTTCTACATGTTTTCTTTCATTCATCCATTACAGCCTATCAAAGTCAACTGCTGAACATATGCCTCCCTAACGAACGAATCCTGAACGAATGCCTTATAAGGGGGATATTTGCCTTAGTTGCCACGCTTGGCAGACAGGTTGGTTACAGTAGTTTTTCTTTTAGTTGTTATTAGGTAGACACTGCTGTCCATTTTCTGGTCCCTCTGTCGCCTCTTACTACACCCACGGGGCGATATGGGGTAGTGGATATACTTACACGCCACTACATAGTTAAAAAAAAACATACAAAGCTACTATAATACACGTGGTAGAGCCACGCTGCAGCTATATTATGGTTGCAGCATGAATGGGTCGACTCGACCGGGGTAGGACGACGCTCTCACAGAATACCAGCGTAAATTATTAGCTTAATGCTGTTTTGTTCCATATGGTGAGTGTAGAGAACCGGAGACCCTTTTTACTGGAAACGAGGCATTCCATCATAGTCCTCAACGCTTCTGCATTTTGATTCTTGATTGAGCATTAATGTTGTCTGTGGGTCATAGCATCCACGTACCATCAGGTGGACTGTGTGCTCGTTTGTCACCCTATTCTATAAAAAAAAATAAGTCCTCTATTGAGTACAGATGGACTTCATCCATAAATATTATACTATTTAGGTGATATTAGACGGTTTTCTCTTAGTTAATAATTCCTAGTGAATGTTCATAGAGATAAAATCATTAAGATGTCGTATCATTTTCTATTTAAAATCAATGAAGCTACTGTTTATTACACACTGTGTCGTTAAGTAATTGTTACAAAGGAACTTGAAGGCTGCTAAAAGAGATCGGTATTTCAAGGTATGGCCGGCGTTATTATTTTACATGACAATTAACAGGTTAGGTTTTACGACTCTGTGGCGCAGTGGCTTAACACTAAGGGCCGCGTGTTCGAATCCCGCACGGAAGATGTATTTGTATGACCTATGTAATATGTATGTAAACATGTACAGGAGAAACTCCTAGTGTGGGGTAATCCTGGGTGTGTAACGTTATTTAAAAAATAAAAAGTATATTATTTTATTTGGGTAAAAAAGATTTAAATAGAGACAGACAAATTTAGCGCGAATTTTTTTTTTTGTCTTCTTAAATGATTTTTTTTTTCTGTTAGTGTTGTGCTCGTATTTTTTTAACTATCGATATTAAATATCTGAAAGAAGTAAATCATTATTGTTATTTAGGTTAAGTGTTTGTCATCGAAATTTTTGGAATTCCGGTGAAAAATAAATAAATTTGAATTTGAATGAATTTGAAAAAGAGCATTATTATTATTTTTATTATAACCGGCTTAATTAAAGAGGAGGTCGTGAATCTGACTGTTTTTTAATGTATGTACCACGAAATTTCAGAGGTCTTTTAACCGGTTTTTTTGCCGATAGAGTATTATTTTACAGTCATCATCATCATTACTGCCCTTCACAAGTCCACTGCTGAACACAGGCCTCCCCAAGGAATGCCACAAAGCCCGGTCCCGAGCCACCTGCATCCATCGAACATTATTTTACAGTAATCTTATGATAACTAAATTTATGATGATTATTAAAAATGGGTTTGTATGTTTATTTCCTAAAATATTTTTATTTTGTTCTAACAGTAATATGATTTTTATAGATAATGTATACATTTCTGAATATCTTTAAATAAATTTCCCATTAATATGTAAAACATATCCGGTCTTATTACAAAAAGTAGTTAATAATTAGTCCTAGATTTAAACTAGAATCCGTTTCATGAAATAATTGCCCGCGGATATATACGAACTAAAATGTAAAGTATGGAAATTGATTTTGAACCGACTAGCGATGGCGAAGAAAGATTCTAGAGTTGCAGCCTCGTACCGGTAAGCGAAGTGTAGGGGGGACGACCTGGTAAGAAATACGGGAAGTCGATGAATGCACGTGGCTCAGGACCGTGTATTGCGTTCTTTGTTCCCCAAAGAACGCCGAAAAAGGGTCGAGAAGTGGACTAGTGATGAGCTGTAGAGATGATGATTTACATCAAACATTAACATGCATATTAACATAAAAAATGCCATGTATTTCCGTTTAGGGCCTGCACTAGATTGTAGTCTTGCTCGCTGACCCACGTGCCCTTCACGGTTTACCATAATGACTATAAAAATACGAAATCCGAGCATGTTTTGTTTCGTTTGAAATACAACACGTCGTAAATTATTAGTGGACGAAACAGGAGCCAGATGGCATCTAAAAACAAACACCTTTATTCGAAGTGCTTCAAGCATGGTCATTTTACTCCCACCTTTTTTTTTACGTGTGGATAACCTGAAAGATACCCCCCTGCACAAGTGGGAAGCCAGACCGGCTATGTCGGTCTCCTACTGACTGAAACCCCACGGTGGTCTCTCTTAGCCTCGACGAGGGTTCACGGGATCTTTATATAGGACTCGACCGCGGACCTTCTACCGCTAGTCTGTTAATTCAACCCGTTCTGGGGCGCTTCCGAACCTAGACCCACCTATATTACAATTTATTAAATAACTAGTAACCCACCCTAGCATTCTTCGCGTGGGTGCGTTTCTCCAGAAACTATAATCTTCCTCGAACATTTCATTAAATTATGGTGATTCTTTACTTGATGGTGATGAATTGCTGCTTTGCGGCAGAAATAGTTAAGAGGGTAGTAACTTCACTGTCTTCTCAAACAGATATACCTATAACCTTTTTATGACTCCCAAGTCATCCACGATATGAGAAAGGTATACGCACAACAATTATAAATTGTGTGAATAAATCCATTAACATATTGCAGTTTCAATTAGATATACGTTTTTTTATATTTCAACATATAAAAATGACCTTGCAGGCCATTTTTTCCTGTCCGGTATTATTGATATTTATTTTGACATTGCAGTTTTTTTGCTGACGGTACCGCTGCTGACCTTGCCTCGGTTGAAAGGCGTTTTTAATCAGATTATCGTTCGTTTTTCAATTGTTGAAGTTATTTTAATTGTTAAACCAGTTTGGGCATTAACGTATGTAGGTACCAACAGACAGAAGTACAGGTCAACCGCAAAGTCAAAGCTCTGTTTGCTTACATTTTCCCTCATAAATATGACATAATATATTTATTTCTCTCGTAAGAAATTTAATTTCGCTTGTCAAATGCCGTTTTTTTTAAATTTACCACTGTTTCGAAATGAGGCTTTTCTGAGAAGAGTGGAAACGGCGAAACTTTGCAAGTATCCTCATTTTTGCGAATATTCACACCCGCACAAAAGGAATAACAACAACACAATGTTTCTTTTTTATAGAATAAGGGTGACAAACGAGCATACACTCCTTCTAATGGTAAGTCGATGCTGTGGAGTGTGGACCATAGACATCTACGTTTTTCCTTGTTGAAAGTCGAATTGCAGATGCACCCCTGAGGATTAAGGTAGAATGCCTCGTTTCCAGTTAAAAGGATCTCCGGTTCTCTACACTCACCATACGAAACACAGCAGCATTAAACTATTTTAGGCTTTTATTCTGTGGGAGCGTGGTCCTTCCCCGGTGGAGTCGATCCATTCGTGCTACGACCATAATATAGCTGCAGCGTGGCTCTGGCACGTGTAAATATGTGTGCTATAAACTTACAAACAACGGTTCGTTTTCAGTTTATAAATATCAACGAATTACGCGCGTAACAACCTTACACGGCCACTGCGTAGGTCGCTGTCGTAACTTACTATGTCGGCTGTAACTCTTGGGTTTTGCATATACATTACTGACCGAAATAACCTTTTTGTTTAAACTACCTATATATTGGCGCTTTCTCCTGCCGAATGTCGCGTTTACATACAATTAAATGATAATTTTTGACCCGTGCGTTTATTTGCGAGGAAAAATTACAGTTAGGTAATTATTATAAAGGTTTCGTAACCGTGTAGTGGCGGTGTAAGAATATCCACTACCCATTGTCATGTGTCATTACGTGGATGTCGTAAGAGGTGGCAGAGGGAAACAAATCAGGAGATTGGCAGCAGCGTCTTCTAAAGAACTGTGGTTGCTAACCCGCTTGCCAATCATGGCAACTATGACAAAACGGAGGGATATTGCCTATTTTCAGCAGTGGACTGTAATAGTCTGTAACGGTAACGGTAACGGAAAATCTAAGAAGGGGAAGAGCTCTCTTGTAACATTTCTATAGATATGATGGCTGATTGACTTATTCTAAAAATCCGCGTCAAAAATAAAATGATGTAGGTAGTTTGAATTTGAAGAGCATATCCTTCCATGACGCAGTGTTTTATGAAAATACCATTAAATGACGTCACGGTTTCTTGAATAATAAAAACTGAAATTAATTTTATTTTTAACTAGCGTACCGCCCGACTTCGCACTGGTGATTTCTGGATCTCGACAACAGCGCCACCTACCGGGTCCAAATGTGAATCTAAACATCTAGGGATCTATTCAAACACAAAAAAAATCATCAAAATCGGTCGAGCCATTTTTGAGTTTTAGCGAGACTAACGGACAGCAATTGATTTTTATACATATATATAGAGATTAACAAATTTTGAAACACTATCACTACTAAACGTAGCAAATTTGAATTATTCGACGTAATTATTTCTACAAGATGTTGACTACTACGCAATTATTCAAATAATTCTATTAATAAAACTACCGATCCGAACGCTTGCAATAACACTGATTAATTTCATCAAATCGATTAATTTTAACATTCCTACTATTATCGATAATCACTAAATGATCTTATCGATATATCGTTTATTTCGACGGCCCAGTTTCTCCACCGCTCAATACAAACTTGGGGGCGTGTTTATGGGCAATGGCTTGCAATCTTTTTGTCAGCATAAGCTGATATTACGGTTTTTCAGTTTATTGCGATTGTCGGTTTGTTTATTCAACGCTTTTTAAGACTGGTATTTCCGTTTTTGTTTATGTTTTTTGGGGAACATAAATTTTGTTTAATTTTCAGTTATACGAGCTTCTTATTCTGGTTTAAATTTTGCGTTGTTTACTGGTTATTTTACTCCCGAACTTCTGTAAGTAAAATTGAAACTTCCGATTAACGAAATCTTTTAATGTCATTATCACTAACTTGTAGACGGCCGGCCGGTCGATGACAATACATTGTACGTGGTAGAGCCATGCTGCAGCTATATTAGTAGTATAGTTGTAGCACGAATGGGTCGGCTCGACCGGGGCAGGACCACGCTCTCACAGAATACCAGCGTAAAATGGCAGCTTGACACTGCTATGTTTCGTATGGTGAGTGTAGAGAACCGGAGACCCATTTTACTGGAAAAGAGGCATTCCATTTAAGTCCTCACGGGTGACGACGCATCTGCATTTTGATTCTTTATTGAGGATAAATGTAGATGTCTATGGGTCACAGCAACCACTTACCATCAGGTGGACTGTGTGCTCTTTTGTCACCCTAACCTATAAAAAAAATACAATAATTTTGTAATTTTATATCCTAGTATCCTGATCAGGATCACCAGGATAAAATTAAATAATTTTATCTATAGCGTGTTTCTCATTTTTTTTTAAAACTATAATAGGAGTAATGTCTGGTCGTTTTAAAACAGTCTGTTTCTTCTTTCTGTGTCTACTGTTGGACACAGACCTCTCTCATGGGGTTAATTTACTTTACCTAATCACCGTTTTGTCCATTTGTTCCGTTTCGCACCTTTGACGTAGCTTCCCGTCGTCAGTATTTTACATCTAATATAATAAATACGAGTTAGTCATAGTGTCATCTGCCAGATGCCACAAGATCGTCGATCGAAATTAATTATTTGACGCCGTTCTCACCAGGCAGAGGATTTTTGGCATGCTTTGAGAGTAGCGAGAATATATAGCATAGAATATTTTTAATTTATACATTACGAATAGTTCTTATTGAAAGTAATTATTTTTTACCATTTCCACTGGTTCGGAAAAAATCTCTGTCCTGCAACGAACCAGCAAAATCCTACAACTATTTACATAACTTATTTAAGAAAAAACTAAGAAGCGATCACCTCATTCACAGGGGTTATTATCAATAATTTATATTATAATAACTTTTTTATACACACTTCGTTTAATAAAAAATTGAAACTTGAAAATAAACAAACCATGAATTAATTACTGACTCAGTGGAGGTGTGGAGTCGAGTAACTGGTATCACTAATTTGCGTTTGTTCCTAACGTTTACCCAATGTATATGACTTTTTTTAATGTGAAACATGTATTGGCACGTCTTGGCAGTAAAACCGACCCGTATGCCGTGACGGCAAACGGCATGACGTTCTACGCGAAATCAGAAACTGACATTTCATTTAGACTTACAGATACAAGTTGTGTCAGTAACGAGTTGTGGTTTTTTTTAATTTATTGGAACGAAGTTCCTTATCGCACGGTACGGATTTGGCGGTTGAGGGCTAGGCGAGAAAAAGTGTAAGATTTTTCCGTCACGACCTTTTTATAGTGCGAGCGAGATGGAATAATATCCATCTCCCTCGCACTTTTTCTTATCTTGCCATGAAAGAAATATTATTTTAAATGACGCTTCATTTTATTAGACGCTAGTAATTCATTTATTTGTAGTTGTTAATCAATAATATAATACGTTTATCAATAATAATATACTACGAAAGGAACTTCCTTCCAACCGAGTGTTCCACGACACTCACGCATGTTTTTTTACTACTATGATGTTGTCGGGCGTCCTGTGACGGCCAATTTATTTTTAATTTAATCTACTTTGTTTTTATGTGACGAACAGTCAACATAAGTTTAACGTCTCACCTGATCCATTCATGTAGGTAGTTTTTAATTGGTAACGTTTCGTTGAGGTCGCCGGTTCGATTTTCGCACAAACAAGTGTTTGTGTACCCTACAAATAATTAATTAATTTATGTAAAACATAAATTACACATGAACAAACCTTACTATACAGTAGTCATCCCTCATACTTCGTTAAGATTTAAAAAAAGGGTATAAGTCAACTGGGATTAGACTTTCTTGTCACTCGGTAACATGGACGTATTAAAAAAGGCGGACTGAATCTCGTTATACAACCCAGTGAAGCACCCAAAATAAGTCAGCTCGCTTGTACGTACAAGGGTTACGCACACATACACACTAATAATAAGTCTAGGGCCTGGCATTACGCAACAAACCGCAACAACAACCGCGAGAATTAGTTGTCGTAAATAAAAAACAAAAATAAATATTCCGTCTTGCGTCGTTAAATCTTGCAAAAATCATAGTGGTTTTATGAAAAATCATCAAGAAATCGCTTTTATTGAAAAGTCAGTAATTATAATCACTTATTTTGAGAATTTTTTGTTATTAATTAAATTGCTATTTTTGGAACACAAAAACACAAAACATGCGTCACGTAATCAGTGTTCTTAATTAATTTTGGGGAAAAGTTACCCGAAATTTGGGAAATTGCTATTTTTACCCACATCGGAACGGATACGGTTTAAATGTTTGCCCTAAGAGGTTGGTTTTTGTGCACTTTTTTGTTATCATTTTCCTGAAAAACTTTTGGATCGATTATAATGCGGTTTTTTGCATTAGATATTCTGATATAGCTTCTGAGAAGGTTTTTAGATAAAAAATTGTACAAACAAAATTATTGTAAAATGAAATATGTTTAAAAAAAGTCCCGCTGGGTTTCTTGCTTGCGTGGTTTTTTCAATAAGTACTCTTGTAATCTGTATTTAATAAAAATGATTGTATTCTGTTCTATTCTAATAATTTTTTATAAGAACAAATTGTAAAAAGAATCTAGCTCATCATCTTTTTCGGTAATTTCATATACATTTTAAGAGATTTAGTTTTAAGATACCGTAATTCATTATATTATAATATAAAATCATTTTTCGGTTCCCTAACAAAAGTTCCCTAAGATTCGATTACGTAATAGTTGATTAGTTACGTATTTAAACTATGTTTCTTTCCAATTACATAATATAATTTTTGTATGATATAATGTTTGTAATATATATAGATACATATATACAAATATATACATATTTATATATAATATACATATTTATATAACTAGTACATACAAATATCTATGAATATATACATGTGTTAGGCTTCCTACATGAATCATTCGTATTGACATCCGTTGTCTTTAATAGGTGATTACGTACCAACTTTTTAAACACATACTTATTGTGAGCTTTTCGATGTCATCGGGCAAGGAGTTCCAAAGACGTGTAGCCTGAACTGTAAAGGAGTTACCATAGAACTCGGTGAAGTGAACATATTTTGTTAAATAGAATTATTCGATTTCAATCAAAATCTAAATTCATAGAATTTTTTATACGTCAGTTGTAGTTGTGTATTTATATTAGTTACGTAATAATAATTACTATTGTGTTAAAGTTATGTTATATTTTGATAGATTGTTTTATATAAAAAATGGGGAAATTTTGTTTCACATGACAACCCTTTATTGCACGCAAACATACTTGCACCGCCGCCATTGCGGTGCGTCAGTTTTTTTTTAACAAAATTCTGTCCGCCTTTTTTTATACGTCCATGCTCGGTAATCACTACTCGCCTCTAATAGATTTTCGTTCAATCCATCGTGTCTATTGTTTGAATGTTCCAATAATTGATGTTTACCGATCGCGGTCTATTGTTTGAGGGTATCCAATATTAGTTGTTTACCGTGCAGTGGCGATGTAATAATATCCACTACCCCATATCATCCCGTGGGTGTCGTAAGAGGCGACAGAGGGAAACAAATCAGGAGATGGGCATCAGCGACTTCGTAATTACGACTAAAAATAAAAAAATATGATGTATTACTATCTCGGTGTTATGTGAACGGCTGTGAAAGGATGGTAAGCAATGGCGGTTTGATAGGGACTGGTATTGATGATGATAACGATATCGTCGAAATAAAGAAAAAGCAAGGCGTAACAAAAAAAAAAGGGGGGGGTGGAAGAGCCTAACTAGTTGTGACAAACGGGCATACAGTCCACCTGATGGTAAGTGGATGCTGTGGTCCATAGACATTTACATCTGTCCTCGATTAAGAATCAAAATGCAGACGCGTTGTCACCTTTGAGAACTAAGATGAAATGCCATTTCCAGTAATAAAGGTCTCCGGTTCTCTACACTCACCATACGAAACAACACAGCTTCTATTTGACGCTGGTATTCTGTGAGAGCGCGGTCCTTCCCCGGTCGAGTTGTCCCATCTGTGCTACAACCATAATATAGCTACAGCGTGGCTCAACCACGTATATACGTCGAAGTTATTTCTGAACTAATCCACACTTTATTGGACTTTCATCTCATCCAAACAAACACCACAATTTCGAGCTCCATTGTCGCACGTTTCCCACAATGTAACTTGTTAAGACGTAACAATAACGTATGAGTTTACGTAAAGCCGCGTATCCACCGAAAATGTTGACAACTTTTATGTTTCCAACTGTTTGCAACTCAACAAAAGTTACCAACTTTTGTTTCCGATGTTTCCGCACTGAATTGAAACATGTCGCCCGTAATTTGAGAAACATTTTAGTTGACAACTTGCTGTCTCCACCAAAGTTTTGTTGGCAACAATATGTCTTCAAGTGACGATATTATGCAGGCAGCCGCAGTATTTATAATTTTATGCAAAAAAAAAACGGAACCATAAATATTGGGTACGACCAAGCCTCAAAGGAAGAAAGGTACATGGAGGGATTGAGCTATTAAATACTATGAGAAGAGATGACTTGTTAGCAGGCCGCATTGAAGATGGACAAATCAGAAACTTTCTTCATATGACTGACTATGATTTTGAAAGGCTGCTAAATCTTGTTGGACCAAAAATAAAAAAATCTGATACTAATTATAGAAAAGCAATCACACCTACGAAACGTTTATTAATTACTTTATAATATAAATATATATACATATAATATATTAATATTTTTCCATGCATCCTTTTTTTTATTTTTATTTTTATGATTTTCATGACACACATCCCATAATATATTTTGATGTGTCGATTAACTCGTTCGTCCACGTGACAGACATGTTGCCAACAAATGTTTCCAACAATTGTCTCCACTGAGGGAACAAATGTTTGCAACAAGCGTATTCCTTTGATGTTGCCGCCGAAAATGGAAACACGGTTCCCGACATTGTTTACAAGTTTTGTTGCCAACACTAGGTAATTATTTATTATATTTTATATTTATTATTATTGACAACACAAAAGTTGGTAACTTTTCTTTGGTGGAGACGCGGCATAACGTTGCATAGCGATGCAGCTTTGGCTCTTGCGACATACGATTGTCGTTCATATATACTGGTAATTAGAGTAATAAACGCTTGAGATGGAAAGCGACCACACATATTCGGATTGTTAAATTCTTGTTAACTAATACATCGATCGAAATTGGGATAATATCTAAAATATCCGTCATATGGCATAACGACACTACTTCAGCCGGGACCATCAGACTACGGTGATCCCTCAAATTTATCTTCGCGGATGTCGCTTGAATGTGTAGGAATCATCGTTCTCGGTTTACCTCGCTACCTGGTGCGGTACATCTCATCAAATTCAAAATCACTTAGAGAGTAGGCGGTAAGTAGTGAAGTATTTTACCAGGTATAGTCCACAACTAAACATAGACCTGACAGAATATAACTTAAAAACACGAAACAAAAAGAACTGATGATCTTCAAACGGCTGAACAGGTTTTCTTGAATCATAGCTAAGAACACTCGATCAAGTCACCTTCTAACTAAAACAAATAAATCAAAATCAGTTCGTCCGTTTGGGCTCTACGATGCCACAGACAGACAGACAAGATACCCACGTTAAGCCGGCAATACATGTTGGTTAAGCCTCAGCCACGCGAGCGTGGGCAAATTGATACAAGGCGAGTGCTACAGTCTACATGTTGGCCAAGTTTGAATGAGTGAACGTACTGACATGGCCAACTAACACGTGGACACGAATTACCGAGGCTGGCGAGCGCCTTTGATTTGTGCAGAAAACCGACACTGTGAAGTGAGACGAGTCCGCGAGCGATCCCGAGTGGTGGCAAGGCACGTCAAACGAACCGTATACACGTTGGTTTCTCGCCTGCACTCGGCCAGCCAGGCGAGCGTCGACGAGCAATGGCAAGGCAAGGCAAAGGTTCTGTCCGTATGTTGGTACTCGCCTTCGCTCGGGAACACGTATAACCGGATATAAACTATAACATCCCTCTGTTTTCGTCGGAGGTTAAAAATCATTTCCGCATAATCTCTTATAATTAGTAGGCGGTAAGTAGTGAAGTATTTTTCCCGGTATAGTCCACGATTGAACATAGACCATAACCACTGTGTTGTGAAAATAAAGATTTTTATTTTTTTTGATACTGCCAAAGTCAAACTCGCAATAGTCTGTGGTCAAACAGTCGCACAGAGTAGATTGGCGCCAAAGAATTTTAAAATGTTACATGTTCAAATAATTATTGACAGATTGATTAAAAAATAGGTTCAGAATTCGTAAAAGAAGTTGTTATACGGATATCATTTTATTATTTTAGAGATGTCGAGTAACATAAATAAATAAAAAATATACACTTGAATTGAGAACTTCCTCCTTTTAGGCTAAAATATCGGCTGCTCTTCCAATTCCTAATCAGAATCTAAAATGATCTGTATTTAAAACATGTACTTTAATATTTTTAATTTCTGGTCGCCCAAGCTTATATATATACGCTATCGCCCCCGTAAAATCGTTCTACTCTTTGCAGTAGTGTGGGAGTATCACTCCAAATTCACCTGCACTTTTATAGAGTAAATATAAAATTTGTTATCTCGACCACAGCGCCTCATAATCGGATCTAGGTTTTCTGAATTTCTTTTTTGGCAATAAACAAACTGAATAGAATTTGTTTATAACTTGACAACAGCGACACCTATCGGATCACAGCATAGCTAAGAACCATCGTCTCAACGAATAAAATATATTATGTGAATATAATCTCAATCGGTCGAAAAAACTCACACGATCACTAACAGACGATACCAATGATTATATATATGTATATAGAGATAAAATAACGAAAGGTATAATAATATTTATTTATTTATTTAACTTAATTTACACTTTAATGTATATAAGTGGAGTTAATGCTTGAGGCATTCTACGTCTTTTTTTATAGGATAAAGGTGACAAGCGAGCACACAGTCCACCTGATGGTAAGTGGTTGCTGTGGCCCATAGACATCTAAATCGTGCGAATCAAAATGCACATGTGCCGCCAGCCGTGAGGACTAAGATAGAATGCTTCGTTTCCAGTAAAATCAAAAGTAAAAGGGTCTCCGGTTCTCTACACTCACCATATGAAACACAGCAGCATTAAGCTGCTATTTTACGCTGGTATTCTGTGAGAGTGTGGTCCTTCCCGGTCGAGCCGACCCATTCGTGCTATAATTATACAATTAATATAGCTGCAGAATGGCTCTACCACGTTTGAGAAATATAACGATAGTACATATATACGACATTTGTAAAATGTTGGGGGCACGCAGTTGCGGTGTGGTTGCAGGCCATTAAGATTTTGAAGTGAAAAAATCTTTAGAATCGTGGTGATTTTAAACTCGATGAAACGAAAAAGCAACACTAAAAAGAGAGAAACATAATATTATACATCTATAGGATTTAGCTTACGACAGAATGAGATAGAATACAGTATAAAGTGTTTATTATAAATTTATTTTTCTACCGACTTTAAAAAGAGGAGATAATCAATTCGACTGTATATTCTTTTTTTATGTGTGTTACCTCATAACTTTTTTCTAGGTGAACCGATTTCGATGATTCTTTTTTTTATTTGAAAGCTGGTGCTTCTCATGTGGTCCCATATAAATTTGATCAAGGTCTGACAAATAGTTTTTGGAGTTATTATAATATATATATATATATTATAAGTGGTTACTGAGGCCCATAGACGTCTACATCTATCCTCGATTACGAATCAAAATGCAGATGCGTTGTCACCCGTGAGGACTAAGATGGAATGCCTCGTTTCCAGTAAAAAGGGTCTCCAGTTCTCTACACTCACCATACGAAACACAGCAGCGTTAAGCTGTTATTTTACGTTGGTATTCTGTGAGAGCGTGGTCCTTTCCCGGTCGAGCCTACCCATTCGTGCTAACACTATACTACTAATATAGCTGCAGCTTTTTAATTTCACCACTTGTTAATTACATGAACCCAACAATTTTCCTACTCCTGATACTCTGCATCCGTCTCACTCTCTCGAAGTTTAGTTTTCTGAAGGTTTCACTTCTACTGCGTGGTGAATTATTTGTTTCTGCCTCACGCCTCCGCTATAACTACGCCTGACAATTTTCATTATCCAGTAGCCATGTTCGCCATAAATCACGAGTGAATCGGGGCCGATAATAATTTTCTTATCAACGATGTTTCTGACACTGCTAAAGTAGCGTCTATTGTTTGGTACGAAAGTTTCACTTTCCATTGCCGGTTTCTGTAATCTGTTGGCGCTTAGATTGAATCATACTACGATTGTCTGATGGGTGAAAGTTTAGGTTTCTTCAGAACTTAATAGATACAATTTCAGGATGCAACAGTTTACGATAGCAAATATGTATCGATGTGCTAAAAATTGATTAGCTAAGACCCGCGTAAATAAAACGATCTGTTTTAGCTAGTTTGAAGAGCACCTCCCGCCCTCGCTCAATTGCATGCTCTATCCCTGTCATCACTAATCCCAACATCACTACACTAGGAAAGACTCACCACCGTCGATAATGCGACAGGTGTATCTAAATGAAGTATTATCAGGAACTAAAGCGGTCAGCCTTCGCGCAGTGGCTTAGCAATGAGTTGCTGCGCTAAGGGCTGTGGGTTCGAATCCCGCACGGAACAAGTATTTGTATGGCCTACAAATAATTGTTCCGGGTCTGGTTGTTTATCCTTTTGAAATTTATGTACGTAAACTGCCCCCACGATACATGAGAAAATCCTAGTGTGGACGTAACGTTTTTAAATAAAAAGAGAAAAAAAAGAGTCTATCCCCTATTCCTATCATATACTATCTATTATGTAACTTATATTGAAAATTTTAAAAACCGCCTTAACAAAAAGAGCTGATGATCTTCAAACGGCTGAACAGATTTTCATGAATCATAGCTAAGTACACTCGATTAAGTCACCTTTCAAACAAAAAAAAACTAAATCCAAATCGGTTCACCGGTTTCGGAGCTACGATACCACAGACAGATACACTGATACATTGATACACACGTTAAACATATAACACCCTTCTTTTCCGTCAGGGGTTGAAAACTGCTCAATAGGCAATAATTAGACAGCCTCAATATCTGCAAGAGCATCGTAAGCAAAACACGTATGCTTACCTATGAATCTTTTTTTTTATAGGGTAAGGTTGACTGACACGCGAGCACACAGTCCACCTGATGGTAAGTGGTAGCTGTTTCATAGACATCTGCAGCATAGACATTAGCGAATTTCCAGTAAAAGGGTCTCCGGTTCTCTACACTCACCATACGAAACACAGCAGTGTTAAGCTGCTATTTTACGCTGGTATTCTGTGAGAGCGTGGTCCTTCCCGGTCGAGCTGAACCATTCGTGCTACAACTATACATTAATATAGCTGCAGCATTTTAAGCTGAAGGAAGAAAGGTTCTCGAGTGGCAGCCTCGTACCGGCAGGCGAAGTGTAGGGCGTCCCCACTAGATGGAGTGACGACCTGGTAAGACATGCAGGAAGTCAATGGATACAGGTGGCTCGATCGTGCTTTGTGGCATTCCGTGGGAGGCCTATGTTCAGCAGTGGACTTGTGAAGGGCTGTAATGATGATGATGAGCATGGCTCTACCACGTACAAAAACAACGTAGGTACTTTTTGTCAAGTGCTCTAGTGGTAGTTTTTTCGCACAAGTACTGTGTACGATTCACATATAGGACTATTTTTTTACAAATTATGGGTGATAAACGAGCACACAGTCCACCTGATGCTCATTAAGACCTATATCTATCCTCAATTAAGAATCAAAATGCAGACGCGTTATCATCTCTGAGGACTAAGACGGAATGCCTCGTTACCAGTAAAAAGGGTCTCCAATTTCTGTACATTTACCATACGAAACGCATCAGCAGAATAGTGTAAAATAGCAGTTTAACTGCTATTTGCAGCGTTGTAGCGAGGCTCTACCACGTCAAAAACTTATTGAAAGTTTGATTCAGTGAGGAGGTGAACTGGGCACTATGATTTCAAGTATGAAGCAATCGAATTCTAAGTGGCAGTGTCAGTTTTAAAAATGTGCATGTCATCTGCTACATCAATAATGGATTGTTAAGAGAGTCGACCTTTCAAGGTATAATTTATTTCGTAAATGGAATGAATTTTTCTTACCTAAGCACTGGACCTGTGACGAAATTGAAATATATGATGCCATGTATCGAATTCTGACTCGGAATTAATATTTCGATAGCCGTCTTTGTTTCCCGGCGCCCGCGTCAACGTGACACCCACAGGCCTTATATCATTCGAGACATCGATTTTATTCTCGGAATACAATTTCATAATTCCCACTCGCAAACTTCCTTACACAACTACCAATTATCGATGCTCTTTATTGCATTTCCGCTTCAACGTTAATCGATTTACAGACGAGAATCGCGTGAACGATTGCCGAATTCGGGTAATGGTAATCTGCTGAACTTAACTGTTTTAAAGGCCGCATCGGATCGGGGATCGGTGTCAGAATTTTAATTATTTATCTCACAAGCTTGACTCCTTTGGACCCGGGGCAACAAAAGGGCTTAAATATTTTACATTCATAACAGCCTATAAAAGTCCACTGCTGAACATAGGCCTCCCCATTGAGTGCCTTATTGGGAAGATTTTGCCATAGATTGGTAACCGAAGCTCTTTAATAGTTTGAGTTATCAGGAAAACGCTGCTGCCCATATCCTGTTTCATTTTCCCTCTGTCGCCTCTTGACAGCCACGGGACGATGTGGGTAGAGGATATTCGTACACCGTCACTACACTGTACGTATTTTACATAGTTAAATATTACGTTAAATATTTTACAAAGCTATAAATAAACAATAAGACGTGGTAGCTCGGGATAAGCAGCGCCTTAAATTTCAAAATAACTTTACCGATACGGTTACAATAGGCTACAAATAGGCATTAAAGTCCACAGAAGATAGGCCATAGATTGCTTCATATTCCAAGCGTGGCAACGTTGCCACGCTTGGCAAGCGGGTTACGAACCGAAGTTTTTTACATTAGCAAGCAAAACAGCCAGCACCAATGCAACTGTTAATTGCAATTTTAGGTGCTGATTTACCACATGCATGAGATGAGAACTAAGCTTGAAATAGTTGTGCTTTTTTACTTATTTTAAAGCCAGTGTTGACTACAATACCACCTGGCGGTAAGTGGTGATGTCGCCCTAGATAGTAAAACGTACTGTCTTTGCGTAACAAAAGCCTATACACTCTTGCCTTGAAGACACCTTGCCCTAATGATGATGATGATGATGATG
Source organism: Parnassius orleans (assembly GCA_029286625.1). NCBI lineage: Eukaryota > Metazoa > Arthropoda > Insecta > Lepidoptera > Papilionidae > Parnassius > Parnassius orleans. The sequence continues at coordinate 9,446,590 of JAGSMP010000009.1, forward strand.
GTGATGAAGCTTATCATCAAATAGCATTCCAACATAACGGCTACCACCAGGTAGAATAATAGTCAGCACTGGCATAAAAACTTTATATTTAAAAATTTCTGTCCGTGTGTATGGTAAATAAAAAAATGACTCAATAAGTATTATGTAATAATCTATATTGAATTAAAATTATTCTATTCTATTCTATTCTATGTGACTGAACGGCTGGACCGATTTTGATGAAATTTTTGTGTAAGTTTGAGTGAGTCCCTGAATGGCTGAGATTCATAACTGCACCCGGTAGAAGGCGTTGTTGTCGAGATCCAGAAATCACCCGCGCGAAGACGTTGCGTATCGCGCTAGTAATAAATAAAAAAAATCTAGTAACCATCTGGATATATATATATATATATATATATATATATATATACACATACTTGTTTGTCACTCGACTTAAACAGTACTTGTCGATTTTTTCTTTTAGGGCTCTCATAAAGCATGACTTATCTGTATTTAAACCTTTCTAAAGCTGAATTATATGCTTGATTTACTGTTGTTTTTAATGGCTACATTAAGCCAAATTATATAAGTGGTATTACAAATGGATATAATCGTAAAATAGGTTAGTATTACGTCTTATATAGTAATTAGATTATAGTATTATATTTGTAATCTATAGAGCCGGTCGACCTTTACCGTAATGAGTTAATAACTGCTACACTTAACTGTTACTTTACCAAACTAGTGATTTAAAGGTTATTATTGTAGAACAATGTAATTGTGGAGCCGTGGTAGCACAGGAGTTAAGCGCTCGCTTTACATTACGCGAGCAACTTGGGTTCGATTCCTACCGATAATTGTTAATTGCCAATTAATTTGCAGATTTACCACGTGCTCGGCGGGGAAGGAAAGCATCGTGAGGAAATCTGCATGTCAGAGAAATAATAAAAGTATTTCGGCGACCTGTAAGTTTGCCAGGACACATTGGGAAGCACGGTAGAACACTTTTGCCTCGTCTAGACTGTAAATTTCCTTTTTTTAATGCAATTGATGTATTAAATAATTTCGGGCACAGTAATGTTTTGATATTTTACTTGTGTAGGTATGTGAGGGGTTAAATTTTGTACGCAACATAAGCCGATAATTTACGGGTACGTAAATTTAAGTAATAAAAAACGCGAGCAACGCGGGTTCGATACCTGCGTTGCTCGCGTTCTTTATTACTTAAATTTGATGCTGAAAACTGAACTGAACTAAAAAAAACTGCTGCGTTTATTGATTGAGTTTTTGATTTAATTACTAAATCAAAAAAAAATTTTGTAATTATTATAATATAATAAAATAAATATATTTATTATGTAAATTATAATAATATAAGTTAAAAAAAAATAAGAAGAAAGAAGTTAGAAGTTAAAATATATAATATAATATTATAAGTGTTTCGTTATAGCATTAACTTGGTCGAACTGTTACATTCCATCCATCCATCACAGCGTATAAAAGTCCACTGCTGAATATAGGCCTCCCTCATAGATTGCCTCTTGAGGGAATTTGCCATAGTTGCCACGCGTGGCAAGCGGGTAGGAAACCGCAGTTTTTTATTGTTTTGTGATGTTATCGGAAAGATGCTGCTGCCTGCTGTTTCATTTTTCCTCTGTCGCCTCTTACAAATACGCCTCTTTAAAATATATAATAATATCTATTATCAATCAAAATATTTATATCTTTATTACCTAGCCGTATAACCGTCTTTAAAATTTATATAGTCACCTTTTTATTACGTTACAGGATCGTTTCAAGGAACGAAATAAGCTTTTTATTCCCTTTATAGTTTTTATGCGTTTTAGACGACAAGCTGTGATAACGTTATTTGAAATCTGTTTGCGTCGAGATACTGCTACCATCGTCTTTATCTATACTAATATAATAAAGCGGAAGTGTTTTTGTTTGTTTAAACACGCTAATCTCTGGAACTACCTGTCCGAAATATTCTTCTTGTATATGATAGCCAGATTCATGAGGAGTATAACTATATCACGGCTTCAACCATCTTACCTCTACATATACGTAGGACCCCTTTCTACCAACTTCAAAATGGAGGAGGTACTCAATTCGACTGTATGTTTTTTTGTGTGTTACCTCATAACTTTTTCTGGATGAACCGATTTCAATGATTCTTTTTTTTATTTCAAAGCTGGTGCTTCTCATGTGGCCCCATAAAAATTTGATCAAGGTCTGACCAATAGTTTTTGAGTTATTCTTAATAATTTATATTGAAGTCGGTTGTACAAAATTTTTAATTTTAAATTATAGTAAATTGGTTCTAACCTATTAAATTATGTACTTCAGAGAATGTCCTATTTCTGAGATAATAACCCACCCCTAAGCGTGAAAAGATACGGGTGAAGTTATTAACGAAAATATTTAGGCGGCATTCTTGTTACCTTGAAGTTGTGATATTCGTTAATCCACTCAAAATGTGCAAAAAATTATACCTTTTGTTAAAAGTAAAATTTTTAAGTGAGCTGATAGACTTATGCTAGCCAGCTAGCGCATTCTTGAAAGCCCAAAATTGAATTTACCCAGTCACCAATGCTGACCAGGCGAGCCGGTGAGCGTGAAGTCGCTATCCTCGCACTGGCGTTGCTACTCACCGTCACCCGTTTGGTTTGGCACAGTCCTCTCTTCTAAGAGGGTTTTATAGAGCAATTAGTCATCCACTCTGCTACAATGTCTGTTGGCGAACTCGTCCTTAAAATATTTTTTCCTCAAGACATGCAGGTTTTCTTTTTTTTAGAACCAGGGTGACAGACGAGCACACAGTCCACCTGATGGTAAATGGATGCTGTGGCATCTACATTTATCCTCGATTAAGAATCAAAATGCAGATGTGTATTTACCCCTGAGGACTAAGTCTCGTTACCAGTAAGAGGTTCTTCAGTTCTCTACACTCACCATACGAAACACAGCAGAAATAAGCTACTGTTTCACGCTGTTCTGTGCGAGCGTGATCCTTTCCCGATCGGGCCGACCCATACGTGCTGTGCTGTGTGTTAGGATTGTTAGTAGGTACTCAGATTAGGATCGGCCACGCCACGTCAAATGCTGAGTACCTTTTCAATCTCGATCTGCAACGTCTAAATAATTATCGCATTTTTATATATAGAACCTAGCTGTTCCCCGCGACTTTGTCCGCGTGCTATTTATTATGATTGGATTTCATGGGTTTTAATTTTTTTTCGCTTAACCCTATTTTTCTAAAATAAAAGTAGCCTAAGTTACTCTTCATAACATCAGCTATCTGCCAGTGCAAGTCCTGTCAAAATCTGTTCAGCCGACGACGGACAAAAACTTTAAAAATTGTTTTTTTGTTTATGTACCGTATATACTTTCGTATGCAATTAGTAAAAAGCTGTTATTTTACATTACAAACAGACACTCAATTTTATTTATTTGTATAGATAAGGTTGACAAACGAGCACCTGGTGCACCTGATGTGGCCCACAATTGACTCCAGTTCTCAACACCCACCATGGGAAACGCAGCAACATTAAGCTGCTATTTCACACTGGTATTCTTTGCGAGCGTGGTCAAATCATCTGTGTTTATCTTGAGAACATAGGTCCTGGCCATTCCTGCTGCAACCGTTATACGCTGTAGAGTTGTCGTATCACGTAATTACCACTATTTATGACTTTTTTTAGACTTTTTTTATTAAGTAGCAAAATAAAAATATAGTTTTGCTTTCTATAAATAGAACCATTTCCACGGTACACGACAAAAAGCAATCAAAACGGCGAATGTTTCGTAACATGTCACTGCGCATGTGTACGAACTAGGAATAGAAACCAAAGGCGCGCCGACGCAGGAAGTTCACCGTAACTTTGTTTACCGACGGGCCGCGTCTGTTTTGAGCTATATTTAACCGCACCTGGACGAGCGAGGGTTAAACGCGTCTGAGTGATCGCGATCTGTTTGGAATTAATTTTGGTTTTGATGCATTGTTTGTGTTTGTACAGGTAGTAGGTATAACGAACATCGATTGTATGTGGGAGAGAATGAATATTTAATTTTATTCTCTGACGCTTTTAAATCGGGGATAGATGTGTCCATGGGCCACAGTTTTCATTTACCATCAGGTGGACTTAGTGCTCCTTTATCACCTTTATTCTATATAAAATAAAAACTTTCAACTGAATGCAACGTATGTCGCTGACGTGAGGAAGAAAAAATTCGAAACTGGAATAAATATTAAATTGTTATTTTTGTTATTATTAGGATGCCAAGCTTTTCTTTTCATATTTGGGTTATGTTGCGTTTCTCTTTAAACAATAATTAGTTCCCCTGTCACGAAATATGATGAATTTCACTGTCACAAATTTAGGTAATCACGTGTCAAAGTAAACAGGCAAACAAAGGAGACGAGTAAAGATTTATTTAAAAGTTAACATTCGAGGAAGTTAACGAGGACTGTATTTTAAAACTTTAAGTATTTCTCCTGTAGAAGAAGCCTCATACATACAAACATATAAATTGTACAAGAGCAAACATCCTAACCGGGACCAATTATTTTAGGCCATACAAATAGTTGTTCCGTTCGGGATTCAAACTCGCGGTACGCAGCGCCGAAGTTAAACGTTTAACCGCTGCGGGAGTTATCATATTATCATCATCATCATCAACCTGCGGCAGTCATAGGCCTAGACATAGGCCTCTCCCAAGGCGCGCCACTTAGCCCGGTCTTCAGCTATACGCATCTAGTTTCTACCAGCTACCTTGCGCGGATCGTCGCTCCATTTAGTTAGGGAGCGTCCCACACTACGTTTGCCTAGACGCGGTCTCCACTCCTTAACACGTCTATTCCACCGGTTATCACTTCTGCGACAGACATGATTGAAGATAGATGTAGATGTCTATGGACCACATCATCCATTTACCATCAGGTGGACTCTGTGCTTGTTTGTCACCCATATTCTATAACAAAAAAACAAAAAAAACATGACCTGCCCTTGCGATTTCAGTTTACAAGCACGGAAGGCTAGGACAGTAATGTTGGTTCTATATAATATACTTACTTAATACTAATAAATATCAAAACATATGAAATCTGTATTGTTACTCATTTTGAGGTGAGGTGAGGTCTGACTTTAGAATCCGAAACGAATAGCCTGTTCCTTGGAACACTATACCAGGTGGTCTAGTTGATTGTCGATTTAAGTGAACGTAAAATAATTTCTTTTTATAGAATTAGGGTGACAAACGAGCACACAGTCCACCCGATGGTAAGTAGATGCCTACACCTATCCCCAATTAATAATCAAAATGTAAATGCGCTGTCAACACACAAAAATGGACTAAGATGAAATGCCTCGTTTCCAGTATAAAGGTGCTCCGGTTCTCTACACTCACCATACGAAACACAGCAGCATTGAACTGCCATTTTATGCTGGTATTCTGTAAGAGCGTGGTCCTACCCCGGTCGAGCCGACCTATTCGTGCTGCAGTCATAATATAGCTGCAGCCTGACTCTACCACTTTAAAATACTTGCGATCAATATGCAATATAATTACTTGTAAATCATAGCCGAGCCTGACATCGCTATAAGTGGCGGTAAATGCGTTGAGTGAGAGGTGCGCCATACAAAGAATAATGGCAAGGCCGCCGAATGATCTGTAACTAGGATCTGCACATCGTAAGCTAGCGGTGACCATATGCACGTTTTAATTCAGGACCGTGTTTTTTTATGGCTACCAAATTGCTCATCGTCTGGTGATTGCATAAAAGAAATCATCTATTTAAAAAAATAAAATCTATAAAAAATATATCTATTTAAGAAATTATCCTATTTTCCTAGGGTGTCGTTGAAATCGGCTAAGGGAACTTGCGCTATGTTCATTCAACAAACGAAACAAATCGCAGGACTTTCAAAGATTATCTATTTCCTTTTCCTTCGGTACCCAAAATTATACTATTATTTTAATTTCATAAAAACTTCAATGACCAAACTGGTAAAAAGATTCTCAAACTTATTGGTTGGAAGGGTTTTTAATGATCGCCATGCTTGGCTTGCCTTATAACATAACCAAATGCATGTGGTATGAGGCATTTGAAATATATCTTGTATATAAATACGAAACTGGTGCATAATTACAAGATTTTTACACCGCCATCTATTAGGTCCACTTACCATCAGCTGGACTGTAAGCTCGTTTGTCACTCTAATTCTATAAAAATAAAGTCAAGCGTCAAGGTGTTTAAATAATATTCACATTTGTTCCCCATTTGAGATTCAAAATCATGGTCACCATATAATCCACGCCCAGTAGGGACGTGTTGCACGCTTTTAGTTATATTTAGTTCTGAGTTATTCTGTTGGAATGTACTGCAGGGAAGCGAACAAAAAGAACGAAGAAATGCTTCCTTAATTTATAACTTCATCAGTGATTAGGTCAAGGATATCGAGTGTTTTGCTGGTTCTGTGAAAATTTTAAGATTTAAGTCATTCTTCAGAAATCGGTCTCAACCTGCGTCATCAATACGGAGTCCCGGGCTCACGTTATTTCACTTCTGTCATTTGTTCAACACTTTGTTGCAATTTGAGCCGTAATACATGCGTATCTCTACTTATGTAGGGTTTCAGGAGATACGCACCTGCTTTTAAAATTTTCTACAGCAAACCGGGTTAGGATTCGCGCTTGCACCAGTTATTCTTTTCTTTTCTTTTCTCTCTTTTAATTAGTTATATAGTTGATTGTAATTTTAAGCGCCGATTTGCCACGTGCGGACCTGAACGAACAATATTATGAAAAACATTCACTATCTATTGGTATTTCTACGAACATACGTAAAGAAAATTGGTAAAATTATCTCCCACGTGATTGCTCACGCAAACGCTGCTATTCACAGAAAACAATGGAGTGTTTGTCCTCTCATTTGCACAAGTCATAATTACCGAGCTATTAATTACAATGGCATGGTGTCATCAGTGAGTAATGGAGGTGTGCTGCCGTTTTTACAGTATAAAATTTTAATTATATTTTTTAATTATAAAATTGACTTAGGGCCAATTTTTCAATCATCAGATAGAGTTTATTGAAAGTAGAAAACAACATAAACGAATTAAACATTTCAATTGTATGAATAAAATAGGTCATTCGTTTCCATTTTATAATCAGTCAGGATTTTAACCTTATTTGGTCTTACGGTTGAACAAGAGAAATTAAAAAAAAAGTTTGGAAGTATTTAATATACCACGAGTTTTCATATTCTTACATTGTCATTAGAGTCTGAGCTATATTCAAAATTTCAAGTCAGGAAGTTAGTTTGAAATCAATTACTAAACTCAACCCAAACAGACATAGGTTATCTACATGTTAAAATCGGCCATTTCTCTTTGAAGTAGTTAATAGACAAAAAATAGTCCTTTCCTTTAGAATCCGAAATGGAACTATTTCTATTTACAACTAGCTGTTTCCTGCGACTTCGCCCGCGTGGAATTTATAACGATGGATTTCATGGGTTTTAATTTTTTGTGCGAAACCCTAATTCTTTTTCTAAAATAAAAGTAGCCTAAGTTACTCCTTATAACATTAGCTATCTGCCAGTGAAAATCCCGTTAAAATAGGTCCAGCCGTTTCGGAGATTAGCCGGAACAAACAGACAGACAGACAGACAAAATTTTAAAAATTGTTTTTTTGTTGGAAGTAGCATAAATACTTTCATATGTATTTATTAAAATGCTGTTAGTTTGACATTACAAACAGACACTTCAATTTTATTTATATGTATAAAGTATGTATAGATTACCTAATAGTACAGTAAACAAAGCGTTGTGTCATGTTGTTCTACACACAGGAAGTCCTAATATGGACGAAATACGGGCACGCAACAATGAAAGCCGAGTTTCCCATTTCACCGCATTGGGAATGACGATTTTGTTTCGACTCCGATTGACGTTGATAGGGTCAATGGCTGTAATATAGCTTTGCCGATAGGTATGGTACAATCGTTAAGCAGTTAATAAATTGATAACTAAATAGTTATGTAATTATTTCTAAAATTTTAGGTATTAGGATATTCACAGTAGAAACAGCGTAACCGCCATCGCGGATAAGTAAGCTGAAGTAACAATGGGCTCGCCTTGTATTTTCTGGAATCTTTTTGTAAAAGGGTATACATTGCCCCATGAATTAATTGCTGACTATGTGGAATCGAGTAACTGGTATCACTAGCTAGTAGCTAGTAGTGTTTGTTCCTCGTGTTTACAGAGAGTATCACGTTTTTTTTTTTCAAACTACTTTTGTTTTTTAATCATTAGAAGAGACTTGTGGTATTATTACATACTGATTACAATGTTGATGCGGATAACGTTAAGCATTGTAATTTTAATTTCTAGTTCCAATCTGCGCAAAATAACATAAAACATCCATTTGGCATAATACTGACACACCTCTCTCGCCTCCTTTACATTCATATAACGTACTCTTAATCTCATCATCTTCTTCATCTTCAATATATCGCCAATTTGGTCGATAAACTTGCGTCTCGGGCGTCCCTTCCCGACTCTGCCTTTCACTTCTGCAACATAAATTTGCTTTGTCACTCTTTCCTCGTTCATTCTTTCGACATGACCAAACCACCGAAGCATTCCTTTCTTAATCCTGGTCACAACATCATCTTGCAAACCACACATTTGTCTTATCACACAATTTCTTACCCTGTCATTCAGATTCAGCCCTTATAATTGTGCACAGCAAAATAACTTATTTTTATTAATTGCAGAATCCCAACCCGAAAGTAGCAACTACTATCAGATCGCTCATTTCTTCAAATATTATGAAAGGATACTCGTTCTTAAATAAATTAGGTTATTGAAATTAGTGCTATCGAAAGTTATTCTATTGTTTTCAAAACAATCGCCTCTAAATTAGACCAAACCAGTTAAATAGATATTCCCACAGGTTAGAACGTAATCACGCTCGAGGAAATAGTGGGTTCGCGTGGACGTTACGACCACTTTTATTGGATCTTTCTATCCTCCCCATTTAGATACAGTGTCGCTAACAGCGGCCGGACCTTTAAGGAAGTCTAGATGTCTTCTCTGACTGGCTAATGTAAGTGGTCATTAGACCGATGAGCCGTGCCTTCCGTATTTATGGCATTGTTCGAGTTTTCTCACATTAAATATTGCTTAGATTAAAAGTAAATTAGATCATTACATTTGGTATTACAGTCTATATAACCATATTATTATTATAGGTTTCACCCATTTTTTTTAAATTAAGATTTTTGGCTTGGATGCTTGTCCTTTGAGTCATGTCTTCATTTAATTCAGTATCAAATGATAATATTCCTTTATAGTTCACTGCTTATGTACACAATATTTTAGTACAGAAGTTTAGTTTGATGTATCACATTGCGTAGCCTTTGTGAGATTTTGACGGCAACTTGAACCAGCAGACAGTTGGCGATAGTATCTCAAGGCGCCTAAGCAGACAAACACCTTATCTTGAGGTTCACATCACCATCGGAGCATTTGTTGCACCGTTTCCTCTAATAGTTCACATGCGCAGACATTTAATACACAAAATCGCACCACTTTTACGTATCAAAATCCACTTCAAACCATTATTTAAACAATAATACAGTCAAGTTTCCGCCAAAACTCCGTTTCACCCGTTCCTTGGGCATTGGCACAGATTATTTAAGTTACTAAGGCATTGTGCTAATGTCACTAAAAGTACAACACAGAGATACAATATATGTACTATGACTTTATAGACAATCATTTAAATAATGTTTTTCGGTGGCAGTTTAAATTTTCACTCATCTAAAAACTTTTTAAATTGCTATTCCTGGGTTAAATAGTCTTGACTATTCACTTTTCTGTACAATAGGTCTAAAGACAAACATCCTCTCCAGTTTTACCAATAGGTCTCAAGTGCAATGCCTTACGCAGGACTCCTTTGTCCTTTGCGAAGTCGAAAATTTATGAAACAAAAGTCTTATCCAGACAAAACAGCTTTTAGGCACGTACTGTAATTACTGCTGCAGTAACTTTAGAGAAGAAATTTTAAAGGTCCTTTTGCTGTTGTTATAGGGTTTATTATTGCACTTCAGTTTGAGTGTATGAAGTACAATGATTTTATACTTTATGACGTACGTGTTAAAGTTGTATTTTGTCAAGAATGGGGACATAGGGTAATATTTGCCTATGCCAGCGATTGTCTACGCAGTTTTTTTTATTCTCAGAGAATTCAAAGAGGGTGTCGTGATGGTAGACTGTCTGGAGTGTGAATTAAACATGGCGGCTGCTGACGTTAGATAGTTCTTTAAAGTTTTTACCATTTTACCCTTATGTTAAGCATGGGGGAAAAGTTCATGTAAATAAATATTAGTCAGTGTTTTCTATTTAATCATTCATTTACATAATATTGAAAAATATACAATATTAAAACACTATAATAAAGAAAACTAAAACTAACAACTTAAATTATCATACAGTCCTACTCTCCGTGGTATCGTGCCAAGAACACTGGCTGTGTTTCCTCGCCGAATGGGTATACTTAGCCTTTGAGCGAGAAAAGGACCAACCCTCTTATCATCAGCAGCGACGAGCAGTCACGGATATAGTTCCTACTTCCAAACGCGATTTTTACCTACATAGTATTAAATCTTGTACGATGGTACGGAACCCTTCATGCGCGAGTCCGACTCGCCCTTGGCCAGTTTTTACTCGTAACGAGGTTTTAAATACCTTCTTACCTCAATGATCGGGGTAGACAACCCCATCTGCCTTTTGTTTCCTATCTGGAATATAAGTAGATGATGATGTCTAATAAACATTATTTTTGTCATATTTATGTTAATTAAGGTGTTTTGTACATATTGTCAATAGATGTTTGCAGATCTTTTCTATTTTTAAACACAAAACAAACATTCTTCCTCGACCATGCCCATTTACAGGCGTGAAGCGAAACCTGTCACATATTCCCAACATTGTTATTACGACGGTACGTCAACTTCGAAAGACAATTGAAGTCCAATTCAACCACACACCTTTAAAAAGAAAATGTACCTTAAAATCTCGACAATAAAAATCAATTTGCGGTGCCGCGGATATTTAAAAAAAGATTGTGGTAACATAGTTCATCCATCAAACAAATATGATTATGAACCTTATGCGTTAGGACATAGTAGTTACGAATTTAGTGAGATGCGTGCAATGGTTATAAACGCAAGGGCATTTTGAAGACAAGACAGGGAATGCATAATGATGTATTTGCGAGTTGCATTGCTAATGTGAGGTTCGTTGCGGTGACTGCGTTATTATGGGACTTGGCAATATGATCTATGGTTATGGTATGGTTTTGTTGGTTATGTTACAGTGTCATAATGTGCAGTTGAATAACTAGTTGATAGTGATGAGACGCAGACTGTGTGTCTGTTGAACCGAGTGTTTTTATTCGTTTTTTTTGTTTTATTAAATTTTAGCAAAAGTCTGCAGTGAATTTATGTATTTATCGCCAGCGGTCGTTCTTACTCCATATTTCTTATTACTGACCTTCGCCACGTCGTTTTCGGTCAACCGGAGCTGTCAGTTTGTCAACCAGACCGGTCGTTGCGGATTCCTCGCGAAATCGGTGGCTTTCTGTGAAACTTGTGGTTTAAGCCACTTACTTTAGCGATTACGTTATAATATCTCTAACTGGCCATAGTTTATCCACTACCTCATATCGTCTTGAGGGTGCTGAAAGAAGCGACAGGGAAGAAACCAAGAGACGGCCAGCAGCTTCTTCCTAATGACATTTAGAAAATTAAAATTTCAAAATTTCAAAACCCCTGAAACAAAAAGAGCTGATGATCTTCAAACTGCTGAACAGATTTTCTTGAAACATAGCTAAGAACACCCCCGATTAAGACACCTTTCAAACGAAAAAAAAACCTGATCGGTTCATCCGTTCAGGAGTGACGCCAAAGAAAGACACACAGATACACAGATACACACTACAACCTTATAACACCCCTTTGTTTTCGTCGTGGGCTAAAAATACTGGTTGCCAAATCAATATGAGGCAATCTATGGGGAGGTTTTTGTTCAGCAGTGGACTTTTGATAGACTGTAATAATGAATTTTGATAGTGATTTTAATAATGATTTCTTATATTTACGCGAACACTACATATTAAATAAAATTACTTTTACGGATTTTATCGCGTTTAATTAGCTTATTTTATTAAATTCCCGACGTTTCGGGTGCTTTACAGCACCCAGGATCCTGTAATTAATAAAATTAAAACTAAACCCAAGCATACCACTGCAAGACTTCAAGACACAGTAAGTTCATTCTGCATAGATCGGACCAAAATTAATAATTAAAAAAGCTGAAGGTACTCCGGGTTAACACTGACATCGGGACGTCAATCACCTCAGTCCCCGTGACCATGGGTGCTGTAAAGCACCCGAAACGTCGGGAATTTAATAAAATAAGTTAATTAAACGCGATAAAATCCGTAAAAGTAGTTTTATTCAAAATGATTTTAATTTTACTTTGGTGGAAAAAGATGTTTGATGACTTATTTTTTACCGCTGCCTCCTATGATCGACGCTTCATGTCAATAGTGTAAACAAAATCGGCCATTGTAACTGTGAGCTCCCAATTTGAAACAATGCCCATTGACGATTTGATTCGTAATGACAAATTCCTCGCCGGGACGTGGCGCAACGCGGCCTTAATACCACGAAACCACGAATGGGTACAGCGATGCATGAACGATAAACAGTGACTTGTTCATCACGATTTTTTTTAAATAGAATAAGGGTGACAAACGAGCACACAGTCCACCTGATGGTAAGTGGATGCTGTAGCCCATAGACATCTACATTTATCCATTAACAATCAAAATGCCGATGCGTTGTCACCCCTCAGGACTAAGATGGAATGCCTCGTTTCCAGTAAAAGGGGTCTCCGGTTCTCTACACTCACCATACAAAACACAGCAGTCTTAAGCTGCTATTTTACGCTGGTATTCTTTGAGAGTGTTGTCCTTCCTCGGTCGAGCCGACCCATTCAATCCCAACCCAAGCATACATCTGCAAAACTTAAAGATAATGTTATCTCGTTCTGCGTAGATCAGATCAAATATTTTGTTTAGTTTTTAGTTTTAAGTGGTTATTTAGTAAATATCGATGTTCTCGTAGCTTCAACTGATGGAAGGCTAACGTTGAGTCCTCTGTATAAGCAATAAAATAAATCATCGGCACTTAAATAAAGTTAACTATTTACATACGATTTAAAAGACAAAAATAAATGTCACAGAATTAGTCGACGTCGGTCGACGTATTTTACTGTCACTGTCAATTACAAGGCGATCTGTCAGCTGTCGAAAATGACATGAGTTTATTGATTTTAGGCGCCAACTTGCGTCTGCGGCCATGTGTGTCCTCAGCGCGGCATTGAACCTGATATATGTTTTGTAAACAACATTCTCATGTAATTTTAAGACCCTCGGTTAAGCAAGGGTGCGTTTTGACTCTAATGAAGTAATGTCTTAGCGTTACTGGTTACTCGATGAGAGGACTAGCGATTCGCCCCAGTTTTTTTTAAATAGAATAAGGGTGACCACTTGATGTTAAGTGGATGCTGTGGCCCATAAACATCAACATCTATCCTCGAATTAGAATCAAAATTCGGATGCGTTGTCATCCCTGAGGACAAAGATTACCATCTTAGTCCTTTGGCTCGTTTCCAGTGAAAAGGGTCTCCTTTTTCTTATTTTTTATTCGAACCGGCACCAAAGAGCTAATTCTTTGATCTCCTTACAGGCCCGCTGAAGACTGATCCGCTCGTGTCATTTCGTACAATTCACCGTTAAAGAAACATTGTAATCCAACATGTTCCACTTGCCGTTAGAAGTATTAACCTTGTTTAATAACGATTGCTTGCGTTAAGTATGTATGTACAGATGTAAAATTTTAATGTCTTTACATCCCATACGACCGTTTATTAACCGATCCCGTTGATTTAGATTGCCACTAATTAAATGAGTATCGCTTTATGTTCAAATGTTACCAACGTAGTAAATGCTGCAGCTATAATATTATCTCTCACTCGTACGGGAAAGGTTTACGCGCTTTCAGAATAGCAGCTTAATGCTGCTGTGTTTCGTATGGTGAGTGTAGAGAATCGGGGACCCTTTTTACTGAAAACGGAGCATTACATCTTAGTCCTCAAGGGTGACAACGCATCTGCATTTTGATTCTTAATTGAGGATAAATGTAGGTGTCTATACGCCACAGCATCCACTAATCATCAGATAGACTGTGTGCCCGTTTGTATCCCTTATTTTATTAAAAAAACATATTATTACCTTTGTTCATTTGAAAACATAATATCATAATTTCATCTTCTTTGCCACCCCATTATAGTACACTACTGGGAAAGTGTCTCTCTCGTTGTAGGGGCCCCATGAAAGTCCACATAGGCCTCTGCTGTTGTAGGAAGGATTTGCATTAACCGTCACTCGTCACGTTTGGCAGGCGGATTGATCGCAGTAACAGATGATTTCACAACTTTGCTGATGTAGCCCGTCTCCGGGCTGGGCATGTTACGTTTTAAGTTAAAGATATGAGTATACTGCAATCTATCGGAAGCCATGAGATCCTTATGTCATTTCTAATAGTTGCTGTTAAGTGTCTTAGATTATAATTTACTTTAAAAAGAAGGAGAATGTCGACTTCAAAAAAAGGAGGACGGTCTCAACTCGATTGTATGTTTTTTTTTGTGTGGTATATTACGTGATATCTTTTTCAATTGTGAACCGATTTAATGATAAAAATGTTCCACACCCATTAAGTAGTTTCTTAACATTTGGTCAGTTTCCCTTTTGAGTTAATTTAGATTTTTAGTCGACTTCAAAAAAGGGGGACGTCCTCAATTAGATTGTATGTTCTTTATTTTGTGTGTATTATGGACCGATTTTAATTAATAAATGAAGTTTTTAATGTAACTATTTAGACGACATTTAAGCTTTTGATATTCCAAGACAGAGGCAGCCATAAAGACTGCCGACAAAAGTGAAAACTCAATGATGGCTTGCGCCAGACTAGCGACGCGTAGTAGACATGCTCGACATGTCGAGGTCATCGGTGACGCGGACCCATAAGTTTTTCCCCAACCAAAAATCGCTCAACGCGACTAAAGAGATTTTCACTTATAAAATTAGACCTTTAATAAAACGTGAAAGCCGACTTCAACGAACTAAAAAGAATAAAATAATTTCCGCATGATAGCTTAGAGACCTAATTTTTATTATTCAAAAATATATACAAATTGAACTAGAAGGACCTATGACTTCGTCTTTCCTATGCAATTTCTATAGAAAATATTTTTTCATCAATATGGCCCTTTATATTGTGTTTTTTTTTTTTCACCAAGGAGTATACCGTCCTTGTTGGGAATTTATTGGCAGTTTTACACAGTGGGGTACATAAAATGGCTTAAACTATATTGTATATACATATTGTTAATCTCTAAGACAAGATAATTGTCATTTGAACATTTGAAGTTTTGAATGTACATTTGAAAACTATTATAATTTTTGCGGCTTGTCAAGCGGCTGAAAAAGCTAAAGCATGCAAATACAGGGTCTAGGCTCCGAATATGTTTTGTCCCATTCGGTGTCGAGACCCTTGGTCCGTGGGGTCCTAGCGCTATAAGGCTTTTTAAGGGAATAGCAAAAAGGTTAGTCGACGTCACAGGAGACCGAAGAGCTGGCAGCTACCTCGGACAAAGAATTATTCTAGCTATTCAAAGGGGAACGCTGCCAGTATCTTCGGAACCTTGCCTAAAGGGCCTCCTTTTTATTAATATATTTTAGTTATTATAATATTTTTTTAAGGTTTTTAGTTTTAGGTTCATTGTTCTAGTATATATTTTGTTTTTAATATTGTATATAATAAAATATTGTATATTATGTTATGTAAATAAATAATTTCATTTATGTATTCATTATGAGTCACTGTATTTCGCAGTTCCGTTACTACAAACGCTGATCTACGCAGTTTTAATGTGACAGATAAACAAGTAGAAGTAACTTGTTGCGGTCTATGCAAACATCCTAGAGATAGTATTTTATCTAGTTTTCTTTACTCTGGTGTTTACTGAGACATTATCTTACGTTAATTATTTTTATGATAGTATTTAACCCATTTTCATGTTTTGCGCGAATGCCGCTTACTGTGCGTATATTAATTTAAGATGAACTCTTGCCTGATAAGTTGCAGGAAGGGCCGTTTATTCTGGTCGTTGCTTACAGTTAATAAAATAAAGTAGCGGTACCTATGTGTTTTAAAGTTTACATACTCACGCCAGTCAACCAGAGACACGATCCTGACTACTCTCTTGCTTCTTTCACATCCATAGGCTTACGGATACTGTTAATTTGGCCCATTTTCAATATATCATCAATTTGGTCGATAATATTAGTAAATAAGTATGTATTTTAAGTACTTTCTCTGTAGAAAGCTACAGCCTAGTTTTGTCCCACGGCTGGGCACAGACCTCCTCTCAATTCTGACAGGGTTTTAGGGTCTCATTTCTTATAGGGGACCTTCGTGTCCCCCCTACCCGGACGCTGATAATAATTAATGTAAAAAAAAATAGTAAACAAGACGAACATAAAAATAAAACTACGTGCAGTTTCGTGGTCAAATTGGCCTCTAAAAAGCTTGGCGTGCTCAGCAGAGCGGGACATTATTTCATGCCGGCACACCGCCTGCAACTTTACAAGGCGCAGGTTCGGCCTCACATGGAATGCTGTTCCCATCTTTGGGCCATGGCTCTCCAGTGCCAGCTCCTTCCATTTGATCGCATCCAGCGCAGAGAGGTTCGAATCATCGGCAACCGAGCTCTTTCAGATCGGCTTGACTCACTGGCACTACGAAGAGATGTTGCATCTCTTTGCGTATTTTATCGTATTTGCCACGGGGATTGCTCAGAGGAATTGTTCGGACTAATTCCAGCCGCCCAATTTCACCATCGTTCATCGCGACAAAACTCGAGATACCATCCACACCTTCTGGATGATTTTGACTTAAACCGCCTTATTATAAAAAAGCAGTTTATAATTAGTCCCAGGTTTAAACTAGAGTGTGTTTCAATAAATAAGTCTCGAGGGAAACATGCGAAAACTATAATGTAAAGAATGAAAATTTACAGCTAATCTCAAATATTACACGTGATAGAGCCACGCTGCGGCTGTATTATGGTTGTGCTCGTAGCACGATTGGGTCGGCTCGACCAAGAGTTCTGCTCACCGAATACCAGCGTAAAATAACAGCTGCTGTGGTCTTGGCGACCGAGGTTGAAGTGCTACAAATATATAGTGCTGCATGGCTCTACCACGTATAAAAGTTACGTTATCAAAATCGTGAATTAAATCTTACGATAATCGAATATTTTCGAAACAGAATGTTATTTAACTCTTGCAGATGCGAGCGGATCTAAGCTGTCGATCTCAAGCAATATTCACGGTACACTGCCGTACTAATGAGTTCGATGTTTTCTTGCTCTTGTAATTTCTCTCCGATTTCACTGCTGTTCAAGTTTTTCCAAATGATCAACTTCGCACAGTTAAATGAACTTGTTGTTTTAATGATTTTTTTATAACCAATCCAACGCAGCTGTGATTTGCTTAGTACCGAAACAAACAAAGATACTGGAGTAAACGTAATAAGATCGATTTACAATTGGATTTTTAAAGGCAAGAGAAGAGTGTTTTTTTATTGATTATCATTTTAAATCAGGTGATGAGGTTTATAGTTGACGTTGGTCTCATGGTTTATTGAAATATCTAGTAAAAGTCTTGAACTGAACAAAGACCTCCATCAAGGAATGCCACAAAACAACGCTACTTTGCTACCTGCATCCATGGACATTTCGCATGTCTTACCAGGTAGTCACTCCATCTATTAGGAGATCTTATTTTCTACACTCTGCTTATCGATTTGAGGCTACCACTCGAGAAACTCTCTTCCACGTCGGTTGTCGATTCTTCGAGCTATCCGACACATTGCCATTTATTACAGCTTCTTTGTTACGCAACTGCCCCAGAAGGAGGGTAATGTTTTTCGAGTGCATGTACCTATGTACATAATATGTCTATTTCTTTGGTACGCTCTATTCCTTAAACGGCTTGATGGATTTTAACATATTGGATGTCGTAAGATTCGTCTTAGTTGTGGAAGTGACATAGGGTATACATTTTAATCTTTCCAGTAGATAAACGTTTTGACGTCGTCGGGTTTTTTAAATTACTGTCTAACCTTTAAGATTTGTTACGTTACGTATATTTTCTATATTTGTGTTCATAACTTTCCCCGTTCAACGCACACGATCTATTAAAGATACATCTTTAATCAGCGCCATATTACCTGCTCACGGACAAGCAGACAGATGCGAAAGTGAACCAGCAGAATAACATCACGTAACTTTTTCAACAAGGCAACGTATACTTCCATGCACGCCTTGAGGAATTAACTAGTTACATTAATATCTACTTCTGTTGATATGATGGGATAAGATGTGATAGTGAATATTATATTCATCATTGTAGCAAACTTAACACTTCAACAGACACTTTATGAAAGTCTATCACCTCATCTCATCTCATAGATGTCGTAAGAGGTGGCTTAGGAAAATGCCCTTAAGATCTTATGAGCGCCGATAAAAGGCGATATCATCGTCATTGCAGCTCTTCACAAGTCCGCTGCTGAATAGACTTCCTTCAAAGAATGCCATAAAACACGGTCGTGTACCACCTGCATTCACTGAGTTCCTGCATGTCTAACCTTGCGTCATACCATCTAGTGGGGGGCCTACACTTCGCTTCGACACGAGGCTGTCACACGAGAACCTTTATTCTTTTATTCTGATAAAAGATACCCAAGACTGAGACGGGCAGAAACGTCAAAGACGCGAGACTTCTGGTAATTCATTGATGGGGCAATGCAGACGCTGTTACAACAAAGTCCCAGAAAATATACAAGTTGTCTCTATCACCAAGTTTTAATATTTTATTAAACAAAAACTGTACAAAAAGGAATCGTCGGGAATTAAAATTATGTAAATTAAACGCGATAAAATCCGTAAAAGTAGTTTTATTCGCGTAAATATAAGAAATCATTATGTATAAAAAGGGTTATTATAACATAAATGATAACATGGTTGGGAATGAGGTGGTCGTTTCCAGGCTGTTTCTTAAAAAAAGTTTTGTGAGTATTGTGTCAACCTGTGTTTTATTGTATAATTTTACATTGAAAAAAAGTCCCTCTGGGTTTCTTGCTGGTTCTTTCCAGGACAGAGGTTTTTTTCCGAACCATTGGTGAAATTTGTAATCTATATTGTATTAAAAATTATAAAATTATTCTATTCTATGCTGCGATTTGCGATCAAAACTGACTGAATGACTTAGCGATTGTGAAGCCGCCTTCCAAGCGTGACGATAACGGCTAATTCGATCTGTGGACTGTTTCTTGGCTGATGAGAAGAAGCCTTAGACTCATTATCAATCAATATCAATGTGATTTACGTGTGAAATATATATTATCGAAGGCATACGAGCCCTATGTAAATCTGAGGATATCATAGCGTTGCAGGAGACATGGCTGTTACCGCATGATGCAGTTTACATCGCGGGAATCCATCCAGAATTTGACTGTTGCAGTAAGTCTGCGGTTAACACCGGTGACGGATTGTTAAGAGGTCGACCGTACGGTGGTGTTGCCATTATGTGGCGTAAATCTTTGTTTATATCAGTGTCCATTGTGCAGTGTAACTCAGTGCGTTTGGCCGCGATTAAAACTGTTGTGAACGACAGGACTACAGGACTACGTTATTTATCACCGTATATGCCCTGCAACTCGTGGGATAGTTTAACCGAATTTACAAGCTGTCTCAGTGAAATAAATGCTATAATAGAATGTAATAATATAGATTCTATATTTATATTAGGAGATTTTAATGCGCATCCTGGCAGATTGTTTTTTAATGAATTGAATAATTATTGTTGTGAACAAGTGTGGGGTGTAGTGGGCTATAACTATTTAAAAAAATATGATACGTTTACCTATATAATTGATATAAATGGTTCTAATCGCTGGCTGGATCATTGCATTACAACTATGTCAGCCACGAAATCTGTTGTAAATGTTAGGGTACTTTATGATATTTTCTAGTCTGACCACTTTCCATTTGTAATTGATATGGGAAAAGTGAATTATAAAGTACAGGAATGTAATCTTAAATCTGATAATGCTATGTGGGGTGTAAGAAACCCAAGTCAAATAAATAAATATTTTGAAGTATGTTGTGAAAAGCTTACATATATAGATTTTCCTGAAGAGTTTAGGTCTTGTGCCAATCGCCGCTGTTATAGTTTAGAACATAAATTAATAATCGATAAAATGTATGTACTTTGAGAGTCGGCAATAGAGACTCATGAGTTTAGGAAATGTATACAAATATGTTGTGGGTTGGAATAAATTAGTTAAACCATTTCACAGTGACGCTCGAATTTGCTTTCAAAGGTGGGTATTATATGGGAAACCTAAAATTGGATTTTATTACGAAAAAATGAAAGAAACTAGAAAACTGTTTAAAACAAAAATAAAATGGTGTCAGGATAACGAACAAAAATAAAATGGAAATTTTGGATACACATATTAAAACAAAAGACTTTTCTAAATTTTGGAAACAAACCAACAAATTGAATCCAAGGCCAAGCGTCCCTGCGAGTGTGGATGGTGAAAGTGACGCAGGGAGGGTGGCAAATATTTTTAAAAACCACTTTAAGTATACCAAGCAACAATCGTCACAGAATTTCGATGCAGGTATCCGGGATGGAGATGAAACCACGTGCTTTACGGCTAAACAAGTTAAAGACGTAATAAAAAACATGAAGCGCGGTAAATCTCCAGGTCATGATGGTATCAGTATCGAACACCTGCAATATGCTGGTGTCCACCTTCCGCGTGTCCTGGCCATGTTATTTTCTTTTTGCATAGGACATTCGTACTTACCTTCTGATTTTATGAAAACGATAGTTGTGCCAGTACTGAAAAATAAAACAGGAGATTCGTCGGACAAAAACAACTATAGACCTATCTCACTGGCTACTACTATAGCGATAGTGATGGACGGTCTGCTTGAGAGGAAGTTACAGGCATCCCTTAATCTGTGTGATGCACAATTTGGTTTTAGACCGCAGTTATCCACAGAAAGTGCTGTACTTTGTCTCAAGCACACCGTACGTTACTACACAAATCGTAGTACACCTATTATAGCCTGTTTTTTGGACCTATCGAAGGCCTTTGATACGGTTAAATACGATGTACTTTGGAAGAAGCTGGCTACTGAAACGAATGACTTTCCTAATGACCTAATAGGTCTGTTTCAGTATTGGTACGACAATCAACAGAATCAGGTGAGGTGGGCAGGAGTGTTATCTAAGGCGTATGGGCTGGAGTGCGGGGTAAGACAGGGCGGCCTGTCTTCTCCTGCACTTTTTAATCTCTACGTGAACAGCCTGATTGGTGAACTCAGTGGTAGTGGAGTCGGCTGCTCTATTGATAATATTCCATATAACAGCATAAGTTACGCCGACGATATGGTGCTGCTGAGCCCATCAATTAGTGGTCTAAGAAAATTACTTAGTATCTGTGAGATGTATGCAGCAGCTCATGGCCTACGGTACAATATTAAGAAGAGTGAGATCGTATTTTTTAAATCAAAAAATAAGAGCTATAATTTTCCCACTGTCGCTCTTGAAGGCGTACCACTGAAAAGAGTGACAAGTTTTAAGTACCTGGGGCACTGGGTTACTGAAAATATGTCAGATGATGCTGACATAGAGAGGAACGAAGGGCTCTAGCTATGAGAGCGAATATGCTCGCCCGTAGATTTGCACGGTGTAATACAGAAGTTAAACAAACTCTCTTCAGAGCCTATTGTCAGTCTTTTTACACCTGCAGTCTATGGGTTGAGTATACACAGAGGACGCTTGCAACCCTGCGCGTTCAATATAATAACGGCTTTAGGATGCTGATGGGGCTGCCTCGGTACTGCAGCGCTTCGGCAATGTCTGCTGAGGCTCACATAGACAGCTATCATGCGCAAACGGGTTGCCTCCGCATGGTGCCGCGTCCGGGACAGCTCCAACAGCCTCCTGGCGGCGATAGGGAGTCGCTATTGCTGTCCTATCTTGAAGCACTGGAACAGCGTCCATATCGGCTCGAGACCTGCTCTGGTTAATATAAAGTAGATAGAGTAGGTAATATATGTAACTTTTAATTTTATTTATTTACAAACTCTAGCTTATAAGTACTTTTGTAATTACTAACCCACTCTATGGAAAGAAATTTCTCAAGTAAATAATAATAATAATAATTATTCTTAGTTTGTGTGTTTTTTGGTCTCCCCTGCCGAGGGCTTCCATCTGGTTGGGTTTTTATTTATTTATGTAATTTTTTACGTATTTATTTTATGTTATTGATATTTATGTATGTTTATCATTTTCATTTACAATTATAATATAAATTTATACAGCCCAACCAGATGAGAAAACTATATAGATACCCCACATAATAATAATAAATATGTACGAAATTTAAATTAGTGCAAATCTATCTCTACAACGGGAGAGGCCCATGTTCAGACTTTACGGGAAGAACAAGAAGAAGCTTGAATACTATTCCATCTGATGGTGATGTTACTGTTACAGCCTATCTAAAGTCCACTGCTGAACGTAGGCCACCTTCTAGATCGCCTCATAGGGAATATCTGTCATACTCGTAGATGCCACGCTTCGCAGGCAGGTTAGCTATCGCAGTTTTTTTTAAATTGTTTTAGCTGTTATTAGGAAAACGCTGCTGTTTATCTCTGGACTGTTTTCCTCTGTCGCCTCTTATAACACCCACGGGACTATGCGGAGTAGTAGATATTCTTACACCGCCACTACACAGTGAACGGTAGCTGATTTTTTCTTAGAATAAACCACGTCCTTTATTTAGGAGTAACACGCTTCGCAGAAAAAAGTCGCGCGTCCATTAAGAAGCCGGTTAGCTCGTGTCTGAGATTGTTTGAAAGGACGTTTTGTTGTACATAAGTACATAAATGTCAGATGCATTAACTTACTTTGTTAATAGCACGGCGATATCTTTACTATACTAACTTAGTAAGGCGGCCCATAAACGTCTTACTGCTATGTACAAGTCTCGTCCTTTTATCGGACTGTAATATTGTAATGCAATTTAAGTATTCAGCTTTCGTTTTGTTGTTGGATTATTCGATATGAAAGTAAAATTATTTTGCGAATATAATATGTTTTAGTCAGCGACAAATTTAATACTGTAAGCGCGTTGCTTGTATTTTTTAACCGACTTCTAAAAGGAGGAGGTACTCAATTCAACTATGTTTTTTTTATGTGTGTTACTTCATAACTTTTCTAGGTGAACCGATTTTGATGATTATTTTTTTATTTGAAAGCTGGTGCTTCTCATGTGGTCCCATATAAATTTGATCAAGGTTTGACCAATAGTTTTTGAGTTATCCTTAATAATTTATATTGAAGTCGGTTGTACAAAATTTTTAATTTTTTAATTACCACTTGTTATTTTTTTATTTATTAATGTTTTGTTAATGCTTTGTACATACTCTGTTTTCTGAGGTGGTCTACCTCCAGGTCGATCAGAACATAAATAGGGTGCAAAGTGTGAAAGTGTTGGAAATAATTAAGATAAACATAAAGTAATAGAAATGTTAAATATAACATACACACCACACACGAGCGAATTGGCGATCACAGAATTGTGACCAGACGTCACGTCTTACAACACCCACACCATGAAGTGGATTGGATACTAAAAAGCCGTAACTCAAGTCGAACAGCCGTTCGCAAGTCCACCGCTGAACATAGTCCTCTCCTAAGGAACGCCACAGAACATGGTCCTTAGCCACTTGCATCCATCGACTTCCTGCATGCCTTACCAGGTGGTCACTCCATCTAATGATGGATCGCCTTACACTTATCTTACCGGTATGAGGTTGCCTCTCGAAAATCTTTCTTCCCCATCGTTTGTCGGTTCTTCGGTAATGCCAGCCCATTGCCACTTCAGCTCACTCATATGTTGGGCTAATTACGTTGCTCCGATTTTACTGTGGATAATTTTTTTTTATGGAATAATGGTGACAAACGCGCACACACCTGATGGTGAATGGATGCTGTGACCCATAGACATTTATATCTATTCTCAGTTAAGAATCAAAATGCAGTTACGTTGACACCCCTGAGAACTAAGATGGAATGCCTCGTATCCAGTAAAAAGTATATCTGGTTCTCTACACTCACCATACGAAACACAGCAGCATTAAGCTGCTATTTTACGCTGGTATTCTGTGAGAGCGTGGTCCCTCCCCCTGTCAAGCAGACCCATCCGTGCTATAACTATAATATAGATGCAGCATGGCGTATAAAATCACGTATAAAATCTTATATCTTCATTACGTATTCTTTAACGTAGAAATATTTCGAGCAGAACCTTACCATAGCTCTTAATTTAAGCCTTTAATTAAATGGTAATTTCAAATGTTTATCCTTTGTTGTCTGCTAGCCTGTTGTCCTTTCATTAATAAGTTCTGCTAATAAGGCACAAGGTAACCAATAAAACGTTAAGTACTGCTAATTAAAACGCGCCAACACGACAGTTGGACATTTGCGCCTTTTTTGCTGCAGTCTACTCGGTACTGGTAGAATTAACTGTTGTAAGCCAGCTCTAAATAGGTCTCAAAAGCGATTTAATTGTACTGCCTAGCCTATAAAAAATGATCGTCAACAATTTTTATCTCTGTAGGAGTTTTTTTTTTATATAGGCTTTGGCAAACGTTAAGCAAAATGAATTCCCTTTTA
The DNA here is from genome assembly GCA_029286625.1 of Parnassius orleans. Lineage (NCBI taxonomy): Eukaryota > Metazoa > Arthropoda > Insecta > Lepidoptera > Papilionidae > Parnassius > Parnassius orleans. The sequence goes on from JAGSMP010000009.1 coordinate 9,471,532, forward strand.
CTGGAAACTGTACATTCCATCTTAGACCTCAAGTGTGTTTTTAATTCTTAATCGAGGGTAGTTGTAGATGTCTATGAGACACAGTATCCACTTACCATCGGGTGGAGTGTGTGCTTGTAAGTCATAATTTTTCTATAAAAAATATATTTTTGCAATATGCAATGAAAACGCTAAAATCATTATTACGGGTAGCCGTAGCTTACTTGTATTAAGTGTGGTTAAGTCATAATTAAATAAATATGCTTTAAAAAATCTTATCGACTAGGCTTAACCAGGGTTACCTTACATTTTACAGTTAAATATCTTGATTTTAAATAAAACATGAAAAAATTCATTAATGTTGTTAATTAAAGAAAAAATCTTATTCTTTTTCGCCTACCACATTTTTTTGACGCCGCCGCCACACATTGGCTATATTGGCATTGGCACCAATCTAAGGTGTTGTTGTAACCAATAAACCAATATGTGTTGGACGAGACTAGAACATAGACGTGAACATTATCACCGTTAATTGCCCGATGTTGATCCGCACTAAGTCGGTTTCCTGACAAAATAAAGGCAAGAAGAGGACACCATGACTACGCGATGAAACAAATGAAAGTTTCGCAGTTCAATCTTTCATAATATAAGGAGGGCAGGGCTGGGATTAAACTATCAAGCAAAAAACTAAAGGTGCATTGTTTCCTATTTCTCTTTTACGTTGCAAATTAAGCGTATGTGTTTAATCCATAGACTTAGAATATACTGCCAGTATATTCTAAGTCTATGATTTAATCCATAGTCGTAAGTCGCGGGAGCAAGTATATATACTCACTCATCGTAGGTTTATCGCGGGGTTTAGTTTTATTTCATGTGTAGTATTCGCGTAAATAAAAGAACTCATGACATAAATTCATTTCGTAAGATACGTCCCACTTGCATGCCGATCTTAGATTTTCGTATCTATATCTAATTTGAATCCTCCGACTTCTTAACATGGACACGTGTCTTTAATACCAAAATAACCTCAAAATGTGTAAAGCTTCGTTAATATTTCACCTTCAAGAAATCGCTACTGGCCTGTCACCTCGATCCGCAACGCCGAAAACACCACTAACACACAAACACATGTCGTGACAAACTCGCATTGTAAGGAATTCGCTTAACGTTACTTTATCAGTTATACGTTGTTAAAATTAATGGAATCGAAGTTATTTCGGTCTGGCGCCAGGTTGCGGCGTAGTGCTAGCGGGGAGTGGCTTCAACATTAATTATTTCGTTCAACTCTTTGCTCAGAGGCTATATCAATATCGGCCGAGGGCTACTATTTGGTTGGGTTTTTATTTATTTATTTAACTATATTCAATGTATGGTATTAGTATATTCAACATATAATAATAATTTATTTGCAAGAAATATGGTAGTTACAGATATTATGATTATGTTCAAGCATATATCGCGTCAGTGGCGTGCAAATACATACATAATACTATTTGAGAAATCCGTTGCTAACTAGTATGTTTGATTTCTTTTAGTCTTCATTTTATAATTGTATTGTAAAATGAAGACTAATATACACTAAAAAACTTGTGAGCTAGACGCGTTCTGAGAGTTTTCTTCATAATTATTGTTCATTTTGTTTGTTAATATTTTTGTATAAAATATTTACGTCATTGAGACATGAGTAACCATTTTTAAAATTTTTGTTTGTCTGTCTGTCAGAGCTAATCTTCGGAATGGCTGAACCGATTGTAATAAAACTTCACAAACAAACAAATAGAGAGTAATACCAGGAGTGATCTAGACTAAATTTTATCCAAAAATTTAGAGATTTTACTAAAATAGAAATATTGATAAGATAAAATAAATGGTCTTTAATGATTATCTTAAGTCTAAATAATGCCACATTAACAGATCCCACCCAGGCGAAGCCAGAGCAGGTCGCTATTTATAAATGTTATTTTAAAATTAACTAGGATATACAATTGTTTTCAAATATTTTCCCATAAAAAATAATTCAAATTAATTGGGTTTTCGCTATTGAGACTGTGCATGTTGACGGTACGGGTTCGATGAGCCGCCATTTCTAATCCCATTCTTTATCCGTACGGACTGTACTACATTTTTGTTTGACACTAATGTTTGTATTATAAATGACCTTCTGACCGACATACCTCTCAGATGTAAAAATAATTTTTTAATTGTCTCCACTGTCCTATTTCCGTAGTATTGATAGTTTTCATTTGGATCTTTTTTAAACGTGGTAGAGCAAAATGACTTTCCTATTTCTATTATTCACTATCTCAAAAGTTCAAAATAACAAACTATAATGTACGCCACCAACTTACTCAGCGCAGCACATTTGTTATACAATTCTCCATTGATTGCATAGAACATTGTAACACTGTGTATTATCGCACGTCACTGGAATTTGCTTAGATCGAGATTGCGAGTGAGCGTGCAAATTTTTTTAACGGTAAGGTCATTTGTTTGTTTTGAAAAAAGTAATTTTATGCATTATTGTTTTACTTATGAACATAAAGGTAGATTTTATGCTTGGTAAAGCCCGCAGCAGCTATTATGGTTGTAGTACGAATAGTTCGACTCAACAGGGGAAGGACCACGCTCTCACAGAATAATAGCGTAAAATAGCAGCGTGAGTGTAGAGAACTGGGTACCCTTTTTAATGGAACAAGCATTATGTGAAAACGCATCTGCATTTTTCAACCGACTACAAAAACAGGAAGAGGTTCTCAATTTGACTATATTTATATGTTACCTCAGAACTTTTTTTCTAGGTGAATTTGATGATTCTTTTTTTTATTTGAAAGCTGATGCTTCTCATGTAGTTCCATATATATTTGATCAAATCAAATATATATGGAATGCATAATGCAAATCAATCTGACCAGTAGTTTTTGAGTTATCCTTAATAATGCGTATTTAATTGACTTCGACTACATTGATGATGTTCTCGTTTTATTTATATTGAAGTCGGTTGTTCAAAATTCTTAACTGTACTACTAATGTACTCTTAACCAACGATAGATGTATATGAACCACAGCATGCACTTACTATCAGGCGAACTGTGTGCCCGTTCGTTACCCTTATTCTATGTATAAAAAAGATCTACGCTCCGCTAATCGCCCGCACTATACTCGTACACGTTTAAGAGCATTTCGGTCGCGTGGGGAAATTCGTCGCGCGGATTGACCCAGTGCGCGCGTGCTCTCACCTATTTCCTTTTATTGTTGCCCCGTTGGTTACGTGGCCGAAACATCGGCTTATCGTGTAGTGTACCGTAATACGAACCTATGTATGCTTGACACAACATTAGCTGTATGAGCGTTATTGTGTGCTAACAATGTCTAGAAAATACTTGTGCTAACTCGCTCTTTACACGCGGTGCGACGTGTAGCAAATTTTAACTATGTTCGCTACTTACATTCAGTAACATTTTTAATTTAAAAATGAGTCACTATTTATTTATATTTTTATAAAAAAAAACCTACACACACTGGTGTACATAAAAGTCTGGTAACGCATAAAATTTTTACTTATTTGTTGTTTTAATCATAAATAACGCACAAAAGTAATGAGGGAGTCGTCTTTATTTCCCACTTAATAAGGACCAAACTTTAAATTAAACATAGGTTGTATCTTTGACTATGTAATTTGTTTAGGTATTTCACACATTCTTCTTTTCGCAGTGGTTGTGGTTCAATCATACCCTTATCAACATATCCCGTATTTTTTAGCTGGAATGGCAACCCACTAGCATACATAGCGCGTGCGATTATCGGGTTTTTGTCGGAGCCTGCCGCCACGTCGTAATTGGTTTAATAGTCGCGGGTTTGTACCGCGACTTCTCGTTTGTGGGTCAACTCCCGGAGCAGGCACTATTACGCTGACCGTGCCGCTCGCTTGTACGTGCCTCGAATAATCTTTTATAATATATGATAAAGATTATTCAACGCAGTATGGTGAAGGTATGCCATGTAGTGTTGAGACACCAGGTGCAATGAATCGTTGACTAACTGGGAATGTATGTCTTATATGTGGTATTTTTAAGGGCTTAAATAGGTATTTATAACGACACTTTGTATTAATGTTTTAGTTTGCAGCTAGCGGGCAATTTTACGTTTTTAACTTAATGTTAATAAGTTTGAAGATATTGTAGAAATATTTATATTTTTTGATTAATATTTTAGATATTGTTATATGCCGTGAAACGTGAGGTCGAATCTCAATTTGTAAAAACATAACCTATTGATTTTCGACTCTCTGTCTGTCTATGAGCAGTGTTAAACTGTCAGTTATCGACAGGTATCGAAACCTACCTCAGATTATGTCTCGGAAGTGCTACGGGGTAGGTCAGCACGTCTAGGTATTATCTCGTCCTGCGCTTGTAAAAGCTTCTGATAAATTTTGCGAGTTCGCCAAACCTAGTAGATAAACAACATAATCAATTTTTTTTTGTTGAGTTGAAATTTTTTCTCTGTCTTACCTACATTTTTTTCTCTTTGTGTGCCAAATAAACATATTTCTTTCTTTCTAATCATCATTTTTATTAACTGAAAAGGAATCGCGTACTAAACATTTCAGTTGTAATAGTAACATATATGTGTATATAACGAGATATAAAGAGACGAGAAATTCATTAAAGGTGCTAAAAATTTATTTATTTAAAAATAAAATAAAATGCTGTGTCTTACCTAGTTTAAAGAACACCTCCCGCCCTGCCCTCCTTCAATTGCGTGCACTATTTCAGCACCACTAATCCTAGTACCACTAATCCCAACAGCACTACTCTAGGAAAGACACACACTACCGTCGATAATACGACACGTGTTTCGCCTCTGCACGAAGCATCCTCAGGTTAAGTATAGTCTGTTCGCTTACACACGGTTGCCTTTGTGTCGCGCCGCCTCGGCACGTGCCGCATCTTGTCAAAGGCGTCGCGCGGCAGCGACATCAAAGGTCGCCGCGTGCGGCGTACACCCGCAGGAGAATATGGCATTTTAAAACGAAGCTCCGTACTGAAAGTTTCTTTGCTACCTAACCTATGTTTATCATTTATATTTGTATTTTATAACAATAACCATAAGAGTAAAATATTTTCTATTTTATTCTTTGAATTGAAAAACTTTTATTCAATAAAGACAAAAAAAAAATTAATAAAAGCAAAATAATAAGTGCACCTCCGGGTGTACCGACACTATCTTAGTGAATAGACTATAAACTCTGCGGGAAACTCATTTGTTGTAAAACCGATGGGAAAGAAAGGTTCTCGAGTGGCAGCCTTGTACCAGTAAGCGAAGTAAGAGATGCAGATAGTCAAGGACCGTGCTTTGTGGCATTCCTTGTGGAAAGCCTATGTTCAACTGTGGATTTGTGATGGAATGTAATGATTACGATGATGATGAAAATCAGGCGGCATATTTTTTTTTGGATTCAGTTAATCTACATACATGGCTCTCACGATGTGGGTCTGCGTGCCTAGTGTGGAAACCGTAGCTAAATACGTTATGATGGGAACCGTAAAATAATTCATTTTCGTTTTTACATTGAAAGCATTAAATCGTAAACATGATTATACATCGTCTATTAATCTTAAAATCTTTGGCTGTGAATTAAAAGTAAAAAAACTAATAATAATGTTTTTATGTAAGCAAGGTCGAAGCACAGCTTCCCACGAACAATCGAAATTAGAAACAAAGATAACATCTCCTACGCATTGCAGATCTAACGCGAGCTTACACAATTACCTCGATAATTGATGCATTTACAGAAACGTGCGTTGGCTTTTCCCACTATTTGGTAGAGCCATGCTGCAGCTATATTATGGTTGTAGCTGGAATGTGTCGGATCGACCGGGGAAGGACCACGCTCCCACAGAATACCAGCGTAAAATGGCAGCTTAGTGCTGCTGTGTTTCTTATGGTGAGTGTAGAGAACCAGAGACCCTTTTGCTGAATACAAATCATTCAATATTAGTCCTCAGGGGTGACGTCATTTTGAATCTTAATTGAGGGTAAATGTAAATGTCTTTGGGCCACATCACCCACTTACCACCAGATGGATTGTGTGCTCGTTTGTCACCCACCCTTATTTAAAAAAACCTTTTATTACAATAAAGAAATCCATCCATCCATTACAGCTTGTAAAAGTCCACTGCTGAACATAGGCCTTCCCCATAGAGTGCCTCATTTTGCCCGATAAGATAAGATAAGATAAGATATTTTAGTTACTAAAACATGTGTGAGATATACATTGCATGGGCAGATATATATTTTTGGTGTATTGGGTAGTATCAACATGTTAAATTTAAAGTGTTAGGTTGTTAGTTTTCCTTTAACATTAGCAAAGTCTATCAATATACAAAAATATTTTAAATTTAATTTTGAAATTTTAATTTTAATTTTTTTTTTATTTAATTGATCTATTGGACATGTATTCTTTAATTTATTTGACCTTTTTGATATGTATCTTGTATTACTACTTATTATTTAAAACTGTAATTTGTAAATTAGCATGCTGGCGTTTTGGGCATACTGTAAGCCAGCATGTACACTGTTTAATAAAATAAAAAAAAATAAAAATTAAATACAATGTTAGTGAAATTGTTACTTACAACAATCATAATTAAAAATATATGTATGTATAAGGCAATTATATAATGTCGAAATTTATCATTGAGAAAGTCAGTTACAGTGTAGTAGCATTTTTCAATTAAAAGGTTTTTGAATTTATTTTTAAAAAGATAGCTGTTCAGTGATTTATACATCTGAGGAATTTTATTATAGATTTTAGGAGCCATGCATACTACACTCTTTCTTAGCAGAGCCGTTCTTGCTTGTTGCAAGCTCAATTTACTTCCATCACGACGGTTGCGCTTTATTTTGTCAGATAACCGTGGAAATAGGTTAGGATTGGCCCTGACAAAGAGAGCCATCTCCATTATGTATAAGGACGGAAGTGTAAGAATTCTGTGTTTAATAAAATATGGTATACAACTATCGGTAGTCTGAAGACCAAACATAGCGCGGATACATCTTTTCTGACTTTTAAACGCTACTTCTCTGTCAGTTGAGTTATCCCAGCAAATAATTCCGTATCTAAGGACAGATTCGACTAGTCCATAATACGCTGTTAGAAGTGCGTCAATGTTAACTGTAGCAGAAAGTCTAAACAGTTCATAAGCTGAACTACTTATTTTTTTATTTAGTTCTAGTATATGGGCTTTCCAATTTAGTTTTTGGTCAATTTGTAAGCCGAGAAATCGGGTTGTATCTATAACAGTGTCGTTGTAATTTACTTCAATGTTAGATGGGGTAATTGGTCTTTGGCTAAAATGCATAATGTGTCTTATTTAGGTTAATTTTCAAATTATTATTTATCACGATACGAGGTCATAGATATTACACCGCCTCTTCACGGTCATGATACCAAATTATCGGTCCTTAATTTCTGACTGCTTTCAGCCAAGTGAAAATTGATATTGCTTACATACTTCTCTTTTTTTTTTAAACGTTACCCCCGCATTAGGATTTTCATATGTATCGTGGAGGCAGTTTAAATTCATAAATTTCTCAAGGGCAAACATCCAGACCCGGAACAATTATTTGTTGGACATACAAATAATTGGACGTACATATTGTAGGAAATACGTCGTTTGATTTCACTCCAAAGGTCTTAGTTAGGTTGGTTACTTATTTATTTATTAACACCTTATTGCATTGCCCTTAGGAATGAAGGACCAACTTTCCTTTAGATTTTAAGTCTTTAACAATTTTTTCCTAGTCTGCCTATGAACTTTTAAGATTTTGGTCATATGAAGTTTTTTTCCTTCTTTTCCTAGACCACCTATGAATATTTAAATACTTTAATAAAAAGTTTTTAACCTTACATATACCCGCCTTATAACTAAAGGTACTTTGTTATTAGTCTTAGGTTTAAACTTGAGTCTATTTTAATAAAGACTAGCGATCCGCGCCGGCTTCGCACGGTTGATTTCTTGATCTCGACAAAAACGCCACATACCGGGTCGAATTGTGAATCTAAACCATTCTCTAATCAACTTAATCACACACACAAAATTTCATCAAAATCGGTCCAGCCGTTTAGGAGTTCAGTCACATACACACGGACAGAATTATATAATATATGATATGCATGTATTATACATATAAACCTTCCTCTTGAATCATTCTGTCTATTGATGAAAACCGCATCAAAATTCGTTGCGTAGTTTAAAAGATCTAAGCGTACAGACGGCGGGAAGCGACTTTGCATTACACATGTAGAAAAGTCCCGCGGAAAATATACGAACTAAAGTGTAAAGTATGGAATTTGACAGCTAATGTTAAATTTCGTGAAGACTGTGGCGCCGCAGCGAAAGGACTTCTTTCGTGATAAAGACTATCCTTACTCCTTATGAGGAAATGCGGGCCGAGTGACTTTTGAAACTTAGGTATTTGAAGAAACTATCGCTGTCGCTCTGCGGGCGCTCGGCGTCTGATAAGGACAACTGCAGATCAGACTGAATAGCCTAAGTAAAAAGGCATAATTCGAGGTTTGGCTTTCTACCATTTCCTCCTCCAATATTGGACTAATTTAAAAGATATTTCAGAAACAGAATAAGGAGGATATACACTATGTCCCTATGTTTTTCTTTTTTTCTGTATTATTTATCAAATTTGAACACTAGGCCTCTGTTGACAGCGGTCTAAATAGGCAATTTTGAGCATTTTGTAAGGGTTCTAGTGCTTATAAAGATAATGTATCGTCAAAAAGGAAAACATAGGGACATAGAAGAGGTTGATATTTATTTTACTGTTAAAACTCATTGCTATGAGGTAAGGTCATAAACCAGAAAGAAAACTGGCGACAGCGTTTGTATGGAGAAAAGGCCAACCCGCATTTCTTCTTAAAGACTCACGGCTTCGTGGCACAGTGGCTTAACAATGAGTTGTACCGCTAAGGGCCGCGGGTTCGAATCCCGGAACAAGTATTTGTATGACCTACAAATAGTTTTTCCAGGTCTGGATGTTTATCCGTGTAAAATTTATGTATTGAAACTGTCCCAGGAGCTAGAGGAGAAAATCCTAGTGTGTGTAACGATTTAAAAAAAGAAAGAGAAAGAGAACCTTAAAATGGTTTAAGTTAGTCGTGCTGTAATAAACCTAAGGCCTTAATGTTTTTAAATTCAATTAATGCCTTCAATATCATTATAGTAGACACACGTTACGAACTAGTGTTACTGTACTCTAAATTGAACGCTATATTTAACCTAGTCAGTGACATGACTTCTAGTTAACTGGTATGACAGGAATGCTACTAAAATTTCGCTTAATCTATCACTGACACCGTCTGCGTACTGCATTCATCTCTTTTTGTTATACGACGCTCGAAAGAGAGGCGTGTCGATCTGATTTCGTGTGATGTATGGCTGCGAACATTCAATCTTGTAATATCAATTCATCTAAATTGATAACTGGAACGGAGTAGTGTTGTGCATGTGTAAATTTTAATATATCGATTTTTGAACAGCGTGAGTTTTTAATTCCTTTGTGCCAGTGATATAAATAACAGTTAAAAGTTTTAAACTTAAATTGCTTTTAAAATGAAGATTGGCGGGACATTTAGAATAGGCCTTTGTTCAGCTAAGTCTGTTCGCTTTGCCGTCTTCGGCTGCATCACCACTTACCATCGGATGGAATATTAGTCAAGCACTGACTTATAATAGTTAAAACTGATACATGATTCAGTTTCCTAGGTTTATTCGTTAATTTAAAAAAAATAGGAATTTTGTTTTGTCGGGATGTCGTCTGGTAAACATAGATCTAATATAAGATAATATAAATATTTAAGATGAGGAGATTTTATCAACCATATTGAATTTTTAAGAATAAGCACACTGTGAAAATGTACGGTAAGTTCCAGGCTTGTTTACGTACCTAGATTACTATAAAAATACAATTCTCAAAATAATTAAAAGGGGCTTGTAATTCTTTTTATGTTATGCCTATACAGTTACTAAACTAAGGAATAAATGTTAGTTTTTGAGTTATCTCTTTAGCAGCTTAGAAGACTTTTTTCGCCAGTCAGATGGTTATCAGACTACCTATGTTTATACTTATATATGGTACTACTACATATGTAAGGTATGGTCAGTGAAGCTTTAAGACCCAGCAAACAAGTACCCTTGGACACCTCTACGAAGTTCTTTTTATTTATTTAATCTTTATTGTGACACACCTTAATCTAAGGGTTACAATGGGCAGATTTAATGCCTTATGTCATTCTTTACAAGTGAACCCTGGGAGAATTAGATAAGTAAAAGTTTTAGTAATTTTTCGCCTTTCAAAGCTTTCAATGTCTTCTACTCTGTTTTTAACCCCCCGACGAAAACAGATGGGTGTTATAAGTTTGTAGTGTGTATCTCCTGAACGGATAAACCGATTTTAAGTTTTATCATTTGAAAAGTGTCATAATCGAGAGTGTTTTAGCTATGTTTCAAGAAAATCTGTTCAGTCGTTTGAAGATCATCAGCTCTTTTTGTTTCGGGGTTTTTTTTAATTTTTAATTTAAGTTAAAGTTAAAAAGTTAAAGTTACAGCCTATATACGTCCACTGCTGGGCACAGGCCTCCTCTCATTTCTGAGAGGGTTTTAGGGCAAGGAAATGTCCGCCGCGCTGCCCCAATGCGTGTTGGCGAACTTCACATGTCATCTATTTCTCAGACATGCAGGTTTCCTCACGATGTTTTCCTTCACCGCCGAGCACGTGGTAAATCAGCACTTAAAATTGCAATTAACAATTTCATTGGTGCCGGCGGGGATCGAACCCGGGTTGCTCGCGTACTGTGAAACTTACAGCGAGCGCTAACCATCTGAGCTACCACGGCTCCTTTAATTTAAGTAATATCCCTTATTTATATTTAACATTGCTAAAATTGTTAAAAATTATTATTGATACTTATTGTAATTTGTACATCCCTATTGGCTAGCTAGTGACACGACTGACCCGCTCCCGTTTTCTTGCAGTATAGTTTTTGCTCGTTAAGATTTTAACTGTTCGTGAACTAAAACACGCAGCAAGGTTGCCTTTGACCGTAGACACTTCTGTAGAAAAAATAATTAATTGGTTTTCGTTTTATTTACAGGTACGCTGATACGGAGATTATATTAAATGGTTAGTAAATATTTCTTATTTTCTCATCCTCAAGCCTCAACAGTCACGTAAAGACATGGGTCCCTCCCATAGCAGGAAGATTTCCCGTATTACCGCGCCAAGTTTGACACTGCGCCTTGTCTCCAATAGCCAATCCTAGCTATATCTGTCCCATTGCTGGCCACAGGTCTTCTCTTATTTCTAAGACTGTTACATTTTTTTTATAGAATAAGGGTGACAAACGAGCACACAGTCCACCTGATGGTAAGTGGTTGTTGTGGCACATAGACATCTACATCTATCTTCGTTTGCGAATTTAAATGCAGATGCGTTGTCAGCCGTGAGGACTAAGATAGAATGCCTCTTTTCCAGTATAAAGGGTCTCCGGTTCTCTACACTCACCATACGAAACACAGCAGCATTAAGCTGCTATTTTACGCTGGTATTCTGTGAGAGCGTGGTCCTTCCTCGGTCGAGCTGACCCATTCGTGCTACAACTATACTATTAATATAGCTGCAGCATGGCTCTACCACGTAAAACAACATAAACATACATAAACACTCACGCCTGTCACCCAGAAGCTTAGGCAGAGACTAAGGACTTCTATTTGGAACGATTCTGACACTCTCTCTCGCCTCCTTTACATCCATATACCTACGAGTACGCATACATGTTCGTCGGTTAAGGGTACTTGTAATCTGGCCCATCTTTAATATATCGCCAATTTGGTCGATAAACTTTCGTCTAGGACATCCCTTGCCGACTCTGCAGTTCACTTCTACTAAATTAGCTTTGTCTCTTTTTCTCCATTCATTCTTTCTACATGACCAAACCACCGAAGCATTCCTATCTTGATTCTGGTCACAACATCATCTTGCAAACCAACCTTTTTTTCTTATCATACAATTTCTCACCCTGTCATTCAGATTAACCCCATCATACTCCTTAATGACTGCATTTCTACAGCATTTATTTTACTCCCATGCTTCTTCTGCCTCACCGAACTCTCACTATCATACATTAAGGTAGGGACTAGCATAGCATTGTGAATTGTCATACATGCCTTTTTTGACGTTTTAGAGGGATTAAACATCCAAAGTTACTCTAAACGTGACATTACATGCCACATGTTTTTTTGACATATTTTGATAATTCCGGCGCGTTGCTCTATTGGGTATTGATTCACGTTTATATACATTGGGCCAGTAAAACAATAAAACAAAGCGAAACTTATAAAAAAGTTCTATGGTTAAAGTATTATTCTTATATATCTTTTCTCACTAAAACTCTCTTCCCGAATCTATACAGAGTTTCGTAATATGTCTGATTGAATTATCGAAACGTTCTTTCCAGTCCACCTCAGAGACCTCTACCACGACCTGTACGAACACTGCTAGCATATTTCGGCCAAATAAAACTGTATCCTCTTCAGCTGATATTTTTTATTTTGGGGAATAAAAAGAAGTCACACTAGGTGCTAAATCAGGGCTATAAGGAGGGTGACCCAAAATATTCCATGACCCAAATATCCAGGAAGTTCCACGTATGGAGTATTAGTGCGCGGGCGCGTTGTCATGGTGAAGCAAGTGGCACACGGAACCCAGTGTTCTGTCGCAATTCGGCTATTCTCTTTAAGGGGACTATAGGAGCTAAACGCAAATTTTATAATGCCTTAAATTATATGATCCACTGCAGTAAACAAAATCTGAAAATATATGATATTTTTCAGGATATGTGCTAGTTAGATAGTGTGTTGAAAACATAATACTACTAATTTGATACGATAAAAAATATCACAAAGTTACCTCTAAAAATTTCTTTTAACGATTAAAAACCATACATGTAATCATTCTGATTTTTTGTCAGCTTATTCTACAAGCAACTTATTAACGTAATAGTGCTTTAATTTTTTAGTCCAATCAATAGATTTTTTTTAAATAGCATATTCTTATTTCTGAACATAAAACGTACGCATGTGTTTGTAAACGCCTGTGTACCAACAGTGCCGGCCGAGGCCTGATGCTGTACAGAAATTGTGTAAATGTGTGCGTGCGTCATTCGAAGTCACTTAGCTCTTGTAGTTCTCTTAATGAAATATTTTACTGATAGCACTTTTTCTCAACTAACAGCCGTCAAAGTAGCTCTCAAAGTTAGTCGACCGTTCTGAAATTAGTTACACCTGCGTTACACGATTACCTTAGAAGGGCCTTTATCCATATATGTCATTTGAAATCTATTAAACGAGAGTATTTTAACACACTTTTATTATCTTCGCGTGTATCTCTCTATCTATGTAACGGGATCTTTTAATGTGATTTTCACCAACTCGTAGACGGTCGATTGACTTGAAAATTTGCACCCGTAACAAAGACCGATGACAATGCAATAATTTAATAACTGTATCCTAGTATCCTGATCAGGATCACCAGGATTAAATAAAATAATTATCAAGACCATCAGCATCATGATCAATGCGTGTTGTAAGTTTTTTTGAACTCTTATATTATTTCAGTGGAACATGTTATTTATTTGAAACTAGCGAGCCCCGTCTTTGCACGGGTGATTTCTGGATCTCAACAACAGCGCCACCTACCAGGTCCAACTGAGTTTTTAAACCATCCAGGAACCAACTCAAATACACACAAATAAATTCATCAAAATCGGGCTAGCCATTTTCGAGTTTTTGTGAGACTTACGGACAACAATTGATTTATATAATATATACATATATGTATATAGAGATTACAATATTTTCTAAATAAATTACAACTGGTCGGTGTCTCACACAAAAAACTATTTTCGCAAAACTTTATTGCGTGGTCGGTCGTATTAGGTGTTCAGTTTAGCTAATTCTGGCACGGAGTTTTAGACGCGAGAATGTATGCTATCAAAATCTTGATCAAATTCTATCGTATGAGCTTCCACGCTTCTTATTTTTTTATTAAGGAATTCTCTAAACGACTTGTTGAAACTGTAATGAGGATATCGTGGTGAACCCTAACAACTCACGTGTGAGTTTTGTAGACATTTGTGGTAACGATTTGCACAGCCCACAGATAGCACACGCGCAATAGAACCAAACTGTTTGCTTCGTCTTCCGTAATGCGTACAGCAAAGAAGTGAAATAATTTGCCGGCGTCTGTCTTTCCGTCCGAATACAATCTGGTCATCTTCAAGGCAAGAGCGAATAGGCTTTTGTAAAGCTAAGACAGTGCGATTTACCGTCTATGGTTTCATCACCACTTACCACGAGGTGGGATTGTGGTCAAGCACTGGCTTAATAAGTTAAAAAAAAACTAGTTTAATGAAGCGGCATAAAGCTCGTCTCACACGCATATAAACCACATTCTCTGGCCGATATGTCGCGTTACACGTCACATCCTAGATTACCGTTCTTCACCGCTAGTCCGAGTCATAAACGCTCGCGGGGCCGTGAGACTTGTTTTATCTGCATTACCATATACTGACTTATTACCAACTTATTACGGAGTACCTATCGTAGGCACGATTATACCTGCCATCGTTCACAAACATTGCAAACACTTGTGACGCGAATTTTGATTGCCATTATGTAACTGGTTTGCACGTTTCCTATACGTATTCGTATTACCAAAATAAAACTGTGCAGACGTTTAACTTCGAATATTTATAATTTATTAGCTTCAACTGAATACAGTCCTTTACGGATGGCAGAGCCATAACTATTTATCTCACAAGCTGGGCTCCTTTGGAAACGGGCCAACGAAAGGGCTTAAATTTTGACTTAGCGTAGCGGCGCTGAGGACCGCAGGTTCGAATCCCACACGGATAAAGTATTTGTCTAGCTTCCAAATAACTGTTCAGGGATGTTAGTCTTCGTGCAATATATGTATATAAATTGCGTCCATGATACAGGAGAAAATCTTGGTGTCAACAAACATTGAAATATGTAAGAATCTCTCTGTATTTTTTCATGGTAGAGAATACCAGCGTAAAATAGCAGCTCAATGCTGCTGTGTTTCGTATGGTGAGTGTAGAGAAGCAGAGACTCCTTTTACTGGAAACGAGGCATTCCATCTCACTCTTATTCGTGGACTTGTTCGTGGATATACGAGTATGTCATATGGGCAACAGCATCCACTTAGCATCAGGCGGACTATGGGCTCGTTTGTTACCCTTATTTATCTATAAAGAAAAAAACGAAAATTAACGTTTCGTTATTAAAATACATTGGCGACATAACATGTCATCGTTTCACTATTGTTAACTTAAATGAAACACATTGAAACTGCCTTCTCTGCTGATCTATTGGCTTCTAGGACTATATAGTGGTTAAGAGATTGTATTTGAAAATTAATTGGAAAAAAAATAATGCCGAGTAAGTTTTCGTCTAGTTATAGTCTAGAAGTGATGATTTCTTAAGTTTACGCGAATCCTATAGATCGAAAAGTTAAGATAAAACGCGATAAATTCCATAAAATTAGATTTATTCCATATTATAGCAGTTTCATCTCAAAGTAACAATCGGTTCAACATCTCATCTAGAGTATTTTTGACCCTGGTATATTATATGCAGCATATTTATTGATGATAAGATTTCACCCCTATAAGTGTGACCACACCCCCATGGCATAGTGCGTTGGAGGCGACCCAAATACTCCGCCGTAACCGTAACGGTGCGTAGCAACTGCGGGCGACCTTTGCAGCGAAGATCTTACAAGTTGGATCTTACAATCTAGATTGACAAGCGTTCGATATATATCGTTATATTCATTCATTCATTACAGCCCTTCACAAGTCCACTGCTGAACATAGGCCTCCCCCAAGGAATGCCACAAAGCACGGTCCCGAGCCACCTGCATCCATTGACTTACCAGGTCGTCACTCCATCGAGTGGGGGGACGTCCTACAATTCGCCTGCCGATACGAGAATGCCACTCGAGAACCTTTTTCCCCATCGGTTGTCGGTTCTTCGAGCTATATGGCCGGCCCATTGCCACTTCAGCTTACTAATCCTTTGAGCTATGTCGGTTACTCTGGTTCTACTGCGGATATCCTCATTTCTAAGTTTATCACGCAGAGAAACCCCGAGCATAGCCCTCTCCATAGCTCGCTGAGCGACCTTGAGCTTCCTCATACGGCCAGCAGTGAAGGACCACGTCTCAGTTCCGTATGTCATCACTGGCAACACGCACTGGTTGTACAATTTAGTTTTGAGGTTTTGAGGTATGCCTGACGAGAAGATGGGTCGTAATCTCCCGAACGCTGCCCAGCCGAGTTGAATCCGTCGATTGACCTCTCGGTCGAAGTTGGACTTACCTAGTCGGACTATTTGTCCCAGGTAAACATATTCGTCAACAACTTCGAGCTTAGTGCTCCAACAACTACCGGCATAGGTGTGACATGGACATTAAACATGATTTTGTTTTGTCCATGTTCATCTTGAGACCTATCCGTTGGGAGACACTATTGAGGTCATTGAGCATAGTGCTTAGGTCCTCCAGCGATTCTGCTATAAGGACTATATCGTCGGCAAATCGAAGGTGAGTGATGTACTCGCCATTGATGTTAATACCGTATCCTTTCCAGTCCAGTAGCTTGAAAACGTCTTCCAATGCAGCGGTGAAGAGTTTCGGGGATATTACGTCACCTGTCTTACACCTCTCTGCAGTTGGATAGGTTTCGTACTCTGGTTCTGTACTCGGATAGCCATCGTAGCCATCGTTATATATAATATATCAAAAGTCCACTGCTGAACATTCGCCTACCTTATACATTGCCTCATAGGGCGGATATTTACCATACCTGCTACGTTTGGCAAGCGGGTTGGCAACCACCAAGCTTTAAAGCTTTATTTTTAATTGGTTTTATGAAGACGATGCCGCCCATCTCGTGGTCTCTTTCTCTCTATCGCCTCTAGGATCCACAGGATTCATGGTTAAGGGTTCGATATAAGTGGTAGTAATTCTGCAGATTTGCTTTGTACTGCCGGCGTAAGAATATCCACTACCCCATATCATCCCTTGGTTGTCGTAAGAGGCGACAGAGGAAAACTGAAACAGTAGTGCATCTTCCTGATGGTGAACATAATGAGCTTAATAGAGCTTTTTTACTTATGTGTATTATATTTTATAAGGTTAAATTGTAACTTGCAACCCCGCAGTGGAGTCTTATTTAAGCGATATCGTGGCTTTTGACTTTTGAAAATTGTAGTTAAAGTGGTTATTTAAAAAAGAACAATGCTCCCTACAGTAGGTACCTGTGTCCTCCCGCGGGTATCTTAAGAGGTGAAAGAGACTGAAACGGGAGATGGGCAGCATCTTCCTGATAACAACTCAAAATTATAGAAAACTGCGCTTGGCAAACCACCTGCCAAGCGTGGCAACTATGGCAAAATCTTCCTTTTAAAGTAATGAATGAATGAGTAATAAGTATTCCCGTTATCCATTCCAAGATAAAAATTAATTTGCCCTTGGAGCGGCTTACGACAGTAGTCGATTGGCGGATTCAAACCCTCAACTTTTGTTTCTCGATACGCACATTTAACCACTAGGCTTCAGTCCCTTGTAATTTGAATCAAACTATATACTTTAATGCAAGCCCCACTTTCCTACACGCTTTATACTAGTTACCTCTTCGTGTATATCTATGACAGTGCTGGTAGTTACAAACGGTCGTCATAGTGCGTCCAATGTATCACAATGAACCCCGGTAGCCAACTTAACGTACCTATAACGGTCGGGCGGTCGCGTATGAAGTATAATTAGCTGGAATTATTCACCACTCGATAATTTTCGAGGTTAAAGCGATGTATGGAGAAATGGCGGCGCTACTGGGCTAAAGGTGGGTGCACACCAGATTTCAAAAAAACGGTTCCGTATTTAGTTATTTTCCTTTTGCTTATAATAAAGGTTTTATTTTTGGCTTTCAAGGTAGGTGTTGATTTAATTTCTGGTTCTAGTATCAGAACCGCTAAATAACCACCATATCATGGTATTGAGGTATAATTTTATTGAAATGATAATAACACATTTTTATGACTCTTTGACGGCTCCTTGGCGCAGTGGCTTAGCAATGAGTTGCAGCACTGAGGGTACGAATCCAGCACGGAACAGGTACTTGTAAATAAGTTCACTGCTGAACATAGGCCTCCCCCATAGATTGCTGCATAAAAATTTTAGCAACAGGTGCCACGCTCGGCAGACGGGTAGGCAACGGCAGTTTGTTATTATTTTTAATTGTTATCAGGCAGTTTCTGCTGCCTATCTCCTGTTTCCCTCTTACGAGACCCACGGGATGATATAGTGTAGTGAATATTCTTCTATATCACTACACATCATCACTATACAATAAACTCAGGTTAATCTATTTGAGAGTAAGTAGAGAGAACTATGAAAGCTAGTTGATAGGAAATAGAGACGAAGATACAAGCTCCAACGGTAGAGCAAGAAATATTTCTTTGAAAACCGTCACACTCTGATTTCTTGTATTCACGCGAATACTACACGTGGAATGAAACTAATTTTACGGATTTTATCGCGTTTAATTTTACTTTTTTTTATTACCACCGTTTCGGGCACTTTACAGCACCCATAGTCACGGGGACAGGTGTTTGACATCCTAATGTCATAGTAAACAAAGGCTACCTTAATAGTTCCTCGCACGACTACTTTGTGGAATCGTTTACCACCGGCGATTTTTCCGGACAGATACTACTTAGGAACCTGCAAGAAACGAGCTTACTCCTTTTAAAAAAGCTGGCAACGCCCTGTAATTCTCCTGGTGTTGCGGTTGTTCATGGGCAGCGGTCGACACTTACCGTCAGGTGAGCCACATGTTCGTTTGCCCCCTCTTCTATATAAAAATACAAATTCAAGTTGCATTTCCATTATTTAATTAAATTATTTTAATAACATCTTTCTCGAACATAGAAATAAAGAAAAAAAGCGTACACAGTATCCTCGCGGGCGAGTCCAACCTCAATGGGTATTGATGAAAACCAACGCTACCGCAATTGTGCGATAGCATTTTGTTGAGTCAGTGCCCTTTTCAGCATCACATCACTCATGCAATCGGATTATTTTATGTCTGTTTTCTCTTATTTGTTTTTATTTGATATTTTTATGTATCATTTTATTAATTTTCTGTATCAAAACTGTATGAGTGTAAGTTGCTGAATAAATGTATGTTCATGTCTATGTCTAAATAAAAAGTTAAAATTAAACGCAATAAAATCCGTAAAATTAGTTTTATTCAACGCCATAGTGTGTTCTCACCCTAATGTATGTAAGTGTGTACCTACTCTTGGCACACTTTGAAAATTGCTCTGTGAAAATCTATGATCGGAATGATTTGCGGGATTCGCTTGAAACGTCATCATTATTCGTAAGGCGATGTAATGCTCTTTCAATTGAACACTCGCCTGGTCGTAGGTTCAGACGGTATTATAAATAAATTAAGATTATAACATCGAAGTCGTGGACTGCTGTGAATGGTGACATGGCGATTTAGTCACAGTTTAACCGAGTTACTTTGTTGGTTTGTGTTAATAGAGTCAGGTGTTACTTTGCGAAAATCCATTAGGTATATTAATGACTAGCGGCCCCGCCCGGCTTCGCCTGGCTAGTAACGTTATTTAGATTTAAGTTGATCAGAAATAATTTATTTATGTTTACGTTTTTCGGATAAAATATAGCTTAGACTACTCCTGGCATTGCTCGCTATCTGTTCGTAAAGTTTCATCACGATTGGTTCAGCCATTCCGAACGGACAGGCAGACAGGTAATTTAAAAAAAATGGTTATTATGTCTTAATAGCATTTCATTTAGTCCCCAGGGGTGAATAACCCCTGAGCTTAATAGAAGCCAGTTATTTCAGTACCACAGACAGACGCTTCAATTTTATTCATATGTATGATGTCAAAAATTAATTAACATCCGCGTAAAAAAAGATGAGTTACCTAGTTTGAAGAGCACCTCCCGCCTTCCCTCAATTGCGCGCAATATCCCCGTCACCACTACTACCAACACCACTACACTAGGAAAGACCTACCACTGTCGAAAATACGACACGTGTATCGCCCCTAAACGAAGTATCGTCTGGAGAAGTAGACTGCGATGGCTGACAAATAACAATATTTTTTTCGACATTGTTCAAGAGATTAAGACTGAGGTTTTTTATGAGTGTGACAAGCAAGTAAACAGCCCGCTTATTGGTAAGTAGATGCTGTAGCCTAATGCAGATCCTAATTACTTTTATTTACTTTTTATATAATTGTTTTGGTAAGTATATAATATGATATATTCATCAATTTGATGAATAATATTGACACTTTTTGGGTTGGTTCGACCGGGGCAAGACCACGCTCTCTCAGAATACCAGCGTAAAATAGCATCTTGATGTGCTTTGTATAGTGAGTGTAGAGAACCGGAGACCCTTTTTACTGGAAACGAGGCATTCCATCTTAGTCATCAGTGGTGACAACGCATCTACATTTTGATTCTTACTCGAGGATAGATGTAAAGAAGATAGGTGTACTGTGCGCTCGTTTGTCACCCTTATTTTATAAAAAAATGTATTTGGCTTCGAACCCTTTGGTTACGCCTCAGTTCACCAGTTCAACGAAGCTGAACACAAAACCTCTAGACGGTCAGCGCTGTAATTACCGTTATGATTACAAACGAAATACGAAATTATAAAAACAGTTAAAAAGCAACGCCTCGCCGGCTCATCCGACAATTTTTACGTTTGCGCATGATCGTGACAAACGAAGTTAACAGTTTCATATTTCTCTGCTATTTATTACGGTTTAACCTACGTCCAGAACTGACACTACACCGAGTGTAAGTTAGGGAGTGGGTGAATTTATGTCGAAAATGCTCAATACTATACAGCAGTCCATAAATTTACTATGTTATTCATAAAACTTAATTTTATGTACACAATGAGGTTCTTTTGTGCACAGCAACATACATACATATATTCACGCCTGTAGACCCCGAGAGTGTAAGCAAAGTCTAAAGAATACTGAGCTACTCGAACTACGTTTAGTCTTACATAGTATAAAATAAAGTCGCTTCCCGCCGGCTTCCCGCCGTCTGTACGCTTACATCTTATAAACTACGCAACGGATTTTGATGCGGTTTTCATCAATAGACAGAATGATTCAAGAGGAAGGTTTATATGTATAATACATGCATATTATATAATTCTTTTATCCTTGTGTAGGTGACTGAACTGCTCCTAAACGGATGGACCGATTTTGATGAAATTTTTTGTGCGATTAAGTTGATTAGAGAATCGCTTAGATTCACAATTAGACCCAGTAGGTGGCGTTGTTGTCGAGATCCAGAAATCAACCATGCGAAGCCGGTGCGGATCGCTAGTTAAAAATATGGGTTTAGATGGAAAATCGTGAAAGAAGTGATAGGCTACCATTAGTCGCCTTTTACGGCATGCTAGGCAAGTAAAAGTAACACATTTGACATAATCTTTTTGGTTTAAGTCCCACATAAACATGGGACCTATAAGTCCCGTCCCAGACCAACATGAGCCATAGTACCATAAGATTCTTAGTAATTAGTTTAATTTAAATGCTTCATAACGGTAATGGGTAAAACCTTGTATTTTAAGCTATGGTCAGTTAGTTACGACCTTGTAATTCTTGATTATCGCTTACTTACATATATTAAGTATTTATTACATTGCATTGTCTGTCTCCTTCTATTGTCATTTAGTAAAGGGAGAGAACAACTTTTAATTATGTTTTAAAGTGACTTCAATATACTTATATGAGTTTTGTTAGGTAACATCCTAGCTGGCTTCACTTTTGGTAAAATTTAAATTAAACCGCCACAGGACAGACCTGGCCTAGTGTGGGGTCAGCAGATAATTTAATTAATATAACAATATTTACTTAAATTTTTTTCTTTAGATTAAAATTTCTGTAAAATTTTACAATGTAACCGTGCATGTTATTTTTTTTTATTGAAATTAATTTATTTGTATTAATTTGTATATAGGTCCTAATATTGGGGCGCAGCCTTACCTGTTCTCGTATATTTTTAATTGGTATATCACCGTGAAAATACAAATAGAACATATCCACTGGTATTTCAACTTTTACAAGTCAACTTTTGATGTAATTGAGTAGCTTGCGTTCTATATTACTACGTGCAAGTGCTCATCCCTTTAGCTAATAAGGCTCTGGTCTTTTAATAAATATCTATTGATCTTTATTATTAAGAATGTAAAGGTTATCTTATCTAACAATAACTTGATATTTTCTACCGACTTCAAAAAGTAGGAGGAATTCGACTGTATGTTCTTTTTTATGTGTGTTACCTTATAACTTTTTTCTAGTTGAACCGATATCGATGATTCTTTTTTTTTAATTTCAAAGCTGGTGCTTCTCGTGTGGTCCCATATAAATTTAATCAATATCTGACCAGTAGTTTTTGAGTAATCCTTAATAATGCGTATTTAATTGACTTCGACTACATTGATGATGTTCTCATTTTATTTATATTAAAGTCGGTAGTACAAATTTTTTAATTTTAAATTATAGCTTTTCGATCAGTAAAACACAATTTTTTTTATTACAACTGTTTTTATTACAACTGTTTTGTTTATTAATAATTAATATTTTTGTTAATTATATATAAGCTATTTAGCTAAAACGGAACCAGACCTCTTATCACCAGCGGCGGCGACAAGTCGTTGATACGGTTCCTTTTTAACCGACTTCAAAAAAGGAAGAGGTACTCAATTCGATTGTATTTTTTTATGTGTTACCTCAGAACTTTTTTCTAGGTGAATCGATTTTGATGATTCTTTTTTCACTTGAAAGTTGGTGCTTCTCATGTGGTCCCATATAAATTTGATCAAGATCTGACCAATTAGAGTTATTCTTAATTTATATTGAAGTCGGTTGTACGAAATTTTAAATTTGATCAAGATCTGACCAGTAGTTTTTGAGTTATACTTAATAATGCGTATTTAATTGACTTTGACTACATTGATGATGTTCTCATTTTATTTATATTGAAGTCGGTTGTACAAAATATTTAATTTTACCACTTGTTAAAATTTATTCATATTATTCATATTATTACCGGTACCGTTACAGCCTATTAAAGTCCACTGCTGAACATAGGCTTCCTCCGTAGGTTGCCTCATATTCGCTAGGTATTCGCCATAGATGCAACGCAAGGCAAGCGCGTTGGCAACCGCAGTTTTTTTTATTTTTAGTCGTTATTAGAAAGACGCTGCTGCCCATCTCCTAATTTGTTTCCCTCTGTCGCCTCTTACGACATCCATTTATATTATTATATTTCATTTATTTTCTTTCCTTAATGTACAGTAGTGATAGTTGGGTGTGTCAGAAGAGGCATGAAAGTTGAAAAGAAAGAAAATGTTGTAGAAATTCGCTTATTAAGAAGTACGTTGGGGCTGACTCTAAATGACAGGGTGAGAAATTGTGTGATAAGAGAAAATGGTTTGCAAGAAGATTTGACTAGGATTAAGAAGGGAATGCTTCGGTGGTTGGAACATGTAGAAAGAATTAACAAGGAAAGAATGACTAAGCAAATTGAGATAAGTCAGGATCGTGCTAAATGTAAATCTGTAATCTCTGCCTACTCCTCTGGGTAATAGGCGTGAGTTTATTGTAAGTTGATGGTGAATCGCCGCTTCAAATTATGATTAACAATTTACCCACGTGTACCCGCTTTCACTTATCATGCAGTCCTCACCCTAAATGAAGGAACGCGCGACAGACTACTCCGTGACCTTGCGAAGTCGCGCTCTGGAAAATATTGCACGTAAAACGTGTAAGTTGCACGCCGTTTTTCACAGTCCGTTACACTGAACTGTGGACGTATAACGAATTTATGTATTAAATTAATGTATATTTATATAAAGTATATATATTTTTATATTGGCCATTTTCTTTAATTTTCGTACTTTTTCCATGTTGTGGCAACCTGTAATTTGTAGTTCATTAAGCATAATATGTAATGCAAAGACAGAAAGCAACAAATAGTATAAATTGTAACTTCTGTAGGGTTTCTTTTAAAAAATAAATATCTGCCAGAATTACTGTACTATGTAATATGTGAATTACTGTATAATATGTGCATTTTGTTCGATAACTTGTTGTCATCTTGTAAGTAGTGACATAATCCCGTTGCTGTAGAAATCTTAGGATTTTTGATCAAAAAAAATGCGACAAGTAGTTTTGACAGTCCTCTATTGATGTTAACCTAACACTACCCAAAGAATTCTGAAGAGACCGAAACAGGTGAAAATCTGAGGGTGCAAGGTCATGACTTTATGGTGGATGCATTAACACTTCCCAACCAAGCTCTCTCAATTTTTGCTGAGTGGCCAAAGATGTGTGTGGTCTGGCGTTATCATGATGAAAGATCACTCCTTTTCTGTTGATCAATTCCGGCCGTTTCTTCTCAATTTCTTGCTTGAGTCTCATTAGTTGTTGGCGGTAGAGATCCGAATGGATGGTTTTGCCCGGCGGTAAGCTTATAATAAACGATGCCCTTCCAATCCACCATACACAGAGCATCACCTTATTGCGTGTTAATCTGGGTTTCGCTACAGTCTGTGGAGCTTGACTACCCGTTGACCATGATCTTTTTCGCACGTTCTTCTCGTAGGTGATCCATTTTTCATCACCAGTGATCAATCTTTTCAAAATTGGTTCGGTTTTATTACGTTTCAATTGAGAATCGCAAATGAGTACACGATTCATTAGGTTTCTTTCAATGAGCTCGTGTGGTACCCAAATATCGAGCTTTTTTGTATAGCCAGACTTTTTAAAATGGGTTAAAACTGTTTGTGGTCAATACTTAATTCCTCGGCTATGTAGTAACAACTAATATGCCGATCTTGCTTGACTTTTTCAAAAATGCCATCGATTTTATCCGTATGAGGGCGACCAGAGTGAGCTGCATCTTTGACATCAAAATTCCCGGACTGAAAACTTAGTGCTACTCTTACTGACACTACATTAGGTCCATAAACGTCACAAAGTTTTTTCGCGGCTTGAGTCGCAGTTTTCCCTTTTTCTACCGACTTCAAAAAGGAGGAGGTACTCAATTCGACTATGTTCTTTTTTATGTGTGTTATATCATAACTTTTTTCTGGGTGAACCGATTTCGATGATTCTTTTTTTATTTGAAAACTGGTGCTTCTCATGTAGTCCCATATAAATTTGATCAAAGTTTGACCAGTAGTTTTTAGTTCTTAATAATTTATATTGAAGTCGGTTGTATAAAAGTTTTATTTTAAATTATTGTATTAAAACTTCAGTATGTATCGAATTTCTTCGTTCGATTCACTCATTAATTTTGGCGGACAGAAAAACAATTGAAAAATTGCGGGAAAGTGTTTTTTACTTTTTCTTTTTATTAATGTCCTTTAATACGTATTGATATTAAAACCAGCCAGATACAAACAGTACAACCAAAGAGATTTTTCTTCAATTTTATACAAACAAAATACGAAGAAACCTTTTCCCCAAACTGTTATAAACTCTTTGTTTATACTATTAGTTAATTGTAGCTGGCATTTGGAAAGTATCACGTATACAGGTTGAGTGTAGGTTAAATTACTTAAGAAGAAAATTTTTTCCGATTAAAAATGATTCCGAATAAAATTCTTCTTTATCCGAGATGGGCCACTCCAGCTCCAGTTGAAGGGGGAGAATTTGTTTTTATCACTGCGCTTGCATCTTGCGAATTAATGCAGCTCAAAACCAATAACTGACTTTAAATACTTGTTTAGATCTGCAATCGAACCATCACTAATAAACTGACATTAATTGCCCACTGTACTACCACACCATTGGTACATGTCACATTGGTATTCATGATGATTGACGGTCCACCACTGTGTGATTTACTAAAAGTTTTCTTCCGCACACAACATCCTTGTGGAATAGACTACCACCAGCGATTATTCTAGACTGATACGACTTACGGAACTTCAAGAAAAGCGCCTACTCTTTTTTTAAAAGCCATCAACGCATTTGCAATTCACTTACTATCAGGTGAGCCGCATGTTCCTTTGTCCCTTCTTATATATAAAAAAATAATTCGTCTTCGTACAGTCACACACATTTTTTTCAAATGAAACAATAATAAAATTGTGATGAACTATAACAGTTCATACAACAGTATAACAATCAAGCCTTACATTGGAATGCTAAGTTCTAAAAGTGCGCATTCCCTCGACGTATATCGCCATAATTGGAGAACCGTAACGAGTCCGCCGTTTATCTGAGCTCCGATTTAAACAAACCAACTAAAGTGTTACGTTCTGTTTTACAATTCCGCGGTTTACTGGTAGAATCTGCTTGTGTCATGAGTCCTAGATTCGAATTCGTGATCCATGGTTTATATTAATATAATACAATAGTTCCTTCTAAGATAAGGAAAATGTAGAGCTGTCCCCCACTAGATGGAGTGACGAGCTGGTAAGAGATGCAGGAGGTCGATGGATGCAGGTGGCCGAGGACCGTGATTTATTGCATTCCTTGGTGGAGGCCTATGTTCAGCAGTGGAGTTGTGATTGGCTTTAGTGATATCTAAACCCCTTCTAGGACAAAGTATTCTAGCGATGTGCTCAAAGTAGTTGCTCTTTTTATAGAATAAGGGTGACAAACGAGCACACAGTCCACTTGATGGTAAATGAATGCTGTAGCCCATAAACATCTACAATAATCCTAAATTAAGAATCAGAATGCATTTGATTCTTAATTTAGGATTATTGTAGATGTTTATGGGCTACAGATGTTTATGCGTTGTCACCCCTGAGGACTAAAATGTAATGCATCGTTTCCAGTACAAAGTTCTCCGGTTCTGTACACTCACCATACGAAACACAGCAGCATTGGTCTTCTATTTTACGCTGGTATTCTGTGAGAGCGTGGTCCTACCCCGGTCGAGCAGACCCATTCGTGCTTCAAGCATAATATAGCTGCAGCGTGGCTTTACCACGTATGGAACTATAAGTACGACGTATACTGCTTTAATTTCGACTTTCAAGTTTTACAAGGTTGCGTGATCTTTGCTTTAAAAATACCTATGATAAGGTGTTAATGTTAATGTTCAAGCTTAATTAATTAAAACAATATTTACTGTTGACTTATGTTTAATTCCTGAACGCAACTCTCACGCGTGATGGTAAACGAATTTACTATTAAAATAGGGACGGCTGTGAGGCTAAGGATTATCCTTTTGTCACAACCAAGATAATCAGTTCGAATCTTTATTGCCTCATGAAAGCTACAATACCATTATTAAGAATTTATGTAACATAAACTACGTACCTTATAGATGGACGCCGTATGAATGAATTCATGTTTGTCAGACATGTTTGAATCCCTCGTCTGTAATTTCTGAATAGAGTAATAATAAAATAAAATTGAAGCGCCATCGTTATTCTTATATTACTAGTGCAGAGATTCCTAAAGTGGGTTCCGCGGAACCTTGATTTCTGTGTAAAAGTCACCAGGGTTCCGCGAAATTAATTATTTTTTGAAATATCGCAAAATATGTAATGAGAAGAACCAATTACTGCTATGTAGGTATGTAGGTACAGTAGGGCCTCGATAAACCGAACACCCAAAATTTACACCCTGTTCGGATTACGGTATGTAGATATTATATCATCTTCAGGGTCAAAGTCATCCAGATCTTCGCCAGAAGTTTCTTCTGGTTTGGCCACAAAGGCCTTTTTTGACCAGATTTAAGGACACTTCTTGCCAACATTGAGCCAGAGCAAATACAGCATCTTTCATGGTGTTTTTTTAAGAATTTCAGATAATGTTTTTGTGTGTTCTGGATTACGTTTTAATCCATTCGTTGAATTAAGGCTGTACTATTAGGCAGCATGTATAGAACAGTGAAATTTTCGTCAATCGACCGCAGTTCTTTTTATCGGCACTGCGATATTCTGTGAGCGTGGTCCTACCCTGGTCGACCCGACCCATTCGTGCTACAACTATAATATAGTTGCAGCGTGGCTCTACCACGTAAGCTATATGGGGTAGTAGATATTCTTACATCGCCTCTTCACGGTTAACAAAATCATTAAAAACCATTAAAAACTGTTAAATCTTACCCTAGAAAATGTTTATAAACATAATGTATTACATTATTATTCTTTGAATTATTCACTATATCGAAGCCCGTCCCTGGACAGTATGTTTCAAATCAATCTCCATTTACGCCTTCTGAATACAAAACCCGTGGTGATGGGTTAATCCTAACAGGTCTATCTACCTGAATTTGATTCTTGCCGACACTAACTTCGCAAGAGGCGGGCTCGTTTTTTTTATAGGAGGGTCAAAAACAAGCACACAGCCAACCTGATGGTAAGTGGATACTATAGTCCATAGACACATTTATTGTACATTACGGATCAAAATGACCTTGTAGTGGCGGTGTAAGAAAATCCACAAATCTTTTTCGTCCCGTGGGTGTCGGAAGAGGCGCGTGCGTGCGTTCCTGCGTGCTTTCTTTGGGTTGGCCTATGTTCAGCTGTGGACTTGTGTAGGGCTTTAATGAATGAATGAATGAAAAACAAAACTAACTCAATATCTGAAACCACATTGTACTATACGTCATAAATATGATAGTTTTCAACAGGCTATCAAAAGTACCCCTGCTGAACATAGGCCTCCCCCGTAGATTGCCTCACAGAATTTTGCCATAGTTGCCATGATTGGCAGGCGGGTTGGCAACCGCAATTTTTATTATTTTGAGTTGTCAGGAAAATGCTGCTGGCCATCTCCTGTTTAATTTCCCTCTGTTTCCTCTTATGACACCCACGAGACCATTTTCTTTTATAACATAGGGTGACAAACTAGCACACAGTCCACCTGATGGTAAGTGGGTACTGTGGCCCATAGACATCTACATTTATCCTCAATTAACAATCAAAATGCAGATGCGTTGTCACCCCTGAGGACTAAGATGGAATGCCTCGTTTGCAGTAAAAAGGGTCTCCGGTTCTCTACACTCACCATACGAAACACAGCAGCGTTAAGCTGCTATTTTACGCTGGTATTCTGTGAGAGCGTGGTCCTACCCTGGTCGACCCGACCCATTCGTGCTACAACTATAATATAGTTGCAGCGTGGCTCTACCACGTAAGCTATATGGGGTAGTAGATATTCTTACATCGCCTCTTCACGGTTGACAAAAATCATTAGAAACCATTAAAAACTGTTAAATCTTACCCTAGAAAATGTTTATAAACATAATGTATTACATTATTATTCTTTGAATTATTCACTATATCGAAGCCCGTCCCTGGACAGTATGTTTCAAATCAATCTCCATTTACGCCTTCTGAATACAAAACCCGTGGTGATGGGTTAATCCTAACAGGTCTATCTAGCCTAGATTTATAGATTCATTTCCTCAATAACTGTCTTCATGCCTTTACGGAGGCTGATTTAAGTTCAACGCGTATTTTTTTACTCATGTTATTTTTCGTATCTACGCTTTTCAATCAATTCACAGTGCGATAAATTAAATAAACAAGTTAATAACATAGGAATTAATCATAGATTTAGCGTAAAATTCTAGGTCTGTTGAATAAGTACTCATTGAATTTCTTTAACAGAGACGGATTTGACAATTGATATTATCAATTCAATTTTTGTACACAAAAAGACAATTGAATAATATATTTTTGTACTATAAATGTCCCACTGCTGGGCACAGGCCTTCTTTTTTTTTTTGAAAAGCCGACGTGTTGCTCCGTTGACGAGCACGCGGTAATTCAGCACTTAAAATCGCAATTAACAATTCCATTGGTACCGGCAGGGATCGAACACAGGTTGCAAAGGTACTGTGAAATTTACAGCGAACGGTTGGCTCTTGAACTATCAAGGCGTGTCTGTGTATGTGAACACAAATGTATTTGTAGCGAATGTATTTTTATAAAAATAGGGGTGAGAAATGCCTATATAGTCCACATGATAAATTAATACTATGGGCCATAGAAAAGCAGATGAAGAGATCAAAACGCAAATGCGTTTCCTACCGAAGAAGTAGTTATTACAATCAGGCGTTTGCGGAAATCCATTATATTAAAGATGTTAAAAATTAATTGGCTAATATCCGTGCAATAAAAACATGAGTGTCGGGAATAGTACACGCAATTAAGGGAGAGCGGGAGGTACTCTTCAAACTAGGTAAAACACGTCATTTTATTTTATTACGCGGATATTAGCTTGAGAATTAAGTTTGAATATCTCTTTACCTATGTTGTTTGTCTAAAGAAACGTGTAAAATATATGACCTGGCATATTTAGATCTACCAACACTATGACAGTGTTTTTTTTTTGACACTGTAAGTGTTGACCACGAATAAAGAACCAGGCCTAAGAGATGGTCTGCGAAATTGAACATCAATAAGTTCGGGCAGACAGTCGGAAGTTTGTTAACTAAACGAACTCCATACACGATCGTCCCTAATTTAGTAACTTAACAAGAACTAGGTATTGTTAGCATTTAAAAGTCTGGCCTAGTCAATTAAGTTGATTTCTCTGTACAGTTACGCGGAGCATTTAGTGAATACGTACTAACGTGAGCACAGTGGGCGCTGTTTCCATATTAACACGTCGTGGGCGGTGCTAATGGCACTGTTTATACGTCTACGAGCCAATTCGAAGGTTTACGCGTCCCATTTTCCCAGTTGGACTGCAGACCAACCGTCAAAGGATTGGAAACGAACTGCGGAAGTGGAAGAGCGATGTTTGGAAATTTTTCTTGTCTATTGAATAGTTTGTATAATAATTATTATGGTATTTTGCTGTAAACGATCACTGAACTTTTTTATGTAAAGGCATTGAAGATGTTTACGAGACTGAATTACGTTAGAATTTCATAGCAAAGTCACGAGTTCGATACCCGCACATTGTATGGACTAAAAATTATTATAACACGTGCTCACCGGTGAAGAAATATCGTGAGGAAACCTGCATATCTGAGAAATAAAAAAAATAAAAAAGTTAAGAATACACGCATCACGAGCAGGGCAGTGAAGTCTTACTTCACCTTAACCTTAAACCCTTTCAGAAATGAGAGGCGATCTATGCCCAGCAGTGAGACGTATAAAGACTGTCGCTTTGCTTATATAAACAATTACGTTTTATATATATTTTTTAAATAAAATAAAATATTTTAATTTAAAAAAGTCCCGCTGGGTTTCTTGCTGGTTCTCCCAGGACAGAGGTTCATATCCGAACCAGTGGTAAAGTAAAAACTGACTTTCAATAAGAATTACATGTGATACTATTCTATTCTATACGTCTCTGCAAAATTATTTAGAAGCTAGAATCTGATACATTGTACCTACACATATGTTGAAAAACGTCACAGGCTCAAAGGACACAATGCTAATGAGTTATTTTCCATTCTCTGATGGCAATACAGGATTTCCTCGATCCGACTCCTGCCGCGTAATGGGAATGCTAACTCGCTTCTAGGAACTCCTGTTAATTGGACGGTTAGACTAACTAGGAAAAATTCTCGCACTTAGCAACATTGTTGAATGTTGAAACTACACACTGTCAATTACAAATTTGCTATTATGTGTAGTTTTGTTTTCTAATTAAGAACAAATATATGATACTATTACAAATGATGTGAATGAATGAAAACACGATAATGGGGATGAGAAGAATGGAAATTCGTTTTGTTATAGAAAATATATATTTTTTTGCCAATATAAGGATAGTCTAAATTCCAGAGTTAAATATAGAGACTCAACAGAACTACAGATGGCAAGTTGTAGAACTAAGTTATGCCAAAAATAACTGATACATGCCGGCCATAAAACTTTATAATTAGATTCCGAAACGGATAAGAGAGTTAGCCTACCAAACAGTTCAAAATCAAACTGCACAGATGGCTTATAGAAAAAATTGATTTTATGACACCAATATTTTTTATAAATATAGGATAAGGGTGACCAACGAGCACACATTCCACCTGCACGGCTAGCATGGGCTGTGGAGAAAAAATTTATCCCCCGATTATATCCACTGACAAGAGATAAAATTATCTTGTCCTTATGCCAACGCACGGCAACGGGGAGAAGTATATCCCCGTTTGACATAACGAGTAGACATATATCCTCCGTCCGTAGCATGGGGCCAATGAAAGATAAAAAATTATGTTTTTTTTGACATTTGAAAGGGACAATTTTATCCTAGTTCATTGGACGTGGGTTAAAGTTTATATTCATACAAAAATCTATTTAAGTCTAAGTCTGTATCCCATTTTATCTACTGTGGATATTATATCCACCGGTGTGCCCATGCTCGAAGGGTGGATAAATGCTAAGCGAGGGGATAAATATTTTCTCCTTTCCCCGGTGATAAAATTGTCTCCTGCCCATGCTAGCCCTGCTGGTGGTAAGTGGTTACTGTGGCCCATAGACATCTAGATTAATCCTCGATTACGAATTAAAAATGTAGATGCGTTGTCACCCGTGAGGACTAAGATGATTCTGTACACTCACCATACTGAGCGTGGCCCTCCCATTCCACCGGTCGAGCCGAACCATTCGCGCTACAACTATACTATTAATATAGCTGCAGCATGGCTCTACTACGTGAAATTAATTTGTAGACTCATATTAACTAATATTTGCTGATATATTTATAATTAATTATTTGTAATGCTAATTTGACATTCTGTTATAGTTATTATTTGATATGTACAAACTAGTACATTTATCTCATTTAATTTACATGAAATCACAATTTGTTATTGTTGTGTTGTGTACTATTTAAATTATATTAATAACAATTTTAGTTTTTAATTCTATTTCATTTCAATTTGGACGGAGCCATGGGTAGTATCTAGTATAAGAATAACATCTTATCTTTTGACACTGAAGAGCAACATGCAACACAAGTTTTGATAAGGGATTTGTTATCGCTTATCAGATGCATATTGTCGTGTTTTTCCTTTTTAACTGACTTCAAAAAGAAGGAGGTACTCAATTCGTCTGTATGTTTTTTTATGTGTGTTACCTCATAACTTTTTTTCTAGGTGAACCGATTTTGATGATTCTTTTTTTATTTGAAAGCTGATGCTTCTCATGTGGTTCCTTATAAAAAATTACTGGTAATTTTTGAGTTATCCTTAATAATTTATAATGAAATCGGTTGTACAATTTTTTTTAATATTACAACTTGTTTTTTTAAATAATACTAGCAACACTTAACATTCATAGTGCTCACTGCTCACGTTAACCACTCCAAACGACCTGAAAATGCATGTCCTTTGAGCGATTTACCAATATAATTTCAGTTAGTTAATAGCATTTATAGTATTTTTTTATTTTATATAATATATAAAATAGAAAAGAAAAATCTGGGGGGGGGGGGCAGGCCTATATTCAGCAGTGGACTTTAGTAGGCTGCTTATTAAATGCCAAGTTGGAAATCAAAAAGACTTTGTTAATTTTAGAGTGCGCTTCGTCCGATCCAAGCGGTGCATCGCCCTTGAACGTTTATTTACAATTCCTACATTCACACGCCACGAACGTGGGGTTATCGTAAACGCAAATGTTTATGGAAACTTCCAGAAATAATATACGGAAACTGTGTAGAATATTCGACTTACAATCAACAGATGAGCAAGTAGAGAGCTAAGGAATTTTAGGAGATTTACTTAAACTAAAGAAAAATTAACCTATATTATTATTAGTACTTCACCATTGCGCCGACTTATGTCCGGTTCCTATACTCAAGAAATGTATGGTTACAATCCGTTATATTATACAAAAGTTAAAGGTTTAACTGGTGGTAGTAGACCTCCCTCTGAGACCGTCTGGCTATATACCACTCTCTTACTTACTTCTGTTGCCAAATAGCTGTGTTCCGGTCGAAAGGATATAGAGAGCCAGTATAAACTGTAGACTTTCACATACCCCCACCATTACATCAGATTAGTAGACCACAAATCCTCGCGAAAAACATCGATTCCTGCCAAGGATGACACGTAAGGCTATTGAAATTAAAAAAAACGTCCTAATTTCAATAGAGAGGTAGGCTGGGTACTACCACCTGCTTGGGATCCTGTAATTATTAAAATTAAAACCAAACCCAAGCATACCACTGCAAGACTTCAAGACACAGTAAGTTCATTCTGCAGAGATCGGTACAAAAGTAATAAATAAAAAGCTGAAGGTACTCCGGATTAACTCTGATATCGGGACGTCAATCACCTCAGTCCCCCGTGACCGTGGGTGCTGGAAAGCACCCGAAACATCAGGAATTAAAATTAAGTAAATTACACGCTTATTGCGTTTAATCCGTTAAAGTAGTTTTATTCACTGTGTAGTGTTCGCGTAAATATAAGAAATCATTATGTAGAGATCCAGTATAATAAATAGGCTGTGAGACATTCCATCTTATTTAATTTATATATTAATTAAATACTACGTATAATTGATATACTAATTATACGTGGTAGAGCCATGCTGCAGCTATATTACTGGTATAGCTGTAGCACGAATGGGTCGGCTCGATCGAAGAAGGACCACGCTCTCACAGAATACCAGCGTAAAGTAGCAGCTTAACGCTGCTGTGTTTCGTATGGTAAGTGTAGAGAACCGGAGACCCTTTTTACTGGAAACGAGGCATTCCATCTTAGTCCTCACGGGTGACAACGCATCTGCATTTTGATTCGTAATCGAGGATAGATGTAGATGTCTATGGGCCACAGCAACCACTTACCATCAGGTGGACTGTGTGCTCGTTTGTCACCCTTATCCTATAAAAAAAAATCTTAGTCAGAGATAAGAGGAGGTCTTTGCCCAGGAGTGTAAAGTACGTATATAGGCTGTAACTATACTTTTACTTTATTAAATGTGTCGACAGTTATCATTTAAGTTACGACAGATTATAATTTCTCTTCAAATGTAAACGGCATGCCAAAGGTGAGTGAAAAGTTCTAGATACAGATAATAGAAAGCAGATAGAATTTGATACCTGTCAAGCGATACGGTGGGAATTATCTGGTGTTGAGTTGATCGACAGCTACGCGACGCGCCTGATACCGTGGAGATACTGTCAAGTAGAGTAATTACACTGCGTATAAGCTAGGCTGCATACTTAAAGGAAATTGTGAAATTATGGATGAGATATTTTTCCCAGTATTTACTGGGATTATTTCATCATCGTCATTTGATGTTGATGTAATAATCGTAGACTATCAACTGAACATACACTAATACCACAGTCACACTCACTGGTGGTGTTTCATCTTAGCGGCATATTGGCAGGGCTCTGGCAGTGAGGTGGTAAGGCGGCATAGAAAGACGCGCCTTGACCCTTCTCTCCCCCCGCTGCCTCACTAACACCTCATTATCGGAGTGGCGCTTCGCCATATCAACACTTCTCTTGCCCTGCTACTCCATCGCGGCTACAGCGCGTAGGGTAAGAAAACCCTACACGAATCTGGAGTGGGCTCCCCAAGCCCCCTCTGAGCTGCCTTCTCAGACAATTCATGTGGCTTCTTCTTAGTTCACCGTGGTTGACCAAGCCACGGCCAGGTTGGGGATGGACTCCATATACTTAAGCATTTGAAGCTTAGTTGCCGAGGTTATCGGGAGTGTTGGTAGTGTTAAAATAAGTGCTATAATACTCTAATATGCTTTAATAAC
This sequence comes from Parnassius orleans, assembly GCA_029286625.1. Lineage (NCBI taxonomy): Eukaryota > Metazoa > Arthropoda > Insecta > Lepidoptera > Papilionidae > Parnassius > Parnassius orleans. The sequence goes on from JAGSMP010000009.1 coordinate 9,507,377, forward strand.
TTCTTTGGCCCTTCATTCATTACGATACTCACAGGTGATTTGTATTTCAAACGAATCTGTGAGTGATTAACTGCTGAGTATCGTACATTCATCACAAGATCAATGGTGACCCGCACACTTCGCTACCGGTATCCTACGCGTGCGCAACTAGTCTCGCGATACCTGCCCTGTCAGTCGCTTGTGCGTTTCGTCTCCAACGGATATCTCCAAAATGGCGGCGGACGAACAATTTAATACAAGAATTTGTATATTTTTTATGAATAGCTGGGGTCAACAATTTAACAAGCTACAAACATTGAAGTAATATGTAAGTACGTACTAGAACAGACACCGCCAACAAAATATGTGCGGCAGTGCTGGGCGCGTGGTCAGAGGACACAGTGTAACTTTTTATGGTACTAAGTAAGTTTTTTGAAGTGAAAACTTCTTTAGCCGCGTTGAGCGATTTTCGGTAGGGGAAAAACTTATGGGTTCGCGTCACCGATGACCTCGACATGCTCGTGACGTATTGCGCTTGCGCCAGACTAGCGACGCGTAGTATAGCGGTCTGTGTACATGTATACGCATATATCATTGAGTTTGCACTTCTGCCGGCAGTCCTTATGGCTGCTTCTGTTTTTTTTTTTTTATTAATTTCTCCCAATTATACAATAAACATTTTTAAAATTTTATTCTACCAAACTGCAATACAGTTTCTCGACAGTTTTGTCGGCAAGTTTGTGTCCGCGGGCCATAACGCGTGTTGCAAACAACCAAGTCTCGGCGTCTCTTCTAGTACGCGTATTACTTCAATGGGTGCAAATAACATTCGGTAAAATTATGAAAAAATTGCTGTCATCATCTTGTAGTTCTCGTGCAGCTTCTTAAGCGCTACAATTTATATTAACATCAATGAATGGATGGATTCAGTATTTCTTTTTCGCTGGCGTCTTCTGTTTCTATAAAAGAGAAACGTGGTTTTACGTGGTAGAGCCATGGTGCAGCTATATAATATTAGTGGTATAGTTGTAGCACGAATGGGTCGGCTCGACCGGGGAAGGACCACGCTCTCACAGAATACCAGCGTAAAATAGCAGCTTAACACTGCTGTTTCGTATGCTGAATGTAGAGAACCGGAGACCCTTTTTACTGGAAAAGAGGCATTTCGAGTTAGTCCTCACGGGTGACAACGCATCTGCATTTTGATTCTTTATTGAGTATAGATGTAGATGTCTATGGGTCACAACAACTACTTACCATCAGGTGGACTGTGTGCTCGTTTGTCACCCTATCTTATAAAAAAATTGGAGACCCTTTTTACTGGAAACGAAGCGTTCCATCTTGGTCTTCACGGTTGACAATACATCTGCATTTTGATTCCTAATCAAGGATAGATGTAGATGTCTATGGGCCACAGCAACCACTTACCGTCAGGTGGACTATGAGCTCGTTTGTCACCCTTATCCTATATAAAAAAAAAACTGCCAGTGCTTCTTCATCACTAGAATTGCTCGACAGATTTAAAAACGTCTTTTATCCAATAGTGTATCTTATAAAATGATGAAATTTTGGTTTTTAAGCAGCCTTTATGAATCTCGAGTAGAGAACAAATATTCTACTGGTATCCGATCAAAGTTTTAAAATTTTGCTAGTATCATAATGTATTAACTCCTTAGCACCGCGACATTTTAAATCTTCCTACCTTCCTACCTCATTATTTTTTTAAGTACCATTAAGCTATTATAAAAATGCCTTAATTGACTCATACAGCATAACTGTATCCGAAAACATAAACTAGTACTCTCATTGTACACACAATAATAATTCCTATTGAATTGATGTTACGGTATATAATGGTATAACACAACATAAAGTGTATAAACATATTAAAGTTGCGACGTGGTGTGTAATAGAGTGATTGTTGTCATTTTTTTTTTACAACTTACGTAATTCTACATGCATTGCTTATTAAATGGCGGTCGTTAAGACAGCACGTATTCATGTTTGACTGTACGATAAAAAATTAGCTCTTTTTATGGTACATGACCGAAAATTACGAACTATAGAACGCGTGAAGGATTTATAAATTTTTAAAAACTATAAAGTAACTTACGTGCTTAACCAGTTAGCTGTGCAAATTAAAACATACTAAATGATTCCAAATAACTGATTTTGGCCCTTACTGTTACCGTTAAAGCCTATTAGAGTCCACTGCTGAACATAGGCCTCCCATGGGGGATAGACTGTCTCATATGGACAATATTTGCCGTAGTTGGCAAGCGGGATGGCAACCGCAGTTTTTTATTCTTAGTCTTTATTAGGAAGTCGCTGCTGCCCATCTCCTGATTTGTTTCGCTCTGTCGCCTCTTACGACTCCCACGGGATGATATGGGGTAGTGGATATTCTTACACTGCCACTGCACGGTATATATTGCGCCTTATTATTATAAATCTAAAATGAGTAATTCTCGACATTACTTCAAACTCAATAACTTTATCTTATTTACGAAAGAACATACGGAAAACTAATTTCTTTTCAATGTCACATTTTGTGCATCTATTTCAATCGTGACGACGAAGATCAGTTTTTTTTTAAATAAATTGGTAAGTGGTCACAGCAGCTCATGGACAAATGCAACGCTAAGACAGTACGGTTTACCATCGAGGGTTTCATCACAGCTTTCCTGGTGGGCTTGAAGTCATACACAATTTTTTTTTATAGAACAAGGGTGACAAACGACCACATAGTCCACCTGATGGTAAGTGGATGCTTTGGCCCATAAACTATATTTATCCTCGAATAAGAATTAAAAAGCAGATGCGTTGTCACCCTTGACGACTATGATGGAATCCCTTGTTACCTGTAAAAAGTGTCTCCGGTTTTCTAAACTTACCATACAAAACACGGCGGAATTAAGCTGCTATTTTAAGCTGGTATTCTGTGAATGTGTGGTCCTTCCCTGGTCGAGCCGAAACATTCGTGCTACAACCACAATATGCTGCAGCATGGCTCTACCACGTATAGCTCAACGTTATAAAAAAAGTTTAAAAAATTATAACCTAATAATTCAAAGACCAAGACTTGTGTTACATTTCTCTACTCTGCAGATACTCATGTTTTTATATTTGTATATGGGAGTCGTCATCCGTTGTGTGAGAGTTTGTTTCCGCAACAATCGATGAACGCACTGCAGCGTCGATGTTTACTTTTGTTATTTTAACAATAGCTCAGACGAACAAACAGACTCACCGGATATTTATACCGACACGATTTTTTTACATTCTTTTATATTTATTTATTTAAAACTTTATATACACACGTGTTATACAGGCGGGCTTAATGCCTGAGGTATTCTCTACCAGTCTACCTTGGGGTGCTGCAGCGATAAAATGAAGTAGGTATAATGAAAAAGTTAATAAGAGAATACAAATGTAAAATAAATAAAAGTTTTGTTATACATGGAAGTATAATACATAAGATATAAATGGCACATCACAAAAAATGTAAAATAAACGTTATAAAAAGTTTGCATATAACTTCATGCATTCTTTTATTAAAATCATATGCATTAAATAGAATATGTTCTTTGATAAAAAAAAAAAACATTAAATAAGTGTCAGTCTGTTGTAGTGTCGAAGTAACTGCCTCATATTGAGCTAAGGGGGATATTTGCAACATCCCCCCTCAGATAAATAACAAGTTTTAAATGTTTTGTCTGTCTCTCTGTATGTCTGGCTGAACCAATTGTAATCATACTTCAAGAACAGATAGAGAGCAGTGCCAGGAGTAATCTAGACTATATTTTATCAGATAATTTTGAAGATTTTTTTGGAAAACCAAATAATTTATAAAATAAATGATCGTTGATTATGTTAAATCTAAATAATGACACATTAATATATTCTACCCAGGCGGAGCCGGGGCGGATCGATGGTTTTCAATATATAAATAACTTTTCATAATATGTTTGGTGTTTCTCCGTGTTTCTTTTGAATGAATTGTTATTCAACTAACATACGTTATAAAAGACACTGTCATATGCTTGCAATAATTACAATTGTATATATATTATTATTTGTTTATGGGACATATATGATAATGACCATATTTCACGAATTTTATGTTGAGATTTTAAAATAAAGCGTATCTACCATAGACCAGAATAGAATTTATTTTATACTTTCTTAAAAATTGTGCATATTACTGAAGAGAATTTGAAATAAAATACTTCGTATAGTATTTACCACGTTCTCTCCTTATAATTGATTCTGTTTTAAGGTACATAGCTAGCTTATAAAAGTAGCTAGCTTGTAAAAGTAATTCATTTATGGGGCAATGTATACGCTTTTACAACAAAATCCCAGAACATGTTCAAAGTTTGTCAGTAAACAAGTTTAAAAGTTTTATTAAAGAAAAACTGTACAAAACGGGTTATTATAATATCAAGGAATACATGAATGAAAATAACCCCTGGGAATAGGGTGATCGCAACCATGCTGGTTCTATGAAAATTCATTTAAAAATTGTATAAAGAAAATTATTGTTAAGTGAAATATGTTTAAAAAAAAAGTCCCGTTGGGTTTCTTGCTGGTTCTTCCTAGGACAGAGGTATTTTCCGAACCAGTGGTAAATAAAAAATGACTTTCAATAAGTATTATGTAATAATCAATATTGAATAAAAATCATTCATTCATTCATTCATTATTAGCATTATTTCTCATTTCATTGATTGAATGTTATTTCCTACTCCAAATTAATCTAAAGTTAAGTTGCATTACTCAATCTGAGAATGTTATGTACACATGTAATTGATATGCATATCAGATGTATGTAATGTAATTAAAGTTACAGCCTATATACGTCCCACTGCTGGGCACAGGCCTCCTCTCATTTCTGAGAGGGTTTTAGGGTAAGGAAGTGTCCGCCGCGCTGCCTCAATGCGTGTTGGCGGACTTCACATGTCTTCGAAATATTTTTTATATTTCTAAAACATGCAGGTTTCCTCACGATGTTTTCCTTCACCGCTGAGCACGTGTAATTGCTCTTGTTGAATAAATATATATTTTTATCATATGAGGGTGACAAACGAGCACATAGTCCACCTAATAGATGTTGTGCTAGTAAATGCTGTGGCCCATTGATATCTACACCTGTCTTCGATTTAGAATAAAGTGCAAATCCGTTGCCAACCTTGAGGACTAAGATGGAATGCCTCGTTATCAGTAAAAAAGATCTCCAGTTCTCTACACTCACCTTACAAAACACAGCAGCTTTAAGCTGCTATTTCACACTGGTATTCTGTGAGAGCGTGGTCTTACCCCGGTGGAGCTGACCTGTTCGTGCTACCACAATAATATAGCTGCACCGTGGCTCTACCACGTAAAAATATATAAATGATGATGGGACATATATACATCCGGAAAACTTAAGCCTAAATCTGGAATTATTTATCCATTCTTTCATTTCAGCCCATCGAGGGACAAGGCGAGCCTCACAGAGCAATACTTGCCATAGTTGCCACGCGTGGCAACCGAAGGTTTTATTATTATTTTAGTTGTCAGTATGATTTGATTGCCCATCTGTTTTAGTTTCCTTGAGTCCCCTCTTACAACACCCTCGGGATGAAATGGGTAGTTGATTCCTTTTCGCCATCACACAACGCCTAAGTCGTAGTAACCTAGGTAATAGGACTCCTTTCCCCTGGGTGTCCGTCTGGGTAGGTACTATCCTCTTTCTTACCTATTTCTGCCGCCAAATAAATGCGCTTGCACTGCTGTATTCCGGTCCGAAGGGTAAAGAGGCTGTGAGGCATTCCATCTTAATCCTCAGAGAGTGACCACACATCTGTTGCCTTCCCTGTTTGATCTTGCAGGTGTACATTGACTGCAGTAGCCAATCAATATTAGGTAAACCGAAAGGTCCTCTGTCACTTCATTATTAAAAAAAATCGAATTGCCTGCCTCGTTGGTCTAGTGGTCGAGATTGCAACTGTTGATCATGAGGTCCTAGGTTCGAATCCCGGATCGAGCCAAATAAAATCTGTTATTGAGTTTTTCTATCAAGAAGTCCTCAGTAGCAGCCCTGAGTTGATTTACGTCCTGCGCCTGATCTCTCTCCAGTCGTGTTGGAGGGCTCTTCCACCGTACAATAAGAGTGAGGGCATTGAGAGTGCGCATGTGCTTGTTCCTACACCCGGGCACTATAATCCTGTCCTGCACAGATGGCTAGTCACCTTAAAGACTGGCCGCCGTGACCGAAATTGATCTAAGGAAGATTATTATTAAAAAAATCGTACTTTAGTAGACTTATGAGCATATTGCACTTTGGACCGATATCTATGCACCTATGTATTCCATCGTAAAATTATCACAAGAAAACATTTCATTAAATATTTTGTCACGTAGTCAAGCCAGTTTAATTCCCCTTATCACAGATATGACATGTGTATGTGTGTGTTAATAAACGTTTTCGTTTTTGTTACAGGTACGTTGAACTCACCCTATATCGCTGATAAAGTCCGCCCCCTGACAACGGAATGTATGTATTTGAAAAGTTTGTGGGCCTGCTTGGGACTAAGTCTTATTACAAAAAATAATGTGCTAACTGTGTTACTTACTGTCAAAAATCGACTAATGAAATATTGGGCTTCTGTCTCACGCTCCACCTAACACATTGTCACACCTGAGAACTAAGATGCTACCAGCGTTACCAGTGAAAAGGGTATGATAGCAACATTATTCTGCGGTTTCTTCGGGAGGGTTCTCTCTGTGGAAGCGTGGCAGTCATTACATAGCTGCACTCGACACACAATAAGCAATCACAAAACCGCATCAGCATTTTGATTCTTAATCAAGGATAAATGTAGATATAGGCCACGGCATCTACTTACTGTTAGATAGATAGTGTGCTCGTCTGTCACCCTAATTCTATAAAAAAGCCTGCTCTCCATTTTGAGAGGGTTATAGAGTGATTAGTCTGCCACATTGCTTTAGTACGTGTTTGTGGACTTCACACATCCTCGACATATTTAATTCCTTTGACAGTGACAGTGAGTTCCAGAGGAAGTTGAACTCAGCTTGCCTACGTACCTTGAAATTTACGACGAGTGCCTATCCAAAGAGCTACCACGGCACTTAACCCATTATAAAAAGAACTTAAGCAGCTGAATGTTGTTTTTCGTATGGTGAGTGTAGAGAGACCCATTTCACTGAAAACGAGGCATTCCATCTTAGTCCTCACGGGTGACAAAGCAACTGCATTTTGATTCTTAATTGAAGTTAGACGTAGATGTCTGTGGGCCACAGCATCCATTTACTATCAGGTGTGCGCTTGTTTGTCACCCTTATTCTATAACAAAATAAAACTTATAAAATACCTTATCAAATAACTTGACGACCTCACCACAAAACTGGATACCTGTGTCAAATAAATCCATTTTTGTTGATAAAACAGTCACGCTCGACGCATGACCTTAAACCTCAGAACAATGGTATATCAAATTTTCGTTACGCTGCCTGCCCCGGCCAAGTACCGTGTTATGTTGACAATTGCCTTTTTAAAGTTTTAATTTTGATTTCTAACTTTTAGCGATACAAAATGGCGTTTAACTAATTGTTGGTGCACAAAGAAGATTATTTTTGTCATTTTGATAGTACTCCTATTTATTTTAACCTCAGTACAATAAAAATCAATAATTCTAGAGGATCGTACTTGGTGGGATTGTGTTGGGAAACCCATATCCAACTGTGGACTAAAATAAAGTTTGATAACTATTAAGTATTTTTATATTATATAAGTGACAATCGGACTTACAATCCTGCTGATAGTAAAAGGCTACGGGAACCTCTGGACAGCTGCAATTATCTTAAACGGAGAAGGTTACAGATACGTTGTCACCTCTGAGTACTAAGATGGAATGCTTCACAGCATATACTCGTACATGCACTGCTTCTTGACGCTGAAAATAGGTAAACAGAAAAGTAGTTTATTTATTATCTTTTTTAATATTGGAGTGACAAACGAGCTCTCAGTTTATCTGAAACTAAATAGTTACTGTAGCCCATATCATGTACACTTGCTACTAACAACAAAGATAGCATTAACACCTCTGAAAAAAATGAACTTTTAATAAATAGTGAAAGCTGGTTTTAAAGATAATTTCACGTTCCGAAGTCCTTTTTTTGTAGTACGCTTTGACTTTTCACTAAAAGTCATTCTTCACCATTTTGAGTGCAATAAGGAATATTACAATCTCAATGTCGTCTAATTTTTTGAATAAAAACTTAATCTATTCGTTCAGTTTCATAAAATTAAATTCCAACGAAGGCTAAACGAGGCATTCCATCTTAGTACTCACGGGTGACAACGCATCTGCATTTTCATTCTATGGGCCACAGCAACCACTTACCATCAGGTGGACTGTGTGCTCGTTTGCCACCCTTATCCTATTAAAAAAATAAAAAAAGGATCATCGAAATCGGTTCACCACTGACGAATAATATATCCCGTAACATTAATACAAAAAAAATACAGTAGAATCCTCTTTTTTTGAGGTCGTTTAAAAACTAAGGTGTAACATCCCAACAACAATCTTTAAGACTAGAACGTTTAGTTAACGATAGTGTTTAATCAAATATATTGTTAAATCATTTATTTTTATGTACTTTCTTTTTAAGTAAAGAAACCAGTCACAAGTAATAACATGTCTACTTCTTAAAAGTATGCTGAAATTTACACCTTAGTTAGCGTAGGCGGGCGCTACTCTTCAAATAAGTCGTACCACTAACAAGGATAAGAGTTCGTTACCTTTATCGTTACTTAGGTTGTAACGGTCCACTTACCATCAGTTGGACTGTGTGCTCGTTTGTCATTTAAAGTCCTTATTCAATAAAAAAATCATATCAGCCTTTCAAAAGTCCACTGCTGAACTGCCTCCCCCACAGTTTGCCTCATAGGGAGATATTCGCCATAGCTGCCACGCTTAGATGACAACCGCAGTTTATATTTTCTACCGACTTTAAAAAGGAGGAGGTACTCAATTCGGTACTGTATGTTTTTTATGTGTGTTACCTCATAACTTTTTCAAGGTGAATCGATTTCGATGGTTCTTTTTTATTTGAAAGCTGGTGCTTTTCATGTGGTCCCATATAAATTTGATCAAGGTCTGACCAATAGTTTTAAAGTTATTCTTAATAATTTATATTGAAGTCGGTTGTACGAAATTTTTAATTTTTAATTATTATATTGTTAGTTGTTATTAGACAGACGCTACTACGTTTCCCTCTGTCATGTCTTTTTATACCCCAGGGACGTAGGGGTGGTGAATATTCTTACACCACTGCACGGTATAATAAAACTTAATCTTTTAAAACAACAAGCCCTCATTTCGTATCTACATCTCTAACCTCGTAACACGGAATGTTGTTATCATATTGTGTGTACTTGTTTTAATATTCAAACCGTATTGTTATCAAGTCGATAAACGGTAACATCCTGATGATGGATAATGGATGTTGTTTTAAGAGAATCTTCTATCCAATATTACACCGTAGGTGTCGTAAGAGCTGAGAGAGGAAACTGAAGAAGGTTTAAACGTGGTAGAGCCATGCTGCAGCTATATTCATTACATAGTTGTTGCATGAATAAGTCGGCTCGACCGGGGAAGGACCACGCTCTCACATAATACCAGCGTAAAATAGCAGCTTAATGCTGCTATGATGAGTGTAGAGAACCGGAGACCCTTTTACTGCAAAAGAGGCATTCCATCTTATTCCTCACGGCTGACAACGCATCTGCATTTTCATTTGCAAACGAAGATTAGATGTAGATGTCTATGGGCTACAGCAACCACTTACCATCAGGTGGACTGTGTGCTCGCTTGTCAGCCTTACCCTATAAAAAGAAAAAAAGAAGGAAATGAGAAGCAGCACCTTCCCGAAAACATATAAAAATAATAAAATGCGGTTAACAAGCGGCATACAAAACGTAGCAAATATGACAAATATTCTCCCTATGAGACAATCTATAGGGAGACATATTTTCAGCAGTAGACTTAGACTTAAAAAAAAAACATTCAATGCAAAGGCTTTGTCACAAACGCAGGTATTCTGAGTGTAGACTTCCCTGGTCGAGGCGAACCAGTCGTACTGCAACCATAATACAACTGCAGCTCTCCGTGGTAGAGTTATGGTGGTGTTACAAATGGTGTTTTTCTTCTGCTAACAAACTACTGAACAGTTTGGCAGACTGTAAAACTTTAATAGTGTAAATTTCAATTATGTTAAATAAATAAATAAAAAAGAGCACGTGCTCACAGGGTATTCATTACATAGCATAATATCCAAGATACTGTAAGCTTATTTTTCGTAGTTCGATCAAAAAGTTCATCAAAATTGTTGTCCATCTACCCATACGGTATAGACTAAACTATACACTTTTTTAATAGAATAAAGGTGACACGAGAACACAGTCAACCTGATGGTAAGTGAATGCTGTGGCACTACGTATCCTCGATTAAGAATCCAAATGCAGATGCGTTGTTACCCTTAAGCTGTGAGCCTGCTTCTTACCAGTAAATTAGGTTCTCCGGGCGACTCTTTTTACTGGAGACGAGGCATTCCATCTTAGTGGGTCATTTTAGAGGTGACAACGCATCTGCATTTTGATTATTAATCAAGGAAACAAAAAGTTGTTAAAATATGTATATACATAATTTATAAACTTCATTTTTGATACGGGGCAACATGCAATTCGGCTTAGCGCGCTCAAATCATATTTCGCTTACGTTGCGATGACGCAGGCCTATATCTGTACCGTCGAGTGCCATCTGATAGCCAGGCGAAATGGTACAGTCTCGATTACGGACATCAATATCGATAACTCGCAAATGAAGTGCACATTGTACACGTTTATCGTGATAACGCTAAAATATGTTTTTGCACCAAATAGCCAATATCAATGAATACACGACTTTTTAGCCACCAGGGCGGAGGATTTGCCACCACATGAATTATATACCAAGTAGAATTACTTTCGATAGGAATATTGAAAGTAATTCTATGTGGTAGAGCCACGCTGCGGCTATATTGTGGTTGTAGCACGAATGGGTCGGCTCGACCGGGGTAGGACCACGCTCTCACAGAATACCAGCGCTAAATAGCAGCTTAATGCTGCTGTGTTTCGTATGGTGAGCGTAGAGAACCGAGACCTTTATATTGAAAATGAGGCATTATATCTTAGTCTTCGGAGGTGACAACGCAACAACATTTTGATTCTTAATTGAGGATAGATGTAGATGTCTACGGATCACAGCATCCACTTACCATCAGGTGGACTGTGTGTTCGTTTGTCACCCTTATTCTTTAAAAATATTACTTAGACCACTGGTTCGAAAAAAGACCTCTGTCCTGGGAAGAACCAGCAATCAACCCTGCAGGACATTTTCCACAGTAAAATGTTTAAAAACCAGATTATAATATCCAAGAGCGAACGTTATCTTGCGCTAAACGCCAACGGCTCTGCAGCTGTCGAAAACTTCGCGGCCCACTTGACGCCGATTACTCAATACCCATTTGTTGTACAGTGCTACGACGGCAGCTTTTGTGTCTCTATGAACCTCAGTTAAAAACTGCCAATTAATACTGCTATAGTTTTTTACGTATAAAGTGTTACAGCTTCATTACAGTGACTAATGTTATGTATAATATAATATACCAGCTGGTACCAGGTGCGTTGCTGCCACAGAAGAAATAATTGTAGAAATATCGTTTTAAATTTGGAAGAGTTATGTTGTTTGATTAGGAATGATAATACATTCATTGAAATTTGAATGATATATAACCTTCAAATAAATGTGATACGCGCGCCACCTATGTAGCCTTCGCGCAAGTGCAAGCAATAAGGTATGTCTACACCAGTGCGCTTTCCTGTTCATCTTGCGTCTTCCTCTAACGCATGCCCGAGCAACCATAGCGCATGCAATAGCGCATGCGCTAAAACTAGTTCGACAACAGCGCATGCCTCTTGCGAAAGCTGATCCGTCACCGGTGGGTTCGCATGCAACATTTCGTGCGTTTTAGTAAACAAAATGGCAGAGGACAAACTTAAAACATTAGAATTTATCGATGATTATCGAACATATCAAGTATTGTGGCTCCACAAGCACAAAGATTACACAAATAAAATAAAAAGAAACGACGCGTTGATTTCTCTGAGCTAAAAATATAATTATGATGTAAAAACAGTTAAAAACAAGATAAAGAGCTTGAGGTCATACTTCTCAAAGGAATATCAAAAAGTTACGATGAAAAGGAGTGGGTCCGGAACAGAAGATAATTACGAATCTTCGTGGTTTGCCTAACCGAGGCGCGTGAGGTATAGACGAGTTGCATGCGATAAGTGCACGTGTATAGACGATTAGCTGCATGGCCGAGCGCTTGACGCAAGACGAACTGAAAGTTAAAACTGAACATGAACATGAAAATGAACATGAAAGCGAACACTGGTGTAGACATATAGCTATAAGTTGACAAAGTTTTAGCGCAATCTGATGAACGTATGGGAGCGCATAAAATACGTTTTTTTAACGTGGTACAGTCACGCTGCAGCTATATTATGGTTGTAGCACGAATGGGTCGGCTCGACCGGGGTAGGACCACGCTGTCACAAAATACTAGCGTAAAATAGCAGCTTAACACTGCTGTGTTTCGTATGGTGAGTGTAGAGAACCGGAGACCCTTATTACTGGAAATGAGGCATTCCATCTTAGTCCTCACGGGTGACAACGCATCTGCGTTTTGATTCTTATTCGAGGATAAATGTAGATGTCTATGGGCCACAGCATCCACTTACTAACAGGTGGACTGTGTGCTCGTTTGTCACCCATATTCTATAAAAAAAAACGAACAAACAAATTCAAATTTTTATATATTAGATTAAATATGTTTTGTTTATATATTAACATAGACTATTTGTTTATTTTTTTATAGTATAAGGGTGACAAACGAACACACAAACTACCTGATGGTAAGGGAAGCTGTGGTCCGTAGATATCTACATTAATCTCGATTAAGAATCAAAATGCAGGTGCGTTGTCACCCATGAGGACTAAGATGGAATGCTTCGTTTCAGTAAAAGGATCTCCGTTATAGTTGTAAAAATATTATATATATCATCTTTTTACAAGTATACAATGGAATGAGCCCTAGTGGCTCAAGATGTTATAAAATTAAGAGCGAGGGTATAATATGACTCTCTTAATTTCATAATACGCATGCAACCGTAGTTCGACCTCCGCCGTCACCACTGAAATTGTTAGTTGTTATTTTCAGCTGATTTACCAGGAGCTTGTCGGTGAAGAATTTTTTTCTTCACTTACCATACGATTCAGTTATTGCGACAGCATTCATCCATACGTACGTAATATATAAAACGAATATTTCGTCCTTTACAACATAATCCAATCCGTTTCGAATCTCGGACTCATCAGAATCTAATTTGAGATTAACTTAAGATTGAGCTCAGTCCGACGCAACGATAGATTACCTAAGATAGCAGTAATAGGATGATCAGAAACACTTATTAAGTTACTAGGCTTAGATGAAGCCACAGTAGCGTAGGCACTGAATTAAGTAATTTAAGTTAATTCAAGTGATTTATGTTGAAGTAAAGTATCTTTAGGCTTACATGCACCCTGCATTAGATAAACCGTTTTGTTTAACGAAACAAATTACGCAATAGAGCTACCTTAAACGTAGCCACTTCGTTGAAATGTAAAGCCCTTATACACGATCGCTTGCTACTATTTAATCGGAATGTTTTGGTCTTAACCATTGTAATAGAATAAAATAAATTATTTTTATTCTAAATATATTACAAGAATGTGTATTGAAAGTCGTTTACGCTTTTACCACTTGTTCAGAAAATCCTGTCCTGAGAAGAATCAGCAAGAAACCTCTTTTTAACTTTATTTTACAATCAAACATAAAATTATTTAGAAAAAGCATTGTTGCGATCACCTAATTCCCAGGGGTTATTATCAAGCATCTACTCTTTAGTAGTATAATAACTCTTATTAAACAATTTTTGCATGATACACAATAATAAATACATATTATTATATTTCTGGAATTCATTGAAAGGCATTGAAAAGGTGTATGCACAAATTACTCAGCAATGTATTTCTATCCATGTTTATTATTTTATTTTAAAAATAATACTCACTCGCACTTTGCCTTCCTTATTTTTAGTAGATTTAGTAATAGACAATCTAAATCTGCGCCCTTAGAATTTTGTTTTGGTAGATTTTAGCATTTTTATTTTTTACCATATTTGACATGAAAAGACATAAAATTTACGAAAATAAAAGAGAGGTGCGTGCAGTTTTAAATAAGACGATTTCAACCTTTTTTATAAGCAGTATCTAAAACAATTGGCTCTTGCTAATCATATAGTTATATATACACATATATATATATATATTATATATAGTTCAATTCTTTCAATATTATATTTTATTTGACGCAAATAGCCAATCATACGAGTAAGTATCAGAATATATATATATATATATATATATTTTATTCGATTGTCTAATATTATTAAAAATATTTTTATTACATTTATTTTTTTAATTTAAAATATATCTGACGAATAAAAATATCCTACGATTATTATCGTATGAGTAAAAAAAAAAATTATACGATTATCGTATGAATAGACTTCCAAAAAATCTATCAAAAGCTAGCGTGTACAGTGCCTTAAACCGAGCTACCTAGCGAAAATGTCTTAGGTCAAGTTAGTGTTTCGACAACACACCATTACCATAGTCTGGAATCTTATCGCATTGTAGGGAAATAGTGTCCATTATTTCAACGTAATTATATGTTTTGGCAATGCTGTTAAAATCGATTTAAGGTCAATGACCGGTTTAAAACGCTTTTGGTAATAACTGCAATTAGTTCGCGACTTGCATGTTGATGCAATTTCGTTATTGTTCTCACTATTTTGTGTTAGCTTTGAATGCCAAGATACTATTCGTTATCTGATTTTAAAAATCTAGAAGGTTCCGTGTTCGACGCGTATGTTTTTTTTGTGTATTCACCAATTTCTTGGAAATGCCTGAACTGATTTAAATGATTCTTTTTTTAAATAGGTTATAGATACTTATGAAGTGGTTCAATGTTAATTTGAAATAAAATGAGTAAATATATGCGATGAATTTTTATGTAAAATTAAATAGGATATCCCTCAAGGATAGTAGCATATAAATTTGAAAAAAAATTAGGATAAATTTAACCTTCTTCAAAAAAAGGAGGAGGTTCTCAATTCGACTGTATTTTTTTATGTGTGTTACCACAGAACTTTTTTCTAGGTGAACCGATTTTGATGATTCTTTTTTTATTTGAAATCTGGCACTTCTCTTGTGAACCCATATAAATTTGATCAAGATCTGACTAGTAGTTTTTGAGCTATCCTTAATAATGCGTATTTAATTGACTTCGTCTACATTGATGATGTTCTCATAATTATATTGAGGTCGCTTGTACAATTTTTTTAATTTTACTACTTGTTTATTTTAACTTTAAAGACTTTACTTTAACATTGTTTAGTCTACTCATAACGGTCAAACTCAAATGATTAAACTTAAAATAAGAACAGACTTCAAATTACTAAAAAGAAAAAATAATTGCCACATAATTTAATAGCTTCTGAAGTAAGCACTAAACATAATGTATCGAATAATGAAAGCCCTGACATCAATTGTCTATTTTAAGTTAAAGTACCGATTTACAATAACAAATACGTGGCGATCGAAGCTAGACGACGTAATTTCCCCAACCTTTACCATTACAGCCCATAAAAGTCCACTGAGGAACATAGAACTCTACCATGGATTGCTTCATAGGAAGGATTTTGCCATAGTTGTTACGCTTGGCAGACGGTTTGGCAACCGCAGTTTTTTTTATTATTTTGAATTGTTATCAGAAAGATGCTGCTGCCCATCTTCTACTTAAGTTTCTCTCGGTCGCCTCCTACGACATTCACGGGACGATATGGGGTAGTAGATAAACTTACAGCACTTAATACTTAAACCCCAACCTTTAAATGAATAAAAATTTAGTAAAGAAGATGATGAAGAAGCCTTTATTATTTTTATATGTATAATTCTTCTGTCTGTGTGATCTTGTGTAATTTTTACGTGGTAGAGCCATGCTGCACCTATATTAGTAGTATAGTTGTAGTACGAATGGGTCGGCTCGACCGGGGAAGGACCACGCTCACAGAATACCAGCGTAAAATAGCAGCTTAACACTGCTGTGTTTCGTATGGTGAGTGTAGAGAACCGGATACCCTTTTACTGGAAAAGAGGCACTCCATCTTAGTCCTCACGGGTGACAACTGTTCTTTATTGAAGATAGATGTAGATGTCTATGGGTCACAGCAACCACTTACCATCAGGTGGACTGTGTGCTCGTTTGTCACCCTATCCTATAAAAAAATTAAGTCTCTAATAGAGAATGGTTTAGATTCACAATTGGACCCGGTAGGTGGCGCTGTTGTCGAGATCCATAAATCACGCGTGCGAAGCCAGGGCGGATCGGTATAATAATATAAAACCAACAGTAAATTAAATAAGCGGTGACCTTGAGACCGATGACCATTATATAAATGAGGTGAGTATGTGAACAACTCAATACCTCAATCTAGGTCGCGGTATTAGCACTGCGCGGACAAATTGCAACAGACTGACATACATACACACCGATACTAAAGATAATGGCAGCTATTAAATATTACAAGTTATTACTTTAGCACTGCTGGAGCACTGTTGTACGCGTTTGCTGAGCGCCTACACTAGACTCATTGAGTAGTTATTATCATCGAGGTGTTAATTTGTTATTATTCATTTGACAGCATTTATAACGAGATAAATGGATACTCAGATAAGATATAAAAATTACACGCAATACACTTTATACAACCAACTTCAATATAAATTATTAAGGATAACTCAAAAACTACTAGTCAGACCTTAATGAATTTGGGATTTATATGGGACCACGTGAGAAGCACCAGCTTTCAAATAAAAAAAGAATCATCGAAATCGGTTCAGGCTTCTTCGAGTAAACTGTGAACATACATACAAAAGATTTGAGAACCTCCCCTTTTTGAAGTCGGAGTCGGAAATAAACAAAACTCAATTTTAATTAAAAAAGAAAAACCAACATCAAAAACTGAAAGGAATAAAAGAAGAAAGAAAAGAAAGTAAAGGAAGAAAAGAAGTAAGAAAGGAATGCTTCGGTGGTTTGGTCATGTAGAAAGAATGAACGAGGAAAGAGTGACAAAGCAAATCTATATTGCAGATTTAAACGGTAGAGTCGGGAAGGGACGCCCTAGACGAAGGTTTATCGACCAAATTGGCGTTATATTGAAAATGGGCCAGATTAGGACCCTTCACTGACGAGTGTGTATGCGTAGATATATGGATGTAAAGGAGGCGAGAGAGGCGTGTCAGAGTCGTGCCAAATGGAAGTCCGTAGTCTCTGCCTACCCTTCTGGCGTTAGTTTTTATGTATTATGTAAAAAGTATTACCACATGTTAATTGCTGAAGTCGGTGCTAAGACTTCATAATTTCTCATCTTCTTAGTTTTATAAATTTTTGCGTTTTGGGTAGAATAAAATTATTTACCATGTAGTGGCGGTGTAAGAATATCCACTACCCCGTATCCTCCCGTTGGTGTCGTAAGAGGCGACACAGGGAAACAAATCGGGAAATGGGCTGCAGCAGCTTCCTAATAACGACTAAAAATAAACTGCGGTTATCAAGCGTAGCAACTATGGCAAATATCCCTCCTATGAGGCAATCTAATGGGGAGGCCTGTTGTAACGGTAACTAGAATAAGGAACATCACAAGTTCAAGGTACCAAATAATGTCCCCACCGAATTTCGGTCACGCTCTCCACTCGGCTTTCATACTTAAGATTTCAGTGGATAGTGTGAACTGTGAAGTAAATAGAAATATAATATCAACAATTGCGAAATATTATTACGAACAAAAAACACATAAAAACTGTGAGCACGTCCGCTGATATGGCAGTATTGCATTACTTGCTACATGTCGGAGTAGATCAGGTTGACGCAAATCTCTAAGTTGTGTATCACACGTCAGATAAAAATTTATGTCGCAATGTTTTTTGGTAGTATTTTTATAGAAATAGGGTGACAAAAGAGCATACAGTCTACCTGATGGTAAGTGGTTGCTGTGGCCCATAGACATCTACATGTATCCTCGTTTGTGAATCAAAATGCAGATGCGTTGTCAGCCTTGAGAACTAAGATGGAATGCCTCTTCTTCCAGTAAAAAGGGTCTCCGGTTCTCAACACTCACCATACGAAACACAGCAGCATTAAGCTGCTATTTTACGCTGGTATTCTGTGAGAGCGTGGTCCTTCCCCGGTCGAGCCGACCCATTCGTGCTACAACTATATTATAAATATAGCTGTAGCAAGGCTCTACCACGTAGAATAACAGGTGTATTTATTATATTACAGGTGTTATAGGTGTACGGTCCAAAACCATACATTTTACTTTACGCTGACGCGCTTGGAACCACCGCGCCGCCCCGCGAATTCCTTATTGGTCCGAGAGCTCATGACGCATTTTTCATGAAGTGTTTGATGCATCATGAAACTTTGTTGAAAAGTATCAGTCCACTCAATAAGCAGGTATATGACTGTTTGCCTGGCCTACCTGGGTACACCTGGTACTGCGCATACAGGTAAGTCGCAAAAAAAATTGCCCAAAAAAAGTGTTTGATTAAAATAATAATAATGACTATCCGTCAGCTAAGTTAATAAAGAATTAAGAAAAAAATGGCAGACACTTCTGAAGGGATTGACATAGGGGCAAACGACTCCAATGTTGTATTTTCAAAAATTCCAAAAAAAGTGTTTGATTTAATCTGCCCTTATAACTTAAATTTAATTTATTATTTTATTTATATATTTCTATATAACTTAAATTTAAAATTTAAAAAGCCCCCTAAACAAAAAAGCTGATGATCTTCAAACGGCTGAAAAGATTTTCTTGAATCATAGCTAAACGCACTCTCGATCAAGTCACCTTTCAAACAAAAAAAAAACTAATTCTAAATCGGTTCACCCGTTTAAGAGGTACGGTGCCACAGACAGACACACATAGCGGTCAAACTTATAACACCCCTATTTTTCGTTGGTGGTTAAAAAGAAGCTTTACGAGTCGCAAACTGTGGCCCCTACAATTGGTATCACAGGCACAGATCTCATCTCATGTTTAAGAGAATTTTTAGGACAGGAAAGAGTGCACCGCGCTCCAACTAATGATCTCGAAATACTTCAAATACCTCAGACCTAAGTGGAAACTTATGTCTGGGGAATTCTAAATATCTCCGCACTTAATGGATGTAGCAAGAAATTATCACTTTTTAATATAATAAGGGTGACAAACGAGCACACTGTCGACCTGAGTGGTTGCTGTCGCCCATAGGCACGTATCCTCGAGTAAGTAAAGTACCCAATAACCTAAATCTAAAATCTGTTGTTACCCCTGAGGACTAAGATAGGCTCTCCGGTTATCTACACTTACCATGATAATTGAATGAGTGAGATGATTGTGACATGTTTAAGTCCTTAGTGACTTTTATAATAGATTCCTACATATATTAAGTCCAGCGATTGCTCGCGAGTCTACTTATGTGGTTCCGACAGAATACACATATACACAGCGCTGTGGTAACTCCGTTACATCATGCTGAGTCGGTGACCTTTGTGTTGCTGCAGTCTATTTTATTTTTTAATATTCAGTTAAGTATTTTTTTTTGTAACATTGATGTTCTGCAAGTTGCAGCTACAAATTAATACGTTATTTCTTCCCATGCGATACACAGCAGAGTCATGTGCCTATTTTACTCCGCTATTCTGTGAGAGCGTGGTGCCTACCCAAGCAGCATGCAAGCTGTATACGAGTTACGAGCTGTATTGAAATTCGTTTTTATACTAGAGGATGCATTTTCTGGCTGTATAAAAGCTGTATAATCGCTTATACAGTTCTTTTAAGTAAAAAATTGGCACAAATTATGCAGATTTATGCGTTAATAGCGCTGTATAGTAGGTGTACAAGCATAAACGAGGTTATTTTGTGCAAGGAAACTATTACACTACAGATATTGTCTTATAAGTAACTTGAAAAACAAACGTTCTAAACAATCTAACAATGATATTGTTTAATGTGACTAAGAAAACACTGTCATTGTTTATGTGCGCACTTTTTCAAGTAAGTGTCACAAATGAAAATACAGCTGGTGGCCAGCTACCCGCCCAACTGGTGCCCGCGCGATCTACAGCTGTGACTAAATTGTTTTTTCTTTCTTTAAAAAAAAAAGGAAACAATTTTTGTTCTAAATTGCCAAGTTGAAGTAGTATACACAGAAGTCTTTGTCTCTAGTCTATCTATCTGCTATCCCCCTGTCTAGAGTGGCGATTAAGGCACTACCTTTAATACTCTGACCTCTAGGCCACGAGGTCACTCGCTGCTGACTGTATTTAACATAACCCTCGTAATCGTCGTTTACTATCACTTCCTGAACTCTTTAACCGTGTATTATGTCAACAAGTACTTACAATAGTAACATGGAGTTGGGTTGCACAACATCAAACTCCGTAATAATACTGAATCGTTCGCGTGCCTTTGATCAGTATTACGTGTCCGACGCTATCTGACTGAAAGTTCAAGCCGTTTTAGTCAAGATATACACAAACTACATTATGATTATATGTGCTCAGCAATCGCCTTTTCGCTTGGATACGATCTGTCTACATACGAGTATATTTGAAACCGATTTTATTTCCCATATGGTTACTTAACCCATAGTGTATCAAAAGTGAAACGCTGTTGTTAAAGCTTCTATTCAAATATAAACGCCAGAAATAACTTTAAACTTGTACGTTGTAGAGCCACGCTGCAGCTATATTATGGTTGTAGCACGAATGGATCGGCTTGACCGGGGAAGGACCACGCTCTCGCAGAATTCCAGCGTAAAATAGCAGACCAATGCTGCTGTGTTTCGTATGGTAAGTGTAGAGAACCGAAGACCCTTTTAACTGGAAACAAGGAATTCTATCTTAGTTGTCAGGGGTGACTACGCATCTGCATTTTGGTTCTTAATCGAGGATAAATGTAGATGCCTATAGGCCACAGTTACCATCAGGTAGACTGCTCGTTTATAACCCTTTATTCTAATAAAAAAAGGAACAAAACTGAGCTGAGCTATTTATTACCTTGTTCCTTTTATTTGACATGATTGAAAAAATAACTGTTTCTGAAATACGTGCCAGTCATTTAAATTTTCAAGTGGTGATAAAAATAAGTTTGATCCAAGTATTGGCTGTACACAAAAGATATTCTATTTTTACATTTTATTCTAACAAGTGTATTTTGTACTAATGTGTTGTGTTGTTTACCTTATTTGTTTTTTTTTTTCTAATAAATTATCTGTTTCATAATTGAAACAGTGCAATAAGTGCATGGGCGCGGTAATTTGACTGCGGTTGGATGTTGATGCAAGATTTTTATAGTATTTGATGCAAGAATGCATGCATGACAAAATATAGGCTATTCTTTAAACATTGAAAACAGGTGACATATCAAATAAAGACTGGGAGCCCGATGGAGATCATGGAGATGGCTTAGTAATGTCAATAGGAGACAAGACTCTCGTTTTTCATAACCATTAGTACCTTCATTAAAAAATACACATACGGAAGCTAATAGTTGTGTAATAGCACGATTTATTAATGATGATTTTGTTCGTGTTTATTATGCATACGTGTAGATGACGCTTTAATATATTATTATCGACTTGATCAATTGACAGCCTCGTTGGCCTAGTGGTCGTAAGCGTGACTGCTGATTACGGCGTCCCGGGTTCGAATCCCGGGTTGGGCCAAAATCAGTTATTAGGTTTTTCTGTCAAGAAATTCTCAGTAGTTGCCCGGAGTCAGGAAGTTTGCAGTGTTTCACCCCCGAGCCTCGGGAAGCACGTAAAGTCGTAGATCCTGCGCCTGATCTCACTCTTGTCGTGTCGGATTGCATTTCCATCGGATTGAGAGTGAGGAAATAGAGAGTGCACCTGTGCTTGCGCATACACTCTTGCGCTATAATCCTGTCCTGCGCAGATGGCAGGTCTCCGTTGAGACTGGCATTACTATCGTAACATTATTTGATATCCCTATGGTATTTCATACATATTTTGTAACTCAAATTATAAAAATACCTAATAATAATTTTTGTCTTCGTGATATCTTTACTGAGTGCTATAGTTTATGCATGCACGGACTTGTCCTTATCGAAACAATTTCTTGAGCAAATTCTCAGTTCATTGGATCATTTCTAAAAACACCAAGCGATAATCGATTGTATAACCTTATTTTAATGGGTAATTTTCAGTAACACCAGTTTTATATTCACATTTGTAATCGCTTCGTCATATGTTTTAAAAAAATAAAAAATAAAAATAAGACAAAAGTGATATTGCAAAACTTATTGAATATGCAGGAATGTTGGATTAGTCAGCATTGGTTTATGTCGTCATAAATACATGACCTGACTTCAGACGAGGTCGATTTAAAATGTGGCATTGATTATTAAATATGGTTTAAGTGTTTTTTAAAGTAACATGTAAGAAACAACCCAAAACTGGTTATGTTGTGTTAGACTAGCAAACCGCCCCGACTTCGCTTGGATAAGATCTATTATATTTAAGATAATCAAAGACCATTAATTTGTTTTGTCATTTTTTTTAAATCTTCAATTTTTCGTATAAAATTAGCCTAGATCCCTCCTGGCATTGCTCTCTCATCTGTTCGTTAAGTTAGTAACCACACAAATTTTGAAAAATAATTGTTTATGTCTTAATAGCTATGTCTACACCAGTGCGCTTTCAATTTCGCTTTCATGTTCATTGTGCATTTTAACTTTCAGTTCGTCTTGCGTCAAGCGCAGCTGTACCATAAGACGCATGCAGCTTATCGTCTACACCCGTGCGCTTGTCGCATGCAACTTGTCTATACCTCACGCGCCTCGGTTAGGCAAACCACGAAGATTCGTAATTATCTTCTGTTCCGGACCCACTCCCTTTCATCGTAACTTTTTGATATTCCTTTGAGAAGTATGACCTCAAGCTCTTTATGTTGTTTTTAACCGTTTTTACATCATAATTATATTTTTGGCTCAGAGAAATCAACGCGTCGTTTCTTTTTATTTTATTTTTGTAATCTTCGTGCTTGTGGTGCCACAATACTTAATATGTTCGATAATCATCGATAAATTCTAATGTTTTAACTTTGTCTTCCATTTTGTTTACTAAAACGCACAAAATGCGAACCCACCGGTGACGGATCAGCTTTCGCTAGAGGCATGCGCTGTTGTCGAACTAGTTTTAGCGCATGCGCTATTGCATGCGCTATAGTTGCTCAGGCATGCGTTAGAGGAAGACGCAAGATGAACAGGAAAGCGCACAGGTGTAGACATACCTTATAGCATGTAAACAACCCCCTGAACTTAATAGAGGCCAGTTATTTCAATATTACAGACATACATTTCAATTTTATTTATATCTATAGATTATTCTACTACTCAACTTATTTTTAAGTAATTAATTGTTTTATGTTTTTTAATAGGTATAAGTTACAAGCGTCGTGTAATCTCGCCTCTCTTTCTTTTATATACAATCCGACATTATACAACTCATTGGCTGTTGTCGGTGGACAGTTTTACATATTACAAAATTATTTCATCGTTATGTAAAATCTTAAAGTACCCGCGTCTTCCTTTCAATGGGAATGTTCTCCGCATTACAATACTTAATTGACCCTATCATATTTCAAAGTATGCGTATATCATTACCGTAAAATATATTCCCTACACCGACTGTTGCAATAAAATTTGTATCGGTAGATCATAATCGTACCTATTCAGGCATTATTCCGTTTCTTTAAAGTCCATAATTGCCTGTGAGGATCGAAGAAACACAAGCAAATCATTGTCTCCCACACATAACCATACGTGTTGTCCCCGTAAAGGGATAGCAGGTTAATGGTATTACCAATTGAAGAAGTCATGACGAAGCCACAATTCGCGATAAATTCACCAACAAACTGCCAAGTAAATATTTCGCAAGGAACAAGAAATTGAAACTACAGACCGGGAAAATAAGCTTTCCGATAAGGGCTATTTTATTTGACAGTATTAAATGCCTAAGACGATTACATTTCGCTAAGAACCTTGCGACAGGCAGTGAGAGAACAATAAAGTAGCTTTCACACAAACGTGCGTTAGGTGTTTTAAAGCAATTTATAAAACTATATTTATAATATAATATGTAATATATGGGGTTATTTTGTAATAACCGGCCAAATTTGCAGAGAAGGTACAGAATAAGTAACATAGCCAAATGGCGAAGAAAACTTAATTAAAAAAATCTCAAACGTTTTGTCCTTTTTATCTCTTGAATTCAAAATGCGCGGTAATGCATTATTTTAACTGATTTCCTACTATTTTACTACGCACACACATTCGTAAGGGTCGATCGGTCGGCGAAGACGTGAATTGAATCACACACTGAGGAGCGCGCGTATGCGTAGTTGTTGCCCATAAATCACATTCAATTTGGGATAATTTCAAATAAAAGTAGAAGCCTTATTTACTCGTGTTTTCAAAAACTGCAATAACGGTATACCATTATTTATATATTCGAACTTAAGTTTAAAATTTTACTACTCTTTGAAAAATAACCCTGTATATGGAAGTGCCTGAATGTATTGATGAATTAAATCCCAGGCTGCAGAAGCTATTATGTGGAAATGATTTTTTATTCTAGTTTTGTTAGCGTTTTGTGCTTTTTATTACAACAACTACAATCTCGTCCGAATAATTACTTTATGGTCCTTATCCCCTATTTTTCCGTCCTTAGGTATGAAATATTTTCTTCGAATTTACTACCCGTTTAGCCGCCGATCCGTTTTCAGTAAATCGGTGAACATAGATAAATAATTAAACTTAAATTAAAAGCAAAACCGACTTCAAAAATTGAAAATAATAATTTGTAGACTTTTTTATTAATTAAATGTTTAATTATTTTACCCTTTTGAGTGGCCCAAAGAATATCACTGGTTCAAGGTAACAACTGGAATATTGTTTAAATAGCTACATTAAAAACTTTATTTCCATATTTTCCAATCT
Source organism: Parnassius orleans (assembly GCA_029286625.1). Lineage (NCBI taxonomy): Eukaryota > Metazoa > Arthropoda > Insecta > Lepidoptera > Papilionidae > Parnassius > Parnassius orleans. Next base: position 9,532,635 of record JAGSMP010000009.1, read on the forward strand.
TTTCTTTAGTTTAAGAATAATTAGTTAAGTGGAAGTATAGCCTATTTAATAAAAAAATCATATAAATTGGTTCAGCCGTTTCGAAAAATCGGTGAACAAAAATGAAAAAAAATCGTTTCTAATGTTAAACCTTCTCGTCCCGGCTAAGAACAAAGAACCTGACTTCAGTGATCTAACGAATATAAGTTAGATAATAAATTTTGATATAATATGTGAAATTTATTCATATATTATATCTCTCATGTGAGAGATAGAGACAAGGTCAAGATTCTAGACCGCTTTTTAATTCTTATCAGGTGCCAGGGTATTAATTGAACAGAAATAACACGCTCCAATGAGGTTATCTAAGGTCAAGACGATAAAAGAAATGGAAATGACAATTTATCGAATACATTAAATTAATAAACAAATTTTAGATAGTAAGTAATTGATATTAAAATTTAAAAAAATTGTTTATTTTTTAAAAATAATTACTTCCGTAGTTTAACAAACCCATTATGATGAAAATCACAAATCAGTGACGCGTCCCAAACTCGTGCAACACATAAATACATGGCTTTTGTTGTTTATGGTCATGCTCTGATAATTAACTCCACACCATAGAATATGGTCAGACGTAGTGTGACGGACGAGAGGCAGTAAACCCCGCAAGCGTTCGCAACAAAAGTTAACGTTGTCTATGTCTGTGCTGTGGTTAGATCAAATCAATTCAGCTGAGTCAGTTGACAACATAAGTATTGGCTTAAGGCTGTTCAAATATAGTTTTATAATTTCTAACTGTTTACACTTTTATATTGATTTCAACATGAACAATTTAGTAACCAAAGGTTTGGTCCCAGAAAATATGCAGACCTCTCTATCAAAATGTTTAAAAATTTTATTAAGGATTTTTTTTTTAATAAGAAGTGTTATTATATTACTAAAGAGTACATGATTGATAATAATAACCCCTGGGAATGAGATGATTTACGTAATAAATTCTATAAAATATTATATTCTAAATTAATGTTTTAAAAAGTCCTGCTGGGTTTCTTGCTGGTCCTTCCCAGTACAAAGGATTTTTTCCGAACCAGTAGTAGAACTTAAATGACTTTCAATACCTATATTCCATTCTATTCTATTTATTGTTTAAAAAATATCATTTCAGTTTTCTAATAATAAATTTAAACAAAGAAAGTATAGAAGAGACAATAAAGATTCAATAACTTGGTAACTGGTACCTATGGGCTTCATTGTCCACTTACGGTCAGGTGTATTGTATGTACTTTGTCACCTTTATTCTTATTCCGTGACCTTCACGCTGCTAACTGTCGTCGGTTTGGCTCTTCCACGTCTGGCGTAGAGGAGATGATTATAGTCTCTTCTTACGACACCCACGGGACAAAATGTGGTAGTTGATTTTATTACGCCACAACCATATGTGGATCACCATTGTTAGTAGTTACGCGCCACATTATAAATATAAATAAGTATATTGTTTTCTACAGTTCGCAAGTGGTCATCGAAATCATCACCATATTCGACGGTGCTTTTCTAAGTTGAACCTATTCACAACCTTTTTCAGCACCACAATGTGCTAATGATCACAATCAACCAAGATTGCAGCAGTAGCGCAACACCAATTACGAAAATCACCCATATTTGACACAGCGAGATCAATTTACCACAGGGCTCTGTTAAAACCAACTTAATTTCTACTATCGATATCTATCCATTAATCGAGATCCTTATTACAGTGACATAAAGTCTATTTTAGAGTGATATAAATAGGTATGATACGTCTAGCTTAATTTACTACGCTTGACAGCCTGTAATCATGATGCATTGTGTACTGGTAACTTACAATTTTAATCCCACAAAAAATCCCGGACGGTCCGTTATGAAACGGCTACTATAATGACTAGGCGAGCATAGGTTGTGTGGCAGTCGTGTTTCCTAAGTCCGAATTTATTTGGGCTACCCATAATTATGCTGATTCTCTTAACGCAACATTGTCTCACAATTCGTTTATTGTTTCATGGAAATTTATCACCTGTTAACAAGATCTACGTATTTTTATCATTTAATCGCTTTTTTTAATGCTAGATTTATATGTGGTTGTAGCACGAATGGGTCGGCTCAATCGTTGTAAGACCACGCTGTCATAGAATACCGGCGTAAAATAGCAGCTTAATGCTACTATAATTCGTATGGTGAGTGTAGAGAACCGGAGACCCTTTTCAGTGGAAACGAGGCATTCCATCTTAGTCCTTAGGGTTGACAACGCATCTGCAATTTGATTATCAATCGAGGATAGATGTTGTGATGTCTATGGGTCACAGCATCCACTTACCATCAGGACTGTGCTCGTGTCACCCTTATTCTATAAAAAGATATTTACGTCTTCATTAGCCTGTATTCTTTCATACAGTTACATCCTTTTTGGGACACAAAGTGTAAAATAACCTCGCTTCTGTCACCGTAAGTGCATGTTTTAGTGAGTTGAAAGAGCTTACGAAATTACAGTTCCAATAATTTAACTGCAATATTTGAAATTTATTCATTTTGATATATCATCAATTATAATCATTTTGTATTTGATTAACTTAATATTTATAGAGACTATCGGTCCGTGTGGTCCACGTGCGTTGAATTTCTTAAAGGAACTCCATCCGCGGCTGGTCGTTGCTGCTGGTGATAAGAGGGCTGGCTCTTTTCTCGCTCAAAGGCTAAATATAGTCATTCAGCGGGGAAACGCAGCCAGCGTTCTTGGCACGATACCGCGTGGAGTAGGACTGTTTGATAATTAAATTACTAGTTTTATTTATTTTTTATTATAGTTTTTAATATTGTTTATAATAAAATATTGTATATTATGTTATATTTATTTATTCAATAATTCTATCATCCTGGGAATAAGACATAGAATATCTAATAGTGGGGGGGGGCAGATTTATCGTGTACCCACATTGTCCCGTGGGTGTCGTAAGAGGCGACAGAGGGAAATTGAAACAAGTGATGGGCAGCCACATTTTCCTGATAAGAACTTAAAATAATAAAAAAACTACGGTCGCCAACCCGCTTGCCAGGCGTGGCAACTATGGAAGGTAATCCCCCCTGTGAGGCAATCTATGGGGGAGGACTATGTTCAGCAGTGGACTTAATAGGCTGTAACGGTTACGGTAGGGGCAGATCAGTGGACACTTCCTTACACTAAAACCTCAGAAATTAGAGGAAGTTTGTACTATGCTGATCGGTATCAAAAACTTGGTTAGCATTGTCTTAGTCATCGGCAATCCATTTAACTAGTGTTTAGTTATTAATGTACACCGCATTTCTTCATCTACCGACAGTCCAATCAGTTTTTGTATTGTACCTGTCGAAGTACTCCACTTAAGGTCATACGTAACACGTTACGTAATTTCCGTTTCTTTAACGCGTTTTGTATGTACTCGCAAAACAGCATTAAACCATGAAATATTCAACAAAGCGGCGCTTTGAGCGGTTTCGTATTCAGGCTGCGTTTTTGTATCACACCACCAGATGTCGCAAGCAATGGCAAAACGCCCGCGACTGACATAATCCGTTCATGAGCTAGTTCTGCGGACCTCGTCACTATCCGATGTTTATCTCAGTCGTGAACTATAAAGTTTATTTTAACTCGCGCGCGGTCTTATCAAAGCTTATGCTTATATGTCTCTAAATTAGACCTTAAACATGAATGATCGAAGTTAATTTTTTGATGTATGCGCGTTTTTTGTTTGACTTGTAAGCCAAATATCTCATCCAAAAACAAAGTTGCTTATCCGCGTCTGTCGATCGAAACATTAAAACCACTTGACGTATAATATTTAGTTGCGATTTCACCATCATTTAAAAAACTTTTAGAGGAAAGTTTTCTTGTATAAAACATGAATATTGTATTTGGATAGCAGAAAAATCTTGAGCTTTATTAATGAAGTCGTGTCTATTTATGACACCATCACGGTTGTGAAACGCAGCGATGTGACGCCGGGACGATTTGCTAAGTAATTACCATAAAGCATGTCTGCAGCAAAAAAAAACTTGAGGAAAGTAGCATATAAACAAGTAAAGACAGTAGAAAATACTGATCGTAAAAATATTACACCACACTGGTGTATCGAAACCGTGTGAACCTGGGGCGCTGTGTTTTTGTACATAGTTACAGGTTTAATACGTCACACACACATAGGCCTCCTCTAATTTAGTGTGGTAGAGTAGTAAGTCATTCGCGCAGTTCCAGTACGTATAAGCGGATTATAATAACAAAAAAATATAATTTAAACATTCAAAACTATACTTCAATATAATATACTGATAACAGCCATACTTTTAATGTAAATTATGTTCAAAAAATAAAAATAATTTTTCTGTAGATGTTTGTCGTTTCTTTTTTGTGTTTGTTTTTCAATACAAAATAATTCCTAATACTGAGTGTCCTAAGAGGACTGTGGGAAAGACCAGAAAGATCTCATAGTCACCGATAGGTGATAGATAGCGATCTACTATCTCGTAGCAGCTGCAGCTATATTGATTGGAGCACGAATTGGTCGGATCGACCGGGGAACGACCACGCTCTTACAGTATACCAGCGTAAAATAGCAGCTTAATGCTGCTATGTTTCGTATGGTGCGTAAAGGCAAGCGGAGACTCTTTTACTGGAAACGACGCATTCCATCTGGCGTTTGTGGTTATTCCTTCCGACAGTGGTAGAGGCCCATATCCAGCTGTAAAATGAAAAAGGAGGTTTTGTGTTAGCGTGTGCTTTGGTGGCATTATAATATCTCCTGTGCAGTCGAAACTTCCACCAGTATTGAAATTGTCACCTTGGTTGAAATTAAAGAAAGTAAAAAAAATATCAATTTTAATGAAGTCAAATGCCATTTTTTAATTAAATTTACGCTTGTTTGAAGCTTATATCAACCTCAAAGTCTATACTGGTTCGCAAAAACTAGTCTTCAGAGAAGAACCGGCAACAGACTTGAGCAGGGCATTTGAAAGTGCGAAAAAAACCACTAATAATAATTTAATATCGCTCACTGCGTTCTATATTTAGAATATAGTTCAAAATAATCTGGTAAAGGATTTAATAGGTCAATTGACGCAGCGGTCACAGCAGTTCAGTAGTATTTAGTCGTATCAACTAGTTGTCCTAATTTGCGAAATCATTAATACCCTCGACCAATTGTATCAATTTCCATAATATTAGAAATAGGCTAATGCGACATGTTTAGGATGTGTGCTTACAGACTGATATTGGTCAAATGTATTGTGCGTCATGGATTATTTGGTATCACAATATCAACGCAATGTTTCGAAAAAATATTATGACGAACTTGCATTAGTACAACGAAGCAAACGGTGTGAAAAGAAGCCGAGGTGATCTCTACATCTCTATGTCAATTTGACTCTACTCACGAAAAAAATTCGAAAACACGAAGAAAAAAGAAAACTTTGGAAAGATTTACTATGATATTCTACTCCAGATGTAAAGAACCTTAATATAATAAAGTAACAACAATATACATGCGCTTAATCTTAGCGCTAAATATTACATAAGACGATCATCACAAATTGAAATATTAATCTGAATTAGACTTAGATTAAGACTGAGACTTCACAGAATAAAATCAGAATTAAGTTAATTTTTAGCGAGATGTGGGTATCAATAAAATAGCAATTTTAGTAAAAATCAACATTTATTAAACGTAACAAAATATTTAATTCGTTAATTCGTTCGGTAAAGCAGTGGTGTAAAAAGCATGTTGCTGCACTATAAGACGTTTAGTTTATATCGAATTTTTATAGATAGAGTCGACAACCGAAATAAAACCGCTTGCAAGCACGTCTTAAGGACTCTGCCCCTGCAATTGACTAACTGAACTGACAGAGACACAGTCAAAATACATCACGATCTCATAAACAAACTTCACAAAATAACAATATGGCGACTAACGTTGTTATTGTGTACTCAGTAAGTTACGTACGAGTATCAAGTTATAACTCATTTAACAGACGGCGCCGTAAATGACAGAATGCGAAACGCTAATAAAACATAATATGACCTTTTGAAAATAAAAAAAATATTACAATAAGATTTCGACAAGCATGTTTCGAGTCTTGATCCGAAATTTCCGAGTCCTGAGACAATTTTATTTAGAAGTCCCGGGACTTCGAGACACGAGATGTCCGGGGACCCAAACTCTCATCTGAATGTTGATGGAGCCGATGATAGTAAATTAAAATTTTAAATGTAATATAATTTTAACGATTAACTTTAATTCTTACCGAGATTTTTTTTAAATAATATAAATTAAAACTCTTTTACTGCAATGATTTAATTTTTATTGCCAAGATTTAATCTTTTGTAAATCGTTTCCATGTGGACGGTGCTTAACACATAACGAAGTCTCGGCTCCAGTTCATTAAGGTCCATTGTCCATGGCTATTTATTGTGCCTCTCCATAACATTGTTTGGATTTGCTTTATTGTGCTTTATTGTTTGAACCCGCGCTGATTGCTAATTTGAGATTCGAATTGGCTCCAAGCTATTACTCCTCGCCTTCTTCAGTCTATCTACATAATATGTCGGTAGATGAATGTTTTCTGATAAGTATGGTGAAAGTCTATTCGTAATGTAACGGTACACCATTAGTAATTATTAATGTCCTTTTGTTTGTCGATCTCAACCCTTGTTAATACTAATGAAGTGTGACGTGTCATGCACTCATTTTTTAAATTAAATACCTTTCATTTACATAATATATATCTCGTTTGAGGCGACAGAGGGAAGCTGAACCAGAAGATGGGCAGCAGCATCATTCTGATAACAGTTGCAACAACATAAAAAACTGCGGTTGCCAACCCGCTTGCTAAGTGTGGCAACTATGGTAAATATCCTCCCTATGAGGCAATCTATGGGTGAGGCCTATGTTCAGCAGTAGACTTTTGATAGGCTGTAATGGTATGGTACATAATATATATCACTGAAAGAATATCGGTCTATTTTTCTACCGACTTCAAAAAGAAGGAGGTACTCAATTCGACTGTTTTTTTAATGTGTGTTATCTCATAACTTTTTTTTGGGTGAACTGATTTCGATGATTCTTTTTTTATTTGAAAGCTGGTGCTTCTCATGTGGTCCCATATAAATTTGATCAAGGTCTGATCAATAGTTTTTGAGTTATTCTTAATATTTTATATTGAAATCGGTTGTACAAATTTTTAATTTTAAATTATATTTAATATGCATAGCAGATATTTCTATACCTTCATCGTACGTAAGCAGTTAAAATTAAATTTTCGGGTGTCTTTAAAATTTTAATTATAGTTTTATGGGATGAGTCGCTCGCGTCCGTAGGCTTCGACCACCTAACCTAGGCCCACCCTACACGTGTCCCCGGTGGTGCTAAACGAGCGACAAAGCCGAAAGGATAGACTCGGCCTCGCCGTATGGTAGCGGCGTAAAATCTACCACCTTAGACCGCACCATGAGCCAACACGTTAAAGGAATGGCCCGAGTTCCCGGCGCCCCTTTAATGGGGCAGGGTGCGAAGAATCTCCGGAGTAAAACCGGCGACGAGGTTCGCCACCCGTCACGTTCTGTCTCCCGGAGGGCGAAAAGTGGATTGCGGAGGCCCGTCTGGCTACGCTGAATGTATGGAGCAATGAATGATAAGATGGATGAAATATGCGAAATGATGAATGATAGAGGAATAGATGTGTTATGTGTAAATGAGACGAAACGAAAGGAAAGGATGCCACTGCACATGGCATGTATACCGCTTACTGGTCTGGTGTAGACGAGACCGAGCGGGCATGCCAGGAGTCGGTGTCATCCTTTCAGAAAGAATGGGTCAATGTGTGAAAGAGTATGAATGTGTAAGCCCAAGGCTGCTGTGGATACGAATGAAAGTGGGCTTAAAGAAGTTGTTTGTGCTAGGGTGTACGCCCCAGACATGTCTAAGCCCACTTATATCCGAGAGCAGTTTTGGGACATGGTAAGGATGGTGTTGATGAAATGTAAGGAAATGAAAATATCATTATGTTAGGAGATTTTAATGGAAGGGTTGGGGTGAAGAGGTCTGGTTATGAAAGGATATTAGGAATGTTTGGCGACGAAAGTGTAAATGAGAATGGTGAAGACCTCCTCGCCGTATGTGAGAAAAGAATCTTTTGTGACGAATACTTTTCGCCATAAGAGGGTTCACATGTATACATGGGAAAGAGGTAATGATAGAAGCATGATAGATTTCATAATTGTGGATGAAAGAATGCGGAGCGCAGTGGTAGATACAAGAGTTTACCGGGGATCCAACGTAGGGACGGATCATTACCTGGTCTTATGCCGAATTAATGGTCTATTCAGGCGTTGGCGGCATCGGACATCTGTGTCTACCACTGCGTTACAACGTATAAGAACAGAGAGGTTACAAGATGAAGGTGTGAAAGAGAAGTATAAATGTAGACTGAGGGAGAATATAAATGGTTTGAATGAAATATGTATGAATGATTTAGACCTGAAGACTGTATGGAATAATGTTAAGAAAGTTTTGGTGGATGCAGCCACCGAAGTATGTGATGTAAGTAAGAGAACGAATGAAAGGAAAAATAATACGTTGTGGTGGGATGATGAGATTCGGATGGAAGTTGAAGCAAAGAAGAGAGCATGGCTAGATTTACTGGCAACCAAAGCTGGTAATTCTGGCGGTATGAATGATGAGATTGAAAGAAAAAAGGCAGACTTTAGACTTATAAATAAGAGAGTAAAAGAAGTTGTTGAAAGGAAAAAGCAAGAAAGAACGGATAAGAATGATAGAAGGATATCTGATAACTTCCAGGCAAATATTAAAATGTTCTGGAAACTCGTAAGAACTGCTAGGGGAAATTCAAAACAGCCTAGAATGAATGCTATACGAGACGAGAATGGCTGTATGCTGAATGATGAAGTTTCGAATTTAAAGAGATGGAAGGAATACTTTGAAAGCGTGTTTATGAGTGAAGGGTCGTCTGAATTAAGTGAAAAAGAAATTTCGAAAGAAGTGGAGAGAGGTAGGGAGATAAGTGTAGATGAAATAATGAAAGCAATGAAAAGCATGAAAGCAGGTAAGGCAGCCGGATATGATAGAGTATCACTCGAAATGCTAAGGGATGAGAGGGAGTGGTGGCAGGCCTGCTGTACACCTTGTTTAATTTATGTTGGGAACTGAAGCGGGTACCGAAGACTGGTGCAAAGCCGTTATAGTCCCAATATATAAGGGAAAAGGGTCACAGCAGGACTGTAAAACTACCGTAGTATCAGCTTGCTTAGCATTGTGGGTAAACTGTATGCTAAGGTGTTAATTGAAAGAGTTATGGAAGAAACTGATGGAAAAATTTGGGATGTGCAAGCTGGATTTAGAAAGGGAATGGGGTGTACGGATCAAGTATTTTCCATGCGCATGATTGCGGAGAAGTTTTTGGCCAAAAACCAGAAAGTTTTTGTGCTTTCATGGACTTGGAAAGGCTTATGACAGAGTGGACAGGAATGTGTTATGGCAAACACTTAACTCATTTGGTTTGAGCGCTGGTTTGATACAGGCATTGAAATCTCTTTATAGGGACTCTAGTGCTTGTGTCAGGATCAACGCGGTCTACTCGGACTGGTTTGGCATCCAAAAAGGTGTCAGACAGGGCTGTGTAGCTTCCCCCTGGCTGTTTAACCTATTTATGGACAGTTGTTTGCAAACTTTGAAAGTTGAAGAATGTGGGTTGAGAATGGGTGAGTTAACCGTCAAATGCCTTTTGTACGCCGATGATCAAGTCATATTTGCATCGTCGGCGGCCGAGTTGCAAATGATGGTTACTTTAATGAACCGATCATTAAAAGAAAGAGGTATGAAAGTGAACGCAAGTAAGACGAAAGTGATGGTTTTGAAAGAGAAGAAAGTAAAACGTTATGTGAAATAAGAATAGAAGGAGTTGATTGAGCAAGTGGATGAGTTTGTATATTTGGGATGTTTATTTAGTAGGGATGGTAGATATGATAAGGATATAGAACGACGAGTGAACGCAGGAAATAGAGTGAATGGGGCTCTACACGCTATTGTGAAGAGTCAGAATGTCAAAAAGGCACGTTTGGCAATTCACAATGCTGTGTTAGTCCCTACTTTAATGTATGGTAGTGAAAGTTGGGTCTGGCAGAAGAAGCATGAGAGTAGAATAAATGCTGTAGAAATGCGGTCATTAAGGAGTATGCTAGGGATGAATCTGAATGACAGGGTGAGAAATAGTGTGATAAGAGAAAAGTGTGGTTTGCAAGATGACGTTGTGACCAGGATTAAGAAAGGAATGCTTCGGTGGTTTGGTCATGTAGAAAGGATGAACGAAGAAAGAGTGACAAAGCAAATTTATGCTGCAGAAGTGAACGGCAGAGTCGGAAAGGGACGCCCTAGACGAAGGTTTATCGACCAAATTGGCGATATATTGGAAATGGGCCAGATTAGGAGTACCCTTAACCGACGAGCGTGTATGCGTAGATATATGGATGTAAAGGAGGCGAGAGAGGTGTGCCAGGATCGTGCCAAGTGGAAGTCCGTAGTCTCTGCCTACCCCTCTGGGTGACAGGCGTGATTGTTTATGTATATATGTATGTTTTATATGACGTTTTATTAAAGTCAAAGAAACAACAGACCTTTATCATGTTACAACGGCATTTAGAGCTCGCTAACTTATCATAGTAGCTAATCAAACTCTTGCTGCGTTCGTCTTCCTCTACCTCATCAGCCCATAAGCAGTTAGTTGCAGGACATGAGTGTAGTAGCGAATACTCGCCATAATCGCCACACTTGGCAGGCGGTTTGACGATTACCTTTGACGCTGCTTGTCTATCCCTTTGCCTTACCTTCTCAAATGAACACTACTTAGTTTATATATTGTATATATATCATCAAAATAAATGATGTATGCAAACGAACAGCAACATGACAACAATGCGACACAGGCCGGTCTCACTGCAACGTCACCTTCCTTGCTGGCACCAAAATAATAACCACGACGGACAGAATGACGACAACAATTGAGACTCATTGAATGACCCAAGCTAGTTGTCTGCGCAGTACTTTATACTGCTTGTACGAGTGGGGGAGTTTAAACGCCTATTAGCAATCTACCCTCACTCTTAACGTAAGTCTAGTATTACTTGCCAAGTTATAAAATTTTTACCAACAAGTTAATCTTGCTACATTCTTAATCGCCCCATACGGCAATCACGGAAAATATGGTGATTGTAATTAGACCCTTTCACATCTACCGCACAGATATCCAATCTTATAAATTAAAGTTGTTCACATATGTTTACACAAGAGATTAACTAACGCGATACCTTCATGACTTCGCCGAGAACTGTGAGAACTCCCATCAGCAAAACATAATCTATTCCAAGCATCGACATGTGGAAGCACTTGTCCGCCCTTTCCCTGTAACCATTTGACTAACGTGTCGATATTAAACTGCGGATGTGCCAATACTTCATATAAATATCGATATAGTGATCATCGAGTGCGGTGGAAACTCGTATTGAATGGACATCGATTTATTTAACAAACCTAACCTTAGTTTGTATTCATTAAAATCTACATCGAGTAACAGTTTATATAATATGCAAGGAGCATTCCTGGTCAGCGCTTCTGGTATAGAACTAGTTCAGGAGAAGAAACACGCAAAATACATGACGACGCTCATGCACTTTGATCAAAGAAAATTAATTTTATTTTTAATTGAGGATAGACGTAGGTGGTGCTTGTTTAATCGTTGCTTATCTTTCTTTTTTTAATTCTTCTTTTATGTACACTAACTAGTCGCCCCGGCTTCGCACTTATGCAATGTACAGGTAGTGTTGTTATGTTTAAAAGAACACTGTTAGTTCGATTTAAAATTTGTCGTTTTTGTATTAATAGTTCATTGTTACGAAATGTGCGCTTAGCAAGAAAATATTATGTTTATTTTTTGATATTTGTTAAAACGTATTACATAATACTATGTATCATAACGTTTTTTACAAGGCTTGGAGACTTAACAGCCATAGATTAGTATAAAATATTTTTAATAGCTTTAGTAATTTTAGCTGTCAATGTCAAAAGTTTATCAAACTGCCAGTTATTACAGATTGTCTTTATATACAATGTTTACTGTTGACTTTTCACACAATACGAACCACAGAACACAATTATTCTATACGAAAAGATTTTGTCTATAGTATGTGCCAAATCGATTGAGAAAAACGGACAATGACCTTTCGGTCGTTTAACCAGGGTTACAAACCTTCAATATATAGGCATTTATATGGTACTTTCTTTATTTATAATGATTTTTTATATGATTGATATAATATATATTTATTAACTATTATTAAAAAGTTATGTGAAGATCGCTGTAGAAGAAAAATCATCTATTGTTATAAAGTACTTTATTCATTTAACAACAAAAAATTAATTTATAACATATAAAGATTCGAGTGATAACGACACCGAATAAGTACGTACTTATAAAGATAAAACTATTTTTAATATTATATAAGAACTTTATTTTATTCGGTGCAATCATCACTCGTATCTTCACTTGATGAACTATCTGTAACATTAATTATAAAGCGATCTGCAGTTTGGCAATTCTATCATCCATGCCACATTTTTTTGTTCAACCTTAAGGACATGCTGAACACAGTTTTCCATTTATCTGGCGTGATTTGAGTTAAACCATCTTTAGTAAATTTTAACATCTTTTAACTTGAAAGTTGTATTTTTTCGTGCGCCCTTTCACATCTGCCCACACAAGTTCAATGGAAAGCTCACAGTGATAAGGAGGTAACCACTGTGATGCTTTTTCGCCATCTCGTCGGTGACGTAACTTGATAGTTATCTTTAACTGCCTTTTTTTTTCCATTATGGGTCTTTGTGTCCGAGGGCACGTATGCGATCTGTTTAGATTCTAGCCATTCCTGCATATTTTGTTTCCGCCAAGACATTGTTGGTTTTTTTCTAAACGTCTGGAGTGGTAACTAGCGTTATCCATAACTATGACATCGCCGCTTTGCAGTTTTCTATTACTTTTCTAAACCAGTCCTCGAAATGAGAGCGTCCATACTCTCATGTAGTCACCAGTAGATGATGATTCAAATACCCAATCACATCCTCCAAAAGCCATTTCATTGCCAACGTACAACTATTAATCGCTTTCCTTTACCCAGAGCTTTTGCGCCAGTAGAGTAGCCTTCAACCGTGATTGACGAGAAGATTCAATTGTGGTGTCTCCCATACCTTTCCCATAGTATGACCTGCGTTAATCCATGTTTCGTCAAGGTAAAATGTTGTCCCTCGTTTCTTAATATTTGTATTTCTCTCAAATATCTGGTACGCCACAGAACTATCTCGGCGATCTATTAGACCACTTTTTCTGTTTCTCTTTATATATTTGAATTTTAAATGGCGCAACACACGTCGCAGGGAAGTTTTGTCAAGGCAACTGGTCATCTCGATTTATACTGAGCAAAATTTTGTCTAAAGTCGGTAATTCTCCTGCAAGAAAGAACTGATGCACTTTTGCTCTTATAGCCGATTTATCAAAATCGTCCAACTTGTCAATTACAGACTTTTTCTTTATTAATTATTCCTTTTTGGTATTTTAGGAATTCTATACACGCTTAATACGCGATATAGTGCTCTTGCTGACTCCTGAGATTCCGAAACCTTTTCTACCATATTAACGTTAGTTGATACACGTCTTCGGCCAGGTTTTTGACATATTTGTATACATTAATGATAATCTCTTGTTCCCCGACCGACAAAGTGGTAGGTTTTCTTTTTACTGGTGACGTTAAAGGTGCTCCAGAAGATGGGCCTGTAAATAAATGACAAAAATATACTACCATAGTACTACATCACATAAATACATATTGTTTTAGAAAATAAATACCACATGGTCACATAAAAGAGCGCTTTAAGAAATAGAAAGGCTACTCGTCGCATTTGTACCTATTTGTACGTACCTGCTACGTTTATTATGGGTCGGCGACGTCTCTTTCCACTTGATGTTGAAGGCCGGGTCCTTCACCAAATTCTCCTGAACTCATGTCGATTTAGTAACGACCGTCACAGTAAAACTAATATAACAGATTCAAAAACAAAAACTTAACGATATAACAAATTTAACAGTAAAAACTCAACTAAAACAATGCAATGAATGCTATGAATTACCTGAGACGTACACACACGCAAGCGCTATCCGAACACGAATGAAAACAAAATGGCGGACCGGCCCAAAAAGGTGACGCATCTCTGCCATTGTCACGTTTCTTTTAGAACGAACTGACGTAACGCGCGTTTTGTTTATTTTAAAGGGATGAATTTGCAAAAGCTCAATATGGTGATTATATTGCTTCAAATATTTTTTTATGAAACTGTTATTAAATGAATTGCTGCGTTACTTACCATAAATTGAAATATAAAATATAACACATTTTCGCGATGTACCGTAAGATTTTACTATGTTTATAGGAACCACAGACAATATTATGTTTATTTTTTGATATTTGTTAAAACGTATTACATAATACTATGTATCATAACGTTTTTTACAAGGCTTGGAGACTTAACAGCCATAGATTAGTTTAAAATATTTTTAATAGCTTTAGTAATTTTAGCTGTCAATGTCAAAAGTTTATCAAACTGCCAGTTATTACAGATTGTCTTTATATACAATGTTTACGGTTGACTTTTGCTACACAATACGAACCACAGAACACAATTACTCTATACGAACAGATTTTGTCTAGAAGTGACGCGCGGAAGGGCTACATTTAGCTGTCAATGAGAAAAACACTCGACGCTCAGGCCTAGCCCACAACCACAGAGTAAAGAGTAAGGACCAGAGTGTATGTTTTTTACACACATAAAAAACATACAGCCGAATTGAGTACCTCCTCTTTTTTACAGTCGGTTAAAAATTGCAATTAACACTGTCATTAGTGCCGGCGTGGATCGAAACCTGGTAGCGCGAATACTGTGAAATTTATGGATAGCGAATTGGCCCCTGAGCTACCGGGGTCTCTTTTTAATATACTTACTTTAAATTATTTATTCCTGTAACACTGTATTTTTTTATAGAATTAAGGTTACAAACGAGTACATAGTTCACCTTGTTAGTGGATACTTTAGCCCATGGATATCAACATGTATCCTCGGTTAAAAATCAAAATACAGATGCGTTGTCACCCCTGAGGACTAAGACGGAATACCTCGTTTCCAGTTTAAAGGGTCTCCGGTACTCCAGTACCTACAACAAAATAGAGTATATTTATTGATAAAATTCCAGGAGCAATTCCGCTTGCAGTGACCGCTAACCATTGTCATCTTTACTACGAATACGTACGTAACTTCAATATAAACTCACACGATCAGCGTGTAAAATCCAATTATGTGGTAACAACAGATAATGAACGATTTTTAAATCACCCTCGCAACAAGGACACGAAAGGATAGAGCCAAATATAGCGCCCTCCTAAATTCTTTTAATTCTTCGCCTTAAGAGAGTCTAGTTTTTGTGATCCCTAAATGGTAGTGGCACATGTCGTCAAGCCAGTTAAAAGTAGTGGTAGCTACTGGTATATGGATAAAAAAACTAGTTGCGTACTGAGTACAGGTTTTTGGGAAGTTACGTTGTGTGAAATAAAGATTACAATCTTAGAAACTTTTTTACGTGGTAGAGCCACGCTGCAACTATATTATGTTTGTAGCGCGAATGGGTCGGCTCGACCGGGAAAGGACCACGCTCTCACAGAATACCAGCGTAAAATAGCAGCTTAATGCTGCTGTGTTTCGTATGGTGAGTGTAGAGAACCGGAGACCCTTTTTACTGGAAACGGGGCATTCCATCTTAGTCCTCACGGGTGACAACGCATCTACATTTTGATTCTTAATTGAGGATAAATGTAGATGTCTATGGGCCACAGTGCCCACTTACCATGAGGTGGACTGTGTGCTCGTTTGTCACCCTATACTATAAAAAAAAAAGAAAAAAAGTTGTGAGCTGAAAAAATGTACGACAAATACTTCGGGTATTTTAGATATCAAAACAAAGAAAATGTATGTTGTATTATAATCGTAGTATGTATTTTGAATTTATACCTTACATAATTTAAATGGGCGAGCATCGACCTTTCTGCTTTCATGTTGAAATAATAATTAAAATTTAACTGCTCTTAACTCTTAAGAGCCGTGGTAGCTCAGATGGTTAGCGCTCGCTGTAAATTTTATAGTACGCGAGCAACCCGGGTTCGATCCCCGCCGGAACCAATGAAATTGTTAATTACAATTTTAAGTGCTGATTTACCACGCGCTCAGCGGTGAAGGAAAACATCGTGAGGAAACCTTCATGTCAGAGAAGTAAAAGAAAAAATTTCGAAGACGTGAAGTTCGCCAACACGCATTGGGGCAGCGCCGCGGACACTTCCTTACCTAAAACCTCAGAAATGAAAGGAGGCCTGTACTCAGCAGTGGGACGTATATAGGCTGTAATTTTAACTTTTTAACTGCTCTTTGACAACCGATTCTATTACTAGATTTATTAGTTTGCATCTTAATTCCTGAGATACGAATATAATTCTTACTACAGAAGTCTGCGACTCCATATTTTGCTTTACGATTGATTACAGATTTATTATTTAAAAAATAGTCCAAAAAATACAATCGCGTCGAGGATATAGTGTTAGTAGTAAAGTTATTTTCTTGATTTTTTTTATTTTATTGAGCCTTAAATATCACTAGTTTTACCCAGCAAGACTTCAATCCATTGCTATTTTAGAACTCCGATTCATGTCTTACGAAACATTTAAAATGTAATTAAGTTAAGGTGATGAAAGACGTTGGGAACAAAAAATTGAATAAGGTATTATATGTTACAAAATCGAATCCTATCCTACTAATATTATAAACGTGAAAGTTTGTGAGGATGTATGGATGTTTGTTACTCTTTCACGCAAAAACTACTAGATGGATTTTAATGAAACTTTACAATTATATAGCTCATACATCAGAATAACATATAGGCTAAAATTTATAAAGATATTGTGTAAATTGGCCAAAATATAACGAAAAATGTTAAGTAAGTCGGCAAAAACCTGTGAACCTATTTGGATGGGACTTTCACTGGCAGATAGCTGATGTTATAATGAGTAACCTAGGCTACTTTTATTTAGGGTTCCGCGCAAAATAATTCACAGCTAGTATCGTAATAATTTTGGAAAGGTTGGATACTGGATAGTTCAGAAATCTTAAGGGCACTTCAAACAACCCAAGGAGTGCATGCAATAATCTAAAATCTATCTCTTATCGATTTGAAAACACGCCAGAATCAATACAAAGGGCTCAAAAATCCTGATCTGTAACCTATCATTCGACCGCTCGATGTAAAAACATTCGCAAAAAAGAAAACATGTGGCCTCAACGACCTTTAAAATTCCAATCACTTGCACAGAAAATCCCTCCAATACAAAATACGTACAGAGGTGGAAATCCCGTGCAGCTTCAGAGTAGATAGGCTCTTTTATACGTTGCGAGGAAGAAAGGTGGGCACAAAAAGAGCATAATTGTAAAGCGGTACCCGAGCGACCTTGGTACAGTGTAGGCCACATGTAGGCTGTTGATCCTATGGAGGTACGGAGCCGGTTCTGTTTTTTGGGATCACTTCGGGTTGTTTTGATGGATTGTGTTTTTTTTCTTCTTTGAAGTTGAGGCACGGCTTGAACTACGGCCGTATTGTGGCTGAGTTCACATAACATATTTGGATTCACGTTCGTCGTAATAAACGTACGTATATAAACAAACCAATAATTGAATATTTTTTTTAAATACCTAAATTATTTTATTTTAATACATTCAATTTCATTGTTATAGGCGCCAGCGGGGATCAAACTCACTTGCTCGCGTACTGTGATTTTTTTTAATTTATAGAATAAGGGTGGCAAACAAGCACACAGTCCACCTGGTGGTAAGTGGATGTTTTGGGCTGTGGCCCATAAAAATTTACATTTATCTTTGATTAACATACGAAACACAGCAGCATTAATATATGCTGGTATTTTGTGAGAGTGTGGTCCTCCCCGGTCGAGTCGACCTATTCGTGCTACAACCATAGATAATATAGCTGCAGCGTACCTCTACCACGTAAAAATCCACGGCGAGCGCTTAACTCCGGAATTACGACAGCTAGTTTATTTAAAAAAATACTTTATTAAAAAGTAGAAGCCGATTATAGACAACCTAAAAGCATTAAAATTATTTCACATTCTTAAGTCCCTCTGTTTAAGTCTTAAAATCCCTCTTTTTTTAAGTCGGCTAAAAATATGATTTCATGTACATTGAATTACAGCAACAAACACATTGTTCGCTCTCAGAATGTTAAGATCTTGATAAGTTTTTTGTTTAAGAGATGGTTTAATACAGTAGATAACAGATTCGAATCCACGACGTATAGTTTCATCGTTTGTGTTTTATGTATACCAGTTGCTATATATATTAAAATTTCTTTGGTGTCAAACAAACCAACAATCTACCTCATACGAGTATGTCGTGTTTCTATATTTAAAAACGCTTTTTTTCTTTATCGAGCCGTTTTGCATCAAAATAAAGTGCATGAAAACCCCTTCGTTAAAACAAAAGTTTATGAATGAATAGCTTGTAATATAAATCGTTTTTACATGCACCTCCCATGTAATAATTTTTTGAAATATAAGTATCATCAGAAACTAACGTGTTAGAGTCACGCTGCAGCTATGTTATTGTAGTACATCGATCACTAATAAAAAACTTTTTATTAGTGATCGATGTTGTTGTAGCACAAATGGGTCGGCTCGACCGGTGAAGGACCAAATATAATAGCAAATATAACGTTTAACAGAAAGTAAAAACCGTCTTCATAATGCTAAAAAAGAAGTTATTTGCTACCCTTAGGGGTGGAATTTTTTCTCCAAATTTATTTGGGACCACCCTTGAAGTATAAACTATTTAATAAAAAAACAATCATCAAAATTGGTACACAATCTGCGAAGATATCGCGTAACATACATACAAAAAAAACATACACTCGAATTGATAACCTCCTCCTTTTTGAACCAGTTCTTATGCTGCTATGTTTCGTAACTGGAGACCCTTTTTACTGGAAACGATGCATTCCATCTTAGTTCTGACATGTTTTTTTTAGGCAAAAGCCCTTAATAAAATCACATAAAAATAATAGGTAAGAGGTCACAAGCTTGCCGAACACCTAGGCAGAGAAAGAGTTCTAACTTTTAGGTTGTGTAACCGAAATGATGATGTATATGTTATGGGCCAAGAGATTAATAGGGCATTATTCATAATTCACAATATGCATAAGAAGGAATACCCCATTGCTGGTATTTGATATTGCAAAGTGATTTTTCCCCTTCCTTCACATCTTTAGAAAGAAAGAAAGAATGAAATAAGTTTATTTGGTACATACATTATAACAAAGAAAATTATCGGTTTTGGTATATCATTCCAGCACTTCTTTACACTTGTTAATATCAGATTTGGTACACATATTAACTTATTGTCTTAAAAGTGATTAACATGGTCAGGTTAGGTAAGTAACGTTCCGTTAGTTCCGCCGAGAAAGATGCTCATCGCACTATTCACGTAAGTAAAACTTGTAAACAAGCCATCAGTGTTTCTTAACCCGACAACCGGTATATCACCCAACAGCTTACTGAAATTAATTCCGTATTCCAATTAAGGGCCACAAAATCGAAAGTTGTCACAAATACGGCCTCTATCTCATCGCTTATTTAAATAATATGTCTTAAGTTTCTTTTTATGGAGCGTGCCGAGGTATCGCGCGACCGTGAAGATACTGATGGATGTGCAACAAGCGAAAGTGGTTTTTTTTTATAAAATTGAAGTGACAAACGAACTTGCTGCTCACCTGGTGATAAGTGGCTACTGCAGTCCATGGACACCTGCAGCCAATTTCAAACAAAGAAGGCGACGATACGTTGCTACCTCCGAGGACTAAGATGGAATGCCTCATAACTTGTAATTAAACTGGTGCCTACAAACCGGAACACAGCAGTGCAAGCACTGCTATATGGTGGCAGAAATAGGTGTACATACCGAGATGGGTTCCTTAGCAGAGAAGAAGTCCTACCATCGATTGAGAGGAGTCCTATCACCTAGTAAAAGGACTTTCCTTCTAGTTTAGGATCCCTGCTACTACTGCTTGCGACGCCGTTTTCTGTTCTGATCTATACATGGTTATGACTACTTGGGTCAAATTGTTGAAGATCACGAGATTAAGTCATATCAGCCAAATAGCTCGAATGCTGTGTAGTGGCGGTATATCCACTACTCCATTTGATCTCGTAGGTGTCGTAAGAGGCGACAAAGGAAACTGAAACAGTAGATGGACATAATTATCTTCCAGATAACAACTCAAATTTATAAAAGAACTGAGGTTGCCAACCCGCCTGCCAATTGCAAAATCCACCCTGTGAGGTAGTCTCTCAGGAGGAGGCCTATGTTCAGCAGTGGACTTTAATAGGCTTTATTTGCTATACAGGATGGTACATTAAAAACCAGATAAAACATACCATTTTAATTTCTTAACTCTTTTATGTAGCATTTGTACAAAAAAAATTAAGCCTAATTAAATTAAGGCGGTCTGGATTCGAAACCAGGACAAACAAGACTCAGTAATGACGCTGCGATGCGTCTGTATAAGTCACGAAATAACCAAACTTAAAGTCCTTTTGTAGGTACTGTTCGTAGGCATCTATAGCCCGCGCGCAAAATAAATAAATAACTTCGCGAGATGTACAGTCGCCGCTTTATAAAGCCGTAAATGGATTTTGATTTGTGAAAAGAATATATATTTTTGAAATGAAAACTGCTTTAGAATCATATGTTTTTAAACTCGATGAAACGAAAAAGCGACACTAAAAGAGACAAACATATACATCTATAGGATTTAGCCTGCGAGAGAATGAAATAGAATACAGTACACATATAATATATATTTGTGTTATATGTATGTGTGTATATAGTATGTATTTATATATGTGTGTGTATGTGCTTATGAATGTATAATTCGTCGTTGACGCCGCAAAGGGCAAACCTCAATTTTTCAAAAAATTACAGGAGAGCAACAAAACATTTATTATTCCCGGATTACTAGCTTTTTTTCATCAGAAAATTAAATATATTAGACTTAATAAGGAAAACTACAAATAAGATTAACGCCCCTTTGCGGCGTTAGCGACGAATTGTATAAGTAATATATATATATTCTTTGTTGATTTTCATATAGTTATTTTGTTGATCCTTATATCTTTCTCTTTCAAATCATATGTTTTCTAAAGTAGTGTTCTCTGCTTACTTATAGGTTGTCTGGTAGAGAACGCCTTAAGGCGTTCATTGCGCCTTTGTACATTTTAGTACAAAAAGTTTAAATAAATAAATTATGCATGTGATCTATGAACAGGAAGGATTAAGGACGAAATTTGTTGATTGGAAAATATTTAAGTACTTACGATGATGAAATTGAAAACTTCGAGTATGTATAAAATATGTAATATAATATATTATGTAAAATAAAATGTAAAATAATTTTAACTTGGTAACAATATTATTATATATAATAAATAAACCCTACAGTTATCCTACTCCAGATACTCTGCATCCGTCTCATTCTCTCGAAGTTTAGTTTTCTGAAGGTTTCAGTTCTACCGCGTGAACTGTACACATGTTTTTATTTATAATAAATTTTAAATTATTCTACTTCATCTTTTTCTTTGAATCCAAAAAACGGTAGTTATATATGTAAAATTCATTTAAAATAGAATGACTGGGAGTAGGTGGTCTTGAAGGAGTGCTTTTTAAAATAGGTTTTATCATCATCGTCGTCGTTACAGCCCCTCATAAGTTCACTGCTGAACACTCCATCCATCGTCTTCCTGCATCTATTACTAGGTCGTCACTCCATCTAGTGGAGGAGAGCTCTACACTGCTTTTTTTTTTTTTTTTTTTTTTATAGGATAGGGTGACAAACGAGCACACAGTCCACCTGATGGTAAGTGGTTGCTGTGACCCATAGACATCTACATTTATCTTCAATAAAGAATCAAAATGCAGATGCGTCGTCACCCGTGAGGACTAAGATGGAATGCCTCTTTCCAGTAAAATGGGT
This sequence comes from Parnassius orleans, assembly GCA_029286625.1. Taxonomy (NCBI): domain Eukaryota; kingdom Metazoa; phylum Arthropoda; class Insecta; order Lepidoptera; family Papilionidae; genus Parnassius; species Parnassius orleans. The sequence continues at coordinate 9,554,868 of JAGSMP010000009.1, forward strand.
CTCCGGTTCTACACTCACCATACGAAACACAGCAGTGTCAAGCTGCCATTTTACGCTGGTATTCTGTGAGGCGTGGTCCTTCCCCGGTCGAGCCGACCCATTCGTGCTACAACTATACTACTAATATAGCTGCAGCATGGCTCTACCACGTACATGCTTGCCGGTACGAGGCTGCGACTCGAGAACCTTCCTACCCCATCGGTTGGCGGTTCTTTGAGCTATATGGCCCGGCCCATTGCGATTTAGTTTATTGATCCATTGTGCTACGTCGGTTACTTTGGTTCAACAGCGGAAATCTCCATTGCGAAGTTTATCACGCAGAGAAACCCCGAGCGTAGCGCTTTCCCTTTCCATAGCTCGCTGTGCGACCTTGAACTTCTTCATACGGCTAGCTGTGAAGAACCACATCTCAGATCCATATATCATTACTGGCAACACGCACCGGTTGTATAATCTTGTTTTTAAGTATAAATATTGAAAGAAAGATAAAAATAAAAACTTGAAGTATAAATGACAATAAGATGTGTGGTAATCACTCAAACACTGCCCAGCCAAATTGAGTCCGTCAATCGACCTCTCGGTCTAAGATGGACAAACCTAGACGGGTAAAATAGGTTTACCTAGCCTTAAAACCAAAATATAAAACAATCAATTCAATATCCTTAAATACATTTAAGTGTTCATAAAACTGAGATAGTGTAATAGCTTTTACGGTATTTCCACCGTCCATTCTTGTTCGCAATACGTTGTAATTACTTTACCATCAAAGATTTTTTTGCACATTAATGTCCATTACGGTTTGTTGCTGACCATCTGAAACGATAACTTCCTGTCTTTAAGACAAGTGGCATTAATGCTACCTTCGGTGAAATCCACAATTTCGTATCGACAATTGGTTATTTTTACTTGCGAATCGCTTCCTTCTGGGCTTAATTGTCAGCGGTTTATTTATTACTGTGTACAGTTTTGTATTTAATTGTAATTTGTGTAACATTATTTACACAAATTACATGTATTTTATCATTCCGTGGGTGTCGTAAGAGGCGACAGAGGGAACAAATCGGAATATGGGCAGCAGCGTCTTCCTAATAACGACTAAAAATAAAGAACTGCGGTTGACAACCCGCTTGCCAAGCGTGGCAACTATGGCAAATATCCCTCATATGAGGCAATCTATGGGGGAGGGCTATTCTCAGCAGTGGACTTTAATAGGCTGTAACTAACTAACTTGAGTAATATTCAAGTAATTTCATTGTTTTTTTATAGGATAAGGTTGACAAGCGAGCACACAGTCCACCTGTTGGTAAGTGGTTGCTGTGGCCCATCTACATCTATCCTCGTTTGCGAATCGGAATGCAGATGCGTTGTCAGCCGTGAGGACTAAGATGGAATGCCTCTTTTCCAGTAAAAAGGGTCTCCGGTTCTCTACACTCACCATAAGAAACACAGCAGCATTAAGCTGTTATTTTAAGCTGGTATTCTGTGAGAGCGTGGCCCTTCCCCGGTCGAGCCGACCCATTCGTGCTACAACTATACATTTAATATAGCTGCAGCATGGCTCCACCACGTAAACGTTGTTTTAAAAAAAAACAATTAATCATTTTTTCCGTAGTACAGCCATGGTACTGCTTATTATGGCATCACGGATGGGTTGACGCGATCGCGGAAGAGCCAAGCTCGCACAGGATACCAACGTTAAATAGCAGCACAATGCGGATGTTTCGTATGATAAATTAATATAAGTACCGTGAAACCTGGCAACTTTGCCATTTTTGGAAGGACTTAAAAGTTTAACACCAATTTTCCAAAAAAAATATGTACTGTACTGTGAGCCTGGGCGTCAATGTTAAATGTAACATTATATTCTTCATAGATTTGGTATTTTATTAATGATTTAAACAAATACTAACATTAAATAGACAAAACACTCAAAAATATAAAATGGCAAAGTTAACCTCACTTTGTGGCAAATTTGCCATCAGGGTTTATAATGAAAATAATAGGATTTGACTTCAAGATTGAAGGTAAGTTTACCTCATAATATAATACACAACACCCATTATCATTTGCTTCTTTAATAGTGTTACAAATAGCAAAGTTTACGCTTGTGGCAAAGTCACAAATCCTTGCTTACATACTTAACTTATTTTTTTTATTTATGTCTTGTCACAATAATTTCTTAAGAAAAAATCTAAAATATATCAAACACAAATACTCTCGTCTAAAATTAAAAATAAAATTGGTGCAATAATAAGCTTAAATCAATTATAGTATAGAATAAAAAAAACTTGTTAAAATAATTTTTAACAAGTATTCGTTTTTTTATTAGTCATCATCACCATTTTGTGGGTATGTGTGGTATTACGGGTCGTAATAAAATGATGTCAGGTCATAATTATTGTAATCAATCTAAATATTGTTTTCCCACAATAGCAAAACATTAGTAATCATTAAAAATGCCAATTAATGTTTTGCTTAATATCAATACACTAAGTTTAAATTATGAAATAATAATAATATTATTAATGCCTGACAACGCAGTAAAAATAATATAGACTTCTCTTTTCTTTTCCTTCACTTTTAATAAAGATGAATTGATTGACGACTCATTTGGTAAAATCGGTCTAATGACAACCCTTGGTTGTAACAAAACATGGCAAAGTAACCGTCACATCATGGCATCACTAGTATGGTAATGTTACCAAGTTAGTTTTGTAGATAAATGTTAAGACCAACGTGTTAAAAACGATATATTACATTTGATAACCATTAATATTACGTTACTACAAAGATATAGAAACCTACATTCAATATTTCAAACAAAAAAATACTAAAGTTCTGGAGCACTGAACAAAGAGTTTATTTTACCGGCACAATTCCGCGTTAAAATAAAATACCAAAATTAACTCTCATGTTGCCATATCGAAAGCAATGCTGTCAATTAGTTATTGTATTTTCATCCAAAACATGGCTAATCTCGAAAAACGTTACGTTTTCCGTGTTAATCGTAATTTTGTACCAGTACACCCCTGATGGCAAAGTTAACATCCATTGGTAAAGTTGCCAGGCCTGACTGTAACAATAAATTTAAAAGAGAACCGGAGCTCCACTTTACAGCTCTTATTACTAGGTTGTGGTACTCCTTTTCTCTTGCCTATTTCTGCGGCCAAATAGCACTGATAGCACTTCTGTGATCCGGTCTGAAGGGTTTACTCGTAGATGTTTAATTATAGTCTTTGAGACATTTCATTTAGTTCTCAGAGGGGACATCACATCTGTTGCCTTCTTTATTTAAAGTTGGCTGCAGGTGTCCATGGACTGCAGTGGACTCTTACCATCAGTAGAACTGTAAATTCGGTTATCACTTCAGTTTTATGAAAAAAAAATTACTGATAAGTGATAACAAGGCGTTCTACAGTTCTCAGGGGCGATGAGGCATCTGTACTGTGATGCTTAATCGCAGCTGTGATGTTTTTGGGTCTTAGCATCCATTTACTATCGGATGGACTGTATGCTTGCTTCATCATCATCATCATTATCATTACAGTTACTTGTCTGTCCAGCCCAAAATATGCTTTACTGTACTGTTATTATACTTACAAGACATTTTTTTTAAATCGTTATCTCCACAAGGATTTTTCCTGTATCTTTACCTACATACATAAATTGCAAGAGACAAACATACAGACCCGGAACAATCATTTTTAGGCCTTACAAATCCTTGTTCCGTGCGGGATTCGAACCCGCGGCCCTTAGCGCTGCAACTCATTGCTAAGCCACCGCGCCACGGAGCCGTCTTCGTAATACGAGTGTGTGCATTAAATGTGGCCTATGCTTAAACTTTCTTACACTTCATATTTAATTTAATCAGCAAGCCCATTAACGAAGCTATAAAGAGCGCGTATTCTGATTGGTAGAGCCAGATAGCTCAGAGGCTTGGTACTCGGCTTAAAGATTATTGTACATGAGCAAGTTATGTTTGAAAACAAGACTGAAAAACCAGTGCGTGTTGCCAGTGATAACTCATGGAACTGCGACGTGGTCCCTGCTCGGGGATTCTCTGCGTGGTAGACTTAAAAATGAGGATATCCGCAGTAAAACCAGAGTTACCGACAAACCGTTTTTTGTCGGTTACTCTGGTTTTTTGTCGGTTACAATGGGCTGGACAACCGATGGGGTAGAACGACAACTGATGGGGTAGAAAGGTTTTCGAGTGGCAGCCTCGTACCGGTTAGGCGAAGTGTAGGGCGACACCCCACTAGATGGAGTGACAATCAGGTAAGAGATGCAGGAAGTCTATGGATGCAGGTGGCTCGGGACAGTGCTTTGTGGCATTCCTTGGGGGAGGCCTATGTTCAGCAGTCTTGTGAAGAGCTGTAATGGTGATGATGATGATGATGAGCCTAAGTTTGATTCCTCGTGACAAAATTACTAAAAGTTGTGTCCATTCATCTATCTCTCCGTTACAGCCTATAAGTCTACTGCTGAACATAGGTCCCCCATAGATTGCCTCATAGAGAAAATTATGCCATAGCTGCCGCGCTTGGCAGGCGGGTTGGCAACTACAGTTTTTTTTTAAAAATAATTTTGAGTTGTTATCAGAAAGGTGCTGCTTGCCCATCCTTTTCCAGTTATCCTCTATACACGGTATCTGGTCCTCCCAACAATCGATATTAATCTTACACGATACAATCGAAGACTTATGCACAATGTAACGAAATTTTAATCTATATCCAGCGATTGTAATTTGAAATCACAATAAAACATTTTTTTTGTGGAACACACAGTCCAGATGATGGTAAGTGGATGCTGTGGCCCGTAGACATCTGCATTTATCCTCAATTAAGAAATAAAATGCAGATACGTTGTCACCCTTGAGTACTAAGATAGAATGCCTGTTTTCCAGTAAAAAGGATCTTCGGTTCTCTACACTCACCATGCAAAACACAGTAGCATTGAGTTGATATTTTAGCTGGTAATCTGTGAGAGTGTGGTCCTTCCCCGGTCGAGCCGAACCATTCGTGTTACAACGATAATATAGCATCATGGCTCTACCAGGGTAAAAATACATATTACAAGTCTTATATCAATATTTTTGTATCAATAGGAAATTGTGAACTGATTCATTAAACAGTAAGGTTTCAAGAGCATCGTTTCTGGGTCGGCTGTTATTGGGCGGGGTCGGAAACGCAGACATGAATCTCGTTTAGGATCGCCGGTTCGAGTTCCGGTGGCCGGTTTACAGTATTTCGGTGGCTACGTTATCTAGTTTATCTAAATAAGTAAACATAAACCGACTACTAAGTGCAGTTATACGTGGTAGAGCCTTGCTGCAGCGATAATAGGTTGTGGGACGAATGGTTTGGTTCAACCGGGCGAAGACCACGCTCTCAGAGACAACCAGCGTTAAATAGCAGCTTAACGCTGCTGTGTTTCGTTTGGTGAGTGTCGGGAACTGGAGACCCTTTTTACTGAATACGAGGCATTCCACGTTATTCCTCAGATGTGACAACGTATCTGCATTTTGATACTTAATTGAGGATCCACTTACCATCAGGTAGACTGTGTGCTCGTTTGTCATCCTTATTCTATAAAAAAAAGAAGCCCACTATCTTATAATAATACGCTGCAAATACAAATTGATCGTATAATTAGAATTTACTACCATAGATTTCCCTACTTCAACGGATTTAAAGTTTCAATGCGATCGTGTGACGTCATCAAGTTTTATTGACAGAAAGGCACGGCCGACATGCTTGGCGATGAAATTAATTAATACGTTAATTTAAACAACTGACTTAGCTATAGTAAAAACATGAGAAATATAATGAACTCCGAAATTACACTTGCGATTACGTTGTTCTTGACTCGTCACTGTCGGCGTTTTCTAACGGTGTTGCGTTTAACTGTAAAAGTTTTCTCCGGTTACCTCTAGCTAAATACGTGCTTTATGTTATTTTAACTCTTTGTGTTTAATTGAATCCCAGAAGTATTTATGATCGCTTGCTTACGAAGTTATTACAGAATCTGTTTGTACTAGAATAACAGTTTGCTCAATTGTGGGCTTGAGGGCTTGGATACATACCAAACCAACCGAAGGCAATATAGATTTGTAAGATTTTAAAACTCTTATTTAGATATCTTTCGGAAGATACAAGATTCTTCTTTGTTTTTCTCAATGGATTTAGTATTTAATATCTTAACATTATAATTCTGATTGGACCTTAAACACAGCAATTTTCCGTAGATTTTTTAATAGAATGGAAACCAAAGCTTGTGGTATTCTGTCTGTCTTTCTTATACTCTTCAAACTGGAGAACATTAGTTGGTGTTCTGCTGTTTCGCTGTGGAAACAGATAAGCAACTGGAAATGGTGCAAACTGAGACGGATTTAGTAAAGAACCCCACTTTTTATATATTTTTTATTATATAAGGGTGACAAACGAGCACACTGTCCACCTGATGGTAAGTGGATGCTGTGGCCCATAAACTTCTACATTTATCCTCTATTAATACTCAAAATGCAGATGCGTTGTCACCCCTTAGGACTAAGATGGAATCCCTCGTTTCCAGTGAAAAGGGTCTCCGGTTCTCTACACTCACCATACGAAACACAGCAGCATTAAGCTGCTATTTTACGCTGGTATTCTGTGAGAGCGTCGTCCTTCCCCGATCGAGCCGACAATTTCGTGCTACAACCATAATATAGCTCTGCCACATACAAACATGTATTACAGCTAAAACAAATAGACTGTAAATAGTAAACTAAAGATGATGTAAGTTTTATATGAACCGTTTAGTATTTAAAAAAGTTACCTAACGCATCCGTAAATTTTCAGTAATATGTTCAGTAATATCGTCGAAGCACCAAAACAGAACCTTCACACAATGTACCTGCTAGGCAGCTAAAACAAATTAACCGTAAACAACGTGTAACCGTAAAAACTTAGTATGGCACATGAACGTTGGACGCAATCCAAATACACGCACGTCTTAGAAATAACGGTTGTGTAATGAAGCCATGGTTGGTGTACAAAAAGACATTGCTCAGTTTTACCCACTCCTATTTATGTTTGATATCATAGAAAAAACCAACCTAGAGTTTCTTGCAAACTTTTCTCTGCAATTGTCTTCTTTTGAAATGCAGCGGGCATTTGTATTGGTAGATTTTGATGTTTGTAAGCGCGTAAACTGAAGTTCATTTCTTTGTACAAGTTAGTTACAAACGAGCACACAGTCAAATTGATGGTAATTGTAAATTAAGCTAGTTTTTTTTTTTACTTATTATACGCCAGTGCTTGACTACAATCTCACCTGGTGTTAAGTGGTGATGAAGCCCCAGATGGTAAATCGCACTTTCATAGTTTTTACGGTAGAGGACTTTACAGCACACATGGTACTGGGGGTAGTTAATATACGCGATGAAATTCATAAAAACTAGTTTAATTTAAATGTATAGTGTTCGTGCAAACGTAAGAAATCATTAACTTCTACTTAATTCTGGTATTCTGTGAGCGTGCCGACCTTTGCCGTTGAGGTGAGGTATTTGCACGATATTCATATAACTGTTGCCAATTGCCATTGCTGATATGTGCATGATTTAATACAACCACTTCTGAACATAGACCGACCCCATAGATTGAAGGTAAGACTGTGGCAAAATAGAGGGAATATTGCCACAGTTGCCACGCTTGGTTAGCGATTTTTTAATTCCATTTTTATTTATTACTAGCTGTTCCCCGCGACATCGCCCGCGCGGAATTAGTTACGATTGGATTTCATGTTTTTTTTTTGCGAGGAACCCTTACTCTTTTACTAAAATAAATGTAGTCTAAGTTACTTCTTATAACACCAGCTATCTGCCTGTGAAAATCCCTTCAAAATCGGCCCAGCCGTTTCGGAGATTAGCCGAAACAAACAGACAAAATTTTTAAAAATTGTTTTTTTGTTATAAGTACCGTAAATACTTTCATATGCATTTAGTAAGAAGCTGTTATTTTGACATTACAAACAGACACTTCAATTTTATTTATTTGTATAGATTTTGAGTTATCGTAAAGTTGCTTCTGTCCGTCCGTTTGTTATAAGGAACATGCTACTGCCGACCTCCTGTTTCATTTACTTCTGTCGCCTTATACGACACTCGCGGAAACAAAAACATTTTTATATTATTAAAGCTATACAAACATAAACCGTGTTTTAGACAATATTAGAACAAAGAGATGCGCGTACAGCATCCATAAGCAAACGAATCAACATCACATCTTACATCACGCGAGCGCTTATCTCACGTTGTTTCTGTTAGGGATTAATTAGATATATAATAGATATATTCATTGCCCTAATTAACAATTCATTACATGATATTCATTTTTCTACCGACTTCAAAAAGGAGGAGGTACTCAATTCGACTGTATGTTTTTTTTATGTGTGTTACCTTAGAACTTTTTTCTAGGTGAACCGATTTTGATGATTCTTTTTTATTTGAAAGCTGGTGCTTCTCATGTGATCCCATGTAAATTTGATCAAGATCTGACCAGTAGTTTTTGAGTTATCCTTAATAATGCGTATTTAATTGACTTAGAATACATTGCATTTTATTTATATTGGAGTCGGTTGTACAAAATATTTAATTTTACCACTTGTTTTGCTGGTGTACTGTCAGTGCCCTATACGTACTGTAGCTTTATTATGTTGCAGGATTTACGCAGCAGAAAATTGTAGTAATCACTTATGCTCTTATGCCCTCAAACCTCACATCTGTACTTCTTGGCTAATTATCGTATTTATAAGTAAATTAATACCTTTAAATTATTAGTCCGTCGAAAAGTGTATTAAATATGTCTAAATTGTTATACAATTAAATTCAATTATAACGTTTTGTGACCTATTACACATCCCGCCATATTTGCTCCCGTCAATCACTTGATGTTAATACGTACACCTAAACCATAATTCAATTTTAACATTCCGGGATGTAAACTAAAATTTAAACACAATGCTAATAATTCTGGTGTAAATTAATTAATGGACACAGAATTTACAATTTAATGCTGAATTTTAAAAATAATTTATATTCTCTACCTGAATGTAACTAACGAATCTGCGCGATTTCCATTACTTAGTATTTCTTATATGACCTACTTAAAGTACATGACCTATGATGCATAAAGTTGACGTGTTTAAAATGTACTCACAGATAAAACATATTCATACATAGTAGAACTTTAGACAGAACAGTAGATTCCGAGATGATCCGTCATCTCGGAAAATTCTAATGTTCTGTTATTATTTGAAATGATTTCATAGTTCATGATTTCTTATTTAAGGTATGTATTAGCTCTTAGATTATTTATTGATCTTTATGCGTAAATTTGTAATATCCGGTCCTGCAACCATCGAGCGTGGGAATTCGAAGAATAATTGACAAGTTTTTATTTAATAATTAGACCTTGATATTTGTTACTATTTTAGCTACTCTAAAAATCTAAGGAGTTTCTCAATTCGACTGTATGTTTTTAATGGTATCTTCATTAATTGTGAATCAATTTCGATGATATTTTTTTATAAAATAAGGGTGACAAACGAGCACATAGTCCACCCGATGGTAAGTGGATGCTGTGGCTCATCCACTTACCATCGCCGATGCGTTGTCACTCCTGAGGACTAACATGGAATGTCATATTCTATGAGAGCGCGGTCCTTCCCCGGTCGAGCCGATCCAATCTTGCTACAACCATAATATAGCTGCACCAAGGCTAACCAAGGCAAACCAAGACCACGTAAAAGTTAATAACTACAATTAACTAAAGATTCTCGGGTAAATCCTACTCAGGATTATGTAATCAAGTCTGGATATTTGGATATAGCCTGGTATAAATTAGATAGTTATACTTAAGAATCTGTGACAATACCCACAGTCGTCTCTTACGACATCCGTTTCGCGATTTTTCCGGACCGATACAACTTAGGGATACAACCTTCAAGAAACGAGCTTAGGTACTCCTTTTAAAAGGCCGGCACCGTACCTGCAACTCCCCTGAATTTGCATTTGTTCATGGGCGACGGTCAACATCATCGTTTACCCCCCTCTTCTAAAAAAAACACACTTGGGACAGAGCTTCCTCCTGCAATGGGCGAAGCGCATATAACCGTGGACTTTTAAGAGTTGATGATGGTGATGTCTCAAGAATATTTGTAAACTCAAAATCGGTCATGAGTCGATAAGATCGAAGGTAGCATAGATATCACAAGCATAATCCATACGCCGAAATCAACGCGCATCTTTGTTAAAAATAATGAAATTTTGGCTTCAACTGATTCGAACTTTAAACCCGAGTCCGTGATATCCAAGCCACGCAGCCTCTTCTTAAAATTGTTAATTTCTTTTTTTTTTTTAAAGAAATGAACGTTACCACTAAGATTTTCTCCTGTATCGTAAAAGCAGTTTACAAACATAAATTGCACAAGGACAGACATCCAGACCCGCAACTATTATTTTTAAGCCATACAAATACTTGTTCCGTGCGGTATTCGAACCCGCTGCCCTTAACGCCTCAACTCAATGCTAAGCCACGCGGCCGCTTCTTAAAATAGCGCATTAATTTCCAATTAGCATTCTCGCCGTTGCCGGTTCGCATATCAGTCTATGGTACTATGTAAATTATAGCAAAATTACCATATCGCAAGCACGCTCTGAATCATACGCCTCTCAGTGAGGTTGCCCGATTTCTCCCATTAGCACAGTTTATCCTTAACAATTCGTCATAAATCCACCATTGAATCTGGACCCTAATACGAATGAAATAGGCGCTCTAGTTTTTAAACAGTACTGCTACGAATTATCTCTACTCTTGAGACTTGTTGCCGCGTAGAAAGTGTTCGGTTGGGGTGACAATAATTTTACTCATAACAGAGATACACTGGGACTTATGAAGGGCGATATAGTAACGGTAAAAACAATTGCCTTGGGGTAGAGCCTCCATTTCTGCCTCGTACTTGGTCTAGGTAGGTCCACCACGGTTACTAATTTTAGTTGCTAAACAGCGACTATCCACTGTTGTATTCTGATTTAAAGGTAATACATATATACCTACTTAGCTCTTTTATAGTCAAGAGTTATTGGCGCAAGTGTCCACACCATCAGGTGGAATGTTACCTGCCTTTTCACGCTATGAGAAACTACTTGCTTGAGTCTTGCAGACTTAAAATACATAAACCGCCAGTAGACAGTCTGGTTCTACGAGTATGACTACCCATCAAATTGCCAAGAGCGAAAGATGCTCCTGGCTTAAAGGAAACTTTTTTTTTTATAATGGTAAGAAGTTTCTGTAGCCCATAGACATCTATCCTCGTTTGCGAATCAAAATGCAGATGCGTTGTCAGCCGTGAACTAAGATGGGATGCCTCTTTTCCAGTAAAAAGAGTCTCCGGTTCTCTACACTCACCATACGAAACACAGCAGCATTAAGCTGGTATTCTGTGAGAGCGTGGAACTTCCCCTGTTGGGCGGACCCAGTAGTGCTACAACTATACCATTAATATAGCTGCAGCATGGCTCTACCAGGTATGAAAGTTACATATTATATTATATATATATATATATATATATCCATCAATCCATGCATCCATTACAGACTTTTAAAATTCACTACTGAACAAAGGCCTGCCCCATAGATTGCCTCATAGCGAGGATTTTGCGATAGTTGTCACGTTTGACTGACGGGTTGTCAACCACAGGACGATGTGAGGTAGTGGATATTCTTACACCGCCACTACACGGTTTATATTAGATATATAGACAAATATCTGTGTTATTCCCTAATACTGCACTGCCAAAAGATGAGAGGAGAAAATCACAATATAGTGACGGACATGTCCTGACTAGCGCCAAACGTACAGACAACCCAGTGCAATAACTTCGCTGTTCGTGCAATGTTGCTTACCGGCCTGTCCCATTGTTAGCAGGCTCACGATGTCGCAGCCCTGTAATCGGGCACGTGCTTACAAATTGCCTCCAATCTGTACTTCTGATTATTTGCTTATACCATGTTCTCATTTTGTAACATTGCTGCACTTGTATTATTACGAAAAAAAAAAAATAGGCGTGGGTCTTTTTTTTTATTTTCGTCTTTCGGTCTGTCCTCATTGCCAACATTCTATTTGGTAGGTAATTTTAAGTCCGTTTTTTTTTTAAAAATACTTTTCCATTTTAATAAAACTTCGAGGTGATTATTCAATCATCAGATCGAATCAGAATCGTCAGAGAAAAGTAATCCATCAAATAAATTAAAGTATTATATTTAATACAACTGTTATAATGAATAGAATCAGGCGTTACTTTGCGGAAATACGTTATATTAACGGTATTAAAAAATTAACCAGCTAAGATCTTCGTAACCCGCTTTTGGCTCGCCGCAGTCGCCATAGAGTCTATTTCAACTGAGGATGCCTCGTGTAGTGGCGAAACACGTGTTGTATTATCTACGGTGGTGTCTTTCCTAGTGTAGTGGTGTTGGGAGTAGTGGTGCTGGGGTTACTGGTGACGGGGATAGTGCACGCAATTGAGGGAGGGCGGGAGGTGCTCTTCAGACTAGGTAAGACATATCATTTTATTTCATTACGCGGATCTTAGCTGGTTAATTTTTGAATATCGTTAACAACTGTTATAGTTAATTTGTTCATGTTATATTCTATCATTTGGATAGCTTTTACCTGATAAACAAAAAATCAGCCCTTATCTAATCCGGTATTAATAGATAAGTATTATTAATTAACGCAGAATTCTTGGCACGATGCCACGGGGAGTAGGACTGTATGATAATCTAAGTTTTAGTTTTACTTATTTTATTATAGTTTTTTAATTATGTATATGTAGCAGCCAACTAACTTAATTAGCCTTTTACTTAACAGTATAGCCTTTTTACTAAACGGCGTCGTTCAACTAGCGGCTTGAATGATATTCAGTCGATGCGTCTAATATAACATTGCATATATCTTGTAATGTCATCGACAGTGGGTTAGGTGCCTCTAGGGTGGCCCTTGGGCCATCCTAAAGCCGCGTACATTTATATAAAATAGCACATAGCGCATGATTAGTTATAGGGTGACCATGCTATGTAATGTCTAGCCTGTTTACTGAAAGGCTAATTAACCTAGTTGACTGCAACATAATATATATTTCAATATTTCCATTAATTTTTTAATTTAATTTTAATTTCAATGAAGTCTTAAACATTTTATTCAATTGGTATAATAAAGAAATCAATCGTCAAACTTGGTGCGGTGTGGAAATCATAATTTTTTCTCGAGGTATGTGCGACCAAAAAGTGCCAAAAATTCACTAACGTACGTTTATTAACACAACACAGATAATAGATAACTCTAGGCATCCCGATACGTAGAGATATTAAGTTGAATTCGGACTCCGAAAATCTGATCACATTCTTCCAAAGAGAAGCTTCTGATTATTTGTAACAATGTATGAAATATGGGTTTAAAATTTGATTAATTATTACTTACATAACTTGGTAAGACATACAGGAAGTCGATAGATGCAGGTAGCGGACCGTGTTTTGTGGCTTTCCTTGGGGAAGGCCTATGTTTAGTAGTGGACTTTAAGAGCTGCAATGATGATGATGATAGCTTAAAACGTTTCCGTATTCTCTTCTTGATAAATATATTTAAATATTTGTTTTGTGCGTCTGAAATTTTTTTAACGAGCCATTTGACTTTTGAGAGGTGTGTTGTGTTCCTTAAAAAATGAATATTTATGTAAGAGAATGCATTCGCTTGTCGCTTTTTCATATCTGATGATATAACAAGTTAACCCAAACAAGGATTCAATTGAGAATCTAACGAGACATTTCATCTTAGTCCTCATGGGTGGCAACGCATCTGCATTTTGATTCTTAATCGAGGATTGATATAGATGTCTATGGGCCACAGCATCCCTTTACCATTAGGTGGACGGTGTGCTCGTTTGTCACCCTTATTCTATAAAAAACATGTGTGCATGTATTATGAATGTAGTGGTATATTATTTTACTTTCTTTTCACCCACTTCGGGACGTCTGAATAATAATCTGAAACTTTACATGACGATAAAATAATGTCATAACCAAACTAGAATTCTCACTAGGATAATCACAGCACATCACACTAACCATTTACTGGGTGGTAGGACTCTTTTCCAGCCTAGAAGTCCGTCTGAGTAGGTACCTCTTATCTATTTCTGCCGCCAAACAGCAGTTCTTGCTCTGCTGTGCTCCGGTCTGAAGGGTAAAGAGAGCCAGTATAATTAGCTGTGAGGCATGCCAACCTAGTCATCAGAGGTGACAACGCATATGTAGTCTTATTTGTTTGAAGTTAGCGGCAGGTGTCCAGGGACTGCAGTAACCACTTACCATCAGATTGACTGCATGTTCGCTTGTCACTTCGTTTAAAAAATATCAAAGCGTGTCGTAAGTGTTTTAAACTCTAATATAATATATTTACGTACATAACGCAAGCAAACATTTTGTTTTTAAATTGTAAAGTCACTGCGTACATTAAAACATTTTTGTAGAAACGACTCTAGAGCTCAAGATCCCTTTCTCTTTCATTGCATTTCCGTGGCCTTAATTGTTATCATTATATTTGCTTCTCGACTCAACGACTTCCAGTTTTGTTGCAATGTCATGAAATAATAACCGCAATTATTTTATATATTCATCATCATCATTGCAGCCCTTCACAAGTCCACTTGAATGTGGGCCTCACCCAAGTAATTCCACAACTAGTGCGTGTTGCCAATTGACATACTGCGACGTTGTCCTTGACTGCGGGCCGTATGAGGAAGCTCAAGGCCGCTCAGCGAATTATTGTGGGAGCTATGGTCTACGTGATAGACTTAGAAATGATATTCGCAATAAAACCACAGTAACCGACATAGCTTGGACTGTGGTTCGTTGGTGAATCGGTGGGCTACCGTATCGTGCCGTGGGAGCTAGGACACTAATCCCGCACATTATTTCTAATCTCGGTATTTGCGGGGTCGTTGATTTTCGATCCCGTTGGATTCCGAAATTTGCGAGCCGAAAAGTGTGAACCGTAAGTAACAAATTTTGATAGATGACGGACACACGACGAGAAGCAGCAGTCCGTGGACTATAAAAATAAATTATATTCAAAAATAAATTTATCAGAGGTAGTTTGAAAGTGGTCCCTGTCACGTAAAAGTTGAGAAGTGGTAGGCTAGCGTGGTATGGGCATATTATGCGATAGGAAGTAAATCATGTAACAAGAAGAATGATGGCCATGAAAGTTGATGGATATAACAATAGAGGGTGGCCTAAGTTTAAATGTCTCTATTACCAAGTTTAAATGTTTTGTTAAGCTGAAACTGTATAAAAAGGGTTATTAATTATTACAGTATAAATGAATACATGGTTGATAATAACCCCTGGGAATGAGGTGGTCGCTACCAAGCAGTTTCTAAAATAAATTTTGTACTTAAATAGTTTGTACAACGATTAATGTAAAATTTACTTCTAAAAAAAGTCCCGCTGGGTTTCTTGCTGGTCTTCCCAGGACAGTGGTTTTTTTCGAACCAGTGGTAAAGTAAAAAATGACTTTCAATATGAATTACACATGTAATCTATATTGAATAAAAAATATTCTATTCTATTCTATTCTAAGAAAAGATGGATGGAATGTATTAGGGATGAAATGCTTAAGAAAGGAGGGAGTGAAGAGATGACGGCTACTAAAGGACAACAGAAAAGGAAGACATGCTATGCCGATCCCAAATAACTTGGGATACAGGCAGGAAGAAAAAGAAGACTCTTGTAACATATTATAGATTAGGTTGATTTTCAACTGACTTCAAAAAAAGGAGTAGGTTTTCAATTCGACTGAATTTTTTTATGTGTGCTACCTCAGAACTTTTTTCTAGGTGAACCGATTTTGATGATGTTTTTTTTTTATTTGGAAGCCATATAAATTTGATCAAGATCTGACCAGTAGCTTTTGAGTTATCCTTAATAATGCGTATTTAATTGACTGACTATATTGATAATAATAATAATAATATTTATTGGGTAATAAGTACATTGTAAATTGATACAGTGTTATAGTTGAGACCTTCTTTTAAGTATTTAAAATACTTGTGCCAGAAGGCCACACGCTACCATAGCCTTATATTATAAGCTTATTACCAATAATTTATTTCTTCTTCTTAAATAATGAAAAAAATAATCTTAATAATAAATAATTTGTCATAAAGTTTTTTTTTTGTTTTTTTTTTTTGATGTTCTCATTTTATTTATATTGAAGTCGGTTGTACAATTTTTTTAATGTTACCACTTGTAAACATTGTTTTATTTAAAATGTAGAAATTAGAGTGGAATTTCATTAATTAGAATAATAAGATATTTAAATCGCGTATTGATCATTAAAATGTGTTTGAAAACCATTACGAGAGTTTGCATTCTCTGAGTCATTTATTCGACTTATTACATAGTCATTAACTAAATCATATATAATGTTTTAAAAAAAAACCTTATCATTATTTTAGTTCGTCTCCTTGTAGTTTTTTCTTCTTCCAATTTATTGTATATTATTTTTACGTTCTGTAATAATTTTAGATACAAGATACAAAGAGAAACAAAGCGCATAAAGTCGCGTGCACAATTTATTCTCAATCAATTATTGACCTCTCCCTTTTACTGCTCTCCTAAAATTAGTTCCGGCCTCTCGAAAGCAAGGGAGATACCTAACATTCGATTAAGTAAATCAATCGATAACCGTATAAATCGATTTAGCAAAAATAACAACTTCGATAGTAAACTTTTATACAGTAGAACGCATTGCGTAATGTTTTAAGAAAAAAAAAATAACGAGATATCGATTAAGAAATTTTTATCGCTCGATCCCTCCCTCCGCATCGGAACTCGGCAGTCTAGAGCGCGGCGCCCGACGCGGTGGATGTGTCGTAGAGCGGCGATAAATATAGCGTAAACACGTTACACAAAACCGAATTTAACGTTTTAAAAAGCGTGCTATTTCTTACAAATAACTTGCAGTTTTAATCGGGTAATTGTTTTTTATTGTATTTATATTTCGTTGAGATATTGTAACCGGCTTGTTCAGTGCGTGTTTCTTTAACTTAAATGTGAATGTGCGTGATATCAGATAGTTTGCGGTCTTATGATTTTAATGATAAAATAAATAAACTCCACACATAACCCCATTTGTTGAAGCCTTTTACAACATGCAGCTCTAGGTATTCGTTTAATCTCCGCGCAATCTCGTGTCAACAGTTTGTGTTGTCCTTTATCTTTGTAATAAGCGGACTTGTGACTTTATGGAAACTTGTGTAGGATGAGTTGTATTATCTTTGAGTGTATCTATCACACTATCGAACTTGTATTTTGCGTACATTGTAAGATAGGATTAAATTTAATTGCGGTTTGCATTTTTTTTTCATTATTCAAATATTAAAAAAATATTTATACTTATCTATTACTTGATGACGGGAAAACTGTTCACAGCACCGTGAGATGTTGGTTTTCGTGTAGTGGCGTTGTAAGATAATCGACAAAGGGACATAAAGCTGCAGGATCTTCCTAATGAAAACTCAAAATAAAAAAAAACTGCGGTTGCCAACACGCTATGAAGCAATCTAGGGGGAAGATCTATGTTCAGCACTAGACTTTTGATAGGCTGTTATGATAATGGTGATTATGAATGTAGAACATGTGAATCATCTTCAATAATGTTGTAAGTGTTCAATATAATAATTCGCTGTGCTTTCTTCCAGGTACGCATAAAATGGACCGCGAGGAAGGAGGTAATCAGTGAAGTGCTATAGTGTTGTGTGCGACCGTAAATAATAACGTTGGAAAACCAGTGGTGATGATGATGTGAGAGACTGGTGACAATGCCGTCGGATTGTGGTTCAGCGTGGTCGCCGCCCGCCTCCAATAGCGAGCGGCGGCTCAGCAACTCCTCAGATGGAAGCGCTTGCAGTAGTTACTCAAAAGCTGTAAGTACAAATTTATTCTAGTTTTCTTTTTTTAACTATCACAAGCCAGTGCTTGGCTAATATCCCATCTGATGGTAAGTGGTGATGCAGCCAAATATTCATTCTTGTCTTGAAGACATCCAAATTTTAATCCGATAAAAAACAGATTGCAATCTTTTTTGTATTTCATCATTAATAAAAGTAAATTAAGGAAGAAAATAGGGAAATTTTGTAAGCCTTTATCATCATCATTTACCATTACAGCCCCTCACAAGCCCACCGCTGAACATAATCCTCCCCCATGGAATGACATAAACCACGGTCCTAAGCCACCTGCATCCGTAAACTTCCTGCATCTCTTACCAGATCGACACTAACTAGTGGGTGGCCCTACAATTTGCTCACCATTACGAGGCTGCCACATCGGTTGTCGATTCTCCAAGCTATATGGCCAGCCAATTGCCACTTCAGCTTACTGATCCGTTGGACTATGTCGGTTACTTTGGTTCTGCCGCGGATATCCTCATTTCGAAGACCATCAAGCAGAGAAACTCCGAGCATATCCCTTTCCTCAACTCCATATTGCAAGCTATTGACGTTATGTAATTGTTGTTTGTTTTTATTACGAGATTTTATTAAAGTTTTAATCGTTATACTATGGATATGCGTTAAGCAATATTATCTGAGATTGCGATTACTTACAGGCAAGCAAATAAATAAATGCGGCTGTCTGACGTAGCGTGTAATTATTTGTCAATGCAATCGTCTGTATAACAGAAATTAGTAGATTATGTACTTATGAATGTAGTTGTCGACTTAGGAAAATTCTTGAACAGATATGACGTGAGTTTGTAATGAATCAAATGTTTAATCTTTGTAGTCATATATTGCTTAATCTTAATCTTGTATGTTGAAAACAACGCTGTATTTCTTGTTGTACAAGGTGCTCTGTAACTGACCTGAATAGGACAATTTTTTTTAAATATTAATTTTTATATTATTTTCGTGGTAGCTCAGATGGTTAGCGCTCGCTGTAAGTTTCACAGTACGCGAGCAACCCGGGTTCGATCCCCGCCGGCACCAATGAAATTGTTAATTGCAATTTTAAGTGCTGATTTACCACGTGCTCGGCGGTGAAGGAAAACATCGTGAGGGAAACCTGCATGTCTGAGAAATCGAAAAAAAAATATTTCGAAGACATGTGAAGTTCGCCAACACGCATTGGGGCAGCGCGGCGGATATTTCCTTGCCATAACACCCTCTCAGAAATGAGAGGAGGCCTGTGTCCAGCAGTGGGACGTATATAGGCTGTAACTTTACTACTTTTACTTATTAATTTTTAATTTATAACGAATTTGAACAGCGACGTGATGGTAAATGACGACTACTCAAACACAATATGGATTCATGAATTATTATTATTTATACACGACTCTGAGTACTAAGATAAAATGCCTGACAGACTTTAATTATACTAGATTTATAGTATTTTTTTATACTCAACCGGTACTAGATGAACTCTTAGACTGAATAGAAACAACCCTATTGTTTAGTAAACTTACTATCAATATGCATTATATATAAAACTCTTGTTCTATTATGTTCTTTATTTCTATTTGTTGTGTTAAATTAAAAATAATAATTAATTTAGTACTCTTTGGCATCTACGTATTTTTCATTTCATCTATTCATTAATCACAGCCTATAAAAGTCAACTTACCACGCTTACTTTTTTAATTTTTAGTTGCCACGCTTGGCAGGCGGGTTGGCAACCGCAGTTTTTTATTATTGTTTGTTATTATCAGGAGTATGTTGCAGTCCATCTCCTGTTTCAATTTCGACACCCACGGGACGATATGGAGTAGTAGATATTCTTAGATCGCGACTACACTGTTAAATTATTTTGATAAATAGAAACTTACACTTAAAAATATGCAACGGAATAATATTATTATTGTTTCTTTTTTACAAACAAAGCATACATAAATAGTTAAGTTTCGCCTTAAGCATCACTGCATTCGTAATTAGTCTAGATTAGTGACGGTCTACTTAAGTTTATATTCGGTTATAACGTTTCTTTTAAAAAACGACAATCTTTCGCTTCTGAAGAAAAACAGTTTTATGTTTTCACTTTTTTATTCGTCGTTGTATATTTTGTTTTTTGTAATCATATTAACAAGTGTAAGCCGTTACCTTTAAGGGACCTACGAGTACTGTTTAAATCTATATTTATTTCTTTCTATAATAGTAAATACTCTATATAAGAGCAACTTCGATGATTTTACATATAAAACTAAATGCTTATCACAGAATGAAACTTGTATATATTTGTTGTTAAATATTTTCGAATTCTTTTAAAATTGATACTATTGCTAAGGCAAAAATAAAAATAAAAACACACCCACTAAATGAGAGTAATTTTACTACATTAACGACTCTAGGATACACTTTAAAAACTCGTATTATAAGATTCATTAGTCTTATAACTCTTGCAAACCTATCGTATTCATATTTTATTTAAGTTTGAGAACTAATAGATGCAAATGGAAGCGAATGATCTAATTCACCGACCAAAATGAAGTCTAAAAGTTCTAGTTTTAATATCAATGAGATGTTAGAGTATGTATATTGTATACACATTCTTTTTCTTTATCTCCATGTAAGAAGAATTTGTCATAATTGCCACACTTGGCGGTAGATTGTCCATCGGAGTTCCAGACGTGAGAACCATCATACGTACGACCATATTGACATCTGTAATATTATACTGGATGGTATGCTGTCATCTATGGCTACGCGCGGGGTTTTTCTGTTTTTTTTCATTGCTCGTCTTTAGGGTACATAATGGAAGCAATATTTTCTCTTACGCTTTGAATATACTTTGATCGGCAATCGCTTAGGTTTTATGTGGTAGAGCCACGCTGCAGCTATATTAGTTGTAGCACGAATGGGTCGGCTCGACCGGGGAAGGACCACGCTCTCACAGAATACCTACGTAAAATAGTAACTTAATGTTGCTGTTTTGCATAGTGAGTTCAGAGAAACGGAGATCTTTTTTACTGGAAACGAGGCATTCCATCGTAGTTCTCAGGGGTGACAACGCATCTGCATTTTGATTATTGATCGAGGATAGACGTAGATATCTATTGGCCACAGCATCCATTTACCATCAGGCGGAATTCGTGATCATTTGTCACCCTTATCCTATAAAATAAAGGTAATATCTAAGAGTAATAATGATGATGGCCTCCAGACCGAATTTCGGTCACGGCGGCTAGTCTCGAGTGTGCCCAAGTGTATGCGCAAACACAGGTGCAGTCTCTATTCCCTAACTCTCATAGTCCGAAGCGACGGTAATCCGACACGACCGGAGAAGAATAGGCGCAGGACTTACGGCTTAACCTGCTTTCCTAGGCATGGGGGTGAAACTCCGCCAACTTCCTGACTCTGAGCAGCTACTGAGAATTTCTTTCAAAACCTTAACAGATCTTGGCCCGACTCGGAATTCGAACCTCATGATCAAAAACCGCGTTAAAATGACCATGAGACCAATGTGGCAGTCGCCTGCCTCGTAAAGGGCCAAGATAGACAATTATTGTTTAACTTGCGTTAAATTAACGCTTCGACCGAACGAATGCTTTCAAGAGCACAAACTTTACTACCGATACAGTTATTCACTGCTGTATATTGTTGTGCCCTACATTTTTTTTGATTTCTGGTCAATCAGGTAACTGTTTTGTATTCCGTGAGAATTAACCCATTGTTGAAATGGTCTCTTTTGTAACTCAACCTTGGGATTTATCGATTGTTTGAAAATAGTTGCAAATCGGTGACGTGTTTAGTGACAATTTACAACAGTTATAACACTTGTGATAGCTATTTTTTGTTAATTACGTTAATTTGTGTCACGTCATTGATGTTGTGCTACTTTTTTTAAATTATATTTTACGTGGCTATAGCTATATTTTTTAACACTAAATACGGACAAAACTAAATATATTAATTTTTATATGCGCAGCTCAACCCAGCATATAATAATTCCTGAAATTTATGCACATTAATGTTGCTCATTCGCAGAGTCTAAATGTAATTGCCCAGTTATTTTATATACAAAAACTATTAAATATCTTTGAATTATTATAGTTTCTACTTTTATATTTTAAAACCACATAGACCATCTGTGCAGTAGAGTCCATAAACTAATGTTTGTTTAAAAAATATCGTTCTTTTTTTGAAATTAAGGTAGTAAAGTAAGTATATTTCGCATTATGTCAATCGATGCTCACCTATTGTATAACCTAATGGGGAGGAGCAGCAAAACTACACTACTCTTCTGTATAATGAAGTCAATGCAATTTTGTAACTGTATACATTAAAAATGGCAGATTGTAAAAATGTAACTCGAACATGGTTACAAAATTTGTCATACGATGATACCGAAAAGTTGCTGACTGTTTTAAGTTAATTAATATCATAAGTAAATTAATGATAATATATTATACCGAAATTAACCCTAAATAGTTGGTATGTTATTCATTTTATATGTATAAGAAACAGAAAATGTTTGTTGGTGTATCTATTAGCACCGCCTGTTATTGTAGACTATTTTAAATTAAGACTGAATTAATTGTACAGTTTATCGAAATAAAAATTATTGTTATTATTATAATATTATGGATGTACCACGAATGGGTCGGCTCATCACGCTCTCACAGAATACCAGCGTAAAATAGCAACTTAAGGCTGCTGTGTTTCGTGTGGTGAGTGTAGAGAACCGGAGACGCTTTCTACTGGAAACGAGGCATTCCGTCTTGGTCCTCAGGGGTGACAACGTATCTGCATTTTGATTCATAATCGAAGATAGATGTAGATATCTACGGGCCACAGGATCCACTTAGTTGCTATAATTAATTAGGACTAATCGCTACCCAACCGTGGGTGGTGAAGGTGATGAAGCTTTGCTGAGATGTTCATACTCAGCTAGTAGTAGTAGCATACAAAATTATATAGTAAGGTTGGCAATCCTATGCCCAGCAAAGTTTCGGTCTATCAGTTTCTTCTCCTTTATCAGTCTTTAAAATACACCGCTCGATACAAGTCTTTTTATGAAAGCGTTAAATAATAATTCATTTAAAAGTAAATTCATTCTCCCATCATGAGCAGACGAATTAGTGAGTACGGAGTCGATACCACAAATTAAAATTTGTTTCACTATAATTGCATACAAAATATTACCAACCGTATCAGGTAATGTAAGTAGTCAATAATGAGCCGCTCGCTCTTTAGATGCCTTTAATTAATTTTTCTTATGACGAACTAGCTATAACTAACTAGTCTTACTTAAACCACATTTGTACATACCAAAAATTGTCTTTGGCACCCAGGCTTGACTGGCAGAGAATACCACATGGCATTATGTCCGCACTATATACCCTTAGCTTTAAGGTATTACATTTAAGATTTTATATAAATAAAATACCGCTGCAATATTCCAAGCGAGCTATTTTTATACTAATGTTATTTTTCTAAGCTCGTTTCGAACCATGCAGTCGGAATCTGATTTCCTACTTTTTACAATGCGTTTATACATAAAAAAACAACATCACCGACCTCTCTATCTATATCTTTAGCTTATAACTCGTTCACTTCGCAAGGATGTTACCTATCAATCACAATTTGCATATCCTTTATCGTTTCTCACGATGCCATCGACTTACGGACCCAAATGAGAATAAACTTTAAAATTCCTTTTTTAAAGTACTTTTTACTGTGACGATATATGCGTGGTAAAGCGACGCTGTAGCGTCTAATGGCTGCGGCACGGACGGGTAGGCTTGATGGGGATGAGAAAGGACCACGCTTGCACGAAATACCAGCGTGAAATGGCAACATAATGCAGCTGTTTAGTATGGAGAGGAGAGGAGAAACAAAGACTGAAAAAATTACTGATTAAGAGGCATGTCCTCGTTAGTTTTCAGGCGTGTCAACGCATTTGCATTTTGACCCATAATCAACGATAAATTTTGTAACAGAGTATTTACATGCATTGTGTATATATACATATATAAAGTTAAAGTTACAGCTATATACGACCCACTGCTGACACAGGCCTTCTCTCATTTCTGAGAGGGTTTTAGGGCAAGGAAATATCTGCCGCGCTGCTACAATGCGTGTTGGCGAACTTCAGTATTTTTCCGTTTCCTCACTATGTTTTCCTTCACCGCCGAGCACTTGGTAAATCAGCACTTAAAATTGCAATTAACAATTTCATTGGTGCTGGCGGGGATCGAACCCGGTTGGTCGCGTACTGTGAAATTTACAGCGAGCGCTACTAAACTAAAATTATATTTTCTTGTGATGACGAATAGTCGTTTCCTTTTTTAAACTACACACAACTGTCACAATGTAGGTGTGTCACATTGTCCAGTTATAATCACGTGAACTGTGTGCTCGATTTTTCAACTAACATCTATAAAAAAACAACTATAAAAGTCCTAAGTGGTTCTTCTCCCTACGGAATACATAAGGTCAACCAGCTAACCCACGCGTCGATGACTAATAACTTTTTTCTTTGCGACTCAAGTGGCGTATGTCAAGGACGTGTGTGCTATTTGTCAGATCCATTTGAATAATTTTAAGGCGTGGTGTTCTTGTTTCTCGTTCGCATACCATAAGACAGAAGACCTTTTTGTTTTTATTCTACCGAGCTTGCTAAAATTTGAAAACAGAATATATTATATATATATATATTAACATTCGAAAATCATAAATATTGAGGCGTAGATGTATAATAAAACATCAGTTAATAAAATATTGAAATCTTTTTTATAGAATAAGGGTGACAAACGAGCACACAGTCCACCTGTTGGTAAGTGGCCGCTAAGGTCCGTTAACATCTACATTTATCCTCAATTAAGAATCAAACTGCAGATGCGTTTACAACCCCGGGGACTGAGATGGTATGCCTAGTTACCAGTAAAGAGGGTCTCCGGTTCTCGACACTCGCTACACGAAACACGCTGCATTAAGCTGCTATTAAGCGCTGGTATTCTGAGAGCGTGGTCCAAACCCGGTCGAGTCAACACATTCCTGCTACTGTCATAATATAGCTGCAGCGTGGCTCTATTATATCTGAATACATCATTGTACAAACAATTTATAAAGTGTGGCGCGGATGACACGGCAAACTATTAGACGCTGTATAGTTTATAGCTTGTACATATTTACCTGATGGAATTGTAGAGCCACGCAGCTATATTGCTGCAGCACGAATGGGTCGGTTCGACTGGGAAGGATCACGCTCTCAACAATATCATAGAATCTCTACGTAAAATAGCAACATCATGCTGCCCTCTTGACTGGTTAAGAAGAATTTATCTTAGTCCTCATCGGTGAGAACGCATCTGCATTTAAATTCTAAACCTAGAATAGATGTAAGAGTCTGTAGGCGTCAATGTCCACTTAGCATCAAGTGTACAGCTCGTATTTCACCCTTATTTCTATTTAAGAAACTTCTTTATTATGAGAACTTCTTTGGTAATGTTGTTTCTCAATACTATGGTATCTAGCTCACATTTATACCGTTACCGTTATAGTCTATTAAAGTCCACAGCTAAACATAGGCCTCCCCCATAGATTGCCTCATAGGGGATATTTGCCATAGTTGCCACGCTTGACCAGCGGGTTGGCAACCGCATTTTTTATTTTTAGTCGTTATTAGGAAGACGCTGCTGCCCATCTCCTGATTTGTATCCCTCTGTCGCCTGTTATATTATCCCGGGATGATATGGGATAGTGGATATTCTTACACCGCCACTACATGGTGCTATTTGGATAAATACACGGGCACATTTGTAACTAACGTAGTAATTATGTTTCATCACAAAAATATTACACTTATTGGAATTCAATTCGAACATGCTTTGTTATTTATAAAATTGTTATAGCTTATTATAGATTGATCACGTTAATTAAAATTTATGTCGCATGTCTCAACATACATAATGCGTGAGAATATTCGTTTGTTTCTTTGTCGTTTCATAACGTATTGCGTCTTATATTTATTGGATGTTGACATATTGAACCTAGAAATATTTTACATTAATTTTAGCTATATATAGCAATAACTAAAGGCTATAATAACTCTTGCTAATAGTCATTTACATGGGTACGTCTATGGCCATTCGACATCTTACACAAGCATTGATTGATACATTGTAAATCACTATCATCTCTGTGTATTAAAACGCAACCTATATAAAGTGCAATCACCGTCAGATTGACTTAGATCACATTGTACCCTTCCGTGTCTTGACGGCTCGGTAACTCAGTAGTTAGCATTTGGCTGCGGGCCGCGTGTTCGAATCTTACACAGTAAACTATTCCTATGGCTTGAATAAAATGTCCTAGAGTCTTCATCATCATCATCATCATTACGTACAGCCTATCAAAGTTCACTGCTGAAGATATCCCCCCCAAAAATTGCCTCACAAGGGCTATAATTTGCTATAGTTGCTACGTTAGGCAGACGGGTTTGAAACCGCAGTTTTTATTTTCTAGTCCTGGTTTATTTCCCTCTGTCGCCTCTTACGACACCCACAAGACAATATGGGTTAGTAGATATTATTACATTACCACTACACGGTACTACAGTATACACTGTACCAGGGTGCTTGTTAAAAATTGGAAACTATCGACTATGCAAGTCTTATTATATTGCTAAGTATGACGCGTAAACACAGAAATACATACTCTCATCCTTATCTACCCGTTTTCAATGTACAACCCGCTCGCGGACGGTTTGTCGATAGTGTCATTACGTCACGCGTCGTTCAAAGCTTTGCTTCCGGTACTACGGAGTTAATCAAGTCATCTTTCTACAATCGTTAAAGGTAGTAATGTTTTCTTATATTTACGCGAAGACTACACATTGAATGAAACTAATTTTACGGATTATATCGCGTTTAATTTTACTTTTTAATTCCTGAGGTTTCGGTGCTTAACAGCACCCATGGTCACGGGGGACTGAGGTGTTTGACGTCCCAATGTTATAGTTAGCCCGGCTACCTTCAGTTTTTAATATTAATTTTGGTCCGATCTACGCAGAATGAGCTTACGTATCTTGAAGTCTAGCAGTGGTATACTTGGGTTTGGATTTAATTTTATTAATTATAGGATCCCAAGCAGATGGCAGCACCCATCCATCTTCTCTATTGAAATTAGGATGTTTTTAATTTCAATAGCTTCGCGAATCATCCTAGGTAGGAATCGGTGTTCTTTGCGAGGATTTGTGGTCTATCAAATCTAATGTAATGGCGGGGACGATCTTGAAAATGTTCACAAACTGCATACTTCCTGATACGTCGGTGCTTCAAGTCAGCTATATGTTTTTTACGCGGTTTTATAGATCTTTTGTTAACTGTTGGTAATAGATAACTAAAAAAATGAATGGGAATGAAGACATAACCTTGATTAAATATTTTTTTTGTTTTTTACTAAGCAGACTAGCGTGGGACGCGGTCTACGGAAGTAGGAAAGGTGATCATTGGCAAACCTTCTGTCCACGGATAATTACGATTAAACGATAACAGTAGAGGAAGGGTTAGAACCATTTTAATTATGATTTAGATGATTTAGAGAAAGATACGAAAATACAAATAATATAAAAACGGCAATGGAGAAAGATTTATTGGTAAGGTGCGTATAAAATAAATCCAAAAAAATTGACTATACAAGTGTACTAATGGTACCCCTCATGTTAAAACATTTTACCGACTTCAAAAAAGGAAGGTCTTCTGTTACTCTTTATGTTCGCTTTTGTGCGCAAGTTTTTATATATTTAATTTATTGGAACGTAGTTCTTTATCGCACAGTACGAAATTGACGGATGGGGGCTAGGCGAGAAAAATTGTAAGACTTTTCCGTCACGACCCGCCTTTCTATATTGCGAGCGAAATGGTATAATATCCATCTCCCTCGCACTTTTTCTTATCTTGCCATGAAAGAAATATTATTTTAAATGACACTTCATTTTAATAGACGCTAGTAATTAATTTATTTGTATTTGTTAATCAATAATATAATACGCTTATCAATAATAATATACTACGAAAGGAACTTCGTTCCAACCGAGTGTACCACGACACTCACGCATGTTTATTATTTAAAATCTTTAATGCCTTCCCATATAAAAAAGGAAACAAAGGGCAGACTTAATGCATAAAGGTATTCTCTACCAGTAGAAACTAAACGATCGATTTTTGTTTCTTTTTTGGGAAGAGACAAGTAAATAAAATTTGATCTAAGGTTTCCACTTGTTAGTAAAAACTTATTTATTAACACCAGTGTACAACCCTACATTCTCTTCAGAAGGAAGAGTAAAGGGCGGTTGCCATTGCGCATAACTTCCCCAAACAAAGCTGCGCCCGCACCTGTTCGCCGCCAGCTGACATTTACTTCGCTGAGCCGGTCGACCTTCGATACTGTACGATATGTACTCGGGGACGAAATGTTAGGGGTCACGCGTTATGACGAAAGCGTTGGAATTTTGTTTTATCGTTCACAGGCTATCGATTGACTATTCACATAAGGCTTTATTAATGATAGAAGTAATGTAAGAACATTTGGAAATTATGATGAATTGAAAGCCATAGGTTGCAGTAGGGTGACAAACGTTCAGTTCACCTGCTAAAGAAAGCTAATGCAAATGCGTTGTCACCCCAGAGAACTAAGATGGAGTGCCTCGTTCCCTGTAAAAATGGTCTCCGGTTCTCTACAGTCTCCACACGAAACACAGCAGCATTGATCTGCTATTTGACGATGGTGCTCTGTGAGAGCGTGATCCTTCCCCGGTCGAGCCGACCCATTCGTGCTACAACCATAATATAGCTGCAGCGTGGCTCTAGCAAGTGTAAATACTTCTGTCATATACTAGAATAGACTCTCACTTAACACTACTATTTGTGAGGTTATTTCTGCGGCCAAAGAGCATTGCTTGCGGTTCTATAAAATAATCTTTTTCTTCATCATCAGCCCGTAAAAGCACACTCTTGGACATTGGTCCTTCACTAAGGGACAGACTTCTTTAACCTTTTTCACTGCACTCCATCATCAATTAGGTCTTTTACGTCTGACGCAAACATAGACATAGAGAATGGACTGCGCGTTAGCCTCACAAAAGTGACCATTCTCCAGAAAGAGACAAAGCGACTGTGCGACTAATCAGAATTCTAGAAAGAGACAACTACTGGCCGCACATTCGCTTTGTCTCTCTCGTACTTTTCGGTCTGTATTCACTGCACAACTGAATACGGAACGCACAGTCCATTCTCTATGTCTATGGGTTAACCGCAATCTGAGCAAAATATTTTTCTGGCTTTTCCCACGTTCGCCTCTTACGCGACGTCTAATGCTAGAAAGGTCGTATGGCTTTCGATGATAGCAACATAACCATCTTGTTAACGTCACACGTGAAATATCCAGACCGGTGACAGGCAGCAGCATCTGGGTGCGAAACGTCTGGCAATACGATCGTCAACCCTCCAAGCGTGATTATTACGACGACGACGTTGTGTAGTGGCGATGTAAGGATCACCATTACCCCATATCGACCCGTGGGTGTATTAAGAGGCAACAAATGGAAACTGAAATGATAAAAAGTCACAGCAATAAAAAAGTTTACGTAACACTTTTTATCTTATTTATTCATTAGTGGTAGTAAAGTACGCACTAAGGTTGCCTTTTCATTATATTTTCCTTTGTGGGTCTCTATTGGAAGATATTTCAGCAAATTATGGAATAAGTATAAGCTTCGTACGAACTCACTATAAGACTGTTTTTGTATCTTGTGTGTACATAAATAAAAAAACTCTGTTTGCTAACCCGCCTGCCAAGTATAGTAACTATGGCAAAATCCCCCTCACGAGGCAACTCTATGGAGAAGGCCTATGTCCACCAGCGGACTTCTATAGGTAATGGAAGGATGGATGGATGACGTCTTTGTAGACAAGTAAATTAATATCACAAATCGATTACAAAATAAATTCCTTAGATATCGATTTACTGAATAATGCTTACTAATCAACACTTATTATTATAAGTGTTGATTAGTAAGCATGATGTTATATTTAACACGAAATTACCGCAATCCCTGTATACCACATATTAACGCATTTTGAAAAGTTGCTTTTCCAAATATTCAGCCCTCAGCCAACGAGTTAACGGTGAAAGGTAGCACCGGTCAACCTTGATTTTTGTTATAGCGTGTTAAACCTTGCGTAAATTATGCTTTTTATTGTTTGTCGTTTTGATTAAGTGACGTGAAAAACAGACAGACAGGTTTAAAAAGAATATGCAAGGGCTGTTGATAAAACTGTTAAGTTATAATATTTAATTTTGAAATTGAAAGTTGAAATTTAATATATTAAATTATTTATTCATGGGACAACAGCAGTGCACACATTTTTACATTTTATTTTAAGTAGGCTTAATATAGGGATGTGTGCACCCTTATAGGGGACACAGCATTTTACAACAAAGTCCCAGAAAATATACAAGGTCTCTCTATTACAAAGTTTAACTTAGGGATGCATCCGATACCGATACCGATGCCGATATATCGGCGATACTTTTATTTTTATGACCGATTCAACGATACTTTTCAAATTTCGCGCTTTAAAAATGTAATGTAAACGCGCTTGTTGTCTCGTCTATTTCGTTGCAAACGAGGCACGAACTAACTATGCTCTGGGAAAGCCCGCGCTTTATTCAGTGTTTTGTTTAGCCACAATGTTTGATCCTCGTTACAAAGCACGAATATTTCAATCACAGTCTACTATTTATGGCAAAAAAGCATCTTGTTCAGTTACTTGATCTTAATGTAGCACTGCATTCCGAAACTATTTCAGACACGGTCACACTTACATTAGTACTGTAACTGTAAGTTCTGAGATGCCTACGAGTGGTGGGCTTGGGAGCGTTTGTGAAAATATTATTAGAGAGTCCGAGGAAGATGAGCCCCTGTCTACTCTGAGCTGTAATTCTCTCATAGAAGAAGTCGAGAGATACCTAAGGTCTCCTAATATATCGAGAGGCGCAGATCCGTTCGTTTTCTGGCGCAATGACGTCTTATACCCAAATTTGAAAAAAATGGCGCAGAAGTACTTTAGTTTCCAAATGAGTTCTATCGCATCTGACCGCAGCACCGCAGGTCTTATTCAAACAGATTTTCGAAATCGCCTTTCTCCGCAAAACTTAGAATATTTTGTTTTTTAAACAAAAATCTCATCAATGTTAATTTTAATTACTAAAACTATTAACTAATCTCAACCGGTCTATAGTTTTAAACGGTTTTATTTAGTTTGTCCTGTTATTTGTTCTTTTTATATTAATTAAAAAATTACCTGACTTGTGTTTTATTTATTTTACCTTCATTTTTGAATTCAATAAGCGTATAGGTATCGGTATCGGTATCGGTATCGACCGATATTTTTATAAGAGGATCGGTATCGGTATAGTATCGGCAAAAAGGCGTATCGAGGCATTCATAGTTTAAATATTTTATTAAACAAAAACTGCATAAAAAGGGTTAACATAATATTAATGAATACATGGTTGATAATAAACCCTGGGAGTGAGGTGGTCGCTTCCAAGCTGTTTCTGTAATTAGGAAAGAAAGTAGGCAGTGGATTGCGTAACGCGCATCGAATGTTCGAGATTACCTGCGCTTGATTGACAGAAATATCTGTAGCAGATGACGTTGCCATGCTCATAAGATTATTTATCAAAAAATTGCGTCGTGAATTGTGTGTGTTGTGAAGGCTTCTTTTCTGTCTCGGAATCGCTCTAGTGTTGTGACACCTTTATAACATATTTCTCTAAGCAATGCACACTGTTGTGTCCGTAACACATAAGCGTACACTTCTGCACAGTGCACACTGTTTGTTTAAGTTTAATGACAGACTGTGACGCATTCTATCTTAGTCTCAAAGGTAACAAGGTATATGTTGCCTTTATTTTATTTTACAAAAAAAATCGTATAACATATCGCTAGAACTGTGTGGATATAATATATAAATAACTAATCAATTTATTATTTACAAATTAATAAGTTATCAATATATTATATTTAATTTCGCTCTATACAAACAGTAACTTAATTTTATCTAGGTATAGAACATATTTAAATAAAATTAAAGTGTCGGTCTGTAATAACAAAACCCTTTATGGGCTAAGCTGCATGCCATTGAGACATGAATAACCATTCTAAATGAAAAACAGATAGGGATAGACAAATATCTCTATCTAAATATGTCTCTCGATCCGGCTACACTTCGGAATTGTTGAACCGATTGTAGTGAAACATCACGAAACGATAGAAAGCAATGCCAGGAGTGATCTAGGCTAGCTATATTTTATTCGAAACACCTGGATATTTTTTAATGATTATCTTAAATCTAAATAAAGCCACATTAATAGATCTTACCCAGGCGAAGCCGTAGCGGGTCGCTAGTTCTAAGTATAACAACAATATCTACTAACGTATCCGATACAAATTAATCAGGAAGTAGAATGAAACTGTCGCTCTTGACCTCATAACTAATCCAATCGACTTTGCATTCAAATATATCTAGAGAGCTCATATTATCTGGTCCGGAACGATCAACTGCATCTAATTTCATTTGCATACATCCATATTAAACATTACCAAACTTGATTTTGAACCTTATGTCTATTTTATTAAGAGATATTGATAATGCAGTTTATTTCGTTGTTGTCGTCACCATTACATACAATGGGGTAGATCGAAAGTGAGGCTTGATAGATAGTGGCTTATTTTTACCATTTGCATGGCCTGGTCATGAACTTGACGTATGGGTTTAATCGATTGGCATACTTTTTTCTGGGCTTTAAGAGATAACCGTGACCTTATCTAGAATTTAGGAATGAAATGACTCCAAATTATAATTGAAGAACGACACATTACTGACAACGAGGCATTCCATCATAGTCTTTAGGAGTGACAACGCATCTGCATTTTGATACTTAATTGAGGATAGATGTATATGTCTCTGGGCCACAGCATCTACTTACTATCAGGTGGGCTGTGTGCTCGATTGTCACCCTTATTCTATAATTTTTTTTTACCAAAAACACCATACAATCGAAATCTAATCTCGTCCTTTTTAAAGTCGGTCTAAAAGAGCATGCTTCAGTGCTCTGTTTGTTTTGTTAATTATATCTTTTAGTAACGTTTCACATACCTAATCGTACGTAACAGACTTCAGTTCTACTTAAAACTGCTGTGGCTTCAGTAAGCACGATATTACAGTCCTGTTTCTTTGTAAACAAAACATAAGTACTTTAACATATTCCTCCGTCACTATAGCTATAAAGTGACGTCTGCATTTATTTGTTTTGAGTTCGAATCCAAGTGTTTAAGTACGGCGCGGA
The DNA here is from genome assembly GCA_029286625.1 of Parnassius orleans. Classification (NCBI taxonomy): domain Eukaryota; kingdom Metazoa; phylum Arthropoda; class Insecta; order Lepidoptera; family Papilionidae; genus Parnassius; species Parnassius orleans. Next base: position 9,588,322 of record JAGSMP010000009.1, read on the forward strand.
AGACTCGTTGAATGATCTAAGCTAATGCTTGTTAGTTATCTACCCTCACTCTTGACACTGCATGAAGAAAGATTTCATACATACAGTTTATCCCGAAACTAGGTTACACTATCACAAAGACAGTCAATTGACGATCGTGTTGATAGCGTCACATCGACTGCCGACCACAATCAGCCTTAAGTGCAGCACTCTGCGTGCACGCGTTAGTTAAACAATGTAACTGGCGCGTTCCAGTTAACCTCATGTTTTATTCAGCGCGCCCCAAATAATCCAATGTGACGGCGTAAGGTTTCCTATCTAAACGAGTCCATATGGGTCATTTTCGCTTGGCTTTCAGTCGTGTTATGAGACTTTTACATAAGCCTATTCATAGTCATTCCAGGCGTGATTATATATGCTAGGTTTAATTTACAGTGCTGTCTTGTGGGGGCAGAATGGAATCCATCTTTTTTTTATAGAACAGGGGTGACAAACGAGCACACAGTCCTCCTGCTGGTAAGTGGATATTGTAGCTCATAGACATCTACAACTATCTTTGATTAAGAATTAAAATGCATATGCGTTTTCACTCTTGGGGACTAAGATGGAATGCCTCGTTTTTAGTGAAAAGAGATCTCCGGTTTCTCTACACTCACCATACGAAACACTGCAGCATTAAGCTACTATATTAAGCTAGTATTCTGTGAGAGGGTGGTCCTTTCCTGGTCGAGCCAACCCGTAAGTGCTACAACCATGATATAACTAATTTACACTGTAATTTATTCATTGTTGACAGTCCTAAATTTGTAGTTTAAAGGAAAATCGAGATACAAAAATCAACTAGTTAGGTCTGCAAATTAAAACATACTAACTGATGCCTTATAACTGATGTTGCGCCATATTATTGGCACAAATCTGCAATGCGTCATTTGCGACATATTCCTTCAAACTCATTGACTCGTTCTTATCTACTGGACTAAATGACTTATCTACTGGACTAAATGAAGTAGGTACTTACACTAAACGAGTGCTACTTATTAAGCTAAAGCTGCTAAAGGATATACATTCATTTCATTTCAATGACACATTTTGTGCATCTATTTCAACGGTGACGACGAGGATCAGTTTCTTTTCTAAACTGAAGTGCCAAATGAACTTCCAGTCCATAGTGACATGGAGTTCAATGGCTACTGCATTCTACACCTTCAGCCAACTTCAAAGAAAGAAAGCTACAAGTGCGTTGTCACCTCTGAGGACTAAGATGGAATGCCTCGCAGTCTGTAGTTATACTGGCTCTCTATACCCATCACACGGGAACCCAGCAGTGCACGCACGCTATTTAGCAGCAGAAATAAGTAAGATGGTGATGCATATCGAGACGGACTCGTAGAAAGAGCAAGTGGTAAAATTAAAAAATTTGTACAACCGACTTCAATATAAATTATTAAGGATAACTCAAAAACTACTGGCCATACCTTGATAAAATTTATATGGGGCCACATGAGAAGCGCCGGCTTTCAAATGAAAAAACAATTTTCCAAATCGGTTCAGGCGTCTTCGAGTAATCGGTGAACGTACATAAAAAAAGATAATGATGAATTGAGAACCTCCTCTTTTTGAAGTAGGTTGAAAAGGAGTTCTAAGTTCACCATCTAGTAGTTTGCTCTCGTATTATAAAACTTCAAGGCGAGTGCCCATCCCCTGAGCGACCACGGTATTGATTAGTCCAACATTTCATAACAATATTTAATGCGTAAACAAGACAAGGGCAGCGTTAAAATCAGGAAACCTTGAACTATCTTAACGAATTCCACTGTGAATAGTCTATATCCTTGATAATGCCGTTACATGGCTTCAGGGGGCCGAGAAGGCTAGACGATAGAAGCCATTAAAATCATCACCATTCCAATGGACAACTGAGCGGAATTTTATTTCCTAAACCTTTGAACTGTTATAACTTACTGTCTGTAAATCTTTATGAATGCAAACTTTATTATATGAAAATATTATTTAATAAGTCTTAAACAGATGTAGTAGAGCCACGCTGAAGCTATATCAAGGTTGAAGCACGAATGAGTCGGCACGACCGGGGCAGGACTACGCTTTCACAGAATACCAGCGTAAAATGGCAGCTTTATGCTACTGTGTTTCGTATGGTGAGTGTAGAGAACCGAAACCCTTTTTACTGGAAACGAGGCATTCTATCTTAGCCCTCAGGGGTCAGGGTCAGGTCAGGAGACAACGCACCTGCGTTTAAATACTTAATTGAGGATAAATGTAGTTGTCTATGGGCCTCACCATCCACTTACCATTAGGTGGACTGTGTGCTCGTTTGTCATCCTTATTCTATAAAAAAGTTTCTTTTTATAGAACTTACATACATACATAAACACTCACGCCTGTCACTCAGAGGGGTAGGCAGAGACTACGGACTTCCATTTGGCACGATCCTGGCACACCTCTCTCGCCTCCTTTACATCCATACGCATATTTATAGAACTTTTCCTAAGCAAAAATAATCTCGCGTGTGTACGTTAGATTTCACGTATAAATACCGTTTTCGGCGTTATGACGTATGATGTTTTACATTAATTTTAGTAAAAAATGTACCATATTACTACGAACAGTAGAATCTGTTTAACGAAAGAATTAGTAATCGTATAACTGTTTATAGCAAGATTCCATATAAAATTACTAATTATCCTTTGCTTTTTTTAATTGGCTGAAGAAATTGCTACCGGCAAAGAACAACAGAATAAATATGATTTTGCGCTTGCGTTTGTATATTTTAAATAATATTAATCTTGTTCACAGCTGAGCTACTTTAATATTTTTTTGTAACATTATGTAATTCGGTTACGTGGAGCGATTAGACTGGCCTCATATACGTGTGAAAGACATTCCTACGTGATGCAGTCGCTATTCAATTTCTGTCACGTACCGCCGCGTGCACAAGCATGTTTACTGGTTTCGAAAGCTTGCAGTTTTATTACAACGGCATAAAGTTCAAACCTTTCTCCAAAACTATTATGCTAATTGCACATCATCATTATCATCATTACCTCCCACAAGGAATGCCACAAAGCACGGTCCTGAGCCACCTGCATCCATCTATTTCCTGCAAGTCTTACCAGGTCGTCACTCCATCTAGTGAAGTACGCACCACACTTCGCCTACCGGTACGAGGCTGCCACGCGAAAACCTTTCTTCCCCATCTGTTGTCTGTTCTTCGAGCTATATGGCTGGCCCAATTCACCACTTCAGCTTACTAATCCGTTGGGCTATGTCGGTCACTCTGGTTCTACTGCGGATACCCTCATTTCTAAGTTTATCACGCAGAGAAACCCCGAGCATAGCCCTCTCCATTGCTTAGTTTATAAATAAAAAAATTATAAAATCTCAAATTTGGGTTTTATGTCTCAATCCAAGTTATTTCTGAACTAAAATATACCAAAATTGAATGTGTTTTAAATTGGAATTTCAATCAAGACTTATAATAACGACACGTTGTTGCCTAAAAAACTGGAAAAGTTGGATCATTATAAAAATTGTGCATATCAATAACGCGAAGCTCAATTAGTAAAATTTTTGCTACTGCAAAACGCATTAACGAATTTCTGTCCGAGAGTCGGAGATTCTTTTTATTTTTAAATTACCATTAAAATAATAATTTATGATATAAAAGTAAAGATAACTGATTTGGAATATACATTTTAAAAGAAATGCGTTATTTATGTAACTCAATTAATTAGCAGAGATCCGCGTGAAAGGGACTTTAGCCGACTTAAAAAAAAGGAGGAGATTTATCATGCTCATTTATATTCTTTTTTGTACGTATGTTACGTGATATCATCATCAATTGTGAACCGATTTTGAGGATTTTTTTGATGATGATTTTAATTTTGACGCGGATCTCAGGTAAATAATTTTCACTTCTTTAATCAAATTCATTTTCGCAAAATATACAGCACTTATGGACCCCCAGTGGGATTGAGATGTTCAACTTACCAATGCCACAGTAAATCACGACTACCTTCAGTTTAAAATTATTAATTTTTAGTCCGATCTGCGCAGAAAGAACTTATAATGTCTTGAAGTCTTGCAGTGGTATGCTTGGGTAGACAATTAATTTTATTAATTATAGGATCCCAAGCAGATGGTAGTACCCAGCCATCTGAAATTGTGTTTATTTTAATTTTTGTAGCCTCGCGAATCATCCTTGGTAGGAATCGGTGTTCTTTTAGATAGATTTGTGGTATATCAATATAGATGTAATGGCGTTTACAGACTACATACTTCCTGCAGCATCGATGCTATGTGTTCCTTTACGCGAAAAAGCTAGTTTTATTTAATGTGCAGTGTTGCAATGATCGCGTAAATATAAAAAGTCATATTAAATTCATCTTTGAACTGCCAAACGAGACGAAGTACGCTTAAAAGTCATTACTAAATTTTTCTGTGCCTTCGCTGGTCATTTAAGACCAGTCTATATGTAGCTGATCCATAGTCATAAAAATCCAATAAAGTTTATAATGATCGGTTACTGCAGAAAATATGGAATTTAAACTATTAATTGTTTTTGTGATTATTGTTAACTGTCTCTGTTTCTATTTGATTTTGTTATTGTTTCATTCTATAATTTAATTTTATTGTTGCACTGAGTGTTTATTGCAGCATTAGTGTTTTATCTGCTTACCATTTACGGGAATTGTTTTAATGTTAATTGGAATTTATTGGTTTGTAGACTAGCAATTCATGTCGGACCCATTCTAAATCGTAATGGATAATTTAAGACGGTATTAACATTGTTTTAATTATGATTGTTTATCTGTGATATTGTTTACTCTTGCCACCTCATTTCTTCCAATGTAGACCATTGAGAGATTTAGATACTAGTTGCAACACGTTAATGTACTAATGTACACAAATAAACAAAATGTACCTGGAAAAAGTTTTACCCTTTCCTAAACTCATCATCAACATAATCACCATGGGGTAGCTATCTGCTAAAACAGGTCTCGCAATATACAAGCTATTTAGACAACTAAAGAAGTAAAATTTTTTAAAAATTCGCTCGGTTTTATTTTAATAATATTGAAGACAGTTTTTGTTGTTTTTCCTATCATGATATATTCGTAAGATACCGGTATGAGGCACTTATAAATTCGAGGTCGACTCAGTTAAAAATATATTTGATAAAAATGTGAGTCACCGACGGAGCATCTCCTTAACTTGTCATTGATAAGTTATTTCAAATAAAATAAATTTTATTATCTCAAATAACATCCAAAACACTGTTATTTGGGTATATTTGTTCAATGAATCCATTTAATCTGCGATCACCTTTTTCAAGATAATTGCATTGTTTTAACTAAAGAACTGGGTGTCAGCGACAGTCAATTTATAGCCCATTCTACGTCATAATGAATATATTAATAATAAAAAAAACATCAACACGACGCTATAGGGATATTTTAACAACACATGAATTCCAAAGAGTATGTCAATATTTTCTTAAGACATGCATATAGGTATTCAAGAAAACTTTATTTAATAATCTACCATTTCTTTATATAAACATTGACTTTAAATGATGTTTAAAAATTTTTAATTGCATAATTGTGGTCAAACTTATTTCTCTATTAGTAATTTCCCTGTGTATTGCTATGTCATACATTGGCCAAATTTGGCAGGTGAATTGGGTGCAGTGTGAACGCGTCACATTACGTCTCTTGGTATTACCAAATCCCCCGTGTTCCCAGTCCCTGGAGTATTTTACTTCTATTTTACATCCACGGGACGAGATGGAGTGGTGGGTATTACTTTTGTTTATCATGCGATGCTTTTACTTCAAAATTAAGGTTTACAATGGGCGATTTAATGGCCTATGCCTAGGGTTGCCATATTGTCTTGAGACCCCGTCGGGACATTTTGTTCTGGGAAATTTTCGTTAATAAAATAAACCAAAACTAAAAGAGAAATATCTATTATGGATTAATGAGCATGGGATGCAAATACAATTATTCTCTTTTCATTTTATCAGATGACTTCACCCGGGACAATGTGTCGATTGCCTTTTTCGAATTTGTGAAATTCTTAACAATTCATGTTAAAATTAACTTTACATTGAAGAATATCTTCCACCTTGTCGACTCCTAAATGATTCCGTTCGTCCGTCCACATCAATGAAAATACGCGCTCTAGAGTTGCGTTAAGGGAATACATATTGGAAAATTTTCTTAAATTGTCTAAGCTTCTGTGACGAACGCGCACGCCCACTCGTCCGAATCGCAATTTGGCGTGTTCATTGTTATTCGGTCGCAAAGTCATATCGTCGGGATATTTTACAGCTCGTCGGGACGACGCGACTCCATTGTTAATAACTGTGACATGTTCCCTCTTATGGGAACGAATAGCAACGAATGGCAACCCTACTTATGCCTAATGCATTCTCTGCTTGTCAACCCTGGGTAAGAAACTTTGTGATAGAACACGTCGATAATGTAGTAGGTAACAAACAAGCCCGCATATGCCAAGGTCACGCAAGGATACAAGCCGACAATCCGACGTTGCGCTGACAATTTGCCTTCTTGTTATGCTGTCACGACTTCTGGCTATGTTGTAATAAATTTAAATTAATCTACTCAACACTGCTATCCAAAATTTGCATATAATTAAACTTTGCGTCACATACGACCTTTCGACTGTCTATCAAAGCGTATTTTGGAAGTAAATTTCTATCAGCTTCTAATAATATTACCAAACGATTAATTAGTATCTCGTTAGCTTGAAGTTTGATTAATGATAGCACATGTCTTTTAATTAATCGCTTTTGTGGAAAATTGTAAACGTCTTAAGAACAACACAATTTTTTATGTGGTAGAGCCACGCTGCAGCTGTATTATGGTTGTAACACAAATGGGTCGGCTCGACCGGGAAATAACAGCTTAATGCTGCTGTGCTTTGTATTTGAGTCTAAAGAACCCGAAATCCATTTCATTGGAAACGAGGCATTCTATATAATATGTCTTAAGAGGTGACAATGCATCTACATCATTTTGATTCTCAATCGAGAATAGATAAAGATGTCTATGAGACACAGCATCCACTTATCATCAGGCGGACTGTGTGCTCGTTCTTCACCTTTATTAAAAAAAAAGAAACAAAGTTATAAAAGGCCAAAAATAATTAAGCAAGCCAAAGATTATTTCACACGGAAGAGAACAATTGTCACAATTGTAGCTAATTATACTAAGGCGCACTAAGAAGCAGCTGCTTTCGGCTTTGTCTTTTGAATTTTCATTGTTCATCGCCCTGTAGAAGTTCGATGCTGGAAGTGGGCTTCCCCGTGTATGGTGAGGAACACCTGCAATTAGAGATACCATATCTCAGGATTTAACCTGACATGTCAGGACTTTTGGGCTCTTGTCAGGATTGCGGTCGGATTTAAGAAATATCAGGATTTTTCAATACTGCAATAAAATACAGTAGATATTTTACGTGGGAGGGATGGAATCTTTGACATGGATTGATCGCGTAAGTATTATTTTAGCCAGATTGATGATAATTATTGAAGCCGGTATAATTTTTTTTTAATAACCTAATTAAATAACACATTTTTTTTTGTATTATGCACAACTTTTAGTTACAAACTTTGATAGCACTTTCTGCTTACTCTAAACTGTTTACTGTATATTGCATACGAATTTGAATTTACAAATTGACCTCTTTTATTGATATCTGTAAAATAACCATGAAATGTATCGGGGGTCCAATTTACCACATCGATCTCGCACCACGTACTAATCTGAACAGCCTCTATACATCTGATTATTTCCCATTATATTTAGCTCTGCTCTGATTGTACTGAAATAACTCAATTTAATTCGAATAATAGCGTTAAATTCGTGCCCGAAGAGTCGATTCGCAGGCCTTTCAATGGTGAATTGGCTAACCCAAATGCATCAATAAGCAAAAGTAATCGGATCCCATAGAATTGTTGATCGAGGTACGATTGCGGTATTGTGATGTTTATTCGATTCAAAGGTTAGATAATTAAAAATAAAAAAGCCATGATTTCTTTAGACTAATTATCTTTGAAGACCGAGCAGTATAGCACCCGCTGTCCCGGTTTAAAGGGGCTAATATATCCGTTGAAACTGACGGCCAGACTCAACGAAGACTAGCAACAAAAATGATAAATTTGTTTTAATATATTGGTTTAACGTGCTTGCCAGTTACAGCCTATATACGTCCCACTGCTGGGCACAGACCTCTCATCTCTGAGAGGGTTTTAGGGCAAGAAAATGTCCGCCGCGCTGCGCCCAAGCGTGTTGGCGAACTTCACATGTTTTCGAAATATATTTTTTTGTTGCTAGCCAGTGATAATTATATTATTTGGACTTCTTAGTTGGTCTAGTGGTCGAAAGTGCGAGTACTTTTGGTACTTAATATCTATATAATAAAGAATAAATAAATATATAAATCTATAATTTTATCATCTATCTCACTCTCATTTGTTACAATATCTATGTATACGGGGCAACATTGTTGCAATTGTGAATTACACGCGACAGTCTAGACCTAACGCTAGCCTATTATTTACTAGTCCAACACAGACAGCTTTGATATCGCTTATCTATTAGCTTGTTTCCATGTTGCCATTTTAGGGCAAGCTTTCTCCCATTTGTGCGTGTCTTCCCGGTAGATAAAGGCTGAAGCGACATCTAGTTTTCACTAGAAATTGACAATAGCGCCTTTGATCATGCATATTTGTGATAAAAGTTCACGCACAAAATATGATCTGTTTCTAGTTTTTTTTTTTTAAATAGAATAATGTTGGCAAACAAGCACTCGGTCCACCTGGTGATAAGTGAATGCTGTGACCCATAGACATCTACATTTATCCTCTATTAAGAATAAGATGGAATGCCTCGTTTCCACAGACCCTTTTCTCTTTTTATTGTTCTCTATACTCACCATACGAAACACAGCAGTGTTAAGCTGCTATTTTACGCTGGTATTCTGTGAGAGCGTGGTCCTTCCCCGGTCGAGCCGACCCATTCGTGCTACAACCATAATATAGCTGCAGCATTGCTCTACCATATAATAGTAACGTAACAGTACGTACACGTACATTATGTAACGTAACGTATTTTAACGTTATAAAAAAGAAAAGAACGCTATGAGCTACCCACCACCGCTTTTTAGAGGTTTATAAAATTTAAAAGCATTCGTTTCTAGTTATAAACACCTAATACTGTTAAAAATGTGATATTTAATTAGTAAACGATAAGCTAAATGTCATTTCCATTGACTCCACAAGAGGAATGTATTATTGATCAAATAATCTTAATTTTATGTAAATATGCTTATAACGCCTGGTTTAGTAGGCGTGAAGAGCAAATTAGAATATTTATCAAAATTAAGAGAGAATGGCAATATTTACTTTGCATCAAGCGTATAAATAATACGGAAGTACTATTGTTTAAAAAATACAAATATCTATGTATTCATCATCATCATTACAGCCAAACAAGTCCCAAGGAATGCAAGCACAGTCTTGAGCCATCTGCATCCATCGACTTCCTAACATCACTTACCAGGTCGTCACACCATCTAGTGAGGTAGTAGGCACTAAACCGTCCTTATTGGTAAAAACCTTTCCAAAAATTTTAAAAACCTTTCTTTCCCATCGGTTATTGGTTCTTCGAGTTACCACTTCTGCTTACAGATCCATTGGACTATGTCATTAATATGAATATAGTGCTAAATGATAATTTTAGCTTTACTTTTATTATTTATTTCTGTGTAATTTTGATGTCATTAAATATAAATTATTTTTATTATTTTTATATTATTAATGTAGATTGACAAACAATACAGCACTTTTTTCTTGTTAACGTTGCAATAAAACAGTACTTAATTAGATTTAGTGAAGCATTCTCACTCCCCTACCGCGTTCTCCCTAACCAGACGCCGGATATCCGTGTCGCCGGCAGATTGAGTGTTAAAACCCATATTAGTGTCAATCCCATTCTAAATATTGACTTGAGTGCTTATTGTGTAATTATTTCTTATATTTACGCGAACGCTATACATTGAATAAATGTAGTTTTACGGATTTTATCGCATTTACTTTTACTTTAATTCCCGACGTTTCAGGTGCTTTGCAGTCACTAGGAGACTGAGTTGCTTGACTTCCCGATCTCAAAGTTAACCAAATGCCTTCAACTTTTTAATTATTAATTTTAGTCCGATCTACGCAGAATGAGCTTATAGTATCTTCAAGTCTTGCAGTGGTATGCTTTGGTTTAGTTTTAATTTTATTAATTACAGGATCCCAAGCAGGTGGTAGTACCCAGCCTCCTTCTCTGTTAAAATTAGCATGATTTTTTTTAAATTTCTATAGCCTCACGTATCACCTTTGGTGGAATCGATGAGCTTTCGGGAGAATTTGTGGTCTATTAAATCTGATGTAATAGCGGGGGCCGTTTATTATAACACCTCAGTAAATGCGACAAAATCCGTAAAACAAGTTTTATTCAACACGAGTGTAAAATTTCTAAAGTTTCTAAAATTAATGTTGCGCATCCGAAATCTTCTTTTTCCTGCCCTTATCCAGTCGGCATAGCATGTCTTCCTCTTCCATTCTCCTTTACTAGACGTCCTGTCCTCACAAGAAAAGAGGGCTCCATCTATTCACTTTCTTATCCAACATTCTTTGCGGTATAATATAATTTTCTTTCCTTGGCATAATATGCCTATACCACACTAGACTACCACTTCTCAACCTTAATTTGGCGTTACGTGTTTTCCGAGGCACGGGGTGTGACACCGACAACTTTATTTTTTCTGAAAGTGTACGCTGAAAGTGAAGCGCCGCTTCGCCGACTGCAGTCCCGAGGCACCTCGACCCCTGCTTTCGGAGTGAGGCTCCTCAGCTAGGGGGGGCTCGATGTGATTCAAGAGCCCCTCAGAAGGAGGTACGAACATCGGCTTGAACCACTATCGCAATGTCGGTTACGGGTTGCAAAGCTAAAAGCGCCCCGTATCACGGGTGTTAAACCTCGTGTACAGGGTGTCTGTGACCTCGCGTTCGCCGGCGAACGCGGTGTGCCCTAGTGTTCTGTATTAGAGTAGTGTCCGAGTGTGTGTGTTAATGTTAATCAAACAGGTTCCCTCTCCTATGGAGGGGGGGACGGGATCAACCTATTAGCAGAAGTGATCTCGTCGTCGGGATCAAGAAGAACGTTCTTAGGACGTCTCCTATGGGGGGCATCCCTCACTGGGGAGTACGAGTCCGCCTCATTTACCAACGGATTCATGTGCTCTTTTATCGAATCGAAGTCCGCCAACTTCTGAGTGCCAGCAGCTATGTATAGCTATATGTAGGTATACTCGGTGGTGAAGGAAAACATCATCAGAATACAATATTTTGAAGAAATTTGAACTCTGCCAAGTGCCAACACGCGTCGAACTCTTCTTTGCCATTAAACCCTTTCAGGAGCGAAAAGTCCGTGCCTCGCTGTGGAAGCTGGTAGCTTATATAGGCTGTAAGTTTATTTTCCTTGAAGCAAACGCGCTGTGATAAGCATAATGCGATCGTTTGAAGCGGTAACATCTGCCACAAATACCAGATGCTAATATCATTGCGCCGCAACCAGATCAAGGGGTCAAGGAGGGCACGGACTTTGTTTGATGAAACGTTTGCATTGGAGATCTATATCTTTATCTACTAAGTATGACCTTTGAATGTCAGTTTTGTACTTAGTTGTAGTTTGCTTTTATAACATCTTAAATGTTGTTTATTGCAGCAATTTTGTTACAAATAACAATAATAATGTCCTCCAGACCGAATGTTAGGTCACGGCGGCCGGTCTTAACGTAGACTAGCCATCTGCGCAGGAACAATTATTTGTGAATTACTTGTTCCGTGCAGGACTCGAACCCGCGGCCCTCAGCGCTGCAACTCATTGCTAAGCGACTGCGCCACGGAGCCGTCAAAATATCTTAATAATTAAATTAAATTCCTATTGCACAGTATTAAAGTTACATATCGTTTAGGCATGCATCGAAATATTAGAGAATTGTTGATCAATCCTCGATAACCCGCATCTGCTGCAGCACGAAAACAGGGGCAGATAAGCTTCAACTAACTTTCCCCCTCCAAGGTCGCGGGTCGAGTGCCTCCATTGTTCATTGTGTCATTGTCTGCATGGGAAATTTGTGTCGAGCACGCCACAAACCACTGTGCTTGCTTGTGTCATGTGCAACAGTACTGCAACAGTAGCCTAATTGCAAGGTGCGGACCGCGAACTCAAAAGGTCGTGGGTTTGAATCCGCCATTGGACTACTGTCGTGAATTACTCCTAACCCAAGCGTTTTAGGCTTACCAGTGATTAAAGGGAATATTAGTAACGTTAATAGCATTGCTAGTATTTAAAAAAAGTTGGGTAGTTCATCATTAATAAATAACGATATCATATAATTTGAATTTGCTTATATTAATAATTTGACATAGTTGCCATGCTTGGTAGGCGGGTTTTAAAAAAAAAACAACCGCAATTTTTAATTAAAAAAAACCAATATCCCCCATAAGACAATCAATGGGGGAGGACTATGTTCAGTAGACTTTTGATTTTGTAGGTTGTAATGAATCAATGATTAAAAATGTTAATAATATCACAAAACTTGATCCGTTTTCGTTTTAAGTTAGATTTTATTGCTTAAAAATAAACTTACTTATAATATTCTTATTTGACTACAATAAAGACGACATTTACTCATATCCAACAAGTCCAAAGGTTAAAACAGTAATTAAAAAAACCGACTGCGTAATAAAGTTTACTGAAAAGAGAAAAGTTTTAGATGTTGAAACACAAGTGTATACTTTCTTTAAACGCACTTTTCTATAATGTTTCGAAATGGTAGCATATTTGGTATTGACTCACGAGATAAATATATAATTAAAAAATAAAGATGAGCATCTCCTAAAATGAATCCGGAGAAGTCAGTTTTAACCAACCGAAGCAAAAGATGATTAAATCATACCCCATCATCAAAGGGGTAATAAGGTGGTAAATTAAGTACTTGACATTCAGATGAGCCAGAATCAATTACCGTATTCCGTTTAGTGGATATCACAAGTTTTTTAAAAATAGAATAAGGTTTACAAACGAGCATACAGTCCACCCGACGGTAAGTGGATGCTGTGGCTCATAGACATTTACATTTATCCTCTATTAAGAATCCAAATGCAGATGCGTTGTCACCCTTGAGGACTGAGATGGAATACCTCGTTTCCAATAAAAAGGGTTTCCAGTTCTCTATGAGTATATGAAACACAGAAGCATTGAGTTGCTATTTTACGCTGGTATTCTGTAAGAGCGTGGTCCCACCCAACCCGGACTATAACCGAACCATAATAATGCAGTGAGCATCGTGGCTCTACTACGTATTTAGTCCCGTAAGGTAAAAATAACCCCGAAAAAAAAACAGTGATTAAATATCCAAAATATTATATGCTTATTTAATATAATTAATAAATGATAAAATTTAATCTAAACCAAAAAACCAACCAAGTCATAAGATACAACTTTAAATTATATGATGGATTAATAATATATTAATGATAGTTTCAATAACATACTTGATATTTTCACAACCTGCAAGCCATCAGAATTATAATAATGTATCAAGGTACCTTGACCGATCATATCGATTTGCGTTCGCTTACATCACTCCTTTAAATCCTTATAAATGCTCTAATGACTGTAATTGGATATAGTTCGATATACGTCGAATATAAAGTGTTGTATGACGTCGAACAGTCAGAGTTAAGGCCGATGAGTGGATGCCCACGACTTTTTCTGCCACCAGGGTGGCGCCACTTAGAAATGACGTGAAATATTTGGCGGGAAAGTTACTTTGTTAGGAAAATGTAAGGGTTAATATTTCTTTGTATAATATCAGTGATATTTTATATTAATCAGATTAGAAATTAGTAAACCAAAGTAACGGATATTCCCAAAAATTGGAAAAATTTAAAAGAGTTAAAATGTATAAGAAGTTAAAGAGCAATCCACTGTGGAATGTTTTGTGTATTTACATAATACTCTAGAAATCGATAAACTTTTATTGACATTGTGTAACAAAAAACTTCACCTCAGTCTCAAGTAGCGACATCTGGTGAGCGGAAGATTATAAGCCCTCATCACCTCATCGAGAGCTTGTATTGTTCATAATATGAGAACGAACCGGGTTCGACACAGACGGTACCACGAAAATTATTAATTGCGATTTCTAGTGCTAAGTTTAACACGTTCTCGGCGGTGAAGGAACCTGGGTCTGGCGAAGCTAAAAACCTCTTCCGTTTGGCACGTGGAGAACAATTGACATGGCAACAACTCTTGGCCAACTTTTCATAATCCTATTGTAAAGTTAAGCCTATACTGCTTAAATAAGTTTTGGGCACAGGTCTGCTGTCATTTCTGAGATCGTTATGGAGCAAACCATAGAATACGAAAACGCACAAAAAATTTCATCAAAATTGGAGCAACTTTTTAGGAGTAATTCAGTGACGTAAAGTTATATATATAATGATAAAGATAGTGTAAGGTTTAATGAATAAAATGATAAATAACATTTTTTAAGATATCTCAAGTGCTTTAAAATTCAAAAAGTACTAGAAACTGATTCAGTGGATTGGTTTGTTCCTCTCCACTCTATCGTAATGGCGATAAACGTAAATAAGCTTATGTCACACCCACGCGGATGTGAATCCTTACAAGCTATAAGAACATAGACGGATATCCTTGAGAACTTGAAACTATATACGTACATATGAATAGTAAACTATTCTTGTATTGGCTTTAAAACGTTAGAGATACTTCTTTGTGATCGGTGAAATGATACGACAATCGATTGAAATGAACATGGTAAAGTTACAGCCTAAATACGTCCCACAGCTGGGCACAAGCCTCTCACTTCTGAGAGGGTTTTAGAGCAAAGAAGTGTACGCCGCGCTGCCCCAATGCGTGTCGGCGGACTTCACATTTCTTCGAATTTTTTTTTATTTCTCAGACATGCAGGTTTCCTCACGATGTTTTCCTTCACCGACGAGCACGTGGTAAATCAACACTTAAAATTGTTGGTGCTGGCGGAGATCGAACCCGGGTTGCTCGCGTACTTTGAAATTTACAGCGAGCGCTTAGTGCTATCAGAGCTAGTTTTGTTATGTATAACTTAAACACTGAAAGCGCTCGAGATTAAAGAATTGTTTTTATATAATTGAAGTGTCGAACGAACTTACAGTCGACCTGATGGTAAGTGGCTACTGCAGGCTAGAACAAAGAAGGCTACAGATGCGTTGTCACCTGAGGACTAAAATTCCTAACAACCTGTAATTAAACTCACCATACTAAATACTCACCATATGAAACACAACATCATAAAGCTGCTATTTTACGATGGTATCCTATGGGAGCGGGGACCTTTCGCGGGCAGTGAGTTCTCCTCACGGAAGAGCAACTCCCACAATTCCTCCCAGCAAGGCGCTAGAACTCAGGGCGTGGTACATACGGCCTATATCTCCCAATGCCTTTCGGGAAGGCAAGTTAAAGAGTTGCAATGATTTTCATGTTTTTGCTGCAGGCATTTTTTTTTAGTAAAATATACGTTATGTTACCTTTCCTTGTGTATGTCCGCTGCAGTCATTAGCGATCATAATAGATAATTGTCTGCACTGCATCCAAACAATGGCCAATAACGCTGTGGGATTCCGCAACACCGCGGCTTTCGTAATGGCTGCCATTTGCTATTACATTCATCTGGGGAACAAAAAGCTTTGCCACAATTTTCATTCATTCATTTATTCATTACATCTATACAAATAAATAAAATTGAAGTGTATGTTTGTAATGTCAAAATAACAGACTTTAACTAAATGCATATGAAAGTATATACTACTTTAACGAAAAACTATTCTTAGAAATTTTGTCTGTCTGTCTGTTTGCTTCGGGTTAATCTCCAAAATGGCTGAACCGATTTTGAAGGGACTTTCACTGGCAGATAACTGATGTTATAAGGAGTAACTTAGGCTACTTTTATATTCGAAAAACAATTATAGCTCCGCGCAAAAAAAAGTCAAATCCCATGAAATCCAACCGTAATAAAGGACGAAGTCGCGGGGAACAGCTAGTCCTGTTATAAGTTCACTACTAAACATAGGCCGCCCTCGATAGATTGCCTCATAGGAAAATATTTGCTATAGTTGCCACATTTGGCAGAGGAGGCTTACAACCGCAGTTCCTTATTATTTGATGTAGTGGTGGCGTAAAGAAAATTCAATACCCATATCATCCCGTGGGCCAGCATATAAAAGTCCACTGCTGAACATATGCCTCCCCTATAAATTGCCGTATATAGGATTTTGCCATAGTTGCCACGCTTTGCAGGCTGGTCGGCAGCCTCAATTTTTTATTATTCTGAGTTGTTACCAGGGCGATGCTGCCGCCATCTCCTATTTCAGTTTCCCTCTGTCTCTATGGGGTAGTGAATAAAAGTTCCGTAAAATGACGGCTCCGTGGCGCAGTTGGTTAGCAATGAGTTGCAGTGCTACGGGCCGCGGGTTCGAATCCCGCACGGAACAAGTATTTGTATGGCCTACAAATAATTGTTCCGGGTCTAGATGTTTGTCCTTGTGAATTTTATGTATGTAAACTGCCGCCACGATACAGGAGAAATCCTAGTGTGGCGGTAACGTTTTTAAAAAGAAATAAAATATTAATTTTAAACAATGTGTAGTATTCTCGTAAATATAAGAAATTATTATCTAAATACCTTCATTATTACTTAATATAAAATAAACTGAAATGTATTGAAACACGATAGTTCCTTATTTTCAGTGCACATGTCAAACTACCCTCACACCCAACGTAAACAATGCTCTAACCGCACTGACCGATACGCCCGGGTCGACGACCACTGCGACCTGCACCCACGTACCGGCCGACCGTTACCACGAACAATATACTGCTATACGAAGCTAGTTGAATGGTCGTTACACAATTGCAGTATACTGAATATCCCTTATTTGAACCTTTAGAGATCGTTTTTGAATCAAATCATGATATAGAATGATATCTTGATAGTATATGATATAATCATATATTATAGTTTTATACGTAGTACCTATGTTTTACGGTTGAATGAATGGGTCGGCTCAATTGGGGAAGGACCACGCTCTCACACAGTACCAGAAAAATAGCAGCTTAATGCTACTGTGTTTCGTATGGTGTGTGTAGAGAACCGGAGACCCTTTTACCCTTTTGGAAACGATGCATGCATTCTATCTTTTATGATCTTTATTTTATATTTGACTACTCAAAGATAATATAGAAATATAATTACATAAATTCAAGTATCTATTGATAAATAATCCATTCGTCTCTAAAACTCCCAATAGAATTAATCTACTCCCTACAGTGTCGCATTTAGCCCCCTCTCCAACTAGTGAAGATCAGTTGCGTCACCAACCGGAAGTAAACCTCGTCAACTACATCATCATTACAGCCCTTCACAAGTCCACTGCTGAACATAGGCCTCCCCCACGGAATGCCACAAAGCACGGTCCCGAGCCACCTGCATCCAACTACATAAATAAAACTAATTATTAAAAGAATTTTGGAGTAATACAAATAAACATATATTTTTTTAATTTCTTAAATTACTTATTTTTTATGAAATCGTTGCTAACTGTAATAAATAATTTTCCAAATTTAAACACCCAAAATCATGACACATCTTAGTCCTCAGTGGCGACAACGCATCTGCATTTTTATTCTTATCGAGGATAGATGTAGATGGGCCACATTGTCACTTAACCTCAGGTGGACTGTGTTCTCGTTCGTCGTCCTTACTCTATAAAAAAAATTAAGGTTGCGTTAATTCATTTGTTACAAATGCATTATTATAGATTATTATATGACCACCTTAATTATAAAACTAACTTAAATTAGGTTTATAACATTTAATTACTGTAATGTTTATTAGAAAGTTGATCAGCGTTTAATCACATGGGTGGTATTTTTTTATTCATTCTGGTTTTTAAAGCGTGTCACAAAAGTTTTCATTAAATGTAAAAGACTGATATCCTCTTCAAATTTAGAATACTGACACGTCAAGTTTTGATGGAGAAAACGTTACCATAAATGTGACCTTATGCTTTGTCCAGGATTTTGAAATCATTTGTATGAACATTTTAAAAAGTGAGTTATAAATCAAAGAAGTAGTTATGAGGAAAGTAGTTTTCAAGTTTGATTTCATATCAAAACAGTTGTTTACGTACGGACCTCGCTAAATAGCTGCAGGAAATGCTTGATTTACGAGTATATGCAGTCAAGCAAACAACCATATAATAAACAACGATAATTATTGAGGTCAGAATTTCATCTTTGCCTGTTCATTTATTTACAATGATTTATGCAAATACATGGCACCAATAAGTTGTATCAAATAAAAACGACTACAAATTAATGTTGTTAATAATGTAAAAAAAGTTGAAAGTTTATATATTTATCATTTATTCTTTATTCTTTACTATAGTCTGCGTTATAGCATGGTGCGGGTGACAGCTTACGCTTTGTTAAATCGATTTAAAAAAGGCGATTAACGATACACAAAGCAAAGCAAAAATTATCGACTAGCTATCGATATAAAAATTAAAACCGAAACATATATTTCTTTATAAACTACAATGCATGTAAAATTAAGTGTCACTTGGCGAACGGGTTGGCAACCGCAGTTTTTTATTGTGATATTGCTGTTATCAGGAAGATGCTGCTGCCCATCTCCTGCCTGTTTCCCACTGTCGCCTCTTACGACACCCACGGGGTAGTGGATATTCTTAACCGCCACTACACGGCTTTTGCTATATGTGTATTAGTTTTGCCAGGTCCAATGGGCCAAATATCGGGACGGAAGGTAAAAACATTCGAGAATTTGGTTTATAAATCTAATGAAATAAAAATAAAAAATAGGTTTTTTTGTAGCCATTTTGGCCGCCATGAGTTATGATAAAGTCTTTTTGAGACAATACGTAATTTGCTTTATAATTATTTTTTTACCTGAGCCGACCAACGAATAATTTATCGTCCATGCATCGGAAACACTGCATGTGAGTTTTGTTTCCGTAAATCAGAATTTGTTGAACGATTAGTTCCAATTCCAATACATATTTACGTGATTTTTATATATTCAATTTATTTCAAAACCTATTTTTGATAGTCTGTGGTTGTTGGTTATGGCATGGCATAGTTTAGCGTGGCACATCACTCTCATAAGTGGGCGGTACCCATCCATGAAATACAACAATATCTGTATGATAGTTTATCTAAAAAATACGAAACTTCATAGGCGTGAGCTGTCACCCGCACCATGCTATAACGCAAAGACTATAGCTGGCCCGGTAGACGTTATTTGCCCTTACTGGTTGGTAGCGCGATGAATTTCATTTTCACACACACACACACATACACACACACACTTTTCTGTAGATTTATTATACGTATAGCTAAATCCTCTTTAGGATTCATAGAAACATCGGCAAATTAGACAATGAATGGTCTAAGATCAGCAGCCATAATGACAATAAACTTTAAAAAAAAGGAAAACATAACCCTTCTTTTTTACTGTTCCGCAGGCGGATAAAAAGTGATGTTTTACACGGTCATTTACTGCCTGCATAAAAAGATCATAGAAATTCGATCGGTAGTTTTTGCGTGAAACGTGAACACACAATTTTTCTTCAGTTATTATATTTATAGATATATATTACATATATAGTAGATAAATTAAGTATGTATATTTTACTCACTATATTCGATTTATTTGCATTTTATTATACTGAAGTGCCAAATTTATAAAGTGAATTGTTCACACCTGCCACAGTTTTTCAAACCATCCAGGGATGACTAGTAGAGAATGCCATAAAACATTTAGTCCCCTTTATACCCCTTATTATAAGGTGTATAATAAAGATGAAATTTTTAAAAATAAAAAGTTATTGTTCAGTATTCACTACGGTCTTTAATCATAGCTTCATACGTGGTACAGCCGTGCTGCAGCACAAATAGGTCAACTGACCGAGGAAGCACTAAGCTCTCACGAAATATCAGCTTAAAATAGCCGAAACATAAGCTTTCAATCTTAGTTCTTAAGGGTTAAAACGAATCATCATTCTTAACTGATAATAGATTTAGATCTATAAGCAATAAGTAACGATTTTTGGGTCCCTGGATGATCTAAACGATTCACAATTGTACCCGGTAGCGGCGATGTTGTCGAGATCCAGAAATCACCCGTGCGAAGCCGGGGCGGATCGTTAGTCTTCAATATATCGTACTCCTATTCCATACTTCTTTTATTCAATTAGAACTCATCCGACTTACGTAAGGACCTGTTAATAAACACACAGTAAAGCGTTAACTTGAAAACACTTAGTCTTACTTACTGTATTCATTATCGTTATTATGTTTCTTCTGTAAAAGAAACTTATTAGAAGTAACTAATTTAAAGTAAGAAATTGTGGATGTCTTCTAGGCATGAATGAATAGGCTTTTGTTAAGCTAAGTCTGGGTATTTTACCAACTTGAGCCACTTACCATCACATCTATTATAGTTGTGGCACAAATCGGTCGGCTCGACTGGAGTAGGATCACGCTCTCACAGAACACCAGCGTAAAATAGCAACTTCATGCTGCTATGTTTCGTATGGTGAATGTAGAGAACCGTATACCCTTTGTACTGGAAACGAGTCATTCCAGCTTTGCCCTCAGGGGTGACAACGCATCTGAATTTTGATTTTTATACACTTACCATAGGTGGACTGTGTGCTTGTTTGTCACCTTTTTCTATAAAAAAGGTGAAATACTAGTCAAGCACTGTAAAAATGAAATAGTTATCAAAAGACATGACGGATATAAAGCCGTGCGCCTGTCTTAAATGGCATATTGCTCGAGGAAACAGTATTCGAAACTGCCGGCACTAGTAAAATTGTTAATCACCGTTTAGTGTCAATTTATCGCGTGATCGCGGTCCTTCCCCGTCGAGCCGACCCATTCGTGCTACAAACGTAGTATAGCTGCAGCGTGGTCACGTATATCTGACAAATTGTTTAATAAATGCAATTGCATGATCTTATCTTCTTAATTTTCAATTCCATTATTGATATCATTGTTTGTAAAAGCTCACAACTGGGCAATAGTAATAGATGGCATAAGTACACTATGAGGATTCAACGTCAGAGATTAGGATTTTGAATTGAGTTATTACTGTACCCGCTATTATTGCACCAAAGGCGAACGACTTTAAATTTATTATTAGTTTTCTATATGACTTCTATCCCAACCCCGCTCTGTTTATTTATATCTCTCCCCACCCCTTCTGATTCTATTTTTAAATGTTGAAGTTAAGACGATAGCATCATAGCCTAGTTTTCCCACCAGCTGGTGGCCCCCTCTGAGAGTGTGGCTGTTTTCTAATCTTGTATCAAGTGTGCTAATCTCAGCGATGTGCGGCAATGAATGGGTCGTGCGATGCTCGCAGCTCGCGTGTGTAACTTAGAGGTCTAGTGATGTGCGGGACAAGGCTAGAGAGATGATCTCGGGTCTTCCAACTGATATAAGAAAATTTAAAAAAAATTACGTTTAAGTTTTTACGGATTTTGTCGCGTATATTATATTCCCGACTTTTGTAAAGTGCTCGAAACGTCGGGAATATAAAATAAGTTAATATACGCGATAAAAGTCTCTTGCGCTTAATACGCTCTCACAGAATACCAGCGTAAAATAGCAGCTTAATGCTGCTGTGTTTCGTATGGTGACTGTAGAGAACCGGAGACCCTTTTTACTGGAAACGAGGCATTCCAGCTTTGCCCTCAGGGGTGACAACACATCTGCATTTTTATTCGCAAACGAGGATAGATTTAGATGTCTATGGGTCACGGCAACCACTTACCATCAGGTGGACTGTGTGCTCGCTTGTCACCTCGGTTTTCTTTTATAGGACAAGATATAAGAAAACCATAAAAACTAGTTTTATTTAAATGTGTATTGTTCGCGTAAACATAAGAAATCATTATTAAAAATTGATTCATTTATATTCTACTAAGTTTAAACCTTTAAACCCATAACATATAATTGTGTGTGGCAGACACTATAGAATCTTTCACCCCGTTTCTTTATCCCATAAATGTTGCAAGAACCCACTTATGTTTTTCCTAAGACAAACCTAAGCACAAGAATAATGTGGTTTCTAATAAATGGAGTTAAATCTTACTTTTTTAATAGAAGAAAAATAATTAATAGATCAGGAGTTACTTTGCAGAAATTATATTAAAGATGTTAAAATTATTTAGCTGAGATCCGCGTAAAAACTAAAAATGATGGTTCCTGTTGTAGTCGTGTTGGGATTAGTGGTGACGGGGATAGTGAAAGGTGCAGGACGTTCTGCGATCGTCAACCCATTAGCCGAGCGTGGCGAATATTTCCAACTATGAGACGATCATGTACAGCCATGAATTGTTTTTATATTAAGAAGTAAAATAACGTGCAAAAGTAACTATAGTAAAATTCATATTGTGAATGTTGAAAGATTGCTTGCTTATTAAGGGCTGATATTATATGAATAGTTAAAATTATAAAGACCGATTTCAAATCTAAGATTCCAACGATAAAAGACCAACACCGCCCATCACTTCGCTCAGCACATTTTCACGCCCACATCGGGTTATCCAAACAAAGCTCCTTATATTTCAGCTCTCTAAAACTATGTGCACACGCACTGTAAACGACTTCAAGTGTAATAAAAAATAATGTCGCCTAACCCCCAGCCATAAATAAAAAAAAACTAAGTCTTAATTATATTTATTATTCTTAAACTCCCTTGACGAGATTATATTTAATATGACAGCAGTGTTAATAATTGTATTTAATAAGAAGTAAAATACATTATAACCATACTCGAGAACAGGCCTTCTATTTTTGATTGGATTATCAAACCCCTCGCTTTTAATTTACGTCCGTAGATTATACAAAGGTCCTATATTGCTCAAGCGCGTTAGATCTTCACACATCGAATTCCTGCACACTTAGGTCTAGACTTTATATTTTCGACGATGATACCATGATCATACCGTGTAGTGGCGGTGTAACAATATCCACTACCCCGTATCATCCCGTGGGTGTCGCAAGAGGCGACAGAGGAAACAAATCAGGAGATGGGCAGCTTCGTCTTCGTAATAACGACTAAAAATAAAAATAAAACTGCGGTTGCCAACCCGCTTGCTTAGCGTGGCAACTATGGCAAATATCCCCATATGTTCAGCAGTTGACTTTAATAAGCTGTAACAGTACCGGTAACATACGTACAAAAATGTATACTTATATCATATTCAAAACCTCTTTCTTTTAAAGTCCGCTAAAATAAACAATAAGGTTAAGTTTAAAGTCGGAATTATGTAGTGGTATTTAATATTGCATGTAAAAGTAACCTTTTGCATCATCGTCGTCATAAAAAAGCCTCATCGCACACGTGATTTTCCAAAACAAAACACTTGCCAAAAAATTTGATAAACTTTACACAACGCCGTTACACAATAGGTTTGTGTAATTCATGACTGTTACACCTGGAAGTAACACTAGCGCACGCTCTACATGGCAATTATCAGGCACTTTAGCAAAACCCTCACGTTTTTGGTGAAAGCCGTGGTCGAAGCGGCGTTTCGTCCGCACAGTTAGTTTTCCTACGTCGTTAAGTAACGTCCTTTGATTTGTTAGATTACTCGTTGAAGACCAGCTCTGGGAAGGTCTCGGTACAGGTGAGTAAGATTATATCTATGAAATTTTCATTCCTTTGTCTTGTTGCGCGTTCACAACATTTGTTTTCATAACTAATGCGAACGTTGTTTAATGTTATCATTATATTATAATTTACTCATTTTCTTATGAAACTGTGAGCAGGGAAAAAGTAACAATTTAGATATTTATATTTTATTACAATATTCAGCCTTGAAAATTTATTATCTGTTTTAGTTTACTCTGTGTAATCTGTGCAAAATTTGAATAAATTCCTGAGTCCCGAACAAGTAGCTGCGTTTGGTTGTTACCCACCCATTTCACTTGGCATAAATAAAACTTTTGCTATAAAAGTATCCTATGTACCATATAACGGCGTAATCGACTTCTATGTAATTTTTTTTAAATCCTGCTGTCTGAGAGTGATTAAAGGACGATTTTAAATAACCGGCCAAGTGCTAGTCGGTCTCGCGCATGAAGGGTTCCGTACCATCGTAATACAGGTTTCTAATAGGGGAGCCCCTTTTAATTTTTAATTTATTTTAATTGTATTTGCTGTTAAAACGGCAACTGAAATACACATTCTGTGTAAATTTCAACTGTCTACCTATTACGGATCATGAGATACAGCCCCCTGACAGACAGACGGACGGACGGACAGGGCTTAGTAATAGGGTGCCGTGGGTTACCCTTCGGGTACGGAACCCTAAAAAAGAATACTAACTAATATAATAATTACTAATATTCCCTTTAACCACTCCTTTTAAGCTTAAATGTTAGTGTGTTGAAAGTGGTCCACGACAATAGTCAAATGGCGGATTGGAACCCACTACCTTTAGAGTTCGCGGTCCGCACCCTACCGTTAGACTACTATCGCTTGAACATTTTTTTTAAAACATCGTTACCCCACACTTAGATTTTCTACTGTATCGTGGAGTTTACCTTACGTTAATTGCACAAAGACACATCCAGACCCGAATCCAACAATTATTTGTGTAACATTTCAAGTAAGATAATTTACAAAATAGATATTATTGCCGCAAATTATTCGTATTAAATGTAAAATCGTATCTTAGAACCACAATTAGAGTTATGTACATTCCGACCTTTCTAATTACTTGTTCACAAAGCTTCATTGAAATTATTGTGATCGAGTCACGATTTTAGCATACGCAATTATTATCACTGGTCGGAATGTTGCAATATATCATTTCACTTTATAACTTTGTTTATCTACTCTCCCTTTCCCTCGTACTAGGATAACCTGAGACGGTAAAGTCAATTATACTTTGTTAATTATATATTTTTACCAGCTGTTCCCCGCGACTTGTCCGCGTGGAATTTATTACAATTGGATTTCTTATTCTAAAATAATTCTTTTCTAAAATAAAAGTAGCCTAAATTACTACTTATAACATCAGCTATCTGCCAGTGAAAGTCCCTTCAAAATCGATTCAGCCATTTCTGAGATCAGCCGGAACAAACAAACAGTCAGACAGAATTTTCAAAATTGTTTTTTTGTTATATGTACCGTATATACTCTCATTTGCATTTAGTAAAAAGATTTTATTTCGACATTACAAACAGACACTTCAATTTTATTTATTTTTGTAATATTTAAATTGATTCTTATTTAGTTAGCGTAAAGCTAAACATATACGGCCAGCTCTTAAGATTTTTCGACGAGAAGTCAATTTGAGAAATGCTATGTTCTCTTACTTTTCATTAAATGACAAAAGAAAGAGGCGAATTTAAGAAAACGGTAATCAACGATTATAATTAAAAATCAATAAATTGTAGTTCCATAGAATAGTAATAATTCTTCTTCCTCTGCCTTTTTTTTATTAGACTTTTTCCTGTGGATGAATGCCTCTTTTTTTTCTCTCCATTCTTACTTTTGCCTCTTCCATTGTAGGATTACCAAATATCCTTATAAAATATAATCATTATAATATTAATACGTGAAGATCGTTAATTTAAGTACCTCCTTAGTATTTATATTAAAAGGAGAGAAATTAAACTTATATATCTACTTTCATTACTCTTTCATTCGAAAAGTAATGTGCAGAAAAAAGAAAATCATGTGTGTATGTTTCCATTAAGGCAGGTAAAATAAAATGAACAAACACATATGATTTTTCTGTACAAATCGCAGATGAAAGCATTTGATGCCTTTGCCTTCCCTGTACTGGAAAATATTACAAAAAATAGTTAAGCAAACAAATATATAGTTAATAGCGTTGTTTCCATACAATGAGGACTAATAATGTTTCCTCACCAGATGTCGCTAGTTGGGACTGAGGTGAAGTTATTTTGTCACTCAATGCCATTTAATTGAGAAGTTAGTTTTAAATAAAAGTTTTTCAGATTTTTAGAGTATTATAATCTATAGGTACACAAAACAATGTTTCAGTGGTTTGCTCTTTACTTTTTGCCCATTTTTAACTATTTTTTTAATTTTTCTACTTTTTGTAACATCCATAGTTTGGTTTATTAATTTCTATTCTAAATAATATAAAATATAACTAATGTTACAGAAAGAAACATTAACACTTTCATTTTCCTAACAAATTACCTTTCCCGCCATGATATCTGTCGAATATTTCACCTCATTCCAAAGTGGTTGCATCCCTGGTTGCATAAAAATCGTTGATCATTGGTCGAATTTCGACACAGGCGATGCTAGTATATTATAAAAGAAATATAAAACTTTAATTTAATCGACTTTCTTTTTCCGAAGCACAATTGTGTTGTGTATTTCTCTGTTATTTGAAATATTATATCAAGACAAAAACACAAACGGCTTTACGCAACGGGCAATCTAACAAAGTGAAGAGCCAAACCAGTTTGAAATTCTAATTATGTAGGCAATATGTCAACGCCAATGGAGAGTTGACAAAATGTCACCAGCTTTACATTATGCACTGTGTGGAGCTGTTTAATATGATGTAGGCATTTCTACATTCAATACCGTGTTTAGATGACGTGGAGATAAAAAAATGACAAGATTAAAGGTTAATACAGTAATTAAAAAAACCTTACTGCGTAAAAAAGTTTACTGAAAAAATAAAACTTTTATAATCTAACGACACCTCATATGTTAAAATCCATCATGCCGTTTAGGATGCAGAGCGTGCCAAAGAAATAGACATACATACTCTCGAAAAACATTACCCTTCTTCTGGGGCAGTCTGGTAATAATTATGCTTGTCGATCCAATACGAGCATGCTCACTAACAAGCAATCTGTCGCGTATTTCGTGTAGAACAGACATAATTAATCGATGAGGTAAAAAATCAAATAGTTTGTACAGTCCGTACGGATAAAGAATGGGATTAGTAATGGTGGCTCATTGGGTCCGTACCGTCAACATGCACAGTACCCATAACAAATACCCGCTAATAACGGTATATCGTTATAACGTTATATTATTTGGTTAATTGGAAATTTTCTTTTAATGGGAAAATACATTAATTTTAAAATAACATTTATAACTAGCGACCCGCTCTGGCATTGCCTTGGTGGGATATATTAATGTGGCTTTATTTCGACTTAAGATAAAGATTAAAGACCATTTAATAAAACTATTTTTACGGATTTTATCGCGTTTAATTAACTTATTTTAATTCCCGACGTTTCGGGTGCTTTACGGCATACCCATGGTCACGGGGGGGACTGAGATGTTTGACGTCCCGATGTCGCAGTTGGCACGGCTACCTTCAGTTTTTGAATATTAATTTTTAGTTCGTTAATATTCAAAAACTGAAGGTAGCCATGCCAACTGTAAAGCACCCGTAACGCCAGGAATTAAAATAAGTAAATTAAACGCGATAAAATCCGTAAAAATAGTTTTATTCAATGTGTAGTCTTCGCGTAAATATAACAAATTATAAAGACCATTTATTTCATCTTATCAATATTTCTATTCTAATAAAATCTCTAAATTTTCCAAAGCAAATAAATAACTTCTTTTTTAGCAATTTCAAGGCGGTTTTTACTTTTTGTTAAAGTTATAATTATTATATAGTCAGACATTCGAATGCAGGACGTGCAAACTGAATTTTACACACAGTAAAAGTATTCTGGCGTCACAGCCGTCCCTCCTTTAATAGTGAATTCGTTTACTGCCACGCGTGAGAGTTGCGTTTTGGAATTAAACATAAGTCGACAGTAAATATTGTTTTAATTAGTTAAGCTTGGTGATTCCAACCTGAGACTTCTAATTTTGGATTTGTATATTACTTTCAACATTAACACTTTATCATAGGTATTTTTAAAGCAAAGATCACGCAACCTTTTAAAACTTCAAAGTCGAAATTAAAGCATAGGTACTTTAGTTTCATACGTGGTAAAGCCACGCTGCAACTATATTATGATTGAAGCACGAATGGCTCCAGGGTCATTTATCAGCTCGGTCAGAGATCATGCTCTGACGGAATATCTGCTGTGTTTCGTATGGTGAGTGTAGAAACCGGAGACCTTTTTAACTGCTAACGAGGCATTCCATCTTAGTCCTCAGGGGTGACAACGCATCTGCATTTTGATTCTTAATTGAGGATCATTGTAGATGTCTATGGGCCACAGCATTCATTTATTATCAGGTGGACTGTGTGCTCGTTTGTTACCCTTATTCTATAAAAATTACATAAACATTTTATCATAGATATTTTAAAAACAAAGATTACGCAACCTTATTAAGCTTGATAGCCGAAATTAACGCATACTTACGTTGTTAAATTGTTCAGTTAATTTAATCGTTACATATACAATCATAGCACGTATTTAACGAACGAAGTTTTAAATTAATTTGTTATACAATCAGTAATTTTTAACGAGATTTTTAATTTAAAATTGTTACAGTTATTTTTATCGATAACAAGCACTTTCCCTATTATAACGTCATTAAACATTAAATCGTCATACGTTCCGCGTGTCCCGGTCTATACATTATTATCCATTTAAAAAAAACGGTAATGGACTTAAAAATATTAACATGACATACGACTGTCGATCACAATATCTATGCAAGTGCACGACTTGTACATATAATACAATGTAAGCAGCGAGCACGCAAGAGGACGTGCAAGGAATTTTAATAATACTCATTACAAAATAAAAGGTTCCGTATTATTTTTGCTAATGGTAACATTATTGCAATGGATTTTTAAGAAGTTATATTATGTTACTTTGTTTTGGAGATGTTGTATATGAATATAGAGGATACTGGAATTATATTATGGCCTTCTCAATTATTACACCTGGATCAGGATAGAGATAAAAGAGTATTACGAACATGATAGTAAATTCACTTGTTTGTCAATTAAACGCTGAATAGGATACGCTGATTTAATAGTTTTTTTTTTCAAAAGTTGATAAGTCAGCAATTAAAACTGAAATTAGGAATTTTCTTGGTCCCGGCGGAATTGAACTTGCTTTGATACTATGAAATTTTAAAGCGTTTGCTAATCTCTAAGCTATCATGGCTTTTTACCCGATTGCCTCAGAAAAGAGGGTAATGTTTGTCGAGTGTAGTGTGTATCTAAGTATGGTCACCCGAGGCAAGTGTGACATAAACGAATTAAAACTATAATGGACATTTAAATACTTCTACTCTGTAAGGATTTAACATAGAATTCAGTTTCATAATATCAATTATTAAGTGCTTGTTTGATTGATCAAGCATTTTAGTATCTACAAGTAGCATTTTGTAATTTAAGGTAATTAAAACTAATTAAAGTGGAAGACTGTCACACTTATCCCATCAATGAGGCAAGCGTGACAGTACGCTTCTTTTTGCAGTTACTTTATTATTATCTGTGGTTTTCGACAAAATTGCAGAGATTACACTAATATCAAAATATTTTAAGATGTATAAACGATTTGAACGTCCATTTTTGTGTAACAATGAGTTTTTCCCCACATGGGGCAAGTTTTCTGAGTAGTTTTTAAAAATGACGTCTGTCGATAAAATAGTTGAAGCTATGCACTTAACTGTCGTTATGGTCAATAGCGTAAAAGTTCCTGCGTTGTTCAACAGATGGAATTTAACCAAAAAAACGTGTTTATGCCGCATGATTTGCATTTGTCGCACTTGCCCCACTGTCACACTTGCCTCGGGTCACCATATATCTTTTTCATTGGCACGCTCTGTAACCTAAACGGCTTGACGAATTTTAACATTTCGGGTGTCGTTAGATTCGTCTTTCGGATTTTCGATTCGGAAAGTGATGTAGGGTATAAATTTTTTCTCTTTTAAGGAAACTTTTTTACGCAGTCGGGTTTTTTTTAATTTCTGCTTTCATCATTGCGCACGAAAGCAACAACTTTCGTAATAGTCTCGTACGGTTGTGCTTTTGTTAATGTCAATTAATAGGAAATTATCCTTTAAAAAATTAATTCAAAAAATTCCCCACAATATGTTGATACATCACATTGCGGAGTTTTTGGGAGATATTGACGTCAAATTAAGTCAGCAGATGGTCAAAGACAACAATATCTCAAGTTCTATGCGCCTAAGTAAACACAATAACTAAAGTTTTATATCAAAATCGAAGCACTTGTTTAATCGTTTTCACTAATAGTTCACATGCGCAGACATTTAATACATAAAGTCGCATAACTTGTTTGTATCAAAATTCATTTCAAACTATAATTTAAACGAGAAAACAGAAGCAACGATCCGCCGACGGTCAGGTTCCCGCCAAAACTCCAACCATGGCTTGTAATTTATTTCTTTCTTCAAGACATCACCTGTCTCGCTCTCTCTCTCTCTCTCTCTCTCTCAATATGTGCAGTTAACTATAAATCGTTAGCAATGTTTAATATTAAGAAGAAAGTGAAAGCCTCTCATTTAAAAGTAACATGCAAATATTTTGAATAAATTCTATGTAGTTTATGTATATGACCTCTCTGTATATTAAACACTAATATTCCTGAGTGTAGTTTTCAATTTACATCAGTGTCAATTGCTTTGCCTGTTACATGGCCTCAACAGATGCAAGTATTTTTTAGAACAGAGATTGGAAATCCAAATAGCTATTGTACATATAGTCAGAATTATATCTAATAAAATCTAAAAACTTAACGGACCCCTGGAGCAAGTTATCGGCGCCACGCCAAATCAATTAATACGTCTAAACGTTTTTGCATTTTAAACAACGCAATTATAATTAAAGTGAAGATACTTTCCCCTCTCTCGTGGTGGAAAATCGCGAAAGTTAGTTCGGCTTCGAGGCCCAGTGCGAGTGCTCGGTTCACCAGCACCACTCGATTACGTAACTGTCAGTTCAGAAATAGAACCAGCGAGTGATAGTAGTGTCGATCGGCGTACTAAACTCAACCGGGGGCCTATTTTTAAACCGCATACCATACGGAAATGTGGAGCGGATTGCGCGCTCCGAATATAGCTTCGTATGCAGTTGTCTGAACTTTGTTTGCGGGGACGCCGTTATCGATCTTGTTAATGAGTCAGATTACATTTGTGTCACGCTGGATTGTGAAATTAGTGGGCGAGTTGCGCTGAGGGATCTTGAATGTTTTCTTTAAAGCGTTCAAAGTGTGGACTCGCTGCCAGTCTTGGTAAATGTTGCTCTACATTTACTTTTAATTATTATTTTGTTTGACTGATCAAAAATTAATAAAATTCTTAAATTAGGTTGGTAGCAAAGAGGATAGTCGTCAAAATTTGATGGTACGCTAGCAAGCCGATTTCGATCCCCGTCTACACTATGTGCTCGGTGGTAAACAACTTCATTAGGTAACTCGGTGCTCATGAGGGAGCTCGGTGGTAAACAAGTCCATGTCTGAGAAATTAAAAAATTCAAAGACATGTGAAGGTTACCATTTCGGCAGCGCCCCTCTTCCTTGTCTTAAAACCCTCCAAGAAATAAGAAAAGCCCTATGCTCTATAGTGGGCCGTATGTAGACTGTGAATTTACTTTATTACAAACTAGCGCCCTCCCCCGCTTCGCCTGGATCTATCTAATAATCTATAATATCTAATAATGTGGCATTATTTAGATTTAAGTTAATCATCATAGACCATTTATTCTATAATAAAAAACGATCGCAGATTTAGGTGGCTCGTACCTTTGAGCTGTTTGTCGTGGCCGTTCCAATAGTATGGTCTAAATATTTGATTTCAGACATATACAAAATAGTTATAGATACTGCTATCAATGGAATAAGCCGTGGTAGCTCAGGGGCTCAGCGCTCCCTTTAAATTTCACAGTACGTGACCAACCCGGGTCGATCCCCGCCGGCACCAATGAAATTGTTAATCGC
This sequence comes from Parnassius orleans, assembly GCA_029286625.1. Classification (NCBI taxonomy): domain Eukaryota; kingdom Metazoa; phylum Arthropoda; class Insecta; order Lepidoptera; family Papilionidae; genus Parnassius; species Parnassius orleans. The sequence continues at coordinate 9,620,439 of JAGSMP010000009.1, forward strand.
AATTTTAATTGCTGATTTACCATGTGCTTGGCGGTGAAGGAAAACATCGTGAGAAAACCTACACGTCTGAAAATAAATTCGAAGACATGTGTAGTCCGCCAACACGCATTGGGCAGGGCGGCGGACACTTCCTTGCCCTAAAACCCTCTCAGAAGTGAGAGGAGGCCTGTGCCTAGCAGTATTTAGTATTTAGGCTGTAACTTTACTTTACTTTTATCAGTGGAAAACCATCCAATCTAGCATTTACCATGGAATTGTTGTATTCTTGGATTATATTCTTATTATTGGATTCTCTAGTGTCGTCCACATTTGGCCAACACGCACAGCACAAGCAAGATATTTTTAATATTCATGTATCAGATGTATAGTAAATGAAAAGTAAAGTTACAGCCTATATACGCCCCACTGCTGGGCATAGAACGCCTCTTATTTCTGAGAGGGTTCTAGGACAAGGAAGTGTCAACGCACTGCCCCAATGCGTAGTAGAGGACACTGTCTTTGAAAAATGTTTGATCTCAGACATGCAGGTACCTTCACGATGTTTTCCTTCGTCGCTGAGAACGAGGTAAATCACCACTTAAAACTGCAATTAACAACATCATTGGTACCGATTGGGATCGAACCCTGTTTGCTTGCGTACTGTAAAACTTTACAAGGGCTCATCTACGAGTACGGTTGTATGAAAGTTGGTAAACACGTCCGTCGCAAGTTTTTTTTTTTCTATATAAAAATCGACTGGAATTGCCGTGGTGGGATCTTTTTCCGTATTCACCTCAAGTGAAAGTGTTTAAAAATATGCCTTAAGTTTACGTCGCGTAGTTCGTGAGATTTCGGCGGCTTTCTCGCAGTGAATAAATTAGACTTAGGAGCGGTCCGCTCGTTACGATGTCGTGGTGCGCGTAATAGCCAGCCCGGCACTTGGTTGTGTTTGTTGCGTCATTGTACGCTCTACATTTGCTTTGTATTTACCTTTTGTTAGATAGATTAAGGAGGTTTCTTTATGCAGTCGATGCTTTTCTAGTTATATTGCGTCCGACTTGTGCAAGATGATAGGATCATGATAACATCATTTAAAATCACAGATGGTGTGCATATTTTTCATATAATGGAAGTATTTGATATAGTAGTCAATTGTAGCACAAATGAGTCGGACAGGGGAAGGACCACGCTCTCTAATACCAGCGTAAAATAGCTCGTTAAAACTGCTGTGTTTCGTATGGTGAGTGTAGCGGACTGGAGATCCTTTTTACTGGGTACGAGGCATTCCATCTTAGTCCTCAGGAATGGCAACGCATTTTGAATCTTAATCGAGGGTAAATGTAGATGTCTATGGGCCATGGTATCCACTTACCATCAGGTGGACTGTTAGTCGTTTGTCACCCTTATTCTATTGAAAAAGTCGACTTGATGGTAATTGGGTACTGCGGTCCATGGGCACCTGTAACCAACTTCTAACATAGAATGCCACAGATTCATTGTCGTCTTGACACAACATTGTATGAAGAATTTGTGTGGCAATGGCTTCTAAAGCAGTAGCAGTGCATGCAAAGCTCGCAACAAATTAAATATAAAAATCATTTAACTATAGGGTTAAAAGTTTAATTCGGGAAACGGCTCATCCAGTGTTATTCGAGGATGTCTCGCGTCGGAAACACGTGTCTGTACATGCATTAGGGAGGAAGCATTTGAGGTGTTGATTGGACGAAATAAAAACAAACCGTAGATAATATGTACGTTAATAGCTCGTTAGAAAACAGATGTTCGTTCTAAAATAGATTATAGAAATCTATTTTAAAATATATAACAGCAAAAATAGATGTAATTATTGCAGCAAGGTTAGTTGGAGATTATTAGTCACTATTACATTTTAATCTTAGACGTATTTTTTTTAAACGACTGGCATAATGAAGGCCAGTTACAATTTAATTATTTCGTTTTCTATTTTTTTATTTTAAAACCGAATAGAGGCGTTTAGTTGCTTACGACCTGCAGTAAAGCAAATACCTTTCAATTCATAGTAACTCTTTAATAGAATTGGTAATTAACTAGTGTAGCAATACTTTTTAAAACTACACTGTGACTATGAGGGCTAAAATCTTACGCTCACCAGATGTCGCTAGTTGGGACTGAGGTGATTTTATTTATCACGGAAAAGGGTTACACATTGTCATCTTCATTGTAAGTTTTTAATATAACATTTTTTTAATTCTTCTACTTTAATGAATATCCGTAGTTTGGTTTAACCATTTTTAATAAAAATTAATATCAAATATATTTTATATTTCGAAAAGAAAAATTTATCTCTACACCTTTCTAACAAATTAACTTTCCCCGCCATGAAATCTGTTTAATATGAAATCTGTACACCTTATTACAAAATGGCGCTCCCCTGGTGGCAGAAAAAGTCGTGGATGCTATCATTCGTTCGTCTTAGGCAACGAAGACGGATAATAGATATAGCAATTAGTCCTCTATCAAATTAACAATAATACGCTGAGCTTTTATATAACGTTCGAAAGCGTCGCGTATTGCGTCTAAATTGATTAAGCGAGGATCTGTTGTGATTGTATTTAATTGTATTGTTAAAAAACTTATGCCCAAATTCTCAAACGCTACTCAATTTTAAGATGCCGTTAAGACTCGTGCTGATCACTTTAAGTTAAAGTGACTGTGACACCACGAGACTTAACGACATCTTAAAATTGAGTAGTGTTTGAGCATTTGGCCATTACTGTTTTATCCGAATCGCAACGCATGTTATACAATTGGTCACAGCAGCATGCTCGCACTTGACGATACGAGGAAGTGGACATTCTAACACTACCACTACACGGTTATATGTCTGCAAAGTTATAGAATATTCAGTTCTGGTATTTTCGAAAACAAAATGTAGTACCATTTTGATTTCGAAACACATCGGAAGCAATAATTTTGGCATGTCCCGTATTTGCCTCTTGCGACGTGGTAGAGCTACGCTGCAGCTATGTAGCTGCAGAACAAATGGGTCGACTCGACCGGGGTTGAACGACCATCTCACAGAATACCAGCGTGAAACAGCAGAATAATGCTGTGCTTCGTATGGTGGTGTATAGAACCGGAGGCCCTATATACTGTTTACGAGGCAACCCTATTTACTGGTTCTTGTAACCTTCCTTCCAACTTAGTCCACAGGGATGACAACCCATTTTGATACTTAATTGAAGATCGATAGATGTAGCTGTCAATGGGCCGCAGCATCCACTTACCATCAGGTGGACTGTGTGCTCGATTGCACTTTTATACCTACTTTAAAATTTAAATTAAATGGATTTACGCTGCTTATTTAGTTTTACGACGTTCTGATGTCATGAATTACTCTAGCAACCTTCTGCTTTATTTATTCATTTTGTTGCGATCTTCAAACTCTTTACTTATTCCATCTTCTATTTCCAGACGACCGACAGCGCGGACTTCCTCGCGACACGACCACACACCGCATCAGTGATACCCGGCAAGCCGGCCGCGAACCCACTGCAATTCGTTAAAGTGGGCCCAGCGGACTTGGGCAGTAAGGCCCGCGAACAGCTGCGACGCGCTGAACTCGCCAAGCGTACAGAGCCGGCGAGGATCGAAAGACAAGAGGACTGGCAATCGGTGAGTTTCACTTTTGTTTTTACACGTGGTAGAGCCACGTTACAGCTATTTTATGGTTATAGAACGAATGGGACTGGGGTAGGACCACGCTCTCACAATACCACCTCAAAATAGCAGCTTAATGCTGCTGTGTTTCGTGTGGTGAGTGTATAGAACCGGAGACCCATTTTACTGGATAGAAGAGGCATTGCATCTTAGTCCTCACGGGTGACAACGCATCTACATTTTGATTCTTAATTGAGGATAGATGATCTATGGGCCACAGTATCCACTTACTGTTGGGTTGTGTGCTCGCTTGTCACCCTTATTCTATAAAAAAATTACATAACATAAACACTCACGCCTGTCACCTAGAGGGGTAGGCAGAGACTACGGACTTCCATTTGGCACGATCCTGGCACACCTCTCGCCTCCTTTACATATATATATCTACGCATACACGCTCGTCGGTTAAAGGTAAAATTACTTCCTGTTTATTTTTAGAGCCTTTTAAGTCCACAGCTAGACATAGGCCTCTCTTATTACAAAGAGGATAAGTTTTAATCATCACGCTTGGTATGAAGATTTACAATCGCTGTACCAGTTGCTTCACACCTTTGACGACATAAACGAGATGATTATATCGCCATCTACCTGAAGCCATAAGATCTTTTAGGCTATCCCCTTATCGCCTCCTATCACACCCACGGGACGAATTGACTAATAAACTTAATGAACTTCAGTAAAAAAAAATATTATATCTATTGGTACTTTCAATACTAATTATGAATATAGCAGCCAATGAATCTCATAATTAATTAACTCTATTATGGGCAGTCAGAATGTGTGGAAAAAGGCACGTAATCCGATTGTTAACAGTGCTGTGTTAGTCCCTACCTTCATGTATAATAGTGAAAGTTGGATATGGCAGAAGAAGCATGACAGTAGAATAAATGCTCGATGGATTAACTAACGCCGCCGTGTACGTTAATAATAAACTTTTAGTTAAAAAAAAATTCAATATTTAAATCTAGTGGTACTTTTAATATTAATTAGGAATCTCACAATGAAGTTCTTAACTCTCTTGTGGGAAGTCAGAATGTATCAAAAAAGGCACGCAATGCAATTCACAATGCTGAGTTAGCCCCAACTTTAAAGAATGGTAGCGAAAATTGGGTGTCGCAGAAGAGGCATGAGAGTAAAATTAACGGTGTAGAAATGCAGTCATGAAGTGTGATAGGTCTGAATCTGAATGATAGGATGAGAAATTGTGTGATAAGAGAAAAATGTTTCATGTTTGCAAGATGATGTTGTGACTATGATTAAGAAAGGAAAGATCCAGTGGTCTGGACACGTAGAAAAATTGAATGAGAAAGGAGTGACAAAGCAAAACAAACTAAGAGTACCCTTAATCAACAAGCATGTGCGTAGACATGTAGATGTGAAAGAAGCGAGAGACGTGTGTGAGGATCGCGCCAAATGAAAGTCTCCATAGTCTCTGCCCACCCCTCTAGATAATAGATGTGACAGTTTATGTTATTTGATGAACCTGATAAATTAACAAAAGAATTTAAATGGAATTGAGTAGATAAATCGTGAAATTTCATACGGTGTGCTTCAGTGTTTGACATTCTCACGTGCGGTATTAAAACGGGTGTTTATTTGCGTGTGTTCGTGCGTGCGTTCTTGCCTCAATGAACAAGAAACTATTTCTTATCTGTAGTTTGCCCTTAATGCAGATTTCTAATTTTAAATTGCGTCATATTTTCTGCTTTATGCTATTTTGTTTTATCAGTTATTAGAACGTTTAAAATTAAAACAAAATTTTAAAATGGAAAATGGAAAATCATAGACAGGCCTATAGACAATCCTTGTATCTATCCCCGATTAAGAATTAAAATGGGAATACGTTTTCAGTTGTCATCCCTGAGGACTAAGATGTAAATGCTTCTACCAGTAAAAAGCGATACCTGTTTTTCTTCTGTATATTTTTCTAAAATTTTGGTATTTTAAACTCTAAAAATTGTTATATTATAAGGTTGAAGCAATCGTGAGAAGGTAAAGTTTTTTGTTAAACTAGTTTACCAGTTTTGCTACATTGTTCGTCATGGGTACAGCAAAGGAGTGGAATAAGTTGCCAGCATCTGTCTTTCCGTCCGATTACAATGTGGATGTCTTCAAGGCAAGAGTGAATAGGCTTTTGTTAAGTCAGTGCGCTTCACCATCTTCGGCTATATCACCACTAATCATCAGGTGGGATTGTAGTTAAGCGCAGGTTTAGAATAGTAAGAAAAGTTAATATTATTACCTATAATCAGCTTCCTCTTGAGATATAAATATCTCAGAAGCTATTACTTGGCCGTAATTACATTGTAAAATGTCCAATACCAAAGGAAGCCATATCTCCTGCGCATCGCGTATGATGTTTAAATAGATCAAATGGCTGCAGACGCGAGTTACCGGCGACATTGAACTACATGCGTTGTTAATTGCGCAATTACAGGTCGTTTTTGGTTTTTATGTTGCAATCATTTAAAAATAGTGGCGAGACGCCGCCGGAAGCGCAGTGCATTCCAGAAGCTTCGGCCCCGCAGCGTCCCCTTGGCGTTTCCGCCGATCAAGCCTTCGGGAATGATAAACAGACGTTGGGAGCTTTGTTTATTTTTTTCGTTACGCTGTTAACATGCCTTCTATTTAAAGCATTAAATAATTAACAGATTCAGGCATTACTTTGCGGTATTCTATTATATTAAATATGTTAAAAATTAATTAGCTAACATCCGCGCAATAAAATAAAATTATGTCTTACCTGGTTTGAAGAGCACTTCCTCAATTGCGTGCACTATCGTGTCACACTATCCCAGCACCACTACACTAGGAAAGACACACCACCGTCGATAATACGACACGTGTTTCGCCCCTACACGAGGCATCCTCAGGTTTAGTAGACTGCGGTGGCTGACCGCTAAGTTAATAAAACGCTTAAAACTAGTTTCATTCAATAGGTAAGACACATCATTTCAATTTTTACGCGTATCTTAGCTAATTAATTTTTTCTATCTTGAAATGTTTTAAAATAACAAATCATACAGGTTCTCCTAATTAACTGCAGGAATTACTACTTTTTCTGGGACATGAATAATAATGTCCTATGCTGCAATCATGGAGATGATATTATCCGTCTAAACAAGACTTTAAACAACGTCTCGTCAATGAGTTGAGAAAACCACCTGTATAAGTAAAATGGAATAATTGACTTGTATGTATTTTACTTGTACACATTACAAAGTCCGAGATAGAGCCGTGGTAGCTAAGATGGTTAGCGCTCGTTGTAAATTTCATAGTACGCAAGCAACACGGATTCGATCCCCGCCGGCACCAAGGTAATTGTTAATTGCAGTTTTAAGTGCTGATTTACCACGTGCTCAGAGGTGAAGGAAAACATCGTGAGGAAAGCTGCATGTCTGAGAAATAACAAAAAAAAAATATTTCGAAGACATGTGGAGTTCGCCAACACGCATCGGGGCAGCGCGGCGGACACTTCCTTGCCATAAAACCCTCTCAGAAATGAGGGGAGGCCTGTGCCCAGCAGTGGGACGTATATAGGCTGTAACTTTAACTTTTTAACTTAACATTACAAAGTCAGGGAAAAATGAATAGCTTCATAGGCTATCCAGTGTTCCTATATCTGAAACATTGCAACAGCATTCAATAAATTATTATGATAAGCAGAAATAGTTTATTTTAATAATAATAAATACTTGTATTAATGTATCCCAACCAGATGCGAAACAATAGAAATAAAAAAATACTTATGTTTAAAAGTTTCTTAAACATATCTGACGAATTATATGCTGCTGATAATTATAAGCTGCTTGTAACATTACGGAAGTTGAACCAAAACAAACCAGTATTTAATGGTGTAGAAACATTTAATAGGAATAAGAATATTCGCACGAATAGCAAGGAACTCTTTTATCATACAAGTATACAAAGAAACTACACTAAAAAACACAAGCTATGTATCATAAGTAGCAATAAAAATAACAAGATACTAACGATCGCAGAAGACACGTTTCCAAATTATCAAATTTGCCATTATTTGACACCTAATTGTGGGATGAATAAGCTTATTGATAACATTGATCTAAAATTAAAAAACTATACAATGAACGACTATTGCGTAATTTTCGTTGGTGAAGAGGACTTTCGGCGTACTACAAACTATGTTAATCTAACAATTACCATACGGGAAACGCTTTTAAAAATACAACACACAAATGTCATAATATGCGCCTACATTTAAACTCAACGATTATTCCGCGATATTTAACGGAAGAATAGAAACATTTAACAGTTTAATGTATCTAGATGTAAATACTCACAATTACACGTATTTGTTTGATTCTAACTTGTATCTGTCATAACGATTATAAAATGTTTTGGAAGAAAAATGGATGTGTCAATAATCACGGTATGGCCAATATATTCATTAATCTAAGGCTAATGATAAATGAATTTGTGGATTTAAGTTACGAAGATAATATAAACCACTTCCGTGACACGAAACAGAAGTATGAGTCATCCTCTTTCACTTTCTAGCACTAAAGATTCCGGGAATGAACCTTTTTCTGTAATAAATATATTAAAATTTTACACCAAAATATTGCAGGCCTAATAAAAAATTCAACGCACTTACCAGCTTATGAACTAAAAAAATATTGGTGGATGTACTGTGCATTACGCATTTTTATTAAGGAGGTATCAGAAACAACTGTTTGTACCGAATTATTGTCTGGCTACTTATTACTGTAGAAAGGCGCAAGGAGAGGTGGTGCATGCATTCTTGTGAGAAATGGTCTTCAATTTAAGGATCTACCTAAAATATCGAGTTTATCATCTCCAGGCACATTTGAATGTTGTGCTATTGCTTACCGATTATAAGATAATTGTCGTGTATATATAGAGTACCAAATGTGAACAATCTTAATTACTGTCTGGATAAACTAGAAACTTTTGCAAGGAATATCGCATTCACGATATAAAAACATTGTTGTTGTGGAGACTTTAATATAGATGTTCTTAAAGAAAACAGTCTCACAAATGCATTTGAATGTTTATTAATTAGATATAACTTGAAACTGGCATTAAAACAACCGACCCGCATGGCTAGCTTAACATGCTTAGACAATTTTGCGCACATTTTAATAAATCATTTAAGGCTGATGTCTTCGAGCTTGCGCTGTCCGATCATACAGCACAGCTGCTGTACTGTCCAGTGCAAAAATATATGCAATAAAGTATTGGTATACGCCTAGAAGGGATTATAATATGGAAAATATAACGAAATTTAAAGATTACATAAAACGTATCTCTTTTCGAAATATACGATAGATGAAACGCAGCATATAATAAATTTATTGATATGTTTAGACTTATATACGATTTATGTTTTCCGATTAAATTGATTAAAGTAGACATAATAAAACCAAAATGGTTGTCTAAAGGAATTAAATTATGCAGTCGAAAGAAAAGAAAACTTCTGTGGCAGCTAAGATTAAATCCTAACAGTAATAACAAAATTTTATTTTCAAATTATTCGCAGTTATATAAAAAAATTATTAGATTATAAGGTTGAAGCAATCGTGAGAAGGTAAAGTTTTTGTTAAACTAGTTTACCAGTTTTGCTACATTGTTCGTCATGGGTACAGCAAAGGAGTGGAATAAGTTGCCAGCATCTGTCTTCCCGTCCGATTACAATGTGGATGTCTTCTAGGCAAGAGTGAATAGGCTTTTGTTAAGTCAGTGCGCTTCACCATCTTCGGCTATATCACCACTAATCATCAGGTGGGATTGTAGTTAAGCGCAGGTTTAGAATAGTAAGAAAAGTTAATATTATTACCTATAATCAGCTTCCTCTTGAGATATAAATATCTCAGAAGCTATTACTTAGCCGTAATTACATTGTAAAATGTCAATACCAAAGGAAGCTATATCTCCTGCGCATCGCGTATGATGTTTAAATAGATCAAATGGCTGCAGACGCGAGTTACCGGCGACATTGAACTACATGCGTTGTTAATTGCGCAATTACAGGTCGTTTTTGGTTTTTATGTTGCAATCATTTAAAAATAGTGGCGAGACGCCGCCGGAAGCGCAGTGCATTCCAGAAGCTTCGGCCCCGCAGCGTCCCCTTGGCGTTTCCGCCGATCAAGCCTTCGGGAATGATAAACAGACGTTGGGAGCTTTGTTTATTTTTTTCGTTACGCTGTTAACATGCCTTCTATTTAAAGCATTAAATAATTAACAGATTCAGGCATTACTTTGCGGTATTCTATTATATTAAATATGTTAAAAATTAATTAGCTAACATCCGCGCAATAAAATAAAATTATGTGTCTTACCTGGTTTGAAGAGCACTTCCTCAATTGCGTGCACTATCGTGTCACACTATCCCAGCACCACTACACTAGGAAAGACACACCACCGTCGATAATACGACACGTGTTTCGCCCCTACACGAGGCATCCTCAGGTTTAGTAGACTGCGGTGGCTGACCGCTAAGTTAATAAAACGCTTAAAACTAGTTTCATTCAATAGGTAAGACACATCATTTCAATTTTTACGCGTATCTTAGCTAATTAATTTTTTCTATCTTGAAATGTTTTAAAATAACAAATCATACAGGTTCTCCTAATTAACTGCAGGAATTACTACTTTTTCTGGGACATGAATAATAATGTCCTATGCTGCAATCATATATGATAAAATACCAAAAGTTGGAAAGAATTGCCGCTATCGATATTTAAAAAAGGCTTCTGTAGCTTCTTGACAGTCAAAGCATACTATAGCGTAACAGAATTCTTGACTGAAAAAATTTTTATTTTGAGATTAAGACTGTATAATGTTAAAAATTTGAATTATGTTTGTTTTTGTGTTATTATTTTATTTCTTATAGCTGTTTAGGTGATTAGTTTATATTTCTGTATATTTTGCATGCCTACTGGTAAAATATGGCTGAACTCACTACCTATATTTCCATGTACTGTACCCATATTTGCAAAATAAAATATCTTTATCTTTATCTTTTATCTTTATAGTAGTACCTATTAATACTAAAACAGTTGTGGAAATACTATGGTATTAAAGTTAAAGATTCTTTTACTAGTTGATCAATAAGTTTTGGAAACACAATGAATCTTTAGGATAAGTATATGTAAATTGTATTTATTTCAGCGCAACTGCAACATCACATCAATGGGTAGGGGCATTATCATGATCAATGATGATGACGTTTATTCTTTAGTACTTTGCTTAGTTTTTTTAATTAATGATACGTAATAAATTTTCTGGCCTTGGCTACTAACGAATTTAAGATACGAAAAAAATAGAACGCATTTCTATAACTCATTGAGAAGTGTCCTATTCGGAAAACTTATTGACCAACCTAGTAGTAGAAATTCAGTGTTTAAATTTTTTTTTTTATAGGAGAGGGGGCAAACGAGCATGCGGTTCACCTGATGTTAAGTGACTACCGCCGCCCATGAACAACTGCAACACCAGGGGAATTGCAGATGCGTTGCCGGGCTTTTAAAAAGGAGTAGGCTCTTTTCTTGAAGGTCCCTAAGTCGTATCGGTCCGGAAAAATCGCTGGTGGTAATCGGTTCCACAAGGAAGTTGTGCGAGGAAGAAAACATCTTCTAAATCGCACAGTGGTGGACCGCCAATCATCCAGATGGTATGGATGGTATCGCGAGTTTTGGCGCGATGTGCGATGGTGAAATTGAGATTGAAATTAAAATTAATATTACGTACTATAATATTAAAGTAGCTGAACGTTCCTTTTAAACCTTAAAGTAATAATCTTTATTGATTTCTTCCACAAATAGTACATTGCATAATTCATCTGTTTAAAACATATTTTAACCGACTTGAAAAAGGAGGAGGTACTCAATTCGACTGTATTTTTTTCTTTTTTTTTATGTACTTACCTTATAACTTTTTTCTACGTGAACCGATTTTGATGATTCTTTTTTTATTCGAAAGCTCAGACCTCTGATCTCCGATCAAGGTCTGACCAGTAGTTTTTGAGTTATCCTTAATAATTTATATTGAAGTCGGTTGTATAAAATTTTTAATTTTACCACTTGTTTTAGTAAACAAAAAGGGTACATAAATTGGTGGGAGACGGGAGTCCGAACTAGGATATCCCTGATAAACTGTCTGTATGAACGTCTTTATTAACTTACGCCTACTGATATAACCTGATAATACCTGTTAGTGTTAACAGAAAAGTAGCAGTAACGTTATAGCCTATATACGTCCCATTCCTGGGCATAGGCCTCCTCTCCTTTCTGAGAGAGTTTTAGGGCAAGGAAATATCCCAATGCGTGTTCGCGGAGTTCACATGTCTACAAAATATTTTTTTTTGATTTCTCAGACTCGCAGGTAACTCTCCACGATGTTTGCCTTCACCAAGAGCATATGGTAAATCATCACTTAAAATGGTAATTAACAATTTTATTGGTGCCAGCGAGGTCGAATCCAGGTTGCTCGAGTACTGTAAAATTTACATAGCCCCTGAACTACTACGGTCTTAGAACATCTTTAGAATTCATAGTTCATTTGTAAATGAGTAAATTATAGCCACTAGGAAAAGTATTATGACAGATGCTATTCATTTAAACTTCCGATGTTAATTACCATCGTATTTAATAAGTGACCTTAATTAACAAGGCTGTATCGTAAGAAAGTTGGAAACCAGGCTAATTGGCAAAAGCCTCCAGCTTTCCGCCATTTTTCTTATGGGCGTTATGAGTATGTACTGTTTTAATCATTCCTTTACCTCGCTTTTTAATACTTAAACGTCTGCAGCTCTGCTCAGCACACATTCGGTTACCTTAGTAAAATATTTTTTTATACTAGTAGGGTTGAAAAACGAGCACTCGAACTGTGTGCGTGTGGTATGTGGCTACTTTGATACACAGACGCTTTTTTTATATAGATTAAAGGTGACAAACGGGCACAAAGTCCACCCGATGGTAAGTGGATAGATGTCTATCGGAAAGACAGACGCCGGCAAATTATTTTTCTCCTTTGCCGTTTGCATTATGAAAGACGAAGATAACCGTTTGGTTCGAATGCAGCGCTAAGGGCTGCGGATTCGAATCCCGCACGGAACAAGTATTTGTGTACAAACGGCGTTTGAGTTTGAGGCTGTCGGCTTCGTCGATAAAAGTGTTAAAATGTGAGCCAAGCTCCATAGTAGTTGTTTCAAACATTGGATCTGTGGAAATGTGTTGAACATTATATGGAACAGCTATAGAGCCTTTTCACGTTTATATTTTTTGTGGAATATTATTAATTTTTTAAAAAGTTTTATCTTTTAAAAGTGAAAGTTCCTTTGTATAGGCCTACAAATAATTGTTCCGGGTCTGGATATTTGTCCATGTGAAATTTATGTTTCTAAACTGCCTCCACGATGCAGGAGAAAATCCTAGTGTGGAGGTCCTAAAAAAATATCAAAAATAAAGGGGTGATGATAACTTAGAACAGAAGACTTTAATAAGAACTAAAAATTTGCAAACCATTAATATTTTATATAATAGAACCTCTCCATAAGAATATAGATTACCCCTATGAAAGAATCAAAAAATCAGTCGAATAGTTTTTGAAAAAATCGCGCTCATTTAAATATATAACATGGGAAAGAAGGGTTTGCGAGAGGCAGCCTCGTGCCGTTAGGCGAAGTGTAGGACGCCTCCCCACTAGATGGAGTGACGACCTGGTAAGGCACGCAGGAAGTCGATGTACCTATACAGGTGGCTCAGGACCGTGATTTATGGCATTCCTTGGGGGAGACTCATGTTCAGCAGTGGACTTGTGAAGGGCTGTAATGATGATGATGATCATGATGCTGATGTTGATGATTTAAACACACGGGGGAAACAGAGAACCTTCCATTTTGAAGTCGGTTAAAAGTAAACACTTCATAAACATGAGTTATTTGTTAAGGAATCGTATATAATTTGGGCTCGATTGTCGTGGTCCTTGATATTAATCAAGTACCTTATCGTTAGGAACTATTCAGCAATAAATTAATAATACAAGCGAATGCGTTCTATTGTGAATTTAATCTCAAGCCACATGCGTTTAGAACTATCTGAACTCCATATTTCATTCAGTCGCGAATCTAGAGCGAGCGTCATGAAGTTCACGAAGAACCCTTTATATGATACTCTTTCATCGTCACCATCAATCCATAAAAGGTCCCCCTATGTAGGTAACATTGGTCTTTCCCTTAGTAGAAGAGGTTTGTCTTGTTTCGCCGCGCTTTCCAGGAGGATTGCCGATCCGATTACCAGGTGACTCCGCTCCATTGACTATTATATAATATATTATCTAACTATTTTACATTTGGCTTTATTACGCCCTTAACGGCCTCAAGAATTTCGAGGTAAAGTCCGCCAAAACGCGTTATGCCGCGAAAAATTAGATGACTATTTAAAAGATAAGAATGCGTAGACATAACGAGTTTCCTTAAAATATATGACTTTGACTTTGAAGTAGCGCGACGGTGATTTCCCTGCTCCAAAACCTCAAAAATGATTGTACCCAGCTTTGTGACGTTTGTAGCCTGTTATTTCACTTGCAATTTTTACCGTCACTTGTCAGTTACCTTTCGTATTATATATTAGTTACCTTTCATATTGATCGATAGATTAGGATCTCCTTATGGCCAATTTTCGGCCTAAGCGAAAACTTTCAAATATCACTAACTAACCACTCATTTCGAGCATTTCCCTTGTCACCTCTTCCTGTCACCTACAGGGTAAATTCGAGTGGTAGATTCTTTTAATATTGTAGCAACACTATTAATAATATCCTCGTTAATATTTATAGTCGACGAGAGATACTAAATTATTAAATACGCGAGGTATGTATACAACGCGGTGTGGCACGAACTCTATCCCGCGGTGGGATTTATCGGCCCGTCTCCGCGATGCTTTATGTGCGGTGTGGTTATGAATTTATGCCCCGTAAATTGTACTAGAAGTTGAGGTATTTCGGATAATAATGAGGGCTTTATAAGCACAAGAGGCGCTTAGTTATAAGTAAATTGTCTTTACAATCCTAAGGCTGTTTACCCTTACTTTATAGTTGATAACGATCGACTGTATTATGGCAGTGTAAGCGAATGTTCTTAGAAAATTAAAAATATTAGATTGAATGTAATACTGACCTCTCTGTGGAATAGTTTACCACCGGCGATTTTTCCGGACCGATACGATTTTGGGACCTTCAAGAAAAGAGCTTACTCCTTTCTAAAAGGCCGGCAACGCACCTGCAATTCCCCTGGTGTTACAGTTGTTCATGAGCGGCGGTAGTCACTTACCATCAGGTGAGCCGTATGTTCGTTTGTCCCCTCTCCTATAAAAAAAAAAACTACAAATACGATTAATTTTTTGATGGAAAAAGCTAGTAATCAGGGAATAATAAATGCTTGCTATTCTGTAATTCTTAAAAAATTGAGGTGCGCCCCTTTGCGGCGTTAGCGACGAATCGTCCCATTTCTTCTCGAGGTCGTAAGGGGCGACTTCGAAATATGAAAAAGATCACTTGACTTTCAAAAGTATCCTGAATTATTTGATTTTTGCATTTATTGTATGTGCCTTATCTTAAAAATTTCATTTACACTAAACCTAAAATGGCTTACCTGATGGTAAATGATCACCACGGGCTTTGAACAACACCAAAGGCATCACAGGCTGATATTTATAGAAATTTCCTCTCGTTATATTAAATTGATTTTACGATTTTTCATAATATTGCTCCATAATTGTTAAAGCCGTCAAATTAAATTTTAATGTTATTGTCATGCATTAATTATTCAATGGCTTGGCGCTATGTGACATGCATATAAATAAACCCCTAAGGTTAATACTTCCGCTTATGTTATGTGAATAGACATACGTAAAGGTTGAGTTCCAACTCGCTGTGTAAGTGTTAGCGAGGTAGAATTTTTCTGCACTATGAACTGCCTTATTCTGTGTAAATATGTTTATAGAACTCTTGATGGTAAGTGGATGCTATGGCCCATAGACATCTACATTTATCCTCAATTAAGAATCAAAATTCAGATGCGTTGTCATTCCTGTGGACTAAGATAGGATTCCTCGTTTCCAGTAAAAAGAATCTCAGGTTCGCTACAATCATCATACGAAACATAGCAACATTAAGCTATTATTTTACGCTGGTTTTCTATAAGAGCGTGGTTCTTCCCCGGTCGAACCGACCCATTCATGCTACAACCATAATATAGCTGCATATGTATGCGTAATGTGGCTCTACCACGTAATACGATACAAAAGCCAAAAGGTCATCTATATGCTCACATTCGAGGCAACCGCTGTTTGCTATCTACATAAGGAATCTAACTGGAACGGGTGAATGAACACGGGTAGTGCTCAGAGAAATTGATCATTGATACTGCGATAAAACTCGAAATGCCGTCCTCATCATGTCGATGACTGGCGGGCCACTATCGTGCGATTCACGCGGAATTTTCTGCCTCGCACGGCCACACTCTAGATTTTACTCTCGTCAGCGGTTACTCCGGACCGATACGACTTAGGAACCTTCACGAAAAGGGCCTACTTCTATCTAAGAGGCTGGAAGGGACCTGTAACTCCTATTTTTGCAAAGATGTTAATGGGCGATGATCACTTACCACCAGGTGAGCCGTATGCTCGTTTGTCTCCTCTTCCAAAAAGAAAGGAAACCGTTTTTGCAAAAGCCATCTTTTTACTTCTCCACGACAGCTTAAGCACACAAAAAAACTACTACCTACAATATATTTCATACTAATAACGTCATGCATAATGCTTCAATATACAGGCTAGTGTGTGGCAATGCACGTTGTGCAAGAACATGGGAATTTGCTTCAATATGTATCTTACCTTCATTAGCAAGAGGCTCGTATTGTGCTGTTCTTAGTATTTGAGTGTGCTGCAAGTCAATTGAATTGTGGGAACAAGAAAGAAAAAACGACAATATTCATTAATTACATAACATTAGGGTTTAAAATACTTAAAAAAACGCTTACTAGGCGTTAAGACTCCTTTCTTGCCTAGTAGTCCGTTCGGGGAGCAACTGCCCCACCTATTTCTGCGCTATTACGTGCATTTTTTATGGAATAAGGGTGACAAACAAGCACACAGTCCACCTGATAATAAGTGGCTGCTGTGGCCCATAGAAATCTACACCTATCCTCGAGTAGAATTAAAATGCAGATGCGTTGTCACTCTTGAGGAATAAGATGAAATGACACGTTTCTAGTAATCCGGTACTGTGCACTCAACATAAGAAACACAGCATCATTAAGCTACTTATTTACGCTGGTATTCTGTGAGAGCGTGGTCCTTCCCCGGTCAAGTCGACCCAATAGTGCTACAACTACAATATAGCTACAGCGTGACTTTGCTATTTTCATTGCAATGGTCCGATCACAAGAGTAAAAATAGCAAATATCATTAGTGGCTGTAAGGCATTCCATCTTAGTCCTCAGAAGTGACAACGGATCTGTAGATTTCTTTCTTTAAAGTTGGCTGTATGTGGCCATGGAATGCAGTAGCCTCACCATCAGGTGGACAGTAAGCTTGCATTCAGTTTTATTAAGACAAAAAATTCATTACGAGTTGTAATGATTACAATAAGTACCAGTTCATAGTTATATTATTGTATTGTCATCGGTTCTTAATACGGCTGCAAATTTTCAGTTTTTTCAGACGTCCGGAAGTGGCTGAAAATTGAACTACAAATTTTCATTGCATTCATGCGTACATACAGGTCAAGATAATGAAAAGCATGTTAAATTAGATCTTTAATGTTTTTAATATATATGTTAAATTTTAATTTTAATCAACTTTTGAAATTACATACTTTTGACAATATTCTCTCGTTAGTTGAACTTTCTTTTATAGGGAGAGAATGAAGAAGCTAATAGTATAGAAGCTAATAAAATATATAACCTTCTCATATTGTAGGAAGAATTTGTAATCGCCGCGCTTGACAGACAAATTGTCGATTGCAGAACCAGTCTCGCGATAATGACGCCTCTCCTTGTCGCCGTTCTGGGTATTCTAGATATACCATTTTGGACTAACTTCGTCTTTTTTACTAACCCTTAATGGGTTCAGTCCACCCCTGCCAGGAATGATTTCAATGCCTCGGAAAGATTACTCTCGGACGCGAGAAGGTTTCGTTCGTCAAGTATTCGATCTGAATGTCACAGACTTTGGTATTCACATCTCCTCTCGTTTCGGATTCGACATGGAAGTTTTTTCAATGTCAGTGTCAGTCTTCCAAATATTCACAAAAAATTCAACTTTACAGATTAAGTGCAAATATTGAAGTAATTATATAGAAATACGTACTATGGATCATCATCATCATTACAGCCCTTCACAAGTGCACTGCTGAACATAGGCCTCCCCCATGGAATGCCACAAAGCACTGTCCTGAGCCACCTGCATCCATCGACTTCCTGCTTGTCTTACCAGGTCGTCACTCCATCTAGTTGGGGGACGCCCTACACTTCGTCCGCCGGTACGAGGCAGCCACACGAGAACCTTTTTTCCCCATCGGCTGTCGGTTCTTCGAGCTATATGGCCGGCCCATTGCCACTTCAGTTTACTAATCCAATTATTTATAGGACGGATTAGTCCTATAGATAACTGCAATTAATTTGTGTTACCTACCTTATACTTAAAAAAGATTATTCTCTTTTAATTATCACTTTTTAAGTTTTCGCCAGCTTCAGAACTCTCGTAAAGTTTCGAACTGTCACAATTACTGCAAACGAATGTCAAATTTATCCGAACGGCGAATGTGAATAGCGTTTATTGGTTTCCGTGCGAGAAGTTATCGAATCCGAGTCGATTTCCCTTCCCGAGACGATTGTGAATAGACCTGGGACATAAATCTCCCATTGCCGGTAGGATTAGTATTAACATCCACTTACCATCATGTGGACTGTGTGTTCGTTTGTCACCATAATTCTATTAAAAAAAATTGCCATGTCTGGCAGGCGGTTTGGAGATTTCGACTCCTAAATATGCTAATAGATTTGTTATATAATCGGTTAAGGAAAATTAGCAAAAAAAAAAAACTCGCCAGTAGAGACCCGACATATTCACATGTACATATACATAATATAGACACTGCCCACACCTGTTGCTGAATGCGCGTTCATTAATTATACTGACTACGTAACGCAAACATTTGAAAGTCAATTGATTCTACGAAAATAATAAAAAGCTGTAAAGATAACGTAGTATTCTTTGTTGCCGGAACAGCAACTTGAGCTAGTGCGGAAATTTATTGATCTACCGGAAGCGGGGCACAAAAAAGTTATAAGTACTTTTTGTACTCGACTGGAAAGCGTGCGCACGCGACTTAATGAGTTACGAGTATAAGGTAGAGCTACGCTGCAGTGCTTTATGCAGCACGAATGGGTCATTTCACCCAGGGAAAGAATACGCTCGCACAGAGTAATGTCCTCCAGACCGTATTTCGGTCACGGCCAGTCTAAACGGAGACTAGCCAACTAAGTAGGAGGGGATTATAGTGCATATGTACGCCAACACAGGTGCACTATTCCCTCACTCTCATAGTCCGATGACGGTAATCCGACACGACCGGAGAGAGACCAAGCGCAGGAAAATTTCTTCGTGGATATTTCTTCGGAGTAATTTCGACGTGGTAGAGCCATGCTGCAGCTATATTAATTGTATTGTTGTAAGCACGAATGGGTCGGCTCGACCGGGGAAGGACCACGCTCTCACAGAATGCCAGCGTAAAATAGCAGCTTAACGCGCTGTGTTTCGTGTGGTGAGTGTAAAGAAGCGGAGACTCTTTTTACATGAAGAGGCATTCCATCTTCCTCACGGCTGACAACGCATCTGCATTTTGATTCGCAAACGAGGATAGATGTAGATGTCCAAGGGCCACAGCAACTACTTACCATCAGGTGGGCTATGTGCTCGCTTGTCACCCTTATCCTATTAAAAAAAATGATTTTTTGACCCGACCTGGAATTTGAACTCGGATCCTCTCAAACTGGAACCTCATGATCAGCAGTCGCGCTTACAACCACTAGACCAACGAGGTAGTCAGAATAACAGCGTTAACTAACAACATAATTGTTGTGTTGTGTTTCATTACTGGTAATGACGCATTTGATCTAAGTCCACAGCTGTGACTGCGCATCTGCATTTTCGTCATTAATCGAGAATAGATGTAGGTGTCTATGAGCCATGGCATATACATACTATCAGGTGGGTGGTGTACTTATTTGTGACCTTTAATTCCATTAAAACCATATTGTAGGTGGCCATCAGCAAGAATTACTCACGCTCATATTCAATCGCTAATGAGGAAGGTTTTTGTGATTTTTTTGACTAAGATTAGTAAAACATTACATAGTCTAATAGAGTTACAACTTTGGTGAACTGATCCGCTTAAAGTTGAATCGAGTCGCTAATTTATTTTCAAACAGTCCAATTATATCTCGTATAGCAGTTTCGTCCAAGACCGTATTTGGATTTGGAAACGTAATTTTTAAGCAGTAGATTTCTTTGAAATCATTAAAGCCGTTTCCACGAAATTGACCACAAATGTTACAAACACTGATTGACGTAACCGCTCGGCAAACAAACTACACTTGACTACAATTAACTTATGATCGGTCCGAGGGGGTCCACGTGTCGTGAAGTTCGTAAAGGAACTGTGTTCGCGACTGGTGTTACGAGGGCCTGTTCTTGTGCGTCTTCCCAAAGTCAAACAAGAGAAAGAAAGACATATAAATGTTGTAGTAACCGGCAGAGTGTGAAGTAGAGTGGTAGAGCAACGATGCCGGCGTTAAATAACAGCTTAATACTGCTGTGTTTTGTGTGGTGAGTGTAGAGAACCGGAGACCCTTTTAACTGGAAGCGAGGCATTCCATCTTAGCCCTCAGGGATGACAACGGATAGAAAGATAAATGTAGATGTCTATCGGTCAAAGGAACCACTTACCATAATGAGGACTGTGTGCTCGTTTATCACGCTTATTCTATTAAAAAAAGCCACATAAAATGTCCTGATAATTTATAAAATCATGGGTTGGGCTAGTAAAGAAATTGATTAGGGCACGTTGCGCACTTGTGTCGCAAGTCACAACTTTTGCTCAACGTTGTCAGCAACTATTTTAATATCCGCAACATAATGTACGATGTTTATCTTGCAATCATTGCATTACGTCCGCGATAGCGATATTTTTCGAATGCTGTTGCAAAAGCTTGAAATATTCGCATTAAGGCTACTTCCGGTCGCTTAGAATGGGCAATCACTTCTATCGTACGAAGATACCCATGCACGGGATTCTAATGCAGCCGGTACCTGTGTATAAAACACATCTAATAAAATTGTCTGTTTGTAATGTCAAAATAACAGCTTTTTACTAATTGCATATGAAAGTATATACGGTACTTAAAACAAAAACACAATTTTTAAATTTTTTGTCTGTCGGTCTGTTTGTTCCGGCTTATCTCCGAAACGGCTGGACCTATTTTGACGGGACTTTCACTGGTAGATAGCTCATGTTATAAGGAGTAACTTAGGCTACTTATATTTTAGAAAAATAATTAGGGTTCCGCGCAACAAAATTAAAACCCTAAATTACACGCGGATGAAAACGCAATGAACAGCTAGTTTTTAAATAAAACTGAAGTGACAAACGAACTAACTTACAAGTCCACGTGATGGTTAGTGGCCGCTGCACTCATGGACACTTGTAGTCAACTTCAAACACAGAAGAATGCAATGCGTTATCACTTCTAAGGATTAAGTGGAATGCCTCACCTCAAATCACATGTAATTACACTGACTCTCTATATCTCCTTCAGACCGGAATACGGCAGGGCACGCACTGCTATTTGGCAGAAACAGGTAAGAGCCAACCTGCCAAGATGGGATCATAAAAGGAGTCCTACGATTTATATATAATTTTTAATATATTTTATGTGTTTGATAAAACTACTAGAAATTCTTTTAACACTTTGACTGGTAGAGAATGCCTAATAGCAAAGTCAAAAGTCTTTTTTTTAGTTTTTTTAGTCTGCCCTTTGTATTATTTTGAAATAAATAAACAACACCTGTAAATCACTTCAACTGAGCTTTAAATGCTTTTGCTTGGAGTGTTTCCCGACAGAACAATATTAAATTGAACCCACGACTTTGTGAGAACCACGTGTTTATGAGCCACCTACATTCATTATTCTTGCTTTTTCCAGGCACGGAGGTAAAACACCGCTAAATTCCTGTGCGAAATTTGTTGACAGAAAAACCCAATAACTGATCTCTCATGATCAGCACTCTCGTTACGACCACTAGGCCAAAGTCCATTGTATTTATTATATCTAGGATACTTTAGTACACAGTAGTCCTATTTAAATTTCAAACGGGTTAAAGATAACTAGAAGTTGTTTTTACTTTTACATATAGTACATTAAACTGGGGACCCCAAGTTGAGCGAGTATGTGACAAATTACAGGCGTTCCTTGCAAACTTAAGAATCATCAAAATAAATGACTTTTAGGACTCGATCAGCATTATATAACGCGTTTGCTAATTCTATAGTCAGTCATGGCCTCTCCAGTTATGGACGAACTTTCAAGGCATATCTGGATGGGATATATAATCTTCAAATAAGAATATTAAAACAAGTGGTCTCACCTAACATAAAACAACAATTTTTGTCAAATGAAATACAATTATTTAAATATTGCAACGTACTACCCGTGCACGACCAGTTCATACTCCTACTTCTTAAGGAAGAATTTTTTAATAATTCTATTAAAATAAAAGTGGAACATAATAAGGGTACTCGGGTGATCACTCGCGGCAAGTTGGTCACGACAGCAGCGCGGAACACTTACGGCAGACGCACTGCTATATACTTGATTCCTAGAATCTTAAATAAATTGGATCCTGAGTTTAGGAACTCTATTAATGAAAAAAAAAAAACAAACTCAAGATGTTTCTAGTGAGTTCTTTGGATAGCAAATATCGAATAGTTATATGAATAGGTATAGATACTTTGTTTTTTCTTTTTTTAAGCATAGCGAACTCAAGCACAGCAACTAAACCTCAGTGGTTTGCGCTGTGTTTAATGTGTTTAATTGTAGAATTTTATAGGTAATAAATTTAAAAAAAAAACTTATGCTAATCTTAATTTTTTTACGATGTTTACTTCTGTATTATTGTACAATAAAGTTTTTATTTACAATATTAATTACATAAATACCTTATCACACATCTCTGACAAAATTATTTATTTTGTAGAACCTGGACAACTGGAAGTCGTCCCGGCGGAAGCGAGTGGAGCACATCATCGAGCGGTGCGTGGAGGTGCGCCGCCTGGAGTGCGAGCCCAGTCAGCCACGCGCCAAGTCTAAGACCTTCAACGAGATGCTCGAAGAGAGGTAGGTACCAATTTTATCTGCCTACGGCCCAAATAACAAACGCCATTCAATAGTCTTACTTTAAGTCAATCAATTACGGTAGGAGGTACGATCGGATGCGCTTTTTCGTTACATTTTTGACGTAAAGAACTTTGGTTGACAAATAATGGCGAAGAGGTAGGTGTATATAAATTAAACATAAAAACACAAGATGATAACAGTTGAGGATGACAAGGATACACGAAAGACCGGCAATTATAACGGGAAATATCAAAGTTGCAAGTAATAATAAGCTTGGAGTAGATTTAAAAAAAATAGACTGAGCAGGGCAATATGTAAAAGTAAGCAAATCCAGAAGCGTACAGACACCCTGGTGTAAAAAAAACGGTACTGACCGCTTTTTTAACACCATTGGCAATTCATCCGTTCACCATGGAAAGGTAATTTTCCAAGATGCATTATCACTGGAGAACGATGGAATTCCGTATCAGTTGGGGCTAGATCTGCCTCTTCTTCCCAAAACATTAGGAAAAGTAACAATTTGTTAATTTATCATTAATATAACCTATCTAAAGTCCACTTTTGAACATAGACCTCCCTCATAAATTTTCTCATTGGAGGTATATTTGCCATAGGTTATGGGGTAGTGATTATTCTTTCGCCACCACTACACGGCAAACTCAAACTAAAAAAATTGTAATATAGATAAACTTTAAGATGGTTTCGGTGCCATCTATCAGAGGCCATTAGACACTGTCATTCTAATCAACCCTGCCTAATGAAACGCTTATGTGATTAGATCGTAGGTAGGGTAGGCTGCAGTTTCAGAAATACGAAGACAATTATTATATTGCACAAATTTCTTTACCTGGCATCAAACGTAGGACTCTCAACTCGTTAATCAGTTACTCTGACCAGTAAGCCACATGGTCCTTACTATGTAAGTTTCTTTACAGTAAATTAAGCTAAAATTTCTCCTGCTTAACTTCCGTGACTGTCTGTCCACATTATGTAAAAATCTTCCAGTGTATCCATTACATGTCACGCCTGGAAAGTTACATAAATCGAATTTCCCCGTTAAGGAAACCAACTTTCCTCGTTGGACGGTGTCGGTTACGACCGTCGCGCTCGGTGGCCGACGCTACTATCGGGTTACAGGTTCAGACCGTGGTTGTACAAAGCTTGTGTATGCTTTGGCTTGCATAACACAAACATGCATGCGACGTGACGTGAAACTTACGCTAACCAAAATAGGCATTGATGATCAATGGTCTGGTCGAGGCAGGGGTAGCGAACCTATGGTCTAATCTAGTATGGTTTAGGCCAGGGTTACAAACCTTTTTATCCGCGCATATTGCCTTCAATAACTACGTGACGTGAAACTTACGCTAACCAAAATAGGCATTGATGATCAATGGTCTGGTCGAGGCAGGGGTAGCGAACCTATGGTCTAATCTAGTATGGTTTAGGCCAGGGTTACAAACCTTTTTATCCGCGCATATTGCCTTCAATAACTACGTGACGTGAAACTTACGCTAACCAAAATAGGCATAGATGATCAATGTTCTGGTCGAGGTAGGAATAGCGAACCTATGATCTGATTTATAATGACTTCGGTCACGGTTAAAAACCTTTTTATACGCGCTAATTCCCTTCTATAACTACATGACATGAAACTTACGTTAACCAAAATATGCATTGATGATCAATGGTTTGATCGAGGCAGGGGTAGCGAACCTATGGTCTAATGTATTATGACTTAGGCTAGTTATAGCTAATATTTTTATCTAAATTATTTACCGCGTATTGGCGGTGTAAGAATATCCACTACCTGATATTGTCCCGTAGTGAGGCGACAGAAGGAACAAGCCAGGAACTGGGCATCTGCGTCTTTATTAACAAATCAATTAACTAACTGCGTTTGTCAACCCGCTTGCCAAGTCACAACTATGGAAAATATCTCTCCTATGAGACAATTTATGGTGAGGCCTATGTTCAGCAGTGGATTTTTGTTAGGCTGTAACGGTAATGGTATGTATTGAAAACATTGTACATAAAACTTTTATATCATGTAAATAAAAAATAGACGCACTCACTGGTTCTAACCTACCCATACACGTGGCAGCTATATCAAGGTTGTAGCACGAATGGGTCGGCTCTACCGGGGAAGGACCACGCTCTTACAGAATACCAGCGTAATGCCAGCCAAAGTAAAGCGAAATAGCAGGTCAATGCTGCTGTGTTTCGTATGATTAATGTAGAGAACCGGAGACCCTTTTCACTAGAAACTAGGCATTCCATCTTAATCCTCAGGGGTGAGAACGCATCTGTATTTTGATTTTTAATCGAGAATAGATGTAGCTGTCTATGGGCCACAGCATCCACTTACTATCAGGCGGACTGTGTGCTCGTTTGTCAACCTTATTCTATAGAAGAAAAAGATCGGAGGTGAGACTTCGCTGCGTCGTCGGGGACTTTATGACAGTCACAATACGTTTAAACATATAGCACTTCAGCAAAAAAGAATCTCGGAATTCCAGATTTCACGGCTCTAAAGAAGTCTTCACTGCGTTTTTTTATACAAGTAAAAATGACAAAATGACAGCAAGCGGATTGTAGATGGAGTAACGACATAGTGAGACATACAGGATAGCTGCAGATGGCTTAGTACCGTACTTTGTGGCGTTTCTTGGGGAATACCTATGTTCAGCAGTAGATTTGTGAAACGCTGTTATGAATATGATGATGATAAAGAATTAGAAACGAGTGCACAGCCTGTTAATAAGTGGATACTGTGGTGCATAGACATCACAGCATACCACAAATTATTCCTCTAGATTAAAAAAGTTATGGAGAATTTTGACAAACAAATAGTAATGAGTTTTAATTTCATTTCTTCAATGAAGTATCAAAATGCAGATGCCTTATCAGCTCTGAGGACTAAGATGAAAGCATTTCCAGTGAAAAAGTGTCCGGTTATTGCCAGTCATCATTAGAAACTGCATCTTTATCTGACACGGCAACTTAATAATAGAGGATAAAGGATTAATTTATTTCATATAGGTACAGATTAAAAATATAATTACACGGTCCATAGCGTAATTAGGAATAATTTGACTCTGTGTGCGTTAATAATATGTATATATGTATGTATGTGTGTGTGTGTGTCAGGCTAAATCTTAAGTATTAACTTTCAGCTTTAGCCTAATCTTTAATTTTAAATTCCAATCCGTGAATGTCCGCTGCACGTACACAGACAGATTTATGCTGGCATTAATTATAGCGCTTGTCATCGAAAGGATGAATTTATAGAGGTTAATGGAGATTTAATGTGACCCGGAGCATGTTTCACGCTTGGTCTTAGTTGGTTGTGATATTAGAATTGTTTTCTATTTTACTTTCTTTTCTATTAAAAATTATATTTAGTGTTGATTGGTTGGATTGTAGGAACCGATGTTAGCAAAATTTTGTCACATATAAGAGTTGAATAATGATTTAAGCAGCTTTTGTATTATGTTTTTTATTTATTGTGCTTCTTCCTTATGGTCAGCAGGACTGGTTAAGGATAACGCTTTCAAAGAATATCAGCGTGAAATAGCATCTTAATGCTGCTGTGTTTCGCATGATAAGTGTAGAGAACCGGATACCTTTTTACTGGTAACGAAGCATTCCATTTTAGTCCTCATAGATGGCAATGCATCTGCAATTTGATTGAGGATAGATAGATGTAAATGTGTATGGGCCACAGCATCCTCTTACCATCAGGTGGTCTGTGTGCTCGTTTGTCACCCTTATTCTATAAAAAAGACTTTTCACTGAATTAAATGCAACCGTATCTGTTGTTTTTCGTCCGTTTCGCGGTAGAGGCGTGCTATGAGCGCCGTTCGTTAAACGATTGCGGATGTTTATCCATTACTTCGTCGAACGGTCGACGAAACCGTTCCTTTAGAATTGCACTCAGGGAAGATGCGTGGTATAGAGCCGACGACAAAAATGTAACGCTCGATTCAAATAGTTATAATATAACACTGAAATTTGCGTGCGGATCGTAAAGGTTAAGGTAAAAAAAATATTTTGAATTTAGAATCAGGTGAGCCGCATGTTCGTTGCCCTTTTCTGTAAAAAAAAGAAACCGAGCAACATTCTTATACTGACGTCCCATTTCTAATTTCAAATTTTTATTTATCTTTTCTTTACGTTTTGTAGTTCCTAGCGTTCGCTTCATCCGTTTTCAAAAAAATGTCACTGTGTGTGTATGTACGTCCGTAACTCAGTAACTATTTATTTTTAGGATCACCAACATAACACAGATACATGCTGGTAAAAAAGTGTATATTCAAGGTTTAAATATAAAATGTTTCCATAATGATAAATAACCACGGCATGGACAAATAAAAACAGTAATAAAAACATGCGTGAGTGTCGTGGAACACTCTGTTGGAACGAAGTTCCTTTCGTAGTATATTATTATTGATAAACGTATTATATTATTGATTAACAAATACAAATAAATGAATTACTAGCGTCATTTAAAATGAAGCGTCATTTAAAATAAAATAATATTTCTTTCATGGCAAGATAAGAAAAAGTGCGAGGGAGATGGATATTATTCAGTCGTCAGAAGGGGTCCTGACAGAAAAATCTTACACTTTTTCTCGCCTAGCTCTCATCCGTCAAATTCGTACCGTCCGATAAGGAACTTCGTTCCAAAATCATTTTATGACTGTTTTAATTATATCATCCCATATCGTCACGTGGGTGTCGTAAGAGGCGACAAAGGGAAACCAAACAGAAATGGTCACTTATGTCAGAAAGATATCATGACTTTCGACATATGGTGGTCTAAACTATCTCGTTTGCGCCAGACGTGAGTTTGGGTAATTTGGTCCTGTGAACGTCAATCCGCTGCCAAGAGTGACGATTAAGGCAAATCCTTTCTACAACGGAAGAGGCTGATAATGAAGAAGAAGAAGATTCAAACCTAAGACCCGCGATTTAGTAGTCAGCTTCTGCTTTAACCAAGTCAAGTTATTATAACACCATTGAGGGTTAATAGATATAACTTAGGTACTACCCCATTATGCACCTGCAATTCCTCAGTTGTTCATGGATGCAAATTTTTTTAAATTTTTTTTTATAGAATTAGGGTGACAAACGAGCACACAGTCCACCTGATGGTAAGTGGTTGCTGTGGCCCATAGACATCTACATCTATCTTCGTTTGCGAATTTAAATGCAGATGCGTTGTCAGCCGTGAGGACTAAGATGGAATGTCTCTTTCCAGTAAAAGGGTCTCCGGTTCTCTACACTCACCATACGAAACACAGCAGCATTAAGCTGCTATTTTACGCTGGTATTCTGTGAGAGCGTGGTCCTTCCCCGGTCGAGCCGACCCATTCGTGCTACAACTATACTATTAATATAGCTGCAGCATGGCTCTACCACGTATAAAAAATGCCTGAATTTTATTAAACATATATTAAAACTTGATCACTCCGCAATTCAGATCGAGGAAATAAAACCCTATCTAGGTTTTATTTAATGCAAAGACATTTAAGTAATAATAGTAAACCTATATATTTAAATCTCTTTGATTTAATGACATAATGCGCCGCTAACGCTAATGCAACTACGCCGCAGTTGAAAAATTGCAATCACAGCTGATGTCACTGATAATTATGTCAATTGAGATTTATTGCACAATAAACCTCGTCAGGAGTAAGTGTCGGGTGTGTTAAGTAAATCACAAATATGTGATGTAATTATAACTAATGTTTAACCTTCTTTCATCATTATAATAATGCCACACTAATACGCGGTAGAGCCACGCCGTGTTATGTCTGCAGTACGAATGGGTCGGCTAGAACGGGGAAGGTCATTACAGTCTTGACGGCTCCGTGGTGCTGTGGCTTAGCAATGAGTTAGCCGGTTCGAATCCCGCACGGAACAAGTATTTGCCACTTACTAACAGGTGGGCTTTAAGTTTGTTTGTCACTACAGTTTTAAAAAAAATCTTTATTGTCTATGCCATACAAATGACACAGAATATATAATTTAATCTCACTAAAACACGATTAGACGGATAGCCCCAAATACATCAAAATGGCGACAACAGTCATACGGACAGCATTAATTCATTTGGCTGTACGTGTCTCAGTCCGTACTGATATAGATTTAAAAGTTTTGTTTATTAGAGCACTGCCGCTAAGTCGGTCATCATTACTATAATCGGCTTACCATCTTAATTTCATAAGCTATAGAAACCTGTCTATGAAAATGTACGTCTAATTCTATACGGCCTAAAATGTTACCTATATTGTAAATGAAATCCGTAAAATTAGATTTATTTACTCTTAAAAAGCTTTTAGGAGAGGTTCATTATAAAAGTCCAATAGTGGATTCGAACTCACGACTTTGTTTGCGGTCCGTGCCGTTTAACCACTAGACTACCGTCGCAACTTCTTTTCACTAGAATAGAATAGAATTTTTTTTTTATTCGAAGGTGTAGATTGCAAATAATTCTTATTGAAAGTCATTATTTACTTTTACCACTGGTTCGGAAAAAATCGCGTGGGAAGAACCAACAAGAAATTTCTTTTTAAAGTAAAATTTTATAATATAATACAGGTGTAAAAACTACTTACAAAACTTCTGTAAGAAACAGCTTGGAAGCGACCACCTTATTCACAGGGGTTATTTTCAACCATGTATTTATATTTATATATATATATATATATATATATATATATATATATATATATATATATATATATATATATATATAACTTGGTAATATTTAAACTTGGTCTTTGGACAGTGCGCGCAGGAATTGCATAACTTAATTCCTCCCTCTCCCTTCCATCATCGGACTACCAGACATTCGGCCAGTCTCCACCCTTTCGTATTTGACTTACCACGCTTTCGGACCAAACGGTTTATGACATGATTCGTCATGCGTGTAGCAAAGGAGAGGAATAAGTTGCCAGCATCTGTCTTTCTATCCGATTACAATGTGGGTGACTTCAAGACAAGAGTGAGACTTTTGTTAAGTCAGTGCGCTTCGCCATCTTAGGCCACATCACCACTTACTATCAAGTGGGATTGTAGTTAAGCGCTGGCTTAGAATAGTAAAAATAATAATAATAGAGAGACCTTGAATATTTTCTGGGTGAGAATCAGTTATTGAGTTTTTCCATCTAGAAATTCTCAGTAGCTGCCCGGAGTCAAGAAGTTGGCGGTGTCTCACCCCCGTGCCTCGAAAAGCACGTAAAGCCGTTAGTCCTGCGCCTGATCTCGCTCCGGTCGTCTCGGTTTACCGTCCCATCGGACTATGAGAGTGAGGGAATAGAGAGTGCACCTGTGCTTGCACATACACTTGGGCACCATAATCCTGTCCGCCGTGACGGAAATTCGGTTTGGAAGACATTATTATTTTCTGGGACTTTGTTGTAATAGCGTATATTTAATGAATTATTGACTCTGTGGTGTCGAGTCGCACTCGTATTCATTTCTATGTATTTAAGTAAGAAAATATAGTTATTACCTGACCCAACAATAAAGATCAAATACACGCAAATGGGATGCAACCCACAAAAAGTTTCTTTTGAGACATTAACCTTTTAAGGTATGAACTTTTATGGCTGTATTCAATGATATAATGAGTTTGTAATTTAAATAAAAGAATAATAATGTTCTTTTTTGTCATACTCGCACTCTATCAGCTGCGATGCTTGCTGGAATTGTTTAACTGTATGAAAGGAGACCTTAATGATTATTTAAGCATATCTCATTTATGACCAATGTGGGTTAGATTCTTTTGCGTAACTTCGTTCAATTCGTAAAACCACACAAAACATTAATAATGTCATTCATCTAAACCAGTAACATGCCGAGCATATATAATTTCCACATGTATTTGTTATACATATACTATATTGTATCTATTTTATATATAAAGTGAGCGTATATATGTTCAGACTAACATATTTATATTATATAATGCATTTTAAAGGTTTAAATAAGCTATTTTTGTTTCTGTTTCGGCTCTACATCTTACCACACTACCAAAGGTTAGCTGGCAGATGGCCAAATACTCAAACGCTACTACTACTAATATGTCGTTAAGTCTCGTGGTGTCACAGTCACTTTGACTTAAAGTGAGACAGCACGGGACTTGACGGTATCTTAAAATTGAGCAGCATTTGCGTATTTGGGCAAGTTTGCCTTTGTTTTGAGTGAATAAAGATTTTCTATCTCTATCTTACATGTTGCCATATTAAACTACTATTAACTGCTACGGAAACTAATTTTACAGATTATGTCGCGTTTAATTTTAACTTTTCGATTCGCAACGTTTCGGGTGCTTTACAACGCGTTTGCAGCAGTTCTGCGTAGATCGGACCAAAAATTAATATTCAAAAACTAAAGGTAGCCGAGCTAACTATGACATCGGGACGTCATGACCATGGTCATAAAATCACTTGAAACGTCGGGAATTAAAAAATTGAAAATTAAACGCTATAAATTCGTAAAATTAATTTCATTTAATGTGTAGTATTCGCGTAAGTATAACAAATCATTATTTCTCGCTAAAGTCCGCATCCTCTAACAGTTTTGTGAAGCGGGGTGTCCGTTCCGAACGGTGGGCACCCCACCGTCTCGTCTGACAACCGCAATGAGGCCACAGTATCAGTTACTAGTGTAATACCAGCCCAGCGGTCACTGTCCTAGCCGAGGCTGAAATTCAATGAAAACTTTATTTTTCGACGCTCATTCATTTATTCTTTCATTATAGACTATCAAAGTCCACTGCTGAACTTAGGCCTCCCTCATAGATTGCTGCATAGAGGGGATTTTGCAATAGTTGCCACGCTTGACATGCGGGTTATCAATCGCAGTTCATTATTATTTTGAGTTGTTACTAGAACCTTTTTTGTTGTGCCCATCTCCTGTTTCAGTTTCCCTGTGTCTCTTACGATACCCATGGGACGTTAAGGGGTAGTGGATATTCTTACACCGTTACTGCACAGTATGTTTCACAACTTTTTGCTCTTTGTGTAAATTGACAAAGTTTCAATTTTATTCTTCCTATGTTAAATATTATATAGATTTATTAATTTTTGATCACATCGTATTATCATTTCCCCCTCCGCATACCGGAATCCTTAACGTCACCGCCGCGCCGACCATCACCGTAATTATTTTGTCGCGGGAGATTTTATATAAAAATGGTTACTGTGAGTTATCCTTAGAAGATAGACATATGCTGTCGCGGACTTTTTAGAATGTATCGAGAGGAACAATTCATCCATACATTATTTTCGTGCAACTTTAACTATTGACGCAGCGCACGCTATGATAGCTCTCAATAGTTTTCCGGTTCCGGCGTTACCGTAGCAAGAAGCAGTATTTTTTGTGTTCTCATTTACCTCCAAAATAAATTCAAAAAAGCCATCCCAATTAAGTAAAAGTGATTTTTTCTTATAGAAAACATAGTGAAGTGCACTTATAACTAATAAGCTTAGTAAAACAACCCAGAAAAAAACAAATAAATCTACAAGGTGTGTGAACTATATTGATAGGTTAGGTCAAGTAACAAGTGTTATACGACCATAGACAAGGAAACGCAGTGAAGTGTCTACCAACATATAATTTCTAACAATCTGTGCTGACAACATAGGAATTAGACTGCGTTCAACGTTTATTACAAAGAGTATATAATCACTACATTTAAGAGCGGGACTTACTTAGTAAATACATACGTTCCGTTTTACACAAAACAACAATGGATAACATAGAAATATTCCTTGAAAGAATGAAAATTGAAATGGCGAAACAAACAGACGATATAATTTCGAAAATAGACGAAAGTTGGCTCCTCTCACGCGAAGTCGAAGAATTAAGGTTGGAAAATCAGGAACTGAAGGAGAAAATAAGATTAATGGAAAGAAACAGAAGAAACAATAACATTATTATATATGGACTCAAAGAAACAGAAGAAACCATCCTTAAACTAATGGAATTGACAGTCAAAAATAGGTACTGACTAAAAATTTCCTTGACAACAAAGATATTAACGAGATACGCCGAATTGGCAAAAAGTCAGTAGCAATGAAAGGAAAGACCAGTACTTATGTCATTAGTGAATGCTTGGAAAAAGGAGAAATAATGAGAAACAAGAAGAAATTTAAAATGTATATGTTTCTGAAGACTATCCCAAAGAAGTTCAAGAAAAAGGAGAGAATTAAGAGGAAAACTGATAGAGGAAAGGAAAAGGAAACTTTGCGATAATAGATTATGATAAACTAATCATCAAAGAAAAACACTAAACAACGAGAAGCGTAAACGGATTTATCGACATCACCTGCAAATACACAACAGCCTCGTAAACAGTACGCGCCATCCAAAACGAATAGGGCAAATGCTTTCGACATAATGAGAGGAAGAAGTAGTTCCTTTCCTGCCCTTCTAAACCTAATGAACAGAAACAATGACATAAAACATCAGCCACCGGAACAAGACAACAATTAAAGTAAAACTAAATAACAGAAACAATGAAATATTCCCAAGCCGACTGGTCCTCGTGGGAATTAGACCACCACCTCCATTGAAGAATTCCAAGTAATAGTAAAATTTGTAATAAAATTGGTAATAAAAATAAAATGTTAGAATAAAAAGAAACAAGTTGAAAACTCCACTTTGAAAATAGGTACATTTAATGTAAGATCCTTTCATCAATTGAACGATACTTACAACTTACTTATGCACTAGAAGAAATCGATTTTGATATACTGGGATTATCCGAAGTAAAGAAAACTGGCTACAGCATTGAAGAATATCGAGAATACATCCTATGTTATATTGGGCAAACAAAAGGCTTACATGGGGTAGGATTCCTGGTAAAGAAAAACATAAACATATGATATCTAATTTCACAGGATCTCTGAAAGGGTTGCTCTACTGCAGCTAGAAACCGAGAAATTTAATATATCTATAATCCAGGCATATGCACCAACAGAGGCATCGCAAGCAGAAGATATCGCAACTTTCTACAGCGATATGGTAAAAGCACTCTTTAGCAGATAATATAATAATAGTAATGGGTGACTTTAACGCAAAAATAGGGTGGCCCAAGAAAGAAGAATGCTTGTGTAAGGAAGCTACGGTTACGGAGAACGCAATGAAAGGGGCGAAAGACTAATAAATTATGCTCTCGAACACAAGTTGTCAATCATGAACACATTCTTCAAGAAAAAAGCCAAAAGAAGATGGACCTGGATGTCACCTAATCAGAAGATCAAAAATGAAATCGACTTTATTTTAACTAATAAACCTAACATGGTAAGCAACATTGAAGTTCTAAATCAAGTCAAATATGCTTCGGACCACAGATTACTACAAATAACGTTACATTTATACCAACCAAAAAAAGCAGAAAAACATTTCAAACTTCAATAAAAAACCCAACAACAGATTACGAAATTAATAAATACACTGACAGCCTGAAATCCAATCTTGAAGACAATATAACTACCACGCCTGAGAATGTTCAAACCTTCTATGACTTACTTGAAGAAAACATAATATCCAGCTTAAAAAATAATAAAAACACTCAAAAGAAACGACATACAATACTTAGCGAACATACAAAACAACTAATTAAGAAACGCACAGAATTAATAAACACAAAGAATAAAAACAAAGAAAAGAAAATGAACTTACCAAACTCTTTAAAATATCCAATAAATCAATAAAACTCGACTACTTTAAACATAGAACTGATAATAACAAAAATATAAATAGCTTTAGAAGCACTAAGAGAGCCTCAAGGAACTAACCCTTCAAACGAAATGGGTACAAAACTGGAAAACAACTCTGAAGAGACTAAGTCAAGAAAAGATGTGATAGGACATGCTACCAAATTTTATAAACAACTATACAAAAGAAGGAAGACGAGAATGCAATGGAAGAAGAAATTGATAATAAATCTAGAGTAAATACAGTTATACCAATTGAAGAAGAAGAAATACTCGCATATAAAAATACTAAAATGAAAAAGTCCAGGGCCTGATGGGTTAACAAACGAAGCCCTTAAATTAGGTGCCCTATCTTACTTAAACACTTAACACACCTCTTAATATGATATTAGATACAGAAATGGTACCAAAGCAATGGTGTACATCTGACATTATATTAATTTATAAAAGGAAACCCGTTAGATATCGGAAACTACAGACCCATAAGTCTACTGACAAGTATGTACAAGCTCTTTACATCTATCATACTAAAACGAATTACAAAAGAAATTGACGCTTCTATTATACGGCTGCCAAACGTGGACATATACAAACAAAGTGAAACAGAAAATAAATACAACACAGAAAGCAATGGAAAGGAGCATCTTAAATATAAATAAAATACATAAAGTCAAAACAATATAATAAGACAAAGAACAAAAATAACAGATGCACTCACTCATGCTCTAGCGTTAAAGTGGAAATGGGCAGACACGTCTCACGATACCCAGATAATAGGTGGACAATACAAACCACACGATGGAAGGGACCGGTATCTGGCAAAAGAAAGTTGGAAGACCACACAAACGGTGGGCTGATGACATATACAGTATGCAGGAAAAGACTGGATGAGTAAAAGTAAAATAAAGAATTGTGGAAGCAGATGGAGGAGGCCTTTACTCAAAATGAGATCCATATCTCTGAAAATATACATAGTTAACCGTACATACAATTACTAATATAAAATATAAAAAAATAAGCTAATAATACTAACAATAAGTACTAAGCAACATTGAAATGTAAAATGTAGAAATGTAGGGATAAGGAATAAAGAGGCTTTATTATTATTATTATTATTATTATCCTTAGAAGATAGACATATGCTGTCGCGAACTTTTTAGAATGTTTCGAGAGGAACAATTCATCCATACATTATTTTCGTGCAACTTTAACTATTGACGCAGCGCACGCTATGATAGCTCTCGATACTTTTTCCAACTTAGCTGTCGAATATCATCATAACTTTTAGCCATAATTTGCATAATACTCATCACATATAGTAATGCACCTTTCAAATGGCGAAAGAATTTTTCTAGTAGGTACAGTCTTTCTGGAGATTACCCTGCCCATATATATAAAAAACTAGCGATCCACTCCAGGTTCCCACGGTTGATTTCTGGATCTCGACAACAACTCCACCTACCGGGTCCGATTGTGAATGTAAAGAATTCTCTAATCAACTTAATCACACACACAAAATTTCATCAAAGTTGGTCCAGCCGTTTAGGAGGAGTTCAGTCACATACACACGGACAGAATTATATAAAATATGATATGCATGTATTATACATATAAACCTTCCTCTTGAATCATTCTGTCTATTGATGAACCGCATCAAAATCCGTTGCGTAGTTTAAAAGATCTAAGCGTACAGACGGCGTGAAGCGACTTAGTAGAGATACTATGTAGAGACACAAAATTCGCACAATATTAGTATAGAAGACATAAAATTTTAAAGTAAACTTTTATTTGGTTTACGTTTATTTTAATTGAAACTGACAAATTAAAAATTCGCGTGAGATAAAAGGTACACAAGTAATTGCCAAAAAAACGAAGTGTCAGTGTCGGTCCCGCTCTGTTTGTCTTATTTGTTATGTTATAAGTTATTACATTCAGTATATCATATCAATGTCTCAATGAATCTTCCGTCAGCGCACTCCTCACGCCTCGACACCTATCTGTTGCACGTATTACGCGATCGCTATGAGGTAACCGCTGTGTAAGTGGATACCAATTTTATAAGCGTTTCTCACTTGTTCGTTTTCAATTACAAATGCGTTCACTTTCTGCGTCGGAGTTAACTTTCGTCAAAGTGATGCGAGCTGAGTAGTTTAATTCGTTTTTTGTTGTATTTATTTTATAGAAACAGGGTGAAAAACGAATGGTAAGTGGAAGATGTGGCCCATAGACACCTACACCCGTGAGGACCAAGATGGAATGCCTTGTTTCCAGTAAAAAGGATCTCCGGTTCTCTCCACTCACCATACGATACACAGCAGCATTAAGCTGCTATTTTACGCTTGTATTCTGTGAGAGCGTGGTCCTTCCTCGGTCGAGCCGACCCATTCGTGCTACAACTATACAATTAATATAGCTGCAGCATGGCTCTACTGCGTAGGAAATAATAAATATATTAATACACCTCGTGATGTCGACGTATTTAAGCCCGCCATTTGTATGTTCTACTTTGTGCAGTCAATTGTAAATAAAATAAATATTTTAGTGTACATAGTAACCTAAACACAGCACGTAAAAGATTTTCTTCTTGTAAGAAGCATTACCTCTAACATATTACCAGTATATGATGACGTTCTCCTTCCATTCAAAAGTTTTTATAACTGTGCGCATTACTCCATTCTTTATTACTGACGAAAATCCGCGATTCAACTTTTTATATCTATACGACTTACGTTTTATATTCGTTGTAGATGAAAATTTGGCTTTAATTGAGAATAAATGGTGTTGATATTGGTAAGAGCCGTGGTAGCTCAGATGGTTAGCGCTCGCTGTAAGTTTCACAGTACGCGAGCAAACCGGGTTCGATCCCCGCCGGCACCAATGAAATTGTTAATTGCAATTTTAAGTGCTGATTTACCACGTGCTCGGCGGTAAAGGAAAACATCGTGAGGAAACCTGCATGTCTGAGAAATAAAAAAAAAATATTTCGAAGACATGTGAAGTTCGCCAACACGCAACCCTCTCAGAAATGAGAGGAGGCCTGTGCCCAGCAGTGGGACGTATATAGGCTGTAACTTTACTTTAATTTTTAAATGGTGTTCTATTATATTAAATATGACTTCCGAATACTCGGAATAGCCTAAGAATAAATGCGTGCTTATGAGATCTTGTTGTAATTGAGCCCCGTTGTAGTATGGCTGGTCCACTGCACCGAGAAAGGGCCACGCAGAATAACCTTAACGAGACGAACCTTAAGATAACATGCTACAACCATAATTATGATATAGCTATATCATGGTTGTAGCACGAATAGGTCGGCACGAGCGGCGAAGGACCACACTAAAATAAAATAGCAGCTTAATGCTGCTGTGTTTGGTATGGTGAGTGTAGAGAATCGGAGACTCTTTTTGCTGGAAACGAGGCATTCCATCGTAGTCCTCAAGGGTGACAACACATCTGCACTTTGATTCTTAATCGAATATAAATGTAGATGTCTATAGGTCACAGCATCCACTTACCATAAGGTAGACTGTGCTCGTTTGTCACCCCCATTCAATAAAAAAAATGTTTGTCCACAAGAGTGACTCATCATATAGAACTAGACCTACATTTATACAATTATGTATGTGCATGCCACTGGCGAAATATGCTTATACTATCCCGTATCATTATTTTTGTAACTACCATATTTTTTTGCAAATAAATTATTATTATTATCTGAATTTTGGTTCTTAAATGAAGATAAATGTAGTTGCCAATGCGCCACAGCATCCACTACAGGTGTGGATTTGTTCGGTCGTTCGCCCTTTAAAGATTGAGATTGGGTGGACTTTCTTTCACATGCATGGCCGATAGAAGGAAAGTATGTCATAGTATTTACTTATATATTAAAATATTTGAATTTATTTATTAAAACTTTGATGCACAAAGTAGTACTTAATGCCATAGGGCATTCTCTTCCAGTCAACCATTAGGCTAAACAAAGATAGACATAATATAAGAGGCGGTGCAGCAATAATCAAAATAGAAAGGGTTAAAAAATTATATATATAAATATATACTTAAACACATACAATATGTACATATATATATATTTAAATATATATTGTCTACGTGAGAACAAATATGAAATATATATGAAATTAAGAGCTGTGTTAGTTCAAACTTGCAACGATTTTTCACATGCTTACGGACTTGATTTTAAAAACAAATATGTTGGGAGCTTTTTTAATGTCAAGAGGGATGTCGTTCCAGAGTCGGATCTGATGGCTTCAATTGTGTAAATCGTGCAGCATTTAACCTCAAACGCTAAACTTTCTCGGGACAGATCGTTACTTGATACAAAGCGCACAATCAAATAACGTGGAGTAGAAAGCGATGCGGTGGTCAACCGAAATCAAATCGGACGGGCTAATTCCGGGGTGTCTCGTTTGATGTGGTCTTTACTGAACTTAGGCTTGAAATTGATCGATTCAATTGCCTCAGTTTACGTTAAAAAAGGAATATAAACAGCTCTAAGATAAATTCGCCCATTATATTTAAATTTTTTAATAGGATAACGGTGACAAACGAGCACACAGTCCACTTGATGGTAAGTAGATACCATGGCCCATAGACATCTACATCTATTCTCGATTGCGAATCAAAATGCGATGCGTTGTCACCCTTGAGGTCTAAGATGGAATGCCTCGTACCAGTAAAAGGGTCTCCGGTTCTCTACACTCGCCATACGAAACACAGTAGCGTTAAGCTGCTATTTTACGCTGGTATTCTGTGAGAGCGTGGTCTTTCTCCGGTCGAGCCGACCCATTCGTGCTACAACTATACCAGTAATATAGCTGCAGCATGGCTCTACCACGTAACAATTTCTCTTCTCCATCACGCAAAATCCACTGCTGGACATACACCTCTCCCTTTTCGGGAGGATTGGCTATAATCATCACCGTCTTGATGCTGCTCCACATCATCGGGTTCGGTATTATACTTCTGGTGTATACGGTTTGTTTATACTGCCATAAACGGAAGTCGTGGGATTTTTCTAGAATTTTCTATAGTCTCCTCTTATCACACCGCAGAATAAAAGGAAGTAATGGATTCTCTGCCGCCACAAATTCACAGTAGGTTTTAATTAACGACCTCGTGTTACAGTCATTAGTGTTCCGAACGCTTAAGTAACACACCATTTGTAATAGTTACTCTCTACTGGAAAGGAGGCATTCCATTATATTTTCCTTACGGGTGACGACAACGCATTTGCATTTTGATTCGTAACCGACGATAGATGTATATGTCTATAGGCCACAGCAACCACTCACCATCAGGTGGACTGTGTGCTCGTTTGTCACCCTTTTTTTTTCATTTATTTGGGACAACAAACAGTTTCACAATAATAATTTTACAAATAATATACATACACATCATAATGAAATAATTTTGAAACCTACACCGTTAACCACAAATTATTAAATAAAAAATTAGCGTGTTTTTGCTAAAAGTTAGTATTTCTTTTAAATAAGTTGGCTATGAATTTAATTCAATCAAATTGCGTGGTGTTGAATTCACGTAACAGATTAAAGAAAACTGATTTTCTAAATGAAGTAACATTCGTTGCAAATATATCTAGGGTAGTGAAGTAGCTGTTATAAGCTTCAGTCATTCGAGTCAATGGTGAACGTTTCCCAGCATTCGTTCGAGACTTAGGTGTAGCAAATAGTTTATATGTACGGCATGCTCGAGTGTGTGATCTGACTGGTACTTTAAAACATAACTTATCCACTATATCAATACAATCGTACTTATTATTACAAAACTCGTACAAAAGCTTAACTTGTAATTGTAACCTGCTAGTTTTTAGATTAAATAATTTATATTGTTGTAACAATTTTGAGTAAGACAATTTACTATGAGAACATTTATAATGTCATCGTAGGAAGTTCTTTTGCACTCTTTCAAGGCGTTCTGAGTATTTTTTGTAAAGGGATCCCACACTGAGATGGCATATTCAATTTGAGAGCGTATTAAAGATTTATATAAATACATATATGTACTTGGCCGTTTAAAATCGTTAAACCCTTTATCCTATAAAAAAAGTAATGATCTTGAAATATTTTGATTATCTATGTTTAAGTAACAAAACGCACCCATCAACTGAAAACGCCTAACCTTCTCCTAATCTTATCGCAGAAATCAAATGAATCTGTCTGTGTTCATACTTATATAAAAAAAAAACTATCTACTTAATTATAGGAATAATTCATTGTTTTGGAGAATTTGGCTAGTTTTAAATACGTAATTGAAACTGATAACCGTATTCCTGGTCCCTAAAATACATGCTATGTATATAATATATTTGGGGTCCGCCAGTAAAATTTTCACATGTAATTGAAATTGAATTTAATACAATATAATATAAGTTACTGTTCTTTGTGTTCAGCTCTGTAGCTCTATTTTAGGAATAAATTATTTTTATTTCATGTTTTATTTTCGTATGTATTTCCGGTTCAAAATTTGTATTTGTGTTAAATTTTGAAGCACTTGCTGACATCCGATTGAGCTCAAGTTTTGTTAGTTATGTAACTTAGATGACAATGCAGTATGATGCTATGGATCTGATCTCATGATAATATAAAATAAAAGCTTTTTTAATATATTATAATATATTTAATTAAACTTATTTTTATTGTTACAATAATAGTGTAGCACTGAAAATAAATTATTAGCAACTGTAGAAGTATATAATTTCAACCGTGTAGTGGCGGTGTAAGAATATCCCACCCCATATC
Organism: Parnassius orleans; assembly: GCA_029286625.1. Classification (NCBI taxonomy): domain Eukaryota; kingdom Metazoa; phylum Arthropoda; class Insecta; order Lepidoptera; family Papilionidae; genus Parnassius; species Parnassius orleans. The sequence goes on from JAGSMP010000009.1 coordinate 9,662,087, forward strand.
GTCCCGTGGGTCGGGTGTCGTAAGAAGCGGTAGAGAGAAACTGAAGCAGGAGATGGGCTGCTGCATTTGTCTGATAACAACTCTAAATCATAAAAAAACCGTTTGCCAACCCGCCAGCCAAGCATGGCAACTACGGCTAAATTACACCTCTGAGGCAATTTATGGGGGAAGCCTATGTTCAGCAGTGGACTTTTATAGCCTGTAGTGGATGGAATTATTTACATAATTTTTCTATTCTTTCGTGCATTCGTTAATGTTTGGCTTAAGCTATTTTGTTATTTAAATCTATCCTGTATTTCTATAAAATTAATATTGTCCTTGAGAAATAAACAAGCTTATACCGTAAACCTTTTGATTTATGTTTTCTATTGTTTACGAAGTGTCATACGTACCATAAATTCAAATTGAATTCCATTTCTCGCAACATTTCAATACCTTCAAATTGACAAGATAAACCGTGCTCGTGTATTTATTTCCCGAATGAAACGCCTTCAGAGTGCACTTTCTACGTAGCGCTATCATTACGGCGAGCGCCTGGGGGTGAGCAGGGCGGTAATTGTCAGCTCCAGTGACGTGGTGACTACTTTCACTGAGTAACGCCCTTTTGGGTAGGAGCCTATTCGAATTGGCCCCTACTCACCATCTGTCTATTTAGAAAATGTGAAACGCGAAGTTTTCTTTCTGATCTATGTTGTTGAAAATATTTAAAGCTAGCGATCTGCCCCGGCTTTGCCTGAGTATTGTATTAATGTGTTGTTATGTATGAGATTCATCAAAGACCATTTTCCACTAACCAATTTTTTGATTTTTCAAAAAAAAAAATCACCAAGTATCGGTCGGTTACCATCATTTTTTTTTTATAGAATATGGTGACAAACGAGCACACAGTCCACCTGATGGTAAGTGGATGCTGGGGCCCATAGACATCTACATTTATCCTCAATTAAGAATAAAAAGACAGATGCGTTGTCACCCCTGAGGACTGAGGTGGAATGCCTCGTTTCCAGTAAAAGGGGTCTCCGGTTCTCTACACTCACCATACGAAAAACAGCAGCATTAAGCCCTTATTCTATAAAAAATGTATCAATGTCTACTATTACAATATGAATAAAATCAATAAAAGGATGATAAAAAAGTAGGATAAAAAAAGTCAATAAGGAACTCTGTATGACAGGTTTATACAGAGTTCACGGAGCTCAATTATTAAAAGTGTTATGTACTACTCCATATGAATAAATAAATATAATATATAAAATATAATTAGAGAATGGTTTAGATTCACAATTGGACCGGTTAGATGGCGTTGTTGTCGATATTCAGAAATCAACCGTGGGAAGCCAAGGCGGATCGCTAGTTTTAAATAACTAAGAGTTGTTTTTTATTCGTCGGATTAAAGTAATTTATGGGATAAAATACATTAAAACATATCAACAAACAAAACAGTTCTCTGAATATAATAATTAAATTATTTCACTTTTATATTCTGTAAGGTTATCATTTATTACTTTATCTGACTATTGGAAAATCGACGCTTAGTACCTAAACTTATAAACACACAGCAATATATTTACCGCTAGGCGGTCCCTTATCTGTGCTTTATAGAGAAAACTATAAACTGTCTAAATAAAACAACAGTATCAAATACCGACATGTTCAAATCAACAAATCTTAAGTTGAAGTTAGCAAGAAAACCTAGCGTTAGATTGTATACGGGGATAACATTAGTTCTTGCGGACCGATCCAACATAAAACTGTTGCAACATCCAGCCGGTATGGTCCTGTATCATAGAATTATGATAGATCACCGTAAAAGGCTACACTTTGAACCGTATTCGTTACATATTTGTTGATTGTGCAACGTCTGAGTCATAAGCGGAAGCGACTTTTATTATAAAATTGAATTCTGAAAATGTTGGTTGTATGTTCATAATCATCATCATTACAGCCTTACTGTCCACTGCTGAGTGTAGGCCTTTAACATAGATTGTCACATAGGGGGGATATTTGCCGTAGTTGCCACGCTTGACTTCATTTCTCCCTGTTGCCTCATAAGGTGCTCTTAGTGAGAGCGAGCCAGAGATATTGTCGGGTTATAAATAAAGAGGCTTCCATTTTAAATGTCTGGAGAATCGGGTTCTCTCATGAATAGTCAATATTTTTAAGGAAGGCTTAAATCACATTGTAATGGAATAGAATAATTTTTATTGAATATAGATTACATGTAATTCTTATTGAAATGTTGTAACTTAAATTGTAATGAGTCCCTTAGAGAAAAAATTTAAAGTAATAAACATATTAACTTTGGCATCGCAATATTTTTATGAAAATGTAATGTATGTACATAAAAACATAAATAGCTTTGATAAGAATAAAAATGTTTATACTTTAAATACTAGGAACAAACATAAGCTGATCGCTATCGTGCTGTTTCTTTATATATCTAGTTTTTTACTGGGTCTTCCTAGGGCGGAGGTTTTTCCTGAAACAGCGGTAAAAGAATAAAAGACTTTATTGAATGTATTCTTGTAATCTATATCGAATAAAAAAATATTCTATTCTGTTCGGTACTGAGATGGACAATCCGCTTGCCTTAAACCGCTAGTTGATATTTCAGTACAAAGCTTAAACGTTATGCCTTGCGCCACACTTATCTCCGTATACTGCAGCCGGTAGTCGGTCGGATTACAGTGTATGGGACGCTATGGCTTGGAGCCGGAATTTATCTCATAATTATTGCGATTGCGTTCGTTTGTAGTTTCGCTAACAGCAGTCCTTATATTTTCAAATGAAATTGTCGAGTCCTGCGTTTAGACGTGTGTAATTGAAGCTAGGGTTGTGATTGTACTTCTTGTTTGTATTTTCATTTCGAGGTGTTTTGTTAATTTAGAGTGGTAGAGTAGTAAAGAAAGAAAGAGTAAGCAATATCTTAATGTGTAATTTTGGTATTCTGTGAGAGCGTTCTCCGATCGAATTAACTTAGTTGTTTTACAGCCAGCCATAATAATAATAATGTCCTCCTGGACTTCGGTGTCGATGGCCAGTCTCAACGGAGACTAGCCTTCTGCGCAGGACAGGATTATAGTGCACGAGTGTGTGCGCAAGCACAGGTGTACTCTCTGTTTCGTCACTGTCATAGTCTGATAGGACGGCAACCCGACACATTCGGAGAGAAATCAGACGCATGACCAACGGCTTTACATGTTTTTCGAAGTACGGGGGTGAAACACAGCCGAGTTCCTGAATCCAGGCTGGTCCTAAGAATTTCTTGACAAAACAACGTTGTGAATTCCACAATATTCGAGCAACCCGGGTGCGATCCTTGCCGGCACCAATGAAATTGTTAATTGCAAATTTTTGTGCCGACTTACCATATGCTCGACTGTATAGAAAAACATCTTGAGGTAACCTGCATGTCTGGCAAATTAAATACGAAGACACCCTAAGAAATTAGAGGTCTGTGCTAGGACGTATTTTTTTTTTTTGTAGATTAAGTGTGACACACGAGCACACAGTCCACCTGATGGTAAGTGGATGCTGTGATGCTGTGGCTCATAGACATCTACACCTATCCTCGATTGTCGTAAATGATGATATGCGCTGTCACCCCTGAGGGCTAAGATACTGGAAACGGGGCATTTGTTTCCAGTAAAAAGGATCTACGGTTCTCTACATCCACCATACGAAACAGTATTAAGCTGCTATTATTCGCTGGTATTCTGTGAGAGCGTAGTCCTACGGTTGAGCCGACCCATTCGTACTACAACTATGATATAGCTGCAGCCTGGCTCCGCTACCTATGAAAAATTTATAGGCTGTAACTTCACTTTTCATATGCCAGCTACTATTTTCCTGTAAAAATCTTTCACAAGTAATTCTGTCGTTTCGCGTTTTCCCTTGCTTCGATACAGCACGTCCCTGGCCTGCGGGTCGCGTCACCCGCGTTTAATTTCTTCACTCACGCACGCTCATTTTCTCGGAACGTAACCGCTTGCCGCCAGTTATTGCTACCCGTGTGTTACGCAGTGTTCGTCTATCTAGGGACTGGCACATTGATATCTTGAGTAACTATGTATTTGAAATAGATATTTAATTTTTTTTAATACTTTTCCAGGTATTTTATTATCCGACTTCAAAAAAGAAGGTTATTGTCGACTGTGTGTTCTTTTTTGTATGTATGTTACGCGATATCTTCGTTGTTACCGTTACAGCCTACTGCAGTCCACTGTTGAACATAGGCCTCCCTCATAGATTGCCTCATAAGTGGGATATTTGCCGCAGTTTTTTATTTTTAGTCGTTATTAGGAAGACGCAGCTGCCCATCTCCTGATTTGTTTCCCTCCGTCGCCTCTTACGACACCCACGGGAAGATATGGGGTAGTGGATATTCTTAATCGCCACTACACGGCTTATACGGCAGAAACGTTATATACAGGGTTATTTTTTAAAGAGTAGCCAAATTTTAAACTTAAGTTCAAATATATAAATAATAATATACCGTTATTGCAGTTTTTGAAAATACGAGTAAATAAGGCTTTTACTTTTATTTGAAATTATCCCAAATTGAATGTGATTTATGGGCAACAACGTGTGCATGTGAATGTGTGCGTGCGCTGTAAAATCAGTTAAAATAATGCATTACCATGCATTTTGAATTTAAAAGATAAAATTGACGGAATGTTTGAATTTTTTTCTCTCTTAATTAATTTTTCTTCACCATTTACCTATATTACTTATTCTCAACCTTATCTGCAAACTTAACCGGTTATTGCAAAATAACCCTGTATGTATGGAAATATATATAGAATAATATAATATATAGAAACGTTGCTATTGCAATTGGTCAATAATTGCAAAGAGAAAATTATTGTTAAAAGATCCCGACTATAGTGATCTTACAACATAGGTATACATTGCAAATATACGTATAAATGGTATACGTATATTTGCAATGTATTTATTAAAATCTTCATACCATACGCAACACATTTGCTTACTATTATTTAGGGCATGTTTTTGACAGTTCATCTGGGTGACAAACGAGCAAACAGACCACCTGATTGTAAGTGGATGCTGTGGCCTATAGACATCTACATTTATCCTCCCTCAATCAAGAATCAAAATTCAGATACGTTGCCACCCCTGAGGTCTAATATGAACAGCCTCGTTTCCAGTAAAGGGTTTCCGGTTCTCTATACTCCCCATACGAAGCACAGCAGCATTAAGCTTCTATTTTACGCTGGTATTCTGTGAGAGCCGACCCATTCGTACTACAACCATAAAAAGTTGTAGCGTGACTCTACTATGTTTTACATATTTTGTGCTGACGTCATATAGTCTTTGTAACCACGCTATTATAAAAAAATCAATCGATAAATACTTTTATAAAATCCAATGACTACGAACCTACGAACATAAATACGTAAAGGGTAGTTATAGTTTGTTCACGAAGTTTTCATTTCTTTACTTGAATTTCATCAATTTACTTTGATTTATAATAACTTACGACATTTTAGTTATTTAATTTAAAATAATTCTTGACAAAAGCATTTACAAATAGCTTCATAAGGTTTAAAAACCAAATAGTTGCACGTATTTTTGCGTGGGTTTTTATATCAATTACACATATGCAAATGTGTGTGTGGGTGGCTGTCTACGCGATGTTACTTTGTTTTAAAATGATGAAAGATTCTTCATAACAACTTGAGTAATCTTTGTTTACACGTATTGCACACAGTTTTATGACCGAATTTCAAAAAGCGTAGGATTTTACGGATGCATGCTCTTGAGATTTTGAGACGGTTTTAAAATTAGTAATAAAATAAAGCGTTGGAAACATTGCCATGATTTATTTAATCGTTAAATAATTTACGTGGTTCGGCTCGACCGGTAGGATCACGCCCTCACAGAATACCAGCGTATAATAGCAGTTAATGCTGCTGTTTCGTATGGTGAGTGTAGAACCGGAAACAAAATGCAGATGCGTTGTCAGAGGTGCATCGCATCTGCATTTTGATTTTAATCATAAATGTAGACGTCTATGGGCCACAGCATGCACTTACCATCAGGTGGACTGTGTGCTCGTTTGTCACCCTTATTCTATAAAAAAAAATATGGAGCGTAATGTGGATGACTTCAAGGTAAGAGCGAATAGGCTTTTGTTAAGATAAGTCGGTGCGCTTTACCAGGCTGCATCACCACTTTTTGATCCTTTTCATGGATCTAAAATAAATATACTATCATCAGATTTTGAACAAATTTATATGGTAATACCCCTGGGGTACCACCCCTTTTCTAAGAAAAGTTGAGAATTATTAAAATCCGACGAAGTGGTAAAAATCAATCAGATCGCGGATTCGAATCCCGCACGGAATAAATATTTGTATGGCCCTACAAGTTATTGTTTTTTTATATAATATATTTTTTTCTTTATGAAGAATTCGTTCCTTTCTCTTATTTCGTCGGTGAGGTAAAAACCCATCTGTTCCTTTCCCGTTCCTCGTTGTCAGTGACTTATGTTCAAAATCAGTGCGTGTGTAACAGTAGGAAGGTGGTGGTATCACATGACAACCTGTATCCAGTCCAGTCGACAGCTGGCAGCCGGGCCAGCCGACCTGATTACATTCGACACCGGTTTGCGCAACACAATTGGCTTTATCCTGCGACTATGCTCTCTGTCTGACGAAGTTGTCTCACAAAGCATGAAGAGACACTGTAGATATACGAGTATCGTATGCAAGTTTTCCATCTTTTTCTTGGAGTTTTTTACGTTTAGTGACGTTTTTAAATAAAGCTTGAAATAGTATAGGTTCTTTTAATTCTAAGTAATCAATCAATCAATTTATTCTTAAAGAATCAATTATTGTACACCAATACACATTAAAACAAAAACAAAATGAAGTGAATTATATAGAAGGTACAATAGGCGGTCTTATCACTCTGGAATTGATTTCTTTAGACACCCTTTTTGCACAAAGAATTGTTGTTTACAACGAATGGCGATTAGGGAAGGTGTACACAAATTAGATAATTAAGTAAAAGATTAAATAAAATAAAATAAATGTAACAACACAAGATGATGACAGTAGAGGATAAGTATGATAGAAATAGTTAAGGACGGCAAATATTAGAGTTCCAAGTAATAACCTTTGAGTAGATTTTGGAAGTAAAAGGGAAGTAGGTTGTAAGTTGACAGTTTATGTAAGTTAAATACCTCCAGGATACAGGAGTATATATTAGTGTGAGGGTAAAGTGTAACGTTTATTTTAAACTAGCAACCCGCCCCGGCTTGGCCTGGATAGGATTTGTTAATGTGGCATTATTTAGATTTAAGAGAATCAAAGCGTATTTATTTTATCAATTATTCGTTATTAAAAATATCTTCATAATTTCGTATAAAATATAACTGAGATCCCTCCTGGCATTGCTCTCTGTTAGTAAAGTTTTATCACAATCGGTTCATCCATTCCGAAGATTAGACCGGGCAGACTGACAGACAGACAGACAGGCAAAATTTTTTGCAAATAATCCCCTGAGCTTAATAGAAGCCAGTTATTTCAATATTACAGGCAGACACTTCAATTTTATTTATATATAGCTAAAATAAAATAAAGAAATAGAAACAAATATCATAGTGAAACAGATTAAAGTTCTTTATAATCTACTGCGTAAGGCCAACGCCAATGTTCATACGAACGTTCTTTAAGCTGTCGTTACCTTGAAAGTGGAACGGGTTCCCTATAGACTGGTATTCGTTACAATGCGGAAGAAATGCCACTCGACTTGTTCGAACTAATCAATAAATATATCCGCACTCTAGTAGTTCATAATACTTCTTAAAAGGTAAATTATTCAACACTGCTTACTGTGGTCGAGAATCGACGCGAAGTTATTAGGACGTAATCGATTTGATTCAAGGTGTATTCGGTCGAGTGGCTCTATACGTAAAAAACTTCACCATTTGCTGCTATCTTTGCGTAGACTATAGAATTAAGAGTAGGTACATTCAGAAATTCAAAAGTAATGAGTTGATATTTTTAATCGTCTTTTTCAGAATATTTCTTTTAATTATAGTATCAGGGTGACAAAGGAGCACTCAGTCCACCTGATGGTAAGTGGATATTGTGGTCAATAGACACCTACATCTATCCTCAGCTAAAAATAAATAAAGATGCGTTGTCACCCTTGAAGACTAAGATGGAATGCCTCGTTTCCAACGAAAAGGGTCTCCGGTTCTCTTCACTCACCATAGGAAACACAGGAGCATTAAGCTTCTATTGAACACTAGTATTCTGTGAGAGCGTGGTCCTCCCGGTCGAGCCGACCCATTCGTGCTGCAACCATAACATAGCTGCAGCGTGGTTCTACCACGTATTTCTCCTTTTTATCATCATCAATCAAAACAGAATCAAGCTCACTGCTGAACAATAGCCTAGCCTAAAGACTGTCATAAAGCACTATCGTAATCAACAGAGACCCTTCTTCTTTATCAGCCCTTAAAATTCAATTGCTAGACTTGGCCTTCTCCCAGGGAGGATTTTCTTTAATCGTCACGATTGGCGTTTGCGGTAAAATACGTCTCGCAACTTTGACGCTGCGTCTCTATTGTGTAGGTGAGCATGAGGTCTCTACCATTGCCATTACGCAGTTTAGTTTTAGTTATTATTTTCAATTTGACATGACACGAATGAATTATTGGGTTTCTATTCAACGAAATCTGTTGCTATATGTCTGTCTATAAAATTCGTATTTTTTATAAATTTGAAGATATTTGGCTTTTTTTATATGATAAGGATGACAAAGGAGCACGCAGTCCACCTGATTTTAAGTGGTTGCTGTGGCCCATAGACATCTACATCTATCCTCGATGACGAATCATAATGCAGATGCGTTGTCACCCGTGAGGACTAAGATGGAATGCCTCGTTTCCAGCACAGATGCGTTAAGCTGGTATTCTGTGAGAGCGTGGTCCTTCCCCGGTTGAACCGACCCATTCGTGCTGCAACTATACCAGTAATATAGCTGCAGCATGGCTGTACCACGTAAAAAGATATTTGGCTTAGGATTGTAAGGCCAACCATTTTCTGTTTTCTACCTTTATCGTCTTTACGTGCGATTAAATTGGTTAGCACAGACTAACCTGTTTTGAATAAACAAAAAAAAACTGTGAAGTAAAATGTAGCACGCGCCTAACCCTGATCGGAATGAGAAATAAGAACAAAAACGTTTGACCGTCTTCCCATAGTTTACTTCGCGACCAGTCCATGCGGTTTCCAACGCCATGTCGGAAGCAGTTGGAAAGCTGTCCACCGTGCCTTGTGACTTATGGGTTCTTCCAGTTGGCTTCTGTGTCAACTTGACCGTATTTTCGGTGATGGTTCCATGTATTTTGTTATATGAAGGTTTCAAATAATTAAGCAATTTTTTAGTTATATTTCTTTCATAAACTTTGTATATTAATTTATTAATCCGTTAAAACAAATCAATGGGTAAGGCGGTATAATAATATCCACTACCCCATATCGTCCCGTGGGTGTCGTAAGAGACCAACGAAGGAAACAAACCAGGAGATAGGCAGCAGCATCTTCCTAATAACAACTATATAAAAAAAACTACGGTTGTTAGCCCGCCTACAAGTCGCGGCACGTAAGTCTAGCGCTGAACGAAACGTGGAGGGGACGCGCATGAATTTAAATGCACGAATGCGACTGGAGAGCCAATCAGTGCGTGCGAACGATAGGCACGAGCCAATAGGTGTGCGACTTATGAGCAATAAGCCAATCAACGCGACTTATGCGTAATAACGGTCACCGCTAGACTTTCGTGCCGCTACTTAATCAAGCGTTAAAACTATGGCAAGTCTATAGATTTCTTTTATAGAGGGAGGCCTATGTAGGTAGCCAGTCGATGGAATTATAGCTTAATACCAGTATACTTCAAAATTATGAAATTATTTTTTCTATAACAATTGCAATAAAATGACGTCACTGTTTCGTGTAATGAAATTAAAATCCCATTGTAATATTTTAAACATTAAAATCTAATTCCACTCAAACGGAAGAATGGGTAAGTCTTTAAATACTACAAGCACACCACAGGATCCACTTACCATCACGTGGACTGTGTGTTCGTTTGTCATCCTTATTCTATAAACAAAAATATATAAACCATTCCTAAAAGCTAACTCACCGTTTTGTTCTAGAATTGTGACTAACCCTCGTCACAAGAAAGCTATTTACCGCACAGTCGTTTCAGCTATCTATTTTAAAGGATTGTCAATTTTTTAAATAGATCCCAATTCAGCTTTCACATCTACACCATGCCAAATGGACTGATTAATGAATAAAACCGTTACCGTGAATTAAGCATGCAATTTAAAAACAGAAGCATGTGGAACGGACACGCAAGGCGATGACAATGGTTTTGCGTCGTCGGAGAGTCCCGGCGCAGATAAATTGAGACATAATCACGGAATTACGTGCGAACAGGCACATGTCGCGGTTTTTGCAGTTGACTGGCGCAAGTCATGAACGAGAAGCGTTGTAACAATACTAGCCTTAGTCTTAAAAATCGACGTTAATTTAAAAATGCTTGATGTTGCTCTCTCTCTTTTCACCAAATGACACTAGAAAGAAACAGATATAGAGATAATTAATATTTAATTTAAATAACGTTTAATAAGTAAGGCCGTATATTATGTTTTTACTTACTTAGTAAAATTAACTCAATTAAATTTCTTCCATTTTACTTTAATACTTCATTTATTGAAAAATATATAATATAATTAAGATATTTAAAATAATATAAATATAAGGGTATTTAAAATAAGTTAATATACGCTAAAGGCGAAAATTTATCGACCAAATTGGCGATATATTGAAAATGGGCCAAATTAAGAGTACCCTTAACCGACGAGCGTGTATGCGTAGGTATATGGATGTGGAGGAGGCGAGAGAGGGGTGTCAGGATCGTGCCAAATGGAAGTCCATAGTCTCTGCCTACCCCTCTGGGTGACGGGCGTGAGTGTTTATGTTATATGTTATGTTTAATATACGCGATAATATCCGTAAAACTTAGTTTCATTTAAATGTATTTAGCATTTATAATCATTTCTATATTTATGTAAATAAAATATGATAAAAATAAATAAGAAGCAATAACATTATATTATTATTATTTGGAAGAGGGGAGAGGAAAATAAATCGGCAGGATTTTCTGCCTTAAAAATTAAACTACATTTTTTTAATTGATTATCTTAAACTGCCACCCGCCACGCCACGTTTGCAGTTACATGAAAATAAAAATTTTTTTTTAAGGTGGTACTGATTATAATATACAACATGTATAAGACAATAAAATAGAAGTAAAGTAGTCTTATTTCTTTAGTATATAATTATAATCTATGATCTTATCAAACCAACTAAGCTGGAGTGTATAAACTAGGGTGTGTAGTTCTGTGGTCCTTAGACAGGCATGTCTGTGTCGTGAGGGCCTGCTACGATTTTCTTTTCACACATGGCATTTTCTTCGCACATGTATTGTTTCAATCGCTTCTGCTTATAACCTGTACCCTCACGCACGCATGTAAAGAATGCGCTAAAGTGGCGTTTCGTGCAAAAATCCACGAATCATCGGCGCTCACTACATGATCGTGGGGTGAAGAGACGAGGCGTCACGTGGATGTACGTGGCTGAAGTGCGGGTGACTCAGACGTACTATTGATTGTTTTACTAGCTACAGTGAATGGGAGAGTCATAAATTGTGTTGTTAAGTTATATAACACGTCTTATTGTAAGGCCATGAGTGCATGGTGAGAAAACAAAAGCACTCTAATTCTAAGATTCAACACTATTCGAATTTCCTTTTTACAGGATAGTTATAGGTGTCTATGAGCCACAGCGTCCACTTAATATCAGTTTGACTGCTTGTTGATCACCTTTCATGAAATAAAAAATATTCGAATGAATTATACCTAAGGGTTTGACTTAGTATTACTAATCGAAGAAATTTCCAGTACATCTAGACTGTTGTTCATCTTCGAGTCTAGATGTAAAGCAACTTCCAAGCATTAGTACTGTGAACCCGTTTACCAACCTTACTTATAGAATAGAATAGGTAGAGAATGCCATAAGGCATTAAGTCCACCCTTATATCCCTTATTATAAAGTAGTATGTAAAAAGATTAAATAAATAAAAAATAAAATGGAATATAATCATTTTTATTCAATATTGATTACATGTAATTCTATTGAAAGTCATTTTTACTTTACCACTGTTTCTTATAAATGCTGCTTGCATATCTTACCAGGTCGTCAATCCATTTAGTGGGGGGCCACCATATACTTCGCCTACCGGTACGAGGTTGCCACTCGAGAACCTTTCTTCCCCTTCGGTTGTCGGTTCTTCGAGCTATATGGCCTGTCCATTGCCACTTCGCTTACTAATCCGTTGGGCTATGTCGGTTACTCTGGTTCTACTGCAGATACCCTCATTTCTAAGTTGATCACGCATAGAAACTCCGAGCATAGCTCTCATCATAGCTCACTGAGCGGCCTTGAGCATACGGCCAGCAGTGGAGGATCCCCATCCATCAAAATCCAGGGTTTACGTCGAAATAAATTTTAACGTTTTCGAGTGATTTTATTTGAGAAAGAAGTATATTTAACGAAGCAACAGGCGAATCAGGCTTATCGGACAGTACAATAGCGTGTTTAAAATTCTTTACATTCTACGTCAATCTTCTTTACGAGAGGAGCCGATGTAAATAGATTCGTGTATTGGAGGCACGAACGCGCGTGAGGTCCCGGCTTTGGTTCCCGGGTAAATTGTTCGCGTGCTCACTTAGTTCCATGGTCTCCGATGGTTGCATGTTTTAACATTTAGTTTTGATTATTCCGTGCTATAGTAGAATTGTTTGTAGGTTTGAATTTCAATCTAAGTTTTAAATTATAATTTATAAAGCAATTAACAATATAATTTATACTAATAATTATAATAATTATTTGTTTAACATCCATCATTAAGTAATATTAGAAAAGAACTAAATGGAACAAGTACGAAAGCTATAATAACATAATCAATTTTATTAACTTATAACTAAACATTTAATAAAACTAATTTTACGGATTCTATTGCGTTCAATTTTATCTTTGTTTCGTGTGCTTTTCAGCACCCACGATGACGCTGAAGTGTTTGACGTCCTGATGTCACTGTTAACCCAGGCTACATTCCGCTTATAAATATTTACTGTTAATTATCCCCTAAAATAGGAGAAGTCCTGATCAGCAATGCAGAGTTATGGGCTGGTGATGAAAAATAACGTTTTTCCAAACATTGTACTATTTAATACTGTAAATGTACACAAATTATAGTTTTCCGATTGGGCAAGCCTGCCAACGGGGTCACGCAATTGCATGTGATCTCCGACCTCAGACCTCTGACCATAAATGTGTGTAGCACACGATGCCAAGTGTAAAAGTCATTCGTGCCAATATTGCGTCACTTACGAGTTGTAACAAAACAGGATTGATTGAACGAGTTGACGATAATTTCTTTCCGATTAGGATAGTACAGGTCCTGACAGTGCACCCTGTGGAACGCTACTTACACTATAGAACTCTGCTTATATCGTTTATAATAGGAGTGGGCGATAAAAATTGTATATAGATACAATATCTATATATCAGTACAATATATATATACTTAGACTCTTCGTTGTAAGATATACTCGTTTCAGAGTATCATAGATATTACCATAGATATTATCATAGGTATTATCCATTAAAAATCAGTAAATGTAGTACTGAATACTAAATTCCTTACAGAGATACAGAGTGACAGAATCACCCTTAGACTAATTACATACTGATTACTCTGAGGAATCACCAGATATCAACAGATATATATAGATTCAATATCATATATTTAAATCCAATACATACATACGATTTAATATAGGGAAAGAATGGTATTACCCATGCGATGCCATGCATTATACCACAATCTATGTTGTATTAAATAATAATTTAATCTATACATACCCCTAAAAAGTTATCATATATTTGGTTATATTAAGTATTTAATCAAAGCAAATATTCTGTTATATAATTATCAAAATAATTAACGCTTTGACCGTGTTACACATAAGAATATCCACAACGCCATATCGTCCCGCGGGTGTCGTAAGAGGCGACAGAGGGAAACTGAAACAGGAGATGAGCAGCAGCATCTTCCTGATGACAATTCAAAATATTAATGTATATAAAACTGCGGTTGCCAAGCGTAGCAACTATGACAAAATGCTCCCTGTTAGGCAATCTGTGATCTGCTGAACATAGGCCTCCTGCCTATGTCCAACAGTGGACTTTTATAAGCTGGAATGGAATGGAATATATGCTTATTAGATTCTTAGAGTGGCATAAAAATTCCTATGGATAATAAGACTTGAAAAAAATCTTGTCGCTTATAATTTTAGCTGATAAGAAAAAAAAAGAAAATTGCCAGTGAGGGCTAATAATTTTCTGCTCACCAGATGTCGCTAGTTGACACTGAGGTAAAGTTTTTTGTTACACAATATAATTTAATTGAGAAGTTGGTTTTTAATAAAAGTTTACCAGTTTCTAGAGTATTATATTAATACACAAAACAATGCGTCAGTGGTTTGCTCTTTAATTTTTTGCACATTTTTACTTTTTTTTTAATTTTTCTACTTTAATGAATATCTGTGGTTTGGCTTATTTATTTTTAATCTTATTAATATAAAATATAGTACAGAAAGAAACAATAAACTACATTTTCCGAACAAATTAACTTCCCCGCTATGAAATCTGTCAAATATTATACCTGACTTTCTAGTGGCGCCGCCCTGGTGGCATTTTTAGTAAGTATGCGACTTGGTATCTTCGCCAATTGTAAACTAATTTTAATGTTTTTTTTTTTAAATCTGTACACTGTAATTTGTATAATGGTGGATTAAATCATAAAAATGTTTATTAAAGTCGTGTCTGTACGGTATAATAGCGTTTCGGGCTTTCTATTCAAATGTTCTAAACTGTGACGGCGAAAGTGCGAGCGCATATGTCGCTCCGTCCGTGTATTTAGTGTTGTGGCTCCACTTGTTTTCACTTTCCTTCCGCCATTGCAGGGCTGCCACATTAACATTACAAAAAATTAATAATTCTTATTGTAATCAAACTGAAAATAATCAATTGTAATTAAGCTAATAAAGTATTTTGTACAAGAAAACGTACACTGAGGTCTCTTTATCCTCTCACGAAAGTCAATTAACTTGGTCTTCAATTTTTACAAAACATCTTCAAATTAAATTATATTTGTCATTTAGTAAACTCATTAGAAAGTCACAAATATTGTAAGTAATTATTCCTATAATGATTTTTAATATTTTCGCGAACACTACGCATTGAATAAAGGTAATTTTACGATTTTTATCGCGTCTAAATTTAACGTCATCCAGACCGATGATTTCGGTCACGGCGTCCAGTGTCAAGGAAGACTAGTCACTTGCGCGTGATAGGATTATAGTAGACGAGTGTGTTCGCAAATAAAGGTGCATTTCTATTCCCTCACTCTCATAGTCCAATAGGACAGCAATCCGTTACGACCGGAGAGACTTCAGGCGCAGAACCAACGGTTTTACGTGTTTTCAGAGGCACGGTGGCTAAACACCGCCAAAATCAGTTATCCAATCAGGGTTTTTCTGTCAAGAAATATAACCGATTTTGGCCCGACCCGAGATCCAAACCCGGGCAGTTGTGCTTACAACCACTAGACAAATGAGGCAGTCTAAATTAAACTCCATGAAAAAAATTAAATCCGTAACATTACTTTTATATCATATTTATTTCTGTTCCTTGTAAATTTTTTTAAAATGCTACTGCGTATTTTATACCAAAATGTCCCAAATCCAAATATTAATTTTTGGGCCGTGAATACAGAATTATATTTACAATGACTTATAAGAAAGATCTAGAAAAAAATATTAGTCAGATCATGATCTAGATTCTAGTTGAGAGAACGGGAAAGCATTGGTTGAAGATTGCAAAAAAAACAGAGAAATGGAAGGAGTTGGGGGAGGCCTACACCCGAGACGTCTACAACTAAGAGTATCATTTCTTTAGTTAGTAGTGTAATATTTTTTTTTAATTTTTTGGAACGAAGTTCCTTATTGGACGGTACGAATTTGTCGGATGGGGGCTAGGCGAGAAAAAGTGTAAGATTTTTCCGTCACGACCCCTTCTGACGTAGTGTAGACGGCCTTGGCGGCTACAAGAAACTTTTACCCTTTAACCCTCGCACTTTTTCTTATCTCGCATGAAAGAAATATTATTCTATTTTAAATGACGCTTCATTTTAATAGACGCTAGTAATTCATTTATTTGTATTTCATTTATTTGAACTTCGTTCCAACCGAGTGTTCCACGACACTCTCGCATGTTTTTTTTTAATTTTACTAATTGCATACATCGAACGCGAGATGTATGTATGTATGTAGTGCTCTATTGTCACCAAATCAAAAATCGCTCAACTTAAATCACTTCCACTAGCTTTATATTGCACTTCATCATCATCATCATCATTACAGCCCTTCACAAGTCTACTGCTGAACATAGGCCTCCCCCAAGGAATGCCACAAAGCACGGTCCCGAGCCACCTGCATCCATTGACTTCCTGCATGTTTTACCAGGTCGTCACTCCATCTAGTGGGGGGCGCCCTACACTTCGCTTGTCGGTACGAGGCTGCCACTCGAGAACCTTTCTTCCCCATCGGTTGTCGGTTCTTCGAGCTATATGGCCGGCCCATTGCCACTTCAGCATACTAATTCTTTGGGCTATGTCGGTCACTCTGGTTCTACTGCGGATATCCTCGTTTTTAAGTCTATCACGCAGAGAGACGCCGAGCATAGCCCTCTCCATAGCTAGCTGAGCGACTTTGTGGTTCCTCATACGGCCAGCAGTAAAGGACCACGTCTCAGATCCATAGGTCATCACTGGCAACACGCACTGGTTGTATAATCTAGTTTTAAGGTTTTGAGGTATGTCTGACGAGAAAATGTGTCGTAATCTCCCGAACGCTGCCCAGCCGAGTTGAATCCGTCGATTGACCTCTCGGTCAAAGTTGGACTTACCTAGTCGGACTAGTTGTCCCAGGTAAACATATTCGTCAACAACTTCGAGCTTAATGCTCCCAACAACTACCGGCATAGGTGTGACATGGACGTTAAACATGATTTTTGTTTTGTCCATGTTCATCTTAAGACCTATCCGTTGGGAGACACCATTAAGGTCATTGAGCATAGTGCTTAGGTCCTCCAGCGATTTTGCCATAAGGACTATATCGTCGGCAAATTGAAGGTGAGTGATGTACTCGCCATTGACGTTAATACCGTATCCTTTCCAGTCCAGTAGCTTGAAAACGTCTTCCACGCAGCGGTGAAGAGTTTCGGGGATATTACGTCACCCTGTCTTAGACCTCTCTGCAGTTGGATAGGTTTAGTACTCTGGTTCTGTACCCGGATTGCCATCGTAGCCCTACTGTACAAACACTTCAGCACTTCGATATACCGACAGTCCACTTGGCACTGCTGAAGGGACTGCAGCACCGCCCAAATTTCGACGGAATCAAAGGCTTTCTCATAGTCCACATTATTATTATTGCACTTATTAATAAAAAAGTACACCAATAGCAAGAGGAGATCAATTAATACTTCTGACGTTCTGAGGTTTAAGATTATTTATTTTGATTATTATTTTGAAAAAAAAAATCACTTGGACGTCAGTTGGTCGGTATGGATGTGAACAAGATATCTTTAGAAAAACTGTACTTATCACTTTGATTTTTTTATTAGCTTTAGAGTTTAATCCTTAGAAAGCCTTTTGAATTTCACTATAATTGTAAACCGTCCCGTTCAAATTGTGCACTTTTGTATTTTGGATTTTTTTTTTAATTTTTTACGTGGTAGAGCCATGCTGCAGCTATATTAATAGTATAGTTGTAGCACGAATGGGTCGGCTCGACCGGGGAAGGACCACGCTCTCACAGAATACCAGCGTAAAATAGCAGCTTAATGCTGCTGTGTTTCGTATGGTGAGTGTAGAGAACCGGAGACCCTTTTTACTGGAAAAGAGGCATTCTATCTTAGTCCTCACGGCTGACAACGCATCTGCATTTAAATTCGCAAACGAAGATAGATGTAGATGTCTATGTGCCACAGCAACCACTTACCATCAGGTGGACTGTGTGCTCGTTTGTCACTCTTATTCCATAAAAAAAAAAAAAAGATGAAAACAGTAGTCTTGAGTGAAATGGACGTGACGACCACAAAAAATCGTTTCTAAAATGCACTTTCTCACTGGTGACAGCCCTAGATTCATAATCGGTTCGAAAATTTCGCGTGTAGTATGATTATAAGCGTGCGTGTGTTTTCATATGTTTGACATTCGCCTTGAATACCGGTTGTGCAGGTTCCGTGGACGCTCCGCGAACAGTGGCGCGATCTGTCGCCAAACTCATTTAGAATTAATGAAGCTATTAGCTATTAGAACTGAAGACGTTAGTAATGAGCTATAAATTTTTACCATAGTACAAGTATCAATACTCGTAAGAACTGCTAGGGGAAATTCAAAACAGCCTAGAATGAATGCTATACGAGACGAGAATGGCTGTATGCTGAATGATGAAGTTTCGAATTTAAAGAGATGGAAGGAATACTTTGAAAGCGTGTTAATGAGTGAAGGGCCGTCTGAATTAAGTGAAAAAGAAATTCCGAAAGAAGTGGAGAGAGGTAGGGAGATAAGTGTAGATGAAATAATAAAAGCAATGAAAGGCATGAAAGCAGGTAAGGCAGCCGGATATGATAGAGTATCACTCGAAATGCTAAGGGCTAGAGAGGATTGGTGGTAGGCCTGCTGTACACCTTGTTTAATTTATGTTGGGAACTGAAGCGGGTACCGGAAGACTGGTGCAAAGCCGTGATAGTCCCAATACATAAAGGAAAAGGGTCACAGCAGGACTGTAACAACTACCATGGTATCAGCTTGCTTAGCATTGTGGGTAAACTGTATGCTAAGGTGTTAATTGAAAGAGTTATGGAAGAAACTGATGGAAAAATTAGGGATGTGCAAGCTGGATTTAGAAAGGGAATGGGGTGTACGGATCAAGTCTTTTCCATGCGCATGATTGCCGAGAAGTTTTTGGCAAAAACCAGAAAGTTTTTTGTGCGTTCATGGACTTGGAAAAGGCTTATGACAGAGTGGACAGGAATGTGTTATGGCAAACACTTAACTCATTTGGTTTGAGCGCTGGTTTGATACAGGCATTAAGGTCTCTTTATAGGGACTCTAGTGCTTGTGTCAGGATCAACGGGTCTACTCGGACTGGTTTGGCATCCAAAAGGTGTCAGACAGGGCTGTGTAGCTTCCCTGGCTGTTTAACCTATTTATGGACAGTTGTTTGCAAACTTTGAAAGTTGAAGAATGGGTTGAGAATGGGTGAGTTAACCGTCAAATGCCTTTTGTACGCCGATGATCAAGTCATATTTGCATCGTCGGCGGCCGAGTTGCAATGATGGTTACTTTAATGAACCGATCATTAAAAGAAAGAGGTATGAAAGTGAACGCAAGTAAGACGAAAGTGATGGTTTTGAAAGAGAAGAAAGTAAAACGTTATGTGAAATAAGAATAGAAGGAGTTGATTGAGCAAGTGGATGAGTTTGTATATTTGGGATGTTTATTTAGCAGGGATGGTAGATATGATAAGGATATAGAACGACGAGTGAACGCAGGAAATAGAGTGAATGGGGCTCTACACGCTATTGTGAAGAGTCAGAATGTGTCAAAAAAAGGCACGTTTGGCAATTCATAATGCTGTGTTAGTCCCTACTTTAATGTATGGTAGTGAAAGTTGGGTCTGGCAGAAGAAGCATGAGAGTAGAATAAATGCTGTAGAAATGCGGTCATTAAGGAGTATGTTAGGGCTGAATCTGAATGACAGGGTGAGAAATAGTGTGATAAGAGAAAAGTGTGGTTTGCAAGATGACGTTTTGACCAGGATTAAGAAAGGAATGCTTCGGTGGTTTGGTCATGTAGAAAGAATGAACGAAGAAAGAGTGACAAAGCAAATTTATGCTGCAGAAGTGAACGGCAGAGTCGGAAAGGACGCCCTAGACGAAGGTTTATCGACCAAATTGGCGATATATTGAAAATGGGCCAGATTAGGAGTACCCTTAACCGACGAGCGTGTATGCGTAGATATATGGATGTAAAGGAGGCGAGAGAGGTGTGCCAGGATCGTACCAAGTGGAAGTTCGTAGTCTCTGCCTACCCCTCTGGGTGACAGGCGTGAGTGTTTATGTTATGTTATGTTATGTTTTACAAGTATCATTTAATTATTAATTTATTTCATTAGATTACCAACGATTGTTACATGAACAAAAATGTCGCTGGTTGACACTGAGGTGAAGTTTTTTTGTTACATAATGTCATATAATTGAGAATAAAAGTTTATCGGTTTCTAGAGTATTATATAAATACACAAAACAATGTCTCAGTGGTTCGCTCCAAAATATTTTTCACATTTTTTAACCCTTTTTGTTAATTTTTCAACTTTTAGGAATAACCGTATTTAATCATTTCTAATCTAATTAGAGCATGCAATGCCGCAGTATATTTTCAATACCGCAATATTGCGGTATCAAAACTTGTAATATTGCAAAATTTGCGATATTGCGAAATTAAAAAATCCTTTAATGGCGGTTTAACTAAAACAATAGGTAATATGATTAAAAAAATCTTTAATGGGGGTTAAATTAAAACACTAACATGAGATAACTACAACACATATACATACAACCCTAATCTTAATTTTTACCTTGGAAATGTTTATGTAAAAAGCAAAGCATATCCACTCTCTCATCATTTAAAGAACTTCTAATTTTATTACATATGTATCCAGCAGCCGAAAATGCTCTCAGCTTCTACGCGCGTTGGTGGAATGCTTAGCAGATAGTTATACACAGTCTCCAGATATTGTTCCTCCGGTTTCATACCGGGTTCGTTTTTAATACCGCGAAATTCGCATCTGTAATCTCGCTTTTGCGGTACTGAAATACAGTGCGAAATTCGCGAAATTGCGGTGACGATATAACGGTATTTACACGGCTTTGTACGGGTGATTTCTGGATCTCGACAACAGCGCTACCTACCGGGTCCAACTGAGTTTTTAAACTCAAATACACACCAAAAAGTTCATCAAAATCAGGCGAGCCATTTTCGAGATTTTGCGAGACGAACGGACAGCAATTGATTTTTATATAATATAGAGATAACTAATATTGCGGAGAGAAACATTTACCGCCGCCATATAATCTGGGAAATATTTTACCTCACTCCTAAGTGGCGCCGCCCTAATGGCAAAAAAGTCGTGGATGCCCTCACTGCTACAGCTTAGAATCTGGATTAAAATGCACAATCACTTATAGGTAATCATCACTTACATAACAAAACACTGAAATTACCTAATTAGACTGTAAATTACTTAGCTGCGGTTACCAATGGATATCTTATTCATTGCATTATAGACCTATAATAGCATATCATCATAGCCTTGGGGGAAGGATGATGACGTGTGAAGTTTTAGGGTAGGTTAAATATGACGTGGCAAAGCAGGCGTCCTTCGACTGCAGAAGCTACACCATCAGGTGGACTGTTCGTTTGTCATTTCAGTTTTATAAAAAGAAAATGCTTGTATTCCCTGCTTTCGATATGAACTAGTTAAGTTTATTAACATTGATCTAACTTATTTTCTATGCTCTTCTTACGTAATCTTAAATCCGACGATAGCTATCGAATTTACTCTAAACTTGATTAATGCATAGTAAAATAAAATAAAATAATAATGATTGGTAAAATAAAAAAATTTGTACAACTGACTTCAATATAAATTATTTATATAATAATTTTGAATTAACGATAACTCAAAAACTATTGGACAGACCTTGATCAAATTTATATGGGACCACATGAGAAGCACCAGCTTTCAAATAAAAAAGAATAATCGAAAACGGTTCGCCTAGAAGAAAAGTTCTGAGGTAACACACATTAAAAAAAACATACAGTCGAATTGAGTACCTCCTCCTTTTTGAAGTCACTAGAAAACGATCGAGAAGCATCCCCATCGTCGACGTTTCTCACTTTTGAACTTCTGATAGCTTTGAATACCTGTCTCATATTCCCGTAAGCTAGAATGGGCTGCAAAACCTGGTAATATTTCCGCGACGCATAGTGAACGTGAGTTATCTGATGATCTTCCGTGGACACAGCTAGATAAACGACGCTGAGTCAAGTCCAGCCGGGTGACGCAACGGTGACATTACTGTCCGCTGCTAATTATACCGACGCTCTTTGGGTTTGGTGACTCAACAAATATTCGCACCGTGAAAACATTTTTGCTGGGATTATTCTAGATTAAAAAGAATGCGTTTCAAATTAACAACCCATATTGCGAACTAGGAGTTCTTATTTTGAACATAACACGTTACATGAGATCCGTAATTTAATTTAATTATTACTTTTTAAACTAGTAGTACTATAATATTTTTAATTAAATTAAATCACATTTCGTATTTTTATTAAATTAATTACATAATACTTAATGTACGAAATTTCAAATGCACTCTTTGCCTTATAAACTCATAATGGCTGCAATGTAAATTACAAGCATTATATACTCCATTCATATTTGAATAAATCTATCCATCCGTTGCAGCCTATAAAAGTCGACTGATAAATATTGGCCTCCCCCAAAGATTTCCTTTTAGAGGGGATTTAGCCATATCTGCCACGGTTGGCAAGCGGGTTGGCAACCGCAGTTTTTTATAATTTTGGGTTCTTATCAGGAAGATGCTGCTGCCCATTTGTTTCATTTTCCCTCTGCCGCCTCTTACGACACCCACGGTACGATATGGGATAGTGGATATTCTTACACCGGCACTACACGGTTACTATCCTTCTATTATTAAAACTATTGTCATTCACAGTAATCAGTAATCGCTGCAGAGTTTTAACCAAAATTTTCATTAATTAAAAAATTGTTAATTCAGTCAATGGTCATACATACGATATAGCCGGGGGTGAGGTCTCATTTTAAGTTTAAATTAAATTGAATTTAAACTTAAAATGAGACCTCATGTTAAAAGATTTTTCCACAGACATATATTATTACTATTTAACAAGGAAATTATTTTAATCATATTACGAAATTATGATGACAATTACTACAAATCAATTTGTCTTTGCAGGGCCGGTCGCAGAAGGCGGAACCCATTAGCCCTATACACAGATGACGACGGACATGATCTGAGTGACTTAGGCATTGGCACCTCCAGCACGAAGAGCAGCCTCAGCGAGGACTGCGACACACACAGTCTCGCCGTAAGTATATAAACTGAAACAATTAACATTTCATGATTTCTTATATCTACGCGTATACTACATATCAAATGAAACTAATTTTACGGATTTTATCGCGTTCAATTTTAACTTTATTTCTAGACGTTTTGGGTGCTTTATTAGCATCCATGGTCACGGGACTGACACCTCAGTCAACGTCGGAAAATAAAAAGTTAAAATTAAACTCGATAAAATCGGTAAAATTAGTTTCATTTAACTAACATTTTTTTAAATAATAATAAGATATGATATTTAAGCGAAGTGTGGGGCGGTCCACCACAAGATGGAGTGTTGTCCTGGTAAGAGATACAGGATACAGGCCTGGTAAGTCGATGGATGCAGGTGGCTCAGGATGTGCTTTGTAGCATTGGGTAAGCATAAGTTTACAATGAACTTGTGAAGGGCTGTAATGATGATGATGATGATGATGATGATGATGATGAAATTGAAGTACTTTTGCTTTGCTTAAAATTAAACAATTTCTAATTTTAACAATAGACTCTGTAGTGAATAAAAATCAAATGTTTGTGCTGAAGTTGATTTTCAGCAACATGAACTTTATTTAGTTCGTTTAATATTCTTAACTTTGCAATAACTTACTAAACTAATTCCTACACCGATTACTAAAAGAAGTATTTACAACTACAATTAAAGATCTGCAAATAATTTTCTTTTATTTTCAGAGTGATGGAATGGACCTCGACAAAAATCACTCAGATGTCGATAATATGTCTAATTGCGGTAACAATCGTAAGCTCGGCTCGAGTGCCAACGAATACGACACTTGCACGACCACAACAATCAGCTCTCCTGAGCCAGAGGAATACACATATGAAGGTGCAATAGAGGGTTATAAATCCAGGATAATTTCACAAACCAACAGTAACATTGTTAAGACAGCCGTCAACAATAATTTTAAAGACAAATCTCCAGAGAAATCCAATGGTGACATTAACAGAATTAGAACGTCTGTCAGCAACAAAATTGATGAAAAAGTTGCTTCCTTACAGCAGGAACGTACGATCGACATAAAAAATAATAACCAAAAGAAAAATTTGCCAAAAGTTGATATACACAAACGAAGGGAGCAATTTGAAAGAGAAAATTCACAAGAGTTGCAATTAACTAAACCACAATTACCTGATATTGCTAGCAAAAAATCTATTAAGGATAGGTTGACAAGCTTAGAGAAGTTTACAGAAGAAACGCATGCACAAAAATCGACAAGTGACCAGACAAAGTTTCCCACTGAAGTCAAGCCTTTGAAAGAACGGTTATCGTCTTTAGAGAAGATAAAGTCTACTGAACCAGAAAAGTTTAAAAGGCTGTCTAATGGAGACCTTAGCAAAACAAAATCTCTAAAAGATCGATTATCTAGCCTTAAATCACAAACTTCAGAAGAAGAAGCAAAAGTAACAAATACAGAAGTCAAAGAAGTTTCTATGAGTCTTAAAGAACGACTTTCCTGCTTAGACGCTGCAAAGAATAGAGAAATTCCTAAAATATCAGTCGAAAAAGTAATCGTCAGTAATGAAAAAAGTGAAAGCAAAGTTTGTGATAATACACAAGATAAAGAGTTAGATTGTTCCTTAAAATTAAGCTTGTCTGGTATAGAGAATCAAATGCAAAGCTTTTGTCGATCGCTTGATAGCTTGGATATTAATGGTCAGTCCTCGCCGAATTCTTTTGAAAGGGTTCAAAGTTTGGAAGACTTTGATTGTGCTGAAATGCAAAACAATACTGTTCCAAGTGACATTGAAACAGAGGACAGTGGTATACACACTGCTAGAGATTCTTGTGCACCACCGGATGATATTGCAGATTTGACTCAAGTAGCTTCTCCTATTGGAGAACCTATGGCTGAAGTTTCCGAATATGAGTCGTCGAACGAAGATAATATGATTGTTACAGAACCAGTCAAAATCGAGGAAGTATTTGATAGTAACATACAGCCTGATCAAAATACTATCAGTGGCATTATAGTGGAAGAAGTAGAAGAACAAGATAGCAAAGCTGAGGATACAGACAGTGGAAGTAATTACGTTCAAGCAGTATCACAACAAGAAGAATTAAGTGTCACTGAAGACTTAACAGAAATTCAAATAGACAAAGAAGATGAAGACACTCTTAAAAGTTTGGACAATCAGGACTCCAGTGTAAGTTTAAATGATCCTGTGTCTTCTGCATCGGAAGGCGACACTGTGGTATTTCAGGGGAAGATGACTATTCACTTAAATTTGAATGAAATTTGCAACACTTTGAACACTAGTACCGGAAATAATCTTAATATTAATGAAACTAGCCCTACTAACGATTCTTCTAACTGCAAAAGCATGCCAATGGTAACTGTCTCTAACATTACAACTACTACTAACATTTCACCAAAGAATTCCATTAAAACGCTAAAATTATTTAACGATAGCCATAAACCGCTTCCTGATAATGTAGCTGATGTAACATCACCCATTCATCATAATACAGATCACGTCAATAAAGGTAAACCTGTTCCACCGATTCATTTATCTAATGAGGTCGGCGCTGTCAAAACACAAAGTGAAAACAGCTTAAACAATCATGATACGAATTTAACGGTAAGTAGTTCACAAGATTGTAATCCTTTCTGGCAAAAACGAACCAAACGTTGTCTAGAACCTAACAGAAGGAAAACTATTTTGTTTATTAATAATAAAACTACCGTTAAAACGACTACCAATACATGTGTTACAAGTACCAAAAACAGTATTTAACTGAGGCCTTTTGCACCAGATGCTCAACATGAGAATTTTCCTATTCTATTTCTCATTATTGCATTTTGCAAGTGATGTGAGAAACGACGATATAGGCTATAAGTTTTCTAGAATTTTTATGATCTCTTGATTATGTCTAAAATTTTCCAGTCTTCCGAACGTTAATCGCGTTTTATTAGGAAAAC
This sequence comes from Parnassius orleans, assembly GCA_029286625.1. Classification (NCBI taxonomy): domain Eukaryota; kingdom Metazoa; phylum Arthropoda; class Insecta; order Lepidoptera; family Papilionidae; genus Parnassius; species Parnassius orleans. Next base: position 9,688,479 of record JAGSMP010000009.1, read on the forward strand.
TCTTACGTTTAGATTCACTCGAGTAATACTAACTTATTCGTGTACACCATGTAACAGTATATAATTTTTTCATTCGTAGTTGAAGTCTAATACACCATTTCACAGTTTTAATTCGTTGTGCTAAAACAAATTAATCAAGAATCGTTATTTTCACCACATTCAAAAATAAACCATTTACTATTGTAGCGTAAATTACAGGGTTTTCAATGTAGCTCTTTATACAAACATATTAAAAATATCGTAAATTTTTACATGTAGTCGCATTTTGCATCTATTAGAAATGTTCTCAACGTGATATTTGTAAATGCATATTATAGAAAATATATGTTGCACTGTTACGTTTGGGTTTTATTTATGTATTTGTTTACACCTTTCATTTAAATGTAGTCTAATATAAAAAGGAAATATTTAAGTCATAGAAGAGTCAGGTATATTGCTATGTTTTGAGTTACGATAAACATAATGTTATCTATGAGGCGCATATCTTAATCAAACAAGGCCGTGTCTTGTGAGTGTGACTTAGTAGGCTCAGGGTATCCGTTATAAACGCCCCTCATAGCATTGTTCTCATAAATGTAATTATTTTCATATAAAGGTTTTCTCATTCGGATTTGTTACGTCAGCTTTTGGTGATGGGTTAAGCAAGGTAAGAAATATTTTGGGTGGAGATATTTGTTGTAACATTTCATTTTCGCTGCATTATGTGCTAATAATATTGTCTTGTCGCTTGTGATTTCAGCATGCATTATTTCTTATTTTTACTTCTAGATTTACTGATGTGATACTTTATATTATTTGTTTCTTTTTGTGTCACTTTTTACTTTAAAAATTGCATTAATATAAATACAGCAAAATATTTTTTTCTTTGAATTCGTTATTTGTGAAAACTTAATATATTAAGGTATTTTGTTTTAGCTTTGTTTTAATACTTTATTGTTGTTTTGTTAAAAACTTTTCATATATTTTAATAGTGAATTTAAAAATTCTTCAGGTTATCGATGCTCTTGAGCTAGCATTTAAAGAACTGGATTCCGAGGATAGCACAGCAGATAGCAGTAAAATGGAAGAAGAATTAAAGTTAGATGTTAATAAAAATGATCCGAAGGCTGCAGATAAAGCTTCCGCTTTACTGAACTTCGACATAGATAATAAAGTGTCAGTGACGCCACTGTATGAGAACATTGATATATTCTATCAAAATACGGTGGACGATGCCGGAGCTTTTCCACTTGATCTACCAACCAATGTTTTAGAGCCTCCTAAAGAGAAACCCCCTCCTCCGCCTACTGAAGAACCACCGGAAGATGAACTTCTTGGAAATGTAAGTAAAAATTACAATGTTTTGGAAATGTATACTAAATTTAAGCATGAATGACTCGAAAGAGGCGTTTGATCAACATACTCCTGGTGAGTATCTAGTTTTAAAGGATATACACTCAAATGTCAGTGGCTAAAATCTCTTTTATAAACAAAATGTAATTTGAGTTTTCTACTTTTAGTAGTGACTTAAAACTTAAAAGGCTTTCCATTTTAAGTAAAATTTTATTTTTTAGTATTAAAAATATACAAATAAGATGCTCATTTCACTATAAAAGCTCTAACATTATATTCTCATACAATTTTTATAGATAGGTTTTTTGGCAACTTTTAAAAAGTATTTTAGTTGATTAGACTGTCAAACACCAAATTATCGGGGCGCACCGTGTATATACTTCAAGAGATATAATATAGTAGAATATCGTATAGATAGTTACTGTTAAATCTTCATCTCCTATTTATCCAACCTTAGTGACGGATTTTTTTCTTTAAATTTATAGTAAACCATCCTTTAAGTGTAAACTATTTAATTAGAAAAATATAATTTAAATCGGTTCATTTCGAGAAATTGGTGAACATACATTAAAAGACATACGTGAACATCTAGCTAAGATGCCGATCGCGATGCTGAGCTGAGGATGGTCGCGGGTTGGATTCGCACGGAACAAGAATGCATATAGCTTATAAATATTTGTTTCGAATCTGCATGTTTGTTCGTGTGCAATTTACTCGTATGCACGTAAATCCTCAACTATATAAGAGACACTATGTCTCTTTTATTGAATGTGGGGGAATGTAACTTTTTTAACAAATGATCCAGCCAGACTCAAAGGAACTTATTATTAAAGATTTGCTGGAATTTTAAATGGATGTGAAATATTTTCATTTTTCGCTGTTTACGAAATAATAACTATACTTAAATGTTATGTAAAAATTTCGATATATAAGAAGTAAACGAACTTAAATGTTCATTCCAGGGTAATTTTAAACATACAAGCTCGGCTCGTCGGATCAAGAAGGAAATACGTAACAAACGCACTTCCTTCCTCGGTATCGAAGGACAAGTCGATGACAGCTATTTAGATGTAGATCTAAATTTAGCACCGCGTCCTGACATTACCTCCTTTCTTCAAGAAGAAACAAAAATCGAAAAATTACTGTACAAAAAGACGTTATCCCATGATATGGATGCAAAGTTAAGAGACAGTAGAGATTCTGGCGTTGATATTGATAGAGGACCGTCGGCAGAAGCTTGGTACAAAGGGCAATCCTCACCAGAAACATCTAATCCACACAGCAGACAAAATAGTGAGGTAAGCGTATAAATTTTTATGTAAACACATAAAATTTATGTGTTTAATAAATACAATATCACGAGTGAATTTAATATTCATATCATATGCAGTAAATGATCATATACGAATTACAACGTTTCTTATATCTCTATAACTCTCGAGTAATTTGTTCGTCTATTTAAAAAAAATGTCCCGTATACGTTCCTACATTCATTCGATTATGACGAAACGTTGGTGAGTTGTGCGCGCGCCCAAATCTTCACCTTATATAGATTATCTCATAAAGGGAATATTTGCCATAGTTGCCGTGCTTTGCTGGCGGGTTGACTACCGTAGTTATTTTCTAGTTGTTATTAGGAACTGCTTTCTGTCTCCTAGTTGGTTTCCCTCTGTTGCCTCTTATGACACCCAAGGGACTATATGGGATAGTGAATATTCTTACACCGCCACTACACGGTCAATGAAAAAATGAATGAAAATTTTACGATCATTTAACGGCAGTTTCTTTCTATATATTTTAACAATCCATTTTTCAAACAGAAGTTTGATTTACAGCCTTATACTCAAGTAACAGTAACCTCTGATGAGGAAGAATCTACTAAGAAGAAAAACGAACAGCAGTTTACAGAAGATTTAACTTCGAAACTCACTTCCTTGTCAAATGCCCCCGAAAACGATCAAACCAAAATTGATAGTTTGGATAAAAAAATACAACAGCAGCAGGTGAGACCCAACTAAACTTAATAAAACTTTATCATTCCTCAATACACCTTATTAAGCTAAATAATCGTGCACCTTCTATGAACACGGTAGTGTCACAGGGTACACTTTTAGGTCCATTATATTTAATGCATATGGAATAGCTAAATCGTATCAACTGTCTTCAATTCGCTTCACCAGTGAAATAGTTAAAATTGGTGTCATTTGATTTTATTTATCTGTGTATAACAAACTGCTATTTAGATGAATAGTCAGAGTTGTTTTTATTACAAGTATTTTTTTAAATATCAAATGTAATTATTTCATTTAAAACAATTAGAGACTAGAGATTATTAAATTGTTACATAATTTGTAAATGTTAGCTATTACTTGCTCTTTTTCGATTTCTTCGTTTAGTAATTATTATAATTAACTAACAATATATAACATAGGATGCATAGTAAATATTGTAAGAATACCATTTGTTACTAGTAATTTGTATCTGCTCTTAAATCTTAGGTTTAAAACCCTATTTATTATTCTAAAGCTGCAGTTATTTTCATTAATAGAAAAAAGTTTTGTAGACTTTTATTTGCATTATGTAAATATCAAATTTCGGTGATGGGAATTCTTTCCACATCAGTCATTTATTTTTAAGGTTTTGTGTAAAGCAATGATATCCAAATGAAACTCCTGATCCTGATTAACATTCTCTATTTAAAAAAGAATGTAGTTAATGTCATTGCTCTTTACAAACCTGTTGATTTGGTTTTGGTGTAATTGTGCAGTAATTCATACAATTATTATAAATATGCTGCTAAAATAACACAGCACCGCTTTCTAATGCCTAATAAATATTATCGTGTAAAATTGTATTTTGTTAAGTTTAAATAATTCTCTTCTGAGTTTTTGTTTATTTATGTTATTGGAAAGTAGTTTTGGTTAGAGCTTATTATATTGTATATTTGATTTACCTTGTCTAATAAAAATTATTTATGTCACAGTATCTTCTTGCCTTTTATTTACTCCTGTTTTTGCACATTTATTCATTGCGCACTTGGCATGGCTACGAAGCTTATCATTTAATTATCTTAATTAGTTTTAACACACTTATTAACCCTTTTAAAATATGGCTACATACTTAAAATACATTTTCATAGTTTAAAATCTATTTCGATGCACATATTCAAACGAAGCTTGCCAAATATCACAATATGTTTTACATTTTTATTTGATTAACATATGCTCTGTCATCATCTACCATTTTGTGTGTGTAAATAACATTAAACAACATGGCCGCCGTGGCGTAACTTTACAGGCGGTTCGCACTAACGAGGATTGGCCTGACGGGCACTTTGACGATGCTCATACGAAGGTGATTGACATGTTTTACACTTAACTTACAAGCTATTTCAAGGAAAACAAACATCGGTTTCCGTTTAAAAAAAAAAAGAAAAATCAATAGAATATAATAATTATTACTATAGACCAAAGACTTCTATGTACATACTACTAGACCGACAATTCAGAACAAAAACTGTGTCACATCTGTGAATCGCGCGGGCGCTGGCTGGTTAGCTAGCTGGCCCGGTAAGTATGCCTCGCTCTCATTTACAACAGTTACTGTTTTCAGGCAAGTAAGAAATAAAGTTACATACTTTTCTGAAATAAACTTCAAATCACATTAACAAATTTCGCATACAGCGTTTTCTTAGTCACATTAAACAAAATCAGTAGTTAGATTGTCGAAAACAGCGTTCGCAGCTCACAAAACAAAGAACTACTTGATGCTGCTGTGTTTCGTTTGGTGAGTGTAGAGAACCACAGACCCTTTTAACTGGTAAAAAGGCATTCTATCTTAGTCCTCACGGCTGACAACGCATCTGCATTTTATTCGCAAAAAAAAAAAACTAGTCTTCGCAATCGTCTAAAGGAGTTGCGGAGAATTAACCGTGACTTTATGTTAATGCCGCAGAGTTCATCCAGTAGTATACATGAAAGTCTTTGCTATATAGATCATCTGTTCAATATCAAACCGAAGTTTGTATTTCCTTATGCCCATCAAACATTTAATTACCACGCTAGCTTATCTTGCACTTAAGTCTGTTGCTACTAAACTTCTTAACAAATTCACTGAGGTTTATATAAAGATAACATACTAATAAAAACCTATCAATAGGAAGTACTACGATTCGAAAGAGAGCTCCTACAGCTTGAACAAGAAGAGTTGAGGAGACAGAGAGAGAATCTGCTACGAGACCAGAATAGAATAATACAAAAGTCTGTCCAAGACGTTTCGATTGTGACGCACACTGCGGAGAAGACTCCAACGAATAGGGTTAAAAAGACTAACCAAAATTACAGACATTCTATGCCAAATTTATTGATTAGTGAAAATTACACACCTATGCCGCCAAAAGTACCAGAACGGCCAGTTTTCGATGAGAATATGAAAAGGAAACCTTTCGTATCAGAAGAGCACATCCAAAGTCACTTTGGAGTTGAAGAGAGTAGAAAAGTCTTGTATGAAGATAAAGCCAAATTTCCCGAAAGAAGAGTCGTGCCAAATGTAATGAGGACTCCACAGCCAATCTTGCCACCGAAACCAAGGAGTAGAGAGTCCATAGAACGGAAATCACAATGAGGTTTGTAAATCACTTATGTACATAATATATTTCCTGACTGGAAAGCCAATAGCAATCAATGTTTTTGACTCTTAAACCCCCGCTGAAGTTTTAACTGTGAGATATAAAATTGAAGCCAAGAAAACAAGCGAACCAACAGTCTATTGCACCCCATGGACACGTAAAGAACACTTCAAGTAAAATAGAGTTCATCTGTTACTCTTCTTTACTCTTTTGTCACCCCTAAGAATTAAGCTGGAATTCCTCACAGCCTGGAATTACTAGTATAGTGGCTCAATAATATCTACCCAATTTCTCAGATATGTATCTTACATATATCATCAGATTTGCATCAAATATACTCAATTTCTCAGAGACCCGAGACCCTTTTACTGTAAACGAGGCATTCCATCTTAGTCCTTAGGGGTAACAACTAATTTTTAATCGAGGATAGACACCCATGGGCCATATTCTATAACGAAGCGGCGATGCAAGGCACGAGTCAAATTTACCAGAGAAATATCTGTATGGTCTTCAAATAACTATTCTGTGATTGGGTGTTGTCCGTGTGCAAATTATGTACGTAATAACGCCTTTACGATACGAGAGTAACACCTTGTGCAGGACTAAAAAAAAATGCAGGTGTTCTCTCAGTGTTCCCTTCACCGAATCGACGGCTGACCACGGGGATTGAACTCAGTTTTTTTGCGAACTATGAAATTTAGGGTCTTTACTATCTAATTTAGGGTCTGTTGCCACAATTGAACTTGATTCTAACTATATAATATTTTGCTACAGAAGCAGCCGAGTGCCATCTGCAGTCGAGTATGTGAACGTAGATCGAACGCCACTACAGCTGCGGCAGAAGCACGTGGCAAACGGAAACGGACAGTACCACCCTATGACGCGTCATACGCTGCAGGTAACTTACTACTTTTATAATAACTAAAATTAAAAAATAAAATCCCCGAAACAAAAAAAGCTGGTGATCTTCAAACGGCTGAACAAGTTTTCTTGAAATATAGCTAAGAACACTCTCGATTAAGACACCTCTGAAACAACAAAAACTTAACCAAAAACGGTTCATCCGTTCAGAAGCTATGATGTCACAGACAGACACACAGACACACACTACAAACATATACGAGGGTGATCCAAAAGTAATAATAATCGGTTACTTCAGGTCCGCATAAAATCCAAAAATATTTTTGCTTGCTTATATACTCACTACGTCAGCCTAAAAATCATATAAATAGATTACGATTTCCGGAGATACATTCATTTGATTACGAACTGTCAAAGAGATAACATCAACATGGAGAAAACGAAATTAGAGCTGCATTCAAATACCTCTGTTTGAAAAAATGTCTTCAAAAGATATACACAGTGACTTAGTGGAAACATTGGGGACTCTGCTCCTCCATATTCTACAGTTGCACGCTGGGCCAAGGAGTTTAAACTGGGCAGAACATCCACTGAAGATGAACATCGCGAAGGACGCCCATCCACGTCCTCACTGAAGACAACGTGAAAAAGTCGAAGATGTTGTGTTGACAGATCAAAGAGTGACCATCAGGCATGTAGCTGAGGTCACAGAGATCTCATATGGCAGCGTTCAAAGAATCCTTGCGAACGAGTTGCATATGAAAAGGTCTCTGCGCGTTGGGTACCCAGAATGTTAACCGACGAGCAAAGAAAAATCGAGTTGACATTTCGAGGTCAATCTCGAAAGTTCCAAGCAGATCAAGAAAATTTTTGTTCCGTTTTGTGACTATGGACGAGACCTGGATCCACCATTTTGATCCTGAAACGAAACAACAATCGATGACTTGAAGCGAGCTCCTCACCGACGCCAAAGAAATTCAAAGTTTCAAGTTCGGCGGGAAAGGTTATGGCATCTGTTTTGGGACGCTCAAGGCATAATTATAGTGGAATATTTGGAAAAGGAGCCACTATTACGGGCTCTTACTACGCAGACCAAATAAGAAGATTACGGAGGCCATTAAGGAAAAAGACGCGGCAAACTGCGAGCTGGAGTGCTGTTTCACCAAGACAACGCACCGGCTCACAAAGCCGCAGTTGCAATGGCTGCCATTCAAGAAACGGGATTCGAACTGCTCGAACACCTCCTATTCGCCAGATCTAGCTCTAGTGATTTCTACCTCTTTCCTCGGCTCAAGGAACGCCTCCGAGGCAAGAAATTCGAAGACGATAGCGAAGTAATGGCCGCTGTTGAAGCGTTTTGGGAGGTCAAGACTAAGAATTTTTCAAAGGAATCCTGGGTTTAGAAAAAGATGGACTAAATGTATTGATTTGTTAGGAGACTATGTAGAAAAATAAATTATTATTTTAACTTTAATTACCGTGTTTTATTTTCATTATCATTACTTTTGATCACCCTCGTATAACACCCCCTTTAATTTTCGTCGGGGTTAAAACAAACACGATGTTATAAGCATTATATCGTAGTTAAAAAAATATTCTGATTAAGATTCACAATTGTAAAATTAAAACTTGCAATGAGTATGTAGTTAATTACGGAATAACAATTTGGGAACTGCACTTTCTTGTCTTAATAAAAAAAACGCCTGCGACAAAAATTGCAATTATGTTGCTTAGTATTTTTTTCTTAATTACTGGAAATGAATAAACACAAAAATAACAAACAGAGGTATAACCATTCGAAGATGCTGAATTCAAAAACTACACTTTTATACGTATAGAGCCACGCTGCAGCTACGAGTATGGTTGTAGCACGAATGGGTCGGCTCAACCGGGGTAGGACCACGCTCTCACAGAATACCAGCGTAAAATAGCAGCTTAATGCTGCTGTGTTTCGTATGGTGAGTGTAGAGAAACGGAGACCTTTTTTACTGGAAACGAGGCATTCCATCTTAGTCCTCAGGGGTGACAACGCATCTGCTTTTTGATTCTTAATTGAAGATAAATAATTGAAGATAATTGTAGACGTTTATGGGCCACAGCATTCACTTACCATCAGGTGGACTGTGTGCTCGTTTGTCACCCTATTCTATAAAAAAAGACTGGTAAAGAGCAGCAGCTTCATCAGTTGTAGGGATAGACTTTGCGGAAACCATATGATCTCTCTGGTATTTCCCATAGTCTACGAAATGTGGTGATGGGTTCTCTTACAACGCAAGAGTTAATAATGGTTCAGTCAGTGAAAAGAGAGATAAGAACGGATGATGGTAGATTCATTCAGTTGACTTAATAAATTAGAAGATTTATAATTTCACATGCAGGTTTCCTCACAATGTTTTCCTTCACCTCCGAGCACGTGGTAAATCAGCACTTAAAATTGCAATTAACAATTTTATTGGTGCCGGCGGGGATCGAACCCGGGTTACTCGCGTACTGTGAAATTTACAGCGAGCGCTAACCATCTGAGCTACCACGATGATTGAGAATAATTTGGCATAACATGACTTTCAGGCACTGAGCGCAGCCCCAACACCAAAGCTGATCTCCAATACGGACTGGATGCAGGCCCGCAACAGGAAACCTGCCAACTATAACTATCACCAACACTGGCTCGTACAGGTAATTCATCCAAAGAACTTTTTTAAATATTACAGTAATAATCAAGTAAGTATCAAACAGGTGGTAAGTGGCTACAGCAGCCCATGGACACCTGCAACCATTAAAAAGGCCATATACGTCATCCCTTACGACTACGAAAAATTGCCTCACAGTCTGTAATTAAACTGTTACTTTTACTATTGAAACTGAAACACAACAGCGGGTGCAATAGTGCTTGGTGGCAGAAATGAGCAAGAGGGTGTTAACCTACCCAGACTTACTCCTAGGCAGAAAACCTCTATGCCTATATTTTTAAGAGTTGATTTTGAAGAAACCTGGCTTGACTTTGATCCCTTACGATTTACTAGACAGAGTTAAAATCCTTGTGTAAGACAATTCATATTTTAACGTGGTAGGAGTTACGCCGCAACTATATTATGGTTGCAGCTCGAACGAATCGGCTCAACCGGGTAAGGACCACGCTCTAACAAAACACCAGCCTAAAATAGCAGCTTAAATACTGCTGTGTTTCGTATGGTGAGTGTAGAGAACCGGAGACACTACTGGTAACGAGGCATTCTATCTTTGTCCTCAGGGTTGACAACGCTCTACATTTTGATTCTTAATCGATGATAGATATTAACCCTGTTGTTTGCGATCGTGTAATTACATAATAAAATCGAATCCAAATCCAAGCATACCACTACAAGACTTCAAGATACGGTAAGAACTCATTTTGCAAAGTTCGGACTAAAGTTAATAATTAGAAACTGAAGGTACTTCCCGGTTAAATATGACATTCGGACGCCAAACACCTCATTCCCCCGTGGCCATTAGTGCTGCAAATCACCCGAAACGCCAAAAGTTAAAACAATTTACATTTAAAGCTACAAAATCCGTAAAAGTAGTTGTATTCAAGGGTATTACTAATATTGCTAAATTGGTTTTGAAATAAAATAAAAGTTAAATTATTCTAGGAAGCAGAACACCGTCGGATAGAGGAGCAGAAGAACAAAATGCGCGTCAACCAAAGGCATTCATACCACGACGCACCCCCAAACCTACATCAGATGCATCAAATTAGTGCCAGGTAACACCAGCTTTATTCTGTGATGTTAGTACTGTTAGTCTCTTTGGCTTTTACAACTTCATCTGATACAGGGCTGACAGCTTTTTTTGATTCATCATAGAGATGATTACAGACTGTCTCGTCACGAATGCTGATCATGTGGTCCAGTGTTTCAATCTAAATTTGAAAATGAATAAATCATTTGCAATCATGTCTCTTAAAAGAATAAGGGCCTCATAAAACTCAACGTCAATGAGGATTAATAATCTTACGCTCACAAGATGTCGCTAGTTGGGACTGAAGTGAACTTATTTAACACGCAGATGGTCACACAGTGTTATCGTTATTGAAAAGTTGCGCTTAAAATAAGAGCTTTTTGGTTTCTAGTGTATACATAATACATATACACAAAACAATGCCTCAGTGCTCTGTTCTTTAATTTTTTACACATATTTAACTTTTTTTTTAATTCATCTACTTTTAGGAATATCCGTAGATTGGTTTATCCATTTCTAATCTAACTAATAATTCAGATAGTAACATTAATCTCTAGACTTTTCTAGCAAATTAACTTCTCCTGCAATCTGTCAAATATTTCACCTCATTCCTAAGTGGCACAGCCCTAGTGGCAGAAAAAGTCATGGATTTAAGAAGCCCTCATTTGAGAAATGCTTAAAGTAGCTCTCTCTTTTCACTGAATGACAATAAAAGATACAAATATAGAGATAATTAATACTTAAGTAAGCTCTAATCAACGATTATAAGTAAAGTCTTAAGTGTCTTAATAGTGGAACATTCTTCCTAAGTTAAATATTTTAAATATTTTCATACTTTATAGGCCGCCAGTTCCTGAAAAAAAATTTAAAAGTCTGTACGGCAAAGAAGATATTTCGGCAAAAATAGAGCGTGAGCATATTTACCTAGTTATGTAGAAGCCGTGTCTCATTTATGCTCTTTGTCATTTAGGCCCCTTCCATACTTCAAAAACACATAACATTGTAGATTTACATTTAATTAATATCTAATTTAATTAATAATATATAATTTAATCAATTTAATTAATAAGAGTAGTGGTGTAAGTATATCCACTACTCCATATCATCTCGTGGTTGTCGCAAGAGGTGATAGAGGGAACTGATACGGAAAAGTGCAGCACCATATTCCTGATAATAATCGAATATTAAATGCGGATACCGACTCGCCATTATAACCCCGCAAAGTAACTAGGTGTCCTAGCAGGGCGCGGTGGTACTTTACGCTGGGTCAGCTTCTTACCCTATATAAACCACAAGTCCGCTTGTGAATGGAGTACTGCTGTCTATGTGACTGGTGCTGTAAAATGCCATTTAGCAGCGTTGAGAGAGACGTGCTGAGCATATTGGTGAATTTGAAATCAATCTTGACAGCCTCGAGCACTGGCGCAGAGTGGCTAGCCTCTCTGTATTCTATTGGATGGTTGAATATTCCATGCACTCGATCCAAACAGTTTGCTTCGTCTTTCGTAATGCGTACAGCAAAGGAGTGGAATAATTTGTCTGTCTTTCCGTTTCAACACAATGTGGGTGTGAATAGGTTATTGTTACGCTAAGACAGTACGATTTACCATTTAGGGCTTCATCACCACTTATCACCAGGTTGGATTGTAGTCAAGCACTAGCATAAAATAAGTAAAAAAAATATCTCTGGCACCATTTTACACCTGTGCTTATTTCCTAAATAAATTATTAGCACTTAAGGCCGGATCACACCAAATACGTGAGCAGTACGACAGTATGACCATACGTTGTAGCAACAGTTGATATATATATAACTGTACAGAAGTCTAGTTTCCGAATTTCCAAGAAATATCTTTGAAGTACACCGACCGTCATCAGTTGATAGTGATTGAGATTTCTTCGAACCTCAACTATGTGCGATTCATTGAGTCCGGGGCTAAAGAAGCCTGTAAGTTCGATCGTTAATGGAGTACTACTGTCATATATGGGCTGGTGCTGTAAAATGCCACCTAGCAACTTTGGACTCGTTGGAGAGGCGTGCTAAGAGGAATCTTGTCAGCCCCTAGCAAAGACGCAGAGAAGTCATCCCTCTATTACAACCTATAAAAGTCCACTGCTGAACATAGGCCTCTCCCATAGATTGCCTCATAGAGAGGGTTAGTTTCCCTCTGTCGCCTCTGACGACTCCCACGGGACGATATGCGGCTGAGTATCTAGGCTCTCGGTATTTTATAAGTCTTCAAGGCGAGAGTAAAAGAGGCAAAAAAAGAAAACTGTACTGCGTTCCGGGTGCAAAGCGTGTAAACGTAGGCTGTTTGACGTCTACCAAGAAGTTTAATAATTTGCTGGCGCAACGTATACGTGCTGCAAACGGCACGCAGTTATATTATGGTTGTAACACGAATGGGTCGGTCCGACCGGGGAGGAACCACGCTCTCACAGAATATCAGCAAAATAGCAGCTTAATGCTGATGTGTTTCGTATGGTGAATGTAGAGAACCGGAGACCCTTTTTACTGAAAACGGACATTCCATCTTAGTCCTCAGGGGTGAAAACGAATCTGCATTTTGATTCTTAACTGAGGACAAATGTAGATGTCTATGGGCCACATCAAGTGGACTGTGTGTTTGTCACCTTTATTCTATAAAAAAACGAGCACTTTTTTGGTGTGTTCCGGCCTTATTTTCTAAAATATCTGCAAGTATTCTGGGCTACCTTCGTGATACTTCACACACACTGGCTAGCTGTTGTCAACGTCCTAGGCTTGATTGTAATTTTAACATAAAGAAATAGAAATACTTCGTTGTTTATCGCTGCTTTACGATTTTATTTGTTTAATTATTTAATTGTATAACAATACATAATTATAAATTATTTTTTAAAAAAAACTTCCGCTAGGTTTCTTGTTGGTCCTTCTCAGGACAGAGGTATTTTCGTAACCAGTAGTAAATAAAACTTATAATGACTTTCAATAAGTATTATGTATAATCTATATTGAATAAAAATATGTACAGGCTGTCCCGTAAGTATATATCTAAGAAAAACACTTAAATTTATTGTCCTGGGTCTTGTAGTTTTGAAGTTATGTTTTTTTTTTAAATATTAAGATGAAACCGTCGTACAATGTACTCAAAATTTAAAATTTTACAAAATCTATTACTATTTTTTTTTTGTTATTTTTTGTTCCAGGTAGTTAAGCATACATTGGGCTTTCTATTTAAAATGATATTCAAGAGTAATTATCAGCAACATGAAAATTAAACAACAAATCATGTCCAATTTTTACATTTGAAAATGTTCTACGTGATATTTGAACGAAGCTGGTATAAAAAAATGTGTTATAGCCTTGTGGGACATTATTTTAAAAACATCTACATTAAAGTTGTAAATATTTACTTTGCAAACATCCGCTTAATAAAATAAAATGATGTGTCTTACCTAGTTTGAAGAGCACCTCCGCCCTCCCTCAATTGCGTGCACTATCCCTGTCACCACTAATCCCAGCACCACTACTCCCACCACCACTACACTAGGAAAGACACACCACCGATGACAATACGACACGTGTTTCGCCTCTACACGAGGCATCCTCAGGCGATGTAGATGAGGTCATTACTTAGTATGATATAAATAAAAACAGTTATTGCTTCGGCTTAAACATAAATAAATGTTGCATTTTCTGCATCTAATTTTTGTTCGTGAGGAACAAGACTCCAAGCGACAGCAACGAGGAGAAGTAATGTCATCTACGATTGGTTGGGTTGGATGGCTTTGTTCCTGGTCGGTATCTGCGAATACCTGAAGCTTGTTCAATCGAAGGGGAGGGTGGAGTTGCCTCACGTCTATCTCTGTCGGGTGCAGATAGCAATGACTATCTAATTTCCAATCTAAAAGCCATGAGATCTATTATCTTATTATTTTGCACACCTTTTGCCAAAGAATGACATTCGTACAATCTCCAGGAATTTACTACAGCTAGATCTAGAAAATGAAGAATCACTTTCAAGGTCGATTTTCTGGTTTTCATAAAGGTTCTGTAATATTCCATGGACTGGTCCAAAACATCGATACCGCCCATGTATTTATTGTAATTTGTAACAACTCTTGGAGCGTCTACGTCAATGTATGCTTGCCTATTTTATCGTAACGTTTGACAAGATCGATACAGTTACCACCCGTGCAGTTGGATGCCATAACGACACATTTACTGTCTTTCCACTTGACTAATGCAATGCTGTCGTCAAGAACCCGTTGGTCAACTTCCCCTCGCTTCATTTTCCTGTCCTCTTTAAAATTTATGTGAACACGATCGAGTATACGGTTAAGCATAATCGTTCCCGTACCATGGAGATTCTGTTTCGATAATGTTACCAGCAGGGGTATCGTTGAAAAATACCGATCGAAATACAGGCAACTTGTCGGCGGCACCGCTTGTGCTAAACGTAAAATGATAGCTGGTCCAAGTCCTAAAGATCTGTCTGACAAAGCGGGATTACCTGCGTAATATAACTCAAAATCAAGTATTAATCCATCATTTGTAGTAACAACAAAATTTTTGAGGCAGACAGGTCGTGGTTTGTTTCTTACTAATTGCCGAAGCTCACATTTACCTGTAAATGGTATTATTTGCTCGTCGAGGGAAAATATTCCTGGACACCTTTCAATTTTGTTACATGCATTTTTTATAATGTCAATTACAGGTTGTACTTTCCAAAGTGGATTCCTTGGACCAGCCGGTGGAATATCGGATGGAACAACATGTAAAGCGTTTCTTAAAGTTGTAAACCTGTCCCTAGGCATAGCTGTGGCTATCATTTCCACTTGTATATGTTTACGCCAGTACATTGCAATTCTTGGATATGACAGCATGCCCATTATTAGATGCATGCCGACCAGTTTCTTTGCCACTGGTATTAAGAACCCGTCAGTGTGGCGCATGTAATACATGTTGGTGCAAAGAGCTGCATTTTCAAAAAATAATTCGTCAAAATAATCACGAAAATACTTATTTGGAGAACGGATTTTTCAGGTTCTGGATGCCCAGAATAATCATGGGGTTTATCAATATAGTAATCATTTTTCCAAATTGGCCTACGTAAAGGTAAAGTTCGTTGTCTACCTGTTCGCGTGGATGTGGATGGTTCTTGTGGCGGAGCCGTAACATTTTGGTCTTCAAACTGCTGAGCTGGTAATGATGACTGTCCTGGACTGTTTTCATCACATTCAAAGTCCGAAATATCTAGGTCGGAATTATTTCCAACCTACAGTAGATCCAATATTATGTTATCGTGCAAAAAAACTCCTAAAAATATGGAATGAAATAAAATGGTTATTTACCCATAAGCAAAAACATGCGTTACTACAATTAGAACCCACATAGCACAATTGTGATACCTATATTTTCGAAGAAAAATAACGTCTTAAACAATATTTACCAACGTGCAAATTATGTTTAAACATTAGATCAGAAACTCATCTAACTAAAATGAATAAATTATAAACAAAAAACAAAATATGTAATACAATACTAATGAACTTACGAAAACCAGTAGCAGGATCGTGAACCGCAGCCATCGCGTCGAAGGCCAAACAGGAGACTAAACTTCAAAAACTGTAACAGCTAATGTATAAAACGATCATTTGTTAGGCGCACGATTCATGTAGCCCGGTTAGGCGCAGTGAAATAGATATTTGAGTATTTTAATATTTTTTTAAAAGTAAGGCGCAAAATCATTTCGGTCAGGTTCGAAAGGGTTATGCATAACCAACATCTTCGTATAAAGTTTCTTAACAAACTTCTTCGAGCCCGTTCGTTATTTATATTTTATTACTTCAGCCATATGATTTAATTTTTGTCGTAACTCTCTTTCATCAGAAATATTATTCTCATAAACTGCTTCTTTGAAGTAACCCCATAAAAAATAATCGAAGGGATTGAAGTCGGCCATGAAATTGTACCTCCGCGTCCAATTCATCGGTTTGGGTATGCCTCGTTCAAAAATTCAGTCACTTGTCGTGAATAGTGGGCGTGATGGTGCACCCGTCTCTCGCGGACTTCTTGTGGTATGTTCGCTTATAAATTTACAAGATCGTGTCTCAAAAATTGGAGATAACGAGCGCTGTAAGTCTTCGCGGCAATTCAAATAGACCGTAATGCTAACACCCAGTATTACTGCGCACAAATTCACTCCAAATTGGTGCTGAAATCGATCTTCTCCGACTATTCAGGGATTCACGACACTCCAATGATGAAGGTTATGCATGTTAAACACTCCAGTTCTTTTAAAACACGATTCATCACTCCATAATATGGAGTTAGAAAAGTTTTGATCTTGTCGGCATCGACGCAGTATCTCTCGACAGAAATCTATTCGTCACTGATAATCAGCAGGTAACAGCGCTTGTACTCGTTGTACGTGATGCGGGTGTAAATTGTTCCGTTTCAATATGCGGTGCACTGTACGTTACTGTACGTGCGGTGTACCTGACGTTCATCCACTGTCCTAGGCCTTCCTTCAGAATTTCCAACTCCAAGAATACGACCTTCTAAGTAGGCGTTATTGACCCGAAGAAAAATTCGGTGATCCCGATTAGGATAACGCTCACGATATGTACGTGCAGCTTGCCGAGCATTCCCATCACAGAGTCCGTAAATAAAAAACATTTCTGCATATTCACGGGGAATGTAGGTATTAGGCATTTAGCTTAATATGCCAAGACCAACAATATCCAAATTACAAGCAAAAACGAGGTCCAATTCAAGCGTACTTCAACAAAGAATGATAATCATAATAGGATCGAGAGGAACACGTGTCTAGTTCCGAGCTGTAAGCAAGTCACTGAAGGAGCCCTGCGTTATAAAAAGGGAGAGGGGGGTTCGAGTATCGTCTATGATTGGTCGGAAACAATACAAAAGAATTCCAGCGTGCACTTGCAAACTAATTCTCGGAATCACATAATAGGTTGACTATACCTGAAGATTTGTAAGGTAAACCTTACCGTACGCGAATTTAACATTTTTTAAATAATTTCAACCACAATGTTATACCTTTTTGAAATTGGTAACATTTTCAAATGTAAAAATGCACATGTTTTGTTGTTTAATTTTCATGTTGCTGATAATTACTCTTGAATATCATTTTAATTAGGAAGCCCAATGTATGTTTAACTACATAGAACAAAAAATAACAAAAAAAGTAGTAATAGATTTTGTAAAATTTTAAATTTTGAGTACATTCTGTATTATGTTCTTTATGAATGGAATATTTTACTTTATACCTTTGCAAAAAAAAAGATGCATCTGCGAGAAAGAGATCCGCACTAAGAACACTTTAACCATGAGGTTATAGGGTCTCTTCTTTGTTTTTACCACAGATACATAAAGTTTTTACCGGTAATTACAGTTATAAATTTCAGTTAAAAAAAGCTAAATAAAAAAAATCTCTTAGTATTATAACATCAAATTACTTAAAAAAATTAACGTTAACAATGTCACTGTAATAAGAGGTTCGTTAACTTATACCTTTATTAATAATTATATTAATACGTTCAGCCAACAACAGTTGCCGCAAGACTACAAGCGTCCCGTGCGAGATGCGACACGGACAGACGTGCGAGAAGATAAGCAAGTGCTGAGTGTCAGCGGCAAGAGGAAGTGCTCGCATTGTGGCGAGGAATTAGGTGAGGAATGGTTATTTCTTTCGTTATTATAAAGTTAATTTTCAATACTAGCTATAAAATCATTAATTATGCTATCTTCGCGGTGTAAACTAAAACATTGCGAATTTTTTTCAATGAGTAATTTATTGAGTTATTCCAAAACAATATCTTGATATATTTTACATTTTTAACAGTAATTCGCTACTTAGGGCAATATAACTTGTTGGCCTTTCGAGCCGGATGTTTCATGGAAAGCAAAATAATCTTGAAAATTAAATTACTAAAAACAGCACAGAACACTAACCAAACAACTGAAACTCTAAAACAAGAAAAACATACGCTGTGCATTTTAAGCAGTAATAAATCAAACAAGATCCTTAAAGTTGCAGCTGACACCTTCCCAAATTTCCAAATTTACCACTACTTTACACATGACAGTGGAGTAAGACAGATTATTGGTGACATTGATAAAAAAAAACTAAAGAGCTATACATTAAATTACTTTTGTATAATTTTAATTGGAGAAGAGGACTTCCGAAGAACAAATAATTCAAACTAAATGATAGCTCCATGATGTTTAACAATAGAATAGAAACATTTAATAACCTGTTATGTCTGGATAATTACACTCATAATTATGCATGGCTATACGATTCTAACCTAAATCTATCATATGATTATAAAATGTTTTTGGGGAGCAGTGGTACTCTCAATAACCGCGGTATTAAAAACATTTTTGAAAATCTTAGAGAAATGATAAATACTGAAATAAAGGAGTATATTAAAGATACACACAGTCCCTTAGACATAGAAGATATAAGATCTTCCTCTCAATCCTGTAGCGAAACTAACACAAATGAGCTGTTTTTTCTCTAGTTATTATCTCAATGTACTACATCATAATATCGCTCACCTAATAAAAAAGTCAAAAGCTCTTACTGGATGTTTGTGTCAGCTGTTTGAAAAACAACTAAATGTTGATATTTTGTGTATTCTTACTTCCATGATAAAATGCTCGGTAGCATTTTCTCACGGAAGGCTATGAAAATCAACTATATGTACCGAATTACCATTTAGCTTCTTAATATTGTAGAAAGGGTGAAAACAGAGGTGGAACTTGTATTCTGGTAAAAAACGGACATCAATGGAAAGAGCTACCAAAAATAGCGACGTTATCATCGCCAGGTGTGCTTGAATGTTGTGCTGTCGAACTTATTAATTATAAGATAATAGTTGTCTGTATATATAGAATACCAAATGTAAGCAATTGTAATGACGCTATGAATAAACTTGAAATTATTTTACAAAATATATCAAACATGCGCTTTAGGAATATTATTATCGCCGAAGATTATAACATTGATATACTTAAAAATAATAGTCAAACAATAGCATTTAAATGTCTGCTATTAAGTTTTAACCTAAAATTAGCATTGAAACAACCGACACGTATGGCCAGCATGACATGCATCGACAACTTTGCGTACAACTCTGATAAGCAGTGTAAGTCTAATGTGATAGAGTTTGCATTATCAGATCATACAGCACAGATTTTACAATACCCAGTTCAGAAATGTTATGTTACTAACTATTGGTATAATACTAGAAGGGATTATATTAACGAAAACATGTTAAAATTTAAAGATTGTTTAAAAAACCTTTCCTTTTCAGAAATTTACTGCACAGATGATCCTAATGTAGCATACAATAATTTTATCGATACTTTTAAACTATTTTATAATCTATGTTTTCCGGTTACCGTACACAAAGTCAATGTTTTAAAAAAACCTAGGTGGTTATCTCGAGGTGTTAAATTATGTAGTAAAAAGAAACGAAAACTTTTGTGGCTGTCGAGATTAAAACCTAACCATATCAATTTAAAAATCTTTAAAAATTATTCTATTATATTCAAAAAAATTATAAACCTAACTCAAAAGGCAAAATACCTATAAAATAAAAACTTCCAAAATAGGTCAAAAACGACTTGGCAGATAATTAATCAAAACGAAAACAATACTTCAAAACATTATATAAATAAAATTGAGGTAAATAGCCAAGTTATATATATTGAACCCAGCGAAAATTTGTGATGTATTTAACAACTACTTTGTCGATAAAATTCAGCCAAAACTTCATGCCGAAAGTAAACCAAAAGCAATTAATATAACCACTGTACCTAACTCTATGTTCTTAGAGCCTAGTACAGCATATAAGGTAAAGGAAATAATAATGTCTCTGAAAAACACATGCAGTGCAGGTTATGATGACATTTGTACAAAGGTAATTAAATATGTGGCTAATGAGATATGTGATCACCTGACTTGTATAATTAATCTTTGCATTTGTGCTGACATATATCCAGATGCCTTAAAAACCTCTATAATAAAACCATTATTTAAGAAAAAAATAGAGTTAATTGAAAACTATAGACCAATTTCACTCATTCCCATAATTTCAAAAATAATTGAAAAGTACATTTACAATAAATTATATAAATATGTTAGAAAACATAACATATTGTGTGAGGAACAAAAAGGATTTAGGCAGCGTAAAACAATAAATATAGCACTATACGACTTTGTACACAATATTGTTAATAATATGAACACAAGAACACCAGTTTGTGCCATATTTTGTGATATGACCCAGGCGTTTGACTATGTCCAATACCCTACCCTCTTATATAAACTACACGCCTATGGCATCAGGGTAATGTACTTAACTTTATAGAATCTTACCTTAACAATAGTATACAAATAACTGAAATTAAGAATTTTAATAAGGTTAATAAATACGAAGAGACATTTCGATCGTAAATATAGTGTAAAGTTAGCTTTGGAGTTCCGCAAGGGAGTGTACTGGGACCGTTACTATTTATATTATATATTAATGACCTACCTAAATACACAGAACAACCTTTGACGCTTTTTGCAGATGATAGCACCATAACGATACCTTGTAAAAATATTAATACATACGAATATGACATAAACAATTCTCTAAAACAATTATAAAATGGCTAGATCACTATAATTTAATAATCAATTTAAGCAAAACGGTGCTACAGTCCCTTCAGCGGTGCCAAGTTGTTTGGGCTACGATGGCTATCCGAGTACAGAACCAGAGTACGAAACCTATCCAACTGCAGAGAGGTGTAAGACAGGGTGACGTTATATCCCCGAAACTCTTCACCGCTGCATTGGAAGACGTTTTCAAGCTACTGGACTGGAAAGGATACGGTATTAACATCAATGGCGAGTACATCACTCACCTTCGATTTGCCGATGATATAGTCCTTATGGCAGAATCGCTGGAGGACCTAAGCACCTAAGCTAAGATGAACATGGACAAAACAAAGATCATGTTTAATGTCCATGTCACACCTATGCCGGTAGTTGTTGGGAGCACTAAGCTCGAAGTTGTTGACGAGTATGTTTACCTGGGACAAATAGTTCGACTAGGTAAGTCCAACTTTCACCGAGAGGTCAATCGACGGATTCAACTCGGCTGGGCAGCGTTCGGGAAATTACGGCACATCTTCTCGTCAGGTATACCTCAAAACTTGAAATCGAGACTGTACAACCAGTGCGTGTTGCCAGTGATGACCTATGGAACTGAAACGTGGTCCTTCACTGCTGGCCGGATGAGGAAGCTCAAGGTCGCTCAGCGAGCTATGGAGAGGGATATGATCGGGGTTTCTCTGCGTGATAAACTTAGAAATGAGAATATCCGCAGTAGAAATAGAGTGACCGACATAGCCCAACGGATTAGTAATCTGAACTGGCAATGGGCCGGCCATATAACTCGAAGAACCGATAACCGATGGGGAAGAAATGTTCTCGAGTGGCGGCCTCGTACCGGCGGACGAAGCGTAGGGCGTCCTCACACTAGATGGAGTGACGACCTGGTAAGACATGCACGAAGTCGATGGATGCAGGTGGCTCAGGACCGTGCTTTGTGGCATTCTTTGGGGGAGGCCTATGTTCAGCAGTGGACTTGTGAAGGGCTGTAATGATGATGATGATGAATGTGATATTGTGTGGTTAATGACATATCTACGTAAATTGTTAAAAAAAAATATTTCATATTTTTTGCATGCCACCACTGATAAGTCCAAAGTCATACCACCAAGCAAATTGACTTTGGACTTATCAATCTTTAAAAAAAATCTGTTGACTGGTCCACCGGTGACGACCAGCACCACAGGTGGTCTTGTCTGGTCCTGCGATCAGTTTTTTTCTTTTATTTTTAAATCTTCCCTACAACGGAAGAGGCCCATGTCTAGCGGTGGATTTAACGGTTATTAAATAAGGTGCTATGTTATATATTTTAGTAATAAAAACTAAAATATAAAAAGACTAAAAATATATAGTTTTAGTTTTTTTATTAGTTTAAGTGCTGTTTTTACGTCAATGTCCGGTTGTTCGTAAGTCAATTAAGGTTCCGATTGAAAACTAGTGTAGTGGTACCCCACAGCTTATCATCAATACGGGATCTTGTTTGACATTACTCAATAACATTATTACCAATTTGTAAATTGTACTACGAGTTTTTATGTTCCTTAATGTTTTGTTGGTCAAATTAATGTAGAAGTAATAATTACTCTCTTGTGGAATCGACTACCACAAGCTATTATCCGGACTGATATGACTTATGGATCTTCAAGAAAAGAGCCTACTTTTTTGTAGAAGGTCGCCAACGCACCTGTAATTTTCCCGGTATTGCAGTTGTTCATGGGCGTATGCTCGTTTGCTTCCTGTTATATAAAAAAAACCT
Organism: Parnassius orleans; assembly: GCA_029286625.1. Classification (NCBI taxonomy): domain Eukaryota; kingdom Metazoa; phylum Arthropoda; class Insecta; order Lepidoptera; family Papilionidae; genus Parnassius; species Parnassius orleans. The sequence goes on from JAGSMP010000009.1 coordinate 9,711,454, forward strand.
TTGTTTGTATATTGCGTGGCAGGTCGAGGCGCCGCGATGATCATCGAGTCGCTGTCGCTGTGCTACCACGTGTGGTGCTTCTGCTGCGCCGTGTGCGGCGCGCGCCTGGGCGACGGGCGCGCGGGCGCGGACGTGCGCGTGCGTGGCAGCCGCCTGCACTGCCACCACTGCTACTCCGCGGACGACGGCTCCAAGTACTCCTGCGTGTAGCCGCCTGCACTGCCACCACTGCTACTCCGCGGACGACGGCTCCAAGTACTCCTGCGTGTGCCGCCTGCACTGCCACCACTGCTACTCCGCGGACGACGGCTCAAGTACTCCTGCGTAGCCGCCTGCACTGCCACCACTGCTACTCCGCGGACGACGGCCTAAGTACTCCTGCGTGGCCGCCTGCACTGCCACCACTGCTACCCGCGGACGACGGCTCAAGTACTCCTGCGTAGCCGCCTGCACTGCCACCACTGCTACTCCGCGGACGACGGCTCCAAGTACTCCTGCGTAGCCGCCTGCACTGCCACCACTGCTACTCCGCGGACGACGGCTCCAGTACCCTGCGTGTAGCCGCCTGCACTGCCACCACTGCTACCCGCGGACGACGGCTCCAAGTACTCCTGTAGCCGCCTGCACTGCCACCACTGCTACTCCGCGGACGACGGCTCCAGTACTCCTGCGTAGCCGCCTGCACTGCCACCACTGCTACCCGCGGACGACGGCCAAGTACTCCTGCGTGTAGCCGCCTGCACTGCCACCACTGCTACCCGCGGACGACGGCTCCAAGTACTCCGTGTAGCCGCCTGCACTGCCACCACTGCTACCCGCGGACGACGGCTCCAAGTACTCCTGCGTGTAGCCGCCTGCACTGCCACCACTGCTACTCCGCGGACGACGGCTCCAAGTACTCCTGCGTAGCCGCCTGCACTGCCACCACTGCTACCCGCGGACGACGGCTCCAAGTACTCCTGCGTGTAGCCGCCTGCACTGCCACCACTGCTACTCCGCGGACGACGGCTCCAGTACTCCTGCGTAGCCGCCTGCACTGCCACCACTGCTACTCCGCGGACGACGGCTCCAAGTACTCCTGCGTGTAGCCGCCTGCACTGCCACCACTGCTACCCGCGGACGACGGCTCCAGCACTCCTGCGTGTAGCCGCCTGCACTGCCACCACTGCTACTCCGCGGACGACGGCTCCAAGTACTCCTGCGTGTAGCCGCCTGCACTGCCACCACTGCTACTCCGCGGACGACGGCTCCGTACTCCTGCGTGTAGCCGCCTGCACTGCCACCACTGCTACTCCGCGGACGACGGCTCCAAGTACTCCTGCGTGTAGCCGCCTGCACTGCCACCACTGCTACTCCGCGGACGACGGCCAAGTACTCCTGCGTAGCCGCCTGCACTGCCACCACTGCTACCCGCGGACGACGGCTCCAAGTACTCCTGCGTGTAGCCGCCTGCACTGCCACCACTGCTACCCGCGGACGACGGCTCCAAGTACTCCTGCGTAGCCGCCTGCACCGCCACCACTGCTACTCCGCGGACGACGGCTCCAGTACTCCTGCGTAGCCGCCTGCACTGCCACCACTGCTACCCGCGGACGACGGCTCCAAGTACTCCTGCGTGTAGCCGCCTGCACTGCCACCACTGCTACCCGCGGACGACGGCTCCGTACTCCTGCGTGTAGCCGCCTGCACTGCCACCACTGCTACTCCGCGGACGACGGCTCCAAGTACTCCTGCGTGTAGCCGCCTGCACTGCCACCACTGCTACCCGCGGACGACGGCTCCAAGTACCTGCGTGTAGCCGCCTGCACTGCCACCACTGCTACCCGCGGACGACGGCTCCAAGTACTCCTGCGTGTAGCCGCCTGCACTGCCACCACTGCTACTCCGCGGACGACGGCCAAGTACTCCTGCGTAGCCGCCTGCACTGCCACCACTGCTACTCCGCGGACGACGGCTCCAAGTACTCCTGCGTGTAGCCGCCTGCACTGCCACCACTGCTACTCCGCGGACGACGGCTCCAAGTACTCCTGCGTGTAGCCGCCTGCACTGCCACCACTGCTACTCCGCGGACGACGGCTCCAAGTACTCCTGCGTGTAGCCGCCTGCACTGCCACCACTGCTACTCCGCGGACGACGGCTCCAGTACTCCTGCGTGTAGCCGCCTGCACTGCCACCACTGCTACCCGCGGACGACGGCTCCAAGTACTCCTGCGTGTAGCCGCCTGCACTGCCACCACTGCTACTCCGCGGACGACGGCTCCAAGTACTCCTGCGTGTAGCCGCCTGCACTGCCACCACTGCTACTCCGCGGACGACGGCTCCAAGTACTCCTGCGTGTAGCCGCCTGCACTGCCACCACTGCTACTCCGCGGACGACGGCTCCAAGTACTCCTGCGTGTAGCCGCCTGCACTGCCACCACTGCTACTCCGCGGACGACGGCTCCAAGTACTGCGTGTAGCTGTGAGGTATAATCACCGGCTGGGAGGCGTTCCATCGTCATGATCAAGAGTGGCAACTCATGAGTGGCTTTCTTCGTTCGAAATTGGTAGATCTCCGTGGACTGCAGTAGTCACTTACCATCAGGTATATTGTTAACCTGTTTATCAATTGATATCTCATAAAAAAATAACAGCACTACCACTGTGACTCCGCAGACAATACTACCCCTGCGTAGAGACTCTATTGTCACCTCTAGAAAATATAATTGCCCCACAAGCAAGTTTATTCCCACGTAAAACAAAGTACCACAACTGCTGCTCAGTCTCGTTTTTTTTTTAAATTAACATAAACAATAAAACCCATATGTTAGCTAGTTTATAATTACATTTATCAAGACTTATTATGAAATCGAAGTACGATAAACAATGACTAGTGACTACTACCAAGTGTAATAATAAATAATCGTTAATACATGTCATTTGTTTCTATAATGATTTAAAACTTCTTCAGATTTGCAACTGTTTATGTTAATTGTGTTAAAAATCACTTACAATTTTGCATAGAGTTTTATTATTTTTGAGTTATAGAAGCATAACAATATTATTTATAATTAGTCTTACACTGACAAATAATTTCTTATGTTGATTTTGGAAGCTTTTCTGATGAAAGTTATTATGAATTGCTTCCTATTGTATATAAATAAATAAATAAAGCTTATTTTTACAACAGCCTGTATATGTTACATTTTATAAAAGTAACCAAAGTATGTATCGAAAACGTTTAAACGTTACGATAGTGAAATGAATTTGTGATCTTGTATGGTTCAATGACGTAGCGCGATAGTTCTCTGCCGCTCTATCTGTCAGTTTGTGCGTCACCAAAACGTCTGTGCGACTCAGCGAGTCTGAGTCCATTATTGCACGCTTTTGTTTCTGAAATACGATCGCAAATTCTCCTTCGTCAAACATGGAATTAATATGTACTACATACTAGAAAAACACTGGTATTTTACACGCATTAGAGCCTATGGGCTCTAACTTACTTAGGGCCATAAAATGATAATCTTTGCCTCCTTCCACAAGCCCTGCACTGCCGCACAGATTTTGTTCGCGGTGTCGCTTCGTATTAGTTCTAGTACGTAATTCATATTAGTTCAATGTTGTCAAATATAATTTTTTTCTAAGTTTTTATTCTTCTGTAATATTTTCACTAATTTTTCGTATGTCGTGCCATGCCGTAGTTCCCTTGTTAATGCAAAACACTTTACGGATTCTACAGTAATTTAATGATTAATAATTTCATTATTATGTCGGAATTTAACAATGTAATTTTCCGTCGCGTTATTCGATAATTTAGTGCGACTTGGATTTTTGTATAATTTTGTAAATAATTTCTAATTTATGCCTTAGCGTGTGTTATTTTAGCTTTAATAGTTAGTACATTAGGTTAATTGGAGGAAAATTTATCCAAATATTTTCTGTTGGTTATTATTGTATAGATATTTTGTATAACATCATTCTAACATGGTATTTTTGTACTGGTGTTCTCAAATAATAATATTGTAACGTTAACGATCTTATTGTTTGATGCACGTTATATCGACTTTGTAATTATGTTAATTTTGAACAACTTGTACATTGTTTATGGTAAAAGCTACATTCTGTATATCACATAAATAAATATTACAAATGCATGTTTTTATTTATTTTTAATAAATAAGTTCCTTGAAAATATTGCCGTTTTAGTCCATTTTACTTCTGAATTGGAGCTATCTGCTTTTTGAAGTAACTAAAAAGTAGTGAATAAACAACAATGCGTTGTAGGACAAAAACAATAGAGCCAAGATAAATCATCATCATTACAGTCCTTCACAAGTCCACTGCTGAACATAGGCCTCCCCCAAGGAATGCCACAAAGCACGGTCCTGAGCCACCTGCATCCATCAACTTCCTGAATGTCTTACTAGGTCGTCACTCTATCTAGTGGGGGGTTGCTTTGCACTTCGTCTAACCAGTACGAGGCTGCCACTCGAGAACCTTTTTTCCCCATTGGTTGTCGGTTCTTCGAGCTATATGACCGGCCCATTGCCACTTCAGCTTACTAATCCGTTGGACTATGTCGGTCACTCTGGTTCTACTGCGGATATGCTCATTTCTAAGTTTATCACGCAGACAAACCCCGAGAATAGCCCTCTCCGTAGCTCGCTGAGCGACCTTGAGCTTCCTCATACGGCCAGCAGTGAAGGGCCACGTCTCAGATCACTGGCAACACGCACTGGTTATACAATCTAGTTTTGAGGTTTGAAGCTCCGCTGTAATTCTATCCTCGCTCGGGGACTTGCCGTTTTTAAAGTGCTGGGGAGCCATTCTAATCTCGCTTAGACTGACGCCCGGGATATCATCGGAATAGTGTCGGATAAGACTTGCTCTTGGATCGTTACTCACACTTGGTTCCAACGATGATGTGTACAGCTGTCCACAGAACCTCTCAATCTCACTCAAAATCTCAGGTGTCCCGGAAAAGATGCTGTCACATTCGGTCTTCAGCTTCGACAGTTGGCTCTTTCTGGCAGACAGATCTCTGGCAAAGACTTTGGAGCCCTGGTTTCGCTCGATCGCTTCTTCAATACGAGCAGTATTAAAGTTTCGTAAGACCCGCCGCATGCATTTGGAGATCTGTCTGTTCAGTTGCCAGTATGCTGTCAAATCTACTGAAGACTGCAGCTTCATTTCCCGTCTAAAAGCCATAAGATTAAGAGTGTGATCGGAGAGTTTTTGTGTTGTTCTGCGACGGATCTTGCAAAACTTAGCTCCAACCGCATGCACAGTTTCCACGAGTTTGTCATTTATATCGTCAACTGCATTTCAATCTTCTAGGCACTGAAAACGATATCGTTGGACTTATGTAACTTACATGTACAGACATGTCGATTGTTTACATAAATGAGAGAGACTTATTTTCAAAATGAACATTTGCGAATAATTGTACTAATGTTTAAAATAATAAATCATGAATTTTGGTCAAACTTGTTTACTCGATTTTTCCTCCCTACCTCTTGGTTATCTGAACTGTTGTTATTTTGAACTCTTGGTAATTTAAAAAATTTCTCTGGTCCCTTGAGTTTCAAATTATCGAGAGTCGACTGTTATATTTTTAAGATACTTCGCTAGTGATTATCGGTAGGAATTTAGAACTAAAATTATAGGCGCTTTAATGGTTTCCCAAAAAAACAATGTAATCTCAATAATAGACAGCAATTGAGAAGTATAAAACAAAGGCTACAAAGTTTTATATAAAAGATATATCTAAAAAGTGCATGGGGGAGAGCATTTTTGGCAAGCGGCTGTGGGTGTCAGCAACTCATACTAAGTTATTATCTACCATCACCTTTACAGGGTATCAGAAATCCACTGCTGAACATAGGCCACCCCCATACATTACCTCATAGGGGATCCTGCCTATTATATTTGCCATAGTTGCCACGCTTGACTTTCATGCTACGCAACTGTACTTAATAGTTTTAAACATTACTCAAATCCGTATGCCATTGCTCTAGCCGTGGAAAAGGGAAGATCTCTTTAGCCCGGGAAGCGGCCGACTCTCCATGTGATGGTACGAAGCATGTTATATACAACTTGTAACAAAAACTCTGTGGTTCCCGTTAAGTGCGTTATCAGAATCAGTATACAAACGTATAGAAATAACATTACTTCAGAAAACTCGACCACAAAAAAAAAATTAATGCGCGTGTCAGTTAGAAGTAATAAACCCACATACAAATTGCAAATAAAAATTTATGTAATTTAATTTAATTATTTTAGGGTTGAGTTTTTGATATAAATTTATTTCTATACGTTTGAATACTGATTCTAATAACGTACTTAACGGGAACCAAAGGGTTTTGTTACATATTGTATACACAGAGTAGTTCGAGAACTTCGATAGAGTCGTTTAGACTGGTTCGTTCGTGTCGCGTCCACAGCGTCGCCACACTCATATGACTCATAACCCTCGGAGCAGAATCGAGTAGATTTAAAATCGAATATAACTAAGGCAGGTGACAATAAAAACGCAGAGTTCAATTCAAGGACGCCTGACCCGTGGGCTCACACCGTTGCGATATGTAAACTAGTTGATCAGAGTAAACGGAAGTTACCAATTGAGAGCATTATAGGATTCCTCGTAATCTCTGCGGGGATATCTTGCCTAAGACAAGATACATTATGCTAAGTCGCGGGTCTTTTGTTCAAATCCAAATTAAAAGCAATCGTTATCATTATCAATACAACTAACACAAGTCTACTGCTGAACATGGGCCTCTTATATAGATTGTCGCAAATGCCTGGTTCCTATATTTTAAAAACGTTTCCTTTACCACCCGTTGTGCCACCGAACATAAAATATAAGTTTTCTATCTTAATTTTTGTGTTCTGCGCGTTGCATTTACATTACAGACAGTATACGAGAAATAATTAAACAAAATATTGGTTAAACAACAAACGTGTTATGCGTGGTAGAGCTAAGCTGCAGCTATATTATGGTTGTGGCACGGGTGGATCGGCTCGACCGGGGAGGAACCACGCTCTCACAGAATACCGGTGTAAAATAGCATCTTAATACTGCTGTGTTTCGTATGGTGAGTGTAGAGAACCGGATACCCTTTTAACTGGAAACGATGTATTCCATCTTGGTCCTCACGGGTGACAACGCATTTTAATTTTGATTCTTAAGTGAGGATAGATGTAGATGTATAATGGCCACAGAATCAACTTACCATCAGGTGGACTGTGTGCCTGTTTGTTACCATTATTCTATAAAAAAAAACAACTCTTTGCCCGAAATGCCACGTAATTTAGTAAATGTTACAGTTTTTTTAAAAAAACGCACATAAAATAGTCTTTGTAACAAATTAACTATTCGTTCGGTAACTTACATGACATGATGACAGCTTCTATTTTACGCTAGTATTCTATGACAACGTGGTCTTCCCCGGTCGAGCCGATCCATTCGTGCTACAACCGTAATATAGCTGCAGCGTGGCTCTACCATGTATACCATATCCTGATCCTACTATGGTATCCCTGATGATACCCTGAGCCAACTGTATTCAGCGACTCCTACAAGTTAGTTACAGCCTATAAACGTTCCACTGCTGGACACAAGCCTCCTCTCATTTCTGATTTTCTGAAGGGTTATGGAGCAACAAATCCTCAGCGCTGCTACAGTGTTTGTTGGTGGACTTCACATGAAATAAATTTTTTCTTCAGATGTGCAGGTTTCCTCATAATATTTTCCTTCACCGCCGAGCACGTGGTAAATCAGCTCTTAAAATTGCAATTAACAATTTCATTGGTGCCGGCAGAAACTGAATTTGGATGTCCGCGTATTTTGTTCGTATTTTAATAAACTGTACAAATGTAAAAATGTACACACACCGCTTTTTCCATGGGCGCTGTCTCAGGCAAAAGCTAATGAATAATAAAAGGTTTTAACTAGACGTTTTATGTTTTAACTTTTATGTGATAAAGTCACGCTGCAGTTATGCTAGCTATGCATAGCTGCAACATGAATGGGTCGGCTCGACCGGGGTAGGATTACTCTCTCTCAGAATACCAGCGTGAAACAGCAGAATAATACTGCTGTGTTTCGTATGGTGAGTGTAGAGAATTGGGGATCCCTTTCACTGCTAACGAACTTAATCGATGATAGATGTAGATATCTATGGGCCACAGCATTCACTTTTCATCAGGTGAACTGTGTGCTCGTTTGTCTAAAAAAAAACTATATTGCACCGTTCACTAAGTTTGCACAAAACGGTTAAAATACCGATGCCCTAAAATCAGTGATTTTGTACCATTGCAAATTATAGGTATACCATATTGATACTCCATTGTGTAATGGTACTCCCACGGCCTTGAGACTACCATTGTGGAATCAATTGACCCGACGGTCAATTGGCTACGGATATTACAGTTTTGTTATGGAATATATTAAACCGTAGTTCCTTTTAATCAGTTTTTACTAACTATATATACACATATGAAGATATACAGCATGTTACATTTAACTTCATTCATTATTACAGCATATAAAAAGTCTGAATAAGTCTTTCCCATAGATTCCTTCATAGGGTGGACAGTTTTTTATAGTAGAAGTACGGTGACAAGCGAGCACACAGTCTACCTGATAGTAAGTGGAAGCTGGGGCCCATACAAATCTACATTTATCCTCGATTAAGAATCAAAAGTGAGGTGAGGTGAGGCAGCTGCATTGTCACCCCTGGGGACTAAGATGGAATGCCCCGTATCCAGTAAAAAGGGTCTCCGGTTCTGTACACTCACCATACGAAATACAATAGCATTAAGCTGCTATTTTACGCTGGTATTCTTCTGTGAGAGAGTGGTTTCTTATCCGGTGGAGTCGACCCATTCGTGTTACAATCATATATAGCTGCAGCATGGCAAAAGTTACGTGCCTCGAAAAGCGCGTAAAGCAGTTGGTGCTGCGCCTGATCTCTCTCCGGTCGTGTCGGCTTGCCGTCCCGTGGGGCTACGAGAGTGAGGGAATAGAGAGTGCACCTGTGCTTGCGCATACACTTGGGCACTTTAACCCTGTCCCCCGCAGACGGCTAGTCCTCGTTGAGTGTGGCCCCGTGACCGAAATCTGGTCTGAAGGACATCCTCTTTTATGGATTCGAGTTATTCTGAACACGAATTTCAGTCACTGCGGCCAGTCCCAACGGAGACTAGCCATCTGCGCAGGACAGGATTATAGTGCTCAAGTGTATGCGCAAGCACAGGTGCACTCTTTGTTCCCTCACTCTCATAGTTCGATGGAAGGGTAATCCGACACGACGAGAAAACAGGCGCAAAACCTACGGCTTTTCGAGCATTCCGAAACACCGACGTAACATACATAAAAACATATAGGTATTCGATTCGAGAACCTCCTCCTTTATTGAAGTCGGCTCAAATGTTATGCACTATAAAATTAAAGTGATTGTGAAGTATGTGAAGTGAAGTATAAGTTCAAAATTGTATTAGGTACTTATAGGTTTTCATTATCATTAACACATCGCCTTTTGGAAATTAACTCTGCGCAAATGTAATTAAAATAGGTAAATAAGTAATTACTTAAATGACGTCAATAAGTTAAAAATTCTTGAAACGCGGGGAAAATGATATCATCGTAAGAAAAAAAAACCCGTTTGTAAACACATTACACAAGCCCCGAGATACAAGCGAAGACCGGGCATTGTTAACTTCTTGGTTAAGGCTTGTACTAGACTAAAGCCAAAAAACTATGATCGGTATTGATTTAATGCTGTGCATTTAGAATAAAAATAGTGAATGATACACACACAATAAATCATCAAAATCTGAGTAGGTTCCTGAATGATTTAGATTCACAATTGGACCCGGTAGGTGGCGCTGTGTCGAAATTCAGAAATCACTCGTGGGAAGCCGGGGTAGTTAGCTTATTATTTATAAAAATGAAAACAATAAATACTTTAGCATTAAAGTGACAGTAACAAAATATAAAAACTAAAATTATCATAAAGCCCTATTCCTCGGGGTGTAATGCCAAGAACACTGCCTGCGATAATTTGTTGAATGGCAAAATTTAACTAGCCTAAGTGAAGAAAAAGAAAATGAAGTGAAAGAAAAATACCAGACTTCTTTTGACCAGCCACATGACACTCAGTCGGATAGTAATAGTACGTAAACTTGGGTGTTCTTTCAGTGATATTAAAAATAAACTATTGTAAAAAGGGTGAAATATGTTTATCTATTATATAAAATTAGCTATAAGTAATTTTATTCACCAATTCGTAAAAGTCACCTTTCAGTTCAAATTATTAGAGATTCTATTTTTTTTTTATATCCATACTAAAATAAGATTCAACTTCAATAATAGATGTAAGATACAAATCTTTATTGTTTAATCTTTTGGTTTACAGAGAAACGCAATTACGTCTTTATTTTATTATTCCCAATTATACAAGAGTATAATATCATTATACATATAATATATATAATTCTTCTGTACGTGTGTGTCACTGAACTCCCTCTAAACGGCTGGACCGATTTTGATGAAATTTTTGTGTATGTTTGAGTGGATCCCTGAATGGTTTAGATTCACAAGTGGATAGGTAGGTGGCGCTATTTTCGAGATCCAGAAATCACCCGTGCGAAGCCGGGGCGGATCGCTAGTTTTATATAAGTGTGGACGTGCCTTAACATCAAAAAGGTGCGCGCGATTCATTATTCCCGTTGCAATTGCCGGACAGTAGCGACACCGCTCAGTGACGCGTCGACCGCCCGCATGCCCACAGCGCGCAGCCTCCTCTCCCGGCGCTGGCTCTGCTCCCGCCGCGCCCGCCACCGCGAGGAAGCAGATGAGGCGCCGGCTGGGAACATGGACCGGCGACAGCGCGTCGCACGCGCCCTCAGCTCCCCCGCGCGTGCGCAACAACCCACCGATGAAGAATCCCTCGAAAGAGCGTACCCCTCTACAGGGCACCTCGAATACGTCCTCGCCGGATCCTCACCGCCAGCCGAAAGCGCCCCAAATATGTACGACAGCTTCGAAGAACCACCCTTGGACTTAACTGCGCACATCTGCGATGACTCATTACGTCAGAGTGCGCACGAGCAAATGAGAGCAGTCGGCGGTAGATTACGGCTTTTAGACGAACTGGAATCGGGTGTCATCACTTTGGAAACCGCAATGAACACCTTTGAAAACGCCACCGAAGCCGAGAGAAACGTCTGTTTATTTTGGGCGGCCTTTCTTAAGTTAGATCAACTGCTGCCGGCACTGATAGAGACGGGAGCGGATCCTTTATACTACGATGCATTGGGCCTGTCTCCACTTCATGCTGCAGCGTTTAGTGGTTCCATGGAATGCGCCAACTATCTACTGTCATGCGGCGCCGACCCCAATTACATGCCCCGTTGCTTCGTACCGCTCCATTGTGCCGCGTTCGGGAATTCAGTGCAAGTGGCTAATTTACTAATCAGTCGCGGGGCGTCTGTCCACGCGGCTGTCAAGTATATCAGTTGTGAAGGAGGCTTACTACACTGCGCTGTACGTGCCAACTCCGTTGAGTGCCTGAAGTTGTTTATATCGCACGGAGTGGATGTCAATTTGATAGAACCGGGCGGCACCAACGCGATCCATCTTGCCGCTGACTTGGGAATGATACAATGTCTCGCTATATTATTAGAAACGCCCGGTGCTGATCCAAACGTAAGAACAAGAGTCGGTGACAGAGAATCGACTGCATTACATTTGGCTGCTGATGGTGGTTTTGTGGATTGTGTTGATTTGCTTCTGTCCAAAGGCGCTGATGCGTGCTTGAAAAATCATCGTGGTTTTACAGCTTTACATTTAGCAGCTCGATCGGCTAGTCTGGAATGCGTGGAGTCATTACTAAGAAAAGGTAACGCTGAACCTAACGCTATGGATTTTGATATGAGGACGCCCCTTCACGCTGCCATAGGCAAGTCTGACAGTGCGTGTGACATTATTGAAACTTTAATAAGTTGGGGAGCAAATGTTAACCAGAAAGATGAGTACGGTTTCACTCCTCTTCACTTAGCCGCATTGGATGGACTCTCTGCATGCGTGGAGACGCTCATTTATCACGGCGCTGACGTCACTACAAGATCAAAAAAGGGAAACTCCGCTCTCAATGTAATCGCACGAAAAACACCTGCTTCTCTCGCAATGGTGACAAGAAAGCTAGATTGTGCTATCACACTACACCATTCACAAACGAGCAACAGAGAAGTGGAACTTGAACTTGACTTTCGCAGCATTCTTCAGCATTGTTATCCTCGAGAGATAAGCTATCTTAACACTTTTGTAGATGAAGGTCAGAAGGAGGTGCTTCTCCATCCATTATGCTCGGCTTTCCTTTACATCAAATGGGAGAAGATACGTAAATATTACGTAGCACGATTATTTTTGAGCTTTATATTTGTTTTGTGCCTCACACTTTACGTTCTTACTGCATTAGCTCACAACTGTTATAATGGAAGTAAGGATATGGAGGAAACAATTCAAGAGCAGGAGTTATGTCAGAAGCAGTCCATTCTCGGTGATTTATTGAGGAAAAATCCGTTCGTGATAGAAATGCAGTGGTGGGTGTTAGCAGGAATAACGATATTTGAAATATTCAGAAAAGTTTACGGCATAGCCGGGTATTCGACTGTGAAACAGTATCTGATGCAATCTGAGAATATAATAGAATGGTTTGTGATTGTGAGCGTATTTCTCATATCATATATTTACACGAACATAACGTACACTTGGCAAAACCACGTCGGAGCATTCGCCGTGCTCGCAGGCTGGACGAATCTTATGATGATGATTGGACAGCTGCCAGTCTTCGGCACATACGTGGCTATGTATCAAAAGGTGCAGAAAGAATTCGCGAAACTTCTGATGGCCTACTCCTGCATTTTGATTGGTTTCACCATAAGCTTCTGCGTCATATTTCCAGACTCGTCTTCCTTTGCAAATCCATTTATGGGCTTTATTACTGTTTTAACTATGATGATAGGCGAACTGAATTTGGACTTGCTACTGAACGAGCCGGATGGAAATGATCCACCAGTGTTGTTGGAGTTTTCTGCACAAATTACATACGTCTTATTCCTTATGTTTGTTACGGTTGTACTGATGAACTTGCTTGTAGGTATAGCAGTTCACGATATACAAGGATTGAGGAAAACTGCTGGACTATCTAAACTCGTGCGACAAACAAAGCTAATCTCGTACATGGAACTGGCATTATTTAATGGATATTTACCTAAATGTTTGCTAAAAATACTACATTCTTCAGCACTAGTTTCCCCACAAGCTTACAGAGTAGTTCTAAGTGTGAAGCCTCTGAATCCAAGTGAGAAAAGGTTACCCAGAGACATAATGATGGCAGCATACGATATAGCAAAAATGAGAAAACAGTACGGTCATACAATATCATCTAACGGATCAACTACGGGCACTTATTCTTGCTTTAAGAAATACGAGAATAATAATGACTCCAGTTATAGAGAATATGGATATTCGGGCCTCGGTACTCTTCAAGCGAGACTGGACGAGACTTCGGAGAACGTGAAACAACTGACACAGGAAGTTAGGGAGTTGAAAAAGTTGATTAGTGCCCAGCAGCTCGTAATTCAGCAAGCGCTCGCCGGAGCGATGGACAACCGTTGATGACATAATGGTCCAGGACCATTTATTTTCAATGCCAACTGTACATGAGTCAATAAACTGTAGCGGACGAGCATTGTTGCAAATTTACTCTCGTTTAGTTGCTATTGTATACAGTTGCGAACTTAAAAACTTTTAAAAGTGATATTATTATTTTACGTTTGTAAAATGTTGTATATACGAAATTAGAAATGTGTGTAAACAAATAATTTATGATAGTGTCAAAATTATATTGTGCTTGTCACATTTGTGAGTTTCAGCAATTCCACTGCAAAGGTTTATAGATTAGTGATATGACACTGTGATTGTAAATGATAGTTGTCAAGATTTGTGATATCATGATAATAAAATACTTTTTGGCGTTTTCTTTTATCACGCAAGGTAAATGTAGCTAGGTACACTACTCAGGTGTAGGGGTAGCAGGTAGATACAAGCTTTATTACAGTATAAATATTACAAATATATAGGTTGTTGCTTAAATATAACCAATAATAACTTCAAAAGATACCTAAACATTCTGAAAGTCGTTTGTGTTCTTCTAAACCCATTAGACTCCCTCTTCAGCGTTTACTGTATCCGTCACGAGTGACGGACGGGTTGGCTCCCGCAGTTTTTTTATTATTATTATTGAGTTGTTATCAGGCAGATGCTTATATTCATTCATTCACTTCTTTCATTTATTTAACAATAAAAATAAAATACTTAACCAAATGAAAATAATCATTTTTATTCAATATAAAGTTAAACAAGTTATACTTACTGAGTCATTTATGAAACTGGTGAAAAAAAACCTATGCCTTAGGAAAAACCAGTAAGAAACCCAGTGAGATTCTTCTTTAATTAATAATTTATAATAATGTACATTGTTAATTAAATTCTACATTAGAAACAACATGGTAGCGAACACCTCATTCCCAGAGGTTATTACCAGCCATATATTATTATTTAATAACATTACAACAAAATTAACTCTAATATATACAACATTAAAAAACTTTAATAAAAAAACTAAAACTAATAACTTAATTATCATACAGTCCTACTCCCCGTGGTATCGTGCCAAGAACGCTGGCCGCGTTTCCTCGCTAAAAAAAGGCAAAGTAGGTCACCAAACGCTTTTTTACAATAAAATTATTTTTTAATATTAATCACTATTTTCTTATTTTAAACTTATTGAAAATTATTTTCTACTTTTTAGTTCTATTATCTACAAAAGCGTGTTTTTAGTTTTTTAAAACTATTATTTATTTTCTATTTTTTAGTGCGGCTAACTACAAAAGAGTTTTTTTTGGAACGAAGTTCTTTTACGCGGCTTACAGTAGATTGAACTGGCAGAAATCGTGATTGTTTTATGAACTACTCGCAAATCCTGAGAATTCTGGCAATGATAATGGGACAAACTATTTAAATTATTGCATTGTCATCAGTCCTTGATAAGTGTGCGAAGTTTCAAATCAATCCGACGTTTTGAAGGAGATGAAACTCACATTCAAAAATTCCATTACATAGATACATAGATACATACCTAATACATAGCTAATAAAAGCGTGTTAAAAAGGGGTATAAAGTTTTCTCTTTACTTATTAACATAAAACATATAGATATTGATAGACCAAAGTTAGGTAGTGTTTTTTTATTATTGTCTAAAATACTTCTTCAGATTTAGGTTTTAAATATAAAAGATATTGCGAAACTCGAACTCGAACCTCGAAAGCGGAACACACCGCAAAACAAAGATAGTTTCGGTGTCAGCCACATTACATTTTAAACTGATGCCTTGCTGCAGCTATATCATACTTATAGTTGTAGCACGAATGGGTCGGCTCGATCTCTTACTGGAAAAGAGACATTCTATCTGTCATTAGAGGTGTCATCGCATCTGCATTTTGATTCTTAATCTGGCTGAACTGATACGTAGGTCACTCAATAAGTTTTGAGATGCTCGAAATTTAAAAATGGAACGCACCCGTGTTATATGTTTCTAAAAATTTATTTAAAAATAGAACTCCATAAGCCAATTGCTCAATATTAAAAAAAAACAAAGTTCTATTAATTTTCCTGCAACGCTTCCCGCGCTTTTCATTTAAAACGATGGATCTTAACCGTGAACATTTGCGCGCTATGAGATACTCGTATTATGATTTTAAATTTGGTTTAAGTTTACAACGGTTACACACATAAACACTCACGCCTGTCATCCGAGGGGTAGGCAGAGACTATGGACTTCCATTTGGCACGATCCTGAGTTAAGTTTACAACGGTTACAATCAGCATTAGGAGACTCAGCTCCATCACGCGCAACAATTGTTAGGTGGTTTGCTGAATTCAAAAGGGGTAAAATTAATCTTAAAGATGACCAAAGAACCGGGGCCCCGCAAACAGCAGTAACGGCATAAAATGTATGGACTACTGCAATGTTGGTGCGAGAAGACGACGTGCGCAAACTTGTATCTTCTGAGGATTAAACTGGATTAGATTTAGTCGCCCCCAATCCGAGACTTTGTTCAGCAAAGTCTCGACTTCAGACACAAAGGATCATACAAGGTGTATGATCCTCCACATCTGGAATACATCTGGAAGGTCCAACAGGGAAGGCCCTATTGGACATTCTGCTGACCTCTCATCCGAACGGATATCAGGTGTCCGTCGATGCCCCTCTCGGCTCTTCGGACCATTGTCTGATCCGGAGTGTGGTGCCACTTACGCTCCCCTCGCGGTTGCGTCCTGCAGGTTGCCGCCGTGTTTGGCATTACAGGTCGGCGGATTGGGACGGAATGCGGTCTTTCTTTGCATCCTACCCATGGAGGCGGGATTGCTTCTCGCTGGATGATCCCAGCGCTGTTGCTGACTCTGTCACTGATGTGGTGCTACAGGGAATGGAAATATTTATTCCATCATCTGTGGTACCCATCGGAGGCAGATCTCAGCTTTGTTTGGTCGCTCCTGTAAGACTGTATTACGCAGTAAGCAGGGGAGTTATCAGGCCTGGGCTGAGGCTTCGGCGGCTCGGGATGTAAACACCAGCATGCTTAAAAAGAAGTATAACTTCGCCTCCAGGCCCTTCAAAAGAGTTATTGCCAAGGCAAAGTCAGAGCACATAGGCAGAATTGGCAAGAAACTAGTTCGCCTTCCTTCGGGAACCCGTGCATTCTGGTATCTCGCCAAGGCTGTCCAAGGGAATTTCTGTAAGCCATCACTACCATCTCTGCACACGCCGCAAAAGAGAAAGCCGATCTTTTAGGCTTGGGGCGACTAAATCTAGTCCAGTTTAATCCTCAGAAGATACAAGTTTGCGAGTTTACCGCTAAAAGGAACCCCTTTGTCGTATCTCCTCAGTTTCAAGGCACTCCCCTTGTTGCCTCAGCCAGTATCGGAATCCTCGGCGTTGACATATCGAGTGACGTGCAGTTCCGTGGTCACTTGGAAGAGAAGGCCAAATCGGCCTCTAAAATGCTTGGCGTGCTCAGTAGAGCGGGGCAGTATTTCATGCCGGCACACCGCCTGCAACTTTACAAGGCGCAGGTTCGGCCTCACATGGAATACTGTACCCATCTCTGGGCAGGGGTTCCCCAGTGCCAGCTCCTTCCACTTGGCCGCATTCAGCGCAGAGCGGATCGAATCGTCGACGACCGAGTTCTTTCCGATCGGCTAGACTCACTAGCACTGCGTAGAGATGTTGCATCTCTTTGCGTATTTTATCGCATGTACCACGGGGAGTGCTCTGAGGAATTGTTCGGACTAATTCCAGCCCCTCAATTTCACCATCACACATCGCGACAAAACTCGCGATACCATCCATACCATCTGGATGATTGGCGGATCACCACTGTGCGATTTAGAAGATTTCTTCTTCCTCGCACAACTTCCTTGTGGAACCGATTACCACCAACGATTTTTCCGGACCGATACGACTTAGGGACCTTCAAAAAAAGAGCCTACTCCTTTTTAAAAGACCGGCAACGCATCTGCAATTCCCCTGGTGTTGCAGTTGTTCATGGGCGGCGGGAGTCACTTAACATCAGGTTAACCGTATACTCGTTTGCCCCCTCTCCTATAAAAAAAATCCTCCACATCTGAAATCCGCGTAGGCGAAGTAACCAGTTGTGTCAGACTATATGCCAAGGCAAAGTCATAAACAGATCTCCCGCATGATCGGTTAAACGTGAACCGAGCCATTCGGCGTGATGGGCGTTAAAATCGCCAAGTATAACGATCTCTACGGATGGGATCTGTTGTAGCAAGAAATCTGTAGCCATTTGGACGTGGTCGATGAGTCGGTCTGTGTCGGCATTACCGCTATGGGACCTATACAGGCACCCGTAGACGCGGGGATGGTCATCGCTGTCTACGCGCAGCCAAAGGATGGACAGGTCAGTACCTTCAAGACTGCCGAGGCGTCGAGAACAGATATCCTCTCTGACGTATACGCAAACTCCAGCCCGGAGCACAAAGAAGTGTTCTAATTTGTACCCCAGGCAGGACAGGTACGAAGTATCAGCCGGAGAGGACACCTGCGTCTCGGTCAAGAAGAGCGAGGCCGGCTTCGCCGTCTCTAGATGGTAGTGGACGGCGTTAAGTTTCGAGTGAAGTCCCCTGATGTTGCAAAAGTCCACGGATAGCGTGGCAGGGTCGCCATAGTTTTATCGCTCTGTTTGCCACGTGCAGTGTTAGTATAGAGCGGAATTTAACCCTCCCCAGAATACGCGGGGCAGCCTGAGCACCCACGTTCAGGAAGAAGAGGGTAGCTTGACCGTGGATGCTCAGTGACCATCGATCACTAATAAAAAACTAGATGCACAATCCCATACAAAAGTTCTCTAAAAACTGTCGCCAAATGTTTTGACGTAATTCTAGCTGAAATAAATATACATTAATGTAAATTCAACCTTAAATGCATTGCCTAAAGTTGTATTGACAAAGCTACGTACAAAAAGCAATAAATTTTTATGACCGATGCTCGCTGGTCAACCTATAATAAAACAAATTCAACCTTACTCGCATGGTTTAAAGTCAGAATTACAAAATGCCAATAAAAAGCAATAAAACTTTACGACCGAGGCTCGTCGCTTGGACAAGGAGAGTGGAGTCGAACTGCACAATATGTTTTGTTACTGTAATTTTAATTTTATAATTTTGTTAAACTTGTTTTAAATAATTGGTCTACTTAATAAAGCATATTCTGTTCTATTCTATGGTGTATATGTGTAATGGTTATATTATTACCTGAATGTAAATATGCTTTTGGATAGGGCACCACATTCATTTAGTAATGAAATTTGAACATTATTAATTATTTATTTATTCTTTATTTTGTACTAAATATAAAAAATAAGTACAGAAAGTTCTTGCAAAATCTAAGAATATTATTGTCCAAATTTTTGACATAATGTTCATATTTACAGATGTTAAAAAAACGGATATGACTGAATAATTATAATGATTTCTTATATTTACGCGAACACTAATTTATTTAAAATTAAATCTATAAAATGTTACTATAATATTTAGAGAAACAGTAAAAAAGTCTCATTAAACAAAAAAAAAAAACAATCATACTTTAATAATAAAAAAATAAAAAACAATAGCGTCTCCACAAATGGAACAGAATCAACGCATATACATCGAACAATGACGACTTATTTTATTACGACTTAATTTAAAAAATACTTTTACGATGATTTCTTGACAAAATATCAGTATTTAGAATACAGTGATAACAATTAAATAATGTTATTATTAATACTTACAGAAAATATGAAATTCCATCCTTTTTTAGCGTCCTGGATGTGTGATTTTTACACTTTTTCAACGAGCACTGAGGCATGTTTACCGTCGGAGCATTCGAATGCTACTGGATTAAAAGTGCACCCATATGTTCGAGTTGGTGCACATTCGGTTAGGTCATTTTTTGTCACTGATTGTGTATCTAGTTTTTTATTAGTGATCGATGTCAGTGAGGATTCCGGCCACCTGCACTAACCAAGCGAAACGCAGAAGCAAAGCTTCTACTTTACGTTAGTATTCTGTGAGGTCGTGGTACTGCCCCGGTTCGAGCCGGCCCATTCATGTTACAGCAGAAGCTGCAGCGTGGCTCTACCACTGTTTTATATTCAGTTAGTTTACGTAACCTAACTGAATATAAAAATCGATCAATTGAATTGTTTTTATTCATACAGCTGTAATTTTTAATTTGTTTGTATTGTATTTTATCTTATAAATAAAATGTATCTAAGGTCCGAGAAATCGGCCTTAAGAAATTTAAAAAGATCTGTTGATATTCCATCTGGCAATCATTTTTTAACTGATAATACATTATTTATAGACTATACTGTCCTTAAAATGTTGGCGCAACGGTACTTTCCTATTATCCTTATATTTTTACGTACCTATTATACTCGTACTTTCGTGACGCCAACACCGCTTTTGCAACGACTGTTGGAAGAAGCGTGGAAATAACTTTTAATTGTCACACGGAGACATTTTTAAACAACTCATGTTTCAAAACGATAAAAATACCGTTACGAAGAATATTACTTTCGCGACGATATAATTATAAATATAATATCGACTCTACATATATATTTGGGATTCATTTGAAAAATTGCGATGCAAATATTATGGGCGTTTGATGTATTATTTTTGGCAGAAAGCCCTATACCCAATGCTACAATTAATATTAAAAAATGCAAACTTCTAGCTTTTACATTGCCAGCATATGTCAAGTACCGTATTTGAAGGGTAATTTCTAATCTGTTGGTACCTATTCGAGATTAGTTAGTCGTTTACTCCTTCATATACAGATCAAAGAGTTAGACACAAAATATAATATATATTCTCACGGCCGTCACCTACAGTGGTACACAGATGCTAGGGACTTCCATTTGGCACTAGACATCACGTGAACTCAGGTTTTCGTGCAAATATAGAGAAAAAAATGTGCCTTCTTTTAGTTTTTTTTTTAAATGAAGTGACAAACAACTTACAGTCCATCTGTGAGTTGGTTTTACATGCCTTTCAGATCGAAACATATTCTTGCTTGATTGATTAAAACAAAAATACATAATTTACTTGATTCACCCTTGCTTCATTTACATCCATATATCTGCTCACACATGCTTGTCAGTTAAGGATACTCTTAGCTTTGCCAGATTATTAATTATATCGCTAAATTGATCGATAAACTTACGTCTAGGGCACTATTTTCTCATTCATTCTTTCTGCGTTGCCAAATCACTAAATCATTTCTTTCTTAATTCTGTTCTGTTGACAAAACTTCTTGCAAACCACATTTTTTCTCTTAACACATAATTTCTTAGCCTATCATTAAGTCAGCTGTTACATACTTCTTAATTCCGCATTACTACAACATTGATTTTACTCTTATGCTTCTTCTGCCATATTCAGCTTTCATAAACATACATATTTAGCTATGGTCTAACACAGAGTTTTGAATTGCCTTTCTTGACACATTCCAACTTCCCATGATAAAGCAAAATGCCTCATTTACACTGTGTCCTGTATTCACTCTTTGTTTTATAACCTTGTCATGTCTATCATCCCTGCTGTCTGGGTGCCCTAAATGTACAAACTCATCCACTTGCTCAACCAATTCCCCTTCTACTCTTATCTTACATGTCGTTTTACTTTCTTCCCTTTAAAAAAACCACAACTTTCATCTTATTTACGTTCACTTTCATTCCCCTTTTTTTAATGATATTATGTTCATCAAAGTAATTTTTATCATCGTCGACCGACCACGAAAATGTGACTTGATCGTTGGCGTACAAGAGGAGTTTGATTTCCCATTCTTAATCCTCATTCTTTGAATTTCAAACTTTCCAAACAACTCTCCATAAACAGATCAAACAGTCACGGTGAAACTATCCGACCCTGACTGATACCTTTAAGCATGCCAAGCCAATCTTTATAGGCCCCATTGATCATGGTATAAGCACTAGTCCCTAAAAGATATTTAATACTTGTATCTGCGCTCAATCTAAACGAGGCCAGTGTTTGTCATAAAGCAACCCTGTTCTGTGCCTTTCATAACTCTTTCAAGCAACAATTCAGCATACAGTTTTTTGGCAATGTTAAGAAGGCTGATTTTAAGGTAGCTTATACAGTCCTGCTGTGATCTGTGACCCTTTTCCCTTATACATTTGGACTGGCACCTGTTTCCGGGTACTCGAGTAAATTCCCAGCATAAATTAAAGAAAGTGTATAGCAGGCTTGCCACCTCTCCCTCTCCAGAGCTAAGCATTTCTAACAATATTCTATATAATAAAAAAATATGAACCGTCACGAAGGTAAACAATTGCGAGACGACATATTTGTAGACGGATATCAGCTTTAGGATTTTCAGCTTTGATTTAGGATTCATGTCGCTAAATGTAATTTATAATAAATTATAATAGATAAACAATATATTTATTTGTATATTTAAAAATTTAAATTATTTTTTGATAATAATATTTTTTTATTTTACGTCGAGCTAGCTAGCCTCCAAGCTACCACGACTAGTAAATTTGAGGAGGCCTGTGTCCAGCCATGGGATGTATAAAGGCTGTTTTTATTTTGATAAGATCATAAATTTATTATTTCAAAATGATTAATACTTGATATTGGTAATTATAACAATTTCATTTCGTTCTGGCAACGGTGCTTTGTTGTTGACATTTTGGTTTTGACATTTTAAGTTTGTGTGAAATGAAGATGAATCTGAGAAAATCTGCGCGCGCTGGAATCAAAATCGATAAACGAAGAGACGAGGAAATCTAGATTTAGGTCTCATCTCTTTCACCCAGGCCGTAGTTGTGCGAGATTTTAGCTCTATCCTGCACCTATATTGATGTTATCGATTGTGTTTCCGTCCGTTTTAGTAAGTGCGAGCGACGGGCATTCAAATGCAGGGCAGTTTCAAGATACAGCTGATAAATATGGGTACTCGGGCCGCGGCATGTAAGCAAAATATTATTTAGGCATTGCTTTATTGCCACAATATTTTAATTGCGCTGCTGCCGTGGTATAAAGGAAAGTTAGATGCATAAATATGTGTTAAAAATTTATTAAATGTACCGAAAGTATTATGTTAAAAAAGCTATTTCTCTGTTACGTTAAACATATTTTTTCTTCTACAAACCTGCTGTACAATTTCTTTGTAATTATGAAAAATTGTATGTTCTGTTTTAAAAACTACATATAATAAAAATATAATATAACCAGCACCTATGTGTATATTGAAAATAGCTGCGTGAGTAATTACATGTTATATTTATTCTTTATTAAATTGTTCCCCAATTAAAATTCTTTTTACCATCAGTTCAAATAAGTATTTTATGGGGTCTACCTTTCCCTTTGCTAAGGTAAGCTTGCATGCCCATTTAACACATTTCTTTTTCAGAGAATCATAAGGGCCCGTTTCTGATCCGGCCTCATTCTTAGTGAAAGCTTTTTGTGTGTGTAATGCAGTCCACGCAGTACGAAATGCAGCTTCTTATGGAGCCGCTGAATCAGAAAGGTGAGCTCGTTGTGACGGGCTATGTTTGTTGTTTATCTGTCGCACAGACCTCTCTGTCCCCCCCTCCCACAAATGCTTTGTCTGAGCATCAGACTGCAATGATCTCCATTCTTTTGTGTTTAGTGCTATATGTGTCCTGAAAACTGATTGTGAGATGTTTTTATTTATTATATCTATTAATGTTTCCTTCAGCCTTAAGCATAAAAGCTTATGATAACACAAAACTATCTCTGTCCACATTTAAAAATTCACTATTTGGTATTTAGCTGACACTTTAAGTGCTATATAATTTTTTGTTTTATTATGTTTACCACGGAGGACATAATTTATTTATAATGTAAATTATGCTTGCAATGTAATGTAATATAATATGTGTATATTAGGTGGGAGGAATATTTCAGCCTAGGAAACCATCTGGGTAGGTACTACCTTCTTACTTATTTGCATAAAGTTAAAGTTACAGCTTATATACGTCCCACTGCTGGGCACAGGCCTCCTCTCATTTCTGAGAGGATTTTAGGGCAAGTAAGTGTCCGCCACGCTGCCCCAATGCATGTTGGCGAACTTCACATGTCTGTGAAATCTTTTATTTCTTATTTCTTAGACATGCAGGTTTCCTCACAATGTTTTCTTTCACCGCCGAGCACATGGTAAATCAGCACTTAAAATCGCAATTAACAATTTCATTGGTGCTGGCGGGGATCGAACCCGTGTTGCTGGCGTACTGTGAAATTTACAGTGAGCGCTAAGCATCTCAGCTACCACGGCTCTTACGACTCGACTTATTTGCATATATATAAGTGCAAGCGCCGCTGTGTTTCGGTCTGAAAGGTATAGAGAGCCAGTGTAATTACAGACTGGGAGTCATTCCATCTTAGTCCTCAGAAGTGACAACTTATCTGAAGTCTTCTTTGAAGTTAGTTACAGGTGTCCATGGGCTGCAATAGCCAATAGTAAGTTTGTTTGTCATTTCAATTTTATAAAAAAAGATAAGGCACATTTTTCTCTATATATTTGCTTGGAAACCTGAGTTCATGTGATGCCTATTGTGTATTTTCCCATATCTGTCTTTTTGATGTATTATATATTTTGATATAGCATTCACTTTATTTCAGTGTTACTTTAGATAATTATGTGTTGAAAACAAATGCAATGTTTAGGTATATTCAAAGGTAAATAACAATATAAATTGGTGTAATAGTACAAACTGTTTTATGTTTCTGATATTATACATACAATTTGATTAAATAAAACAAATATTACGGATTTTATCACGTTTAAATTAACTTACATTTAATTCGCGACATTTCGGGTGTCGGAGAGTCCAAGGAGGATTTGCGAGGCTATTGAAATTAAAAAATATCCAATTTTCAATAGAGAAGATGGATGGGTGCTACCATCTGCTTGCACTGTAAGACTAAGATGCTGTAAGCTCGGACCAAAAATTGATATTCATAAGTTGAAGGTAGCAGGGCTTACTATAACATCGGGACATCAAACACCACAGTCCTCTCCGTGACCATAAAGCACCTGAAAAAGTCGGGACTTTTTTTTATATGGGGGGCCCAAACAAACATACGACTCACCTGATGGTAACTGACTACCTGCAGCCCATGAATAACTGCAACACCAGGGGAATTGCAGATGCGTTGCCGGCCTTTTAAAAAAAAGAGTAGGCGTTAAATTAAACACGCTAAAATCCATAAAATTAGCTTTATTCAATCTCAAGTATTTGTGTAAATGTAAGAAATCATCGTACAAGTCATTTTATTTCAATTCTTCAGTTTAATAAAATGGTTATATGATGATTATTAATTATTTATGGGTGTTGGTACTAACGGTTAGCAGTGACCATGTTGCTGTCAGGTACTTTGTATGTTTATTTGTTACTATAAATGTAATAAATAGCGTTATGTACAATACATTAAAGCTTATTATTATATTTTCAGTAATTTTTGCTGTTGTAAGTATTTATGTAATCCTAATATATTTATAGCAATCAATTGGTACAGAAATGAAATGGTTCTTGTATTTTACTCTTATTTTTACCTGACTGCTCCAGAATGAGGGTAATGTTTTTCGAGTGAATGTATGTATGTATGTCTATTTCTTTGACACACTGTAGCCTAAACATCTTGATAGATTGAAATTTTTTGAACTTAAAGGTGTCATTAAATTCATTTTAGATCGAGTTTCTAAATAACTGTTTCAACCTCGTGCTTGTTTCATCTTACTTTGAACATCTTACACAACTCTTATGACAAGCAAAACTGCTTAAAAACAATAAGCACTTAAGTAAATAACATATGCAGAATATAAAACGTAATAATAGTGATGTACATTCTGTAAATACTAAGAGCATGTACAAGTTAGTTATACCAGTTACTCAATTCCAAAGAGTCGGTAATTCCTTCATGGGGTAATGTATACGCTTTTAAAACAAAGTCCCAGAAAATATGCGGGTTTAATCTATCAAAGTTTAAAATTTTTACTAATAATTCTATGGTTTTCATACTTGTAAGTGTAAAAAATATTACATTATAAATTTTTCTTTTAAAAAGTCCCACTGGGTTTCTTGCTGGTTCTTCCTAGGACAGAGTGTAAATCTTAGATGACTTTCAATAAGCATTCTTGTTGTCCATATTGAATAACACTGATTCTATTCTACTTAATAACTCTCTTATCTCTTTTGTTTAACACAAGTACAAATGATACAAAATTAAATATAAAAATTCACACAAAGACTAACATAGTTATGATAGCCAAATATAAAATTTACTTTTAATTGTCTGTGGCTCACCTTTCTTTCAGGACTAGGCTAATTTTATTTGGCTGCCACCTTTACTGTCTATAGACATATTTTATTAACAGTATTTTTTTATTCTATATTATTATGTTTTGCTTGATTTTAAATACTTTATGTTTCTTATTCTTTAAAGAGCTATTAGTGTGTTTAGAATCTTGTGTAATTTTTTTTGTTTGTATTGCATGTGTAGTTGACTTCTTCAATAGGTCAGTTATGTGTTTGTAAAAAAATATTGAGATGTAGTAAATAAATGTGTTTATGTGTTTTTGACTTTTATTTTTTGTTGCTAGCCCCTTTACCATTCTAGTTAATTTTAATTTTAAATAGTTTGAAATGATACTATGGAATGAAGTTTTTTACAATTTTGCTCATTTTTAGTGTACTTACTTAGATATTAATTTATTATATACATTTATATTTTCCGTGATCTTAAACATATATGTAATTGTTGGTGTCTGATCGTGTTACTGCTGAACAACTTGAGCTATTAGAGTCATATACACACTAAAGATGAGACGTATTTACGCTACTAGGTTTTAAAACCAGGTATTCACTTCAAAGTACGGCGCCCTGGTACGAGCGAAAATACTCGCAAGTATAAAAGTATGTGTTGTTAGTTGTTCGAAGAACTTGAGCACTACATGAAAATACTTGCATGGAAAATGATCCATATCTCAATAGCAATAAGAAACTCAATCGTATTTGTGAATAAAAATACTTTGAACTTCAAAGTATTTTTTATTTATATGACTTGTCCTTATTCATAGTAGGATAACATAGAATACGGGTCAAATTGCTAAAGTATTTTCAAATTTTGAAACCACGGCTGGACACGTCGCTCGCGTTGCAATGAGACGTATTTACGCTACTAGGTTTTAAAACCAGGTATTCACTTCAAGTACGGCGCCTTTTACGAGCAAAAATACTTGCAAGTATGAAAGTAAAGTATGTGTTGTAAGTCAGATGCTCGAAGAACTTGAGCACTACATGAAAATACTTGCATGGAAAATGATCCATATCTTGATAGGAATAAGAAATTCAATCGTATTTGTGAATAAAAATACTTTGAACCTCAAAGTATTTTTTATTTATACGACTTTGCGCCTTATTCATATTGGGCTAACATGGAGAACGGTCGTATTCCTATGCAAGTATTTTCAAATATGACACCATGACTGGACACGTCGGTAAGTAATAAAATTATGTTTATATTCGAGGAAGTAAAAGTTTTGTTTCGATGTTTTGTAAATTCAGTTGTTATTGTGAACTGATTACGTAACCTACTGACCGTGAACTAATTTTTAAATAGTTATTTCGCGTGTATATTGAATTTAGAGACAATTTTAAAACTTTTATTAAGTAGTAGTCCTAAGTCAAAAAGTAGGAAGGAAATATTTAATTTCGTTAACAAAAAAATTAAAAAACGTTCAGTCTAAATTGTTGCCCGACTCGAATTAGTCATTCGTATATATATATTGCCACTAACAAATACTTTCAAGTATTTTTAAAGCCTGGTTTCCGACCCTGGTATTTTTCCATACTCGTACTTAGAAGCTATGGTATTAAATTTTGCAAGTACGTCTCATCTCTACGGAATTGAACTGAGTGCACCTAGTTCAAAAAATATTTTTTTGCCAAGACAAGGGTTCATGGCTAGGTAGGTATGTCGTACGACTTAGCTATGAGCTGTCGTCTCCGATCTCTGGTAGGTGGCGCTGTATACAAATTATTAACAAATAATATAAAAAAGGATCAAAATGAATCATATTCACAATTATATGTTGGTTAAGTGCCAAAAAGAAACTCCCGGAACAATTACTTGTAGGCCATACAAATGCTAGTTCTGTGCAAGATTCGAACCCGCTCCGTCAGCGCCGCATCTCGTTGTTAAGCTAAGGAGCCGTCATAATAATACAATAAAACATAAACACTCACGCCTGTCACCCAGAGGGTAGGCAGAGACTACGGACTTCCATTTGGCACGATCCTGACACACTTCTCTCGCCTCCTTTACATCCATATATCTACGCATACACGCTCGTCGGTTAAGGGTACTCCTAATCTGGCCCATTTTCAATATATCGCCAATTTGGTCGATAAACCTTCGTCTAGGACGTCCCTTCCCGACTCTTCCGTTCACTTCTGTAACATAAATTTGCTTTGTCACTCTTTCCTCGTTCATTCTTTCTACATGACCAAACCACCGAAGCATTCCTTTCTTAATCCTAGTCAAAACATCATCTTGCAAACCACACTTTTCTCTTATCACACTATTTCTCACCCTGTCATTCAGATTCAGCCCCAGCATACTCCTTAATGACCGCATTTCTACAGCATTTATTCTACTCTCATGCTTCTTTTGCCAGACCCAACTTTCACTACCATACATTAAAGTAGGGACTAACACAGCATTATGAATTGCCAAATGTGCTTTTTTTGACACATTCTGACTCTTCATAACAGCGTGTAGAGCCCCATTCACTCTATTTACTGCGTTCACTCGTCATTCTATATCCTTATCATATCTACCATCCCTGCTAAATAAACATCCTAAATATACAAACTCATCCACTTGCTCAATCAACTCCCCTTCTATTCTTAGTTAGTTATTAGGCTGCAGTAATTTTTGTTCAAGTAGAAATTTATCTATTAGTCATGTGCTGGCAAAAACAACAACAACTCTGCACCCAACCAGCAACACCTCTCCTCAAGTGGTATTAACTACTTATTAGTGAGTTATCCTTATACGAACTGCGGGTGCACAATTTGTTCAACTGGAGTAGTACTGGTAAAGATATTTTACTAAAACATTGGCAACAATTCGTTAAGTCATTGGCTGCGTAGCGTTATCGGCCACTTGTCATCACAGCAATGATGTAATGGCTAGTCAATCACCAGTTAACAACTAGGGGACGACGAGCGGTGAGGTTTTTCGGTTAAGGTTGGTAAATGAGTGACTACCATTGAATTATTACATTATTCATTATTACCCGATTGCGCGACAGTAGTCAAGCTTAAAGAATTCCTTTCACAAGTATCTGAGTACCTATGTATGTGGGATACTAAATTCCCTCGAAGTTTCCTAACAGCTGGTTGGATTTTAATCGCTGAGGTGTCCATCGATTCGTCTAAACCATGCGACGATAACCAAAATGGCGGGCGTAAAATACAAAATGGCGGACAGGACGAAAAAAAGGTGTGTACTTACTATATCAATGTGCCATTTAATATATTTAGTACGCAATATGATACCACTGAATGGGTCTTTCAAAATCAATATATTTCCTAGACTATTTTACATTCATAAGCTCCGTTTAAGAATAACACAACTTGAAAGTTGTGTAGGTAGGATTTCTACATAATATTTCTTGTTAGTTGATGCAGTCGGTTATATAATAATAATTTACTTTACAAACTAAGAGGTACATGATTGCTCTGATCACTTAGAATTTATTAATAATAAAAGCTTAAAAAGAACAAAATTAAAATATTAAATGAAATGCTAATAAATCTTATAGCTTCCATCTTGTTTACGTCAAATGTTAAATACTCAGAACGGCCACAGCTGCAGCGTTGAACGTGCTCACGTACCTACCCACGTGTCAAGCGTGACTATTGAGGTAAATCCCTCCAATAATGGGAGAGGTAGGTATCAACATATCCAGCAGTTCACTGTTACAAACTGAAGAAGAAGAAATATTTGTGTATTTTTATTTATGCACAAAAAGTACGAAGGCGAACTTAATAAATAATATCAATCAGGCTTTCAATATAAAAATAAAATGTAATAAATTAAACTATCCCATATCGTCCTGTAGGTGTCGTGAGAGGCGACGAGAGAAATTAGGAGATGCTAGCAGCGTCTTCCTAAAATAAAAAAATGAGGTTGCCAACCCGCCTGCCAAGCGGGTCAACTATAGCAAACATTCCCCTTATGAGGCAATCTAGACCCCATGTACTTTGGCTTATATTCAGCAGTGAACTTTGAATTTTGATGAGCTGTAAAGATAATGGAATGTAATAAAATATATATTATATATATATGTACGGTGGTAGAACCCGTCTGCCCGTCAGTCATCGTCAGTAGGAGTCCGTCAGTCGTCGTCCAATCCGCCCTCTTTATCTTTTCTACCGCCAAACAGCAGTGCGTGCACTGCAGCTGTGTATCAGTTGCAAGGGTAGAGAGAGGAAGTATAACTACAGGTTGGTTATTTTTTAAAGTTGGTTCCAGGTGTCCATGGGCTGTAGTAGGCACTTATCATCAGGTGGATTGTAAGTTCGTTTCTCACATCAATTTTATACGAGTAAAAAAAAAACAAGGCAATATGTACCTCCAACGGTAGGAGCCCATGTCTTGCAGTGGTTTTGGCTGAAGATCAAGAAGAATAAGATTAAAATAACATAGCGCCGCGTCGTGCTAGCGAATCTAGGAAAGCGAAAATAGGAAATGTGAGAATATGTACAACCATCTCGTACATACCAGACGCATAATTCCCAGACTGACGACGATATGATCTGGTCCAATGATCGCATATCCGCTCGCCAAGTGGGGCGATTATGGAAAATATATGGCTATGGAGAATCCCACTTTTAGCAGTTTAATGGCTGATAAAAAAGAAGCTAACCGTGTAGTGGCGTTGTAAGAATATCCACTACCCCATATCGTGGGTGTCGTAAGAGTTGACAGAGGAAGGTCAAAATCTTCCTGAAAATTATAAAAAAAACTGCTGTTTAAATTAATCCGCCTGCCAAGTGTCGCAGCCATGACAGATTACCTTATTGTATGAGGCAGAATGGAAAGAAGTTTAGACGAAAATTAAAATTAAATTAAAGCAGTAAAAAATATTAGGTATTCTTAAAAAAAAAAAGAGGAGAGAGGCTTACTTCATGATGTAAATTTTGTGTTTTATAGACGCATTAGTTGATGATTCTTATTTATTCTGCAGTCACGGCGAAGATTCGCAGTCTTTACGACTTCCAGCTGCGCCTTATGCACAACATCCCACCGCTGCCCTCCGGTGTCGACATCGCCAACACCGTCAAATATTTCTCGCAGACTCTTCTTAGTAAGTAGTTGCTTAAATGTTGGTCTGGGATTTGTAGATCCCATGTTTATGTGGGACTTATAACAAAAAGAATGTGCCAGCTGCGTTACTTGTCTAACATGTTGTAAAAGGCAATGGGATAATGGGTTTGTGATTGAGTAGGCGATGGACTCATGAGTCTCAAATTGATTATAACTTTTACCGTACTAACCGGGTAGGTAGTATTTTCAGCTATTTCCAAAACTTATTGCTTGCATTTTTATTGTAACTATTCACATTTCTTGCGGATATACAAATTCTTCAAGCTTAAAGACATCTAGCGAGCCATAAGAGGGTTATAATTGGAATTTTCCGAAGATATCCGCAGTAGAACCAGATAAACGAGATTGGCTAACACTGACAGTCGATGGGGAAGAAAGTTGTCGAGTGGCAGCAACGTCAACACATGCTGTTGGATTCAGGACGGTGTTATATGGCAATTTGGGTGAGACCAATGTCCAGCAGTAGACTTGTGGTGATGATGATGATGAATTCAGTACAGTTTTGGCACAGCGTTGATGAGTCAGAAAAGATTGCTTCGCTTTTAGTACAAGATTTCCTTACTACAGACACCGGGTCGTCGTCGATGGCTGCTCATCCGATGCTGTGGCGACTAACGCCGGTGTTCCTCAGGGGTTCGTTCTCTCCGCAACTCTCTTCCTGCTGCATATAAATGATCTGTTCATTCCCAGTATCTATGGGTATGCAGACGACAGCACAGTTGTGGAGAGATACCAACTAGGTGCCCGGGCCAGTCGGGATCAAATGCAGTCAGAAAGAGAGGCTATGGTTGAGCGTGTGAGTCTCACACTACAGGCAGTCTCCGAATGGGGCGATGCCAATCTCTTGAGATTTAACGCCTCCAAAACACTAGCGTGTCTTTTCACCGCTAAAAGAAGCCCGCTCACCTTGGCTCCTACTTTCCGGAATGTTTCCTTGGAGTACACTGACCGCCTTCAGTTGTTGGGGTTGAATTTTCTCCGAACCTCAACTATGGGCTGTTCATTGAGTCCAGAGCCAAAGCAGCCGCAAGGAAACTTGGTGTCTTTGCAAGGGTGCGGTGGTACTTCACGCCGGGGCAGCTTCTTACCTTTATAAAGCGCAAGTCCGGTCGTGCATGGAGTACTGCTGTCACATAAGGGCTGGTGCTGCAAAATGCCACCTGGCAGCGTTGGACTCAGTGGAGAGACGTGCTAAGAGGCTCATTGGTGACCTTGATTTGGTTCAAACCAATCTTGTCAGCCTCGAGCACAGGCGCAGAGTAGCCAGTCTCTCGGTATTCTATAGGATGCATTTCGGTGTGTGTGCGCAGGAATTACACGCTTTAATTCCTCTCTCTCCTTTCCACCATCGGACAACCAGGCGGTCGGCGGGTCTTCATCCCTTTGTTGTCGATATTCCACGCATTAGAACCAAACGGTTTGCTTCATCTTTTGTAATGCGTACAGCAAAGGAGTGGAATAATTTGCCGGCGTCTATCTTTCCATCCGAATAGAATCTGGGCGTCTTCAAGGCTTTTGTTACGCTAAGACAGTGCGATTTACCATCCAAGTCTGCATCACCACTTACCATCAGGTGGGATTGTGGTCAAGCACTAGCTTATAATAAGTAAAAAAAGACACATAGCAGCATGGTGCTTTCTTTGATGTACCGACCTATTTACAAACCTCATTCAGTATCTAGTTATTTCTTCACTCTGTTATTTAATAAAATCATATGCCTAACATAACTCGTCCACTTTTTTACAAGTCAAACTTGATCTAAAATATAGGTTACAATCACATCTCGTTTAATTTTTCCAGGCGTACTTAAAGATGTCCCTCGCTCGCCCCTGGAGATGATCAGGGATGCCGATTGTGATGCAGAACGTATGGCACTCTATCCTAATCTAGATTACAAGGGACTCTTCAACGCCATCTCGCAGTTGGTGGACGCCGCTCCTCACATACAGTATGGCATTCAGGGTACGTACTTCTCCTTCCATTTCTTCTTTACTTGCATCTAAGGACTACTGATCCATCCATCCATTACAGCCTATAACAGTCCACTGCTGACCATAGATCTCCCTCATAGATTGCCTCATAGTGGGGATTTTGCCATAGTTGCCACGCTCGGCAGGCGGGCTTGCAACCGCAGATTTTTGTATACTTTGAGTTTTTATTAGGTTTTTATTGCTCCTGCCTATATCCTGCATCAGTTTCCCTCTGTCGCTTCTTACGACACCCGCAGGAAGATATGGAGTAGTGGATATTTTTACACCGCCACTACACGGTTAAGGAATACTGATTTTGATAATCAGTAATTATTATTAATAATTTATTTAAATATTTACTACATGGTGGGACTTATTTTCTGCATAGGAGTGCACCTGTTTAAGCACCACCCTCTTGCCTATTTCTGCCACCAAATAGCAGCGCTCGCACTGCTGCGTTCCAGTCTGAATGGCATAGAGAGCCAGTGTAAATACAGGCTGTGAAGCATTCCACCTTAGTTCTCAGAAGTGACTACATATCTGTAACCTTCTTTGTTTGAAGTTGGTACCCGCAACCATGGCCCATGGACTGCAGTAAAGATACCATTCCAAAGACTTCTATGTATACTGGTAGTCGTGCTCTGTCGGCTTTAATACATTGCGAACTAAATTACGCTCAATTCCCCGTAACTGCTTTAGTCAACTGCAAGCGAGCGAGAAGACTATAGTTCTTTGTTTTCTACCGACTTCAAAAAGAGACGGTACTCAATTCGACTGTATGTTTTTTTTATGTGTGTTACCTCATAACTTTTTTCTGGGTGAACCGATTTCGATGATTCTTTTTTTATTTGAAAGCTGGTGCTTCTCATGTGGTCCAAGGTTGATCAAGGTCTGACCATTAGTTTTTGAGTTATTCTTAATAATTTATATTGAAGTCAGTTGTACAAAATTTTAAATTTTAAATTACGTTATTTCTGATAAATATGTAACTTTATTTCACATTTGCCTAAAAAGTAACTGTCGTAAATTAAAATGCGACTGCGTGGCATATTTACCGTGGCTGCTACCCGCCCGCGCTCGCGCTCGATCGATCACACAGTATACATAGAAGTCTTTACACAGTGAATTTGTTTATAAATCTAATAATATTTTTTGTAGCATTCGGTCAAGCCGTCCTCCAGTGCTTGGGCTGCCTGCTGCCATTCCTGGAGTACGATATGATAGACAACCTGCCCTACCTAGTCGCATACTGCGTGGCCGTGTTCCCTGCCTCGTTGCACCAGGAGATACTGCATCTACTGTGTTACTATATATTACCGTTTACTATAAGTAAGTGTCCGATAATCTAGACATATTAGCTGGGCCTAATTTAGACTATAGACAACATCAACCAACCAGATCTAACTTAAAATCATGATTCAGCTTATTCCTTGACGGCTCCGCTCCGTGGCGCAGTAGCTTAGCAATGAGTTGCAGCGCTAAGGGCCGCGGGTTCGATTCCCGCACGGAACAAGTATTTGTATGGCCTACAAATATTCCGCGTCTGGATGTTTGTCCTTGTGAAATCTATGTATGCAAACTGCCCCCGCGATACAGGAGAAAATCCTAGTGTGGAGGTAACGTTTAAAAAAAAAATAAAGACTATTGCTTCTAAGTTCTAACGGCCTTAATTATTATCTTTGATAATCGTTTGCCTTAAAAGTGTAAAGCATTTCTATACCTTTCTCTTTCTATCATCAATTGGTGAAAAGAAAGAGAGCAATAATGATTTCTTATATTTACGCGAAAGAGAGCAATTTTAAGAATTTCTTAAATTTACGTCGATTTTTATGAGTAAGTCCGTAAGTTTATTAGAGTAGTAGAATCAGGCGTGCCAAGAGATTTAATCTATTAATGATAAGAAACAAATTTACTGAGTTATGGATCCAAGTAACTTTTAATTGA
The DNA here is from genome assembly GCA_029286625.1 of Parnassius orleans. Taxonomy (NCBI): domain Eukaryota; kingdom Metazoa; phylum Arthropoda; class Insecta; order Lepidoptera; family Papilionidae; genus Parnassius; species Parnassius orleans. The sequence goes on from JAGSMP010000009.1 coordinate 9,746,440, forward strand.
GAATTGATAAATCGGCCCTTAAGCGAATACGGCACATTATAGCTTTGATACTAAAAATAAAAGCGATACGCCTTTCGCCCCAAAATGAGGCATAGTTCTTATACAAAGTCTTGACTCAAGAGTTAAGCGATTGCCGTAAATTTTGTAGCAAATTTTAAAAGTTTGGTTACAATTTTAAAAGCTGCTTTACCACGTGCTCGGCAATGAAGAAAATTATCGTGAGGAAATCTGCATGTCTTCGGAATTATATTTTGAGGACATGTGAAGTCAGGCAACACGTACTAGAGGACTGAGGTAGACTACTCGCTGCTCTAGGAGCATACACGCTTTAACTTTATACTTTAACTAAGGTTATTTTTTGTTTGTGGATCATAGCAAAATAATTTCATTTTTCGACATCAATATTTAGAATGTGATAATGAGTTTAATTTTAATTATAGACGTGTACAATTATACACCAAACGAGAAATTGTATATATTCGTTCTAGCACGTAGATATTCAGGACTTGAAGAAGAAAGCCAAGCATCTCAATCCGTTGGGGCCATTCTCATGATGGTATTCCAGCACTCCAATAATCCAGGTAAAAATCGCGATCAATCTTTTATTTATTTCATGTAATGTTATATTAATAAAAAGTTCAGTAATTGATTTTAGGCCTAAAGATAGTACAAAAATAATTATGATTGGTAACCAAGTCTCATTTACCACAAAGTAATATATGCATAATTTTGGATCAATACAAACATATGAAGTGAGAAAATAAAAATATAATAAAACCAACAAGTCATTCTCACTTATTACACAGAATGACAGTCTTCATCTAATTTGATTACAAGTGCAAGCCTCAGCAGACTATCAACAGTCACTATAGTACGCTCACCTACCTACCTCGTATATGATTTTTTTTTATAGAATAAGGGTGACAAACGAGCACAAAGTACACCTGATGGTAAGTGGATGCTGTGGCCCATAGACATCCACATTTATCCCCGATCAAGAATCAAAATGCAGATGCGTTGTCACTCCTGAGGGCTAAGATGGAATGGCTCGTTTCCAGTAAAAAGGGTCTCTGGTTCTCTACACTCACCATACGAAACACAGAAACATTAAGCTACTATTTTACGCTGGTATTCTGTGAGAGCGTAGTCCTACCCCGGTCGAGTCGACCCATTCGTGCTACAACCATAACATAGCTGCAGCGTGACTCTACCACGTAAAAGATATAAGGTCCATCATCGAGTATTATGACATGAACTCGCACACGATAAGGTCTCGAAGCGCGTCCCAGTCCGTGCTCCGAGACCTTATCCGTATCCGAGTTTATGCACATATTCATCGCCATGTACAATGTTTTGGGATGAATTTTTGGGGTGGAAAAAATAGGGAAAAGTATTTGAAAGCGTCAACAGCTTAGTTTAGTCAAAATGATAACGGCGTATTAACATTTTTGAAAAATCTGTTATGTAATTAAATGTTAATCAGTAGATATTTGCAAAATATGAAAACCTGTGGATATTGCACTATTCAATGTTATTGTTAACGAAGTTCAAAACTGCCTCATTTTTAACCGACTTCAAAAAGGAAGAGCTTCTCAATTCTAGTGTGTTTTTTGTATGTATGTTACGCGATATCTTCGCAGATTGTGAACCAATTTTGATGATTTTTGGTTTATTAAATAGGTTATACTTCAAGGGTAGTCCCATATAAATTTGGAGAACCCGGAAAATATCTCTCTATGAGGTATGAGGTAATCTATAGTGTAATACGGTGTAGTGGCGGTGTAAGAATATCCACTACCTACACCAGTCCCGTGGGTATCGTAGGAGGGGTCAGAGGGAAACTAAACCAGGAGATCGGCAGCAGCATGTTCCTGATAACACCTGAATTAGAAAGTATCTGCAGTTGCCAACCTGCTTGCCAAGCGTGGCAACTACGTAAATATCTCTTTATTAGATAATCAATGGTGGGGCCTATGTTCAGCAGTGGAATTTTGATAGGCTGCCATGGTAACGGAATCCATGTCGTGACCACTTCCAGCGCACCACTGCCAGCTGCTGGAGTGCCTGATGTCCATGAAGCAGCAGACGGTGCGAGACGTGCTATGCGTCATCGCGCACGGCACTTGGGGAGCACGGCTGTCCGCAGCAAGTTGCTGTTTTACTACTGGCCGCCCTTCGACGCTAAACTCTTCGACCGCAAGGGCCTGCTTTGCAAGTTCTCCAGTAAGTTCACAGCTATTTTTATTGGTTCGTTCCAAAATTAGCCAAACCGAACGGATTCACTTCGTATTAATATAAAACTAGTTTTTGCGGATTTTATCGCGTATATTGATTTATTTTATATTTCTAAGGAACTGAGACGTGGTCCTTCACTGCTGGCCGTATGAGGAAGCTCAAGGTCGCTCAGCGAGCTATGGAGGGCTATGCTCGGGTTTCTCTGCGTGATAAACTTAGAAATGAGGATATCCGCAGTAGAACCAGAGTAACCGACATAGCCCAAAGGATTAGTAAGCTGAAGTGGCAATGGGCCGGCTATATAGCTCGAAGAACCGACAACCGTTGGGGAAGAAAGGTTCTCGGTGGCAGCCTCGTACCGGCAGGCGAAGTGTAGGGCGTCCCCACTAGATGGAGTGACGACCTGGTAAGACATGCAGGAAGTCGATGGATGCAGGTGGCTCGGGACCGTGCTTTGTGGCATTCCGTGGGGAGGCCTATGTTCAGCAGTGGACTTGTGAAGGGCTGTGATGATGATATATTTCCGACGTTAATATACGTGATAAAATCCGTAAAACAAATTTTAATTAAATATGAAGTGTTCGCGTAAACATTAGAAATTATTATGTAAACCAGTACGGATTTACTTTGTGATCTGTTCTTTTTGCCTTACCATTTTCTACTATTAGTCGTAATAACTAAAAATTTTGCAAAAACATATAGTGATAACCCAAATATTACGGACGTAAAGAATACATTGGTAAATTTAGATTCTGAGGGTTATTTTAGGCTATAAACAAGGATAAGAAAAAATATTTAAAGGGATCGTGTAGGTCGTCAAATGAAATGTTTTAGAGCAACCTAAAATAAATTCCTATTCATTTTATTTGAATATGGTAAATAAAGCAAGTTGTCTAAGATGCTCATACAAAAAATAAATTGGTGTGTAAAAGCGTTCATAGGAGAAGATATAAGATGGTTCATTGTTTTTATGACATTTTCTAAAGCCGTCAATTGCGTGTCTTTGAGTAGCTAGTCTTATAATTCAATTTCATATTTGATTAACATAATTAAAAAAATGTTATCAATTGTAAGAGGCTTAATTCTTGGACCTTTGCTATTTATTGTATATTATGTAAATGACTTGCTTTAGTAGTATGTTCTTTAGTAGTGTTGCAGTCTCAACGGAAACTAGCCTCTATCTGCGCAGGACAGGATTATAGTGCACGAGTGCATGCGCAAGCACAGGTGCACTCTCTATTCCCTCACTCTTATAGTCCGATGGGACGGTAATCTGATACGACCGGAGAGAGATCAGGCATAGGACTTACGGCTTTACGTGCTTTCCGAGGCACGGAGGTGTAACACCGCCAATTTCCTGACTACAAACTGCTAATGAGAATTTCGTGGCGGAAAAACCCAATAACTGAATTGAGCCTGAGCCGGGATTTAAACCGTCATGATCATCAACCTTGTTTACGAGCACTAGAGCACTAGAGCACTAGAGCCACGAGGCAGTGGTGTGAGTGTGTGACGCAGACGAGCTGGTGCCGTTCCTGTGCCGGCGCGACATGTGCCCGAACGCGGGCAGCGCGGAGGCGGCCAAGGTGTGCTACGACCACTGCATCAGCGTCACCTTCGCCTCCGACACGCCGCCGCCGCTCTACCTCTGCATCGAGTGCGCCAACGAGATACACAGGTCACTCGTATACACTATCTAACAAAACCCGTTGCTCGTTTCAGGGACGTAAAAAAAATTTTTTTTGGTTTGTTTTAAATGGGATTTTAGTGTTCCTAATCAGATATATAATAAAAAGGTAACTTACTAAATTTAACCTCACCTCACACACCTCTTTTACCACCGACTTATATCAAATGTGTGACTTGCTAACAGTAAGAAAATTATATGTTCTTACATTCTATTTTAAAATTTCATAAAACCTTATTATTTGATCATAACCTGCAAAATAAAAGAAGAAAGGATATAGTCGTAATTACTAAAAAGTGAATTTTGCGTTTGCAAGGCGTCAATATGCAGCTCAAATTAAAATCTTATATATAATAGAATAAACAAAATAATAGATATATATATATCGAAATACATACGTACAGTGTAACATATATATACATGGTGAACATATATACATAGTAGAGCCATGCTGCAGCAATGTAGCTACAGCAAGTTTGGGTCGGCTCGACCGGGGAAAGACCACGCTCTAACAGAAAGCTAGAGTAAAATGGTTTTTTCACATCAGAAGTAAGGTGACAGACAAAACTCTTATTATTGAGAATTGGATATTGATTCTTCTGGGGCCGTAGTAGCTCAGGTGGTTAGCGCTCGCTTTAAATTCCACAGTACGCAGCAACCCGGGTTCGATCCCCGCCGGCACCAATGAAATTGTTAATTGCAGTTTTAAGTGCTGATTTACCAAGTGCTCGGCGGTGAAGGAAAACATAGTGAGGAAACCTGCATGTCTGAGAAATAAGAAAAAAATATTTCGAAGACATTAGAAGAGAGTTAAGAATTGTTTTTTTTTTTTAGTTTTTTTTTTTCACAATTAAAATAAACAATTAATGACAATGAAGTGTATTTTAGGGAACATCCGAACCAGCGGTTCTTTGACATCTTACACCCCCAGCAGCAAGTTTCGATGGTTTGCGAGAATAAGGTACACTCCACCAATTAATAGTGACTTCAGTACATTGTATATAGTAAAATTAATTTCTTCATAAATTTAATTATTTTCAGAATTGCCGCTCCACGGATAAGTCAGCATACTCTATTTGTTTTTCAAACGAATGCGCCAGCTATAATGGCAATCACCCCATCAGGTAATCACTTATTTTTGAGTCCTTTTTTAACTACTCCGCTACCCGAAAACAGGAAGTTTTCCTTTATTTTGAAGCGGTATATGAATTGCATATGGACATATATCCAGGCCCGGGACAATTGCTTGCAGGCCATATAAATAGTTGTTCCTTGTAAGATTTGAACCTACGACTCCCAGGCAAAAATAGAAGTCATTTTTACTAACCTTAATAAATGGTGTGTGAAGTTTTGCATCATTAGCATTTTAAAATGTAAGTTTTTCACCATTTATACCTATATATGTTGCAAAAAGATGTTTTGACCAGGATTAAGAAAGAAATGCTTCGGTGGTTTGGACAATAGAAAGAATAAATGAGGAAAGAGTGACAAGGCAAATTAATATTCTGCAGTGGTGTGTGCTCAAGACGACAGTTTATCTACCGAATTGTCGATAGTATAATATTTAGGATGGGTAGGGAGGTGAAAGAAGCGAGAGATATGTGTCAGGATCGTGCTAAATGGAAGACTGTGGTCTCTGTCTACCCTTCTGGGTGACAGGCGTGAGTGTTTATGTTATACACACCTATGTTTCATTGCAATATTTTACTTTGAAAAAAAGTTCCGCTGGGTTTCTTACTGGTTCTTCCCAGGACAGAGGTTTTTTCCGAACCAGCTGTAAAAGTAAAAAAATTACTGAATAAGAATTACTTATAATCTATATTGAATAAAACTATTGTATTTTATTCTATAAGTTATTTAATATAGGTATATGAGATTTGAATTTTGTATCTTCTTCTCTACGTAGTATAAAACAAAGTCGCTTCCCTCCGTCCGTACGCTTAGATATTTTAAGCTACGCAACGGATTTTGATGCGGTTTTCAACAATAGACATAAGATTCCAGAGGAAAGTTTATATGTATAGTGCATGCATATTAAATATTATATAATTATTCTGTCCGTGTGTGTGTGACTGAACTCTTCCTACACGGTTGGACCGATTTTGATGAAATTTTGTGTGTGATTAAATTGATTAGAGAATGGTTTAGATTTACAATTGGACCCGGTGTAAGTGACATTGTTGTCGAGACCCAAAAATCGACCGTGCGGAGCCGGGGTGGATCGCTAGTTTGTTTATAATTAAAATCTGTACAACTTTTTTTACAAAATAGTTTTTAATAGCAAGTATTTACTTCGTTTGGGTGTTATATTTTATTTACAGTATTAGCCGAAGTCATTACACATGCAAGTAAGTCTAGCAGTTTGCCTGAGGGTCTATTGTAGATTTTTTTTAAATTTACCTATTATATTCTTTTTCTTCACCAGCCTGATAAAAGTACATTAAAAGTGACAGAAACCTAGCTGTAAAGGGGTGGTCTCATCAACTGCAAATTTGAAAGTAGTGAGTTTGAATCCTTCATTCGAGTACTGTCGTGAACCATTCATATCAAGCATTTAAAGCTTACTTGAAGTTGTTGATGGGAATATTAGTAATGTAAATGGCGTTATTAGATTTTTTAAACAATAAAATCTACGGCTGGTTATGAGGCTCTCTGACTGTAGAGAGATTTTTTTTTAAAAACGTTACTTCATAGTTCATACTAGGATTTCCATCCTTCTGTACCATGGTGGCGTTTTTTATATTACACAGACAGTCATCTAGACCCGGAACAGTTATTTGTGGGCAGTACAAATAATTGGTTTGTGTGAGATTCGAACCCGCGTCTCTGCACCGATTCAGCCACTGCGCTATGGAGTCGTCATTTATTGCCATACAACTTCTGCTATAGTTCTACAATAAGAATTGTGGCAGAAATTATATAGTAGCCGCGGTAAGCCAGGGGCTCGGGTTCGATCCCATTTGCAATAATAAAATTGTTAATTGCAATTTAAGCTTTGATTTACCACGTGCTTGTGGGTGAAGGAAAATTGTCAGAAATGCCACATGTCTGAGAAATTAATAAATATTTCGACGACATGTGAAAATTTGGCAGACCTGTGACAGAGTGTGTCACACGCATTGGGGTAGCGTGGAGGTCACTTCCTTGACTTAAAACCCTCTTAGAAATGAGAACGGGCCTGTGCCCAGCTTTGAAACTTATACTTATAGGCTGTGACTTTTACAGTTCTACAATTATAGCCCTATTAAAGTTAGTAAAATTATTTTGCCTATATCCACTCAATGAAATAAAATTATGTGTCTTACCTAGTTTGAAGAGCACCTCCCGCCCTCCCTCAATTGCGTGCCCTATCCCCGTCACCACTAATCCCAGCACCATTAATCCTAGCACTTTAGGAGTAGTGGTGCTGGGATTGTGTGCTGAGATCGAGTGGTGATGAGATTAGTGTATATAAAAAGTGGTGTAACGCCTGATTCTATAAAATATAACCTTAATATGATTCAATTTAATGTAATAGCTATATGACAAAATGACAATGCAATCAAACCTGAAGCCAGCGTTGTTCGCATCAATGGCTTCGGCTGCGATTGAGGTCGAGGTATGGAAGTGTAGCGGTGTTAAAGCGAGAGTTTGGTGGCAGGTACTGCCAGCAGTGCCACGGCAACCGCCACAACAGCCGGCGCGGTGGCGATCACGTGCTGCACTCGCGCCTGCCGCCCGCCTGGCACATGGACAGCGACATGCAGACCAACCTCGTCGACGCGATCCTCAGGTTCAACCTCACAGCCACCCTCACTACACCATTGCACATAGCAACATGCAGACCATCCTCGTCGACGTGATCCTCAGGTCCAATCTCACAGCCACCCTTACTACACCATTGCACATAGCAACATGCAGACCAACCTCGTCGACGCGATCCTCAGGTTCAACCTCACAGCCACCCTCACTACACCATTGCACATAGCAACATGCAGACCATCCTCGTCGACGTGATCCTCAGGTCCAACCTCACAGCCACCCTCACTACACCATTGCACATAGCAACATGCAGACCAACCTCGTCGACGCGATCCTCAGGTCCAACCTCACAGCCACCCTCACTACACCATTGCACATAGCAACATGCAGACCAACCTCGTCGACGCGATCCTCAGGTCCAACCTCACAGCCACCCTTACCACCATTGCACATAGCAACATGCAGACCAACCTCGTCGACGTGATCCTCAGGTCCAACCTCACAGCCACCCTTACTACACCATTGCACATAGCAACATGCAGACCAACCTCGTCGACGCGATCCTCAGGTCCAACCTCACAGCCACCCTCACTACACCATTGCACATAGCAACATGCAGACCAACCTCGTCGACGTGATCCTCAGGTCCAACCTCACAGCCACCCTTACTACACCATTGCACATAGCAACATGCAGACCAATCTCGTCGACGCGATCCTCAGGTCCAACCTCACAGCCACCCTCACTACACCATTGTACATAGCAACATGCAGACCAATCTCGTCGACGCGATCCTCAGGTCCAACCTCACAGCCACCCTCACTACACCATTGCACATAGCAACATGCAGACCAACCTCGTCGACGCGATCCTCAGGTTCAACCTCACAGCCACCCTCACTACACCATTGCACATAGCAACATGCAGACCAACCTCGTCGACGTGATCCTCAGGTCCAACCTCACAGCCACCCTTACTACACCATTGCACATAGCGATATGCAGACCAACCTCGTCGACGCGATCCTCAGGTCAAACCTCACAGCCACCCTCACTACACCATTGCACATAGCGAAATGCAGACCAACTTCGTCGACGCGATCCTCAGGTCCAACCTCACAGCCACCCTCATTACACCATTGCACATAGCAGACCATTCTCGTCGACGCGATCCTCAGGTCCAACCTCACAGCCACCCTCACTACACCATTGTACATAGCAACATGCAGACCAACCTCGTCGACGCGATCCTCAGGTCCAACCTCACAGCCACCCTCACTACACCATTGCACATAGCGACATGCAGACCAACCTCGTCGACGCGATCCTCAGGTCCAACCTCACAGCCACCCTCACTACACCATTGCACATAGCGACATACAGACCAACCTCGTCGACGCGATCCTCAGGTCAAACCTCACAGCCACCCTCACTACACCATTGTACATAGCAACATGCAGACCAATCTCGTCGACGCGATCCTCAGATCCAACCTCACAGCCACCCTCACTACACCATTGCACATAGCGAAATGCAGACCAACTCGTCGACGCGATCCTCAGGTCCAACCTCACAGCCACCCTCACTACACCATTGCACATAGCGAAATGCAGACCATTCCCGTCGACGCGATCCTCAGGTCCAACCTCACAGCCACCCTCACTACACCATTACACATAGCGACATGCAGTCCAACCTCGTCGACGCGATCCTCAGGTCAAACCTCACAGCCACCCTCATTACATCACTGCCATAGAATATGTATTATAGTATTCTATGATCACTTCACATAGCGACATGCAGACCAACCTCGTCGACGCGATTCTCAGGTCTAACCTCACAGCCACCCTCACCACATCACTGCACATAGCGACATGCAGACCAACCTCGTTGACGCGATCCTCAGGTCTAACGTCACAGCAAATTTTGTTTCAATTTATCTAAGGTTTAGTACTAATTGCAAGTTTTTCTTATTTTAGTCTTCTAAAAGAAGCGAAACCTATCAATATGGAAGATCCAGATAGTTCTACTGAGCAACTAAAGCCACCGCTCTCCGTGAATCTTCCTGATCCTATCTCCATTGAGGACCGACAGCTCCTGGGCAGGTAAATGTTAATAAAGTTTATGACATATACAATTGCGTTTTTATAATATTATTTAACTATTTATTGATTATGATTAACTCTACTTTTCCGTTATGCCATTAATAAACTTAAAAAACTATTGGTAAATCCAATTGTGCATGCCATAAGCGTTTAAATTTTTTAAAGTAGTTTAAATACATACAAGTTTTCACTTATAACCTTATTAGGTATTATACCTCCAATTTTCCAAGAATTTTATGTCAAACTTCAAAAAAAAAGTTTTAAAATCCAAAAGTGCACGGCTCATAATGCTCATATGATCATCATATCATCATTCAGGTCACTCCAAAAAGTCCAAGACGTATTTAAGTATATTTATATATAATTCCTACTTACTCTTTATCGTGTTTACTTAATAAATCCACACCATAAGCCACTAAAACCACTTTTTTAATGTAAAATAGCAATTAATCGATTTAAAAAAATAAGTTCAACAATCATTTAAATTTCTGACAAGGTGCTTTTTATATCATTTATATGTACAATATGATTGTTAGATACGATTTCATGCGACAAAACGTAGGAATCTTGATTTTTAGGCCCTAGCAGAACATCCTATGCGCTTCGCGCATAAGGCATGCAATGGTCTTAAGCCACCTGCATCCATCGACATAGTAAGAAGCCGCCCTACACTTCGCTTGCTGCACTCGTATAATATACCCGTAACAAAATGTGTTATTAATAATTTTTTATTATTTACATTAAACAGGTAGCTTTTTATTTAAATTCTTAGTATTTGGTAAATTAACTTTATTTCACTTCTAAACTAAGGTACGGAGTTTGGCTGTTGGTTGGGCTGTGTACCCCGAACCCCGATACTCCAGATGAAATCCTCGGCAGACTTCTCTCCGTACTCTTTCATTGGTTCCACGTCACTTCTTTCTCTTACACGGGTAAGTTATTAAACATAGTATTGTATACAATGGTAATATATTACGGTAGCACTGTTAATAGATGTCCCTTAGGGCTCGATTTTTGGTCCATTGCTATTTCTTATTTTCATTGATGAATTTATTTACCTTGTGTTGTGTATCCTATTTTAAAAATATTTTGTATTGAACTGCGGATGATATTTTTTTGATTTTTAAAATTGAATGTAAAAGTGCTAATGTAATATGACGAAATAATAATTAAAGCATAATGTATTAAAACAATACTTATTGTTTAAAATAAATAAGTATATACAGGGTATTTTTGAAACGCTCCCGAAAACGAAGACAGATGATAGTACTAAGGATACCTATGATGATGGGTCACAAAGAAATTCGATCCCGAGGAAAAAAAAAATCATCTTATCACAACGTTTTATTAACTTTATTCACGCTCCATCATGTTGTTACAGTTAATTGAAACGATATTTCACAAAAAAAAAATTAAAATACCGAAACATAAAACCAGCAGTGAAACTTAAAAAAGAAAATCAGCTGACAATAGGGTCAATATCCTCGCGGGCGCCGAACTCTTACCTAGATCGGTACGAAACAATGCATTAGGTATACTACTTACTCACTCTACCCTTCCCTTTCACACACACGCTGCTTCGTGTCGCCTCACGCTGTGGAATTTACACATGCTTCAAGGACGTTACAATGTGCGCATTTGTTTTGGCGGGTTTGATTAATAATTTTAGTTTTTGAGACAGTGCCATGTTGACTATCACGAGCGATAGTTCAATTGTTTTGTTTATTAAATTATTGTCGTTATTACTTGTTATTCATTAATTAATGATGTTGTTCTTGTTGTTACGTTTTGTGTTTTTTGTTTTATTTTAATAATGCCTAACGCGTTTATAGAGCTCGTGAATACGGCAACATGTTAATGTGCCTTGAAGAATCTCATAAGGCCACGGAGGATCGGTAAGCTGTTTCATACCTAATTTTTTTTTAAATAACTTAGTACTGAACTGATCTGAATAGGTACATAACTGAATACATCAGAATAATAAACACACCTACACAATGGATAACAAAGCATGACTCTAACCTTGTTAACATTTTATTTAAGTATTTTTTTCACTAGCGGGGAATCGAACCAGTTATTTGGTTTATTTAACCTAATTTTTTTTAAATAACTCGTTAACATTTTATTTAAGTATTTTTTTCATTAGCGGGGAATTGAACCAGTTATTTGGTTTATTTAACCTGTGAATTCGAATTAAAGTGGCTACGTGGAGACAAGCACAGTGGCAAAATAGTAGGTTAAGTAGATAAGTTAGGTATTTAGACAAGTGTTGTAAATTATTAGGTATTGTGGTACCATCGCTAGTTGCGGGCCGCGCGAATTCGGCGTTCGCGCGTACTTTCACCCCTAGTCAGCTGATTGTAATTCAGTAATTCCACTGCTGGTTTTATGTTCCAGTATTTTCATGATTATTTTTTGTGAAATATCGTTTCAAATAACTGTAATAACATGATGGAGCGTGAATAAAGTTAATAAAACGTTGTGAAAAGATGATTTTTTTACCTCGGGATCGAATTTTTTTGTGACCCATCATCATAGGTATCCTTAGTACTATCATCTGTCTTCGTTTTCGGGAGCGTTTCAAAAATACTCTGTATACATGGTTACTTATTTATAACGAGGAAGAGTTAAGTATTGTGGATATCACTGACGTACTATAAGGCGTATTTAAATATATTTTTTTAAAGTTTTAATATAACACATATTATATTTCCTTACTATAGTCTTAAAACAATACAATTTAAACTGATTAAGGGTTGGTAGGATTTTCGGTTGGTGAGGTATATTATGTACAAGGAATATGTTATATAACAGTACGTATTTAATTGGTCTACAAACTACAAAGAAAACCATGATTGTTTTTAATAGAATAAGGGTGAAAAACGAGCACACAGTCCGCCAGATGGTAAGTGGATGCTGTGGCCCATACACATCTATATTTATCCTCGATTAAGAATCAAAGTACTGATGCGTTGTCACTCCTGGGAACTAGGAAAGAATGGCTCGTTTCTATTAAAACGGGTATGAATACCAACAGCATTATGTCATTTAATTTGAAATATTAAGAACTTAATATTCTGTGAAATATTTTTTTATTATAATATTTAGGCTGTCCTAATCAAATTATGTCATCTGTTAATAAGGTGTAGATAAACCGACTTTTCCTCAAACTGTATTTGTAACATAAGAGTAATAAAGTATTAACATTTCATCTGATACTTAATTTTCATTGTAGCTCATGAATATAGCTTATCTACGAGAGTTTTTAGCATCACAAGCCTTTGATATATTATCATATTTGAGGCCTGAAAGAAAACGACCTTTAGTCTTGTTTCTTTTAAATTATACATTTCATTATAAATCACACAACCCAAACGCATTTTACTTGATACCTACACGTAATCAAGATGAACAAGTAAATAAAACAAAACTTTAACAAGGTCTCATATTAAAACCAAGGGCGTTATATGCTTTGTTAACGATGGTTTCAACATATTGAACAAACAATTGTCTATTATTAATAGTGACGCCAAGATCTTCCATTTCTTCACGTTTGTAAACTGCCCTTCCATGTTCATATGTAAAATCTAATATATTACGCTTTCATCCAAAAGATATTGTAAAATTACATTTCGAAACATTTTAATCTAATTTTTTGGGATACAATAATTACTTATGTTCATAAAATCATTTTGTAAGAAAACTGCCTTACAAAATGATTTTAATAAAGAAACTCTTCAATAAAGAGAAAAAAATCTGAAAGAATTCGGAATCCAACGATGAGAGCAGAGGGCCAAGTAGTGAACCCTGAGGGGCACCAGATAGGACACACATTCAGCAAGATGTTAAACTGTATTAAGTTACCATTTGCCTTGTCTGTTTATAATATAAGATGTATCCATCTAAAATCATCGTCCCTACTACATTATTGGATAACATTTGCAAAAGTATAAAATGGTCAATAGGATCGAACGCTTTGCTACAGTCCGTGAATATTATATCGATGTGGTTTCTATTATAAAACTAATTGTTAACAAATCTTTAAAATACACTATTTTAGGTTAGGTTAAGTTTTTCTCTTGACATGATAGATGTATGTTTATTGCTTCTTCTTTTTTTCCGTAAAAATTAGTTTTATTTAAATTTGTAGTGTATACCGTAAGTGTATACCGTGTAGTAGTGGTGTCGATCCACTACCCCATATCATCCCGTGTGTGTCGTAAGAGGCGACAGAGGGAAACAAATCAGGAGATGGGTAGCAGCATCTTTCTAATAACGACTAAAAATATAAAACTGCGATTGCCAACCCGCTTGCCAAGCGTGACAATTATGGCAAATATCCCCCCTATGAGGAAATCTATGGAGGAGGCCTATGTTCAGCAGTGGACTTTAATAAGTTGTAACGGCAACGGTAAATTTGTAGTGTTGGCATGAACATAAGAAATTATTAATGATGTTCGGTCAGGCGAGATCGCGAACACGGTGGAGCGTCTGAAGTCTGAGCACGTGTGCGCGTGGGTGCGCGGCACGGCGGCGAGCCACGCGCGCGTTCTGCTGGCCTGCCTGCTGCCGCAGCCGCCGGCACACGCGCGCCAGGCCGGACACTGGGACTCGCTCGCCTCCAAGACGCAGCACCTCAAGGACGGCCTCAACAGGTGCGCAGCACACAGCACGCAGCACACACACTCGCTGCCGGCCTGCCTGCCGCCGCAGCCGCCGGCACACGCGCCAGGCCGGACACTGGGACCGCTCGCCCCAAGACGCAGCACCTCGGACGGCCTCAACAGGTGCGCAGCACACAGCACGCAGCACACACACTCGCTGCCGGCCTGCCTGCTGCCGCAGCCGCCGGCACACGCGCGCCAGGCCGGACACTGGGACTCGCTCGCCTCCAAGACGCAGCACCTCAAGGACGGCCTCAACAGGTGCGCAGCACACAGCACGCAGCACACACACTCGCTGCCGGCCTGCCTGCTGCCGCAGCCGCCGGCACACGCGCGCCAGGCCGGACACTGGGACTCGCTCGCCTCCAAGACGCAGCACCTCAAGGACGGCCTCAACAGGTGCGCAGCACACAGCACGCAGCACACACTCTCGCTGCCGGCCTGCCTGCTGCCGCAGCCGCCGGCACACGCGCGCCAGGCCGGACACTGGGACTCGCTCGCCTCCAAGACGCAGCACCTCGGACGGCCTCAACAGGTGCGCAGCACACAGCGCAGCACACACACTCGCTGCCTGCCTGCCTGCCTGCTGCTGCCGCAGCCGCCGGCACACGCGCGCCAGGCCGGACACTGGGACTCGCTCGCCTCCAAGACGCAGCACCTGGGACGGCCTCAACAGGTGCGCAGCACAGCACGCAGCACACACACTCGCTGCTGGCCTGCCTGCTGCCGCAGCCGCCGGCACACGCGCGCCAGGCCGGACACTGGGACTCGCTCGCCTCCAAGACGCAGCACCTCAAGGACGGCCTCAACAGGTGCGCAGCACACAGCACGCAGCACACACACTCGCTGCCGGCCTGCCTGCTGCCGCAGCCGCCGGCACACGCTTGCCAGGCCGGACACTGGGACTCGCTCGCCTCCAAGACGCAGCACCTCAAGGACGGCCTCAACAGGTGCGCAGCACACAGCACACAGCACGCACACTCGCAACCGGCCTTGAAATCCTTATGAAACTTTCGCTGCGGGGTGACGGAAAGGGATTGACGGACTCTTACCGGCTAAAACCTCACGGTGGTCACCATCAGCGTATACTGGTCGCTAGATCTCCATTCGGAACGCAACCGGGAACCCTCTCTCGCATTGCTTTGTTAAAAGCACATCCCGGGATCAGTATTTACTGAACCCCGCATCATTGCAGTGCTATCAAGGTCTCTCGAGACCAGTTCAAAAAAAGAGCGGTAAGGAAAGTAAGTACTGCTACAGTAAATACCTACTGCGCTTACTCGCTGCCGGCCTGCCTGCTGGCTGACCCAACGAACGTCACCACGTTATTAGCCATGTTTCTACAAGACTATCTACATCTTCTTTCCCAAACATTTTCATCTGTTCCCTATTACCATACTTATTGGCAAGGACTTGGTTTACCATAATAAATTTCATCAACAGCCAATTTAACTTTTTAAAGCAATTGTTTTTATTTTAGGTTATACAGCTTGATTCCTTATGGTATCATCACACAGTCCATCTGGGACTATATTATGCCTGCATGGATGGAGGCGATCTGCACAGAAGTTCCGGAAAAGGTAAGATCTTACTGCATCTTTTTTCTTTGAGGTGGTAAAACACTTTACTGCCTAGAATTCCATCTGGGTAGAAACCACCCTTTTACCCTTTTTGACGCCAAGCAGCAGTGCATGCACTGCTGTGTTCCGGTTTGAAGGGTAGAAATAGAGTACTATTATATATAATTACAGGCCGTGAGGCATTCTATCTTATTCCTCAATGGTAATGTAAAAGTGTAGTAAAAGGATCACTTATTGAAGAAGAAAACCAGTGTAATTATGACTGACTATCAATCGAAATGTTATCTTTAAAAATAAAATAATAATTTGTAAGATGCTACCTATATGTTTTTTTTAATTTTCTTGCCATCTACTACATTTAACAGGTTTATTAGCCTCGAAAATACTGTTTAAAAAAATTAACAACTCACAGCTTAATTGACCTTTCCTTAATAAAAATTTCATAGAAGGTTTTAGGGCAATGAGATGTCCGCCGCACTGCCCCAATGCGTGTTGGCGGACTTGGAATGCCTTCAATATTATTTTTTAATTTCTCAAATATGCAGGTTTCCTCAAAGCCTCCGTGGTTCGGCAATTTACAATTTTTATGGTCCCTGCGGGGATTGAACCCGGGTTGCTTGCGTACTGTTAAATTTACAGCGAACGCTTAACCCTTGAGCTACCACCGCTCTATTTAAAGATGTAAAAAATACAAAAACCAAAACAATATTCCTATATTAAACTAAAAAGCTGTGTAGAGTTAGTCGTATTATTTACTGTATGAAACCAACCTGTATATCAATCACGGCTGACGGTTTTGCGGCTGTATGGCGCAGTGACTTAACATTGAGTTGCGGCGCTGAGGGCCGCAGGTTCGAATTTCGCACGGAATATTTATATGGCCTACAAATAACTGTTCCGGGTCTGGATGTTTGTCCAAAAATTTATGTATGTAAACTGCCTCCTCGATACAGGAAAAAATCTTAAGTAACGTTTTTTAAAAAACTTATCTTAATTGTGAAAAGCTTCTATATCTTTCAATTGCAAAAGAGAAAAAAACAGAATGGTTGACTAATCCCTGCAGGAGTTGATGGAGCTTAAAGTGCCAGTGGCGAAGATTCTGGAGCCAGACGGCAGCATGGTGGGCGTGGACGAGCGCAACCTTTACAACTTCGCGGTGCTCAAGGTGACGGACAAACCGCGTCCGGAAACTGTGCTGCCTGTGCTCGAATGGTTTCAGGTACGTCGCTCATTACGTATTCTGTTGAGTAAATTCTTGTATTTTAGTTATCTTAGTCCTTCCTGTTGACCTTGCATCCTGTTAATGAGAGCTTCCACGACTTTTTCTGCCATCAGGGCCGCGCCAGTTAGGATCGAGGTGAAATATTTGACAGGTTTTATGACGGGGGAAGTTAATTAGTTAGGAAAATGTACTGTTTTATGTTTCTTTCCAAAATATTAGCTATATTTTATATTAATCAGATTAGCAATGGCTAAACCTAACTAGAAGAATTAAAAAGAAAGTTAAAAAATGTGCCAAAAATTAAAGAGCAAATCATTGAGACATTGTTTTGTGTGCTTACATTTTTAGAAACTGATAAACTTTTATTTAACGCAACTTCTTCATTATGATGATATTGTGTATAGTTATTCTATTTCACGATGAAGGTTTGTCTTTGGTTGTTGTTAGCCGTGCACATACACATTGTGTTAGTGTGCGTAGGCCTCTGGAGCGCTCAGTCACGATCGCGAGGCGAACGAATCGTAGTTACACACACAAACGCGCGAGTCGGTACACGTCGCTACTACAATCAAGGCGAAACTTTCATCGTGAAATAGAATAACTATAACTAATAACTCCAATCAAGCGTCATCTGGTGAGCGGAAGATTATTAGTCCTCATTCACATACGAGGTTCTGGTAACCAAGAACATCCTTTCTAAAATTCCGACTTTTAATCACACATCAACATTATCGTTGCGAGGATATCAACTGTACTGTCACCAATCCACTTGCTCAGTGTTGTGTTGGCAAATCTTTCAACAGTTTAGTTGGCGCATAAAGTGGTTAAGAGCTTATGGTTTTGGTGCAATCAGTTTTTATTTTCATTGCATAAGCTATATTTCGGGAGAGAGAGAGAGAGAGAGAGAGAGAGATAACTATTGTACAAAAACATGTATCAGTATGAATGCTGCACACACTAGCGCTGTAAGAGCACATGGCGCTAAGAATCGATAATTGTCTCATTAGTTGAAATCTGCCAGAATGATAGCAATCATATTAAGTATATCTTATTATTATTTCAAAATTTTATATAAAAGTACCCGTTCATATATTTATTATTTATACCTTACTATGACAGTAGGTATTAAGTATGTAAATTTTACTATATTCTATTTAACAGTTTATTGCACCTTATATCTTTATTACTTATTTTATTAAGTAAATTGTTTGGACATGTCACAGTTGCCATAAGATCATAAGGCATTAATTCCGCCTTTTATATCCCTTATTATAACGCGTAAATAATGATTAACTAAATAATTACATAAAGATTAAAAAAAATAAGCAAACCAGGCAACAATTATAAATATTTGTATATTTACAATTGTTGCAGACAATCTCGTTGCTGGAGGTGAAAATTCCACTGTCGCAGTTGTTCGATCTGTTCAGCCACTGCGTGGTCAACATGCCCGAGATCGTTGTCAAAGCGCCATCAGGTATGCTTTTTAGTACCGTTCTATTGTTATGATTTTATTTTATATTAAATAAGAACAAATGTAGGCATGGATTGAAAACCGGTTCCAAATTGTTCCACTTTTCGGTATGATCCCTATTCTGCTTTTGGTTATGTCATCCGTTTTAGAATATTGTTTTTAAAATACCGATTCCATATTACGGGTTTAACGGGTTCCAAGTCGAGGGCTAAAGCCTTCCTGGCTTGGCTTTATTTCAAAAGCATTAATTAGGTCGTAACATAGGCCAAACGTATAACTCTGCATAAGGCTTCGCACCGTTTTTACTTTGACTCAATTGACGAATTCAATTAAGTTTCTCTTGTAGAGGTAAAAAAACTATTGGTAAATCCAATTGTGCATGCCTTAAGCACATTAAAAAAATTACGTATAACATGATTATACGTAAACTTTTAAAGTAGATTAATTACACATAAGTTTTCACTAAAAACCTTATAATTATTACTATAGTTCCAATTTTCCTATAATTTTATGTCAAACTTTAATTTAAAAAGCTTGGAAAATCCAAAAATGCACGACTCGTAATGCTCGTGAATATGATCGCGAAAAATTGAAAAAAAAAATTGTAAATTGTAGTTCTATTCGTCAAAGAATTCCAGTAGCAGTCACCGAAGTACACCTTTAAGTCACTCCATCAAGTCCGTAGGTAAGGTCTATTCATAACTAACAAAACGAGGACAAACTCGGCACACCTAGTACTACTGGTCGAGGAGTTCCAGTAGCATTCACCGAATTACATCTTCAGGTCACTCTATCAAGTCCGAAGGTAAGGTCTCATCATAACTAACAAAATGAGGGTAACTTCGGCACACCTAGTACTACTCTTCGAGGATTTCCAGTAGCATTCACCGAAGTACACCTTCAGGTCACTCTATCAAGTCCGGAGGTAAAGTCCCATCATAACTCACAAAACGAGGCCAAACGCGGCACACCTAGTTCTACTCTTCGAGAAGTTCCAGTAGCATTCACCGAAGTACACCTTCAGGTCACTCTATCAAGTCCGGAGGTAAGGTCCCATCATAACTAACAAAACGAGGCCAAACTCAGCACACTTAGTTCTACTCTTCGAGGAGTTCTAGTAGCATTCACCGAAGTACACCTTCAGGTCACTCTATCAAGTCCGGAGGTGAGGTCCCATCATAACTCACAAAACGAGGCCAAACGCGGCACACCTAGTTCTACTCTTCGATAAGTTCCAGTATTATTCATCAAATTACATTTTCTCCGGGAGAAAAACCGGCGACAAGGTTCGCCACCCGTCACGTTCTGTCTCCCGGAGGGGCGAAAAGTGGATTGCGGAGGCCCGTCTGGCTACGCTGAATGTATGTGGAGCAATGAATGATAAGATGGATGAAGTATGCGAAATGATGAATGATAGAGGAATAGATGTGTTATGTGTAAATGAGACGAAACGAAAGGGAAAGGATGCCACCGCACATGGCATGTATACCGCTTACTGGTCTGGTGTAGACGAGACCGAGCGGGCATGCCAGGGAGTCGGTGTCATCCTTTCAGAAAGAATGGGTAATGTGTGAAAGAGTGAGATGTGTAAGCCCAAGGCTGCTATGGATACGAATGAAAGTGGCCTTAAAGAAGTTGTTTGTGCTAGGGTGTACGCCCCAGATATGTCTAAGCCCACTTATATCCGAGAGCAGTTTGGGACATGATAAGGATGGTGTTGATGAAATGTAAGGTAAATGAAAATATTATTATGTTAGGAGATTTTAATGGAAGGGTTGGGGTGAAGAGGTCTGGTTATGAAAGGATATTAGGAACCTTTGGCGATGAAAGTGTAAATGAGAATGGTGAAGACCTCCTCACCGTATGTGTGGAAAAGAATCTTTTTGTGACGAACACTTTCTTTCGCCATAACAGGATTCACATGTATACACGGGGAAGAGGTGATGATAGAAGCATGATAGATTTCATAATTGTGGATGAAAGAATGAGGAGCGCAGTGGTAGATACAAGGGTTTACCGGGGGTCCAACGTAGGGATGGATCATTACTTTGTCTTATGCCGAATTAATGATCTATTCAAGCGTTGGCGGCATCGGACATCTGTCTCTACCACTGCGTTACAGAGTATAAGAATAGAGAGGTTACAAGATGAAGGTGTGAAAGAGAAGTTCAAATGTAGACTGAGAGAAAATATAAGTGGTATGGATGAATTGTGTATGAATGATTTAGACTTGGAGACTGTGTGTGGCATAATATCAAGAAAGGTTTGGTGGATGCAACCACCGAAGTATGTGGTGGTGTAAGTAAGAGAACGAATGAAAGGAAAAATAATACTTTGTGGTGGGATGATGAGGTACGGATGGAAGTTGAAGCAAAGAAGGGAGCATGGCTAGATTTACTAGCAACCAAAGCTGGTAATATTGATGATGAAAATATAAGTGGTATGATTGATGAGATTGAAAGAAAAAAGGCAGACTTTAGACGTATAAATAAGAGAGTAAAAGAAGTTGTTGAAAGGAAAAAGCAAGAAAGAACGGATAAGAATGATAGAAGGATATCTGATAATTTCCAGGCAAATATTAAAATGTTCTGGAAACTCGTAAGAACTGCCAGGGGAAATTCAATACAGCCTAGAATGAATGCTATACGAGACGAGAATGGCTGTATGCTGAATGATGAAGTTTCTAATTTAAAGAGATGGAAGGAATACTTTGAAAGCGTGTGTGAGTGAAGAGTCGTCTGAATTAAGTGAAATAGAAATTCCGAAAGAAGTGGAGAGAGGTAGGGAGATAAGTGTAGATGAAATAATGAAAGCAATGAAAAGCATGGAAGCAGGTAAGGCAGCCGGATATGATAGAGTATCCCTCGAAATGCTAAGGGTTGGAGAGGTAGTGGTGGCAGGCCTGCTGTACACCTTGTTTAATTTATGTTGGGAACTGAAGCGGGTACCGGAAAACTGGGCAAAGCCGTTATAGTCCCAATATATAAAGGAAAAGGGTCACACCAGGACTGTAAAAACTACCGTGGCATTAGCTTGCTTAGCATTGTGGGTAAACTGTATGCTAAGGTGTTAATTGAAAGAGTTATGGAAGAAACTGATGGAAAAATTTGGGATGTGCAAGCTGGATTTAGAAAGGGGATGAGGTGTACGGATCAAGTCTTTTCCATGCGCATGATTGCGGAGAAGTTTTTGGCCAAAAACCAGAAAGTTTTTTGTGCGTTCATGGACTTGGAAAAGGCTTATGATAGAGTGGACAGGAATGTGTTATGGCAAACACTTAACTCATTTGGTTTGAGCGCTGGTTTGATACAAGCATTAAGGTCTCTTTATAGGGACTCTAGTGCTTGTGTCAGGATCCATGGGGTCTACTCGGACTGGTTTGGCATTCAAAAAGGTGTCAGACAGGGCTGTGTAGCTTCCTCGTGGCTGTTTAACCTATTTATGGACAGTTGTTTGCAAACTTTGAAAGTTGAAGAATGTGGGTTGAGAATAAGTGAGTTAACCGTCAAATGCCTTTTGTACGCCGATGATCAAGACATATTTGCATCGTCGGCGGCCGAGTTGCAATGATGGTTACTAATGAACTGGTCATTAAAAGAAAGGTATGAAAGTGAACGCAAGTAAGACGAAAGTGATGGTTTTGAAAGGAGTAAGTAAAACGTTATGTGAAATAAGAATAGAAGGGGAGATGTTTGAGCAAGTGGATGAGTTTGTATATTTGGGATGTTTATTTAGCAGGGATGGTAGATATGATAAGGATATAGAACGACGAGTGAACGCAGGAAATAGAGTGAATGGGGCTCTACATGCTATTGTGAAAAGTCACAATGTGTCAAAAAAGGCACGTATGGCATTTCATTATGCTGTGTTAGTCCCTACTTTAATGTATGGTAGTGAAAGTTAGGTCTGGCAGAAGAAGCATGAGAGTAGAATAAATGCTGTAGAAATGCGGTCATTAAGGAGTATGCTAGGGCTGAATCTGAATGACAGGTTGAGAAATAGTGTGATAAGAGAAAAGTGTGGTTTGCAAGATGACGTTGTGACCAGGATACAGAAAGTAATGCTTCGGTGGTTTGGTCATGTAGAAAGAGTGACAAAGTAAATTTATGTTGCAGAAATGAACGGAAGAGTCGGGAAGGGACGCCCTAGACGAAGGTTTATCGACCAAATTGGCGATATATTGAAAATGGGCCAGAATAGGAGTACCCTTAACCAACGAGCGTGTATGCTTAGATATATGGATGTAAAGGAAGCGAGAGAAGTGTGTCAGGATCATGCCAAATGGAAGTCCGTAGTCTCTGCTTACCCCTCTGGGTGACAGGCGTGAGTGTTTATGTTATGTTATGTTATGTTTACATCTTCAGGTCACTCTATCAAGTCCCGAGATAAGGTCGCATCATAACTAACAAAACGAGGCCAAACTCGGCGCACCTAGTTCTACTCTTCGAGGAGTTTCAGTAGCATTCACCGAAGTACACCTTCAGGTCACTCTATCAAGTCCGGAGGTGAGGTCTCATCATAACTAACAAAACGAGGCTAAACTCAGTACACCTAGTTCTACTCTTCGAGGAGTTCCAGTAGCATTCACCGAAATACACCTTCAGGTCACTCTATCAAGTCCGGAGGTGAGGTGTTATCATAACTAACAAAACGAGGCTAAACTCAGCACACCTAGTTCTACTCTTCGAAGAGTTCTAGTAGCATTCACCGAAGTACACCTTCAGGTCACTCTATCAAGTCCGGAGGTGAGGTCTCATCATAACTAACAAAACGAGGCTAAACTCAGCAAACCTAGTTCTACTCTTCGAGGAGTTTTAGTAGCATTCACCGAAGTACACCTTCAGGTCACTCTATCAAGTCCGGAGGTAAAGTCTCATCATAACTAACAAAACGAGGCCAAACTCGGCACACCTAGTCCTATTCTTCGAGGAGTTCCAGTAGCATTCACCGAAGTACACCTTCAGGTCACTCTATCAAGTCCGGAGGCAAAGTCTCATCATAACTAACAAAACGAGGCCAAACTCAGCATCTAGTCCTATTCTTCGAGGAGTTCCAGTAGCATTCACCGAAGTACACCGAAGTCACTCTATCAAGTTCGGAGGCAAAGTCTCATCATAACTAACAAAACGAGGCCAAACTCGGCACACCTAGTTCTACTCGTCGAGGAGTTCCAGTAGCAGATACAGAAGTTCACCTTCAGGTCACTCCATAAAGTCCAAGACGTAGAAGTATATTTATATATAAAACCTTCGTACTTTTAGCGAAAAAAAAATTGTAATAAAAATCTGTGATTATAAAAATAATAACCTGGGTCAAGTATGTATCAAATTTGGTTTTTGGAATATTTTGTATTTCTACAGCGATCGATATTGTTCAGCACGAGCCGCTATAAACAAACGGTACAGTAATCCACTCATGATTGCGGACGTGCCCGGAGTAAAGGTACTCTGTGGCCCGGAGGCAAAGTGTACCTATTTAGTAAAATAAATTATTACAAGGCTGAATAAAACTACTTTTACGGATTATATCGCGTTTAATAACTTATTTTTATTAATTCCCGACGTTTCGGGTGCTTTACAGCACCCATGGTCACGGGGGACTGAGGTGATTGACGTCCCGATGTCAGAGTTAACTCGGAGTACCTTCAGTTTTTTTTAATTATTAATTTTGGTCCGATCTACGCAGAATGAACTTACTGTGTCTTGAAGTCTTGCAGTGGTATGCTTGGGTTTAGTTTTAATTTTATTAATTACAGGATCCCAAGCAGGTGGTAGTACCCAGCCTCCCTCTCTATTGAAATTAGTATGTTCTTTAATTTCAATAGCCTCACGTATCATCCTTGGCAGGAATCGATGTTCTTTCGCGAGAATTTGTGGTTTATCAAATCTAATGTAATGGCGGGGGCCGTCTAGGATATGATCACAAACTGCAGACTTCCCGGAACGTTGGTGCTTCACGTCAGCTATGTATTCTTTTATGCGTGTTTTTATTGATCGTTTTGTTTGCCCTATATATGAGAGACCACATTCACAATCAAGCTTGTACACTCCTGCATCTTGCAGAGGAATATTGCACTTGACGGATGGTAAGAACTGACTAATCTTCTTCGGTGGCTTGAAGAATGTTCTAATAGAAGCTCGCTTCAAGATGTAGCCAATCTTGTCTGTGACACCTTCACTCGATCACTGTGACGTAGGCGCGGGACCCGCAGCTTGTTGTCGTGCAGAGCCTGCTTGACGTGCTGAAGCTCGGCGGCCAGGTGTTTTCTGTCACAGATCCCTCGTGCTCTCTGTAACAAAGATTTGCGCACGGTAGCTAACTGTGAAGGATGATGGTGGGATTCACCGTTTAAATATCGGTTTGTATGGGTATTTTTCTATACACAGTGTGACCTATGATGTTGTTAGGATTTCGAATGAGTAACATCTAGGAAAGCTAAAATTATTTGCGTCTAACTCCATAGTAAATTGAATTTTAGAGTTTATGGAATTAAGATGTTCTAAAATGCAACTTTGTCTGATGGTAAAATTGTGAAAGTATCGTCTACGTACCGCTTGTAGAACCTTGGAGTTACTGGTGCAGTAAGCAGGGCTTTCTCTTCAAAGTCTGTGTGTACGTGGTAGAGCCATGCTGCAGCTATATTAGTAGTATAGTTGTAGCACGAATGGGTCGGCTCGACCGGGAAGGACCACGCTCTCACAGAATACCAGCGTAAAATGGCAGCTTGACACTGCTGTGTTTCGTATGGTGAGTGTAGAGAACCGGAGACCCATTTTACTGGAAAAGAGGCATTCCATCTTAGTCCTCACGGGTGACGACGCATCTGCATTTTGATTCTTTATTGAGGATAAATGTAGATGTCTATGGGTCACAGCAACCACTTACCATCAGGTGGACTGTGTGCTCGTTTGTCACCCTATCCTATAAAAAAAAAAGTCCTCCATAAAAATATCAGCGACAATGGGAGATACCGGTGAGCCCATCGCAACACACCATCAACTTGCTTGTAAAACTCTTCCTTCCACAATAGATAGCCAGATGTAAGGCAATGTCTGAGTAATACTGCATATTCTGCTGGCATGTTGTTTTCCTCTAGTTTCCTAGTTACAATTGAGATGCAGTCTTCAACAGGTAGGCATGTAAATAGAGACTGAACATCAAAACTGACCATAGTTTCATTGTCAGTAAGACATAGGTCTTTTATCTCACTGACAAAATGGTATGAATCTTTAGTGTGTGCTCTTGTGTGTCCTCTGAGTGGTGATAGTATTTTTGCTAAGTGTTGAGCCTATCTGTAAGTTGGCGAATCGATCTGACTCACTATTGGACGTAATGGAGCATTTGATTTGTGTATTTTTGGTAACCCATACAACTTCGGTGGTTTGGCACACGCAGGTATTATCGAATTAATGTTTAGATTCAATTTCTCGAGTATTTCTTAGTTAGATCGCTAGTTGTTTTAAGCGTATTGGTTGTAGGGTTGTTTATTACTCGCGTCTGTTGTCAATGGTTGCGTTCCGTTCTTACGTTGACATTGATGTTGGACATTTGATTTGGTTGTTAGTTTTTGGTATTTTAAATATTTCCTAATTTCAATAGAGAGGGAGGCTGGGTACTACCACCTGCTTGGGATCCTGTAATTAATAAAATTAAAACTAAACCCAATCATACCACTGCAAGTCTTCAAGACACAGTAAGTTCATTCTGCGTAGATCGGACCAAAATTAATAATTAAAAAAGCTGAAGGTACTCCGGGTTAACTCTGACATCGGGACGTCAATCACCTCAGTCCCCCTTGACCATGGATGCTGCAAAGCACCCGAAACGTCGGGAATTAATAAAAATAAGTTACTAAACGCGATATAATCCGTAAAAGTAGTTTTATTCAATGTGTAGTGTTCGCGTAAATATAAGAAATCATTATTACAAGGCTGCTCAAAACGCCAAAAATTTCGGGATTTCTCAGCGGAAAAAAAAATTATAACTAAACAAAACAAAATTAAACTGCCATTTACATTCCATGGCTTCCCACATGATAGATGAAGAGATTAAAAAATAGGTTAAACAATTGATATTTTCAAAAGTTATCGTGTTTACCCCTCCATGCGGACTTGATAAATCTACAGCATGAGCCACTAAAGCTTTCAACAATCATTTATCTTTCTGAAAATGTGCTTTTTATATCATTTATATGTTCAATATGATTGTTTAGTTCAATATTATTGTTGTTCATGCGACAAAACGTTGGAATCTTGATTCTTAGGCGCTAGTAGAACATACCTACGCACGTTGCGCTTAAGGCATGCAATAAAGGTGCCAATCGGGTTCTTTTTTAGGTTTCTTATATTTGAAAAAATTTTAGTCCCTTGATGTTGGTGTATTTGGATCACAACATTCGTTTACCATCGACGAGACTGTGTACTCGTTTTCCATTCTATTAATATAATAATTTATCAAATTGCTTGGTGAAAGACGTTCGTAAAAGAACTTTCTCTAATCAAGTCTCCAAATACATAAATTAAATCCTTTATCATAAGACACACACAGTAATACAATAAGTAAATTATTATTATAAATTATAATAATTATTATAATATGTTAATAGATCCGAAATAAGTATGAATGTTTGTTTAGGTTTTGTTTTGGTTAAAATTTAACATTTAATTTATCCTACTCAAGTTGTTTTGTATTTAAGCTTAGCAACAATAGCATTTTGATTGATTTCCCACAGAGAGCACCAAGTCTAAGGACACTGACACAAATGGTTCTCCTGAAGACGATAAAGGAAAAGAGAAGGACGATGAGATGAAGCCTGAAAATATGACGTGCTGCATACTGATGCTGGATATATTGTTGAAGCAGGTAACAATTTAAACATTATTATTATTTAACAAAACAGAAAACAGGTTTTAATTACGAGTTAGGTGTTTCATATTAATTAACCTAGATTGATCCCCGATGTCGCCGTCATTGCTACAATTAGTTTTGCTTTATAACTTTGTTTGTTTATTTAGAGTCATCATCATCATCATTATTACAACCTACCAAAATCCACTGGTAAACATATTTGTTTATTAATGTGTTCGATCTATGAAAACCTTCATAGCGTGGTTATGAAAATACTTATACGTTTTGTGTGAATTATGTTTTTAGGTTTGCCTTTTTTAAATTGGACGGTGTTGTTCAGAAATGTTTCAACCAACATGTGCATTTTTTGTGGCAGAAGCTCTATTATATCATGTTATGTATATCATTTTAAATAATATTAAATGTAGGTTTTAGGATTACTGGCTATTTTTCAAAAATTTTTCATACTTGGAAATAAACTGAAAAGAAGAGCCTATGGATTATTATTTTGGCCAGTTTGTGGGTTGGAACGTTTCTGCACAACACGGTCTAATTATAAATTAACACGCACTATCATTTACAGCTGGAGCTGCAACACAGTCGCATCAACATTCAGAATGTGAGCAGCGAAGCTACAAAATTGCTTCGGCTTATGCTCAAATCTAACCAAATGAACACCATAGAGCATGGTAAGTACCTTAGCTAAAACATATTGGTGGCGACAATAGCGTCTAAATAGTATTTTTATATTAATAATATTATCCAAAATAAATTGTGATTGTGATGAAACAGATAAGATATTAATATCTTTAATAAGGTCTCTTGAGTGAGTCCTTTGGTCTAATATTGTAAAATAGCACTTATAGCATTACATTCTAGTAAAGTTTCACTAAGTTAAGTTTAGAAGTAATGTAGTAAGTTTTATGTAGTAAAAAATATATATATTAAAAAGAGTATTGGTCCCAATATTGGTACTTGTGGCACGCCCATAATTAAGGGTCCGGTCCAGAAGACTCAGTTTTTTTAATTACTACTTTTTGCAACTGGTCAGACAAGTATAATTTTATGAGGTTAAACGATATTTTTTTTGAAACACCATAATGCATTAATTTGTTTAACAATGTATTTTGATTTACGCAATCGAACGCTTTGGATAGGTCGCAAAAACACCTTTAACGTCCTGTTTACTCTATCAAACTCCAAATATGTGTTTGAAAAGTGTTATGGCTGCGTTAATAGTACTTTTACCTTCAGAGAAACCATACTGACTGACATGAAATAATTTCTTCAGCGAGAAGTAAGATGATAGCCGATTATATATTACTTTTAAAAAATTTTGCTAGGTACTGGTACGTAGGTCGCTCAATAAGTTTTGACATATACAAAAAGTATTCTAGATACTATTAATATTTATTTTACATCTTTTCAAAATATACTCCATTATGCTCTATACAAAGTTCCATTAAACCAACTCTGAAAACATTTTTGCTAGTCTTGATCTGACAGGTCAGAAATCGCTTCTTCGCAGGCAGCCACGGCTTCTTCGGCGCTTGAAAAAAACTTGCCTTTTATTTTTTTCTCTGACTCTTGGGAACATAAAGAAATCACAAGGAGCTAAGTCAGGGCTGTAGGGTGGGTGACTTAGAGTTTCAACACCAGATTCCTCAATAAATGCTTTTGTTCTAAGGGAGGTATGTGAAGAGGCTTTATCGTGATGCAGCACGATTCCCCGAAGCCTGGTCTTTGGTCTTCTCTCCCGCACAGCTTGAAAAGCTTTGGGTAATGCAACTGTAGTATACCATTCAGAGTTGACTGACCTACAATTTTCCAGCATTGACGTCGACAAATGTCCGCTCCGCGAAAAAAAACTAGCCACCAATTTTTTGCCGACGTTGCGAGGTCTTTGCAGTTTTGTCGGTAACTGTCCTTCTGAGTAGACCCATACCGATGATTGCCTTTTATTTTCCGGATCATATTGATAGATCCATGTCTCGTCACCAGTAATGATTTCTGAAACACGCCTAGTTGCCCCGTTTTCAAAACGTAGACGCATTTCATGGCACCAATCCACACGAGTCTGTTTTTCGCTTTCGGAGAGCAAACGAGGGATCCATCGACAACAAAGCTTCCTCACTCCAAGATGTTGATGTATGATGGTATGAATGCTCCTCGAACTAATGCCTACAATCTTTTTGATGTCCGTATGTGTGATTCGTGGGTCTTCTCGCACCAACATTTCAGTAGTCCATACATTTTCTGCCGTTACTGCTGTTTGCGGGGCCCCGGTTCTTTGGTCATCTTTAAGATTAATTTACCCTTTGATTCATCAAACCACCTAAAAATTGTTGCGCGTGATGGAGCTGAGTCCCCTAATGCTGATTGTAACAGTTGTAAACTTAATTGTTCGTTTAAACCAAATTTAAAATCATAATATATCATAGCGCGCAAATGTTCACGGCTAAGATCCATCGTTTTAAATGAAAAGCGCGGGAAGCGTTGCAGGAAAATTAATAGAACTTTGTTTTCTTTTTTAATATTGAGCAATTGGCTTATGGAGTTCTATTTTTAAATAAATTTGCTTTTTAGAAACATATAACACGGGTGCGTTCCATTTTTAAATTTCGAGCATCTCAAAACTTATTGAGTGACCTACGTAGAATAGGTATTGGTCGAAAATTTGACTATCACTTTGACTATCAGATTTGAAAAGAGGTGAATTACTAATAAAATATTGCTAGATATTAGAATGCAATGTGTATAATAAAACTTTTATCTTTCACGGTCCTTAAATAAATAAATGAAAACATTATTTATAACACATCACACTTTACCCCAATGTAAATAAAGTAAATAAAATTAATAGTCCCTTCTGCTGGGCCCAGGCCTCTTCTTATTTCGGAGAGGCTTATGGAGCAAAAATGTAAATAATTTCACTCAAATAATATTATCTTCCTTTGTGTTTCTTTAAACAAGAAAAGTCACATTTTTCAAAATACTAAATGGAATTTACATGTAACAGTCTATTTAAACAGTTCCATTTATCCTCCTGCTGCATGCAGGGTTAGGATTTTGGGTAAACGAATTTTCTCCGTTATTTATCTTAAACCCGATCAGAAATGAGAGGAGGCATGAGCTCAGAAGTGGGACGTATTTAGGCTGTAATTTTTATCATTCATTTATTCATTACACTTTTTGTAAGTCTACTCCAGAATATAGGTCGCCTCCAAAGTTTGCATCATAGCTATTTGCCATAGTTGTCAAGCTTGGCAGGCAGGTTGGCAACCGCAGTTTTTTTTTATTATTTTGAATTATTGTCAGGAAGCCGTGGTAGCTCAGATGGTTAGCGCTCGCTGTAAATTTCACAGTACACGAGCAACCCGGGTTCTATCCCCGTCGGCACCAATGAAATTGTTAATTGCAATTTTAAGTGCTGATTTACCACGTGCTCAGCGGTGAAGGAAAACATCGTGACAAAACCAAAAAAAAAAGTCTAAGAAATAAGAAAAAAATATTTCGAAGACATTTGTGAAGTCCGCCAGCACGCATTGGGGCAGTGCGGCGGACACTTCCTTGCCCTAAAACCCTCTCAGAAATGAGTCGAGGCCTGTGCCCAGCAGTGGGACGTATCTAGGCTGTAACTTTATTGTCAGGAAGATGGCACTGCCCATCTCCTTTATCATTTCACACTGTTGCCTCTTACGACATCCACGGGATGATATGAGATAGTGGACTATGTTACGCCGCCATCACACGTGGTTGTAATTACTTTTATCTAAAATATTTAAGGTTTTTCCTTTTTTCTTTTCCTACTACTACTACTGCTAAAAAACATAAAAACACAAAAACATACTGCTAACTTCAAAAATATTATTCAGTCCGTAAGCAGTTCACGCCTGGACATGTGCCTTTTGATAGGATTAGCTATCGAAATTTTAGACGTTTTGCATTTCTGATGTTTTTTTAAGGGATAGTAATACCATCTATCTGATGTAGTTAAATCTTGCGAGCATTTTTCTGAAGGCCGTCTTACTACATTCATGCGATGAGATGGAATGCTAGAAGATGAGGTGCGAGAATTGCAAGCGTGGCGAATACAACAAATACCTCTACAATGCTTCGCAGCTTAGTAACTAAGCCTTTTTTGTGAAATGTCAGTTTTCTACCTGGTAGATCTATGTTACAGCAATATTATGGTTGTAGCACGAATGGGTCGGCTCGACTGGGGAAGGATCACGCTATCCACAGAATACCAGTGTAAAATAGTAGCTCAATGCCGTTATCATTATGTTTCGTATGGTGAGTGTTGAGAACCGGAGACCCTTTTTATTGGAAACAAGGCATTCCATCTGAGTTCTCAGGGGTGACAACGCATCTGCATTTAGATTTTCAATCGAGAATAGATGTAGATGTATATGGGTTACAGCATCCAGTTACCATCAGGTGGACTGTGTGTTCGTTTGTCACCCTTATTCTATAAAAAAACAACTCAATATTAAGTCCTGCGATGAGTGTTACTTTCTTTAACATGAAAAAAGTGAAAGGCTCATGTCCAGCGGTGAACTGCTACGGTGGGGGTGGATAAAGAGGCGGTGGTTGTTGTTGCAGCTGGGTGCGCGGCGGGCGCGTGCGCATACTGCAGCGCGGCGGCGCTCTGCCAGCAGCTGGCCGTGCGCCTCGTGCGCGCGCTGCTGCCGTCGCGTGCGCCGCGCGAGGTGCGTCACGTGACGTGATGTATTGCAGGTGTTGCAGCTGTGCCAGCAGCTGGCCGTGCGCCTCGTGCGCGCGCTGCTGCCGTCGCGTGCGCCGCGCGAGGTGCGTCACGTGACGTGATGTATTGCAGGTGTTGCAGCTGTGCCAGCAGCTGGCCGTGCGCCTCGTGCGCGCGCTGCTGCCGTCGCGTGCGCCGCGCGAGGTGCGTCACGTGACGTGATGTATTGCAGGTGTTGCAGCTGTGCCAGCAGCTGGCCGTGCGCCTCGTGCGCGCGCTGTTGCCGTCGCGTGCGCCGCGAGGTGCGTCACGTGACGTGATGTGTGCAGGTGTTGCAGCTGTGCCAGCAGCTGGCCGTGCGCCTCGTGCGCGCGCTGCTGCCGTCGCGTGCGCCGCGCGGTGCGTCACGTGACGTGATGTGTGCAGGTGTTGCAGCTGTGCCAGCAGCTGGCCGTGCGCCTCGTGCGCGCGCTGCTGCCGTCGCGTGCGCCGCGCGAGGTGCGTCACGTGACGTGATGTATTGCAGGTGTTGCAGCTGTGCCAGCAGCTGGCCGTGCGCCTCGTGCGCGCGCTGCTGCCGTCGCGTGCGCCGCGCGAGGTGCGTCACGTGACGTGATGTATTGCAGGTGTTGCAGCTGTGCCAGCAGCTGGCCGTGCGCCTCGTGCGCGCACTGATGCCGTCGCGTGCGCCGCGCGAGGTGCGTCACGTGACGTGATGTATTGCAGGTGTTGCAGCTGTGCCAGCAGCTGGCCGTGCGCCTCGTGCGATCACGATACCGTGATATTATGATTCTGTTTATGTAATCCTTTTCAGAATAAAAATAAAACAAAAAAAATATCCGCAAAGAGCTAATAAATACAAAAGAGCTACACGTGCAGCGCGGGTGTCCGTCGGGTAACAATGTGTAAAGGTTCACAGCTTTGACCTCAGTTGACCTCAGGCTTCACTCATCGGTTTACCTTTCGTTCCTTAGAAACAAAGATTTAAAAAAACATGAACGCATAGTTGCAGTTACTTCTGTTCTACCCAGACACAGTAACATATTAAATTACTTTTGAATAGAGAACTGCATTTATAGATCACAGTTGCAAGTATCAACACAGCAACGGAAACCACCACTCTAAAGAAATTTCGAGAAACTGACAAAGTTCGAAAGTACGTGGTTAAAATGTCAATTTACAGGTGCCCGACGGTGCTTTTGAGCGCTCGGCAATGCTGTACTGTTATCGAACCTTTGACGATCCTGACACCTTAGCCTGACACAATTGTACTTAAAAACCTGTATTTTAAGTAATAATAATATTTTATACTCATTGATAATATGTTTTTTGTAATGTCATTGCGGTACACATTTATGTGCCCCTTTCGTATCAGGGTTCTTTCGTTATTAAGGGCAGAGTTTTATTTAAATTTGTTTGTGTACATTGCGAATATCGCAGCCGTCGATAGAGGAGACGTGGTGCGAGACGCAGATGAAGAAGCCCCAATGGGAGGAGGAGAGGGAGCGGGAGAGGGAGAGGGAGAGGAGCCGGCCGAGTGCCGCGCCGGCTGATGCACTGCCGGAGCGCGGCGCGCTGGGCGGCGTGTTGGTGCACATGCCCCACGTACGTATCCCTACCACCACATCCCACCACCACAATATACACCACTCATCTTCTTCGTTTGATTTGGCGGGACATTTATGACAGACGATCGAAAATACACCTTAATTCACTGTAAATAGATTCAATTTAAAATTACAAATTTTAAGTACTCTATTACGTCTGCATGCTCGACGATTGTTTCCATATTTCAAATTGTACAAATAAATATAAATATATTATGGAGACAGTCTTATAGCGCTTCTGGTTTGGTATTATTTGTTAAAATGTGTAAAATATAAAATAATAATAGCGATAAAGATAAATGATGTTAGATTATAGTTGAATAATAGTAAGACTCGTACACGTCCATAATTTTTATATGAATAAATTGTTTAAAAAAATAATTTCTAATGAGTTCACCAACGTTTACGAGTCTAATGCATATTCCTACCTATTTTATAAAAGACTTGTTTACTGGTAATATTACGATTCGTAGGAAATTTAAAAATAACTAATGCATGGGTTCGGAAAATCCTTTGTCTTGGGAAGAACTAGCTAGACACCCAGTGCTTTTTAATAATAACTAACAACATATATTATACAAATGTATGTATGGTGGTGCGATAAGTTTTATTCCGATTGCACTGCGGACGTTTCTACATGTAAATATAATATTCATTAAAAATTCGTGCAAAGCGCCATATATGTGTTCCAAATTTTGTGACTTTCATTTTTGCCACAAAGCCAATATATATTGTGCATATGAGTCATTTTATCCATAAATAGAACCTACTAATAATTTGACTACAGCCCCATCTGACATCTGACTGACTCATCACGAGATCTCTAAAACTATAGACCCGATTGACTTGAATTTTTGTATATATACTCATTTCGCAATATAGACGCTCATTAAGAATGGATTTTACGATAGTCCCATCAAAAATTTTTTTCTTGATATTTTAGATGTAGGTTCCGCAATAAAATATTATCGTGCGCCCAGCGAAGCGAGTGGGTATCTCCTGGTAATATATAAGTTCGCTGCAGTTGGGATACTTGTTTCTTTTAATAATCAATAACTTCTTTATTTTAACCTGACGCAAGATTTGTTCTACAAATACCATTATTTAAAAACATTTCTATTTGTACAAAAATTTATTAATTCAGTAGGTAGCAGTAGTTTACAATTCGATATACCACAGATTTGGTCAATTGAAAATACAGACGTAATGTTACCAGTAAGCAATTAATTAAACAAAATTTAAATAGGTAACCCAGTTTGTTAGTGCAATAATATTCTCTATATTTTATGAAATTTATTTGTGGCTTCCTGCTTCCCGCCAAATCATACGAGCACGTGTCGTTTGTTTTCTTTAGTGTTTTTGTATTATAAGGCCTTTTCCTCTAACAGATATGGCTTCAGGATAGTTAGCATTATCAATATATTATCCCTTTAACCTAAATAATATATCTTTAAATTATTTTACATTGGTTATATGTATTTCTCTTTCGACTAGTTTTACATTTAATTTTCCTTCAATTTTTAGTCAATTTTTTCATTTAAGATTAGCTTTTTGTCATTAATTATTTCTTATAAATCTAATTTCCTGAAGTATATATCTAGAGTAGATAGGGCCTTATATAATAGATGTATAGTTTGTTCATTTCATGCATCTCTCTCTCATAAGCGACGTCG
Organism: Parnassius orleans; assembly: GCA_029286625.1. Classification (NCBI taxonomy): domain Eukaryota; kingdom Metazoa; phylum Arthropoda; class Insecta; order Lepidoptera; family Papilionidae; genus Parnassius; species Parnassius orleans. Next base: position 9,781,982 of record JAGSMP010000009.1, read on the forward strand.
GTTCGGACGCCACTCTGACTAAATCGTCAGGTGAAGATACGCAAGTATGTTTGTCTATCTTTCTTACCTTACCCTTGCTTCTTTCACGTGTGTTTTTTTTAAATCTGTTGCGTGATTGTCTGTGTTAGATCTATACATATATATCTATGTTTTCTATAGTAATTCGTTTAATGCCTAAACGTTTATGGAAATCTGAAATATTCCTTTTTTGACTTCATGTTTTTACAGTTTATTAAAAATGAAATAAATTGGCAAAATTATTAATATAAATGACCGTATCCAAGTTTTTTTCTAGACTCCATCGGAATCTTAAAATTTAAAATATTGTGGTTAAAGCATAGAAGTTTTTATATAATGTAATTATTATTGTATACTCGTTAATATTACACGAACTCAAATGACGGAAATTATTTTCTAAAATTTCAGATTTCTCTTGTTTAAATTAATGTCTATAATATTAAATCATGAATGGAGCAATGTCAAATCTTAACAACATTTAAACAGATTAATATAAGCCATTAAAATTTACTAAATGCACGATACTAAAATGATAATATTTTTGAGTGATTAGTTAGTAAGGCATGGGCATTTGATAATTATATTGGATTAGACTGAAATATGATGGTAATGATGTTTTCAATTCTATATCTTTTGTTATAGTTTCTACTTTGTAAGACATTGTTATAAAAAGTAGTTTTTAATAAGAGCTAATAATCTTACGCTTACCAGATGCCGCTAGCTGGGACTGAGGTGATTTTATTTATCACGGTCATATATTTATTTATTGGTCACACAGTGTCATCATTATTGAAAAAACCCATAATAACTTTTATTTATAAGGTTTTCGGTTTCTAGTGTATGTAAATACACAAAAAATGCGTCAGTGCTGTTTTGTAACTTCAATAATTCTTCTACTTTTAGGAATGTCCGTAGTTTGGTTTATCCATTGTTTTATAATTCTAATATAAAATATAATAATCAATATTTCAGAAAGAAACATTGATCTTTACACTTTTTTAACCAAATTAACTTCCCCGCTATGAAATCTGTCAAATATTAGACCTCATTTCAAAGTGGCGCCGCCCTGGTGGTATAAAAAGTCGTGGATGTAATTATTTCAGCGATCACGTCCTTTATTAATAATAATAGGACGTGATTAATAATTATCTCAGTATACTCCAATTTATATCTATATATTTTATACTGAACATTCTTGTGACAGGTAAATGCTGAATCCATTTATAGCAGTACATTAATAGGCTTTGATATTTTTCGCGTACTATCACCAACACACATATCGTGTAGATAATGACCGCAACGGTGGAGACGATCACGGAGCAGCTGGACATGGCCGTGAGCCTGCCTCCTGCGGAGCAGCCTCCACTAGCCACGGCCCACACCATCACTCTCACCGACACCGATGTTGCCACTGCCACGGCCGATGTAAGTCACGTTCTTATTAATGATTTTATTATAATGTTTTATTTATTTATACCGTTATACCCTTACAGCCTATTAAAGTTCACTGCTAAGCGTATGCCTCCCTCATAGATTGCCTCATAGGGGGGATATTTGACATAGCTGCCTTTGACTTGGCAAGCGGATTTGCACTGCAATTTTGACTGCAGTTTTTTTATTTAAAGTCGTTTTTAGGAAGATGCTGCTGCCCATCTCCTGATTTGTTTCCCTCTGCCGCCTCTTACGACACCCACGTAACGATATGAGGTAGTGGATATTCTTACACCGCCACTACACGGTAAACCACTAAGTAAAGTCATTGTCTTATAATGAAAGCTTTATAATGAATGATCATATAATAGTAGTGTTATATTTAGAGATTATCATACGTGGTAGAGCCATGCTGCAGCTATGTTAGTAGTATAGTTGTAGTACGAATGGGTCGGCTCGACCGAGGAAGGACCACGCTCTCACAGAATACCACCGTAAAATAGCAGCTTAACACTGCTGTGTTTCGTATGGTGAGTGTAGAGAACCGGAGACCCTTTTACTGGAAAAAGGCATTCCATCTAGTCCTCACGGGTGACAACGCATCTGCATTTTGATTCTTTATTGAAGATAGATGTAGATGTCTATGGGTCACAACAACCACTTACCATCAGGTGGACTGTGTGCTCGTTTGTCACCCTATCCTATAAAAAAAAAAAGATTATGTAAAACATATTCTAAAATATTTAAAAAGTATGCTACACAGCTAAGGCTTTACATTTAAGTAACAAAATTAAAACTGCATCCAACAAAATTAAAATGACCTGGAAAATAATAAATAGTGAAACGGGCAAGGTCAAACCGCGCAACTCGGATTTTCAATTGAATATTAACAATAATTTAACTCGATCTGATCAAGAAGTCGCTATGTCTTTTGAGAAACATTTTACTGATGTTCCTTTTTTGACAACAAAATCATTAAATTCTTCCCCTACTGTCGCCGAATCATTCCTTAAACAAAATGTAAAGGCTTGTTCAAATACTTTTAAATTCCATAGAGTATTGCCAAAAGATATCGTTAAATATTTTAAAACGATTGATGTTAAGAAAAGGGCAGACATATGGGGGATTTCCGTTAAAGTTATTTTATCTATAATAGATACAATAGCACCTTATCTAGCCACTTATTGAATACAAGCGTCGAATCTGGTGTTTCCTGATTTAATGAAACATAGTAAAGTCATACCTTTATTTAAATTTGGAAGTACATTAAACCCCGCCAATTTTAGACCAATTTCTGTACTACCAACATTTAGTAAAATTTTTGAAAAAATAATTTTAGATCATATGTTAAGTTTCTTTAATATTAATAAATTGCTACATAAAAATCAATTCAGTTTTAAAAGGGGTCGCTCGACAACTGACGCTGGAGTTGAGCTTATTAAACATATTTTTTGTGCATGGGAGAATTCAGAGAATGCTTTGGGTATATTTTGTGACCTTTCCAAGACCTTCTACTGTGTTCACCATGAGACATTAATCAGGAAGCTACAGGTACTATGGTGTCAAGAAACACAGCGCTTAAACTTGTTATTTCATATTTAAGTAATAGAATGTAGAAAGTTATTATCAATAGTAAAAGTTCTTCCGGGTCACCTGTACTAATGGGTGTGCCTCAGGGCTCGATTCTCGGCCTATTCCTATTTCTAGTGTATATTAATGACCTACCTTCCCTTGTGGGGGATAATCATGATATAGTATTATTTGCTGATGATAATTCCTTGATTTTTAAACTTAACTTGGACATCCACAAGTCGAGTAGGCCTGACGGAATCGGACGTGCTCCGGAGTTGGCACAGGTTCTAACGCGTCTTTACCGGTACTCCTACTCCCTAGGCGTAGTCCCGAAATCATGGAAGACAGCTTTTGTCCATCCGATCCCTAAAAGGCGACCGCTCAGACCGTCCAACTACAGGCCTATCGCCATCACCTCCTTGTCCTCCAAAATAATTAAAACTGCCAGCTCTTGCGGTACCTTGAGGATCACCAGCTGATTAGTGATCGCCAATACGGTTTTCGTCGGGGTCGATCAGCTGGTGATCTTCTGGTCTACCTGACTCATAGATGGGCGGAGGCAGAGGTCAAGGGAGGCATTGGCCGTTAGTTTGGACATTGCGAAGGCCTTCGATCGGGTTTGGCACAAAGCGCTTCTTTCGAAGCTCCCTTCCTATGGGCTTCCCGAGAAATTATGCAATTGGATCACCAGCTTTCTTTCAGATCGGAGCATCAAGGTCGTTGTAGACGGTGCATGCTCCGACTACAAACCTATTAATGCTGGTGTTCCACAAGGCTGCGTGCTATCACCAACGCTGTTTCTTCTGCATATCAATGATATGTTGCAAACCGGTAACATACATTGCTATGCTGAACAAAGTCTCGGATTGGGGGCGACTAAATCTAGTCCAGTTTTATCCTCAGAAGACACTAGTTTGCGCTTTTACCGCTAAAAAGAACCCCTTTGTCGTATCTCCTCAGTTTCAAGACACTCCCCTTGTTGCCTCAGCCAGTATCGGAATCCTCGGCATCGACATATCGAGTGACGTGCAGTTTCGCGGTCACTTGGCAGAGAAGGCCAAATTAGCCTGTAAAAAGCTTGGCGTGCTCAGCAGAGCGGGACAGTATTTCATGCCGGCACAACGCCTGCAGCTTTACAAGGCGCAGGTTCGGCCTCACATGGAATACTGTTCCCATCCCTGGGCTGGGACTCCCCAGTGCCAGCTCCTTCCACTTGACCACATCCAGCGCAGAGCGGCTCGAATCATTGGCGCTGCGAAGAGATGTTACATCCCTTTGCATTTTCTTTCGCATTTATCACGGGGAGTGCTCTGAGGAATTGTTCGGATTAATCCCAGCCGCCAAATTTCACGAACGCACATCGCAGCAGAACTCTCAATACCATCCACACCATCTGGATGATTGGCGGTCCACCAATGTGCGATTTAGAAGATGTTTTCTTCCTCGCACAACTTCCTTGTGGAATCGATTACCAGCAGCGATTTTTCCGGACCGATTTCTGTTTCTGTTTCTGTTACTTCTTTTTAAAAGGCCGGCAACGCATCTGCAATTCCCCTGGTTCCCCTGGTGTTGCAGTTGTTCATGGGCGGCGGTAGTCACTTACCATCAGGTGAGCCGTATGCGCACCTATAAAACACATCCTATAAAAAAAAACTTAAACGTCAATCATTTAAATGTGACGAAGTGAATAATTCTATATCAAAATTAGTGCATTGGTTTAACGTTAATAATCTACATTTAAACGGAAATAAAACTAAATGTATTAATTTACAACATCGAAGGTTAAAAATCTGAACTGAGCCCTGTTGAATCCCCTGTTTTTCTTGGCATCACTCTCGACGCAAAGCTTCAGTGAGGCCCCCATATATCCAAACTAGCAAGCAGACTAAGTTTGGCAGCTTATGCTGTAAAAAATATTAGAGGTCTCACTAGTGTCGAGACAGCTAGATTAGTTTATTCATTTACTTCCATAGCATAATGTCTTAAGGGATTTTGCTATGGGGAAATGCGGCTGATTCAGAAACTATTTTTGTTTTACAGAAGAGGGCCATTAGAGCTATTTACAACCTACAGCCGAGAGAGTCTCTTAGAGATAAATTTAAAGAAATAAATATATTAACTTTGGCCTCTCAGTATATTTACGAAAATTTAATGTATGTTCACAAAAACAAAGGTAGTTTTAGTAAAAAAAGTGATATACATTCTGTAAACACTAGGAACAAACACAAGCTAGTGATACCAGTTTCTCGACTCCACAGAGTCAGTAATTCATTCTTGGGGCAATGTATACGCTTTTACAACAAGGTCCCGGAAAGTGTACAGGCTCTCTCTATTACCAAGTTTAAATGTTTTGTTAAGCTGAAACTGTATAAAAAGGGTTATTATAATATAAATGAATACATGGTTGATAATAACCCCTGGGAATGAGGTGGTCGCTTCCAAGCAGTTTCTGAAATACATTTTGTAAATAGTTTGTACAACCATTAATGTAAAATTTACTTGAAAAAAAGTCCCGCTGGGTTTCTTGCTGGTTCTTCTCAGGACAGAGTGTTTTTTTCGTACCAGTGGTAAAGTAAAAAATGACTCAATAAGAATTACATGTGATGTATATTGAATAAAAAAATATTCTATTCTATTTTATTCTATTCCATTTTTTTTACAAAATATAGTTGATCCCGTTTGTCTCAGCACGGCAAATTGTCTAAAATATATAATAAATAAAGTGTAGAAATAAATATATTACATTTGGCCATATTTTCGCCTCATGTGCAGATTTCTACGCCAAACCTACTCGGTGATCACGAAGCTATGGCCGAGTCGGTGGAAGAAGACATGACAAACTTTTGGCCAACTTCCGCGGGGAAATTTCACTTTTGCATAGACGAGTTACCACAAGAGTTGCAATACATTCATCAGCTGCTGCAGGTAAGGTTTTTAGATATATTTCGATTATCTTTCAAAGAATGTATTTATATGTATTGCTTTAAATAAAACTAATTTTACGGATGTTATCGCGTTTAATTTTATTATCTATTAAGTAAAATATATTTGTGGTCTATCAAATCTGATATAATGGCGGGACGATCTTGAACATGTTCACAGACTGCAGACTTACCGGTGCTTCACGTCACTTTGATTCCTACCAAAGAAAACGACAAGTCCTCGCAAAAGAACATCGATTCCTACCAAGGATGATTTTCGAGGCTATTGAAATTTAAAAAAAACATCGTAATTTCAATAGAGAATTATAAAATAAAAATAAATCCAAAAGCATACCACTTTTTTTTATAAGATAGGATGAAAAACGAGCACACAGTCTACCTGATGGTAAGTGGTTGCTGTGGCCCATAGACATCTACATCTAAGCTTGATTACGAATCAAAATGCAGATGCGTTGTCACCCGTGAGGACTAAGATGGAATGCCTCGATTCCAGTAAAAGGGTCACCGGTTTTCTGCACTCACCATTCCCCGGTCGAGCCAACCCATTCGTGCTACAACTATACTAATAATATAGCTGCAGCATGGCTCTACCACGTATAAACCACTGCCAGACTTTAAGATACAGTAAGATCGGACCAAAATCAATATTCAAAAGCTGAAGCCGGGCTAACTATGACATCGGGGCGTCAAACACCCCAGTCTCCCCGTGACCTGGGGTTGGTGTAATGCACCCGAAATATAATAAAAGAAATTGATTGAAAAGTTTAAGGAATTAAAAAGTTAAAATGAAACGCGATAAAATCTGTAAAATTAGTTCTGTGTAATGTGTAGTATTCCCGTAAATATAAGAAAACATTATATGTAATGCTTGTATAAATTCAACGCTATCGGATCAAGATTGTGGAGTAAAATATTTCGAAAACATGTGGAGTTTGCTAACACATTGGAGCAGCGGAAGGGGAATGGGGGCAATTTGCTCCATAAACCTCCAAAAAATGAGAGCGACGCATACAGTTTGTACAATCATGCTCGTCGGTTAAGGGTACTCTTAATCTCGCCCATCTTCAATATATCGTCAATTTGGTAGATAAACTTCCGTCTAGGGCGTCCCTTGCCGACTATGTCGTTCACATCTGCAACATAAATTTGCTTTGTCACACTTTTCTCGTTCATTCTTTCTACATGACCAAATTGCCGAAGCATTCCTTTCTTTAAGACACACATGATCTTGCAAATCACACTTTTCTCTTATCACACAATTTCTCACCCTGTCATTCTGATTCAGCCCTAACATACTCGTACATGTACCCTTACTTCACTTTAGTATACATAAATAATTTATGTATTTCGAAAGCATGTAGAGTTCCATAACCCTCTATAAAGTCAGAGGAGGCTTGTGTCCAGCAGTGGGACGCATATAACCTGTAACTTTATTTATTTATTTTACAATTTATGTACACACAAAGTAATGTTTACATACAAAGTAAGAGATATTTTGTACAAAGACACTAATTATTTCATATTAAGATGTCTTCCAGCAGGCCCGATAAATTCAGAAAGTATATATATATATATATATATATATATATATATATATATATATATATATATATATATGTGTGTGTGTGGATATATATATATATATATATATATATATCCACACATACATTATACATACATATACCATTTACTTTTGTATAAATAAAGGAATTGAAGAACACGACGCGACCGGACGTCCTGTACCACTTACTGCAGTGTCTGCAAGTGCTCGTGCTGAACACTGACGCCTTAGCTGAGCATCGCGGCTTTCTTATTTGGTGTCAGGGGTTGTATTGGCGGTGTCTCGACATCGCCAACGCCTTCAACTCCATGCCCTGGAGCTGCATTAGGGAGGCACTCCGGTATCACCGGTGCCGACCTATCTCGTCGTATAGTCGGGGACTATCTGACGGACAGGCCGTCATCTACCCCGGTCGAAACGGTGAGTGGAACCGGCGAGAGATGTCGTGCGGTGTCCCACAGGGTTCGGTTCTGGGGCCGCCTGTGGAACATCGGTTACGACTGGTGCTGCGCGCCGACCTCCTACCGGCGTCAGCGTAGTTTGCTACGCTGACGATACGCTGGTACTGGCACAGGGGGTCGTACGAGGCGGCGGCGAAACTATGACACGCGGGGCTGCGATAGTCGTTGAGAGGATCCGGCAACTGGGTCTCGGTGGCTCTGCACAAGTCCGAGGCCATGCACTTCCATGGTCCTCGGAACAGGCCACCACTGGGATCCTCAGTGATGGTAGGAGGGTATCCGTCGGCGTCGAGTCGACGTTGAAGCACCTAGGACTCGTCCTCGACGGCCGATGGAACTTCGTTGAGCACTTCCGACGTTTGGCTCCCAAACTGGAACGGACCGGGGCTGCCTTCAGGCGGCTCCTGCCGAACCTGAAACGTCGCCGCCGGAGGCTCTACGCGGGATCGTGAGGTCCATGGCCCTTACAGGGCCCCGGTGTGGGCGCGTGGTTTGGCGCGGCTTGCCGTCCACCACCTAAACGCGCCCCAAAGGGTGGTTGCCGTAAAGATGGTTCGCGGCTACCGCACGATCTCCCGCGAGGCGGCGAGCCTCCTTGCTGGATTGCCGCCATGGGATCTGGAGGCGATAGTCCTCGCGCGCCTGCACGAATGGCGCGCGGAGGCACTATGCCGGGGAAACCCGCTGCCGCGGCAAGTTGTCGCGCAGCGACAGACTTCCGGCATGATCTCATGGCGACATGGAGAGGCGACTGTCGCAGCCCCGTGCTGGGCACGCCACTATAGCGGCGATAAGACCCTCTTTGAGGAGTGGCGAGAGACGCCACGGTGTCCTCACCTTCCGCCTGACGCAGGTCCTCACCGGACACGGTGTGTTTGGGAGGTTCCTGCACCGAATCGGGCGGAGGAAACGCCAGGTGCTCCACTGCGAGGATCGACCGGAGGACACGGTGGAGCACACCGTGGAGGTGTGCCCTGCTTGGGCGGAGCACCGCCGTGTACTCGTAGCGGCGATAGCGGCGGCGACCTCTCGCGTCCGGCCTGGTCGAAGCCATGGTCCGGGCGAGACGGAATGGGATGCCGTCACCACCTTCTGCGAAGCAGTGATGCTAACGAAGGAGGTGGCGGAGCGGGAGAAGGAAAGAGCAACAGCTTTCCTTCCCGGCCGCCGCGGAGACGCCCGGGCGTCGGGGGCTACGTCGTGGCCCCTGACCACCGTAAGCGCGGACCTGTGGACGGCGAGCAATGGGTAGCTCGCCGTCCGTCCGTCTAACGACGACAGGCCGTGTCGACGGCGCGTTTTGTTCCACGCGCGCCTCAAGAGCTGTCAGCAGCGTGAAGGGGCCGCAAGGCCGACGCCTGCCGGGGCTGCGGCTGTTCGAAAGAGATACCGCGGCTCCGGAACGTAAGGGCACTGAAGGAACACGGATGGTTTTAGTCAGTAAAGTCTGACACTCCTTCCGCTCCACCCACAGCGAAGGCGTCATTAGATGATTTTCCATCCGCAAAAAAAAAAAGGCCCGATAGATTCAGAAAGTAGATATATATATATATATATATATATATATATATATATATATATATATATATATATATATATATATATATATATATATATATATATATATATGTGTGTGTGTGATATATATATATATATATATCACACACATACATACTCTACATATACCATTTACTTTTGTATAAATAAAGGAATTGAAGAACACGACGCGACCGGACGTCCTGTACCATTTACTGCAGTGTCTGCAAGTGCTCGTGCTGAACACTGACGCCTTAGCTGAGCATCGCGGCTTTCTTATTTGGTGTCAGGAGAATCTGCTCATTGAAAAGTAAGCCTACACATTGAAGGCGTATTTAACTTAGTGATTTTTGTATCAACAATAGAGAATAAATTACAAGAAAACTTATCAACAGCCATTATGATGTATTCTTTACTAGTGTAATAACCTTATTACAATAATCATCATTCATGATGATGATTATAATACTTTTGTTTAAAATTAACTTATTGAAAGATAGGTCAGGTCCTGCACTAATTCTAGGATTGAGATCTTTTTAACTTTTCTCTAAGAGACTCGCAAAAGCAAATTGTTGAATTTAAACCAGTGTACTAATTTTTATATAGCTTTATTCACGTCATGTCTTAACATTGCAGCATTGCAGTTGTATTACTCCATCGCAAGGCCACAAACTTTTTTACAGCATATGCTGCAGAACTAGCTAGTTTGGATATCAGTGGGCCCTACTGAAGCTTCGCGTCAATTGTAATTTCCATTTATTTTGATGTAGCATTATTCATTCGTCATATTTTAACAATTGGTAATCAAGTTTGAAATTTAACGAAGTATCATTAGAAATCATGGATGGAATATCATGGATATTCCCTATCAGGTAATGTAAGTCATTAAAATAAACTAAGAACAAGAAGGGACAAAGAATTGAGCCCTGAGGAACATCCATAAATACTACCGACTCAGAAGAACTACAGAATTTGATAACAACAGTTTGAGGTAGCGTTTCAAACCAAAAATATAAATCCTAAAATAGCGAAGAAAGAATTCTATTATTGAATTGAAACTTCTTATCGAAGAAGTGGAGAAAATAAATTTTAGTACGGTATTAAGAAAATAAAACGTCACGTTTTATTGTAACGTTTCACCGCCGGGGTTGCATGAGTATACTATTATTTAATTTATTTATGTAAAATATAAAATAAATGGAGAATGGTATGTCGTAAAGAAGTTTTACTTCGTATGTGTGTACACAATTACACGCAAAAATTTTATTTTTATTTTCTAGTCACAATCATAATTACGTGTTACAGAAAAGACAGGGACACCAATCGCTGAAATATTAGTTCATAATGTTTTATTTTGTTTCGTTGGCCCTTAACTTTAAAACTGTAAAGTTTTATAGGTATATGTTGAGGTACGATACGTTCCCAGTCATCGGATGGCAAAGCCAATTTTTATCGGACTGTTGACATTCGTCAGTTGTCGGATCCAATTGAATCAGAAGTCATTCTTATACGCTTTAGTTTATTTTATAGAAAAATAAAATAGACTAAAGATGAAGGGTGACAAACAAGCATACACTCTACCTGATGGTAAGTGCATGCTGTAGCCCATAGACATCTAAATTTATCCTCAATCAAGAATCAAAGTGCAGATCCGTTGTCACCCCTGAGGACTAAGATGGAATGACTCGTTTCCAGTTTAATGGATTTCCGGTTCTCTACACTCACCGTACGGCACACATCAACATCAACCTGCTATTACACGTTAGTGTTCTGTGCGAGCGTGGTCCTTCCCCGAGCAGAGTCATTCGTGCTACAACGATGTAACCTCCGCGTGGCTCAGCACGTGATGTGACGATGTGACGAGCGTGTGCAGCGTGTTGTAACGTGTGACGGTGGGCAGCCTGTGGAGCGTGTGCGACGCGGCGCAGTCGCACATGAGCTCGGTGGCGGTGCCGGTGCTGCTGCACTGCGTGACGCTGGCGGGCGGCGCCGACGTGCTGTGCGCGCTCGTGCGCGACCGCTTCCACCACGCCGACGCGCACACGCGCTTCACCGCCGTCGAGCGCGTCACGATCATCATCAGGTCAGTCACTCAATCCCCAACCATAACCATAGCATAGGAATAAAACTAATTTTACGCATTTTCATTTTCGCAACTAGGACATCGGGAAGTTAAATACCTCAAATATAAAATTAATTATGGGACCCCAAGCAGATGGTGGCATCCAATCATCTTCTCTATTGAAATTAGGATGTTTTTTTTAAATTTCAATAGCCTCGTGAATAATCCTTGGTATTAATCGGTGTTCTTTTGCATGGATTTGTAGTCTATCAGATCTGATATAATGATTGGAATGATCCTGATTATGTTGATATACTGCAGACTTCACGGAATGTTGAGGTTCACATCAGCGATATGTTCTTTTTATGCGAGATTTTCCCTTTGAGCATAGCCAGCATTATTCTCTGCGAGGGGCCTCGGAGGATTAGATGTGGCAATCACACAACACGACTGAGATAATTAAACAATTATTTGTAAATGTAGATAGGATTTATGCCGTTCGAATTTTAACAAGAAGAAAAAAGGGTACTAGGAGTGGTAGGGTAACTTTCAAACATCATTATCATCGAGATATAAAAGCCTATTGTTGACATTATTTAATCACAACAAACCTCTCAGACTAGCTGCCGAAACAATATATATATATATATATATATATATATATAAAAATATACATATAAATCGGAACGAATTGTACCTATTTTCAAAGGAAGACACTCAGACACTACGTGACGCGCGAAGGCGTAGTAGACATTCTCTGTGTGCTCCACATAATTTAAATCCTTAAAATATGTTTCATAGTTATTTCAATCGCTAGAAGTTAAATATCAAGTCTGCCTATTCTGATTATCAAGTGATAGTTTTGTCTAAAAGTGTATTTATCTCAATCATAACTTTTTAAATCCGGCATAAAAAAGTCAGTGTAAAAATAAATCACTCATAAACTTATTCAATAACAGTGTATAAACCAAGTTAGCCTAAATGTGTTGTGTTGAACTTGAATATTAAAAAAAAAAGTGATAGAAAATAAGTGAAAGGAAAAAATTATTGTTAAAAATCAGTTAACGTTTGAATATCTAAAACTTTCCATGATCGATAACACTGCGTAAACCAATCAGCTGAGCGCTAATCATAAATTTAAAATATAGTAATGACATTTTTGAACCGCGACGAGTACCAATAAGTTGGTCTAATGGTCTAATGCGCTTGCACGAACGCAGTATGTTGTGAGATCGAATCTAATCCGATTGTGAAAATAACGTTTTTCTTAGATTAAATAAATTTTGGTTTTACAACAAAAGTTAAAACATTTACAATTTATAATATAAATCTGAATCTGACTATACCTACTATTAGAAGAAAAAATAATATTTGTGTGGATTATAACAGTACAACTTAAGACACGACAAAACGACTTTATAAACTGTCTGAACTTTTAAATAACTTCGCACTATATATAAAATCACACTAACAAATGTCATAGATAATTATTATACGACGCATGACAAAAAACTATACGATAAGGCCATACGTACTATGATTTATTTTGTGATTATTTAAAATATAAGAGATTAACGACTAGATATAACTATTTCGAAAAATGAATACCGGAAATTCATTACAAGAAAATGTGACAATAAGAAGACCGGCTGGGTGTAACTCGGAGAATGACTTGACGAGACTAGAGATCGATATGACATCATCGTCAACAAAGTTATTTGACAATACTATGGACAGTTTACCGAATTTATCTACAATTGAGAACCCTATAGTAGTTGAGTTAAAAATGTCAAATGGTAATTAAAACACTAAAACAATTAAATTCAACTCAAAATAACGAAGCACGATCTACAAACTTGACACCGAGAAGAAACGGAACTAAACGAACTAAACTTAAACCACTACAAGATATCCTGTCATAACATGCAAAAAAGACAATAGTAATATGCGGATCACTAAAGGAAATAATAGTTTTAGCAACAAATCTGAAATAGCGTTTAATGTTCAACAGCAAGATGTTGTTAATAAAGTTATTGACAAGGATAGCATATCTACTAATATTATTAATAAACGGTCAATATTAGTGGATCGTATAACTGCAAAAAAGAAAATCATAGTTATTGCTGATCAGTATGGGAAAAATGTCAGACACTCATTGGGAAAACTTCTGGGTCCGGAATATCAAGTTTACTGCTTTATTAAGCCTGGTGCCGAGTCAAGCGAAGTGTTAAGTGTTTGGAAACATGAAATATCTGAATTAACTTTAAATTATTGTGTGGTTGTACTCACAGGACCTAATGATCATAATCCTTTTAAATTAAAATGTAACTTGATGAGTTGGGTCACCTCATGCCAAAATACAAATGTAATAATATCGGAGGTGCCACATAACAATTACCTAAACCTATTTAAGCTAAATTACGAACTAAAGTTCTTATGTAGCAATTTTAAGCCAGCGGTGTTTTTGGATATGGATTATTGCAAATCTGTTCCGCGAAGAAATGTGTTTGCTTTGAACTTATCGAGGTCATTACTGAATGAAATTTTAAGTATTGGTTACAGACAAAATTATTTAAATGATATAAAGAACGCTGCTTGTGTAATAGGGAACTCAAAATCGTATTCAAAATGTGATAAAGCATGTCAAACAGAATATTGTAATGTAGCGATGGAAGGATCAGCGGGTAGTGAACAGGATGATACTTCAAAGTTTTTTCGTGGTCAAAAATAAAATCTGTATTTCTTGCATCAAAACATAAACGGAATTATTAACAAATCCGAGCCCGACCTACTTGCTGTGTGTTTATCGGAAAAAAGATGAAATTAAAATGATTGGGATTATTTGTATAATCGAGCATAATATGGTTGAAGATGACATTAAACATTTATGTATACCACATTTCAAATTAGCCTCATGTTGTTTGCGAAGAAATAGAAAAGTTTGAGCTTGTATTTTAGTAGACTATAATATTAAGTATAACACAATTTACGAAGTTCAAGCCCTATACAATAGTGAAGAAGTTAAATGTTGTGCAATTGAGCTTGTTGAATTTGCAATCATTATAATATTCATGTACCGAGTGCCAAAAATTCTGCTAGGGATATTGATACATTTTGAAATATATTGCAAAATATCTTACACAAGTGCTGTTTTAAATTTAAAAAAAAAAATGTTATTGTTGGTGATTTTAATGTTGACATATTAAAGCCAAATATCTTAACAAATATCATAACACAAATTTTGAGTAGTTACTATTTAAAAATTGAATTTAATGAACCAACAAGGTTATGTGGTGGTACCTGCATAGATAATGCATTCCATAATTTTACAAAAATAAATAGCGAAATACGAGATTTTGCACCCTTGGATCACACAGCCCAACTGCTGAAAATTCCAGTAATGAAGCATCATGCAGTGACATATTGTAATATTTTCAAACGCGATTTTTGCACCGAAAATTTAAAAAAGTTCGTAGAATGCCTAAATTCTTTCACATTCAATGAATTATTACTCTTTAGATAATCCTAATGACGCCTTTGATTATTTCTTGGACATTTATAAATTATATGATTTATGCTTTCCGACAATAAAGATAAGAATTTCTTTAAAAACAAAACCGAAATGGATTACAAAAGGAATTAAGTTGTGTAGCCGCAATAAAAGGAACCAGTTATGGAAATTTCACCTTAATCCTAATAAAGACTCGAAAGATAAATTTAAATAAAAGAATGAAATAATAACAAACCCGAACGAAATAGCTCAAACTTTTAACGATCACTTTATAAACATGGAGCATAAGAAAAAGGTTAATGAAGAGAACGCAGGTAACTATTGTATACCGTTTAATAAGTCTTCGTCAATGTTTATGGCCCCTGTCACTCCTGTTGAAATATATGAAACTATAAAATCACTTAAAAATACCCAAAGCACAGGGTATGACGGAATAACTACTAAAGTAGTCAAAGAGACAGCATTTTTGATTGCGGGTATTTTATGTCATATAATAAACCTATGTATAGAGCAAGGCAAATTCCCTAAGTCTCTAAAGCTGTCAATAGTAAATCCATTATTAAAAAAAAACGACAGATGTGATGTTTGATGTTATCGACCTGTTGCTTTGATTACAATATTTGCGAAAGTTTTTGAAAAAGTTTTATATAAACCTTTAAATAAATATCTTGAAGATAATAAGATACTCGTAAATGAGCAAAAAGGATTTCTGTAAATACGGCAATTTATGACCTGCTCAACAAAATTATGACATGTATAGACAAAAAAATACCTGTGGCCGCGCTATACATGGACATGACCAGGTGATGCAACTTTGTATGAAAGCTGAAAAATCTGCACACAATCATGGTTTTGTCTATGTTCGTGTTGGGCTTGTTAAAATAAAGCGAGAAAAAATATCGTTGTTTTTTCCTTCATGTTGTTTTAGATTGCCATTTTAAAATTAGATACAAAAATTCATATTATATCGGAAGAAACTAAAATGTTAATTCTGTGTTAAACTTTTTGGTTTGCTCTTTAAAGTATAATTACATACATATTACTCTGAGATTTGCACAATTAATTTATCTATTATTTGATTAAAATTAAATTATTAAATATTAGCAGAATTCTATCAAAAGAAGCCATGAATATAAAAAAAAAATTACATTTGTTTGTCAACGTCTTTCATATTGAAAATATTTTCTGAAATTTATTCAAATTTATTTCATAGGTTTAAATTTTAATATTTATTATTGATTTTGCTTAAATTCAGTTATTATGGCTCAGAATACTTATAATATCGTCGTGAATATACAGTAAAGATTTTTGTGAAATGTATAAGATATTCACTATAAATGAATTCATTATTTCAAAATTTTATGCACGATGTGTGATCATCATCGAAAGTAAGTTAAGTGTTGTGCAAATAAAAAGCACAAAATCATCTGATCACTTTCTGCAGGTTTCTTATAATAGGAAAAGAAAAACTTATGACAATATGGTGGTGAGTCTATAAGCATTTTGAATTTATTGACCGTTATTTGTAGGGATTATTACTATATTGACTCGAATTGTATCTGTTTCAGATCACGTATTTGGGCTGAGTTAAGTTTTCACCATGAGAATTTTGCTGATTTAAATTTACGTTAATGTTCTGTGAAGAATAACTCTCTGACAATAACATGTGTTATATATCATTAACAAGCGTGGAAACATTATGTGCAAAAGCAATAAAAACATAAATAATAATGTATAGTTTATAAAACAATGTTTTCCAGAAAATAAAATTACGTAACTATACCTATTTATAGTTTTATTTTATCCCACATACTAATCTAAAGTATATTCGAGTAATTTGGTGCAACCTCTCAAATGTATGGAATTTACCCATAGGTTTGTGAGGCTTGAACCAAAATTACTCGACTATATTTAAATAAAAGTTCAAAGTTACAGAATACAAAGGTTTGGAATTCCCGCTAAAAAGTTTTATATGGGCGCTCACCGTAGCGCTTTTAGTGTACACTCATAAACACGTGTTTACGTTTTTAGTATGAAGTTGGCGTTCTTCTCTTGGTAGAGAGTAATTGTGTTCTGTGGACATGACTTAGGCTTTTGACTTTGTGGATCACAAAATCTTAATAAGAAAATTACACAAATATGGATTGCGAAGGACAGTTCTTTTTGAGTCATATCTTACTGACAGAACGCAGATTACTGAAATAAGGAGAATACGTCCTATAAAGTTGACAGAAAAGGTTTATCGATCGACACCCTGAGCTCTGTGTACTACGGCTTACTATTCTATTAATGAATATCTTAATGACACAGAAATTAAATAATTGTTTTGTTATACATAATATTATAATATTTGTATTTGATTTGACATAGGTACCACATATTATACATTTGACATGATATTATGATAACCCGATGACGTCGACATTTTTAATTTGTTTTTTTTATATATATAGTTTTTTTACGTTACATTAGCCTAAGATGCAGTATTTATTATTGAGTCGTATTTAATAATAATAATAATTTGAAAAGATGACATTTTTATTTACTTCACCTTTTTTTTCTCAATGTAGACGTAAAAGCGCCATTACGAAATGTGTTATTTGTCATGGGTATCAAAGCATCATTGCACGATGCTTTTCACCTATAATATTTAGTATTTTTGTGAATATTTAATACCACCTACACAGATGATTATTGTATTTTTATAATGTGCAATCAATTTTAAAAGTAATCCATTTTGCTTTTATTGACTACAACGTAAAGGAATATATTTGTACATCACACTGTGGTACTGTAAATTTTACTAACACCTGACTCACTGTATTCACAAATAAATAAATGAATTTGAATGAAAAGGAGATAGATCTAATGATGAAAATAATCGCTCTATATCAATTTTGCTGCTGTTTTAGAAAGATTTGTTAATAATAATGTATATCCAATATCAATACATATTATTTCACCATAACAACATGGTTTCGTTAAACGTCGATCTACCACTACCAACCTTTTGATATATGCAATATACCACTTTGAAGATATTGATAATAATAGACAAACGGATAGTATGCATGTATGAGAAGGGGTCGGCTATGCTGAATAAGAAGTCAGAGATTACAAGATAATATTTAGTTTTATTAATTATAAATTGCACCAGGGTACTTTTATAATTAAATAGCTGTTTCCCGCGACTTCGTCCGCGTGGAATTATTTTGCGCGGAACCCCGGTAAAAAAAGCTATCTATGATATATCTATGTATGATATATCTATGATATAATCTATGTAGCGATAAGGCAGCCAAATTGTACATATAATCTGCTTTCTGTTATGTTATTTGTTTATGGTGTACAATGAACTATATTCATTCATTCATAAAAGTAGCCTAAGTTACTCCTTATAACATCAGCTGTCTGCCAGTGAAAGTCCCATCCAAATCGATTCACAGGGTTTTGTGTGATGCGTGTTCAGATAGACGTCGTGTTTTTTTTCGACTTACTTATATTTTGGCCAATTTACACAATATCTTTATTAATTATAGCTTATGTGTTATTCTGATATATGAGCTATATAATTGTATAGTTTCATTAAAATCCATTTACTAGTTTTTGCGTGAAAGAGTAACAAGCAGCCTTACATTCTCACAAACTTTCACGTATATAATTAATTATTTCAATTTTTTTTATAGGAGAGTGTGCAAACGAGCATACGGCTCACCTGATGGTAAGTGATTACCGCCGCCCATGAACAACTGCAACACCAGGGGGCAGATGCGTTGCCGGCCTTTTAAATAGGAGTACGCTCTTTTTTTGAAGGTCCCTAGTCGTATCGGTCCGGAAAAATCTCAAGTGGTAGACGATTCCACGAGGAAGTTGTGCGAGGAAGAAAACTTCTTTTAAATCGCACAGTGGTGGATTGCCTGTCATCCAGATGGTATGGATGGTATCGCGAGTTTTGTCGCGATGTGCGATGGTGAAATTGTGCGACTGGAATTAGTACGAACAATTCCTCAGAGCACTCCCCATGGTAAATGCGATAAAATACGCAAAGAGATGCTACATCTATTCGCAGTGCCAGTGAGTCAAGCCGATCGGAAAGAGCTCGGTCGCCGACGATTCGAACAGCTCTGCGCTGGATGCGATCAAATGAAAGGAGCTGGCACTGGGGAGCCCCAGTCCAGGATGGGAGCAGTATTCCATGTGCGGCCGAACCTGCGCCTTGTAAAGTTACAGGCGGTGTGCCGGCATGAAATACTGTCCCGCTCTGCTGATCACGCCAAGCTTTTTAGAGGCCAATTTGGCCTTCTCTACCAAGTGACCACGAAACTGCACGTCACTCGATATGTCGACGCCGAGGATTCCGATACTGGCTGAGGCAACAAGGCCTTGAAACTGAGGAGATACGACAGAGGGGTTCTTTTAAGCGGTAAACGCGCAAACTTGTGTCTTCTGGGGATTGAACTGGACTAGATTTAGTCGCCCCAGTTCGAGATTTGTTCAACAAAGTCTCGACTTCAGACACAAGTTTGTCCCGGTACTCGGCGACGTTTTCCCGAAAAATATTGACACGGCCCGTGTATAAAGCAGCACCAGTGCTGTCATCCGCATAGCAATGAACGTTACCGGTTTGCAGTATGTCATTGATATGCAGAAGAAACAGCATTGGCGATAGCACGCAGCCTTGTGGAATACTAGCGTTAATGGGCTTGTAATCGGAGCATGCACCGTCTACTACGACCTTGATGCTCCGATCTGCAAGAAAACTGGTGATCCAACTGCACAATTTCTCGGGAAGCCCATAGGAAGGAAGCTTCGTAAGAAGCGCTTTGTGCCAAACCCGAGCGAAGGCCTTCGCTATGTCCAAACTAACGGCTGGACTCTACTGCCTCCGCCCATTTATGAGTTAGGTAACCCAGAAGATCACCAGCCGAGCGACCGCGACGGAAACCGTTCTGACGGTCACTAATCAGCTGGTGATCCTCAAGGTACTGCATGTTATTTACTAACGCATGTTAGTTAGGCAATTAATTATCCATGAGCGTCTAGGATAAGCTAGCTTGGTACAACCAGTGCACCGAGTCACGCCAAAGTCAAGACTGCCTGGTGCCTGCTCCGTCGCTGCGCAGTCGTTTTATATCCGTTGCTAAAACAAGTCGAGTAGTGGGGCGGTGGGGGAAGTCGAGTAGTGGGGCGGTGGAAATCGAGTGGCGCGCCGGGTGGTGTGATCGGTGCACGTGTTGTTTACAATTTTTGCTGTACCAGCATGACGACGTACGACAACGCCGCCGTTGTCATGCCGTCATGTACACAGATCGAATGGATCACAAGATAACAATTCAACAATATACTAATAACTAAATATTGATTACCAAATATCACTTAACAATTTACTGTAAACATTGTAGATTTATGGATGAATCACCGATAAAGACAAGCCTTCCTCTGCAAACTGCTTTAGCCACCGCATTCTGCTACTTAATCTCCAGTATGGATGACATCAATGTCTACGTGGCACAGAGAGCAACACTGTACATCGGCACCATACACGATAGTGCTATAGAGGTACGAGTATGTAATTATTTTGAAAACAAATAAATTATACATTTCTATTGCAGTATATAATAGGAAAAAATAATATTGTGCCGTATTCCTACAATGTTGGTTGATGTGGATTTTTAGTATGACTATTTTTTTCTTGAATATTGTCAACAATCGAAGTA
The DNA here is from genome assembly GCA_029286625.1 of Parnassius orleans. Classification (NCBI taxonomy): domain Eukaryota; kingdom Metazoa; phylum Arthropoda; class Insecta; order Lepidoptera; family Papilionidae; genus Parnassius; species Parnassius orleans. The sequence goes on from JAGSMP010000009.1 coordinate 9,802,793, forward strand.
CCAATCCTCTGGTTGTTGGCAATATTACAGAAAAATAATAGAAGGCGACGGTCCTTTACAAAACTATTTCATAACGAAAAGAAATTGTATTCGAATAAAGGACTAATTCTTGGCGTTGATGATCAAGTAAGAAGATTTATTTTTCAGATTCAGCAAGTTATAACAAAAATCTTTTGTACGAACCAGAATTTGAATCATACCTTCATCACGACCTTATTAACAAAATTATTTCGAGACATTTATTTGTTATTATTACGAAAGGCTACCTATAATTGTATTAGAATTTGCATTACTTATATAATGTACTGTAAAACTATAGAGAGTTACAGTTAACAATATCGTACATGTATTTCTTGATTAAATTGAGCATTTAAAATTATATTTCTATCCATTTATTTGCTACATGTAGTTGTTCTGTAAGAATAAAAATGTATCGTAAGGATCTTATATGCTACCAAGTGCTATAAAATCGGTGTACCTTAAGGTAACGTATTAGGTCCTACCATGTTCCAAATCTTTGTAAATGATCTGTATAAGCTCTTAATGCTAAGCTGTAAAATATTCGGTAACAAATGATTTTCTCTCTTGGATGTCTTAGTCATGTTTTCTATGTAACTATCATATTTGCTAAGATGTTTATTTAATTAAAGAACACTTAAAAGGTTGTTTACAAGTTTATTGTATACCATATGGTACTAGAGAAGTACAATATAAATAATTAATCATTTAATATTTACTTACTACATAAGACGCAATACGGTGATTAAGGAATTTTTGTAAAGCCGATGTTGTTTTGAATTTGTTGCAATTCAGTTAATTATTGATATCATCAACAGTTACTGCTTTACTGTCTGGAGACACAGTTTGACTTGGTTATTGTGGATCGACCAATGGTGCTCCAGTCCATCTATCAGCTGCACAATACTCTCAGTGACCGTCGCATCCTCACTTGGGAGTTTTTCTTAAACCGCTTTGAGACTTTACTGCTGGAGGCCCAGATTAATTCCAACAAGAATCTCGATTTCTCTAATTTGAGAGGTAAGTTTCAACATAATAACATTGATAATTATTATTTATTATTTTGAGTAATATAGCTTATGCGAATGGAATAATTATAACATTTACAACCATGAAGGCAAAAAATTTGTTATTCTTCTGTTTCCTGCATTAAGTTGTGTAAACTGCCATTAGTGATGTTTATGTTGATAGTCATTTCACTGTTGACACGTTTACAAAACGTTACTACAAAAGGAAACGTGTCTTTCTACATCTTTCAAAGCTAGTCGACTGCGCTAAAATTTGTTATAATACACGGTTGCCTAAGAAGGCCTTTATCCATAAAATCTATTTAAAATATGTCGAACGATTCGTCCGGTCTTAGGCGATATTTGAAATCATAAAAATCATCACGCGAAAATGTTACCCACTCAGATCTATTTTTCAATGAATATTTCAATTTAATCGCTGGGTTTTGCAGAACATATTTACGTGATAGAGCCAGGCTGCAGTTATATTACGGTAGTAGCACGAATGGGTCAACTCGACAGGGGAAGAACCATGCTCTCACAGAATACTGTGTTTCCTATGAGCTGTTGTATGTAATGTTGATTCTTAATAGAGGATAAATGTAGATGTCTATGGGCCACAACATCAACTTACCATTAAGTGGACTTTATTTTCTTATAAGTTTGGTATAAAAAAACTCAGTTGGCAAAAGGGAAGTGCTTCCGCAGAGCTGGTGGGTGGCGAGACGAGTTCCGAGTGGCTGGTGTACAAGGTGCGGCGCGCCCACGAGGCGCTGAGCGTGTCGGCGCGCGAGGCGCACGTGAACACGCTGAGCGCGTCGTTCGGTGCCAAGTGGCCCTACAAGCGCACCGTGTCCGCTCCCGCCGCCGTGCCGCCGCTGGACGCACGCCTCGGTCAGTGAACCCCGCGGCACCCACACACCGACGCATTAACACACTGACATACTGACACACCGCCACACAGCGCACCGACACAACAACACACCGACACATCGAATCAATTCAATATATATTTTAATAATACTTATATTGAAAGTCATTTTTAGGTTCAATTTAACACTGGTTCGGAAAATACCTCTGCCCTGGGAAGAACCAGCGTATTTTTTTTGAAAAAAAAAGAACAGTTTACAATCATATATTTGTTACTCAATAAACTATACAAAACAAATAAGAAATAGCTTTGTAGCCATCTCCTCATTTGCATCAAAAGTCCTTTAGTCTTCACTGGTACATTTTTGTTCGGTACAAACAACTTATGAATGGTTCTGTCTGCACGCCTCATAACGCGAAGCGTTATTAGTGTGTTCTACTCTCAACACGTCAAGGTCAAGCAATTTTGTGTTCTTAAAATGCCTCTGTCATAGCCATATTGCACTTATACGATAATATGAGTAGCCGTATATCAAGAAAACACTCTAATTAATCCATCTTATATTTTCTAACAAATCATTTTATATTGCTACTTTGACAAAAAACGGTTTGAAAAAAATTTTACGTGGACGTCCGGATGTTGATATTGTATGTGGTCACGATAACTCCCGAAAAATTGACGTATCGAGACCGGGTTTTTTTTTATTAGCTTCAGAATTACATCAACTGGTATCATATCAATAGCCTAGTAGTTTGTTAATAAAATGATTTTCAACTTTTATAAGTTTTATTGCTATTAAAAATTTAAAGGCACTGTCATATATATTGTTTTAGCATTTGATCATCGATCACTAATAAAAACTAGATACACAATCCCATGCAAAAGTTCTCTAAAAACTGTCGCCAATTATTTTGACGTAATTCTAGTTGAAATAAATATACATTAATGTAAATTCAACCTTAAATGCATTACCTGAAGTTGTATTCACAAAGCTACGTACAAATTAAAAGCGCACCCAAATGTTCGAGTGGGCGCTCATTCGGTAAGGACATTTTTTGTCATTGATTGTGTATCGAGTTTTTTATTAGTGATCGATGCATTTGATAGACAAAGAACAAATGTATGTCGATTTTATACCTTGTGTAATCGACTTATTTTGGTAAACATTATTAATTTTTCTCTCTGTAGGTGACACTACTTGTTAAAATAATAGAGCGCTAAATTTAATACACGTAAATAATATATTTTTAAAGTCAGGAATACAATTTACTTTTTTCATCGAAATTGAATGAAACGCTCATGAAGTGTGCACTTTTGGATTTTCCAAACAATTTTTTAATATTTGCTCCAAATCGTTAAAGTCCAGTTAAAACACACATACATATATGTATGTAGTTAGATGTAGTTGTCTCTAGAGTTGTGATTTTAATTTAAAATAGTTACACTTACAATCTGGTAGTTTCAGCAAAATTATTGTCAATTTCGCAAGTCTGTCATTTTTCGCAATGTTAAACGACAACTACAGACTGAAGTCTAGACTAGAGGGTATACGAGAGGGTATACTTGCAATGTACGAAAAAGGATTGTTATTGTAGATTGGTATTATAGATATTGAAATGATTGTATGAGAAAGGAGTATTAATAGCGTGGAATGACAGATTTGTTGTAAGTAGTGCGTTAAGAAATTACATTTTGTCTTTCTTTGTAGTCAGAACTAAGCTACAGGAAGCTCAACAAAAGACAGCGCCAAAATTGTAGGGAAAAGACAAGAATGGGACATACTTGCCTGCCAGAAGCCCTTTACTTCTCTACACTTTTCCTTACTTTATCCACATATTTTATTGCCCAGCGACAGCTCACACTTTATAAAATGCAAGGTGCAACGATTGCTTTGGGGTATTTTAGTTATAGTTTCAAATTTAAATTTTATATATTAAAAAATGAAAAAGTCATACTGTTGCTGTTATAGTCCAGCACAATAACGGAATTAATATTTTTATTTAAACAGAACGCGAGAAAGTGTATTCTCGCCAGTACTCAGCTCCACTTCTAAAGCGTAAAACTTCGCGTTTCGGTTTGGGCCAGCTACTGGCAGCGCCGCAACCCCTAGCCTCAGGGCAAAGGTCCAACAATACTCATGGTTTGTAGAATTATTTTTATATTTGTATTATTTAAAAGGCTGTACTCGTTTTATAAATTCCTTTTGAAGGTCCTATTCCCTGCAATTTAAATTAAATTATGAAGTAATCTCAATTTTTTTTCTTAAATGCGTGTTTAAGAAATCTCAACCAAACATATATCAATCGTCTTTTTCGATTAATTTGTGTTTTTTATTCGGTTAATTTGATTATTTTTTCTAAAAACTGGCTTTATATTTCTTAAAAAAGCATAATTATTGTTCCTGTTGTATCTTAATAATATTTCACAAACTCTGTACTAAAATCGATTAGTCTATTAGAAAGACGTGCATAAATCTTCTTAGGTTTAAAATAACAAATAGGGTGAGACGAAATTTAGCGGATATTCATTATAATGAAATAGAATAATATTTTACCGATTTAGCATACACGATTAAACAAAAATATAAACTTGAATTCTAAAGATAAATAACTTAAAAATATTTTGGTTGTCAACTGCATATTAATATCAGATCGTATTTTGAGCTTAACCGTATTTTCAGAAGCTTTTTCCTTATCCGGTCGATCCACGGATGACACATTAACAACTGTGCTACCAAAAGTAGACCTCGAAGAGACTGATCGCGAGACTACTAACCTATTAGTTTTTCTACTTATGCAGTTCTTGTCTAGGTAAGATTACAACATTTTTGCCCATAAAACTGTTGGTTGTTTAAATGCTGATTGATACGGTACAAGTTTTTTTCATCATTGTTTTACCGGTAGTAATCATGGATTTCAAAAGTGATAATTTTTCTAAAGTATACTTAAATTTTAGATCAGATCAAGCTCATCCCACAGAAGACAAGACATGTCTAAAAACACAAGAAATGGTGCTGAAGCATTTGTTCTCCTTGCTGGGTTACAATTGTGTCGACAAATATTTCCACATTTCTCCACATATTATGAGGTTATTCATTATTTTAACATAGTAATTTGGGTCACGGTTTTTAAACTGTAGCCTAAATTATGATAATTATTTACTGTTATAGTACTCATCATGTCACATTATATATTTCATATGTCAATTTATATATTTTCATATTTTTTACAGACAATCTTCGATTTTTAATGCTTTTATGGCTAACTTGCCTCAAGTGTTGGATCAAAATCACGTAATGGGTGCTAGCATTGCTGAGCCAACTTTACTTATATTGCAGGTAAATTTACGATAAGTTTTCTCTCGAATAATATAGAAAATCGTATTGTGAAATGCAAAAATATAAATGGACCAAACATTGGTCCTTGAGGAACACACGGTTTTTAAAAAAAAAACTTATTTAGTACACACTGATAGGCGAGTTATAATGTTCTAATTACTTAATTTATATTAAAAAAATATACATAAAATATTTAAAAAAAACTGCTAAACACTGTTTGCAGTTTTTTTATGTTATGAATTCAAAAAACTGACTAAAAGCAGTTAAAGAATTCCCTTAAATTAATTTGATTAAAATATTATTTCCAAAAAATGAAAAATAATCCTAGCTATCTAGACTATCCTAGCTCATCATGTAAAATTATTTATGATAGCTAAATATATAAAAAGGTTATTTATAATCGGCTAAATAATTATTTAACTTCAGTTAATTCCTTTTACAGTAAACAATACGGATTTCGTCCTAAATCTAGTATACTTTCTGCTAGTATAAATCTAGTAACAATAATAAAAAACAAACAGTCCTTGGCGTTTTTATCGATCTGAAAAAGCATTCGATACTATAAGTCACAAATGACTACTAAATAAAATAGGTAATAAAAAAGGTATCGAAAGTACGCCTCTCAGTCTATCGCAGTCATATCTCTCAGACAGATACCAAGAAGTGAAAATTCTACACATGCAAAGAACTCCTGTATTAGTTACTTTCGGTGGTCCTCAAAGCTCCATTCTCGGGCCAATGTTGTTTCTAATTTATATTAATAGTATTCGTGATCCGAAATTGTCCGGAAACGTGACGTTGTTTGCTGATGATACTACGTGTCTTTTCTATTTTGGTATGGACATTTATTCACTAACGAAGCAAGTACAAAAGTTTTGGTTCCACTTTAATCTCTTGACAATTAAAGTGTTTAAGAGGGGCCAAAAATGAGAGAATAGCGGATTTTATACCTTTATACGTCAATAATCAGTCCCTATCTATAGTTGACTCTGAAAATTACTGGGCCTTATGCTTGATAACCAAACTACTTGGAAACCTCATAGAAATAAGTTTCAGTCTAAACTATCTTCTTCACTCAGCCAAATTAGGGAAAACATCCGTTACCTTCCTATTTCTGTTTGTCACACTATATATAATTTCCTAATCAAACCTTACATGTTCTAAATTAAATTAAATTTAAATAAATGTTTATTTGCAAATTATATGAGGTTTTATTACGTTTTACTGACATGCATATCGGAAAAGAGGGTTTTGATCTTTGAAAATTTATTTAAATTTAATTGAATTTTTATGGCCGACTTTTCTGAAGTAAAGTTATTCCTATACGTTTGAATAATGATTCTGATAACGCACTTAACGGGAACCACAGGGTTTTTGTTACATGTTGCTTATTAATAAGATTGTTTAGCTTCCGTCATCATCATCATAACAGCCCATCACAAGTCCACTGCTGAACATAGGCCTCCCCCAAGGAATGCCACAAAGCACAGTCCTGAGCAACCAGCATCCATCGAATTCCTGTATGCCTCTTATTTCACTGCCGGTACGAGGCTGCTATTCGAGAACATTTCTTCCCCACCGGTTGTCAGTGTTGTTGTAGTTGTTGCTTAGCTTTATAAATAACAAATTGCTATAGGGTGGTAAGTGTTGGTCGTTGTTTCCCAGTACTGCAGCGGAGCGGGGTCTGGCGCGGGTGCGGGGGGTGTGGGTGCAGGGGTGGGGACGGGTACGAGTGGGGTGGGGGGCGCGGGGGTGGGGGTGGGCGCGCACACGCTGGGAGCGCTCGCGCCACACGTGCGCCGCCACTGGCTCATGGCGCTGCTCGTCGTGCTATACAAGGTATACCTGATAATGATTACTTATATACTGGGTTATTTTGCAATGTACGGCCAAATTTGATGAGGTTTAGAATTAGTAATATAGGCGAATGGTGAAGAAAAATTAATTACAAATATCCCAAATATTCTGTCCTTTTTATTTTTTAAATTCGGAATGCGTAGAAATGCATTCTTTTAACTGATTGATCTAACGCCTGCTATTTTACTACGCACACACACATTCGTAAGGGTCGATTGGTCGGCAAAACTTTGTGAATTGAATCGCACACATGCGCATGTGTGCGTAGTTGTTGCCCATAAATCACATTCAATTTGGGATAGTTTAAAAAAAAAGTAGAAGCATTATTTATTCGTAGTTTCAATAACTGCAATAACAGTATATCATTATTTATATATTTGAACTTAAGTATAAAATTTGGCTACCCTTTGAAAAATAACCCTGTCTATATTTTTTAACTCTCCTTTTTTTAACGTTACCTCCACACTACGATTTTCTCCTGTATCGTGGAGATAGTTTACTTACATAAATTTCACAAGGGCAAACATCCAGACCCGCACCAATTATTTGTAGGCCATACGTGGTAGAGCCACACTGCAGCTATATTGTGGTTGTAGCACGAATGGGTCGGCTCGACCGGGGCAGGACCACGCTCTCACAGAATAGCAGCGTAAAATAACAGCTTAGTGTTGCTCTGTGCTGTTTTAGCATGGTGAGTGTAGAGAGCCGGAGACCCTTTTTACTGGAAACGAGGCATTCCATCACAGTCCTCAGGGGTGTCAACACATCTGCATTTTGATTCTTAATTGAGGATAAATGTAGATGTCTATGGACCACAACATCCACTTACCATCAGGTGGACTGTGTGCTCGTTTGTCACCCTTATTCTATAAAAAATACTAATACTTGTTCCGTGCGAGATTCGAACCCGCAGCCCTCAGAGCTGCAACTTATTACTAAGCCACCACTGTGTAACGGAGCCGTTACGCAAATACTACACTCTGAGGTGTTTGATGATGTCATAGTTAACGAAGGCTACCTTCAACTTGTAATTATTAATTTTGGTCCGATCTACGCAAAACGAGCTCACATCGGACCAAAATTAATAATTATAAATATAATATGTGTGACTAAGGGCGTTTTATGTCGTTCCGTCCCTACCGTCGAAATCAGATAGTGGTTCAAGCAGATGATCGTAGTAACTCCTTCACCTTGAATCACTTCGATCCCGAAAGAAGTAATCATATCTGTAAGTCCTCAAATCAGCAGTACATCCACAGTTACAAATATGTTTAAGGGTGAGACATCCAATTATAGATTATGAAACATTAAGTAAAATCCTTGGATGTATTTGTAGGTTTTGTAATTTTCTTAGTGACCATCAGGTAAAATGCGGACTGCTTCACCTTTGTGAGAATCTTGTGTCGAAATGTCTCTGGTATTGCGATCATCAATCTGTTTGCCAAGCGTAGCAATTTCGACAAATTCTTTGTGCTATGGCGGAAGCCCATTACCATTATTTTACTGTACGAGGTTTAAGTTCACGTAACGGTTATTATAGAACGTTTTTAAATCTAACTAAACAAAAAATTGACAGCTATTATATTTGTTTTACGTGGAAGACGCTGTAACTGTATTATGGTTGCAGTACGAAACGGTCCCGTGCAGTGTAGTACCCCGTGTAGTGGCGGGTAAGAATACCCACTACCCCATATCTTCCTGTAGGTGTCATAAGAGGCGACAGAGGGAAACTGAGGCAGAAGATTGGCAGCAGCATCTTTCTGATAACAGTAAAACAACAATAAAAAAAACTGCGGTTGCCAACCCGCTCGCCAAGCGTGGCAACTATGGCAATATACCCCCAATTGGAAGACGTTTTCAAGCAACTGGACTGGAAAAGATACGGTTTTAACATCAACGGCGAGTACATCACCCACCTTCGATTTGCCGACGATATAGTCCTTATGGCAGATTCGCTGGAGGACCTAAGCACTCAATGACCTCAATAGTGTCTCTCAACGGACAGGTGTTAAGATGAACATGAACAAAACGAAGATCATGTATAACGTCCATGTCACACCTATGCCGGTAGTTGTTGGGAGCACTAAGCTGGAAGTTGTTGACGAGTATGTTTACCTGGGATAAATAGTCCGACTAGGTAAGTCTAACTTCGACCGAGAGTTCAATCGACGGATTCAACTTGGCTGGGCAGCGTTCGGAAAATTACGGCATCTTCTCGTCAGGTATACCTCAAAACTTGAAAACGAGACTGTACAACCAGTGCGTGTTGCCAGTGACGACCTATGGAACTGAGACGTGGTCTTTCACTGCTGGCCGTATGAAACTCAAGGTCGCTCAGCGAGCTTGGAGAGGCTATGCTCGGGGTTTCTCTGCGTGATAAACTTAGAAATTAGGATATCCGTAGTAGAACCAGAGTGACCGACATAGCCCAACGGATTAGTAAGCTGAAGTGGCAATGGGCCGGCCATATAGCTCGAAGAACCGACAACCGATGGGGAAAAAAGGTTTTCGAGTGGCGGCCTCGTACCGGCGAACGAAGTGTAGGGCATCCGCCCACTAGATGGAGTGACGACCTGTTAAGACATGCAGGAAGTCGATGGAGGCAGGTGGCTCAGGATCGAGCTTTGTGGCATTCCTTGGGGGAGGCCTATGTTCAGCAGTGGACTTGTGATGGGCTGTAATGATGATGATGACGAAACGGTCCACTCGACCGGGGGAGGACCACACTCTCGCAGATGGTATGGTTAGTAATGAAAAACATTTCACTGGTAACAATGTATTCCATCTTACTTGTAGTCCTAAAGGGCGACAACGTATCTGCATTGTCATCATTCTTAATCTTAAATTTTCTTCATTCTTAATCGAGGATGTAAGTGTCTGAGGGTAGCATCCACTTACCATCACATGGACTGCTAAGCTCCCTAACTTTTATCACCCTTACTTCTTTAATGAATGACATATTAATTTCAGTATCACTACGGGACCGGAGTGCTATGCAATATAACCGTGGGGTTAGTCCGTGTGGTGCTGAACTCTGTTGAGGCGCAGTATCATCAGTGCAAACGCATCCCGCCTATGATCGTGATGCCTCAAGTGCAGCCGCAGACACAGTCCACTCAGCCGCAGCAGCCACCGAGGACTAGAGGTTCGGCTATGTGATATTTATTTATTTTTGATTTGGGGTACAAACAGTGAAAAAGTTACATAATTACTTAAGACTTAAATTTACTTAAGTAGACTTACAATCAGGTGGAATTATGGTCAAGCAATGGCTTATAATAAGTTAAAAAATTAGTTAGTAAATTATCCACAGATAAATTGTGAAAAGAAGGTGGGTGCATACATGAAGTGTTTAAGTTCTAAAGATTAAAATTAAAGTAAACATTTCAAAAGTTATAGTTTAACATTATGAATTAATTTTTCTTATTCAATATTGATTGTTATATAATACTTATTGAAAGACATTTTTTTATTTACCACTGGTTCGGAAAGTACCACTGTCCTGGGAAGAACCAACAAGAAAACCCAGCGGGATTTTGTTTGTAAAGTTTTTAAATTAATTTTACTAGAAGCAGCATGATCACCTCATTCCCAGGGGTTATTTTCTTTCATGTATTCCTTGATATTATAATAACCCTTTTTGTACAATTTTTCTTTAATAAAACTTTTAAACTTGTTTATTGACAAACTTTGAACCTGAGATTTTGTTGTTAAAGCGTATTGCAATAATTCATTAATGGGCAATGTACGTGAATTACTAATTCTGTAGAGTCTAGTAACTAGTATTACAAGCTTATGTTTGTCCCTAGTGTTTAAAGTATGAACATCTTTATTCTTATCAAACGTATTTATGTTTTTACGTACATACATTATAGTCCAAGATGTGTATGATTATGTAGTGTTAGTATGTACTATAATCGCATGCCTACCTGCTAGCTTGGCCAAAGGGCCATTTTCCAGGTATCAGTACGTAAAACATAATTCACCTCACATTAATTCTCCCAGCTGATTTTTACGTAAATGTTAGATAATATCGTTAAAATCAGTCATCAATACTCCCAGACACTTTCCGTCGGCAGTATCGCTTTGCAGACGCTTTAAAGCTCTCAAAAATTAGTCAATTTCACTTATATTCTGAAGCTCCATTTTTATATATGTTAGCTAGACAACTATTTTAAAACGTTTTACAAGAAGGCAGACCGATCCAAGGGGTCAACCATCTCCTAGACCTAATTTCGATGCCTCTGTGGGTATGAGCGCGAGGGCATTATCCGCGCGCATGAGCGTGAGTGAGACATGTATTAATATCTAGTGGATATAATGAAATACGAAGTTTCCGAGATTACGATTATTTCACAGTAGTCCCATTTAAATTTAATGTTTTAACAAATTCTGATGATAGTTGATTATTTAAAAAAAATCACTATACCATCATCATCATCACAACCCTGACGAGTCCACTGACTGAACATAGACTGGGTAAGAAAAGTTCTCGAGTGGCAGCGTCGTACTGACTAGCGAAACATATTGCGCCCCCCACCCACTAGATGGAGTGACGACCTGGTAAGAGATGCAGAAAGTCAATGGATGCAGGTGGCTCAGGACCGTGCTCTAGAGCATTCCTTAGGGGAGGGCTATGCTCAACCGTTACGTATACGTTCCGTTAGGATATTTATACTAGAAACTACAATAAAACTGATGCCAATAAATAATATACCGCTTTCTCTTAAAAATTTTCTATTTAATCTTTTTATTTTATGAACTATACATAAATTACGAACAACTTTCCATTTTGTGCTGCCATAATTTTTATATTGTAGGAGGAGGTTTGTGAGTTTTGACCCTCTACATATAATTGATGTGTAGGATGTCGATGTAGGTTGTATCTACGTTACGGGATCTGGTAATTAAAACTGTGTCCGATTCCGTAGAGAGCGTTTGTTGCACTAAAAATACTTATGAATAAAATGTACTTGGAATGAACGTGTCGCGCGCGCAGGCGCAATATCAGCATATTTCCTAAACTATTGTAATACCATGTACTTGCTCGTACATATGGTGCTTGGGGGTTATTACGAAAATGGAGGAATTCCGATATTTACAAATTACGACTTAACTAGGCAATATTTTTTGCTCTGGTAACATTATTCTAGACGACATTTTATTTGTCTTCCTGGCTTCAGTCGTGTCAGGTAGCTGGACTCAATAGTGCGCGTGCAAAGTTAACTTTTCGGTGGAAACAGCTTTTTTCAACTCGTTTCGGTTTTTCGTAATTACCCCGCGTTCATTATCTTAGGAACTTGCTAAGTAATCTTAATGATTGTTTGATTTTATGATAGATATGATAGATGATAGATAGATTTTATAGGTTAGGATTAACCAGCTATTGTTATTGTATTTTTTCGGAAATACCCACAGGGTTAATTACGAATTAATGGACTATCGAACTACTTTTCCATAGTAGTTTCCAGTGGCTGTCAATCTTTCGTCAGCATAAATTGTTATTTTGGATAAGTTTAACACTTTCGAGAATTTAACCAACGGGAGTGAACAAGGCATACCTACCGCTACGCTATACCAAATGTATAGACATAGTCCAGGAGGAATCGGCGCATGAGTACCGAAAACTATTCCACCTCAATTTTTTATGCGATTCTCTTCAAATTGTCCTACTGATGATATATGAACTCAGTGCCATATTGTTTAAACCGATTTTTGTTTCAATTGCAAGGAATTGTTATTTTCAAACGGGACAATTTTTTATATTCTTTAATAAAATTAAAATAAACAAAGTTCAATGACTTTTTACGATAAAGTTAATATCTTCGAAGTTATGAATTGTTAAAGGCTTGAAAAATCCCAATTTCGGATACTTTTGACCCATTAAAAATGCATAAAGAAAAAGAATAAAGTATAAACGATATTTCTTTTATATTTCTTGACAAAACATAAATAAAAAAGGTCCTATGACTTTTTACGATAAAGTTAATATTTTCGGAGTTATGAGTTTTTAAAGGTTTGAAAAATCTCGAATTCGGATACTTTCGACTCATTAAAAATATATATAAAGAAATGTATAATTTTTTTTTATTCTCACTTACCTGTTATAAAAGTTTGAAGGAACCTCTTTAACTAGCCTGATAACTGTCCAACCGCGGAAACGCAAGGTGCGCTGCCGTGGTGGTGCCTTAAATGTTTAGAACCGCTGGACTTTATGTGGGGTAATTCCGAAAATTCAAGTGAGCAAAATATAGTTTAATTGGAAACATAGAGTATTTATCAATGCTTTTTGTAGAGGGGTATAGACGAACGAAAAGTAAATCCAAATCTTCTATCGAAAGTCAAAAAGGAACACTACCGAATTTTCGGTTTTACCCCGCGTTATATCGGAATTATACCTTATCCAGAAGAAAAATATGTCAAATTTTAAATGATCGTATTTACGCAACGCAAAGACATTTTATTAAGATGAATAACAAAATAATTAGGATATGTATTTCAATAAATAAAAGTGACATGAGTTGGTTGTAAACTTGGATAGATTTTTTAAAAATAATTATTAAATATGCATCGTATCAACTAATCAGAAAATATGTCGGATTTACCCCAAAGCATATAAAAAGACTTCCGCGTGATGACCATGTTTTTTAATAATATTAGAGTGACAAAGGAGCTCACGAAAACCTGCAAACATACAATCAACTTCAAACATAGAATACCACAGAAGCGTTATCATCGCAAAATGACTATATTAACTACAGCTTATAACACTAACTTGTATAGTGACTCTCTTATGTTTCATACCGAAACACATAAGTGGGCGTCAGTTTTTTAGCAGTAGAAATAAAAAAAAATAGGTAAGAGGATGTTACCAACACAGATGATCCCAAGTAGGACCAAGAAGCAGTGTCCAGGGTAGGCGTGACTACGCACCTACAGCTCTTTCTCATTGAAGTAAGTGGCAGGTGTTCATGAGCTGAAGTCAGTCATTTACCTTCATATAGACCGTTATCCCGTTTGTTCTTATATTATTGAAATTGCTCAAACAGCATTTTTTAATTGCTTGCAGAAACCAGCCAGCCTTCTGTAAAGACGGAAGAGAGCAATGTAACCCACAAATCTCCAGCTCACTGGCCTGACCCACCAGAACCTGCCAAGTATGATTTTATATTATTTTTTGATGTTTCTATTAAACCAAATTCTAATAACAAAGAAAATACCTATGTTATTCCCATTCATTTTATCGTTTTATATTTGCGTAATCCTTTGTAGAAAGTCAACTTAAGCCGCAAACAATAAAAACCCTGTTCTTTATCATAACAAAGATAAAGAACGAGTACTGCAAACTTGCAGACCAGTTTACACAAGAAGCAGTGGCAACCACCGCTCTCGAAGAATTTTTATGACAGCTAATACAAACTAGGGGCATAATGTGTAATAGAATGGAAAGGTTTTTTTTCTATTCTCGTTATCGTTACAACCTGTTTCATTTCTTTCTGTCGTCTCTTACAACATCCACGGGATGATATGGGGGCGTTGGTGTCTCTAATGCCGTCACTACATGGCGGATTTCATTCTATTCTACTTTGTTCTGTTCTTTACATTCTGTTCCGTCCCGTACCGTTTCGTCTCATTTCGTTCCACTTCCATTCCGCTCCATTCTGTTATATTCAATTTCATTTTATTTTATTCTTGTGGCAACCACCTCGATACCTTTCTAGAAGTATTTTCATGGCAGTTAATGCAAGCGGCTAAAATGATAACCAATTTTATGCGTACTAGTAGTCTTGAGCATATTGTGAGGTGATGTATCAATTTGATTGGTTTCCAGGTACCAGCAGCAGTGGAGCTTAGAGCAAGAGTCGTCGGAGAGTGAGCTGATTGCCATCCCCGAGACCAGTGACAAATCCGACACCACCATGCATGGAAGCACTGCGCCTGTAAGTGGCGTTTGTACGTAGTAGAGCTGCTATATTATGATTGTAGCACGGATAGGTCGGCTAAATGCGGAAAATGCGTTCGTTCGTCTCTCAGAGTAGACGCGTGCTTACATTCTCTCCACAAGTGTTGTTGCAAAAAGTCTCTAAGTAGTTACCAGTGTATATAATTTGTGTTAATTGCTAATCGGTTATTACATCGTTTTGTTCCTGTGCCTGCGCGTCAAAAACAATTAAACGCGCTCAGCGCTAGCGCTGCGACGCATCCTCACCCCCGCGAAAACAGTCGGTTGCTATTTTTAACTCTTTCTCGCATCGATACGCCGCATGCTAAGTACAGTACTTCACGTAAGTATACGCATCTAACGTTTACTCGTCCATAAGGGTGCTCTGCATAAACTTTGCATACAGTGAATTGATAAACTGCGGTTGACCACCGTAAGCGCAATATTATAATGAATGAGCAAAGATCACCACAAAAACGCACGCTAACTGGCGGTGGATCGCAACCGGACTTATCGAAAATGAGTTGTGCAACCGATGTTCCGCAAATAACGCTCCGCAAGCGAAAACAGCCAATTGACCGTGATTGTGGATGTTCCTATGAATTGAAAGAAATGCGTTGAGAACTAAATTGAGTTAGTACCTTGTTAGAAAAATTTGTCGAATCAAATGAACAAATTTTGAGCAAGATGCAGGAAAGTATTGCAGAAGTCCGGACTCAGATTAGTGAAATCAAAAATCAAACGAAGAAACCACAAAATCACTGCGCGATAACGTCATTGAAGTCAAAACGGAGTTGAATAACTTAAAAATCGTCAACTATTATGTTCACGGAGCACAAAGACATAAAAATAAAATTACAGAATTAGAAGTTCAGGTAGATAATAAAATAAAATAATGATTTCTTATATTTACGCGAACACTACACATTTAAATAAAACTAGTTTTACGGATTTATCGCGTATATTAACTTATTTTATATTCCCGACGTTTCAGTACTTTACAGCACCCATGGTCACGGGGGACTGAGGTGTTGATGTCCCAATGTCATAGTTAACCATGGTTACCTCCAGAATAAAAATTATTCAATTTTGTTCCGATCTACGCAGTATGAACTTATAGTATCTTGAAGTCTTGCAGTTGTATGCTTGGGTTAGGATTTAATTTTATTAATTATAGGATCCCAAGCAGATGGTAGCACCCAGCCATCTTCTCTATTGAAATTAGGATGTTTTTTGATTTCAATAGCCTCGCGAATCATCCTTGGAAGGAATCGGTGTTCTTTAGCGAGGATTTGTGGTCTATCAAATCTAATGAAGTGACGGGGCGATCCTGTACATGTTCAAAGACTGCAGACTTCCCGGAGCGTCGATTCTTCACATCAGCTATGTGTTCTTTAACGCGGGTTTTTATTGATCTTTTAGTTTCTCCTATATAAGAGAGCACATTCACAATCAAGCTTGTACACTCCTGCATCTTGCAGAGGGACATTACACTTAACTGATGGTAAAAACTGACTAATCTTCTTCGGCGGCTTGAAGTATGTTTTAATAGAAGCACGCTTCAGGATGTAGCCAATCTTGTCAGTGACACCTCTGACATATGGCAGTACAGCAGGCACTCGCTCGACTGTGGCCGGCTTCACTCGTTCACTGTGACGTAGGCGCGGGACCCGAAGCTTATTGTCGTGCAAAACTTGCTTGACGTGTTGGAGCTCGGCGGCCAGGTGTTTACTGTCACAGATCCCTCGTGCTCTCTGAAACAAAGATTTACCCACGGTAGCTAACTGTGAAGGATGGTGATGAGTCACCGTTTAAATATCTATCTGTATGGGTCTTTTTCTATACACAGTGTGGCTCAAGGTGTTATCAGGATTCGAATTACTAACACATCTAGAAAAGCTAAAGAGTTGTTTGCCTCTAACTCCATTGTGAATTGAATTTTAGAATTTATGGAGTTAAGATGGTCTAAAATGCAGTTACTTTATCTAAGGTAGAATTGTGAAA
Source organism: Parnassius orleans (assembly GCA_029286625.1). NCBI lineage: Eukaryota > Metazoa > Arthropoda > Insecta > Lepidoptera > Papilionidae > Parnassius > Parnassius orleans. Next base: position 9,819,829 of record JAGSMP010000009.1, read on the forward strand.
GTGTCGTCTACGTACCGCTTGTAGAATCTTGGAAATTCCAAGATATGTGATATGTCAGAGGTGTCACTGACAAGATTGGCTACATCCTGAAGCGTGCTTCTATTAAAACATACTTCAAGCCGCCGAAGAAGATTAGTCAGTTTTTACCATCAGTTAAGTGTAATGTCCCTCTGCAAGATGCAGGAGTGTACAAGCTTGATTGTGAATGTGGTCTCTCTTATATAGGACAAACTAAAAGATCAATAAAAACCCGCGTTAAAGAACACATAGCTGATGTGAAGAATCGACGCTCCGGGAAGTCTGCAGTCTGTGAACATGTACAGGATCGCCCCCGTCACTACATTAGATTTGATAGACCACAAATCCTCGCTAAAGAACACCGATTCCTTCAAGGATGATTCGCGAGGCTATTGAAATCAAAAACATCCTAATTTCAATAGAGAAGATGGCTGGGTGCTACCATCTGCTTGGGATCCTATAATTAATAAAATTAAATCCCAACCCAAGCATACAACTGCAAGACTTCAAGATACTATAAGTTCATACTGCGTAGATCGGAACAAAAATTAATAATTTTAATCTGGAGGTAGCCGTGGTTAACTATGACATTGGGACATCAAACACCTCAGTCCCGTGACCATGGGTGCTGTAAAGTGCTCGAAACGTCGGGAATATAAAATAAGTTAATATACGCGATAAAATCCGTAAAACTAGTTTTATTTAAAATAAAATAATTTGAAGACAATGTTAACAAGCTGAACATTCAAAGCTCTGCTAACACTGATACCCGACTTTACAGCAATGAACAAGTAATTAGTGAGGTACTAGATCGCAGAAATAGAGAAAAGAATATTATACTGGTTGGCTGCCTGAACAGCCAGCGCTGATGAAATAGAAGTCTTAAAATTACCTCCTTAATTGATCCAAATATACAGAAACCTGTTAGAATGTTTAGAATTGGCAAATATAACCTCAAAAGTCTCGCAGCATAAAAGTATGTTTTGATAGTCCAACATCTGCTAAAATGTTATTGCGTAATAGAGATATACAGAAAAAGCTTAAGATATTCTCAGACCAAACGCCTGCACAACAGAAATATCTGATGAAATTAAAAGAACAATTAGCGTCCCAAAAGAGCAATGGTGAAGACGATCTAACCATAAAATATATCAATGGTACACTTACACAATTAAAATGCAAAAACTAATAACAGTAAAAACAAACCCCGTCATTGTCAGCGAGTCCAATACCTATCAAGTTCTTGACAACTATCAAAACATACATACCCATAAATCCCATCTAAAATTCTCTACCTTAATGCCAGGAGTAAACGCAAGAAAGGAAAATTGATGAACTCAAGTGCATCTTACGATCTATGTCTGATAATATACACGTAATTTTATTGACTGAGACTTGATCAGTACAGAAAATCAGGCTTTAGAACTCCAAATCCTGAATTATACGCATTATTTCAATTACAGAACTGATTCAAGAGGGGAGGTGTATCAATCTATACACACAATGATCTAAAAGCTAGTCTATCCGAGTCGATCTACACCGGTGGTAATAATTACTTATGGGTTCATTTGGCATGCTAGAGTCGGTGTAGTTTATAACCCTGGTAATACAAATTATGAAGATTTTCTTGAAATATATGAGGCTCAATTACTACAAAGAAAAGGAGCTATCGTATTCGGCGATTTTAATACAGAGTTATTGGCAAAAGACAAAAACAAAAACTACAAAGAACTTTTACAAGGAGCTGGACACATACTTTTGAATAAAATAACTGAAAAATATTGTACGAGAGACTCTACGTCTAAAAAATCAATTATAGATCATATCAGTACGAAATTTAAAAAAGATGTTTTCATATGGCTTTAATTGAATCCCACTATCAGATCATAAACATCTATATTTGGAAATAAAAAGTAAAGCCTCCAGCTAAAGAACGCACTCAATATGAAGCCATAGATTATAAAAAGCTGACAACTTTAATGGCCACAGCGGAGTTTGAAAATTTAAGTCAAGACTACACAAAGTTTGAAAACCACATGAAAACATTAATTGACAAAAGTAAAACATTAAAACCAAAATACTAAATCTTCCACAAAACGATTGGATAAACAAAGAAATTATCAGTGAAATACAGCAAAGAAATATCCTATGGGCTCAACTAAAGAGAAATTATAATGATGATAATTTGAAGACAGATTTCGTGGCGAAGAGTTCCTATGTGTCAAGACTCATACAAAACACTAAAAAATTCTACTATTTAAAAGAATTTGTAAAGTGTAGTAATAAGCCAAAAATTGTGGAAACTTATCAATCATTTGTGACGTAATAAAATAAAACAAGCTAGCGTTCCTCCAAAACTTTTAATAGATAGTAAACATATATCTGATTCTAATAAAATCTGTGAAATATTTAATGAATATTTTTCTACCATAGGACCATCACTAGCAAACAATATTCCTAAAATTCATCAGAATGACTTTTTTTAGGTTCTACCTAAAATTTCGAATCAAAACATGTCGGATTTCTCTGCTTTAAAACCATGTACAACTAATGAAATAACAAAAATAATAGCAAATCTTGACAATAACTGCAGTATTGGAATAGATGGCATAAGTACCTAAGTAATCAAATGTCCAACCAATCAAATAGTTACTCATCTAACACAATGCTTCAACAAATTACTATTAGTTGGAACATTCCGGACACATTAAAAGTTGCAAAAGTCGCACCTATTTATAAGTCAGGGCTAAAACAGACCCTGGCAACAACTGTCCCATTTCCGTGCTGCCTGTTCTGTCTAAGGTTCTGGAAAGAATTTTATACAATAGACTATACAATTATTTAGTAACAATTAATTTTATTTCTGTTCGACAATATGGCTTCAGACCAAAGAGCTGTGCATTATCTGCAACAATTGATCTAGTTACTAAAATCAAGCACAGTATTGACAGTAGAAATATAGCACTAGGTATATACATTGATTTAAAAAAAAACTTTTGACACTGTAAGTCACAAACTTCTTCTCCAAAAACTTTCTAGTATAGGGGTCAATGGCAGTGCCTTAAAAATGTTCCAATCTTATCTAAACAATAGATTTCAATTAGTCAAAGTAGGCAAAAATCAAAGTAAGGCACTTCCTGTTATATGTGGAGTTTCACAAGGGTCCATTTTGGGACCATTACTCTTCCTTGTTTACATAAACAACATTCAGGAACTTGACTTACACGGGCATATCACCTTGTACGCTGACGACACATTTTTATTTTATTTCGGCTTATCCATACAGACACTTATTAATCAGGCTCTAAAAGATTTAAACACTATCCATTTGGTTTCAAATAAAATTTACTAACTATAAATGCATCTAAACATCATACATCATTTTAGAACTAAAATAAATTGATACCACCACAGGAACCTCTTACAGTTAATAACATACCTATACAACTAAAAAGTAACGAAAATATTTAGGATTAAGAATTGACAATAAGTTGACTTGGAACAATCAAATTGAACACATAAGAAGCAAACTAATGTCTGTCTCTGGTTCTATTAGAAATTTAGTAGGATGCATTCCATGAAATTTACGTTACTTACTTTGTCAAACCACACCTTATGTACTTTATTGAACTTTGGGAAGTGCTACCAAACTAGACTAGCAAACCTACAAGTCGCTCAAAATAAAGTCATAAAAATACTCTTCAATATCCTTTTCGAACATCCACCTCAAAAATCTATAGTGAAACAAAAATTATGACCATACAACAGTTATACATTTATCACTCATGTCTTTTAATCCGGAAAATTATTGACAAAATATTCAGTCCAGTATCACTTTCACAAAAGCAAAACACCTCAGACAACGAAGAACGAGAAGAGCCAGCTTTCTTGTCCTACCTAAAACTATAACGTCCTATGGTAGCAAAATATTAACATATGAAGGAGCGCAGCTTTATATTAACATACCTGCACACATTAAAATGTGCACTCATTTAACACATTCAAAACAAAATTAACAGAATACGGTTTAAAAAATTACACAAAATAGAAGAATGTGTTAATTGAGTACACACATATTTACTGTTCGAGACGGCCAAATAGTGTTAAGAAACGAAGTGATTAAAGACAATATTAAAAGTGAAATTACTGACAAAACTAAGTGAAAAGTGTATTAATATAGTTTTACAACATATTTATAACCTTAATATGTTAGTATAGAACATCGAATTTGATAATAGTTAAGAAAATATCTCTTATTATACACAAAGGAAAGTCGACCAATCGGAGCGCGACGTATTGTAGAACTTTCTAGAAGTTTTTAATTAACTGCGTAATAGTTGATCCCGAAAATGATGGAAATAATTTTTTGTTCTGGAAGAATTATAAATATAATATTGAATTAGATTAAAATTTATAAACTAAGGAAGTAAAAGAATATTTAGCGTAATTAAACTTATTTCCTTTTTATAGTGAAATTAAAGAATTAATGTACCCAAATATTATGAAAATTCGGGACATTTTGTTTAATAACTTTTTATAATGTTAATATATTAAGAAACCTTTATGGTATACTAATAAAGGACTAAATTGCCGATTTAATAATATATAGTACATTAGTGTAGGAATTGACCATGTATGAATAAAATTATAATTTATGACAATTGTGTAGTGAAAATGTTATGCAATAAAGAGGCAAAACGGACAATGGCAAGCGGCTCACTTTAAAGTAACGCTCAAGTCTACCTTAGGGGCTCGGGACCCAGTAACGTTGTAGTGAAGAGCTACCAGTAAGAAGCGGTAATTACCAGTAGTAGCTGAAGGACTAGTAGCAGAACCAAGAAGTAGCTGAATATAGAACATAGTGAATAGTAGCTAGCAACATAGTAGCTGATAATAGCAGCTACACAGTGATAGTAATAGTTAGTTGCACAACATAGTAGCTGATAATAGCAGCTAGATAAACAGTGAAAATAAAAGCAGATAGCACTAGTAGTTTAAAGAAATAGTCAACTGAAGAAATCGTCTGAAAAATATAGTGACCAACCCATAGTGAACAACCGATATAGAACAACCGTAGTTGACCAACCGTATTGAACAACCGTTGTCAATAACCATATAGTCAGAAGATTTCCGCCGAACAGTTGACCAGTCGAACCGCTGGCCACAGCCTTGCCATTTGTATTCTATTTCGTGCATTTTGATTTAACCTCAGTCCACAGTACCTAGCTGCACCCACAAAGACGGCAGTAGAAGTATCCTCCGAACTTATAGGTGTAGGACGTGAGCGACTCGCGGAGTGCTTTCGATAACACTTACTCCCGAGTTTCACCGTCCGGCACATTTACAATGACGAACATAACGAATTAAAATTTTGTTATTCTTTTAATGTTCTCATGTAAGTGACTAATTTATTTATTTATTTATTTATTTATTTGATATATTTGCTTAAAACATGGACAGATAAAGATAGTACAGTTTTTAAAGCACGACATGTTTTGCTATGTTATTGTATATAGCATGCAAATTTACATAAATAGCACATACAAATGAAATTTTTCTAATCAAAACACAGAACAATTAGACTAAAACAATAAAAATCATAAATAAATAAAGATAGTTAATTCATTAAAAAAAAAATTAATTACATTTAACAAATAGGTCTCTGATGTCATAAAATTGATTTTCATTGATATAAGTTAATAATTTTTTCCTAAATAAATTATTATTATGCGATTTGATGTCATTTGGTATTTTATTATAAATTCGAATACACATGGTTAAACAGCTTTTACTATATTTGTTTGATCGCGGTACATCATCTAATACAAGTCTATTTGCATTTCTTTTTAGCCTTATGTTCATATCATATGCCTTTGTAAACAGATTGTTATGTTTATGTACGAAATTACAAACTTCGTAGATATAGAGAGATGGTAGTGGCAACAAACCTAGGCTCCTAAATATCGGTTTGCAGGACTTATCCGGTGCGATTCCACCAATAGCTCTAATGCATTTCTTTTGTGCAGTAAATAATCTTTGTTTATCTGTACCATTGCCCCATATTACGATACCATAACGTAGTAAAGATTCTATATAAGCGTGATACGTTACGACAGCAGTTTTTTTGTCTGTAACATTTTTTACTTTTTTAAGTGCATAAACAAATTGGTTAATTCTACTGCATAGGTGATGTATGTGACCTTTCCAGCTTAAATCTTGATTGATTATTACTCCTAGGAATTTAGATTGCGTTACTTTTTTTAATTTGTCGATGTTAAGATTAAAATTGTATTTTGTGTGTTTTGATTTATTAAATTGAATATAAGTTGAATTATTAACATTAATTTTTAAATTGTTTCTGTCTAACCATTTAATAATTTTATCAATTGTGTTGTTAATGTCAATTTCATGCGTAATCATATTGAATTATTTTGTTTCTTATCAGTGCTTACAATTATTGAAATATCGTCCGCGAATAAAATACATTTATGACTAGTGGCTAGAGTTATATCATTTATATATAGAAGAAACAATATTGGACCCAACACGCTACCTTGAGGAATGCCGTGTTTGTTCTCTTTGTGAGAAGACGATAAGGACAATATTTCATCTCCTACAATCTTTTTATTACGACACATTGTCTACGGTTAGCTAAGTAGGAAGATATCCATTTAAGTGGAAGTCCCTGACACCGAACATTTCCAGCTTTCGTAATAATATGCGGTGCGCAACGAGATCGAATGCTTTTGATAAATCAAGAAATAATCCTGTGGTTAAAAATTGTTATTTATTTTTGTTAAAATTGAACTAATGAGCTGAAATGTGGCTAATGTTGTTGATTTTTGTCTCTGAAAGCCATATTGGTAATTTTTATTGTTGAATTTCTCGCAATGATCTAGTAGTCTTTTATACATACATTTTTCTAATCTTTTGACAATATTGGTATTAATGTAATTGGACGATAATTGGTAATATCATTTCTCTTGCCCTTTTTAAATAATGGCTTTACAATCGACAGTTTTAATTTTTCGGAAAAATACCACATGAAAATGACAAGTTAATTAAATATGTCAAAATAGAGACTAATTCATTGACAGACTGCTTAATTATTTTCGTATTAATACCGTCATATCCTTCCGAGTTAGTGTTATTTAGAGATAGGATTTCTTTTTAACCTCTTCTTCTGTCATGGGCTTAACAAACATTGAGTTAGGTAGTGACTTCTCATTACTAGTATAGCTGTTTGGTTTATTCATTGTTGTCAAATTATTAGGAAATTAGTAAAATAATTATCTTTATGAGAATAAATGTCTTTAAACCTAAACCTAAACCTAAATAAGACCGTAGTAAGACCACACTATCACAGAATACCAGCGTAAAAAGCGTAATTCTTAATAGAGGATAACTGTAGATGTCTATGGGCCACAGTATCCATTTACTATCAGGTGAAGAGTATGATAGTTTGTCACCCTTATTCTGTAAAAGAAATTGTTTTGTATTATTAAAACTTGTGAAAAAAATCATCATCATCATCATCACCGTCATGAAAGTCCTTTACAAATCCAATGCTAGTAACAAGCCTTCCCCAAGGAATGCCTTATAACACGATTCCGAGTTACCTGCATACATCGACTTCTTACATGATTCATCAGATTGTGTTGTAAGAGGCACCTACGGGAAATAACAGAAACACTTCTTCAATTTTTTGGCGGACGTTAAAGGTTTATGAGTTTCATACACCCGAAGGACTAGCCGTTGATACGTGGAAATAATTACAGGGATCATTCGATGAGCCGTCCCACTACGAGGATCCTCCAAAAGTAGATCTCCACTCAGTTTGCACCCACCTGCCACATCACAAGATTGTAAGTACACAAAGAAACTGTAATAGCCAATCCTGCTGTGTTTCGTATAGTGAGTGTAGAGAACCGGAGATCCTTTTCACTGGAAACTTGGCATTCCATCTTAGTCCTCAGGGGTGACAACGCATCTGAATTTTGATTCTTAATCGAGGGTAAATATAGATGTCTAAAGGTCACAGCATCCACTTATAATCAGGTGGACCTGTGGGCTCGTTTGTCACCCTTATTCTTACCCTTGCCACAAATCTGGTGTTCCGTACTGGAACAGAATAATTAAATAGTATAACTTCCATTTCTACTTTCGTTTGTAAATAACAAGACAACACAATTTTAAAATAGCATTTTATATGTATAGAACATATTTAGTGAACGCAGCCATTATCCTGCGTATTATGGCCAACTTCGCGCGACAATAGCACCATATTAACTTTCGGTAATCCACGACTTTTTTTGCCACCAGGGCGGCGCCACTTTTGAAAGAGGAATACTTGACACCACTGTGGAATATTTGATAAGTTTCATAGCGGGGAAGTTAGTTTGTTAGGAAAATGAAAGTGTTAATGTTTCTTCTGTAATATTAGTTATATTTTACGAGTATATTAATTACATTAGAAATCAATATACCTAACTACGGATATTCCTAAAAATTTAAAAAAGAGTTAAAAATGTGCAAAAAAATTTAAGAGCAAATTACTGCGGCATGGTTTTGCGTATTATTAAAATACTCTGATAAAACTAACTTCTCAATTAAATGACATTATGTAACAAAAAAACTTCAACTACTCCCAACTAGCGACGTTTGGTGATCGAAAGATAATTAGCACAGTCTCGCATTCAAATATTAGATCTCTTTCACCCTGGAAGTGTTGTGTTTTTGATCTATGGACCCTTGTGCGATACACTCACCTGAAATTTCATATTACTACCATTTTGCTGACTGCCCCGAGCTCTTTTAGCTAGTGAAAGGATTCATGGTTGCAAGGAGATTAGTAGTAAGTCGCCAAAACCCAATAGAATATCGTAGAGCTGGACACTTGATTATCCCACTTTGTGGGGATTCATCGCTATCGCTACGCTTAATTCTGTATTAACGTTTGTGGTGTTAGAAATTCCGTTAGATTTAAAAGCTATTTATCCACACCATCCAAATGCTTGGCGGTCCACCACTGTGCGTTTTACTAGGAGTGTTCTTCTTCGTACGACCTCTTTGTGGAAGCGTTTACCACCGGCGATTTTTCCGGATTGATACGACTTAGAGACCTTAAACAAGACAGTTTATTTCTTTCCAAAGGCCAGCAACGCACCTGCAATTCCTCTGGTGTTGCAGTTGTTTGTGGGTGGTGGTAGTCACTTACCATCAGATAAGCTGCATGCTCGTTTGCCCCTTTCTATATTAAAAAAGAACTTATCTATAGACGGACCTGATTGAAAATACTCAAGTATGTATTGATTTCAGGCGGCTGTGGGATCTCGCTCGGCTCACCAGCTGTCCACCAGCTCCTCTGTGTCCGTCGGCAGTGACTCCTCTAATTTGTAACTACATATTTTACAATGATTGTGTACTACTTGTTATGAGTTATATTCAAAGATTTATGATATACAAAACTGTACAGTAGGTTGGATAAAATCTTGGTTTTTTTTTACATTACACGCAGGTTTCTTCGATATGTTTTTCTTTCACCACCGAGTACGTAATAAATCGGCACTTGAAATTGTATTCCATTTATTTTCATAACATTGGAATATCAAAAATATTTAAAAAAACTATGTGTCCTCGCTGAGTGGCTATACTTAGCCTTTGATCGAGAAAAGAACAAGCCCTCTTAATTATAATTGTATTTGAAATAACTTTGTTTAAAATATTGTTTAATTTATTTATTTGTTAATTATTTTTTATTATTACTATTGATATGTCTTTTTGGGTCGGCTCGACCGGGGAAGGACCACGCTCTCACAGAATACCAGCGTAAAATAGCACCTTAACGCTGCTGTGTTTCGTAAGGTGAGTGCAGAGAACCGGAGACCCTTTTTACTGGAAACGAGGTATTCTATCTCGGTCCTCAGGGTGACAACGCATTTGCATTTTGAATCTTGTCTTGTCTGTCTATGGGCCACAGCATCCACTTACCATCTGGTGGACTGTGTGCTCGTCTGTCACTTCTGCGAAATGTTTGTTATCGCTGCTTTTATGATTTAATAATATGTAATTATTTTATATATGTCATTTTTATTCAAAGAAGAAAAACAAACAAATTTGTATATCATTACTAAAAGCTTAGTATGTAATACATATTATTTAATAATATCTCATGTAACATTCTAAGAAGCAAAGCAAATAAATAAATAAGTAATTAGCAATTTGATAAGTACCAACAAGATTTAATTAACTCCGTTTGCTCACCTAAGAAGAAATTTTAAGGCAAACTGACTTTTCTGACAACTGATTGTGTTCCCAAAATAGACTCCTGGCTGCTTTCTGGATCAGTAACAAATACAAAAAGTCGATAAACATTTTTTTGAACTAACAGTCTTTTCAGAAACGAGAAGCTTGTGTCTAGCAGTTGTACATATTATGCATGGTATTCCTAAGCTTAAAGTATTTAGGATGAAAAAGTTGGAAGTCGTCACTGAAGTAACATTTACTACGTACTAGATCAGACATCACAAACAAAATCTGTACGGCAGTGCGGGGCGCGTGGTCGTAGTCACAAAGTACTTTTACATAGCACAGACTAAGGAAGTTTGAGCCCCTGGGCTCTAATGCGTGTTGCAAACAACCAAGTCTCGGCGTTTCTTCTAGTATATAGTAGGTACGTACATGTTACTTTAATGGAAGTCGTTGTATTTTTGTCAGGAAATCGACACCCATGAGCGGGCAGTCTGTGGAAATCTGGCCCGACCAGCTCACCCAGCTCACCCAGGCCTCGCCGCGCGCAAACCTACTGGGCAAGCAGAAGAGAATCGTTGGTGAGCGCACAGCCAACTGGCTCCAGTAGTTATCCGTGTAGTACTAACGTCATCCAGACCGAATTGTGGTCACGGCTGCCAGACTCAACCGAGAGTGCCCAAGTTTATGCGCAAGCATAGGTGCACTCACTATTCCCTCATTCTTATAGTCCGATGGGGCGCCAAGCCAACACGACCGAATAAAGTTCAGGAGCAAGATCAACTTTACGTGCTTTCCGATGCACGGGGGTGAAACCCCGTCAAACTCCTGACTCCCGGCTTCTTCTGCGCACATCTTGATAGAAGAAAACCTAATTAATGATTTTGGTCCGACCCGAGATTTGAACCCGGGACCACATAGTCAGCAGTTGCGCTTACGATCACCAGACCAACGAAGCAGTAGTACTACTTTAATTTCAAACATTCTCAAATTTTATTTATTGCTAATTGACAAAAGGATTTTGATTAGTTTAGTACTACCCTCATACCAATTTCTACTGCCAAACAACTGTGTACTTGTGGCGCGACGACAGCGCCGCCACATCACTCCCCCTACTCAGACCGGAGGTCGATAGTGTAGACTAGATGTCGAAGAATGTGCAAGTGCCAGGGAATTGCCTTGTAGTCTGCTGTAAGTCGAGAAGAAGGTAAGTAATCTGCGAGAGTGCCGTGAAGCAGAGGCGAGCAGTAAGGCTCAGAGCCGTGCCGAACACTATAGCTCAGAGAGTAGCTTAATGGAACAGGAAGCGTTATTCCAGTGCTGTGATGAACTTTTTAAAGCTACAGTGGCTTACAGGATCTGAAGATTGCAGACAATATCTGCTCAGGAGCGAATTAATGTATGGGGTACTTGAAGACGATGACGAATGCTTGAAGTTGAAGTTTCCGAAGGTGGTTGGTTGCGTGTTGATATCACGTCGGGGTCACCACTCTGGCCGTGGACGGAAAAGGGGAGATCTCCCGCCGGGCAAGGAGTTCTGCCCGGGGAGCGGCCAACGTTCGAGTGGTAGTTTGGAGCTATTCTGTATATACTGCTTTTACTTCGGAACTTTGATAGCGCGATTTAGGCTTCGATGTATTTTCGCTTGTGGCGCGACGACAGCGCCGCCACATACTCATTACTTTGTTTCACATTGAAAGTTATGAAAACCGGTATAATTACAGAATGAGGCATTCCATAAGAATCCTCAGATGTAGAATCAGAGGTGACAACGTATGTGATCGTCTCGGTCACATACATTTTTATAAGACTGACGAACGGGCATACAGTCCTCTTGATTCTAAGTGGCTGTTGTAGCCACACTGCAGCTTATGAATGCAGCATGAGGACAACACTCACACAGATTACCAATGTAGAGAAGCAGTATAATGCTGTTGTGATTTGAATGGTGATGGATGAGAAACGAAGATCCTTTTACTGGTTAGGAGGCATTTTATCTTAGTCCTCAGGGGTGACATCTGCATTTTGATTCTTACCATCTTACCGGGATAGATGTAGATATCTATGAACCATAAAATCCAGTTACTATTAGATGAAGTGTGTGCTCGTTTGCCATCTTTACTTCTATATCCAAAAACAAACTCCTAAAAAGTTGAATGGAGCTTTTAGAAAAATTTTAGTGGATCACGCATTTATGCACTAAGTTTCAAGTTTTTCTTCCAGTCGGTAGCAGCACTTCTCCAGACACGGCCCCTTCGTCTAATGGTGACGCGTTAACTCATTGTCCGCCATTACACCATCATCTACGAAGCCCAGGTATGTTTCTTTCATCATCATCATCATCATTACAGCCCTTCACAAGTCCACTGTTGAACATAGGCCTCTCCAAAGGAATGCCACAAAGTACGGTCCCGAGCCACCTGCATCCATTGACTTCCTGTAGGTCTTACCAGAACACACTCGAGTACCTTTCTTCCCCATCGGTTGTCGGTTCTTCGAGCTATATGGCCGGCCCATTGCCATTTCAGCTTACTAATCCTTTGGGCTATGTCGGTTACTCTGGTTCTACTGCGTATATTCATTCTATTTTCATTTCATCTATTCCTCATTTCTAAGTTTATAAGTGAAGCGACCTTGAGCTTCCTCATACGGCCAGCAGTGAAGGGCCACGTCTCAGATCACTGGCAACACGCACTGGTTATACAATCTAGTTTTGAGGTTTTGAGGTATGCCTGATGAGAAGATGGGTCGTAATCTCCCGAACGCAGTTCAGCCGAGTTGAATCCGTTGATCCGATTGACCTCTCGGTCGAAGTTGGACTTACCTAGTCGGACTATTCGTCAACAACTTCGAGCTTAGTGCTCCCAACAACTACCGGCTAGGACATGGACTTTAAACATGATTTTTGTTTTGTTCATGTTCATCTTAAGACCTATACGTTGGGAGACACTATTGAGGTCATTGAGCATAGTGCTTAGGTCCTCCAGCGATTCTATCACGACTATATCGTCGGCAAATCGAAGGTGAGTGATGTACTCGCCATTGATGTTAATACCGTATTCTTTCCAGTCCAGTAGCTTGAAAACGTCTTCCAATGCAGCGATGAAGAGTTTCGGGGATATAACGTCACCCTGTCTTACACCTCTCTGCAGTTGGATAGGTTTTGTACTCTGGTTCTGTACTCTGGTTTCTGGATAGCCATCGTAGCCCTACTGTACAAACACTTCAGCACTTCGATATACCGACAGTCCACTTGGCACTGCTGAGGAGACTGCAGCACCGCCCAAATTTCGACGAAATCAAAGGCTTTCTCATAGTCCACATACGCAAGACAAAGTGGCAGATTGTCCTCTTCGGTCTTCTGTACAATTTGCCGAAGGGTATGTATGTGGTCTATGGTGCTAAAGCCTTTTCGGAAACCGGCTTGTTCGGGAGGCTGGAAGTCGTCGAGTCTGCGTGCGAGACGATTCGTAATACCAAAAATGCAACATATTTGTGATTTATTTCGGAATAAGGATGACAACTTGACAACTTAAAATATTAATTAACCCGCCTTCACTTAACTAATAAAAGACGTTAACGAGACGTAATATCTTTCACTACAAGAAGAATAAGTCTCACCTATTAATTGACACATAAATATATTACGTTTATTGTATGACCGCGTTTGGCGGTGTAAAATTATCCTAGAATATCAACTCGTGGGCGCCGTAAGAGGCGACAGAGGAAAACAAAGCAAGAAATGGGCAGCAAAAACTAAAAAAAAAAAATTGCGTGGCTACCCGCCTGCGAAGCGTGGTAACTACGGCTAATGGGGGATATTAGCCGTAGTTACCACGCTTCGCTAAGAGTCAATTTTAATAGGTTGTAACTGTAGCGGTAACGGTTAATTGTGCAGGTGCGTGTTACTGTTGGTTGTTAAAGTATAGAATGTGCGATGTCGGTGAGTGCAGTTTACTATTGGGTTGTTAAAGTATTGAATGTGCGATGTCGGTGGGAGCGTGTTACCGTTGGGCGTTAAAGTATTGAATGTGCGATGTCGGTGGGTGCAGTTTACTGTTGGGTTGTTAAAGTATTGAATGTGCGATGTCGGTGGGTGCGTGTTACCGTTGGGCGTTAAAGTATTGAATGTGCGATGTCGGTGGGTGCGTGTTACCGTTGGGCGTTAAAGTATTGGATGTGCGATGTCGGTGGGGGCGTGTTACCGTTGGGCGTTAAAGTATTGAATGTGCGATGTCGGTGGGTGCGTGTTACTGTTGGTTGTTAAAGTATTGAATGTGCGATGTCGGTGGGTGCGTGTTACCGTTGGGCGTTAAAGTATTGAATGTGCGATGTCGGTGGGTGCAGTTTACTGTTGGGTTGTTAAAGTATTGAATGTGCGATGTCGGTGCGTGTTACCGTTGGGCGTTAAAGTATTGAATGTGCGATGTCGGTGAGTGCGTGTTACCGTTGGGCGTTAAAGTATTGATGTGCGATGTCGGTGGGGCGTGTTACCGTTGGGCGTTAAAGTATTGAATGTGCGATGTCGGTGGTGCGTGTTACTGTTGGTTGTTAAAGTATTGAATGTGCGATGTCGGTGCGTGTTACCGTTGGGCGTTAAAGTATTGAATGTGCGATGTCGGTGGGTGCGTGTTACCGTTGGGCGTTAAAGTATTGGATGTGCGATGTCGGTGGGGCGTGTTACCGTTGGGCGTTAAAGTATTGAATGTGCGATGTCGGTGGTGCGTGTTACTGTTGGTTGTTAAAGTATTGAATGTGCGATGTCGGTGGGAGCGTGTTACCGTTGGGCGTTAAAGTATTGAATGTGCGATGTCGGTGGGTGCAGTTTACTGTTGGGTTGTTAAAGTATTGAATGTGCGATGTCGGTGGGTGCGTGTTACCGTTGGGCGTTAAAGTATTGAATGTGCGATGTCGGTGAGTGCGTGTTACCGTTGGGCGTTAAAGTATTGGATGTGCGATGTCGGTGGGTGCGTGTTACCGTTGGGCGTTAAAGTATTGAATGTGCGATGTCGGTGGGTGCGTGCTACTGTTGGTTGTTAAAGTATTGAATGTGCGATGTCGGTGGGTGCGTGTTACCGTTCGGCGTTAAAATATTGAATGTGCGATGTCAGTGGGTGCGGTTTAGTGTTGGGTTCTTAAAGTGTTGAAAATGCGATGTTAGTGGGTGCATGTTACCGTTGGGCGTTAAAGTACTGAATGTGCGACGTCGGTGGGTGCGTGTTGGGTGTTAATGTATTGTATACGATATCGGTGTTAAAGTATTTAATGTGGTGCGATGTCAGTGAGTGCGTGTTTGTCTTGAGGGTTAAAGTATTGAATGTGTGATTTCGGTAGGTGCATCGTGCATTGATCGTTTATAGTATTGAATGTGCGTTGTGTTGGCAGGTTTGGCGTATGCGTCACCCGAATCGCCGCTGTCCAAGATGGAGCTGGCATGGAGCGCGCCGCCGCCGCACGCGCCTCACCAGCCGCACCAGCCCTTCCACATCCCGCCGCCTGAGAGGTATGCACTCACCTACCCATACTTGGCCACACTTGCCCATACTTGCCTACGGCTGCCCACACCTGCCCACATCTACCCAGATGACCTGCCTGCCTACGCGCCTCACTAGCCGCACCAGCCCTTCCATATCCCGCCGCCTAAGAGGTATGCACTCACCTACCCATACTTGGCCACACTTGCCCACACTTGCCCATACTTGCCTACGGCTGCCCACACCTGCCCACATCTTCCCAGGTGACCTGCCTGCCCACGCGCTTCACCAGCCGCACCAGCCCTTCCATATCCCGCCGCCTAAGAGGTATGCACTCACATACCCATACTTGGCCATACTTGCCCACACTTGCCCATACTTGCCTACGGCTGCCAACACCTGCCCACATCTTCCCAGGTGACCTGCTTGCCCACGCGCCTCACCAGCCACACCAGCCCTTCCACATCCCGCCGCCTGAGAGGTATGCACTCACCTACCCATACTTGGCCTCACTTGTCTATACTTGCCCACATCTGCCCAGACGACACGTAATAATTTCAAGATAATTATTAAAACCCTGAAATCATTGGCATTTTTCATAGTCAACGGTCAACTTATCCGAAAACATTCACGAGTCGACATATGATGGCCACGATATTCGATTGCCATGGCACCTAAGAAGGTGCCATGGCAATCAGCGAAGATAATATTTAAACCTAGCGGTGGGTCGTTGGCAATTTAGGTTCAATGATACATTAACAGAAACGTCAATTATTTGAAAAACTAATTGCGTATAATGTCCTCCAGACCGAATTTCGGTCACGGCGGCCAGTCTCAACGGAAACTAGCAAGGCACAGGACAGGATTATAGTGCCCAAGTGTATGCGCAAGCACAGGTGCACTCTCTATTTCCTCACTCTCATAGTCCGATGGGACGGTAAACCGACACGACCGGAGAGAGATCAAGGGCAGGACCAACGGCTTTACGTGCTTTCCGAGTCACGGGGGTGAGACACCGCCAACTTCCTGACAGCGGGCGGCTACTGAGAATTTCTTGATGGAAAAACTCAATAACTGATTTTTTTTGGCCCGACTCGGGATTCGAACCCGGAACCTCATGATCAGCAGTCGCACTACTACAACCACTAGACCAACGAGGCAGTCGTTGCGTTTATTGATGTTGGGTATAGTGGTGACAATGATAATACGCGCGATTGTGGGAGGGAGCGAGGTGCTTTTTGAACTAAGTAAGGTGTACGTTTTTTTATCATAGTACGTGGATCTTAGCTAATTATTTAATTCATTATTGAAATAAAATTTTCTTCCACAGATTGCTACCAATCGGACCTAAGCCTAATAAAGAACAGTACCCAGTTTTTAACGCGTTAGTGGACAGAGTGCGGGAGGCGTTGAGTTTGCCACCAGGTAAGGAGTTTGATAAACTATACATGGAGGAAGTCTATGTTAAGCAATTGACTTTAAATAGTTTATCTTTGGTGCCTGTATATACTTAATTTTATGGTCACTCTTTAATTCCCGTGTGCTCCTTACATTGTGGTTATTATAATTATCTTTATATGTATACAATTAAGCCTTTTTAAAGTTAAGTTTTTTAGTTCTTTGAAGTACCGCGTAGTGGCGGTGTAAGAATATCCACTATCCCATATCGTCCAATGGGTGTCTTAAGAGGGACAGAGGGAAACAAACGAGGGGATGGGCAGCAAAATCTCCCTAATAACAATTATTAAATTAAAAATGCTACCTCAAACGGGTGAGGTCCACGTCCAGCAGTGGACTTTTACGGGCTGATGATAAAGAAGAAGAGTTTAAATATATGATATACGGGCGTAATGGAGATATAATCACTTCTTATGTTCTTTTTTAATAAGGGTGACAAGCGAGCACACAGTCCACCTGATGGTAAGTGGTTGCTGTAACCCATATACATCTTCATCTGTCCTCGTTTTGGAATAAAATGCAGATGCGTTGTCAGCCATGAGGACTAAGATGGAATGCCTCTTTTCCAGTAAAAAGGGTCTCCGGCTCTCTACACTCACCAAACGACACACATTACGCTGCTATTTTACGCTGGTATTCTGTGAAAGCGTGGTCCTGCCCCGGTCGAGGCGACCCATTCATGCTACAACTGTACTATTGATATAGTTGTAGCATGGAAACACCTACCTAGAACCTATTCGTGCTGCGACCATAATATAGCTGCAGCATGGCTCTACCACATATAACCAGTCTGGGTATATTACGTCTGGCGTAAACGGCATGCTCATACCGCCATCTATACGAAGCCATGTGCTCTTTTTGGTATCCCCCATAGTCGCCTCTTACGTCTCCAACGAGATGACACGGGCACACGGCAATATTTAAATGCATTATTGAGTAAATTAAAGCTATCAACTGATTTCCAGATGATTCTACAGACAGGACAGACTCAAGCAAATCCGAAAACGAGCCTACGCCTACACCCACCGGTCGGCCGCAGGATTTGATCAAGAAACTGTCCTCTGAGAGTACCGGGTAAATACTTAAGTTTAATACAAATTACTGCGGAAGAGAAGATGAGATCTACAATGAGGGCTAATAATTTACCGCTCACCAGATGTCGCTAGTTGGAATTGAGGTGAAGATAATTGTTCCTTAGTGTCAATATAAGTGAAAAGTTGGGTTTCAAATAAAAGTTTTTTGGTGTCTAGTGTATATACGAGGGTGACACTGAAAGTTCTTAGAAAATCAAAAACTGAACAAACTAGCAAGTTATTAGTTTTATTATATCTTTTAAAAATAGTGTCCATTTACATCAATACATCGCTGCATCCGATGGAACCACTGAGAAAAGCACTTTGCCCACTCGTCTTTAGGGATCTCTTCGACGGCATTTTGAAACGCAGCCACTGCTTCCTCGACGTCCATAAAACGTTTTCCTCGAAGTTTTTCTTTTATTTTCGGAAATAAATAAAAATCGCAAGATGCGAGGACGGGGCTATAGGGCGGGTGACCCAGTAATTCCACGTCTGACGTCGCCAAGTAGTCGATTGTTCGTTTGGCGGTGTGCGACGAGGCGTTGTCGTGGTGAAGGAGGATCCTATTGCGAGGTCGTTTCTCCCGAACTTTTTCCAAGACAAGTGGCAAACAATTGTTAGTGTACCACTCTGCAGTAACTGTTTTTCGATCCCCTAAAACAATTGTTGCGTAATGACTTGTCTTTCCGAAGAACGAGGCCACCATCTTTTTTCCCACGCTTCGACCTCTCTTCATTTTAGTTGGCAACTCCTCGGAAGGAAACACCCAGACAGCAGACTGTCTCTTAGTTTCAGGATTATAACAATAAATCCAGCTTTCGTCACCCGTAAGTATGTCTAACACAGCATTTGAGCCACCTCCGTTAAATCTTTGAACCATTTCACGACACCAATCAACACGACGGAGTTTTTGCGCCTCTGTCAAATTATGAGGTATCCACCGGGCACAAAGCTTCCTGAGCGCTAAATGTTCATGGAGGATTTTGTGCACTTGACTTATACCGATGCCTAAGCTTGTCCGAATCTGCTGATAAGTCACTCTTTTGTCAGTCTCTATCATACGCCGCACAACACTGATGTTATCTTCAGTCGTCGCCGTAGAAGGCCGTCCCTCACGCAGATCATCGGTGAGATTAGTGCGACCACGTTTAAACTCATTAAACCAGTTGTGAACAGTGGCACGAGATGGGGCTTCATCGTGAAAGGCCAATCGAAGTCTATTATAACTTTCTTGTTGACTTAAATAACATCGAAAGTCATAAAAAATCATTGTACGGAAATTTTCTCGTGTTGAATTTATGCTGACGTGACACAGACAATTTTCAATTTGCGGCGAAATCGTAAAAAACATGACAAAATAATAAAATACATACACAATAATATTGGCAAAGAGTTCCATTTTCAAAATTTGAACTAATTTTTTTATTATATCGTTTACAAGTGGCCAGTTCTAAAAACTGAGTGTCGCCCTTGTACCTATATACACAAAACAATGACTTAGTGGTTGCTCTATAAGTTGATGCACATTTTTAACTCTCTTTTTAATTTTTTACTTTTAGAAATATCAGTAATTTGGTTTATTCCATTTTTATCTAATCGCTATAAAATGTAACTAATAATTCAGAAAGAAACATTAAACTTTATATTTTCTTAACAACTTAACTTTCCCTCTATGAAATCTGTCAAATATTACATACATACACCTCATTCCATAGTGTCGCCACCTTGGGGGTAGAAAAGGTTGTGGATGCCCTCATTTTGCCTCGATGCGCATGAAGTATTGAGGATTCTCGCGTCTAATCTTTGAGGCTGGAAGAGGTGTTAAGTTGTTCAGCCTGTGATCTACAATTAACGAGGATTTAGTACTTGGCTATAGTTTTTCTTTGCCACCACTTCCTGTGGATTTCTTCGACGTCATCGATGGTAGTCTAGAGGATTTTTTTTTATAGAATAGGAGAGACAAACTAGTATACAGTTCGTTTGTCGGTAAGCCTCGTTTCCAGTAAAAAGGGTCTCCGGTTCTCTACACTCACCATACGAAACACAACAGAATTAAGCTTCTATTTCACGCTGGTATTTTGTGAGAATGTTATCCCTCCTTGGTCGAGCCGCTATTCATGCTTCAACCATAATTCGTTTTTGATTTCATTCTAATTTATACGTTGCACAATAAAAATTAATTTCAAAATACTATGAACAATTATGTTCCAAAAATTCGCTTTTCTTGTGTCCACGTTAATTAATACTTGCTAATGTTTTATATTACTATAGCTACATATTATATATATTTATAACTAGTCGCTTAAACGGAGGGAAGAAGAAAGAAAACAGTGCAAATCAAAACCTCAGACAAGTTGCACGTCTTGAAATTAAGTAGTGAATTTCTAACAAAAAGAAATCAACCTTATTTGTATTAAACACTTGCTTTTTATTTATCTAAGCGCTCCACAGCAGCGTTTGCAAGCGTTGGAAGCCAATTGATGAATCGGCTGCAAACAGTGGTGAGGTTCGGGGACGGGTGTGAGTGAGACGTGGCGTGTTGTTGCAGAGGCGGGTCGAGGGGCTGCGGGCGGGGCGGCGCGGCGGGCGGGCGGGGCGGGGCGGGGAGCGGCGCGGCGGGCGCGTGGTGGGGGCGAGGCCCGCGCCGCGCGCCGCGCCGCGCACGCGCACGCCGCGCACACCAGACGCACCGACGCCACGCTCTGCTACCGCTGTAACTACTCCACCTACACACATATATCCTACAACATACAAAAACTCCGAGGCAAACAGCTTCTTGATACTTGAAGTTTTAGTCCGAAGTAATTTAGGCCGGCCACATACATACGGAATTCCGTTTCGATTCCGTTTCGATATTCCGATTCGAGATTCCGAACGCAGCAAGTCCATATAAAATCTATGACCCGCCACACGTACGGTACTTTTCCGTACGGAATTTTCTCCGATTCGAGATTCCGTATGACCGCCTGTGCGTTCGGAATCCTGAACGGAAAAAACCGCCCGAACGCAAGTCTTCCATAGATTTTGTACGAGTCGCAACACACATACGTAAAATTCCGTACGGAACGCGCTCAGTGTTCGTCGCACGACCGAAGCGGGTAGGTGTGTTCATGTATGTTTTACATTTAATCTTATAGGTGTATAGCTTTTCGTAACCTTTAATCTTATTTTATTTAATAATTCATCGAAAGAGTTTACAGAAATCCATATTTAAAACATATCTCTGGATAGATAGATCTTTACATAATATTGACTATATTGCAAGCTTAGGAGATAAGGGATGCACCCAGTAACAATGATACAGCAACAATGGAATCGCAACCAGAAAATCGTCGTCATTATTCGCTGCCAGAATGTCTAGACTCAATGGCTAACCTCTCTCAACTGACCCTTGTTATTCCGAACGGAAATAAACGTATGTGTGTGATATTCACGGAATCCTGATTCGATTCCGAAACGGAATCACGAAACGGAATTCCGTATGTATGTGGCCGACCTTAAAGTAGCTGTTGCCTAATGAGAAATTGTTGAATAACTTAATTTTGCGAGTAAAGAAAGAGTTGCGACAATAATTAATTAACCACATACCGGCATACATAACATAAATATACCCTCAAATATAACACTACACATATCCTTATGCTATGCAGCCATGACGTATTTACATATGGTGTTCTCGTAAATACATTCTTCTGGCATTGTTAAGACATTCATCTTTCCAAGAATACGTTAACCGGATGCCACGTTCCGCTAATGCTATACCTGCATACACAACTTCATGACATTATCGTATTCAATCAAAATACATTAACATAAACCTTTTACGTGGTAGAGCCACGCTGCAGCTATACTAGCAAAACATAACTACAAAACGAATAATGCTCCTTTCGTATGGTGAATGTAAAAAACCGGATACCCTTTTTACTGGTAACGAGACATTTCATTTTAGTCTACGAAGGTAATAACACATCTGCGTTTTGATTTATCACCCTTATTCTATAAAAAGCGTTTTAGACACAGATCATTTCAAGTACGCACCAACTGTTGTTCATTACTCAAAAGATTTCTTCAAACTCACTACTCTGGATAAAGATTTAACGAAAGCCTACACGGAAGACGACCAATCAATCAGATTCAGATTTAATATTTTTAATCAGTTCCTGGTTCCTAAGTCCTCGTTTATCAACAAATGTTAGCCTTATCTTTTTTTTATAAGGTGAGGGTGACAAACGAGCACACAGTCCACCTGATGGTAAGTGGTTGCTGTGACCCATAGACATCTACATCTATCTTCAATAAAGAATCAAAATGCAGATGCGTTGTCACCCGTGAGGACTAAGATGGAATGCCTCTTTTCCAGTAAAAAGGGTCTCCGGTTCTCTACACTCACCATACGAAACACAACAGCGTTAAGCTGCTCTTTTACGCTGGTATTCTGTGAGAGCGTGGTCCTTCCCCGGTCGAGCCGACCCATTCGTGCTACAAGTATACTAAAAATAGCTGCAGCATGGCTCCACCACGTTAGAATCTGGATGAACCACGTACTGATAAGGGTAACATTTGAACTATTTAATTTCTAAACAATTCACACTTACACCACACAAACATAATCAACAAACAGTTACTTTAATCGACCTCAAAAATCATATTTCTTAAATCCTTCTCTTGAAAATAAATTATGTAGATAGCTTCTGTCACTACTTAAGAAAGATAAAGAAATAACCATTTCAAAATCTTAAAAGGTCCAAAACTGTAATATTGTTTAAGTTGAGATGGATCTTTGACAGAACGGCATCAATGATAATACTAATGATTTTACACTTCATAATATGTTTCTACCGCTTTTAAGATTTAGACAAAAATAAACAAAAAATCTTTTCAAAATTCTTAAAAAATGTCTCATGTTGCTTAATTAAAATTTGCATAAAAAGCCATTTATAACTTCATTTAAAATCTCGCAGAAAAAATAAATAATAGTTGCATACAATTAGCAATACCACATAACTTTCATCATCTTATTTGCTAGCAGAAAACCACGGAGGAAATACAAAGCAGAAAACTCTTTTAGAAAGCTCCCCTTTGTACATACTTGACATTCATCTTGTCATTCATTGTAGTGTTCATCAAGTTTATTGTCAATTGGTCATTGATCTTTTAATATTCAGTGAAAGAATTAAATAAATATTATTCAGGCGCAGAATGTGGCACTGCAGTTGAACAATACAGCGATGAGGAACTGGGACTGTGTATCATTGTGTTGGCGACGTTTGTGCACCGCGAACCAGCTGCTGCTGCGGGAATGCTGCCAGCTCTGCTCCACAGCGTTAGCAGGTCAGAACTATACACAGGCAGCAGGTCAGAACTAATTACAGTCTATTATGCAGAACAGAACAGAGTAGATATTTTAAATATGTCTGTAATTACCGCTTTAATAGGTATCTGATCAAGACTTTAATTTTTTCTTCTTCATTATCATCAATCTGTAATACACTTTTTTTGATTTATCCTATTACGTGAAAATTTATTATAATCGTCATCATTAATATGAGAATTGACGATTTCATACGATTCAAACAATATATACATAAACACTCACGCCTGTCACCCAGAGTTCACCCACTGTTATTACGTGGTAGAGCCATGCTTCAGCTATATTACTGGTATAGTTGTAGCACGAATATTACTGGTATAGTTGTAGCACGAATGGGTCGGCTCGACCGGGGAAGGACCACGCTCTCACAGAATACCAGCGTAAAATAGCAGCTTAATGCTGCTGTGTTTTGTATGGTGAGTGTAGAGTACCGGAGACCCTTTTAACTGGAAACGAGGCATTCCATCTTAGTCCTCATGGGTGACAACACATCTGCATTTTGATTCGTAATCGAAGATAGATGTAGATGTTTATAGGCCACAGCAACCACTTACCATCAGGTGGACTGTGTGCTCGTTTGTCACCCGATCCTATAAAAAAAAAAGAGGGGTAGGCAGAGACTACGGACTTCCATTTGGCACGATCCTGACACACTTCTCTCGCCTCCTTTACATCCATATATCTATACACACACGCTCGTCGGTTATGGGTACTCCTAATCTGGCCCATTTTCACTATATCGCCAATTTGGTCGATAAACGTTCGTCTAGGGCGTCCCTTCCCGAATCTTCCGTTCACTTCTACAACATAAATTTGCTTTGTCACTCTTTCCTCGTTCATTCTTTCTACATGACCAAACCACCGAAGCATTCCTTTCTTAATCCTGGTCACAACGTCATCTTGCAAACCACACTTTTCTCTTATCACACTATTTCTCACCCTGTCATTCAGATTCAGCCCTAGCATACTCCTTAATGACCGCATTTCTACAGCATTTATTCTACTCTCATGCTTCTTCTGCCAGACCCAACTTTCACTACCATACATTAAAGTAGCATTATAAATTGCCATACGTGCCTTTTTTGACACATTCTGACTTTTCATAATAGCGTGTAGAGCCCCATTCACTCTATTTCCTGCGTTCACTCGTCGTTCTATCATATATATAATCACTGCTAAATAAACATCCCAAATATACAAACTCATCCACTTGCTCAATCATCTCCCCTTCTATTCTTATTTCACATAACGTTTTACTTACTTCTCTTTCAAAAACCATCACTTTCGTCTTACTTGCGTTCACTTTCATACCCCTTTCTTTTAATAACCAGTTCATTGAAGTAACCATCATTTGCAACTCGGCCGCCGACGATGCAAATATGACTTGATCATCGGCGTACAAAAGGCATTTCACAGTTAACTCACCCATTCTCAACCCACATTCTTCAACTTTCAAAGTTTGCAAACAACTGTCCATAAATAGGTTAAACAGCAACGGGGAAGCTACACAGCCCTGTCTGACACCTTTTTGAATGCCAAACCAGTCCGAGTAGACCCCATTGATCCTGACACAAGCACTAGAGTCCCTATAAAGAAACCTTAATGCCTGTATCAAACCAGCGCTCAAACCAAATGAGTTAAGTGTTTGCCATAACACATTCCTGTCCACTCTATCATAAGCCTTTTCCAAGTCCATGAACGCACAAAAAACTTTCTGGTTTTTGGCCAAAAATTTCTCCGCAATCATGCGCATGGAAAAGACTTGATCCGTACGCCCCATCCCCTTTCTAAATCCAGCTTGCACATCCCAAATTTTTCCATTAGTTTCTTCCATAACTCTTTCAATTAACACCTTAGCATACAGTTTACCCACAATGCTAAGCCACGGTAGTTTTTACAGTCCTGGTGTGACCCTTTTCCCTTATATATTGGGACTTTAACGGCTTTGCACCAGTCTTCCGGTACCCGCTTCAGTTCCCAACATTAATTAAACAAGGTGTACAGCAGGCCTGCTACCACTCCCTCTCCAGCCCTTAACATTTCGAGTGATACTCTATCATATCCGGTTGCCTTACCTGCTTTCATGCTTCTTATTGCTTTCGTTATTTCATCTACACTTATCTCCCTACCTCTCTCCACTTCTTTCGGAATTTCTATTTCACTTAATTCAGACGACTCTTCACTCATAAACACGCTTTCAAAGTATTTCTTCCATCTCTTTAAATTAGAAACTTCATCATTCAGCATACAGCCATTTTCGTCTCGTATAGCATTCATTCGAGGCTGTATTGAATTTCCCTTGGCAGTTCTTTCGAGTTTCCAGAATATTTTAATATTTGCCTGGATGTTATCAGATATCCTTCTATCATTCTTATCCGTTCTTTCTTGCTTTTTCCTTTCAACAACTTCTTTTACTCTCTTATTTATACGTCTAAAGTCTGCCTTTTTTCTTTCAATCTCATCAATCATACCGTTAGAATTACCAGCTTTGGTTGCTAGTAAATCTAGCCATGCTCTCTTCTTTGCTTCAACTTCAATCCATACCTCATCATCCCACCACAACGTATTATTTTTTCTTTCATTCGTTCTCTTACTTACACCACATACTTCGGTGGCTGCATCCACCAAACCTTTCTTGACATTATACCACACAGTCTCCAAGTCTAAATCATTCATACACAATTCATCCATAGCATTTATATTTTCTGTCAGTCTACATTTGAACTTCTCTTTCACACCTTCATCTTGTAACCTCTCTATTCTTATACGCTGTAACGCAGTGGTAGACACAGATCATTTCAAGTACGCACCAACTATTGTTCATTACTCAAAAGATTTCTTCAAACTCACTACTCTGGATAAAGATTTAACGAAAGCCTACACGGAAGACGACCAATCAATCAGATTCAGATTTAATATTTTTAATCAGTTCCTGGTTCCTAAGTCCTCGTTTATCAACAAATGTTAGCCTTATCTTTTTTTTATAAGGTGAGGGTGACAAACGAGCACACAGTCCACCTGATGGTAAGTGGTTGCTGTGGCCTATAAACATCTACATCTATCTTCGATTACGAATCAAAATGCAGATGTGTGGACATGAGGACTAAGATGGAATGCCTCGTTTCCAGTTAAAAGGGTCTCCGGTTCTCTACACTCACCATACAAAACACAGCAGTGTGAAGCTGCTATTTTACGCTGGTATTCTGTGAGAGCGCGGTCCTTCCCGGGTCGAGCCGACCCATTCGTGCTACAACTATACTAATAATAGCTGCAGCATGGCTCTACCACGTTAGAATCTGGATGAACCACGTACTGATAAGGGTAACATTTGAACTATTTAATTTCTAAACAATTCACACTTACACCACACAAACATAATCAACAAACAGTTAGTTTAATCGACCTCAAAAATCATATTTCTTAAATCCTTCTCTTGAAAATAAATTATGTAGATAGGTTCTGTCACTACTTAAGAAAGATAAAGAAATAACCATTTCAAAATCTTAAAAGGTCCAAAACTGTAATATTGTTTAAGTTGAGATGGATCTTTGACAGAACGGCATCAATGATAATACTAATGATTTTACACTTCATAATATGTTTCTACCGCTTTTAAAATTTAGACAAAAATAAACGCTTTTCAAAATTCTAAAAATATATCTCATGTTGCTTAGTTAAAATTTGCATAAAAAGCCATTTATAACTTCATTTAAAATCTCGCAGATGTTAAATATTATGTTAATAAAAATAAATAATAGATGCATACAATTGGCAATACCACATAACTTTCATCATCTTATTTGCTAGCAGAAAACCACGGAGGAAATACAAAGCAGAAAACTCTTTTAGAAAGCTCCCCTTTGTACATACTTGACCTAAATTGTCATCCATTGTAGTGTTCATTCAAGTTTATTGTCAATTGGTCATTGATCTTTTAATATTCAGTGAAAGAATTAAATAAATATTATTCAGGCGCAGAATGTGGCACTGCAGTTGAACAATACAGCGATGAGGAACTGGGACTGTGTATCATTGTGTTGGCGACGTTTGTGCACCGCGAACCAGCTGCTGCTGCGGGAATGTTGCCAGCTCTGCTCCACAGCGTTAGCAGGTCAGTTATTATGCAGAACAGAACAGAGTAGATATTTTAAATAGATCTGTAATTACCGCTTTAATAAGTATCTGATCAAGACTTTAATTTTTTCTTCTTCATTATCATCAATCTGTAATACACTTTTTTTGATTTATCCTATTACGTGAAAATTTATTATAATCGTCATCATTAATACGAGTATTGACGATTTCAGTACCACATATTACATCTTTCGCCCCACTTCCCGTCGTATCTCTGTGATATTTCTGGTCTTTCTATTAGTTTTCACCTACGACAGTTTCCCACATCGAGTCATAACATAGATTTTTGTAAGAAAATATAAGATTTTTTTAAACACTTTTAGCTACTAGGCTCAGTTTATATGAGTAATTCCCAACCAGTGGTCCGCAAGAGCTGAAATATGGCCCGCGAAAGATTTAAACATTTTACCTACCTATTCGTTTTAAATAAAACATTTATTATTTTCTCGTCACGCGAGCAGTACAACACCACGCGTTACGTTATTAAGTAACTACTAGCTTTTACAATAAATACACAAATAATACTGTTAATGAATGCTTCTTTTCAGTTTATTATATAATTGTGTTAAATGTTGTGATTATAATTTGTTAGATTAACAGTTTTTTCTTTCACCTTGTGGTCCCTGCTAACTTCAAAAAAATCAAAGTGGGTCAAAAAAAGTTGGGAAACCCTGGTTTATATAATACGAGTCTTAGCAACAAATGCTTTTTTTTAAATTGAATTAAATTAAAAAAATATATATATATGCCTATGTTCAGCAGTGGACTTGTCAAGGGCTGTAATAATATGATAAAAAAATATAGAAATATTTAATAAAAAATTTGGGGTCTAAATTTTGTCATAGAGAAGACTGCGTTTTTTAACATAAGAAAATATTAAAGTTTATTAGGGATCATTATTGATCACTTGCTACCAAGCATTGCTAGTTTATCACACATTTGCATCATAGTTTTAATTTCATACTTGAAATATTAGAAGAACAGAGAAGAAGAACCGCCTCCAAAAATGATTATTTAAGTAAAGTAAGAGCAAATCTGCAGATTTAAATCTTTTGAAAACCCGAAGGTGAACTTCTAAAGTCAAATGGCAAAAATTAAATACATAACACACAGTATTAAAGTATTTATTTTAAATTTAAAAGTTTTTGTCACAGATCAATTTTCCGTTACAGTATAATGTTGGAAGTTGTCAATGAGAGGAGACGTGTTGGTCTGTCTGGGGCTTTAATTAGACTACTGTCATTCTAAGCTTACCACTTATATATACATACTACACTATAACAGCTTATGAAAGTCCACTGCTCAACATAGGTTAACCTCATTGGGGTGATTTTGTCATAGATGGAACGTTGGCAAGCGGGTTGGCAACTGCAGTTTTTGGAACGAAGTTCCTTATGGGACGGTACAAATTTGGCGGATGGGGGCTAGGCCACAAAAAGTGTAAGATTTTTCCGTCACGACCCCTTCTGACGTAGTGTAGACATGGCCCTGGCGGCTATAAGGAAGCGAGATGAAATAATATCCATCACCCTCGCACTTTTTCTTATCTTACCATGAAAGAAATATTATTTTAATCATCATCATCATCATCATTACAGCCCTTCACAAGTCCACTGCTGAACATAGGCCTCCCCCAAGGAATGCCACAAAGTACGGTCCTGAGCCGCCTTCATCCCTCGAATTTCTGCATGTCTTACCAGGTCGTCACTCCATCTAGTGGGGACGCCCTACACTCGCCTGCCGATACGAGGCTGCCACTCGAGAACTCTTCCCCATCGTTTGTCTGTTCTTCGAGCTATATGGCCGGCCCATTGCCACTTTAGCATACTAATTCTTTGGACTATGTCTGGTTCTACTGCGGATATCCCCATTTTAAGTCTATCACGCTTCTCTGCGAAGATAGACTTAAAATGAGGATATCGCCTAGCATAGCGCTCTCCATAGCTCGCTGAGCAACTTTGAGCTTCCTCATACGGCCAGCAGTGAAGGACCACGTCTCAGATCCATAGGTCATCAACGGCAACACGCACTGGTTGTACAATCTAGTTTTGAGGTTTTGAGGTATGTCTGATGAGAAAATGTGTCGTAATCTCCCGAACGCTGTCCAGCCAAGTTGAATCCGTCGATTGACCTCTCAGTCAAACTTTGACTTACCTAGTCGGACTATTTGTCCCAGGTAAACATATTCGTCAACAACTTCGAGCTTAGTGCTCCCAACAATTACCGGCATAGGTGTGACATGGACGTTAAACATGATTTTTGTTTTGTCCATGTTCATCTTAAGACCTATTCGTTGGCAGACACTATTGAGGTCATTGAGCATAGTGCTTAGGTCCTCCAGCGATTCTACCACGACTATATCGTCGGCAAATCGAAGGTGAGTGATGTACTCGCCATTGATGTTAATACCGTATCCTTTCCAGTCCAGAAGCTTGAAAACGTCTTCCAATGCAACGGTGAAGAGTTTCGGGAAAATTACGTCACCCTATCTTACACCTCTCTGCAGTTGGATAGGTTTTGTACTCTGGTTCTGTACTCGGATAGCCATCGTAGCCCTACTTTACAAACACTTCAGCAAATCGATATACCGACAGTCCACTTGGCACCGCTGAAGGGACTGCAGCACCTCCCAAATTTCGACGGAATCAAAGGCTTTCTCATAGTCCACATACGCAAGACAAATTAGCATATTGTACTCTTCGGTCTTCTGTACAATTTGCCGAAGGGTATGTATGTGGTCTATGGTGCTAAAGCCTTTTCGGAAACCGGCTTGTTCGGAAGGCTGGAAGTCGTCAATTCTGCGTGCGAGACGATCCGTAATGACTCTCGAAAACAGCACGTGGACGCGGCTCAGAAGGGAAATCGGTCTGTAGTTCTTCAAGAGAGCGTTGTCGCCTTTCTTGAAGAACAAGACCACCGCACTTCTACTCCACGAATCCGGAGTAGTGCCACCATGGAGGACGGATTAAAGAGCTTCTGAAGGACTATTAAGTACCGGTTTTCCACCCGCTTTCAGAAGCTCCGCTGTAATTCCATCCTCGCCCGGGGACTTGCCGTTTTTAAGGTGCTGGAGAGCCATTCTAATCTCGCTCAGACTGACGTCCGGGATATCATCGGAATAGTATTATTTTAATAGACGCTGGTAATTCATTTATTTGTATTTATTAATCACTAATATAATACGTTTATCAATAATAATATAATACGAAAGGAACTTCGTTCCAACCGAGTGTTCCACGACACTCACGCATGTTTTTTTTAAATAATTTTGAGTTGTTATCAGGAAGATGTTGCTGCCCATCTCCTGTTTCTCTTTCCCGCTGACTTATGACACCCACGGGACAATATAGGGTAATGGATAATCTTATACCGCCACTACACGGCAATATTTAATTTGATAAAGTTTCGTTAGAAAAAAATATAATTTTGAATTTTAAAAAAATAAAAAGATACCAAAAATATAAACAAAAAGCTTTTGAAAAAAAAAACGTACTTAAAAATATTTTTTAATTTACAAAACTTGCAAGGAATTTTTTTTATATATTTCTACTTATTATGTAGAAAGAAGCAGAAGTAAGATATAATAAGTAATAAGGTTTTTTTTTAATAATTTTTCTTTGATGGCTCCGTGGCGCGCAGTGGCTTAGCGCTGAGGGCCGCGGGTTCGAATACCCCACTGAACAAGTATTTGTATGGCGTACAAATAATTGTTCCCCGTTTGGATGTTTGTCCTTATAAAATGTATGTATGTAAACTGCCCCACGATACAGGAGAAAATCCTTGTGTGGAGTTAAGGTATTTTGAGAAATAAAAAGGAATTACCTATAGTCTACCTATTATGTTGTGAATGAACTTGATGTGCTGTTAATTATAATAAACTCGAAGGCATAATAAAATGCTTTGGTACCGCACAATATCGTAATTATGGTGGCGCATCATTACCGAGCGGGCTCTGCACCTTTTTATAGCTTGTCACGCTAGCGAGTCCACAGTCCACCTGATGGAAAGTGGATGCTGTGGCCCATAGGCATCTACATCTATTCTCGATTAAGATGCCAAATGCATATGCGTTGTCACCCTTGAGGACATGGCTCGTATCCAGTAAAAGGGGCTCCTGTTCTCTACACTCACCATGCCAAACACGGTAGCGTTGATCTGCTATTTTACGCTAGTATTCTGAAAGAGCGTGTTTCTTCCCCGGTGGAGCCGACCCTTTCGTGCTACAACCATAATATAGCAGGAGCGTGGCGCCACCACGTATAAAAGCTCGATGAGTATCGGAGATGGTGGTGGTGTGCAGAGTGGTGCAGCTGGGCGCGTGGTCGTGGCAGGCGGAGCGCAGCGCGCGGCTGCCGGGCGGCGCCATGCTGGTGGCGCAGCAGTTCCTGCGCTGCGTGCTGCACCACCTCGCGCCCAACAACGTCTTCCTGCAGATCTTCCTGCAGCGTACGCCCGGTACCTACTGCACTGTACCACACCATATTACTGCACCACACTCTCACACCATACTCATACACATCTGCTGGGCATAAGCTTCTCCAGTTGTACGAAGGATTTGATTCATTATCAGGCATGACAGGCGTATTGACGATTGCATGACGTCTCACATATTTGACGCTGCTCACCGTCGCCAGTCTGGGCATTTTTTGTCTAGCGTAAACGAGATAGTTTTCTAGGTGGTAGGATTTCTTTTCTGCCTAGAAGTTCGTCTTGGTCTTTACCACCCTAGGCAACAGTTCGTACACTGCTGTTCCGGTCTGAGAAGTATAGTAAGCCATTATAATTACATGGTGTGGGGCATTCTCTCATTCTTCATCTTAGTCCTCAGAGATGACAACGCATCTGTAGCCTTCTTTGCTCAAAATATGTGGCTGGTGTCCATTCTCTGTCCAATTACCATCATGTGAACTGTTAGTTCCTTTGTCATTTTAATTTAAAATAGTTCGAAAATCCAAAAGTGCACTCCTCATGAGCGTTTCATTTAATTTTGATGAAAAAAATAAAAATATATTTTTATAAGAAAATAAAAACAGAGAATCTGATCGACTTTCATTAATATTTTTTAAACAGTGTTGGAGTTCAATAACAAAAAACAATAGGGATCTTCCTTAGAATATATGGAATCTTATTTATACTATATATCTCAATCTATTGCTTACATTTTTACTAAGTGAGAAGACACACCGACGCACAGACCAACGGACGGCAGTCCATATGTTTTTTCTATTACATTTTTTGTTATGTAATCTTAAGTGAATCAATTACAAAATAAACTAATCTTATAATTCAATGTCTGCAGTTATTGTAACGTTAATAATAATGGATTTCAATGTATGGCTAAAAGTATAAGAACGATTTTATGTAGCGAAATTGAGGTATGGCCACATATCGAGAGTAGAGCACTACCTCACGTTGTGAGGCGTGTAAAATACTGCCTTTTGTCGTAAGCCATAAGATCTTTCTTACATTTTCCATATACATCTTACGACACTCACGGGATAAAATGGGGTAATGAATTCTCTTACACTCTAATCTAATCTAAACTCAAAAGTACGAAATTATTCTCTAATAATACTTTACGCTGGCAAACCAAACCTAAAAATAAATGTTGATATTTATATGCAATATTACCGATTGATACAGTAATCCACACTGTAATTCTTTTAGAAAAAATAGGAATCGATGATAAACTAAGGGATAAGTGTTTTGACGAGTCCTTTAAACAAATTTATCTTACATTTATCATAAAACTAAAGGACATTCAGCAGTACTCAACACACGACTTGCTCCGCACTACATCACTCGATTGCTTTGTTTAATTGCCATCGCTGATAGTTGTAATAAATTAAAAATAGAACAGCCTTGTTTTATACTATAAAAAAAAACTTTTCAGAAAAGCAACGTCTTATGTTCTTCAAGAGCATAGCCCAAGCATTTGTAGACTTTAATGAACTGTACCCGTGCGGCCCCCTGCAGTTGGTCATCGAACACTTGAACTCTAAGAAGACTCTGCCACTTGATGTAAGATAATTTCTCTTTATATTGATTTTAGTGTAGTTGTATTTTGGTTAGTATTATATTGTATCAAGTAAATAGTTATTTGCTACCCAATCGCAAAACTGATACACATAGGCTGTTTTTGTTACGCAACGAATTTTTAGTATTCGTATTTGTATAAATATAATTTCTAAGAATAAATAAATTTGCATGTCTCCATTAGAGACTTAGTGTGTATGCATAGTATTTAACAGTATATCATGTAACATACATACTAAGAAGCAAATAAATAAATAAATAAGTAAATAAAATCAGTTCTGCTTTTATGTAGATTACCTTATTTGTTACATTTTTTGTTTTAACTTTAAAATTCAAATGAATAATATAATATAGTCTTTCTATTTGGGATTTTTTTTGTTATTATTGTTGTTTTTTATAATATCGATAATAAGGTTAAGTTGAAAAAAACTGCCTTTTGGTTTTAAAAATTCATCTTGGGATTTTCAGGTCTAAATTTTTCTGGCATATACATTTGCTGGAAAAACAGTTTTGACGGTAATTAGGATTTCCATTTAAATCCCTAAGGGTGAGAACGATCCTTAATCGAGGATCAAAATGGTAGGATAGGAGTAAAATGAGGTAGGTCACAGTACATTTTTGCCATCAGATAAAGAACTGACTGCTAGTTTACCACTTTTCCTTCTAAAGTTTATTCACACGTTACGATACAGGGTAGAGAAAATAGTTTTGAACGATGAGTAGGAATACGTTAAGTAGAATGAAAAAAATGTTTTGTTTATGTTGTTTAGAAAAAAATTAAAATACCTTTTCTTACTTTTGTAATTTCTGATTTAATACGTTATCGTTTTTTAATGTGGCATTAAAATTATTTTCAAAATTTACTTTTAAATTTGGCTTCGGTTTGAAAGATACCATTACAGCCGCTCCTTTTTATTTTATGGCTGACTTAAAAGGTGACTTAAAAATAGGTTGAGAAGATCTTCTGACTTTCTAGATCACCATCTAGGAAGTCAGAAGGCATACCACCGTATACCTCGTAGTCATAGCAGACACAGAATTTTCGAACCAGCGGGCAAGCCGCGTCTAGGGTGTGAAACATATGTTATAGCGCCAAGGGAGGAGAAAAGCCTACTCTTTTTTAAATGTCGGCAATGCATCTTTAATTTCCCTGGTGTTGCAGATGTTAACGGCAGTAGTTAATAACCATCAAGTGAGCCGCATGCTCGTTTGCCCTCTTTTATATTAAAAAACCGGGGTATAGTATTGTCGTGGACATGGCCGTGTGTTTTACGTGAATACGTGTATGTAACGAAATTACTTTAAAATGGCGGCGGTTTCACCTCCGCCGCGTGCGATGCGTCACAGTCCTCACTCAACATAACGAATTTTTAGATTCTGTAGCTATCGAGTGGTGTAATTAAATTTTGCATGTAGACAATAGATATGTAGCTGCTACACCGAACTGTATCCCCCGACTTTGTTGGTATCAGTTTTCTGATTTGCCTTCCATCATGGAAGTAAATTTAAAGACGTATTCACGTCAAAAAATAGTCACTAGAATCCCACTAGAGTCGGTGTGGTTGCAGCAACTGCCGACGATAGCGAGCAATATCGCCATGTACCTGGAGTGCCTGGCGCCGGAGGCCCTGGGACCAGCCAGTGCGTGCGGCGCGTTGCTGAGCGCATTCGAGCAGCTGCTGCGTGGCGCCGCGCTGCGCCTGCCGCAGCTGGACGACGCGCGCCCGCTGCTGCGCGCCGCCGCCGCAGCGCTGCGCCTGCCGCACGCGCACCAGCACAAGGTATAGCGTGCGGCTGCTGCGCGACGCCGCGCTGCTCTTGCTGCACGCGCACCAGCACAAGGTATAGCGTGCGGCTGCTGCGCGACGCCGCGCTGCTCTTGCTGCACGCGCACCAGCACAAGGTATAGCGTGCGGCTGCTGCGCGCCGCCGCGCTGCTCTTGCTGCACGCGCACCTTATCTTGCGTACACTATGTCTTAACACCGACTTTAGAAGTTATTATGTGGAAATTATTTCATTCTTTTTAGTTCTTTATTTTTACTTTTTATCAAAAACTTAATTTTACTGTCCTATATTCCTATCGTCAATAACACTGTTCACCTTAAGTGTCCTCGTTCGTTACAATATTGCTCAAACTAACCATCACCTTACTTAATTATTGTTTCTTTGGCAGAGCATCCTGGAGCCGATTTCGAAAATCTTGAGCTATTCGATCCAAAACTTCGTGGTGCGGCTGTCGCTAGTAACAGAGCTGAGTGTGGCATGTGTACGTGCGTTTGGACGTGATCGGGACAAGTTGCTGCTGTGCCGCGTGCTGGTGTTCGAACTGGTGCAGGCGCTGCGTACGAAGACCACCGTCCCCGACGATAATCTCTTTATGCTCATACAATTTGTGCTACAGGGTGAGTCAGTCGTTATATATCCAGTGTCCAGAGTATAGTGTCCAGTACCCTATATCCAATATCCAGTCTAATACCAATTGCGTAGCGTGTAAAGTACTTTGTCAATATTTTTTCTTAATTATTTATTTTGTATTTATTTAAAAATTTCTTGTATTAACTTGCAAAGTAACAAAAGGTGGACTTAATGAAAGACGGCATTCTCTGCTAGTCAACCCATGGCGAGGTGAAATCTAGTGGCAGGTGCCTTAATTTTATAATGTGCTGTACTAACTATATCATCCGTCATAGCCCTTCACAAGTCTACAGCTGAACATAGACGTCCCCCAAGGAATGCCAGAAAACACGGTTCTGAGCCACCTGCATCAATCGACTTCTTTCATGTCTTACCAGGTCGCCACTGCATCAAGTGGGGCGCGGCCCTAAACTTCACCTACCGGTACGAGGCTGGAACTCGAGAACTTTTATTTCCCATCGGTTGTGGGTTCTTCGAGCTATATGGCCGAATCGTTGCCACTTCAGCTTACTAATCCCTTGCGCGAATAAACAACATCTAATATTATTGGATTGTTCTGTTCACTATTTTAATTTGACTTATTTTGTACTTTATTTGCAGTAAAAATTAAAACATATCGCAATAAAATATATATAATAAAATAAAATATAGGTATATATAGTATCGCGTACTCATGTCATGTCAATATTATATCAATATTTATATACGATTCTAGTATATAGATACAGGGTAAGGTTAATATCTTAAGAGATCTAAAGTATGGTATGCAACTTTCTGTAGGCTTTATCCCACATATAGCTCGAATACACTGTTTTTGAGCTTTCATCATTAATTCCTTGTATATTGGTAGTCCCCAAAATATGATACCATATCGCAGGGTCGAAGCCACAAAGCCATGGTACGCTGTTAGAACAGTCTTTCGGTCAGCTATTTTTGACAGTTTATATAGTGCAAATGAAAAGGAGACAATTTCTTTTTGTATGGAGAATGGGCCCACTACAAATTTTAGGGATACTTAATGAAATGTATGTCGATTTATTCCTTATAATCTATAGATTGCAAAATTAATATTAGTTTTATCGCATCTAAAGGAATTCAGAGAAATTAAAATATGAATATCACAATAACCTAAAAAGAAACTAAACGCTATTTTTTAATCTGGCTTTACGGCTCTGGGTTCTAGCCCTTCTGAGCCTAAACTAAAAGTTGTTTTCTATTAGTATTGTGAGTTAGAATAGTGTATATAGAATAGAATAGGACAGCTAAATAATTAATAGCATAAAACAAAGTTGCAGGTACATTTAACATTTATAGGTACTTTTAGACTGATGGAAAATCCTTTTAGTAGTTCCGGCAAAAAATAGTACACTGACCAAGAAACATGGTGTGGAGGCTATTTTTTACATGTATTGATTGATTAGTGAATATACATCACAAACACCATTACAGTAATTAAATAAATATGATTAAAGCCAAAATGAATAAAAGATAATATGTTCATTTATAATATTACCTTTACATGCTATATAGTAAGAAAGATGTTTTAATCTGGTTGTAAAAGGATAAAAACACAAAGTAAAATACCACTGTATTTATTACTGTAATCATTTCAAAAGTAGTCTATTAATAGTGGAATAGACAGACAGGCGCGGTGCTAAGAATCTTTGTTGGTTAGTAAAGGTGCAGTGTATAAACTTTGCTTTAAAATATATTAACTGATTAGTTATTATACC
Source organism: Parnassius orleans (assembly GCA_029286625.1). Lineage (NCBI taxonomy): Eukaryota > Metazoa > Arthropoda > Insecta > Lepidoptera > Papilionidae > Parnassius > Parnassius orleans. The sequence goes on from JAGSMP010000009.1 coordinate 9,857,793, forward strand.
CCAAACACATTTAAAGTCAAAATGACTAGGTAATATCATGTTTATTTATGTTGATAAATATGAAGTGAGATGTTTTAAACTAGTTGTGTAAGGATTACAAAACACATGTATAATTTAATTGTATTTATTATTGTCAGTCATTATCATTCCAAAAGATTTTTTCAAAATAACTTGATAATAACATGTCCATTTATGAAATTGTTAGGAATCATAAGGATATTTTATGGGATATTGAAGACTGTTGTCTTCAATATCCATATACTTTTTGTCTATATATAAGATTTCAGCCTACAAGACATACACATTTATTCTAAGCAACCCACCTGAAAAAAGTTAATGAATATTGAAACAAGCACACATGTACTTATTTATCTAATATCATTTGCAACCAGTAACACGGTTTTAGGTGCATGTGTGCGTCCAACAGTGAACTATTAAGGGGTTTTTAGCGAGTTTTACCTCTACAGCTAATATATTGAGAAAATAATGAGATGATAGATGAGATTCTAATATATTGAGAAAATAAATAGCACGTAAGATGTTTTGAACTGGTCGTGTAAGGATAAAAAAAAACTCTGTATTGTCACTGTATTTTTTATTGTAAAATCATCACATTCTTAAAGCAGTATTAAAAGTGACACATGCCACCAGGTGCAGTGTCAGGACATTGTTATTAATTTGTATTGATTGAATAACATGTTTACATTCCAAGCACCATTAAAACCAAAATGACTGGATAGTAACATATCCGATTTTTACGATATTAACCACGAAAAATAAATAGCATGTAAGGTGTTTTGAACTATTTGTGTTAGGATAAAAAGAAACACTGTATTGTCACTGCATTTTTATTGTTTATTATTGTAAAATCATCATATTCTTAAAGCAGTCTATTATAAGTATCACAGGCCGCGAGGTGCAGTGCCAGGACATTCTTTTAATATGTGTTCATTGATTAGCATGTTTACATCCAACTGCAATTAAAGCTAAAATATAAAATTCTCGAGTAGCAGTCTCGTACCGGTAAGCTCAGTGTGGGACGGCTACCCTCTAGTTGGAGTGACGACCTGGTAAGATATTCAAAAAGTCTATGGATGCAGGTGGCTCAGGACCGTGCTTTGTATAATTCCTTGGGGGAGGCCTATAGGCTGTAATGATGAAGAAGTTTTAAAGTAGTTGTGTACGGATACGGCTCGACCGGGGTAGGACACGCTCTCACGGAAAACGCTACCAGCGTAAAATAGTAGCTTAATGCTCCTGTGTTTCGTATGGTGAGTGTAGAGAACCGGAGTCCTTTTTTACTGGAAACGAAGCACTCCATCTTAGTCCTCAGGGGTGACAATGCATCTGCATTTTGATTCTTAAACGAGGATAAATGTAGATGTCTATGAGCCACAGCATCTACTTACCATCAGGTGGACCGTGCGCTCGTTTGTCACACTTATTCTAAAAAAAACAAAAGGAAATTGTCAATTGAAAGAGATACGAAAAGGTACCAGAGCATCTATTCAACTTGCTCGGCGTTTATTTATAAATTAGGCGCTTTATTTATAATAAGGCACATAGTAGAAACAGGTCAAGTAAGCAACAATAATTACAAGTTTTATTGATTATTATTTGTCATCATTACAACAATTCGCTGCTGAACATAGGTCTTCCCTAAATTAAATATATAATGTAAAATATTGTATAGCCCTTCCGTCAACTGCCATCGCGTTTCGTCCCGTATGGTGTCGTAAAAGTCGTAACAGAGTAAAATAAAGATACCAGGAGATGAGCAGCAACATCTCCCTATAGAATACCACAAAAAGCTTTGGTTGCCACAAGCGTAGCAACTGTGGCAAAAACTACCATATAGTAATGATGCATATTTATATTACTATATAAATATGCATCATTACTACTTGTGTATAAATTATTCCAATCATTGTGAGGTTCATTTAAGTGGTATTCACAAATACGAGCGCACAGTGGCACATAAAATGAGTTATCAATCAGCAATCTCTCTTTTAGGTTAGTAGTTCTTTTAGTTTAGGTTTAAGAATCTAGATAAATGATTACATAACTTAAAAATACAGTGTCGGGAAGTAGAAGCAGCACGCTTATAACTAGCCACAGAATAGAATAGAATCATTTTTATTCAATATAGATTACAATACATAATACTTATTAAAAGTCATTTTTTACTTTTACCACTGGTTCGCAAAAAAACCTCTGTCCTGGGAAGAATCAGCAAGAAACCCAGCGAGACTTTTTTAAAAAAAAGCACATTTACAATATAATTTTTATACAATTGTTTTGAAAACATTTAGAAACAGCATGGTAGCGATCACCTCATTCCCAGGGTTATTATCAGTCATTTACTCTCTAGTAGTATAATAACCCTTACTAGACAATTTTGCTTAAGAAATAATTTAAACCTTTTGATAGAAAAGGTCTGCATATTATAGTAATTGTTGATGCCGCTCTGGAAATGGCAGGAGTTACAGTTACAGGCATAAGGGGTGTTTGTTGGATGTTACCGATGTCTTCAATATTCATGAATTGTAATTCCATATCCCTGTTATCATTTGTGTCTCCATACAGTTGTAGAAGCTCTCGGCCGACAAGATTGCAGACTCATTCTAAATGATCCACCTGAAAAGTGTTTATTCTTCATCAACTAACCGAACAGACTATAGTTTTATAGTGTCTTCCACCTAAATAATGATATTTATTAATATTTTATTTATTTCAATCTTTATTACTAATAAACAGTCTTAATGTCTCTTAAATTATATATAAATAGCATGTACTCGTTTCCCTTCATAATACTTTTGTAGTAAACCAGATTCCACTAAGGTAAAAAGAAATAAAAATACATCAAATCAGAAAGGTAAACAAGTGAAGTAGTTATTTTAGAATTATAACATTATTTGACTAAGTACAAGTTCCTAGACGTTTTACATTTACACTAATTTCATTTAAGGTAAAAATATTACTTGTGTATTAAGTACAAAGGCAGACAAATATGGGGTAAGGTAAGGAAGAAGTAGCAACTAAAGAAAAAAACTGTGGTTATCGAATATCTCCTATAAGGCAATCTGTGGGGAGGTCTATGTTCAACAGTAGACTTTTGATAGGCTGTAAAGTTAAAGATAACCTGGTGGTGAATAGCCAAATTGTTTGTAGTGCGAGGTGTATGATACTACAAACATCAATCTGTGTGCCAAAGCGATTATGCCAACTCCTCCGGGCAAGCCTATTTCAGGCAGGGGATCACTTACAGGCTGTTAAAGTAAAGTAAGTACCTGGTGTGATGGTATCCACTGCAAAATAATATCTCTTTCTGCTGAGTTCTTAAAATGAGCTCGTAAAATTGAAGATCCACATGGAATACAAATCTTCTAATGGAATGAGCAGTTTCAATACTTTCTTGCAATATTCTTGGCAGTTACAACAAACTGCATCAAGTAGATGTAACTAAAAAATTGGGAATGCAAATAAAAATAAAGAAGTAAAAAATATTAAATTCAGAAAGAATGTACATTACCTACAATCAACAAAATAACATAAAGTAAAAACAAAACAACAAAAACATAAAATAGTAAACAAAATTCTTGCTTCCTGATGGAGTTTAAATATAATAAACATAAATAGTAGATGTATTTAATTAAATATTAACACTAATATGTATTCCCTAATAACATCCATTTATTTTTATGTTATCTATATCTATAAATATTAAATTTAGAAGGAATGTGTGTACATTCCTTCTTGCTATCTATAAACAGCTCTAAGAATTTAGCTACTTTTGTTTGGGAAATAGTTTTATTCCCATAACTTATCGTTTGAGTTGGGGTACTTTTTCTTTATGTACACTCACCTGTACTAATGGGTGTCCCTCAGGGCTCGATTCTCGGCCCATTCCTATTTCTAGTATATATTAATGACTTACCTTCCCTTGTAGGGGATAATCATGATACAGTATTATTTGCTGATGATACTTCCTTGATTTTTTAACTTAAACGTCAATCATTTATGTGCCGAAGTGAATAATGCTATATCAAAATTAGTGCATTGGTTTAACGTTAATAATCTACATTTAAACGGAAATAAAACTAAATGTATTAAATTTACAACAACGAATGTTAAAAATCTGGGTACCAATGTGTTTTTAAATGGGGAAGAACTGAGCCCTGTTGAATCTACTGTTTTTCTTGGCATCACTCTCGACGCAAAGCTTCAGTGGGACCCCCATATATCCAAACTAACAAGCAGACTAAGTTCTGCAGCCTATGCTGTAAAAAAGATTAGAGGTCTCACTAGTGTCGAGACAGCTAGACTAGTTTATTTCAGTTATTTACATAGCATAATGTCTTATGGGATTTTGCTATGGGGAAATGCGGCTGATTCAGAAACTATTTTTGTTTTACAGAAGAGGGCCATTAGAGCTATTTACAACCTAACACCGAGAGAGTCTCTTAGAGATAAATTGAAAGAAATAAATATATTAACTTTGGCCTCTCAGTATATTTACGAAAATTTTATGTATGTTCACATAAACAAAGGTAGTTTTAGTAAAAAAAAGTGATATACATTCTGTAAACACTAGGAACAAACACAAGCTAGTGATACCAGTTTCTCGACTCTACAGAGTCAGTAATTCATTCTTGGGGCAATGTATACGCTATTACAACAAGGTCCCGGAAAGTGTACAGGCTCTCTCTATTACCAAGTTTAAATGTTTTGTTGAGCTGAAAGTGTATAAAAAGGTTATTATAGTATAAATGAATACATGATTGATAATAACCCTGGGAATGAGTGGTCGCTACCAAGCAGTTTCTAAAATAAATTTTGTACTTAAATAGTTTGTACAACCATTAATGTAAAATTTACTTTAAAAAAGTCCCGCTGGGTTTCTTGCTGGTTCTTCCCAGGACAGAGGTTTTTTTTTCGAACCAGTGGTAAAGTAAAAAATGACTTTCAATAAGAATTACACATGTAATCTATATTGAATAAAAAATTACTCTATTCTATTCTATTCTATTCTTATTAAAAAGTAGTTGAACATAATAAAAATCAAAATTATTAAACTAAGCGGAATCCAGAAAGTCTTAAAATAACAATTTAAAAATATATTATTTGTATTAGGGTTAATAGCATGATAAGAAAGTAAACCAACATGTAAACAAATTAATGGATTAAAACATTTTTGCAAAATGGAAAAAATGCTATCATTATCATTCAATACCAAATAGGACGTAAGAGCGAAAAATGCGAGCATAATTTAATTTAATTTAATTTTATTTTATTAAACAGTGTACATGCTGGCTTACAGTATCCCCAAAACACCAGCATGCTAATTTACAAATTACAGTTTTATATAATAAATAATAATACAAGATACATGTCAAAAAGGTCAAATAAATTAAAGAATACATGTCCAATAGATCAAATTAAATAAAAAAAAAATTAAAATTAAAAAACATGCCAAATAGATTAGATGTCAAATAGATTACATGCAAATAGATTAACCAAAATGCATATATATGCATACGGTTACCTAAAATAAATCAAAAAGGCGGGTAGAAACAATTATGCGTCAAGTTATATATCAAACAAAGAGTAATAGAAAAAACACAGAATAACAACAGCGATACATCGGCAGAGCAGGGGTCGTAAAAATTTCATTACGAGTGTAATGTACAGCAGAAGCAATTAAACAATATGTAATTAAATTTAGATCTAAGTTAAGCAACTTATACGTTTGGAAGCAGTTTAAGCTAACTTGTTTAAATCACTATCACTTGTGATAAACATAACCCTTGTAGTATCGTTTTCTCAAACATGAATTTTACTACAATACCGCAACATATTGATAAGCTTTATCTTTACAAATCGTTTTGGTTTTAGTTAACAAAGCCTTAGAATGTGGTGTCACCCCCATCATTAAACAACGGCAAGTGAAAGAAAATATGCAGACCTTATCTATCAAAGGTTTAAAATATTTATGAAGCAAAAATTGTTTATTAAGGGTTATTATACTACTAAAAAGTACATGATTGATAATAACTCCTGGTAATGAGATGATCGCTACCATGCTGTTTCTAAATGTTTTCATAACAGTTGTATAAAATATTATATTGTAAATTGTGCTATTAAAAAAATGTCTCGCTGGGTTTATTGCTGGTTCTCCTCGGGATAGAGGTTTTTTCCGAACCAATTGTAAAGGTAAAAGTAAAAAATGACTTTCACTAAGTATTACATGTAATCTATATTGAATAAAAATGATTCTATTCTATTCTATACAAATTATCATTATAGATTATCTTATAAAGGGTTTGAATAAATTTGCAAACATTTTATAATTTATATATCACATCATACATCACTATCGGTGTTAGGTGTAACCCCAACTGGATATTATAATATCAGATATTTAGTCCCCGTTTTTGCGTCAATATTCTATACTAAATCACCTTTCACATTTGTAAATAGTCTACGAGCTAGAAATCCGTGAAACACGGACAAACTAGAGAGTAACAGATATTAATACTGCCCTAGGACAGGGCTCTATTTCATATATTACGGAACCCCAAAAGTTGGTTTGACATCCAATTATTGTTGAAGGTCGGGGCTGCACGTTGCTGCTGCCACCAGCGCTGGGCGGGGAGTGGGGCACGGGTGGAATGGGTAGTGCGGGGGGTGCAGGTGTCGCGTGGGGCGCGGGGGGTGCGGGGGCGCAAGTTCTCTGAGCCCAGATGCGCGCGAGCTGGCGGCCGGGGCGGTGGAGTGCATGCGCCCACACCTGCCCGACCTGCTGGAACTGCTGCATGACCCGCAGCTGCTCAACAAGATCAAGGTACAGCTGGACACAAACCCTTATCTTAATTCTTAGCGAAATAATGTATGTGAATTTCGAACGGTTTTTGATATAAAATGTAGATTTCGTCTGATTACAACTGTAAGGGTTAAAAGCGAATGCAAACAAAATGCGACGTAGTACAGCAATATAATGAGAGAAATGAATAGGAACAAAACTAAAATACCTATACAATAAAATTGAATTTTCTAGAAATTAGATAGTTCTTCCAGACAACAGATGGCGCTGTAACATCCTATAACAGAGAAATTTAAATATAAAATGAACCAGTTAATGATTTAAAACACCTACTACAGCGAATCTCAAGTCCATTTCTCAACATAGACCTCTCCCATAGATTGCTACAAAGTACGGTCCTAAGCCACCTGCAACTATCGACAGCTTGATAAAAATATAAAATAGACTGCGGATGCCAATCTCTCAAAATCAAAATCTTTAAAGCTACTAATAACAAAAATTAATTATACCTAATACGAATATAATACGAAATATCATATTGATATAAACATTTGTAGCGATATTTTATAAATATGTTTACGAGCGTTAACTTTACTATCTCACGAACATTTTAATAATACCACGTTTTTTTAACACTTTTGGGTTTTATTTACATAACCAATATTACTGTTAATACATCTGATTTTTACACAATTTTGAAAACACCCTTCATGTTCAACCTATCCTTCAACCAATCCAAGAGCCGCATCAAACGTGATGTTGTAAACAAAAATAGGGCATAATCACACACACGCACGCACACACACACACAAACACACACACACACACACACACACACACACACACACACGCACGCACGCACGCACGCACGCACGCATGCACGCACACTTACTCAAGCACACACGCACGCTTAGTTATTCGTTGATAAAAATTGTGTAATCTCTATTGGCCTTACTGTATGATAATATGTATTGTAAATACGACGAAAACGCTGTATCCTTCGAGCCGGATCTAAACTGGTGATCTAGGAATTGACATATAAACTTAAGTTACAAACACAACAATATACATGTACGATAGATCGTACAACGAACATATCGAATACCACCTTCATTACTTCACTTTAGTAATTATTGGTAATTTTAGGTAATTGGAAATATATTAAATAATATATCATATACCCAAAAATAAACAAGATGCAATCTCTTCTACCATTACTGTATGGTTTTAATATTGTACAATCAATATTCACCTCTACAAAAGTAATTAAACAATTTTAAATAGTCAATGGTTCCAAATTTACAAAAAATCTTCGATTCTTAGTAGCCTCTTAACATACCCACGGGGCTGATGTATTAGATTTGGGCAGCATTTTTGTTTTTTGTTGTATTTTTTCGCTACAAATACATAGATTATATTAATTTCTTTTTCTAGGGTTCCGTATCGAAATCCATAGTCAATCGAAACTTGATCTGCTTAAATGAGGACACGTTGGGCGCAATTGTAAAAGGTGGTATAGCGCAATATGTAGCCATGGAGCTAGCCCTGGAGCAAAGTCGGGGCAAGCAGGACCGTAGCGGACAAGTTGGCAGACATATGTTGCCGTGGCTTACGTCATCCCTACCTGGGTGAGTTAAGTTAAATTTAACTTCAATGGAGTCTAGCCCTCTATGCAGGACATATTGCAGTACTCGAATGTGGGCACAAGCACTCACTATTCCCTTAACATCATAGTCCTATGGGACGTTGACACGGCCGGAGAGAGATCAGGCGCAGAACCAACGGCTTCATGTGTTTTCCGAGGCTCTGGAGTGCAAAACTTCTTGACTGGGCTGCTACTGAGAATTTTTTGACAGAAAAACCCAATAACTGGATTCCATGATCAGCAGTCGCGCTTACCACCACTAGAACAACGAGGTAGCTGCATTAAACTTTATCTAAATCCATATACAGCAAAGTTATTCATGTGGAGATTTCATCAGCCCGTAAAAGTTCTCTGCTGAACAGGGCCTCTATTTTGGTAGAGCGATTTTGCCTCAATTGTCACGCTTGGCAAACGTCTTGCATCTTTTAAGAATAGGCTTATGTCCAGCAGCACTGGATTTTTATGAACTGATAAAAAGAAGAAGAAGAAAAAGATGTCTGTTGTGCGATGTAAAATACATTGACGAATAAACATTTCTGGCCGTACTTGAGGGTGTTAGAGGATTCGCTGCCCCATAACATCCCAGTTAAAAAGTTTTCTAACATATTAACATATTATATTATAACAGAATATTTGTCGATATAACTATCATTTAATCGCAAATGAAGAATTAGTGCGTGCGTGCGTGCTCGAATATAAAATTTTCAAAAAAATGGTTTTTGGAATTACTTTTAAACAGATGTAACGATGAATTTCAAAATCTAATCAGCTCTTAAACATGGAAAACGACGTCGATTGCTGCGAACCGCTTCAAAATCGGTTAACGCGTTGAAGAGAAATCGATGACAAAAAATTTCAAAAAAGTGTTTTTTTAATAACTTCGAAATTTCTGCTCGGATTGTTTTCGATGTAATGAGTTAACTTTTACTTCGTAAAAATATTTATCGAGCTTTTTGAGTTCGAACATAGCGGGAAGTTCCTGCAGGCCTGCAGGGTCCTGAATGCAATGATGCCTGAATGAAATGCAATGACCTGAATGAATATAATGTATCTGCAAATCGAACAATGAAAGTGCTAACATATTTGTATAATTTCGTCCTTTATAACCCATAGGCCTCCCCCATAGCGGGATTTTACGATAGTTATCACCTTTGGGAGGCGGGTTGGCAATCGCATTTTTTTAATATTTTGTTTTGTTATCAGGAAGATGCTGCTGCCCATCTTTTGTTTTAGTTACCGTCTGTCGTCTCTTACGACACCCACGGGACGGGATATAGTTACCATTTTTATCAAAATGTACTTCCACAATGTGAGTCCTGATTGTGAATGACGTTGGCTAAAGGTCCCGGGAACTGTGCGAGTGCGTTGGTCGCGTGCGGCAGGTGTGCTGGGTGGTGCTGGGCGCGCTGTGCAACGCGCCGCCGCTGCACCAGCCCGTGCCGCCAGACCTCACCTGCCACCTCATCGACCACGTGCAGGTGCACACACCTGCACACACGCACACATATGTACACACACGTACACACATGTACACACACGCATATATAACATTGGCATTCTACCCACTCAATGTACGTGTTGCTTAATGTTTTACCTAGATGTATGTCGTCACAAATCGGTCCCAACTCAGCATATACTGGTCCTAAGCAACCTGCGCTGATAGTTTCATTTTCATTCCAAAGACAGTCATGAAGCACAGTGTCCATAACTTTGCACCACATGATAACAATTACTCGGAAAGTTTTCCCAACCTAACGCGCTGTTCAGGGGATTGGTTTATCAATAGTTTTGCAATAGTCAATATTCTTGCAATACAATGCTGAATTCTGGACATAGCGACCAGACATGACATAGACTAGCCATCTGCGCCGGACAAGATTATAGTGCTCGAGTGTGTGCGTAAGTACAAGTGCATTCTGTTCCCTCGCTCCCATAGTCCGATGGGACGGCAAGCCACTACCGGAGTGAGATCAGGCCCAAGACCAACGGCTTTATGTGCTTTCTAACGGTTGTGAAATACTGTCAACTTCCTAACTCCGGGCTGTTATAATAATAATAATAAAAAAACATCTAGAAAGACATATAATAAACTTAATACAACAGTACAGAATTCATTCAGCACATGAGGAATAAAACGAACAGCTCTCACACACACTTGATACACTCAAGCAAAACTTGCAGTCATCTCAGGTTAATCTACGTAAACGACAAAGCATGCGCGTTAAGAAAACAACAAAATAATCAATTCTACAACAATGAAAAACAATATTACCGAACCATAAAACAAGCAACAGCCAATAAACAAGAAAGAAACCACCTAGGTGACAGTCCAAATCCAGAAAACATGCGAAAGTTTTGGGTAGAAATCTGGGAAAGGCCTGTTGAACATAATACTCATGCTAACTGGATACAAACCGAAACTATAAATAACAACGTAATCATCAAAGAAATGTCTTTTGAACATATCCCAATAGATATATTTAAAAAAGTTATTACTAAGTTACATAATTGGAAAGCGCCCGGGTCAGATTTTATACATAATTACTGGTATAAAAAATTTACAAGCATTCAAAATTAACGACCTTTATAATCATCTTAATGAATTTATAGTAAACCCTATAATAATGCCAGCTTACATTACAGTCGGAATTACGTAAATGATACCAAAATATCATACTGATCTTAGTAACCCTGCAAAATATCGGCCTATAACATGTTTGCAAACTATATATAAAATTCTTACATCATGCGTATCTGAACTTATTTATAAACATATTAATGACAATAGCATACTGGCTGAACAACAGAAAGGATGTCGAAAATTCAGTCAAGGCTGCAAGGAACAATTAGTCATAGATTCTGTTATACTGAGACAAGTTCAGAAAGAGAAGTCCGACTTATTTACCATGTACATCGATTACAAAAAGCTTATGATTCAGTCCCCCACTCTTGGCTAATAGGAGTCTTGAAGATATACAAAATAAATCCAAAACTAATTAAATTATTAACATCAACGATGAATCTCTGAACAACACAATTAATACTCACGACCCCGACTGAAACGATAGAGACCAATCCAATCAAAATACAGAGATGAATATTTCATGGTGATGCACTAAGCCCACTGTGGTTTTGTCTTGCTCTTAATCCCCTGTCTAATACATTGAATTCATCTACGGCAAGTTATCCCTTACATTATAATGATAGCAACAACATTCATATAAACATTAACCATCTACTTTACATGGATGACATAAAACTTTACTCTGATAAAGAAGATCAATTATATCAATATTTTTTTTGGCAACAAACAGTCGTATACAAAAGAAAATAAAATACAAACAACTTATCTGTTAGATATTGACCTACAGTGCCGAAAAGTTAAACACAATTTAAAAGAAAGTTACATGGTAACACTACATAGTGACTATTTACATAACAAAATATATAGGTATATAAGAATATCAATAAAAATAAAAATGCAACTCACTTGCAAACCTTACTTAAATTAGTTTTAATGTCTGTTTTAAGGTATTGAGAGATGTGTTAAAAAGGTCGATATTAGTAAATTGCTTATTATATATGTCAGTGGAACGGTATAAGAATGAATTACGAGTATATCTTTTATGTAACCGCGGAGGAACAAAAAGTGGCATTTTACGTGAGGATCGCACTGGAATACGAGCACGAGCAATAAATGATACCTTTGAGAGAAGTAGAGAAGAGTCAATTAAATTATTCAAAATTTTATATAGAAAGATTATATCAAACAATTTGCGCCTACTGCAAAGGGATAACAATTTATACCTAAGCAAAGATTCATCATATGATTCGTTAGTAATGTTATTACGATAGTTAAGTGACCTTAGGAATATCTTTTGTACTCTTTCAATTCTATTCTTATGTATATGATAACAGGGACTCCATACAATACTACAAAAATCTAAGATTGACCGAACAAAGGAAAAGTATAGAGTTTTTAGCGTTATTGTTTTATTAAAGGGTTTGCTAATCCTAAGAATAAATCCCAAGCTACGAAATGCATTGCCTAACATATAATCAATGTGTAGATTGAATGACAATTTTGAATCCATTATTATACCCAGATCTCTAATACTATCTACTCTTTTAATAGTGGTGTCATTCAAGCTATAATCAAATATTATATTGTTGACTTTACGTGTATAAGATATAATATGGCATTTATCAATATTGAGATATAATTGGTTATTTGAACAATAATCACATAGAGAAGTTATGTCTTTTTGCAGCTTTACACAGTCATCAACTGTTTCGATAACTCTGAATAACTTAGTGTCGTCAGCATAAAGTAGGTAATCACTATTTTTTAGTGTGAGTCCTATATCATTAATATATAAAGAAAACAGCAAAGGGCCCAGGTGTGATCCTTGAGGCACGCCTGAAGGTACGGGTAGAAATTGTGAAGAGTATCCCTTTACACAAACAGCTTGAAATCTATTTTTAATATAGGATTTTATCCACCTGAGAAGGCTGCCGTGAATTATATTAGCCAATCTTACGTAACAATTTACAAATGACATAAAAAATGGAATTTGGAATAGATAAATGCAAAATAAACTCGATCAAAGCAGGACATAACTATCAACATCATTTTACTTTGGAAACTGGAGATAAGATAGAATCACTAGATGAACAGGAGGCATATATGTATCTAGGTTAGAACCAATCAAGATAAGTACAAATATACTAAAGAAAATTAAAACAACAGTTCGACGGCTCTGTGGCGCAGTGGCTTAGCAATGAGTTGCAACGCTGGGGCTGCGGGTTCGAATCCGATTCGGATGTTTGTCCTTGTGCAATTTATGTTTGTAAACTGCCTTCACGATACAGGAAAAAATCCTAGAGTGGGGTAACGTTTTTGAAAAAAGAAGAAGAAGAAGTTCCGACATCGAATCAAACCAATACTAAAGGCACAATTAAACGCACGAAATACGATAAAGATTGTTGCTATACCAGTACTCTCTTATTCCTTCGGCATAATAAACTAGACCAAGTCTGATTTAAAATTTCTACAACGCATAATAAACATAACACCGACCAAATTTCGCAAACATCATCCAAGGTCATGCTTACAGAGACTGACATTGCCAAGAAAAGAAAGTGGCAGGGTAATAATCGACATAACAAACTTACATAACAAGCAGATTACTACCTCAAACAATACTTTTTCAGTAAATCAGAATCTTCCACACTCTACAAGGCCATACTACAAAATGATAATAAATTAACACCCTTGAACTTAAAAGAAAATGCTACACAAAACTGACCGACGACAAAACAAAACTCACCGAGTGGGCTGATAAGTCTCTACATAGAAGACATCGACATGATATAAGTCAACCTAATGTCGACAAAGAAGCATCGAACGCGTGGTTGATTCGTGGCGAACTTTTTCCAGAGACTGAATAAGGCTTTATGATTGCTATACAGGATCAAGTAATAGAGACCAGAAACTACCAAAAGCATTTTATAAAAACCTTAGCTCCTGATACGTGCAGAAAATGCAACACCAACAGAACCTAATAAAGTCCAATGAACACTATTATAAATATAACCCAGAAATAACTCCAGAACGAAGATATACTTCGACCCCGCTATCCTCACAGATTGGACCATTCACTGTAACAGACCAGATACTACATTAATTAATAAAATTAACAAAACCGGATACCTTATAGATATAGCAATCCCTAATACGCATAATCTACAAACTACAATAGCTAAAAAACTCTCTAAATATGCAGAACTTAAAGATGATATAACTCGACTCTAGCATCTTCAAAAAAATATAGTGCCCATTGTACTATCAACAACAGGCGTAATACCGAAGCAATTACACCAATCTATAAAGACCCTAAATTTACTACCCAACACCTACAAACTGTTACAGAAATCTGAAATCCTAAATACTTGCAGAATAGTTAGGAAGTTCCTGCAAACTGAAGAACAGGCCACACCTTTACTTGGGCAAATTACATCACAACCTAACACACAGGTAACTGAATAAGGTAGCTTATATGTTATTACTGGATATGATAAAATCTAGCACTAATATGCACTTGGCTTAGGCTCGTGCTATTAGTAAACCGGTAAAAGCCGAGATCTGAAACTAAATAAATAAAAATAATAATCTTTATTTGCATAAAACATGGTAAATATACAGATATTTTAGTTGTATTATGCACACATGTTTTGCTATTTTAATATAATATAACATGCAAATTATATTTAAATCATTAAACAATAAAACACTTTAAACAATAAAATGACGTTTATGATATTAAAAGTTAACAAATTAAAAAAAATTATTCAAATCATATTTAACAACTTTTCTACCTACGTATAATCTATGATCTTTTATTTTATGTCAATTATATACAACATTAAAAACTATAATAAAAAAAACTGAAACTAGTAATTTAATTATCAAACAGTCCTACTCCACGCGGTATCGTGCCAAGAACGCTGGCTGCGTTTCCCCGCTGAATGGCCTTTGAGCGAGAAAAGAGCCAGCCCTCTTATCACCAGCAGCAACGACAAGCCGCGGATGGAGATCCTTTAAGAACTTTACCGCACGTGGACCCCACGGACGACCAGACGATAGTCTCTACAGCAAATGGCACAAATATGTAGTCATCTCTCAGAGACTCATATTTGCGCCACTTACTCAGTTCAGCTGCCTCTGATGCCGCCCCGGCTCTAAACGAGGTACCCCTGAGATGAGAGGCTGCCAAAGTGTCTACGCAAGTAGCATCCACACCTTACAATGTCAGAATAACAGCACACTAATGAACAGAATACAATGTCAGAATATAGCTTACAATGTCAGGAATTCATTAATGTCATAAAAAAATTGTCAATTAACCAATGGTACAGTCTATTTTTAAATAAATTCATATTATATAGTGTTTTAATTTCGTCAGGTTTTTTGTTATATATACGTATACACATTGATAAACAGCATTTACTATATTTAGTTGATTTCGGAACTTCGCTTAGAAATTCGTTTCATTACTGAAAATTGCTCGACAGAATAACTCAATAACCAATTTTTTATAGACGCAGATGTCTATGGGCCACAACACCCGCTTACGAGTAAATGGTCTGTCTGCTCGTTAGTAACTCTCACTTTTATAAAAAGTTTGGAATATTCATAAATGGGCTATTGATGTCCGCAGACCATAATGTCATCATACGTGGAGCAGAAGGGTGGTGTGCAGCGTATGAATGCGCTATTCCACGCGTTCCTCTTGTGCCAGCTGTGGACGCTGTACCTGGAGGCGCTGGGCGAGCCGCCGGGCGCCGGCCTGCTGCTGGACTTCTGGTGCAAGCTGCTGCCCGTCATGCTGCAGGTCGCCGCTCAGTCCAGGCTGGTGAGTGCGTGCAGCTGTGCAGCTGTGCAACTGTAGACGCTGTACTTGAAGGCGCTGGGTGAGCCGCTTGGCACAGTTTTGTTACTGGACTTCTAGTGCAAACTCGGAAAACAACAGGCCCGCATATGAAGGCAATCACAACAGGAGACGGTGAATAAAATGTACGATATTCAAGAACTGCATGTGAAAAGTAGCAAGCGCCGCATGCATCTCCCTAGATTTGAGTATACCTTCTGCCTGCTACTCAACTTCTGGTTCAAGTTAAATAACGACTAATTCTAAAGTTCCAAGTTAACCCAAACTAGTGAGGTCCACTTAAAGTCAACTGCTAGACATGGACATCTCTCATTGTAGGGATAATGTGCCTTAATCGTTACCTTTGACAGATGAATTGACGATTTTAGTTCCAGACGTGAGTGACGCACCTTTGTCACTCATCTTATTTTCTTGTCTATATATAGACAATATATAGAGATGTCATTTAGATGACATTGGATATTAATTACTGATTTATTCGATACCACAAAAGAAGGAGAATGAGGAGAAAATATTTGTTCTAAAACCATTTTCTTGCAGCGACATTTTACATCTAGCTATTATTTTTAATACTAGTATCGAATCTGATGTGTTTCCTGATAAAATGATGCATAGTAAAGTAATCACTTTATTTAAATCTGATAGTACGTTAGACCCCGCCAATTGTAGACTTATTTCTGTACTACCAACACTTAGTAAGATTTTTGAAAAAATTATTCTTGATCAAATGTTAATTTTTTTTATATAAATAATTTACTCCATAAAAATCAATTTGGTTTCACAAGGGGTCGCTCGACAATATTATCTTTAATGCATGAGAGAATTCACAGAATGCTTTGGGTATATTCTGTGACCTATCCAAGGCCTTCGATTGTGTTCAC
The DNA here is from genome assembly GCA_029286625.1 of Parnassius orleans. Taxonomy (NCBI): domain Eukaryota; kingdom Metazoa; phylum Arthropoda; class Insecta; order Lepidoptera; family Papilionidae; genus Parnassius; species Parnassius orleans. The sequence continues at coordinate 9,874,593 of JAGSMP010000009.1, forward strand.
CATGAAACATTAATCAAGAAACTTCAACACTACGGTGTAAGAAGTGATGCTCTTAAATTAATTATTTCATATTTAAGTAACAGAACGCAAAAAGTTGTCATTAACAGTATGAGCTCTTCCGGGTCGATGGTACAAATAAGCGTGCCTCAAGGCTCAATTTTCGGCCCCTTTCTGTTTCTTGTATACATTATTGACTTACCTTACATGGTAGGGGCTAACCATGATATAGTATTATTTGCTGATGACACTTCTTTAATTTTCAAATTAAGACGACTATTACTAAAATATGACGAAGTAAATAATGCTATATCTAAATTAGTAAATTGTTTCAATGTTATAATTAATAGAATCAGGCGTTACTTTGCGGAAATACATTATATTAAAGTTAGAAAAATTTGCTTTGCCAATATCCGCTCACTAAAATAAAATGATGTGTCTTACCTAGTTTGAAGAGCACCTCCCGCCCTCCCTCAATTGTGTGCACTATCCCTGTCACCACTAATCCCAGCACCACTACTCCCACCACCACTACATTAGGAAGACACACCACCGACGACAATACGACATCTTCAGATGTAGTAGACTACAGTGGCTGACCGCTAAGCAATTAAGGAGGGCGGAGGTGCTCTTCAAACTAGGTAAGACACGTCATTTTATTTTATTGAGCGAATATTGGCAAAGTAAATTTTTCCAACTTTAGTTTCAATGTTAATAATTTGTATTTAAATGCCACTAAAACGAAATGTATGAAATTCATGACTCCAAATGTCAAACAATTAAATACTAATGTAATTTTAAAACGGGGAGGAACTGAGTCTTGTCGATACCACCATTTTTCTTGGAATCACGCTAGACGCGAAGCTTCTATGAAGCCCCCATACATCCAAACTAGCAAGCAGACGTAGTTCTGCGGCATATGCTGTAAAAAAGATTAGAAATCTTACCAGTGTTGAAACAGCTAGACTAGTTTACTTTAGCTATTTCCATAGCATAATGTCGTATGGTATTTTGCTATGGGGATACGCGGCTGACACTGAATTTATATTTGTTTTACAGAAGAGGGCCATAAGAGCAATTTATGATTTAAAACCTAAAGAGTCGCTGCGACAAAAATTTAGGGAAATTAATATATTAACTTTGTCCTTTCAATACATTTATGAAAATGTAATGTACGTACACAAAGAAAAGTAGTTATACAAAATAAGTGATATTCATTCTGTAAATACTAGGATCAGACACAAGCTAGTAGTACCAGTTACTCGACTCCACCGAGTCAGTAATTCATTCTTGGGGCGATGTATGATTCTTGAATGAATGTATGATTCTTGCGCTTTTCAACAAAATTCCAGAAAATATACAAAATTTGACCTGCTCAAAGTTTAAAAACTTTATTAAACTAAGTTTTGTAAAAAGGGTTATTATAATACTAAGGAATTTATGGATGATAATAACCCCTGGGAGTGAGGCGATCGCTACCAAGCTATTTTTAATTTGTTTTGTGTTGTTAATTGTGTAACATACATTATTGTACGCTGTTTTTTTTTAAAAGGTTTTTTTTTAAACCAGTGGTAATTAAACAAAAGAGTGACTTTTAATAAGTATTATTTATAATCTATACAAATAAATAAAATTGAAGTGTCTGTTGTAATGTCAAAATAACAGCTTTTTACTAAATTCATTTGAAAGTATCCGTATATACTTTCAATTAATAATAATAATTATAACTAAAACACAATTTTTTAAATTTTTGTCTGTCTGTCTGTCTGTTTGTTCCTGTTAATCTCCGAAACGGCTGGACCGATTTCGACGGGACTTTCAGTGGCACATAGCTGATGTTATAAGGAGTAACTTAGGCTACTTATATTTTAGAAAAAGAATTAGGTTCCGCGCAACATAATAAAAACCCTAAATTACACGCGGGCGAAGTCGCGAGGAACAGCTAGTCTATATTGAATAAAAAAGTTTCTGTTTCTGTTACGATTGTATAAACAGTATGAGTTACATACATTAAACACACACTATTACATATTATTTTACATCGACAACTGAAATGATTGCTTTATTGAGGAATTTTGACTAAAACAGAAGATGGGCAGCAGAATCTTGATAACAGGTGAAAATAAAGGAAACTGTGGTCGCCATCCCGCCTGCGTGGCAACTATAGCAAAATCCTCCCATGAGTATTAATTAATGTGAGTTAATCGTTTTGCAGCTTGCAGAAACGGTGAACCTTCACTTCCTGAGCCTGCTGGAGTCTCTGCTGGAATGCAACTCTACAGTCTTGAACAAGCTGCTGCCGCTTTGGACACCCATTTTGCACTCGCCGTCGTTTACGGTATGTTATCGTTAAATGATTGCACCTCTCAAGATGGATCTTACCCACACTCGAGTCACGAATGTGTAATGGTTCCATTTTTTCATATTTTATTTAATACTTGAGCCACGCTACGGCTGTATTACGGCTGCAGCACAATAGGCCTGCTCGACCGGGGAAGGACCACGCTCGCACAATACGTCAGTGTAAAGTAAAAAATGTAAAGTTAATGCTGCTGTGTACCCTTTTTCCGGATACCCTTTTCATAATCATCATCATTCATCAATATTACAAACCTATCACAGTTTAGTAAACATAGGCCCACACCCTAGATTGTTTCATAAATAATATTTTTTATAGAAAATATACATACGCACACCTGTTTGTAAGTTTAGACCGCCGTGCATGAACAACTATAATACCAGGGGAATTGCAAGTGCGTTGCCGGCCTTTTAAAAAGGACAAAGAAAATTATGCAGTTTTTCATTATATTGAGTTGTTATCAAGAAAGTGCCGCTGCCCATCTACTGTTTTAGTTTTCCTTTGTCGACACTTACAACAACTACGGGATGATGTGGGGTAGTGGTTTCTCTTACGCTGTCACAAAATGGACACCAGCGTGAAATAGCAGTGTAATGGTGCTAAGTTTTGAGTAATGCGTGTAGACACCCTTTACTGGTAACGAGGCAATGGAAGTTAGTCTTTAGGAGTGACAGCGCATCTTAATAATTTCGGTGGTGTAAGTTCGAACTCGGAGGAAATCCAGTACTATATTATTTTTACAGTGTGTGGCGCCTTAAGAACCCATCACCTCACATTGTCTCGTGGGTGTCGTAAGAGGTGATTATGGGATATGCCAAATTGATCTGGCTGCAGATAAATCGTGATATTAATCATCTGATGTGGCTTTGAGTGTCATTTGTGAAGCTTGCTAATATACAAATCGAGCATCGTGCAAAGCGTGGGGATTTTATACAACGTGTAATAAAAACCCTGTGGTTCTCACTAAATGCGGATCACTAACGGAAAACTTGACTATAAATAAATTTAATTTATTTTAAATAAATTTTATTTGTAAATTGTATGTTGTTTTATTAACTCTAATTGACTGATGCGCATCGGTAAAGCGGAGTCTTTGACAATACTTTTACTCTCTGGTCAGGCAGAGGTAATAAACCCACATACACTTTATAATATAATTTTTATGATCGAGTTTTTTAAAGTTATTTGTATACGTTTGAATATTAATTTTGATAACGCACTTAACTTTACCGTGTAGCGGCGGTGTAAGAATATCTAATACTCTATATTGTCTCGTGGGTGTCGTGAGAGATGAGAGAGGGAAACAAATCAGGTGATGTTCAGCAGTGTCTTTTTAATAGTGACTAAAAAAAAAACTGCGATTGCCAACCCGCTTGCCGAGCGTGGTATTTATGACATATATCCTCTCTTTTTTTTATAGAATAAGGGTGACAAACGAGCACACAGTCCACCTGATGGTAAGTGGTTGCTGTGGCCCATAGACATCTACATCTATGTTCGTTTGCGAATTTAAATGCAGATTCGTTGTCAGCCGTGAGGACTAAGATAGAATGCCTCTTTTCCAGTACAAAGGGTCTCCGGTTCTCTACACTCACCTTACGAAACACAGCAGCATTAAGCTGCTATTTTACGCTGGTATTCTGTGAGAGCGTGGTCCTTCCCCGGTCGAGCCGACCCATTCGTGCTACAACTATACTATTAATATAGCTGCAGCATAGCTCTACCACGTAAAAAATGAGGCAATCTATGGGGGAGGCCTATGTTCAGTAGTGGACTTTAACTAAAAGCACAGGGTTTTCGTTGCGTGTTGTATGTGGTGGGTGGTGCAGATGGCAAGCCACGTGGCGCAGCGGCTGCAGGCGTGCGTGGAGGCGCGGCCCGAGCGCGTGGGCGCGCGCCCGGCGCCGGCCGCCAGCGTGGGCGCGCGCTCGCAGCGCCGCCTGCACCGCCTCATGGCCAAGATGGCGCAGCTCGAGCTGCAGCCGCACTCCTTCTACTTCATATAATTGTACATTACACCCGCACTCGCATCCTGCTTGTTCACTATGCTTATATTCAGAATAAACTTAAGGACTTCTATGTATATTACTAGACGGCATCATCATATGAAACTACTAGATCAGAGACCAATATGAGCATTGTAAGAAACAGTAACTGTTGTAATTTTTTACTAGAAATGTGACATTCCATATAAGTCCTCAGCGGTGACAACGCATATGCATTTTGATTCTTAACCGAAGATATATGTAATTTTTTATAGGCTGTAGTAACCGCTACGTAGACTGTAAGCTCGTTTGTCACCCTATCCTATAAAATAAATATTAGTCAAAACTACTTTTGAGTTTTACTTTTTGAATTTCTGAAATTAAAAAGTTCAATTCCTTCAATATTGTATATTATATCATCATAATGTACGCGGCTGAAGGGTGGCCCAAGGTCCTCCCCAGCCTCACTTTAATCTACTGTCACTGATACTGCGAGTTTTCACCCATAGTCTGAACTTTAAATGAGGCAAAATTACTTTTGACCAACGTCCTTAGTCAAAACTACTTTTGACTGCAAAATCAGTTAAAAGTGGTATTGACCAACATCCTTAGTCAAAACTACTTTTGTCCGATTATTCGCAGTCAAAAGTGGTTTTGACCGGTTATGAGTTTTGCCTGTGACATATACATTATATCTTAGCCAATTATGAAACGATTTTAATTCTTCATTTATTAAAAAACAGTAAAAAGTATTAAATAGTTTATACTTCAGGGATGGTCTCATATACATGTGGAAAAAAATCCATTCCTAAGGATGACAAAATAGTAGTGAGTGTAGTTGAGTGTAGTGAATGGATATTTAAGAGGGTCAGAAAATTAAACTATAATATGAAGTAAAAGCTGAGGTTATAATTTTTAAATAAACTGCAATAGTAAGAAATTTTTATCTAGCTATACGAGATGGTGGGATTCCGTAATACTTAGAGCGAGATGGATTCTCTTGCACCTCACACATTTACAATAAAAAAAATTTGTGTTTTTGTGTTTTGTGTGCAACCTATTTATATATAAAATACTAGCTGTTCGCCGCGACTTCGCCCGCGTGGAATTTTTGCCCGGAACCCTAAAATAAAAGTAGCCTAAGTTACCCCTTGTAACATCAGCTATTTGCCAGTGAAAATCCCATCCAAATCGGTTCACAGGTTTTTACATGATGCGTGTTCACGTGAAAATAGCTCGCAGAAGACAGATTTTTTTCAGACTTACTTAACTACTATCGTTATATTTTGACCAATTTACAGAATATTTTTATGAATTATAGCTTATGTGTTATTCTGATGTATGTGCTATATTATTCTAAAGTTTCATTAAAATCTATTTAGTAGTTTTTACGTGAAAGAGTAACAAACATCCATACATCCTCACAAACTTTCACATTTATAATATTAGTTTGATGGGATTAGTAGGATTAAGTATTTATGCCAAATTCTGTGTCAACATTATTTATAAATTTGTTGTTGTTGTCAAAATGTCTAGCCATTGTTGTTTAGAGGACAGACTGTTAGATTTAACAAAATAAAATAAATGTGTTTTATTTATAATACAGTATTTTATTTGTAATTATATTTTACTCGAATCTGAGGTAAAATAATAAGTTCCGCTTAAATAATCGATTTTCTCCATTTAATTATTTAGTGCGTGAGTGCCTTCATCTGCATTAACTTAGAACTAAAAAAAAATATTTTATCCAAATTTTTTTTATATAGCATAGGGTGACAAACGAGCACTCAGTCCACCTGTTGGTAAGTGGGTACTGTGGCCCATAGACATCTACATTTATCCTCAATTAAGAATCAAAATGCACATGCGTTGTCACCCCTGAGGACTAAGATGGAATGCCTCTTTTTTTGATGAAATTCTCTTTTAAGAAGGTTCTCCGGTTCTCTACACTCACCATACGAAACACAGCAGCATTGAGCTGCTATTTTACGCTGGTATTCTGTGAGAGCGTGGTCCTACCCCGGTCGAGCCGACCCATTCGTGCTACAACTATAATATAGTTGCAGCGTGGCTCTACCACGTAAATACTACTGAGCATAGGCCTCCCCTATGGTTCCCTTATAGGTGGTATTTGCCATAGTTGCCACACTTGGCTGGCGGGTGAAAACCGCAGTTTATTATTATTAGCACGTTATTTTAGCGCAGCGGTCACTACATAAAAATATGAAATGAAAATAAATATTTATATTTGATTTGGATGGATTGACACATGTAGTTGTTTCACTTTTATTTTGATTTAAATCAAGACATATTATGTGACATAAATATTTTATTTTTATTTTTATTTATTAACACAATACAGTTTACAGTTGTGGAGATAAAAGTTTCTTAAAATTAAATGATTAAGTACTAAACTGTAAGCCAAAACATGTGTTTATGAAGTACATTATAATGAGTTACATCTGCTTAAGTTATAAATCATTTAATAAACAGTGGCTTTGCAATCAACCATCCAGCAGATTACAAGAGGCCTGTTACAGATTTAAAGCTAGAACAAAAGTAAATAGAAACATAAAACAGATGAGACTTATTCTTTCAGTTATTTCAGAATATCAAGGATAGATCTATTGAAGACATTTGGATTAGAACCTAGAATATCAATATTTGGATGGTCCTGGGATATATCATTGTAGAGGCGACACATCCTAACCACTGGGTTGTAATATGATGTGTTGTTACGGTACACTTGGAGTGAAAACGTTAATGTTAATCTACGCAAGCAGGAACGGAGAATCAATCGTAGAGTGTACTATTTTATGTAGATATATAAGCCCGAACCTTATGCGTCTCGTTTCCAGTGTAACCATGTTAAATTTCCGCAGCCTATCTGTGTAGGAGGTCAACTTGCGATGGTAACTATGACGAAAAGAGAGACATCTCAAGAATCTTTTTGAATGCTCTCAATACGGTCAGTATGTACGGCGTAAAACGGAGACCAAATGACTGCACCATATTATTAGTAACACTACGGACAAGTGAATTATACAGATATACCATACTGTTCAGCTTTTTAAGGTGCTTAGTGTTTCGCAGGACAAAACCCAGCATTTTACCACCCCTCATAAGAATATAATTGTAATGCTCGCGAAAACTCAATTTATCATCGAAAATTACACCCTAATCCTTAGCTTGACTCTGCCTGTTAAGTTTTTGGCCATAGAGAGTATATTTAAAGTTGATTTTATTTGTTTTTCTAGTAAAGGACAATACAAAACATTTATTAATATTTAAATACATGAGATTATCAGCACACCATCTCGCCACGGTTTCGATATCAGTTTGTAGTGCTTCAGCGTCTTCAAGGGTAGCCACTTCTGAGATTTTTTTAAATCGTAAGCATATAGTAAGCTGGGACATTTCAATTGCGCAACAAGGTCGTTTATAAAGGCAATGAACAGTAAAGGGCTGAGAATCGAGCCTTGTGGGATACCTGAGGTAACAAGAACTGCGTTGGATAGTTCACCCTTGAAAGCCACCAGCTGACTACTTCGAGACAAATACGATTCGACCCACCGAAGCAGCGAGCCATGTATACCCATTTGACAAAGCTTTCTACAAAGAAGAAAATGGTCAACCTTGTCGAAAGCCTTAGAGAAGTCGGTATAGATAGAATCTACCTGAACATTTTTAGTTAAAGCACAACATAAATAGTTTTTATATTCTATTAAGTTGGTGATTGTAGATTTATTTTTAGCCAAACCGTCTTGTTTGGTCGACAAAAGAGGTTTTATGTGATTATAAATGAGCTCAGACACAACAAATTCGAAAAGTTTCGCGCAGCAAGACAGTATACTGATAGGTCTGTAGTTTTCGCAAATAGCTCTATTTCCACTTTTGAAAATAGGGACTATGTGAGCCGTCTTCCATCGGTCAGGGAAAATTCCTGAACTGAGTGATTGGTTAAAATGTATACAGAGTGGCAAACTGATTTCATTTACGCAGATCTTGATGAAAAAAGGAGGTATTGTATCCGGCCCAGCTCCCTTGGAAGAATCAATGCTTTTAATTACATTAATGATTTCCTCAACAATAACTGAGACAGAAGCTAGGGTACTGTTGACGGGGACATCGATAGAGTTAGTGGAGGAGTCATGAGAACTATTAGTCTCAAAAACTGAACCAAAATAAATTGAAAATAGGTCACATATCCCCTTATGATCAGAAGCTTCAAGGCTGTTATATTTCATCGAATGTGGTATCGAGTTACTCTCTTTACGTTTGCTATTAACAAAAGACCAAAAAGGCTTTGATTTGTTACGTAGCTCGGTCTCAGTAGAGGCAACATAATTTTTATAACATTGAGACATTAGCTTTTTGCTACGTGCACGAAGTAGAGAGAAAACATCATAATCTCGAGGATTTTTAGTTTTTTTTAAATATAATTTGTGGAATTATTGTTTCTCGGCAATACACTTTTTTAAGCTGTAGTTAAACCAAACAGGGTAATTATCCTTAATTTTTTGTGAATAAGGGGTGTGTTCCCTGATAATGTTAAGCAGTGTCATAAAATATTAGGTCCTTACATATGAAATTAGCGTTTTGTCGTACTGACCAATTTGATCTGAAATATCTCCTCTTTGGTTAAGAATTCCAAATTCAAATTTATAAATTCATTTAGCTGGTACATTTGAGATGTGAAAACAGTCATTCATTTGTTTTTTCCTCATTATTTTATTCTTTGGCGTCGCTTATTACCGCACAATGGAAAACATGAAATATCGGTATATTTACGAGTACGAGTTCTACCGTGGCACCAGTGCTGCAGAAACAGCTCGAAGGATTAATGATGTGTACGGCGCTGGTGTCGCAAAAGAAAGCACGGTACGTTTTTGGTTTCAACGTTTTCGTTCTGGAAATTTCAACCTTCAGAACCAACCCCGTGGACGGCCGGAGACCAAAGTGGAAAATGAAGAATTAAAGGCTATTGTGGAAGCGGATCCATCACAAAGCACTTCAGAGATAGCTGCAGGCTTTGGAAAAGTGATAAAACTGTATTAATCCACTTAAAGCAAATCGGGAAAGTAAAAAAACTTTAACGATGGGTACCTCATGAATTGAGTGAATCGAACTTGCAAACACGCGTCGACTGCTGTGTTACTTTGCTCAACCGACACAATAATGAAGGGATTTTAAATCGAATCATTACTTGTGATGAAAAGTGGATACTGTACGATAATCGAAAACGCTCTTCGCAATGGCTGAACCCTGGAGACCCAGCGAAATCCTTGTGAGTTTTCTTATATTTACGCCAACACTACACATTTAAATAAAACACTCCGAAAAATTAAATCTGGACGTAAAATCGATAATACCAACGTGTGCCAAACCACCGAAGTTGTATGGGTTACCAAAAATATACAAGCCCAATGCTCCACTACGTCCCATAGTTAGCCAAATCGATTCACCAACTTACAGATTGGCTCAACACTTAGCGAAAATACTCACACCACTCAGGGGACATACAAGAGCACACACAAAGGATTCCTACCATTTTGTCAGCGGGATTAAAGACCTACATCTGGCAGACAATGAAACTATGGTCAGTTTTGATGTGCAGTCTCTGTTCACATGCTTACCTGTTGAAGACTGCATCTTGATTGTAACTAGAAGGCTGGAGGAAAACAACATGCCCATAGAATATGCATTATTACTCAGACACTGCCTTACATCTGGCTACATATTGTGGAAGGAGTAGTTCTACAAGCAAGTAGATGGTGTGGCGATGGGCTCACCTGTATCTCCCATTGTCGCCGATATATTCATGGAAGACTTTGAGGAGAAAGCCCTACTTAGTTCTCCCGTAAATCCAAGATTCTACAAGCGGTACGTAGACGACACTTTCACAATTCTACCTTTAGATAAAATAACTGCATTTTTAGACCATCTTAACTCCATAAATTCTAAAATTCAGTTCACAATGGAGTTAAAGGCAAACAACTCTTTAGCGTTTCTAGATGTGTTAGTAATTCGGAATCCTGATAACACCTTGAGCCACACTGTGTATAGAAAAAAAGACTCATACAGATAGATATTTATACGGTGACTCTCATCACCATCCTTCACAGTTAGCTACCGTGGGTAAATCTTTGTTTCAGAGAGCACGAGGGATCTGTGACAGTAAACACCTGGCCGCCGAGCTCCAACACGTCAAGCAAGTTTTGCACGACAATAAGCTTCGGGTCCCGCGCCTACGTCACAGTGAACAAGTGAAGCCGGCCACAGTCAAGCGAGTGCCTGCTGTACTGCTATATGTCAGAGGTGTCACTGACAAGATTGGCTACATCCTGAAGCGTGCTTCCATTAAAACATACTTCAAGCCGCCGAAGAAGATTAGTCAGTTTTTACCATCAGTCAAGTGTAATGTCCATCTGCAAGATGCAGGAGTGTACAAGCTTGATTGTGAATGTGGTCTCTCTCTTATATAGGACAAACTAAAAGATCAATAAAAACACCCGCGTTAAAGAACACATAGCTGATGTGAAGAATCGACGCTCCGGGAAGTCTGCAGTCTGCGAACATGTACAGGATCGCCCCCGTCACTACATTAGATTTGATAGACCACAAATCCTCGCTAAAGAACACCGATTCCTTTCAAGGATGATTTGCGAGGCTATTGAAATCAAATAACATCCTAATTTCAATAGAGAAGATGGCTGGGTGCTACCATCTGCTTGGGATCCTATAATTAATAAAATTAAATCCCAACCCAAGCATACAACTGCAAGACTTCAAGATACTGTAAGTTCATACTGCGTAGATCGGAACAAAAATTAATAATTTTTAATCTCGAGGTAACCGTGGTTAACTATGACATTAGGACGTCAAATACCTCAGTCCCCCCCGTGACCATGGGTGTTGTAAAGTACTCGAAACGTCGGGAATATAAAATAAGTTAATATACGCGATAAAATCCGTAAAACTGGTTTTATTTAAATACTTGTGAGTGTTTGGTGGACTAGCGCCGGTGTCGTTCACTACAGCTTTCTAAAATCTGGCCAAACGATTACGGCAGATATCTATTATCAGCAACTGCAAACCATGAAGGAAGAACTAGCTGCTAAACAACCGAGATTGGTCAATCGCTCTAGGCCACTGCTGCTTCACGACAACGCAAGACCACACACTGCACAACAAACAACCACTAAGTTAGATGTGCTACAATTGGAATGTCTGCGACATCCACCGTACTCCCCGGACCTTGCTCCAACAGATTACCATTTTTTCCGGAATTTGGACAACTTCTTACAAGGAAAAAAATTCAACTCTGATGCGGCAGTCCAAACCGCCTTCAAAGAGTTTATTGATTCTCGCCCCCATGGTTTTTTTAGTAAAGGGATCAATAAACTACCTATGAGATGGCAAAAGTGCATAGATAACAACGGTGCATACTTTGATTAATTAAATATATTTTACAAAGAAAAAATTGACTTTATATTCCTCCCGTACAAAACGCCAATTTCATATGTAAGGACCTAATACATCAACATTTTCATTTATGTCGGAAGAAGACAACAGGGATGACGAACATATGTCAGAGAGTTCAGTTTTTACTCTATCAAAATTACATTTTTTATAATTTAACCGTTTGGAAGGATTAAGTGTAACTCTGTTGGCAGTCAGGCGAGGTATATCAATAGTAAGAGCTGGATGATCTGTATCCAAACGACTTAAAGGAGAGCACTCATTAACAATGACATCCTCAAAGGTACAAAACACCAAGTCTAAGAACCGAAAATAAACGTGATGGTGTTTGTATTGTGTTAATCCTAATCACTAATGAATCTCTCTCTCTCTCTTAACTTATATATATATATATATATATATATAAGTTATTACGCCATAAACAACAAATAAGTGGGATCTAGGCTATATCCAAAAACTTGAACCTTTTTTAAGTAACGAAAAATTTATAAAATAAATGGTCTTTGCTTATTTTAAGTCTAAATACCGCCACATCAATAGAGCCTACCCAAGCGGAGCCGGGGTGGGTCACTAGTAAACTTACAACGATCTTTATATTTAGTCTAGACCAGACATAATTAAAAATATCTGTCAACGCTTCAAAAGGCTATTCAATCTTAAATCATAGATCTCCATTACACAACCTATTGAACAAAATAAACGTAATTGCTCTCATGGGTACGACACCGTACATCCGTCAAATTCGTAAGATAAGAGAACCATTATTAAGCTATGACCCCATTATGCTCACGTTGTAGACAAACTGCTAATTTGGAGATTCTTAGAATTTCACTAAAAGTATAATTAAAGTCATTATCATGGGAAAGGTCATTTTTAGGGTTCCGTGCCCGAAGGGTAACCAACGGGACCCTATTACTAAGCCTCCGCTGTCCGTCCGTCCATCCGTCTGTCATCGGGCTGTATCTCATGATCCGTAATAGGTAGGCAGTTGAAATTTTCACAGTATGTGTATTTATGATGCCGTTATAACAACAAATATTAAAAATAAAAATAAATTAAAAATGAAAGCGTGCTCTACTACTAGAAACGTGTTTTTTTTAGTATTAAATCTTGTACGATGGTACGGAACCCTTCATGCGCGAGTCCGACTCGCACTTGGCCCGTTTTTAAACTGGATTTGTGTATTTTAGGGCAAGTATATAGATAGTCACTGTTGTTTGCCATATTTGAAAGTGTTTATTTTCTTTCCATTTTATTTCAATTGAGTCATCTGAAATCTATCTCTTCCCATGTTGTAAAAGATCCTTTTCGGCTCGACCCAACCACAAAGAGATTATACCAGTGAGGGCTAATAATCTTTCGTTCACCAGATGTCGCTAGTGGGGACTGAGGTAAAGTTTTTTACTACACAATGTCATATAATTGAGAAGTTGCGTTTTAAATAAAATTTTAACGGTTTCTAGAATATTAGATAAATACACAAAACAATGTGTCAGTGGTTTGTTCCTTAATCTGTGAAGCGTCGGCATGACTAATTGGCGATCTATTTGTCAAATTTTTAGACCCCGACAAAGAGTATAGTAATATTTAGAAGAGACACCTTAGAACAATAGCTAAGAGTGTTCAGAACTTAGAGTACAAATAAGCAAGGTATAGAGCGCGTGTATCGCTCAATGCCCATTATGTCAAGCGTAACCAGATGTTCTATAGATACTGATACATAGTTCGAGTGGTTGAACAGTGATGCGCCAAGATTGACGCCTATGCGTTATTGTACTTAAGTTATTAATTTGATTATGTAAGTATTTGTAAATATTAGGTAAGCGATAATTATAAGGTATTTTTTAGCTCAATAAAACATAGGTACGAATTTATAAAACGATGTTTATTAATCAAACACAAAAATCTAATTAATTTACTCCCCCTTAAAAACCATATTATATTCAATCTAATGTAAAATATTGTTTAATGACATTCTTTAGTTTTAAAAAAAATCGTGAACACTTACACGTAATTGCGTAGGTATTTACATAAATAACTAACGAAGCTATTTTTTAGTCTCTTTAAAATAATTTCAATAAAATACGTTTCGAAGGCCACATACTCTTGGACGCCATTTGGACTGTTAAAATTATGATATGTTCACTTGAACGTAAATTTACACGCACGAGCACAACACATGGAAAATTCCAGAAGTCGGCACTCATTTATGACGTCAGAAGTCGTCGTTTTCTCCGACCCGTGCAATTTAATTCGTGCGCGACAGTACCAATGCGCAGCTATCCTCCACGTTTCGTTCAGCGCTAGACTTACGTGCCGCGACTTTACTTGTACTACTTTGGCTTGACCATCGGTCTGACTAAATTGGTCCAATAAAATGCCGACGCCTGAGCGGTTATTGCTTTTTACATTTTTTATCTGTTTTTTTATTTTTTTCTACCCTTAGGAATATCTACATAAGATATAATTACGTCCATAAGTAAATTGTATAATGAACGTAGTATTGCTTACCTACGATAACACGATTTGGTGATTAGAATATTTTACTATTGAGTCGCAAAGACTGAATCCTAGTCCCAACCGTGTCCAAATTTAACCGCCATTATTAATATATTAGGAAAAATTAAGAAATTCTTATTTATGGTAACTTTATTGGTACTTACAATATTACTGATTAGGAGCAGTACAATATATTTAAGAATAGTAATTAAATTAGTAAGACAAATATATGTTTTATGAGTATTTATAGTTCGCTGTGTTTGGCGCGTGAAGAGCCTGTAGGTGTCGTAAGCTATGACTTTGGGATAAGCCAGAAAGGTCTTATAGCTTCTTATAAATTATGATATCACCATTAATCATCTCGTTTAGGCCGAGACGAAAAATACCCAGATCGGTGAAAGGGAGTAGAGTCAAAGATGCGATACATATCTTAAACTGCCATCTTCAATCCGCCTCACTAGCGTGACGATTAATGCAACCCCTCCCCATAACGGGAAAGGCCCATATCTAGCAGTGGACTTTTTTTTTGGGTTGGGTGACAAACGAGCACACAGTCCACCTGATGGTAAGTGGTTGCTGTAACCCATAGACATGTAGATGTCTAAGGGGCACACAACACACAGTAGATGTAGATCTATCTTCAATAAAGAATCAAAATGCAGATGCGTTGTCACCCGTGAGGACTAAGATGGAACGCCTCTTTTCCAGTAAAAAGGGTCTCCGGTTCTCTACACTCACCATACGAAACACAGCAGTGTTAAGCTGCTATTTTACGCTGGTATTCTGTGAGAGCGTGGTCCTTCCCCGGTCGAGCCGACCCATTCGTACTACAAGTATACTACTAATATAGCTGCAGCATGGCCCTACCACCTATAAAACTATGTATATATTTTACAGGTTGATGATAGTGACTATCGTGATAAGTGTCATCAGAATCGTGTTTAATTTAATTTTGTGGTTGATGTGCACGTTTATACGTGGTAGAGTCATGCTGCAGCCGTATTACTATGGTTGTAGCAAGAATGGGTCGGCTCGACCGGGGTAGAACAATGCTCTCACAGAATACCAGCGTAAAATAAAAGCTTAATGCTGTTGTTTTTCTTATGGTGAGTGTAGAGAAACGGAGACCCTTTTTACTGGAAATGAGGGCATTCCGTCTAAGTCGTAGATGCACAGACCGCGGCCCGCGGGCCGCATGCGGCCCGCCGGTCGAATACTGGTGGCCCGCCGACAGCAAAAATAATACTCTCGTACATTCGAAAAATATTGAATTATATTCCAGAATAAAACCAAAAAAAATATGTTCGAAAAGTAATTTGAATCTCGCGCACGCGCTCTTAAGTGCGCTTATCGGTGCGCCGTGCATGCGTCGGTAACAGCGGTCGGTAATGTTCGTGCTGATCTCGGTTAAATTCGTTTTCTTGAGGAACCGCCGCGGCCGGCGGCGCGGCGACGACGGCAGCGCGGTGGCGGCTTATCCACGGGTTATATTGTTAGAGCAAGCGAGATAGCAATAGTCCCGAATTCCCGATTGCTCGCGTAGGTAGATACACGAAGCTTCCAGAGTCGGTTTCGTGATTTCTCCAGACAGTTTTCGACTCTATACGCGCGGTATAAAAGCCACGCTAACCGCAGCGACCGACAGTTCGGTTTTAATTTGAGTGAAGTGTCAATAGTTCTAGTGTAGATTTTAACTCGACTAGCCGGTGTCATATATTTTATCCACATTCAACGTAGATTTCCGTCAAGTGCCGTGTATAATTGTGTTGTGAAATCGTAAGTAAAACTCTGTTATTAATAAGTGTTTCCCTACCTATTTAATCAATTATTTTTGGTAATTTAAAAAAGGGTGGGTAATTTAAGTAGGTACTGTAATTGTTTTTAGGTGCTGTGTTAATCCTAGCCAGGATTAGAACGCAACATGGACAAGCCAGGACCTAGTAAAAAACGTAAGGTTAAAGATGAAAATCGGCAGTTTCAAGAAATTTGGACTGAGAAATACTTTTTTGTATGGTCGCATAACAGAGTCGTTTGTTTAATTTGCAAGAATTCTGTTGCGATTGCAAAGGAATATAATGTAAAAAGGCACTATGAAACGCAGCATTCTACTTTTACCAAGTTTACAGGCGAATTAAGGAAGCAAAAAATGTTGTCTTTAAAACGGGAGCTTATTGGTCAGCAAAACCCATTCAAGATTCAGAAACAGCTACAGAAGTTAGTTATGAAATTTCTCGAATGATAGCAAAGCGAAGTCGCCCCTTCAATGATGGGAATTTTGTAAAAGAATGCATAGAAATTGCCGCTAAGAAAATGTGTTCAGAAGTAGCAAAAAAGTTTGAGAAAATTCAACTGAATCGTATGACTATCCAAAGACGAATTATGTCTTTGTCAGGTAATATTGCGGAACAATTAAATGACAAAACTAAGATCATTGAATTTTTTTCATTAGCACTCGACGAATCCATTGATATTAGTTCCACAGCTCAACTTCTGATATTCATACGAGGTGTTACTCAAGATTTTGAAGTCTTAGAAGAATTATTAGGAATGTGTTCATTGAAAGGTCAAACCAGAGGAGTTGATATACTCAATGTACTTTTGGATGAGTGTTCAAAAACTGATTTGGACTTATCAAAATTATCGGGAGTTGCGACTGACGGTGCTCCTTCGATGATTGGTGTCAATTCTGGGCTAGTTACTTTGCTGAAAAAGCATCGGCAAGAAAAAAACATAAACGCTGAAGATCTCATGCAGTTTCACTGCATTATACACCAAGAAGCCCTCTGTTCTAAAAAAATTGAATTTCAAAATGTCATGAAAGTGGTAGTTTCGACTGTAAATTTACTGTAAAAATCACGAGGACTCAATCACAGGCAATTCAAACAATTCCTTGATGACATCGAAAGCGAATATGGAGATTTACTGTATTATACAGAAGTAAGGTGGCTAAGTCGTGGATTGACACTGGAACGATTTCTAAATTTAATAGAAGAAATTGGAATATGTCTGGCGGAAAAGCAAAGGGATGTCCTGAAACTTAAAATCCTGATTGGTTGTGTGATTTGGCTTTTTTAGTTGATATTACAAATCATTTGAATGTCTTGAACACACGGCTTTAAGGCAAAAATCAACTGATATCCCAGCTCTACGCTCATGTATCATCCTTTCAATGCAAGCTGACACTTTTCAGATCGCAATTGAATTTGAAATTACAATCATTTTCCGAATTATAAGAAAATGGCTGAAAAATTCAACAAAACTGCGATTAATTTCAGTTATATGTAGAAAAGCTAGATATTTTGATTCAATCTTTTCAAGACAGATTTTCGGAGTTTAAAAAAGTGAAACCTCTGTTGGACATATTCAGCAATCCTTTCACGATTTCAGTTGAAAATGCGCCAGAGTCAATGCAGTTAGAAATTATCGACATTCAAAACGACCAAGATTTACGCAACAAATTCAACGAAGGAGACTTGCTGAACTTTTACCGCTGCATTGATAAAAATACGTACAAAGAGTTGCGCATAAACGCTCTGAAATGTGCCAGCTTATTTGGTTCTACCTATATATGTGAACAAACCTTTTCAATACTAAATAATAATAAAACAAAAATTCGAAACTGCCTTGCAAATGAAAGTTTGGAAGCAGTTTTACGTGTTGCTACAAGTAAATTTGAGCCAAATATAAAAAAGATTGTAAGCACTATGCAGTGCCACGCTTCAAATTAATAAATTCTTTTTCAATTTTAATACATTATTATCAATTCTTTATTGTCTTTTATTACCTATACTTCTGGCGGCCCGCCATCAGTTCATAATTTGCCCGAGTGGCCCCTAGTCTTAATAAGTCTGTGCATCACTGGTCTAAGTCCTCAGGTATGGCAACGCATCTGCATTTTGATTCTCAATCGTGGAAAAATGGTCTCTTTCTAGGTCTCTTTGGGCATAGTATCCATAATAAAAAAACATTACTTTACATTAATAAAATTAAATCCAAACCCAACCATACCACTGCAAGACTTCAGGATACTGTAAGCTCCTTCTGCGTCGATCGGACCAAAAGTTAATATTCGAAAGGTGAAGGTAGCCGGACTAATTATGACATCGGGACGTGAAATACCTCAGTCCCCCCCCCGTGACCATAGGTGCTGTAGAGCACCCAAAACATCGGGAATTAAAAAGTTAAAATTAAACGCGATAAAATCCATAAAATGTGTTTCATTTAATAAGACATTACTGGTCATAATTAACGGGTTTAAATTAATATCTTTTGATTATTACATAAAGACGCGATTGTAGCACTTATTCTTTATATTGTAGGCGCTCAACCGAATGTCAATATTTTCAGTCTAGCTGTGACATTTTAATTGCTTTATGGCTCACGTAAGAAAGTGTATTAATTGATTGCTCACGATACGTGTATTGATCGTAGTTTTTTTGCTTTTAGTAAGTCTACAGATTATAAAACATACGCACGAACGCAAAATCACATACGCACACACACACACACACACACACACACACACACATGAATATGGAGGAGACTCAAGGAATCACTATCACTAAGGTCTAGTATCCACTAAACCTTGCAACTAGTTATTCCTATATTTTTGAGATCAACGGAGTATCTAAGAGGATAGAAATTTGAAGTTGATGAATCAGTAGTAGCGATGACATAGCTCGAAGAAACGACAACCGATGGGGAAGAAAAATTCTCGAGGGGCAACCACGTACTGGTATGCGAAGTGAAGGGCAGCCCCCCACTAGATGGAGGGACGACCTCGTAAAATATGCAGGAAGTCGATGGATGCAGGTGGCTCAGGACCGTGCTTTGTGGCATTCCTTGAGCGACGCCTATGTTCAGCAGTGGACTTGTGAAGGGCTGTAATGATGGTGGTGATGGTGATGATGATGATGGAAGGTTTTGAGAACAAGAATAGCCGCCATGCTGCCTTAATGTGTAGGCAGACTAAACACGTGGTTTCAAAATATTTATATAAGTATGCAAATTTCCTCATGATGTTTTACTTATCGCTAACCACGTAAATTAGCACAAAAAATTAAAATAATCAATTTTGTAGGTGCCGTTGAGGACTAAAATCGTTTTACTCGCGTACTAAAGCGAGTACTGAAGTCCTGAACAGTTACGGCTCTATTTTGCGACATCATCATGTATTATTTACTTTGAAAAGAAAAGTAGGAAATTACTTTCAATAAAAATTTCTTGTAATCTTCATTGTACGACAAATTATTCTATTCTATTCTATCCTATTCATCTTAACAAATGTTTTCCCATAATTACAATCATTACTTATAAGTTATAGTTCCTAAAGTATATAATTTACTAAAATTAATCTTGCTATTGAATACTCGACAAAAATTCAAGTCCTTCGTATCATTCATTTATGTACGAAGACCTAGTAAGATGTAAAATAGTTTTTATTCTGTAACCGATAGCGTTGTAAACAATATAAGTTACATCTCAGCTCGCGATAGGGCGTAATCTTAGTGCATAAACTTATAATCTCAGCGTTTTACACAAATATTTAGATATTGTCATTTAGTTTCTTCCCATCACAATAAAGGATGGTTGTCTCAAATTATATATAAATAAATATTGCCTAGTTTGGCAGGCGGGTTCGCAACTGTAGTTTTTATATTTGAATTTTTATCAGAAAAAAATTGTTAAGTTAATATTGTTTTTTTTATAGGATAAGGGTGACAAGTAAGTGGTTGCTGTGACCCATAGACATCTACATCTATCGTCGATTACGAATCAAAATGCAGATGCGTTGTCACCTCTGAAGACTAAGATGGAATGCCTCGTTTCCAGTAAAAAGGGTCTCGGGTTCTCTACACTCACCATGCAAAACACAGCAGCATTAAGCTGCTATTTTACGCTGGTATTCTGTGAGAGCGTGGTCCCTCTCCGGTCGAGCCGATCTATTCGTGCTACAACTATACCAGTTATATAGCTGCAGCATGGCTCTACCACGTAAAAACTATATGAGGAAACTTGCCGGATAAAGGCGACAGACAACTCTCAGATATTGTCGAAAGCTATTATTTGCACAGGAAATGAGTGTCATAAAACTTGCGCAGGCATTAAAGATTTACTCATATCATATTATACTTTACACTTACGGCTAGGGTTGCCAACTATTTCGGATTTTCCGGGATTTCCCATATCCGTAGAAAATTCGAAAGGTCCCCACAAGTACTCTTATTACGGGATGCCAAATGTTGATGTGATGAAATATAACCTATGTCAATGCTCTGTGCGTAGAGTTTCATCACAATCGGTTCAGCCATTCCGAAGATTAGCCCGTAAAGGCAGACAGACAGACAAAAATTTCAAAAATGGTTGTTTATGTCTTAATAGCTTGCAAATAACACCCTGAGCTTAATAGAAGCTAGTTATTTCAATATTACAGACAGACATTTCAATTTTATTTATATGTATATGACATGTGAATTTCTCCAACACGCATTGGGGTAAGGCGCAATCTACTCCAAACCCTCTCAGTAACGAGAGAAGACCTATGCATAGTAGTAACAATCGCTTCCGCCTAATCGCCAGCTAAAGCTTGGACAGTATGTTCACGGTGTGACAACTTATGGATATATTGTTTGAATCCGGACTAAACGATTAGTGATGAGAAACTCGACAATTCCCACGATGTTTTTGTTTATCGATCTATTGTTCATTGATACGGATTCGTTAGCTATTATTATCTTTAAAAACCCGCAATAAATATTGATAAATTACTTTTACGTAATTAATTTATATCGAAGAACCGACAACCAATCTGGAAGAAAATTTCTCGAGTGGCAACCTCGTACCGGTAGACGAAGTGTAGGGCGTCCCCTTATTAGATTGAGTGACGACCTGGTAAGACATGCAGAAAGTCGATGTATGCATTTGGCTCAGGATCGTGCTCTGTGGGATTCCTTGGGGGAGGCCCTCGTTCAGCAGTGGACTTGTGAAGGGTTGTAATGATGATGATGATGATGAATCGTCTATTGTACTCGTTGGGATTCATGTCTCTATATTTCAGAATGTGGAGTTACGGCGCTCACCTTATTTGAATTCTATTAGATATAATAAAATAAAAAACATTGTAATTTTATTACATACAGATTATAAAAATTCTTAAACAATGTAGAGGGGGTGTAAGAATATCCACTACCCCATATCGTCCCGTGGGTGGAGTAAGAAGCGACAAAGGGAAATTAAAACGGAAAACTGGCAGCAGCATCTGCCTGATAACAATTCAAAATAATAAAAAATGCGGTTGCCAACCCGCCTGCCAAGCGTGGCAACTATGGCAAAATCTATGAGAAAGTTCTATGTTCAATAGGGGTAACGGTAATGGATAAAAAATCTTATTACAATTCATTTATGGTATTACTAAGGTTTTAAAAAAGCTTCTGGTTATGTGAGGAATCTGTGAGAAACACAGCGGAAATTTACTTTCTTAAAAGTTTAATCTCCTTTTAGTAAAGGAGTGGCCAACGAATACAGAGTTCACCCGATGGTTATTGGATGCTATGACTTAAAGTCACACATCTGTCCTCGATTAACAAAAAAATACAGATGTGTGTCACCCTTTTAGAGAATTAGGCATAAGGATTACAAACGAGCAAACAGTCTACTTATTGGTGGACGCTGTGGCCCATAGACATCTTCATCTGCCTCTGATTAAGAATCAAAATGGAGAGGCATTGTCACCCCTGAAGACTAAGATGGAATGTCTAATTTCAAGTAAAAAGGGTCTCCGTTTCTCTACACTGGTGTAACACATCACGCTGGTATTCTCGCAAGTACCGACACAAGTAAATGTATCAAATCTGAATCCGCCCACTAGTGTGACCCACGTGGTGTTAGATGTAATCCAACAATAGTTACTAATACTTTAGTATAATAGTTCACCGCAATGACAACGAAATGCCTTCATTAGCTTCCTTTTGTGATCCGTTGGGTAACGGCGCACGCGTGGGTTTCTTGTATTGTTGAAAATAATATTGTTCACGTTGTTTTTTTTGGAAAGTTTCTTTTTGTTATGTTTGATTTTTTAATAAAAGAAGGGGCAAATGAGCATGCGGCTTACCTCATGCTTACCTCATGGTAAGTGTCGATCGCCGCCCATGAACAACTGCAACACAGAAATTGCAAGTGTGTTGCGATACACTTTTATGCACTGAAATACAATCATTGAGAAAATATAAGTTTTTGATTTTCGGTACAAAAAAAAGTTTTTTTTCGTGGTAGAGCCTTACTGCAGCTATTTTATGTTTGCAGCACGAATGGGTCGGCTCGACCAGGGAAGGACCACGCTGTCACAGAATACCAGTGTGAAGTAGCAGCTCAATGCTACTGGAAACGAGGCATTTCATCTTAGTCCTCAGGGGTGGCAACGCATCTGTATTTTGATTCTTTACCGAGGATAGATGTAGATGTTTATGGGCCACGGCATCCGCTTACCATCAAGTGGACTGTGTGCTCGTTTGCCACACTTATTCTATAAAAAAACAAGTGTGAGTGTTGTGGAAAACTCGTTTGGAACGAAGTTCCTTTCGTAGTATATTATTATTGATAAACGTATTATATTAATGATTAACAAATACAAATAAATTAATTACTAGCGTCTATTAAAATGAAGCGTCATTTAAAATAATATTTCTTTCATGGCAAGATAAGAAAAAGTGCGAGGGAGACGGATATTAATCCATATCGCTTCCTTATAGCCGCCAAGGTCCGATAAGGAACTTCGTTCCAAAAATTGCGTTGGATATTTATCCTGTTTCTCAGACATGTTTGACATAATATCCAACATGACGAAGCGACATGATGTGACAAATCACCAGATAGTAAGCAAAAGTTATGATCCATTAGAAACTTACATCTATCCTCAATCAACAATTAAATTTCAAATGCTATGTATAACCGTGCAGCGGCGATGCATGGACGTAATACGTCCGTGTGACGATGTAAGAATATTCACTACCCCATATTATCTCGTGGATGTCGTAAGTGGCGACAGAGCGAAACAAACCAGGGGATGGGCAACATCCCAACCTAATAAGAACTAAAAAATGAAAAATGCAGTTAACAACCTGCCTGTCAAGCGTAGACACTATAATAAATATCCACCCTATGAGTCAATCTATGGGGTAGGCATATGTTCAGCAGTGGACTTCTGATAGACTGTAACGGTAACACTAACGAATAATTGGATACCAGTAGAAAAGCGACTCCGGTTCTCCACACTCATCATACGAAACACTAAGCTGATATTCGGTGCGAGCGTGGTTCTTCCCCTGTTGAGTCGACCCATTCGTGCTACAGTTATAATAACATCTGCAGCATACAGCTGCAACAATTCTTGCCTTTACAACGTCCTTGTGGTAATCGCCACGTCTGGCAGGCCGTTGGGCGATCATAGTATATTTCATGTTTCATCATCATTATAGCTTATTAAAAGTTCACTGCTGAACATAGGCCACCCCCATAGAATGCCTCTTAGGGGAGATTTTGCCATAATTTCCGCTTGGCAGGCGGTTTATCAACCGCAAATTTTGAAGTGAACACTTCTTTAGAATCTTTGTGATTTGAAACTCGATGGAACGGAAAAGCGACACCATAAAGAGACAAACGTATATACATCTATAGGATTTAGCCTGCGAGAGATTGAGATAGAATACATTATACAGTGTTTAATATAAATTAATTTATATTTTAATTACATGAACCCAACAATTATCCTACTTCCGATACTCTGCATCCGTCTCATTCTCTCGAAGTTTAGTTTTCTGAAGGTTTCTCTTCTACCGCGTGTGAACTGCACACATGCTTTTTAGGGTTCGGTACCCAAAGGTTAATCAACGGGATCCTTTTACTAAGTCTCCGCTGTCCGTCCGTCCGTCCGTCTGTCAGCGGGCTGTATCTCATGATCCGTAATAGGTAGACAGTTGAAATTTTCACAGAATATGTATTCTTGTTGCCACTATAACAGCAAATAATAAAAATAAAAATTAATTAAAAATTAAAGTGGGCTCCCCTACCAGAAACGCATTGCATACATAGTATTAAATTTTGTACGATGGTACGGAACCCTTCATGCGCAAGTCCGATTTTATTTTATTATTTTTTGTTATTAATCAGGAAGATGCTGCTGCCCATTGTCTGTTTCAGTCTCCCTCTGTCTT
This sequence comes from Parnassius orleans, assembly GCA_029286625.1. Lineage (NCBI taxonomy): Eukaryota > Metazoa > Arthropoda > Insecta > Lepidoptera > Papilionidae > Parnassius > Parnassius orleans. The sequence continues at coordinate 9,899,123 of JAGSMP010000009.1, forward strand.
CTCTTACGACACGCATGATATGGAGTAGTTGATACTATTACACCGCCACTAACCATAATTTACGAGTATGTTTAGTAAAACTGATTTTCGTGCATGATCGTAAATGAGCATGATTCTTGATTGATATGTTAATTACAAGTTACAGATGATGAATAGAGACTCGATTCAATTTTATTTAATAGCGACTAGAGAAATTATTGGTATGATTCATTGTGATCTATTCAAGCGCAAATGACCCGCGGCTTTGTCCGGACATACGTCAATCAATTGCGTGTTCTGCAAACGTTTGTAATATTGTTTGCTAAAAGTTGCTCTTTTGAGGTACACTTGATTTAATAACATTGATTGCCTAGCCTTAGATTCAGTATGTCATTCAATGCAGGTTATTAACGCGGGTAATATGAAATAGATTTAAATGCAGCTAGGAAGAGACTGATGTCCCATATTGGACTATTTACATTAGAGGTTGATTATAATGACCGTGTTACGTACTTGGCGAGAAAGTTATATAAAAATATTACAAGACACTGGCTATACGTATAAAGCTATAAAATAAAACGATTTAAAAGAATACATTTAAAAATTCTATATTCAAATTTCTTTAATAATTTTTTACGCCATATAGGCTACAAAAATATTTAAATTATGATGAAATATTCTGTCTGTAAATGTACTTAAAACATGAGGAGGCCTTTGCCTAGCAGTGGAGCGTAAGTAGGCTGGCGTAGGAAAAATTGTCGTAAAATGTTTTATATGATTTTAAATATCGCTTTTTACTGGAAACCAGGCATTCCGTCTTAGTCCTCAGGGGTAACAACGCATCTTCATTTTGATACATAATCGAGAATAGACGTTATGTCTACGGTCTATGGACCATGGTATCCACTTACCATGAGGTGAGCTGTGGGCTCGTTTGTCACCTTATTCTTAAAAAAACTTTGAATGATGTTAGTGGAGAGTTGACACCCGTGTAGGAGGCTTCACAGTTTCGCAATCAACGAAGAACTATCCAGAAAGATGCCACCGTGGAAACGTCTGCTCGACGATGTCGTTATTCATTGTCTTTATGTAGTTTCACAAATATTTTTAAATTATTTCTATTCAATTTTGATTCTCACATCGATCAATTCTGACGCGTCGTAATTTTAAGGAAGTGAATTTAATTAAACCTCTTTAAAGAATACTTTCGTTTTATTTTGTTACGTTTGTGGCTGCGGCCGAAATTTATTTTTTCAATGCGTTAGCTGCCGTGTCAGTCACTTTTTAGGGAGTAATGCATTCAAAACATTTAACTGAGTACTATATATAATGTACATATTTCTCTTTCTCTATAATCTGAGTACTATATATAAGTTGTTAAATGTTAAACGTTTCAACATCATCATTATAGCCCTTCACAAGAAATGCCGCCACACAGCACGGCCCTTCCTGCATCTGTTAACAGATCGACACTACATCTAATGCGAGGCTATATATTTCGCTTACCGGTACGATGCTGCAACTCGAGAACGTTCGTCCGTTAAATGTATAACAATGAGACCCTTTTTACTGGAAACGAGGCATTCCATTCCTCACGGGTGACATTTGACGCATCTGCATTTTGATTCGTAATCGAGGATAGATGTAGATGTCTATGGGCCACAGCAACCACTTACCATCAGGTGGACTGTGTGCTCGTTTGTCACCCTTATCCTATAAAAAAAGTGTTTTTTTTTAAAGAATATTTAGAGATGACCTCAAGATAATGTGTCCGCTTAGGCACCTTGATATACTATCGCCATCGACTGTCTGCTGGATTAAGCTGCCGTCAAAATCTCCCAAAAACTTCTTAATGTGACGCATCAATTTATAGTTAAGAAGTTATTGAACAAATTATGATATAAGATAATTTCAAAATAATTTCATATTACTTGACACTGGCAAAAGTACAAACACACTAGTCCATTACCAAAGAAAATAAAGAAAAAAAAATATTTTTATGTTACGTAAAGATATACCTGGAACTCTTCAAGGTGCATGTTAACAGGCTTCTCCTGGGCAAACTCGCCCTATCGTAGACCTCATCTTTGCCCTCGAGCCAGATAGAGGTCAAAAGTGAGCCCATTTATAATTTAAAAAAAAAAGATTTTTAAAACGTTAAAAAAATATGTTCATACAACGTTGTCTTAAATTTATTGTTTCCGGAAGTCATTGTCAATCAGTGACTGTCAGCCACGGATTCAAACTGATACATCTGTTAAGACATCTAATAACGTTGAATAACATCTTTCCGACTGTTCATATCATGTTAATAACTCATCGCTCATACTGACACAATGTAATATAATTTACAGCGCATGTTAACTTAATAAGACATCCATTCCTACATTCTTGTTTACATTACGTTGTATAAAATATGTAAAATTAAATATAATAAAAAAACACAGCTGGACATGCGCCCTTTTTGAAGAATAAGGTTGACATACATTTATCCTTGATAAAAAATAAGATGCTTTGTCACCCGTGGGGTAATAATGTCCTCCAGACTTAATTTCAGTCATGGCGGCCAGTCTCAACGGAGACTAGCCATCTGCGCAGAACCCGAGTGTATGCGCAAGCACAGGTGCACTCTCTATTCTCTCACTCTCATAGTCCGATGGGACGGTAGTCCGACACGACCGGAGAGAGATCAGGCGCATAACGCATAACCAACGACTTTACGTGCTTTCCGAGGCACGGGGGTGAGACACCGCCAACTTCCTGAGTGCGGGCAGCTACTGAGAATTTCTTGACAGAAAACCCCAATAACTGATTTTGGCCTGACCGGGATTCAAACCCTCATAAACGTATCCTCACGGGTGACTGCCTCGTTGGTCTAACGGTCGTAAACGCGGTTGCTGATCACGTAGTCTCATTGTCCAATGAGTTACTCTTGATGAATTAATCTGTGGAGTCGAATAACTGGCATTGTCAAACATGTCACATCAATGTCGCTGCTTTCCGCCGTCGCTCTGAAAAGTTTACTTGTTTTTCAAATTTGCAAGTTTCCACACAGTATTTCCCTTGTTTTTTAATTAACTTTAGTGATAACAGTGTATCATTTACACTAGAGTAAAAAACCGCCCACGCACAATGTAGAGGTGGGGTTCCGTAGTTGCCCGTCACAATACGTGGGCTTCCTTGATAATGAGCATAATAAGTGAGTTCGCGGTTTGAGCGCTATAACGTCTAAAAAATGGCCAAATTGGAAGATCGTAACTGAAGGACTTATTTTCAAATCAGTCTTATAGGGAGTGGTATTCAAAAAAGATTTAAATATAATATTTGAGAGAACTTTTCGATTTTGATAATAATACCCTATCTATCCCGCAAATGAAGAAGTAAAGCTAATAGTAGTAATGTGCATAAGTCGTTTTCTTCATAAAATGTTTATTTTTAACAGTTTACAATAACATTACAAAGTTATTAATGCAGCTAGTTTTAGGTCATTTTCGATGGAGTTGTAACGAAATTTTTACTAATCCTTATTTATTATTATTATTCGTTCACCTCTTAATTCTACTTAGCTGTGATAGTTTTCCTTTCAACTTCATTATATATAATACTGTTGTGTATACTTTTCATATTTCCAAAAACAGCGGTTTAGTTGGTAGAAGGGGGGGGCATATGACTCTAATGAAAAATACCACTTTAAAAAGCTAAATATTTCACAAACGGACCCCTGAATCGAAAAGATGTTGTTCCACACCCCCAATGTTTTTAAAAGACCTATCCAACGATACCCCACATGATGAAATAGATGGGTAAAAAAACAATCATACTCCATTTACTTGTATGGGATGTACCCAAAATAAAAATGTTTTTACCATTTTTCACAGTTTTCTATGCGTGATTAATATCTATAACTATGCCAAATTACAGATTTGTAGCACCTAGGGTCTCATAGCAAAACCGAGGACGGACAGACGGACGGACAGACATTGCGAAACTATAAGGGTTCCTTGTTGTGTAACTACGGAACCCTAAAAACAAGTCTGCAGCTCACTTTGTGGTAAGAAGCCGCTTGCATCCACTTATACCGGCAACCAACACAAAAAAAACACACCCAACTAGTGCGAGAAGGACTCGCGCCCTGAGAATTCCGACTGACTTTCTCTGACTATTCTGACTTTCCATCCGATCACAATGTGGGCGTCTTGAAGGCAAGAGTGAAAAGGCTTTTGTTTAGTGCGCTTTACCATCTTCAGCTACATCACCAATTACCATGAGATAGTAGTCAAGCACTGGCTTATGATATTAAAAAAAATCTAATTGAAATTTTAAGTACCGATTTTCATTCAATTAATTGATTCAAAATACCACACTATACAATTGTTATAATTAAGCACTAGTGTTGCAATTAGGCCGTAAAACAAGATGCGCAGCTATCGACATCAGTTGCGTCATTACAAAAATGTCATTAAGCCAATTATTACGAGCATTTCCTCTGAAACAGAGCCGTGTCAACGCTGTGAATAGGTTTGGAGAATAGTGAAGGCTGTAACCGATGATTTTTTATCGATGATTGTATAGGTAGCGACACCAACAATAAGCACTGAACTTCGATAGGGACGTAATGTTTTCTGGCGCGAGGACCGTGGCAAATATCTCTTTGTCTGATCAGTTTGTTGCTCATTCAGAAGTCAGTGAGTGGTACGAACATCAAGCCACGAAAACTATAACACTAATTTGCCATGAAGGACGAAAATTATTTGGCCCAATTTTTCATGTCAATCATTATCGTCCCTAAGTTCCCTATACCTATATCGAAAACGCTCTACATGGCAGGCAAACAGTAAACCTTATCTGAGTATTTAAGGTTTGACATGAACAGGATAGTTATTTTAGCATTTCACGAAGGCCACGTGTTTTTTTTACATTTTCTTGTGTCGACTTTATCAAGCATGGCCTCAACATCTTTTCCGCAATATCCAACTTACCACACACATATTCATTTGCACGATGGATTTCATAATGTTGTTAAAAGACGGCGATTTATTTCATGTCGTTCCGTGGATGTCGTAAGAGGCGACAGAGGGAAACTACCCAGGAGATGTGCGGCAGCATACTAGGAGTATAACAACAACTAAAAAGAGAAAAACTGCAGTTGCCAACCCGCCTGCCAAGCGTCGCAATGGGGGAGATCTATTTTCAGCACTGGATTTTTGGGTTGTAACGGATATACACCGATCTTTGCTTTGGAAACAAAGTGTACATACAAGTGATGCACAGAACATCCCATCTTAGTCATTTTCAAGTGTAAATGATTAATTCTCCAACGGTGGCAGAATTAGTTTTGATGGTTTTCATTTTATCTTTATACGTTGATATCCAGGAATAGTTCTGGCTCCAGAAATAGATTTGCATCAAACTTACGGGGAGATTTATCTTCAATACTAGACTTGTAATTAGTTGCAATGATGATGCATTGAATCATCATACGAATCCCTGCCCCTTCAAGTTCTCAGAATAAGAACAGGACGGTGGCTAAAGACCGACTTAAATAATCGATTAAAATCTACTCATCGACATCACATCGATGTTTTCACATCACTAAATCCCTGTTCCCACATGTTAACGGCGAGCAAAATAATATTAAGCACGTTTTTACTCCGGCGAAACGAGTTCACTTCTTTACTTTAGTTATTTTTTACATCTAATGCACGCGAATCGACGACACTAGAGATTTAAGCGCTTAGATATACTCGTACAGGGAGACATAGTTTCACTTTTTCATAGATACGATGGACTAAGCGTGAGCCAAGAGACAGGGAGACGAGAATACCTTAGCGAAAAAACGCATTTCATTGATCTTCGTCTGTCTTTTTCGATGACTGAGATATACGAGTAACTTACCGTTTTATATAATTGGACATTATCTATCAAGATTTTTTAATACTTCGCTTGGGTTTACGGTTGGTTACACTATCATCAGTAATCAGTTTAGAGGCTCATTTATACTGATATGATTAAACTGAGCAAGTATAAAACTATGGCATACCAATTATTGTTAATTGAAGTTTTTCAGTGCAGAAATATCATGATTAAATTTTCGTTAAATTTCTTTATATAATTGACGTCTGAACTTTCCTCCGATCGTGTACCTGATACGTACGTCATCATACTATGGAGATTACTCTTTAGGCGAGTGATTTTTCTTTTTTCTTTTTAAAAGTATATTCGTTAAGCTTTGGCAATCTATTGGTGAAAATACCGGTTAATGATTACCTGTGATATATTTATTCATAGTGAATAAAATTATGATTTTTGTGGATATCTCGACTCGATTCTCAATAGCGAAATTTTTAAAATGTAACCAGAACCTATTTACAACAATAAAAGAATTTATTTAATTAAAATCTTTAAGAAATTTAGATAAATTTGAGATTAAATTTGTGTTAAAGTACCAAGTACCGCATTGTTCCAAAATAATTAACTCAATAAAATGTCTGCCCGATAAAAAAATGAAGGCTGGTTGGTAAAACAATTCTTTATGTTCAACAGTCCTTTGATATTGCCAGCAACTTCAGGGAGTGATCCCGGCGTGCCGAGATGTTTAGCCTTGTATGCAGCGATCTGCAGACATATCAGCAACACGCCGTTTCATTCTCCCCCATACACGGCCTGCGCAGGGGACTATCTGTAACACCTATGGTAAACGTTTGTTAAAGGAGCCATGTCCTGTGATAGCACTTGTTACTATCCTGATCTGTGACTTGTTCAATCTCATTAGAATCTCTTGGTTAAACGACTGTTTATTTCAGGCAGGACCTCCCTAGCTTGTCTACAGTCTACTAGATTTTTCCAAAGCTGAGCGTGTTGATTAGTTTTAATAAGTTTCTACGTACCAGTGAACGAATGTTACCAAAGAGGATTGGTATGATTGGTTCCGGCCCTATAGTGGCCAAAGCCGATCCTCTTCTGACCAGTTCGTCTGCTGCATCGTTGCCCCTGGATCCACTGTGGTCCTTTATCCATTGCAGAGTCACATTGTTGTGTTTACATACTTTATTATGTCGTTAATGGCATTCATATATTAGTCCCGAGTTTACCACATTGCAACTCAGAGTTTGTAATACCGCATTGCTGTCGGTCAGTATTCTGATGGAGGAGTCACTTACCTTCCTAGCAGCTATTGCTATGGCCGTTTGGATGATATCTATACATTCTGCCTGAAAGACAGTGTTGTGGGTAGCCGGCGGAAAATTTAATGAGATAATTATTGTTATTTTGTATATTTATGTTATTATTTATATTAATTTTATTCTTTTAAATCATCGACAATTTGTATTTTTAACTAACTTCAAATAAAGAAGGGGGTTCTCAAGTCGTCGGAATATTATTTATGTATGTTGAGCAATAATTGTTTAACACATTGTCCTGTTTCAATAATCCTTGTTAGAAAAGATGTATCTAAGAGATGGCCCTATATATTTGGTCAAGATCTGATGATGGAATCCATGAGAAAATCATTAAACTCAAGTATAGACGAATAATTATTTACCACGTCAACCAATTTCGATGGTTATATTCTTTTCAGTTCTTTAAAGTAGGTTTTACTTTTCCAAAAGTTTAATTATATTATGTACTATGTATATAACATAATTAATTAAATATCTAATTATTGAACAAGATTTTATATTATAATTTGCATGTCAAAGATGATAAATGTGTTGGCACAATAATTTATAGTTAAGATCATGTAAACACATATTCTAGCAAATAAAGAATTGATTGATTGATTGATTGATCATTACAATTTGATGATTTGTCATTACCCTTGTCCTTGTATTATTAACATTGGATCCATTCACCAACCTGTATATTTCAGGACCGGTAGTTCTAGTCCTATGGTGGCTTAAAAGGATCCTATATTCCATTTCGGTTTTTGGTATGTAAAATCAAAATCAAAATCAAAAAATGTTTATTTCAATAGCAATGACAGTTGTTTTATTACAATCAATGGTTGGGGCCAAACCTTTTAAGTATTATGTATACTTGTGCCAGGAGGCCCCGCTCTTCAATATTAATGTGTGTGCAAGCAATGCGGAGTTTTTGTGTGTGTGTGTGTTGGTGTGTGTGTGTGTGTGTGTGTGTGTGTATGAGTGTGTATGTGTGTTTAATTAGTTTATTTCTTGAAGCATTAATTCTATATCATGGTTCGTCATTTCTAAAAGCCATTTACTTACAGTTTCCTTTAATACGCACGATTTTAATTGAAAAATACCAATTAGTCTATTTAACATATTATAAATATATACAGAATGTGTAGAGTATTGTCGTTTGGCAAATTTAGTTTTTACAGGATTAGCAATTGCGACTCTATCTTTTCTTCTCTTATGTAGTAATTCAGACCTAAATGGTAATGATTTGTGCAATTTTAGAGAAGTCAATAAAATGTACAATTTTCTCACAGACAGGAGTTCACAGAATTTATAGATAATATATGTAAAAGGCTAACAATTATTTTAATACCCGAAAAGGGCGGTTAAGTTGTAAGACATTATAATAATAATATCCTCCAGACCGAACTTTGGTGACGGCGGACACTCTCAACAGAGACTAGCCATATGCGCAGAACAGGATTATATTGCCCGAGTGTATTCGCAAGCACAGGTATACTCTCCATTCCCTTACTCTCATAGCGCATAGATTGGACGCTTATTCGAGACAATCGGACCGAGATCTGGCGCAGTACCAATGGCCTTAAGTGCTTTCCGAGACACAAGAGTGAAACACCGCTAACTTCCCGACTCCGGCTGTTACTCAGAATTTCTTGACAGAAAAATCCAATAACCTATTTTGGTCCCACCCGGAATTCGAACCCAGGACCCCTTGATCAGAAATCGCGTTTATGACCTCTAGACCATCTAGGTAGTCAAATGTTATAATACCAAATGACATCAAATCGCATAATAATAATTTATTTAGAAAAAAATTATTGACTTATCTCAATGAAAATCAATTTTATGACATCAGAAACCTATTTGTTAAATGTAATTAATATTTTTTTTAATGAATTAACTATCTTTATTTATTTATGATTTGAATTGTTTTAGTCTAATTGTTCTGTGTTTTGATTAGAAAAATTTCATTTGTATGCGCTATTTATGTAAATTTGCATGCAACATGTCGTGCTTTAAAAACTGTACTATCTTTATCTGTTCATGTTTTAAGCAAATATATTAAATAAATAAATAATAAATAAATTAACACCAAATGTACACACAAATTACTTTAACTATTTTAAATTTGAATTTTTGTAAGCGGCGACTATGGGAAAGAACAGAAGGAACATCCGATAGGAGGAACTTGGTTTCGTGGTATACCAAATAAACTAATCAGACCGACGCAGCGACGAGAGGAAGCAATTCGCATGCCAATCGTGGCGATTTGAGCATTTTAAAACTATAATTATATGTCGCTGCGTTAAGAAATTAATAATATTATTGTTCTCCAGACCGAAAAACGGTCACGTTAGCCAGTCTTTACGGAGACTGCTATCTGCGCAGGACAGTTTTATAGTGCCCTAGTGTATATATTCCTCACTCTCATAGTCCGATGGAACGGCAATCTAAAACGGCTGGAGAGAGATCAGGCGCAGAACCAACGGCTTTACGTGCTGAAACATCGCTAAATTTCTGACTCCAAGTCGTTATTGGAAATTTCTTGACAGATAAATTCAATGACTGATTTTTGTTGCCTCCACCCACGGATCGAACCCGGGAACTCATGATAGAATAGAATAGAGTAGAATAGAATAATTTTTATTCAATATTGATTACAAGTAATTCTTATTGAAAGTCCACTGGTTCGGAAAAACAACCTCTGTCCTGGGAAGAACCAGCAAGAAACCAACAGTTACAAAATTTATTTTAGAAACAGCTTGGAAGAGACCACCTCATTCCCAGGGGTTATTATCAACCATGTATTCATTTATATTATAATAACCCTTTTTATACAGTTTTTGTTTAATTAAATATTTAAACTTGGTAATAGAGAGGCCTTGTATAATTTCTGGGACTTTGTTGTAATAGCGTACACATTGCCCCAAGAATGAATTACTGACTCTGTGAAGTCGAGAGACTGGTTTCACTAGCTTGTGTTTGTTCCTAGTGTTTACAGAGTGTATATCACTTTTTTTACTAAAACTATCTTTGTTTTTGTGAACATACATTCAATTTTCGTAAGTATACTGATCAGTAGTAGCGTTATGGGAGATGGGCAGTAGCCTATTTCTTACAACGATTAGAAAAATAAACCTCGCCAAACGATGTAAATATGGAAAATACTCCACTTATGAGATCATCTATAGGGACGCCTATGTTCAGCAGTGGACTTCAATATGATGTAATCAATGAAAAAAGTATATTCATGAGCATATGATAGACTCCAAAGATTTTGTCATATAATATAACTTATTTTGAATAGTGTGAGTAGGAACTCTTGTGTAACTACGCACAATAGTAGTTAACATAAGTGTGAACAATATTATAAGATTACAAGCAAGTTACTACAAATAAATCACGCAATATCTTTTATATCAAAACGGGGTCGCCTTACAAACCTTTGTTGATCAGTACAATGGAGTTTTAATCAGCCTCTATAAAGAAGTTACCGATACGTCGGTAAGTTACAAAATGTCATCTCCATTTGTTTTCAGCCTACAAACTCATCTATACAAGATGTTTCAAAATCTGTTGTATCGAATGAATAATTACAATGAACTATCTTTGAATACACAACTCGATAAAAACAAGTTGCGACAGGTCATTGATATAAAATAACTAGCTAGTACCCATCGCGTTGCTGCCGCAGTAGAAATAATTGCGGAAATATCGTTAAATATGGAAGAGTTATATTGTTTAATTAGGAATGATAATACATTCATTGAGATTAAATGATATATAACTTTCAAATAAAATTGTCAATGACAAATGCCACCTACTGTAAGGTTCATAGTACAATTGACTATAACCTTCGCGCAAGTGTGAGCAATAAGTTGACAAAACTTTACCGCAATCTGATGAACGGCATGGCGGCGCATAAAATACGAACAAACGAACATCAATTTTTATATATTAGTTTTTTTTTGTCTCTTGCGATTTATTTATTAAAATATACAATATTTTATTATATACAATATTAAAACTATAATAAAAAAAAACTAAAACTAGTAATTTAATTATCAAACAGTCCTACTCCACGCGGTATCGTGCCAAGAACGCTGGCTGCGTTTCCCCGCTGAATGGCTATACTTAGCCTTTCAGCGAGAAAAGAGCCAGCCCTCTTATCACCAGCAACAACGACCAGCCGCGGATGGAGTTCCTTTAAGAACTTCACCGCACGTGGACCCCACGGACCGATAGTCTCTACAGCAAATGGCACAAATATTAGTAAATATTAGTATTATATTAGATTGATAATTTCAAAAGCAATGTATGTCAAAAATGTTATCAATTTTTTATTGTTCCCTACTGAAAACGCCACACTTATAGAATCACCGCAGTGTATTGTGTCGTTGCGTCGACGTGTCGAAGTGCAACTACTGATCACGTAGTTTCGGGTTTGAACCCGGGTCGGGCTAAAATTAGTTAATTGTTTTTTTTTGTCAAAAATTCTCAGTAGCAGTTCGGAGTTAGGAAGTTGGTGTTGTTTCATCCCCGTGCCTCGGAAAGCACGTAAAGCCGTTGGTCCTGCGACTAACTCCCTCCTCTCGAGTCGGATCGCCGTCTCATCAACACTCTCATAGGCTGGGTAGGTACCACCCTTTTACCTAATTCTGCCACCGAGCAGCAGCGTGCACTGCTGTCTTCTAGTCTGAAGGGTATAGAGAACCAGCATATTTACACTCCATGAGTGCCAGTTGTCAAAAGTGTATGAAGCTTTCTTTGCGAAGTTGGTTGCAGGTGTCCATGAGCTGCAGTAGCTACTTACTATTAGGCGGACTGTAAATACGTTTAAAAGGATAGTTATTAAAAAGTTTGTATTTTCAATTTTAATATATTTTATCAGTGGTGGAGCCATGCTGCAGGTATATTATAGTTGTAGCACGAATGGGTCGACTCCATCTGGGAAAGGCACGCTCTCACAGAATACTAGCGTAAAATAGCAGCTTAATGCTGCTGTGTTTCGTATGGTAAGTGTAGAGAACCGGAGACCCTTTTTACTGGAAACGAGGCATTCCATCTCAGTCCTCAGAGGTGAATAAATGTAGATGTCTATGAGCCACTTACCATCAGGTGTATTGTGTGCTTGTTTGTCACCCTAGTTCTACAAAAAAAATACATATTATGTATTATTCTGGTATATTTTCTATATATAATGTAGTTTATGTGTATTTTTATTTGTTTGGAACGTCGATTTCTTATTCTGCTGTTATCCTGTGTGCATTGGCTGGGAAAATAACCCGGGCCATCCGCGTGGCAGTCGATCATTCTCCCACTGAACTGTTGTAGCTCAAGGACTTTAATAAATAAATAAATAAATTTAAAAAAAATAAAGTTTATAGTACATGACTAACCCGGACAACTCCTGATTTACCTCGTGCTCGGCGATGAAGGAAAACATCGCGAAAAAAACCTGCAGGTCTGAGGAATAAATCGAAGATTCAGTGCTTTGGAGAACATCTTAAGTCCACCAACACGCTGACTAGGTATACCTAACCCTCTCAGAAATGAGACGAATCCTGTGTCCAGCAGTGGGGCGTCTTCAGGTTGTAACTCCACTTTACTTTAAGTTCTCCTTATTATATTTATCTCTACTCATAATTTTTTATCAATTTTGCCATAATATCTAATTCACCATGCCTTGCCCTAGAGAGTAAGAAGTCCAAAGAGTGGTTAAGGCCTACTAACCACCCTTTGTATTACTTTTAATTAAGGTGATGTTAATAAAGCCTAAATGAATAAATCTAATTCACAGTGTAGTGACGGTGTAAGAATATCCACTACCCCATATTGTTCCGTGGGTGTCTTAAGAGGCGACAGGGGGAAACAAATTGTTCGGATTAATCTCAGCCGCCAAATTTCACGAACGCACATCGCGGCAGAACTCCCGATACCATCCACACCATATGGGTGATTGGCGGTCCACCACTGTGCGATTTCGAAGATGTTTTCTTCCTCGCACAACTTACTTGTGGAATAGTTTACCACCAGCAATTTTTCCGGACCGATACGACTTAGGGACCTTCAAGAAAAGAGCCTACTCCTTTTTAAAAGGCCGGCAACGCATCTGCAATTCCTCTGGTTCCCCTGGTGTTGCAGTTGTTCATGGGCGGCGGTAGTCCCTTACCATCAGGTGAGCCGCATGCTCGTTTGCCCCCTCTCCTATAAAAAAAAAACAGGATATGGGCAGCAGCGTCTCCGTAATAAAATTTTAAAAATAAAAAACTGCGATTGCCAATCCGCCTGCCAACCGTGGCAACTATGGTTATGAGGCAATCTATGAGGAGGCCTATGCTTAGCAGTGGACTTTAATAGGCTTTAAAGGTTGGTAAATAAATTTAGTTAACTTTATTTTAAGTTCAGAATATCATTATTAAAGAATATTGTAAACTAAACGAAGTAAGGCTTTCACTACAACAACAAATCTTACCAGTAGGCTATGAAAACGTGGTCTTAAAAACATTTTGTAAAGGTAAACGGCACGGACTTCCTCATGCGTCGTCTACGTGATGCCCAAAGAAAGCTTAGAAAGTGCTTTTCTGAAAAGTAAGATTATGAAAGAGTAAAAGTTCCTCATTAGAACTTTCTGAGTCAAAACTCAGTGTTATGCCTTAATACATAAGCGGCAGCGGGAGCGGGAAGGTATACATAATATTATCTTAAAATTCCTGGTACTTTCCTACTTGCGCTTAAGTCACTTGCTATTAGATCAATAGCAAAAACGTTAAAAAATAAGGACGTAGTGTTTCAGTGTAACATGACATTCGTATTTTTAACGTGTTATCTAGACGTTTTTAACCGACTTCAAAAAGGAGGAGTTTCTCGTTCTTGGCAGATTGTGAACCAATTTTAATGATTCTTTTTTATTAAATAGATTAAACTTCAAGGGTGGTCCCAAATAAATTTGGAGAAAAGATTTCACCCCTAAGGGTAGCAAATAAATAACTTCTTTCTTTTTAGCAATTTGAAGTTGGATTTTACTTTTTAACAAAAAGTAAAGTTATAATTATTTAAACTTATTTTGATTTTTTACATGGCAGAATCACACAAAAGTTGCATTTTCAATCACTCATTCGTTACAGCCCTTTAAAAGTCCACTGCTGAACATAGGCTTTCCTCATAACAATCAAAAACAGATATGCAACCGCAATTTTTTTTTACATATTTATAGTTGTTATCAGGAATGTGCTGTTGCCCATCTTAATTTCCCTCTGTCGCCTCTTATAACACCGACAGGATGATATGGAGTAGTGAATATCTATACGCCGCCACTACACATTAGTTTATTTAATTTATTTATCTTAATTTAAATCTTTATCTTAATACATAACTTATAGAATAAAACTCGTAGTAGGCCAAGTAATGCACCCACCCACCGCTGTGATAATCACAACAGTTACACATCAGGTGCACTGTAAGCTTTCTTGTCATTCTAGAATAATAAAAAGGTGGTTTTATAACTATTTAGAATATTTAAGACGCGTGTTGCTTACGCTACCGCGTCTGTCTGTCACTTGCAGTCGCTCCCCGACACGGATATGAACCGTGGCAACCTCTAAACAAGAGCGAAACAATCTCACGTGTCATCGCAAATTATGTAATTGACTTCGCGGTGTACACCCGGTCCCGTTTGCGATTTAATTTGTCCTGTTCAGAAGGACCATGTTTAAGAATGCAGCAGAGGCTGATCTGACCGAGCTTTTTGCAAAATTAAGTGTTCGTAGAATAGTTTTTAATTTTTATTATAAAATATTTTTAGTCTATTATTATTTTTACGTATACGTATTTTACGTAATACCCCTGCATTTACCGGGAGTAAGAGTAGTATCAAAGACTCCGCTTTACCAATGCGCGTGGAGTTAGAGGTTGATTACCAATTAACCACATACAATTTACAAATATATATTTTTTTTATTTATTAAAACTTGTTTATGGTCGAGTTCTATGAAGTGAAGTTATTTCTAAAAGTTTGAATACTGATTTTGATAACGCACCTTACGGGAACCACTGGGTTTTTGTTACATGTTGTATTGTAATTCGACCACCAAAAATTAAAAAAAAAAAGGTAAACGACTTCATAGAACTAAAATATTAAATAACCTCCACATAATTGTATCAAAGAATTAAAACTCCGACTTCAGAAGCTAATAAGAGGAAATTATTTTATTATTTATTGTTTGAAGTCGATTTTTACTCTATACTAGCTGTTCCCCGCGACTTCGCCCGCGTGTAATTTAGGGTTTTAATTATGTTGCATATGTACTTTCATATGCATTTAGTAAAAAGCTGTTATTTCAACATTACAAACGGACACTTCAATTTCATTTATTTGTATAGATTAAAAGTTTGATTTTTTTTTAAGCATTTTAAGTTGACTAAGCAAGCATTGAGAAGCGTCGTTGGTCTAGTAGTCGTAAAACTGATTGGTGATTATAAGGTTTCGGGTTTGAATCCCGGTTCGGGCCAAAATCACTTGTTAGGTTTTTATGTCACGAATTTCTAAGTAACTGCCAGAAGACAGGAAGTTGCGACGTTTCATCCCCGTGGTCGTGTTGAATTACCATCCCATTGGATTATGAAAGTGAAAGAATAGAGAATGTTTCGGCGTTTTTTAGAATTATACTCTTCGTTGAGACTGACCGCCGCCGAGACCGAAATTCGGTATTGTTATCACGACCACAAGGAAAGTAGAATTCGTCTATATAGTTACACTGAAAGCTTCATGCTGAATTTTTCCATACTTAGGCGAGGTATATTATTTTCAAAATATAGGATCAACCCTAAAAGAAATATCATCTATTTAATAAAAAAGAATCTATAAAATCGGTTCACAATATAGAAAACATATCGGTAAGTACGTACAAAAATAATACAAACAGTATATTTGAGAACGTCCCCCTATGTTGTCATCCCTCACGGTCCGTTCTTTATTAGCGATTTCAAAAAAAAGGTGGCTTACAATTCGTCAGTATGTCTTTTGTATGTATATTACGCGATATCTTCGCTAATTGGAACCCGATTTTGAAGATTATTTTTTTTTATTCAGGGTGGTCAAATATAAATTTGGAGAAAAGTTCCACCTATCCCTATTTTGTCATCCTTATGGTGACAAAATAGGGGATGAAGTTTTTAATGTACCTATTTAGGTGAAATTGAGATTGTATTATTTCTTAGTCCAAACAACAGGATAAAAAATAACTTTAAAAAGGAATAAAATAATTTCACTATGGCTTCTATTCACTATGGCTTAGCGCCGAGTGTTCTAAGCGTATATTTTTGCAAAAAAAAAAAAACAATCAAGTTAAGGACCTCCTCATATTTGAAGTCGGTTGAAAATTCTTTAAGTACGTAATTTTTCACCCATTTTTCACCCATGTAGGGTGCTGTAAAGCACTCGAAACGTTGGGAATTAAAAAGTTAAAATTAAACGGGTTTTTTTTTTAATTATTTTGAGTAGTGTTGCCCAAATGCAAGAACAAGACGAAACTTAGCCTTGGTTAGTCTTGGTCTTGGTCTTGCGATAATACACCTGCTCTTGGTCTTGGTCTTGGTATTGCGCTCCCAGTCTTGGTGTTGGTCTTGGTCTTGCAGCAAGAGTGTCGCAAGTCTCGCAATTACCTATTAGCCTATTGCTATTTATTAAACGTTACTTTAGATCTTAGAACAACTTAAGGACGCGTTTGCAAAATTGATAGGTATAGAATCGAACTATTACATTGACACGGTACGCACGGTTAGCTGCGGTGTGGGAATCGTAATCAAGTAAAACATTTTGATAATTTGAAAGATTGATTTTTTTCTCATTTCTTATACCTACAAAATATATTACATACGAAATACGAATAGCTGCTCCAGAGACTGCTAGGCACTGAAGCCCACTACTAGCAGTGAGATGGTGGCTGTGGACTTTGGGCTGGTTTTGTTAGTTATGATAAGACTTTAGCTTCGGACTTGGTGAAGTGACTTGAAGGTATACTTCGGTGACAGCTACTGGAACTCCTCGACAGTAGTACTAGGTGTGCCGAGTTTGGGCTCGTTTTGTTAGTTATTATGATACCTAACCTCCAGGCAGGCATCTAGTACTACTCGTCGAGGTTCCAGTAGCTGGCACCGAAGTACACCATCAGGTCTCTCAATCAAGTCCGGGGGTTAGTTCTTATCATAACTAACAAAACGAGCCCAAACTCGGCACACCTAGTTCTACTCGTCCAGGAGTTCCAGCTGTAAGCACCTAAGTACACCATCAAGTCCTCCATCAAGCCTGGAGGTTAGGTCTAATCATAACTAACAAAACGAGCCCAAACTCGGCACACCTAGTACTACTCGTCGAGGAGTTCCAGTAGCTGTCACCGAAGTACACCATCAGGTCTCCATCAAGCCTGGAGGTTAGGTCTAATCATAACTAACAAAACGAGCCCAAACTCGGCACACCTAGTTCTACTCGTCCAGGAGTTCCAGAAATGGTCACCGAAGTACACCATCAGGTCTCTCCAACAAGTCCGGAGGTAAAGTCTCATCATAACTAACAAAACGAGCCCAAACTCGGCACACCTAGTTCTACTCGTCCAGGAGTTCCAGAAATGGTCACCGAAGTACACCATCAGGTCTCTCCATCAAGTCCGGGGTAAGTTCTTATCATAACTAACAAAACGAGCCCAAACTCGGCACACCTAGTTCTACTCGTCCAGGAGTTCCAGAAATGGTCACCGAAGTACACCATCAGGTCTCTCCATCAAGTCCGGGGTAAGTTCTTATCATAACTAACAAAACGAGCCCAAACTCGGCACACCTAGTTCTACTCGTCCAGGAGTTCCAGAAATGGTCACCGAAGTACACCATCAGGTCTCTCCAACAAGTCCGGAGGTAAAGTCTCATCATAACTAACAAAACGAGCCCAAACTTGGCACACCTAGTTCTACTCGTCCAGGAGTTCCAGAAATGGTCACCGAAGTACACCATCAGGTCTCTCCATCAAGTCCGGGGTAAGTTCTTATCATAACTAACAAAACGAGCCCAAACTCGGCACACCTAGTTCTACTCGTCCAGGAGTTCCAGAAATGGTCACCGAAGTACACCATCAGGTCTCTCCATCAAGTCCGGGGTAAGTTCTTATCATAACTAACAAAACGAGCCCAAACTCGGCACACCTAGTTCTACTCGTCCAGGAGTTCCAGAAATGGTCACCGAAGTACACCATCAGGTCTCTCCATCAAGTCCGGGGTAAGTTCTTATCATAACTAACAAAACGAGCCCAAACTCGGCACACCTAGTTCTACTCGTCCAGGAGTTCCAGAAATGGTCACCGAAGTACACCATCAGGTCTCTCCATCAAGTCCGGGGTAAGTTCTTATCATAACTAACAAAACGAGCCCAAACTCGGCACACCTAGTACTACTCGTCGAGGAGTTCCAGTAGCAGTCACCGATGTACACTTTCAGATCACTCCATAAAGTCCAAGACGAATAGGCATTCATTTCACATATATATATATATATATATATATATATATATATATATATATATATATTTATTTAAGGCCTGGCTGGCCAGAGATGGGCTGGGGCTCCCAGTGCCAGCTCCTTCCACTTGACCGCATCCAGCGCAGAGCGGCTCGAATCGTCGACGACCAAGTCCTTTCCGATCAGCTCGATTCATTGCGAAGAGATGTTGCATCTTTGCATTTTCTTCGCATTTACCACGGGAGTGCTCTGAGGAATTGTTTGATTAATCCCAGCCGCCAAATTTCACGAACGCACATCGCGGCAGAACTCCTGATACCATCCACACCATCTGGATGATTGGCGGTCCACCACTGTGCGATTTAGAAGATGTTTTCTTCCTCGCACAACTTCCTTGTGGAATAGTTTACCACCAGCGATTTTTCCGGACCGATACGACTTAGGACCTTCAAGAAAGAGCCTACTCCTTTTAAAAGGCCGGCAACGCATCTGCAATTCCTCTGGTTCCTGGTGTTGCAGTTGTTCATGGGCGGCGGTAGTCACTTACCATCAGGTAAGCCGCATGCTCGTTTGCCCCTCTCCTATAAAAAATCAAGTTAAGGACCTCCTCATATTTGAAGTCGGCTGAAAATTTTAGGTACGTAATTTTTACATGGGTGCTGTAAATCACTCGAAACGTTGGGAATTAAAAGTTTAAATTTAACAGGTTTATTTATTATTTTGAGAAGTGTTGCCCAAATGCAAGAACAAGACGAGACTTAGCCAGTCTTGGTCTTGGTCTTGCGCCAATACTCCTGGTATTGGTCTTGGTATTGCAATCCCAGTCTTGGTCTTGGTCTTGGTCTTGCAGCAAGAGTGTCGCAAGTCTCGCAATTACCTATTAGCCTATTGCTATTTATTAAACGTTACTTTAAATCTTAGAACAACTTAACAGAGTAGGTACATTTTGAGCTTGAATTAACATAGCCATAGTAAATTAATAAATGTCTAAACATTTAATGATAAATTCGAAAAATCAACTGACACCGGTGGGGTTTGAACTCACGACCTAAGCGATACGTGCCGATGCTCTAACCAACTGAGCTATCTACCGTGTCCCACGGCCATGGGAGTCAAACATAAAATGTCAAATGTATATGTAGATACCAAATCGGTATAGATATAGTTCTAGTTAGTCACTAGAAATTTATAATATATTTTCTATAGGTCAGTTCCAAGCATTTTTGTCATTGAGATAATCATTTACAGAATAATATACTTTTTTGGCTAAACAAGCTTTTATGTGCGCCTTAAATTGAAAAGGTGAAAGATCTAACATTTCTTTTGGAATCTCGTTATAAAAGCGTATAGCGCTACCCAAGAACGAATTGTATACTTTGTGTAACCGGAAAGAAGGTAATGTGATTTATTTTATTTCTACTATTAAAATTGTGCAAATCACTATTCTTTACATGTAAGTGAATGTTTTGTCGTACATACATGATATTTGCAAAAGGATATTGTGATGCAACAGTCAAGATATCAATTTTTAAACAGTTCTCTCAGAGATACTGGCCCTAAGTAGTACATAGATCTTATTGCACGCTTTTATATTATTCGATTAGCATTGTAGAAATTTTTACACGTTTCAAGTGTGTTAAAAGTGTCTACAATATTTATCAAATGGGTGGCGACATATTCGAGCACTTTGTGTTTTATAAACACACACTTCCAAAAATCGAGCTTTGCAGTGAACTTATTGAACATGTTTATCTATTAGATAATAATAATAATAATAAGTAATTATTATGAACTACAATATTATCCAATTATATATTAATAATTATCTAATTACAATATTCCTTGCGAGATCAGCATAATGTATTTGTGTCCATTCTGAGCACCCGGAAACTTATTTTATTCTTTGGAAAATGTACTCTGTGGCGGCAATCAAACAGTGCCAAAATGTTGTGCGTGCGGCGCGGCGGCGACGATTGTATACGATATCAATAGAAGCCGCCGGCGCGTGTATCTTGACCTTGTACTTCCGAATAGCTGCAAAATTTCTTTGACAGGTCAGTATCCGACCTTTGATGATGCCGACAACAAGACGCCGCGCACTATCAAAGTGCCGATGGTCAAAACTACTTCATGCACTGTGTATGTTTATGGTATTGTTCGTAATGCGCATAAGTCAAATTTTCCAAATTTTTTTGCATCTCATACAAGCGTATACCCGAACTCCTATACTCCCTGAAACGACACTCAGTCCTAACTGCAAGACGCAAGAGTCTCGCAGGCTTAGTCTTGTTCTTGCTCAAATCTTGCACGGTCAGTCTTGGTCTTGGTCTTGCAAAACTGCATGAACAAGACCAAGACTGCAAGACCAAGATCGATTTTGGGCAACACTAATTTTGAGTTGTTGTAAGGAAGATGATGCTGCCCGTCTCCTGTTTCAGTTTCCTTCTGTCGCCTCTTAGAATATTCTTACACCACTACTACACGGTTTGTCGCTTTAATATTATAACATCATATTATATTTAGTGGAATAGTTTGTAACACGTCGGTACGATACGAAATCAGCACGTGAGCCTCGAGCTCAGCGAAGATTGAATTGGAAAGGGAAAGGGTTCCATTTTGTGTACGTGATCTGTCTCATAGTTTCTATCTTTGATTAAAGGGAATAATACTCGTATAATATATACACCATTTAACTTTCAGTTCAATGACTTAAAGTTAAAAACGTTTAAAGTTTATTGTTCTGTCTCGTTGGTCTAGTGGTCATGAACTCGATTGCTGATCATAAAGCCCCGGGCTCGAATCCCGGGTCGAGCCAAAATCATTTATTGGGTTTTTCTGTAAGAAATTCTCAATAGCAGCCCGGAGTCAAGAAGTTGGCGGTGTTACATCCCCGTGCCTCGGAAAGCACGTAAAGCCGTTGGTCCTGCGCCTGACCTCTCCGGTCGTATTGGATTACCGTCCCATCGCATCGGACATGACAGTGAGGGAATAGAGAGAGTGCACCTGTGCTTACGTATTCGCTTTGGCACTATAACCCTGTCCTGCGCAGATGGCTAGTCTCTGTTGAGATCGGCCGCCGTGACCGAAGTCGGTCTGGAGGACATTATTATTATTATATTATTGTTAAGAAAACATTACATTAATCTATCATTCATCAACAGCCTATCACCATCCACTGCTGAACATAGGTCTCCCTTATAGGAGAGGCCTATGTAAGAAGATGCTGCCCATCAACCAGAGATGTTTGAATTGCGATTTAAAATTTCAATTATTAGAAATGATAATATCTTATGTTTTATTTTTGAAGTGAAAACTGCTTTAGAATTGTTGTGATTTGAAACTCGATAAAACGAAAAAGCGACACTAAAAAGACACAAACATATACATCTATAGGATTTAGCCTGCAAGAGAATGAGATAGAATACAGTATACAGTGTTACACTGAAGGTGTCACTTCTACCACGTGTGAACTGCACGCAAGGTTTTTTTACTTCTTATGTTATATTATAAGCCAGTGCTTGATCACCATCCCACCTGGTGGTAAGTGGTGATGCAGCCCTAGATGGTAAATCGAACTGTCTTAGCGTAACAAAAGCCTATTCACTTTTGCCTTGAAGACGTCCAGATTGTATTTGTTGTACTCATTTGTTGTACGCATGACAAAAGACGAAGCAAACCAGGTTTGGTTCAATTTTTTTTATATAATTTTCTTTATATAGGTGTGGCAAACGAGCACACAGTCCACCACGCATCTACATCTATCCTCGATTAAGAATGAAAATGCAGATGCATTATCACCCGTGAGGACTAAGATGGAATGCCTCGTTTCCAGTAAAAGGGGTCTCCGGTTCTGTATATTAAGCTGCTATTTTACGCTGGTATTCTGTGAGAGCGAGGTTCTTCCCGGTCGAGTCGACCCATTCGTGCTAGAACTATACTATTAAAATAGTAGTGATGTGAATCGATCCGGTAATGTATATGTTTTCCTATAAAAATTTGGAGTAAAAACCCATAAGAGTATCAAAATGGAGGATGATGTATTATTGTAACTTTTCATACGATATTGTGATTGTATGATATATCTTGGTCCACTCAAAAGGGTCAAAAAATTAACTTTAGATAAATAGCAAAAGCCAACTTGAAAAATTTTTCTTTCTGACAAGATTTTCATACTTTGAATCTATGCAATTTATAAGCGTGTCAACGTTTAGATGAAGCTTATTATAATATTGTGAAAACCTGCGTGACCAATGGACGTACGGATGGACAAGCGACAGACGTTTTGGCACTGATTTAGCTGCATCTTTTGTTAGATAACCTTGAATTAAAAGATTACGAAATTATGAAATGTTTCTCAATATTACCATTACAGACTGTCAAAAATCAACTGCTGAATATAAACCTATCCAATAGGGGAGGATATTTGCCACAGTTGCCACAGTTGCCACGATTGCCAAGCGGGTTGACAACGGCAGATTTTTTTTTCAGCTGTTATCAGGAAGATGCTGATGCCCATCTCCTGATTCAGCTTCCTTCTGTCGCCTCTTACAACACCCACGGGTCGATATAAGGTAGTGGATATTCTTACACCGTTACCGTCACCGTTAGACCTTATTAAAGTCCACTGCTGAACCTAGGCCTCCCCCATAGATTGCCTCATAGGGGGTATTTTCGCCATAGTTGCCGCGCTTGGCAAGCTGGTTGGCAACCGCAGTTTTTATTTTTATTCAGCTGAGACATTCCATCTCAGTCCTCAGAGGTGACGACGCATCGGACCCTATTACTAAGCCTCCGCTGTCCGTCCGTCCGTCCGTCCGTCTGTCTGTCAGCGGGCTGTATCTCATGATCCGTAATAGGTAGACAGTTGAAATTTGCCTGTTATTATACTGACACTCTATATCCTTTAGACCTTTAGACCACAGTAGTGCTAGCACTGCCATCTTGACGACAGAAATATGTAAAAGGGTGGTACCTACCCAGACGGACTTCTAGGCAGAAAAGAAGCCCTAACACCTTGCAAAAGTAGTTACTCCTTGGTTGCTTCCTGAAAAAACCTATACCTATTTTATTTCAATTTATCTTAGGGCATCCTCTATTGTTAGTGTATTAATTGACTTCATTACAGTCGCAGCCATACTTTCTTTTAGGCCAAACAAACTGACCTATTGTTTGTCGGTCGCAATAAAACAAGCCTATCGCCCGTATCTCCCATTCGCAAGTGCGCAAGTAGATTCGTGTGTTGGGGTCACCATGTAAACTGTTTTTATTGGGATCGTCTTTGTTAGACAAAGGTTTGTTTTTATTGAACTAGTAAGCAAATTGTACTACGGAATACAAGAGTTAAAGTAGTTTTTGTAATACTAGTGCATATCTATATACTTGTATATATCTAGGAATGTGAATTAACACAGTCAAACGTAACGACGCTTACACTGGTAATACTATTTCCTATAAATGATGGCTAATAATCTTCCGCTCACCAGATGTCGCTAGTTGGGACTGAGGTGTAATTGTTTGGTAATTTAATTGAGAAGTTATTACTATCAAACATTGTGTTCCAAAACCATAAAAAGCTTTAAAAACGAATATCTCTATTTTTAGTTCATCTGTTTGGTCACATTAGTCGTACGTAACCTCAGAGCCCTGTGATTTCCGCGCGTTATCTGCCGACCAGATCTGGGTTATCATCGCGATGACGCTTTTGTTGATGCTAAATTATAGACATTGTGACACGCAATTGACCGTAAAGTGATGATGAACTAAAACACAATATTATAAAACTTTAAGTTGTAGTGGAAAATTTTACACCGGGCACTTAGAAAAAAATATATTTTGACACATGTTTTAAGTTTATAGAAGTGAGTGATAGAAGTGAGAGCATACGTGTACAGTCCATCAGTAGTAGGTAGGTGACTGCTGATCACGAATTCGCAGGTTCGAATCCCGGATCGGGCCAAAAACAGTTATTGAGTTTTTCCGTCAAAAAATTGTCAGTATCTGCCCAGAGTCAGGAATTTGGCGGTGTCTCACCTCCGTGCTTCGGAAAGCACGTAAAGCCGTTGGTCCTGCGCTTGATCCCTCTCCGGTCGTGTCGGTTTACCGTACTATCGGACCATGAGAATGAGGAAATAGAGAGTGCACCTGTGCTTGCACATACACTCGGGCATTATAATCCTGTCCTTCGCCAATGGTTAGTCTTCGTCGAGGCTGGCCACCGTGACGGAAATTTGGTCTGGAGGACATTATTATTAGTGTTATTAGTAGTGTTGCCCAAATGCAAGAACAAGACGAGACTTAGCCAGTCTTGCTCTTGGTCTTGCGCCAATACACCCGGTCTTGGTCTTGATCTTGGTATTGCGCTCCCAGTCTTGGTCTTGGTCTTGGTCTTGCAGCAAGAGTCTCGCAAGTCTCGCAATTACCTATTAGCCTATTGCTATTTATTAAACGTTACTTTAGATCTTAGAACAACTTAACAGAGTAGGTACATTTTGAGCTTGAACTAACATAGCCATAGTAAAGACCAACCAAATTAATAAATGTCTAAACATTTAATGAAATTCGAAAATCAACTGATACCGGATGGGGTTTGAACCCACTACCTAAGCGATCCATGCCGATGCTCTAACCAACTGAGCTATCTACCGTGTCCCACAGCCACGGTAGTCAGTCTGTTTCTTAATAAACGTTCACATTTAATAAGCTTACATGTGCCAAAACATGGTTAAAACATATAAAAACAAATTAAAGACATTAACTTGACTGTATTTTAAAGAACATTATCTGTCTAGAAAGAGATTGATAGACCTTCATCTTATATGAAATGGAATAAAAGAGTTATACAATTTATACAATTCACCATTTATTTAAATAAAAATAAAATACAATACAAATTAAATTACATAACAGTACACAATAGCTTTGACATTACTGTTACTTTATATTAATTCTTGACCAAGAATTAATACAAAGTAACCATCTGGCTGACTCATCACTTAACATCACTTTTTTTTTTGACAACAAAATCATTAAATTCTTCTCCTACTGTCCTTGAATCATTGCTTAAACAAAATGTAAAGGCTTGTTCAAATACTTTTAAATTCCATAGAGTATTGCCAAAAGATATCGTTAAATATTTTAAAACAATTGATGTTAAGAAAACGGCAGACTTATGGGGATTTCCGTTAAAGTTATTTTATCTATAATAGATATAATAGCACCTTATCTAGCCACTATATTTAATACAAGCGTCGAATCTGGTGTGTTTCCTGATTTAATGAAACATAGTAAAGTCATACCTTTATTTATATCTGGTAGTACATTAGACCCCAACTTTAGACCGATTTCTGTACTACCAACATTTAGTAAAATTTTTGAAAAATAATTTTAGATCAGATCTTAAGTTTCTTTAATATTAATAAATTGCTACATAAAAATCAATTCGGTTTTACAGGGTCGCTCGACAACTGACGCTGGAGTTGAGCTTATTAAACATATTTTTTGTGCATGGGAGAATTCGGAGGATGCTTTGGGTATATTTTGTGACCTTTCAAGGCCTTCGACTGTGTTCACCATGAGACATTAATCAGGAAGCTACAGTACTATGGTGTCAAGAACACAGCGCTTAAACTTATTATTTCATATTTAAGTAATAGAATGCAGAAAGTTATTATCAATGGTAAAAGTTCTTCCGGATCACCTGTACTAATGGTGTCCCTCAGGGCTCGATTCTCGGCCCATTCCTATTTCTGGTATATATTAATGACTTACCTTCCTTGTAGGGGATAATCATGATATAGTATTATTTGCTGATGATACTTCCTTGATTTTAAACTTAAACGTCAATCATTTAAATGTGACGAAGTGAATAATGCTATATCAAAATTAATGCATTGGTTTAACGTTAATAATCTACATTTAAACGGAAATAAAACTAAATGTATTAAATTTACAACAACGAATGTTAAAAATCTGGGTACCAATGTGTTTTTAAATGGGAAGAACTGAGCCCTGTTGAATCCACTGTTTTCTTGGCATCACTCTCGACGCAAAGCTTCAGTGGGGCCCCATATATCAAACTAGCAAGCAGACTAAGTTCTGCAGCCTATGCTGTAAAAGATAAGAGGTCTCACTAGTGTCGAGACAGCTAGACTAGTTTATTTCAGTTATTTCCATAGCATAATGTCTTATGGGATTTTGCTATGAAATGCGGCTGATTCAGAAACTATTTTTGTTTTACAGAGAGACCATTAGAGCTATTTACAACCTAAAACCGAGAGTCTCTTAGAGATAAATTTAAAGAAATAAATATATTAACTTTGGCCTCTCAGTATATTTTGAGAAAATTTAATGTATGTTCACAAAACAAAGGTAGTTTTAGTAAAAAAAGTGATATACATTCTGTAAACACTAGGAACAAACACAAGCTAGTGATACCAGTTTCTCGACTCCACAGAGTCAGTAATTCATTCTTGGGGCAATGTATACGCTATTACAACAAGGTCCCGGAAAGTGTACAGGCTCTCTCTATTACCAAGTTTAAATGTTTTGTTAGCTGAAACTGTATAAAAGGTTATTATAGAATAAATGAATATATGATTGATAATAACCCCTAGGAATGAGGTGGTCGCTACCAAGCAGTTTCTAAAATAAATTTTGTACTTAAATAGTTTGTACAACCATTAATGTAAAATTTACTTTAAAAAAAAGTCCCGCTGGGTTTCTTGCTGGTTCTTCCAGGACAGGGTTTTTTCGAACCAGTGGTAAAGTAAAAATGACTTTCAATAAAATTACACATAATCTATATTGAATAAAAATTATTCTATTCTATTCTATTCTAACCTATTTCTGTTTTCTAATTACTAATGATGCTTTAGAAAATAATCCTTCAGCAGTACTGAACTTGCAGGTATTGAAAGAAAATCACGGGCCATATTCGATAAAGTCGAATATTCTGTCTCATCGTCCTCCACCACTCTAAAATGTCTTCCGAGCTGGCGGCTCTGGGTTTACCAGGTACTCCTCCAACTCGTCAATAACTAAGCCTTGAAGACAAGATCCAGATCCAGATGACGTCGAGGGACATGCATACAGTTTCTCAAGTCTATACTTCTTCATCTTCATCATATTCACATACTTTCTTTTTATTTCTTGGTGATTCTAGAGATTTATTCACTGAGTGTAGACTTTTATATTCTTTATAAAATCAATCAAATGTTGTGTGTGCGGCGCGGTGGCGACGATTGTATGCGATATCAATAGAAGCCGCCGGCGCTCGTATCTTGACCTTGTACTTCCGAATAACTGCAAAATTTCTTTGACAGGTCAGTATCCGACCTTTTATGATGCCGACGACAAGACGCCGCGCACTATCAAAGTGCCGATGGTCAAAACTAGGATACACTCTTTTTCTTTTAATGGATATTTTGATTCGCTATGTATGTTTATGGTATTGTTCGTAATGCGCATAAGTCAATTTTCCAAAAATTTTAATATATTTTTGCGTCTCATTGAGTCCGTATACCCGAACTCCTATACTCCTGAAATGACACTCAGTCCTAACTGCAAGACGCAAGAGTCTCGCAGGCTTAGTCTTGTTCTTGCTCAAATCTTGCACGGTCAGTCTTGGTCTTGGTCTTGCTAAAATTAGGCGGTCTTGGTCTTGGTCTTGGTCTTGCAAAAATGCAAGAACAGGACCAAGACTGCAAGACCAAGACCGATTTTGGGCAACACTAGTTATTAGGTAGGTAGACGCTGCGTATTATCAGACATTTTAATTCTTAATCGAGGATCGATGAAGATAAGATTAAGAATTAAAATGCAGATGTGTGACCATCCTTGAGGGCTAAAATGGAATGCCTAGTTACCAATAAAAATGGTCTCTAGTTCTCGGGGTGATCAAAATACTTAATTAAGACCTTGTTGTTTTATTTCGGATACTTAGAAAAATATCGATTTTTCAGTAACAAAAATGATGGCATACAGCCCACTTGATAGTAAATAGATACTGTGGTCCATAGACTCCTTCATCTATCGTTGGACTTGGATATTGTTTTCCTATGCTTAAATTTGAAGCAGATGAAGAATAAGATGTCGCCGCGCCCTTTCGATTCAATAATAAACAGTAATAAGTAGTCAGTGATAAACAAGCACACAGTTCAACTTATGATATCTGATATCATTCCTCGACTAAGAATCAAAATGGGTTTTCAGCCTTGAGCACTAAGTTCTTGTCACTCACCGTACGAAACTCAGCAGTATTATGCTGGTATTCCGTGCGAACATAGTCCTACCCCGGTGGAGTCAATGGAGAAATGGGTCAGCCATTTGTACTGCAGCGTGGCTCTAGCACGTCTTTGATTCTTAATTGAAGATATTTGCAGATGTCTATGGCCCACAGCATCCACTTACCATCAGGTAGACTGTGTGCACGTCTGTCAGACTTATTCTATAAAAATCACGACTTTCATGGCTCCATGGGGAAGGACTACGCTGTGACAGAATATCAGCATAATGGTGCCGTGTTTATTTTTAAAAGTAAAGTAGTAAAGTTACAACCTATATACGTCCCACTGCTGGCACAGGCGTCCTCTCATTTCTGAGAGGGTTTTAGGGCAAGAAATGTCTGCCGCGCTGCCTCACATATCTTCGAAATATTTTTTTAATTCTCAGACATGCAGGTTTCGTCACGATGTTTTCCTTCACCGCCGAGCACTTGGTAAATCAGCACTTAAAATTGCAATTAACAATTTCGTTGCTGCCGGCGGAGATCGAACCCGGGTTGCTCGCGTACTGTGTAACTTACAGCGAGCGCTAACCAATATTATTTTATCTACGACAATTATAAGCTGTGAGCTATTTTCATACGTGGTAGAGCCATGCTTCTACTATAATTTGTTGTATCACGAATGATTCGACTTAACCTGAGAGGACCACTCTCTCCCAGAATACCAGCGTAAAATAGGAGCTTAGTGCTGAAGTGTTTCGTATGGTGAATGTAGAGAACCGCGCCGCTTTTTACTGAAGACGAAGCATTCCATCTTAGTCCTCAGGGGGTGACAACGTATCTGCATTTTGATTATTAATCGAGAATAAATTTGGACGTCGTCGTCTATGGACCATAGCATCCACTTGCCATCAGGTAGACTTTGTGCTCATTTGTCACCATTATTCTAAAAATAAAAAATAAATCTTAATACTGCGGGGTCAGCTGTGGCCTTTATCTAAATTTACTTACGTTGGTTACAGGTGTTCATCAGCTGCAGTAGCCATTTACCATTAACTGGACTATCACCTCGTCAATCGTTTTAATATTATAAAGAAAAATAATGCTCTATCCTACTTTTATTTTTTATTTTTTTATTTCTTTTAAAAAAACGTTACCTCAAGGACAAACATCAGACCGGAACAATTATTTGTAGGCCATACAAATACTTGTTCCGTGCGAATCGAACCCGCGGCCCTTAGCGCAGCAACTCATTGCTAAGCCATTCGATAGTGCAAAAGGAAGGAATAAAGTCGTGTATTTCTTATAGCGAGCGTGTCACTCTGAAATGTATTCTGTAGAACTCTAGAACACCGAAGGTGCTCGAAACTGGTTAGAGTGCATTAAAATTGCAGATGTTCACAGGTTTCTCGTTTGACCGTTTGCCCTCTTATATAAAATAACGGTTTCTTTTGTCTCCAAAGCGTATCACCATAAGCCACAGAGCAATGAATTGCAGTGCTGAGGGTCGCGAGGTTGAAACCCGTAATTTGTCGGCCCTACAAATACTTGTTCTGTGTCTGGATGTTTGTCCTTGTGAAATTTATGTATGTAAACTGCCTCCACGAGAAATTCCTAGTGTGGAGGTAACGTTTTATAAAAGATTTAAAAATATATCGAACCGACCAATTAATGGCTTTCGAAATTTTGGTGACATTTACGGAAGCCATATTGTTGTGTTTGAATAACAAAATAAATAGGGATTCAACAATACTAGAAACTAAAACATTTGAATACCACTTTAAATGTTTTTAGTTTATATATGTCATAATAATATAAATGTAGAGTAACCTAATCATCGGGAGGCCTTTATTTTCACAAGTCCACTGCTGAACATAGGCCTCCCCAAAAATATACAAAGCACGGTCCTGAGCCACCTGCATCCATCGACTTCCTGCATGTCTTACCAGGACCCCATGAACATGAAATACTTAAACAGAATGAAATAGTTTTCACATAATAAGTAGCTTCTGAAGTGGATGCTAAGTCATAGTGTGTCGAAGAATTAAAGCCCTGACTCCAGAATATATTATGTGAAATTATTTTAATCTTTAAGTTCTTTGGATTCAGTTTTGCTTCTTATTAAAACCTTAATTTTTGACACTTTTGAATGAACTAAAAATATCAAAAGCTCAAGATGTCAGAATGTCATCTAAATAGTTACATCAAAAACTTGATCCCTATTTTCCACCCTTATGGATGGAGTATTTTCTTCAAATTTGGGACAACCCTCGAAGTATAAACTATATAATAAAAAAAGTATACATTCAATAAAAAAAAAACATACAAAAATAAAGAAAACATAGCAATGCATTCAATCGAATTCAGAACCTCCTCCTTTTGAATTTATTTAAAAAGATGTGCGTGACCCTAATCTTGGTTCGTTGACCTCAATAGCATTTTATTTTCATCTATACAAGCGGTTTGGCGATCGTATACCACCAGAAGTCTCGCATCTTTGAAGCAGCTTCCCGCCGACGAACTTTTGTTTATAGAAGAGAGGTCGAACGAGCATGCGGCTCATCTGATGGTAAGTGTCGACAGCCATCCATGAATAACTGCAACACCATGGGAATTGCAGGTGCGTTGCCGGCCTTTTAAAAAGGAGGATGTTTGTTTCTTGTATGTCCCTAAGTCTATCGGTAAACGATTTCACAAAGAAGTCTTGTGAGGAAGAAAACTCCAAGTAAAACGCACAGTGGTGAACCGCTAAACATCCAGATGGTGTGGTTTATCGCGATGTGCGTGCTCAGAACAACGAAGACATGTGCTTGTCATGCCCACGGTAGTCAGTCTGTTCTTAATAAACGTTCACGTTTAATAAGCTTACATGTGCAAAACGTGGTTAAAACATATAAAAAACAAATTAATGATATTAACTTGACTGTATTTTAAAGAACATTATCTGTTATAGAAAGAGATTGATAGACCTCACCTTATATGAAATGGAATAAAAGAGTTATACAATTTACCATTTATTTAAATAAAAATAAAATATTTAGAATATAATCTCTCAGCAGGTACTGAACTTGCAGGTATTGAAAGAAAATCACGGGCTATCTTCGATAAAGTCGGATATTCTGTCTCATGCGTCCTCTACCACTCTAAATGTCTTCCGAGCTGGCAGCTCTGGGTTTACTTAGGTACTCCTCCAACTCGTCAATAACTAAGCCTTGAAGACAAGATCCAGATCCAGATGACGTCGAGGGACATGCATACAGTTTCTCAAAGTCTATTACGCCTTCATCTTCATCATATTCACATACTTTCTTTTCATTTTTGGTGATTCTAGAGATTTATTCACTGAGTGTAGACTCAGTGAGTAAATCAATCACTTTATAGAAAACAATAAAACACGTATGTTTATTGATTTACATTTCACATGTACAGCGCTTTTTTGCTTGGCTACTATCCCAACTGATGGTAAGTGGTGATCGTTAAAGATGGTAAAACGCACTGACTTAATTTAACAAAAGCCTGGTCACTCTTTGCTTGAAGACCCACATTGTAGTCGGATGGAAAAGTAGATGCCAGCAAATTACTCTTCTCCATTGCTGTAAGCATTATGAAAGACGAAGCAAACAGTTCGAATGCGAAGTATGTATATCGACAAGAAAAGTATAGAGACTGACCGAGCGTCAGGTCGTTCGATAGTGCAAAAGGGAAGGAATAAATTCGTGTATTTCCTATAGCGAGAGCGTGTCACTCTGAAATGTATTCTGTAGAACTCTAGAACACCGAAAGGTGCTCGAAGCTGATTAGAGTGCATTAACATTGCAGATGTTCACAGGTTTCTCGTTTGACCGTTTGCCCCCTCTTATATAAAAATAACGCTTTTCTTTTGTCTCCAAAGTGTATCACCATAAGCCACATGGCAATGAATTGCAGTGCTGAGGGGCGCGAGGTTGAAACCCGTAATTTGTCGGCCCTACAAATACTTGTTCTGTGTCTGGATGTTTGTCCTTGTGAAATTTATGTATGTAAACTGCCTCCACGAGAAATTCCTAGTGTGGAGGTGACGTTTTATAAAAGATTTAAAAAAATATCAAACCGACCAATTAATGGCTTTCAAATTTTGGTGACATTTACGGAAGCCATATTGTTGTGTTTGAATAACAAAAATAAATAGGGGATTCAACAATACTAGAAACTAAAAACATTTGAATACCACTTTAAATGTTTTTAGTTTATATATGTCATAATAGTGTAAATGTAGAGGTAACCTAATCATCGGGAGGCCTTTATTTTCACAAGTCCACTGCTGAACATAGGCCTCCCCCAAGGAATGCCACAAAGCACGGTCCTGAGCCACCTACATCCATCGACTTCCTGCATGTCTTACCAGGACCCCATGAACATGAAATACTTAAACAGAATGAAATAGTTTTCACATAATAAGTAGCTTCTGAAGTGGGTGCTAAGTCATAGTGTGTCGAAGAATTAAAGCCCCGACTCCAGAATATATTATGTGGAAATTATTTTAATCTTTTAAGTTCTTTGGATTCGGTTTTGCTTCTTATTAAAACCTTAATTTTTTGACACTTTTGAGTGAACTAAAAAATGTCATCTAAATAGTTACATCAAAAAAACTTGTTCCCCTATTTTTCCACCCTTATGGATGGAGTATTTTCTTCAAATTTGGGACAACCCTCGAAGTATAAACTATATAAAAAAAAGGTTATATTCAATAAAAAAAACATACAAAAATAAAGAAAACATAGCAATACATTCAATCGAATTCAGAACCTCCTCCTTTTGAATTTATTTAAAAAGATGTGCGTGACCCTAATCTTGGTTCGTTGACCTCAATAGCATTTTATTTTCATCTATACAAGCGGTTTGGCGATCGTATACCACCAGAAGTCTCGCATCTTTGAAGCAGCTTCCCGCCGACGAACTTTTTATAGAAGAGAGGTCGAACGAGCATGCGGCTCATCTGATGGTAAGTGTCGACCGCCATCCATGAATAACTGTAACACCATGGGAATTGCAGGTGCGTTGTCGGCCTTTTAAAAAAGAGGATGCTTGTTTCTTGTATGTCCCTAAGTCGTATCGGTAAACGATTTCACAAAGAAGTCGTGTGAGGAAGAAAACTCCAAGTAAAACGCACAGTGGTGAACCACTAAACATCCAGATGGTGTGGTTTATCGCGATGTGCGTGCTCAGAGCAACGAAGACATGTGCTTGTCATGCCCACAAAGGGAGAGTGGCAATATGGGACAAAGAGTAGAATAAATAAATAACTTGTAAAGAGTCAAGAAAGTGTAATGATTTCTTATATTTACGCGAACACTACACATTTAAATAAAACTAGTTTTACGGATTTTATCGCGTATATTAACTTATTTTATATTCCCGACGTTTCGAGTACTTTACAGCACCCATGGTCACGGGGACTGAGGTGTATGACGTCCCAATGTCATACTTAACCACGGCTACCTCCAGATGAACCTCCAGAGTATGAACTTACACATATATATATATATATATATATATATATATATATATATATATATTTATTTATTTATTTATAAGTACGCATTTTTAATAAATCTGATGGTCTACAAATAATTTATACTCGTATAATTTTCTTCGGATAATATTAATAGTATATAGTGAGCACCAAGCTTTATTTTATCGTGTCCATCTGGGAACCGCTTTTGTTGTCTACCGTCGGTTTGTCTGTATCTACACAAGGCTCTCTCAAAGGATTATAGAGATACAATTGTGTCAAGAGATTTTTATGTCATAGATTTGATTTATGGAGGAAAAAGTTATATAATGCCGTTGTGCAAGGATTATTTTATGAAAAAAAGTTTAGTGTCTGTTCTTTGGTTTTTCTTATTTAATTGTATGAAATATCATTAACGTCTTGTCGTATAGTGATGTCTTCAGAGGATAGGTTATTAGTTCTAAAGTACTTTCAAACTTTGATTTAATTTGAAACGCTTTAAAAAAGAAAAGAAATTATTTAATTGCTTTTTGCAAATCAATTATTTGTATCGTTATTTATTTTAAGTTTTATCGCTTTCTTAACTAATATAATATTTTCAATTGCATGAAATATATAATATACATTGATATATTATTAAAAGCTGCATACAAACTATAATTAAACCTAGTGGTCTAATTGTAGTTTTTCACATCGAAGTTTTGGGCAAGCATCCAAAACAATGCATTGTCAAATAATTTAAACAATGTTGGAATGAAAAATGCATTTAATTGTGTACGATTTTGCGTAACACAGAAATACTAAGTTTACGTGAGAAGGCATTGTTTCTCCGACTCTGCTGGAGAGATCCAGAGATCGTTTTTACCGATTATCGTTATGTATTGGTTATATAACTTTTAGGAAATCCAATCAAAGCAGTAATCTGTCGCAAATCTTCTTCACTAAATTACCAACAGACATTCTAAAGGGGGAATTCTATTGGGATCATGATCCCAATTTATATTTCAGTTACTAACGTCGAGAATTTCCATTAAATTAAGTTTGAAAGTACTCCTTTACAAAGTGGTACAGTATAAAGATTCTTGTGATAAGTGATTACCAAAAACTTTAGAGCGAGTGATCCAGTGCCAACTTAAATAACTTGGGTAAGTAAACTCATTATTTTTAACCAATTTTGTGTGATATTAATTGTAGATAGTCTTATTTAAAATTCGTATGCATTGAAACTTGTAACCTGTTATAAAAAAATCGTAAGTTTCGTTCCAAAACAACCTTCGCGTATTTAAAATAATTTTTAGTAATATTTCGATACAAAATATTACAGGAAATCTTTTTCATTAACCAAAATAAAAATAATTTAATAATAAATGTATATTTCATTTAATATAGTTGATTTTAATTAATGTAACTAAAGGAAATTATTGAATTTTTCATATTTGATTCACGATATCCATCCATCCATTACAGCCTTTAAAAGTCCACATAGGAGAGATTTTGCCATATTTCCACGCTTAGCAGGCGGGTTACTAACCGCAATTTTACATTATTTTAAGTTGCTGTTTTAGTTTCCCTCTGTCGCCTTTTACGACACCCACGGGACGATACAGTTTTAATGAAAATCTACTGAGCCCGTCTGAGTTTTTAACACCAAACTAAGTAATAGCGCATTCACTATTGTTATGATTTGAATAATAAGAGAGCCAGTATCATTAAAGGCTGTGAGGCATCTTAATCCTCAGAGGTGACATCACATGTAGTCTTCTTTACTTGAAGTTGGTTGCTGGTGTTAATGGGCTGCAGTAACCACTTGCTATCTGGTGAACTGTTAGACCGTTTGTCACTCTAATATTTAAACAAAATATTAGTTTAACGAATTACCTATATATGTTCTTTTGATTATAGCAATATATTAAAGATGTTAAAAATCTATTCAAACTAGGTGAGACACAACATCATTATAATATTTTATTACGCGGATATTAGCTAATTAATTTTAACATCTTTAATATTATGGATTTCTGCAACGTAACGCCTGATTCTATTAATTATATCGATATAGGAAATATTCAATATAATAATTAAACAATTCAATATGACTCTATGTATAGTGCAGTGTTTTAGCGATGGGTTTTAGGCATTATAAATCTGGCCTAACGTCCTTGACACGACGTTAGCTTAGTCTTTAGACGTATGTAGCGTTCACTTATGCCGGCAATTGTGCCAGTTAGTCCTATAGTCATATTCATGTATGGGTAAATAACTATGAAACCTAGAATTTGCTACCTATGGTTGCAAACCCCAGAGAGCCAACGCAGGAGAAGTTAAAAACTTCTTTTAGTTGACGGGAATTGCCACCGTGAACGAATGCGCTGTTTTTATATGAAATCATTTATTTTCGTACCTATTACTAATTTAACTGCTGCACTCAGAGTCGCTTAGAGTAAAATAACAGTCTACATACGACCCACAGCCGGCTTCTATAATATCTGAGAGGGTTTAGGGCAGGAAAGTGACTCAAAACTTTCACGTTTTTGAATTTTTACTTTTATTTATTTTTTACGATGTTTTTAATCACATGATAACGTGGTAAATTTGCAGTTAAAATTGCAAATAACTTTTTCATTTTTGCCAGCGGGGATCGAACCCGGATTTCTCGCGTACTGTGAAATTTACAGCGAGCGCTTGTCTCTGATCTATTCAAAGTCGATAGATTAACCAATATCTCCATAAAATCTATACAAATAAATAAAATTGAAGTGTCTGTCTAAATACATATGAAAGTATATACGGTACTTATAACAAAAACACAATTTTTTATTTTTTTGTCTGTCTGTCTGTTTGTTCCGGCTAATCTTCAAAATGGCTGGACCAATTTTGACGAGACTTTCACTGGCAGATAGCTGATGTTATAAGGAGTAACTTAGGCTACTTTTATTTTAGAACAAGAATTAGGGTTCCGCGCAAAAAAACCTAAATTACACGCGGGCGAAGTCGCGGGGAACAGCTAGTCTATACATAAAAATGTTAATAATTAATCTAGAAACTCTTAGTGCGGCAGTCAACAATTGTAATAAAATTAGAGGTAAACATAATAAGTAGATAATAAATTACAGATGGAGCATTAAAAATATAATTATATGAAATATTCGTTATTAAATTATAATAAAAAGTACGCAAAAAATGGATAATTTAAATCTAAGCATTTCTTATGTGCATCGATAAACATTCCACTTATCTCGAGCGTAGAAAAACTGAAATTACGTGTGTAATGTTCCAATGAACGAAAGAGTTCAACGCGTTGTCGCGTGTGTAACAAGAGTCACTTTTACTCTCATATTCAAACAACAAAAAAATAATATGTGCGTTACTTCTAATCGTGAAATAGCTGAAATTCCAAGATGCATGTAATAGCTTAACGGTAAAATACCTGCTCATTAAATGATCTCAACTTCGATTTTCGTGTTTTTTATAAGGTAAGGGTGACAACCGAGCGCACAGTTCACCTGATGGTAAGTGGATGCTGTGGCCCATAGAGATCTAGATCTATCTTCAATTAAGAATCAAAATGCAAATGTGTTGCCACCCTTGAGGACTAAAATGGAATGCCTCGGTTCCAGTAAAAAGGATCTCCGGTACTCTACACTTACCATACAAAACACATTAACATTAAGCTGCAATTTTACGCTGGTGTTCTGTGAGAGCGTACTCCTTCCCAGGTCGAGCCGAACAATTCGTATTACATCCATAATATAGCTGCAGCAGAACCATGCTGTCATACACGGTCATATTCTGGTTCTACCACGTTTTTCTACATTATCAGCAAGTGAACAGTTTACAGTTGGTCATATGTCTATATATTCCCTGGGGGTGGCCTATGTTCAGTAGTGGACTTGTGAAGGGCTGTACTGATAATGATGAAGTTTCGCTTGTCATTCTGACTCTGACTGCAGACAGACGGCTTCGTAGTGCGTTTAGCTGCGGCATTGCGAGCCGTGGATTCAAATCTCGCATGGAACAAGCATGAGTATGGCCTACAGATAATAGTTCCGGGTCTAGATGTTTCTCCATGTGTTATGTATGTTTATTATATTTTATTGTTTATTAATTAAAAAAGTTAGCAACCACATTACCAATCAGCTCTTAATGATAATTTTTATAATTTTATGCGTGTTCTTAACCGGCTTAGGTTAGGTTCACGGGTGGTCCCTAAAGGCAACCTAAGTGGTTCGCAGAACAATTCTCAAAAACAACATTTCTATATATATATATATATATATATATATATATATATATATATATATATATATATATATATATATATACATTTTCATAATCGGTACATTCAAGTAGTTGGAGTGTAACTTGGAGCTATGTATCTGAACAAACACTTTCAAATTGTATATGTATAAAAAGTAAAAAAATAAAGTAAAGTTACAGCCTATATACGTCCCACTGCTGGGCACAGGCCTCCTCTCATTTCTGAGAGGGTTTTAGGTAAGGAAATGTCCGCCGCACTGCCCCAATGCGTGTTGGCGGACTTCACATGTCTTCGAAATATTTTTTTTTGATTTCTCAGACTTGCAGGTTTCCTCACGATGTTTTCCTTCACCGCCGAGCACGTGGTAAATCAGCACTTAAAATTGCAATTAACAATTTCGGTATATGTATTATTTACTTTGAATTAAGGAGGGGAGAATAGTATGTATTTAGTCAAATATATTTTACATATTTAATGTCATTACTTGAGAGTAATTGAACAGTACTTGTTATGTAGCCTATAAAGTCTATTAAGAGTGAGTCTCGCGTTATGTGTTTTATTTATGACATCTTTTTCGTTAAACTGTTGGGTAAACTACACATAAATTACAAGACTTGAAATTTTGTACACTTTTGAAAAACGAATTACAATGATTACTGATGACCCTGGCTACAACTATCTAAGCTGTGGCCAGGGTCATCAGTTCAAACTGGACTCTTTAATGTATTTTTGAGAATGCATTGTCTTAAGTAATCGGTTAGTAATCAAATAAATCCAACTATGGTTAGGTGGGTTTGTTTTAATTGTGAGCCATGGTTGGTTTAGTTAAGTTGGCTAAGCGATCGCTGATAATTATACAAAAAAGGAGGAACCAAGATTCGATCCCCGCCGGCACCGACGAAATTTTTAATTGCAATTTTAAGTGTCGATTTACCACATGCTCGTTGGTGAAGTAAAACATCGTGAAGAAACCTGTCTCAGAATTCAAAATAAATATTTCGAAAATATGAAGTTTTTTTAAGCGATAAAGCTATAGCAGTATAATGCAGTTATGTACCTACTTGTAGCACGAATGAGACAGCTCGACCGACGAAGGACCACGCTCTCACAGAACACCAGCGTAAAATATGAGCTTAATGCTGCTGTATTTCCGGTGAGTGTACAGAACCAAAGACCCTTTTTACTGGAAACGAGGCATTCCATCTTAGTTCTCAGGGATGACAACGCATCTGTATTTGGATTCTTAATCGGAGATAGAAGTAGATGTTTATGGGCTACAGTATCCACTTACCATCAGGTGGACTGTGTGCTGGTTTGTCACCCTTATTCTATAAAAAAAAACTTCGTCAACACGCTTTGTCGTATTTGTCATTCGTGGCTAAAAGAAAATAATTTTCTTAGAGAATATATCAAAGTTTTTGTAAAACATTGTTCCCAATAACCGCTCTATAAACCTTTCAATCTCTTTGTATGGCACTAACACCAGCTGTATAATTAAATAAAAAAATTTGTTATACATATTATAAAATTTTAAAATCCATCAAACTTGCTAG
Source organism: Parnassius orleans (assembly GCA_029286625.1). NCBI lineage: Eukaryota > Metazoa > Arthropoda > Insecta > Lepidoptera > Papilionidae > Parnassius > Parnassius orleans. The sequence continues at coordinate 9,939,293 of JAGSMP010000009.1, forward strand.
TTTGCGATAGTACTAAGCTATAGGTACATACGTTTATATACCAGCAATCGGACAATGAATAGCTTGAAGACAAAAAAAACAAATACGAAAGGGACGTGTGACATTGCGTAAGACGACAATGGCCGGTAATTATATACAGCTAGTAGTTACACGCGACTACGCCCATAGCCAATGTCAAATTTTCCACTATTTAACCGACTTTAAAAATGACTGTAGTTCTTACGACTGTAGGTATTTTTTTGTATGTATCTTCGTAAACTATGCACTGATTTTGCCATAGTTGCTACACTAAGCAGGCGGGTAGGCAAGTATGTAGTTTTTTATTATTTTGAGTTGTTAACAGGAAGACGCTGCTGCCCATCTTCTGTTTCAGTTTTCCTCTGTCGCCTCTTACGACACCCACGGGACGTTATGGGGTAGTGGATATTCTTACACCGCCAATATACGGTTACATATATAAGAATTTCGAAAACAAATTAATGTAAAGGATAACTTCCCTTTACTTGACACTGAGAGACGAAGTACTAATGGCATGTCCAAGTCCATGGCCATAAAAGAAAGACAATTATAAGTGCCGGTTTCGCGTACTCAGTATGGGTGTGCGCATGTGATAAATGTCAATTTATTTGTCTTTTAATTTAGTAAACATGATTATTAGCGATTCAGGAGTTCCGTGATAGTCGAAGGATAAAAGACCAAAACCTCGCTGTTTATTTTAATAATATTTTTATACTTTTACTCATTACTTATTGACGTAAGAGATATTAAAATTTAAAACGTCACATTTAAACCTCTATTCCATCTTGATTCTATCTTACAAAAAGTTTATTCCCATTTTTATAGAATAAGCTCGACAAACGAGCACTGGTAGTAAGACATTTCTGTGACCCATAGACATTTACATCTATTATTATCGATTAAGAATTTAAATGCAGAGAGAGGAATTTAGATGCAGGACTAAAATGAAATGCCTTCTTTTTCCATCTTATGACAACGCATAATGATTGTATTGTTGAGTCCCTAACTTAACGTATGATAGTGAAAGTTGGGGTGGCAGAAGAAGCACAAGAGTAGAATAAATGCTATAGAAATGAGGTAATTAAGGACCATGTTGAAGGTGGTTCTGAATGACAGGGTGCGAAATTGTGTTATAAGAGAAAAGTATGGTTTGCGAGATGATGTTGTGACCAGGTTAAAGAAAGGAACGCTTCGGTGGTTTGGGCTTTGATCGTTAGATTGTTTAATACCTTCAGTTGTATAAAAATATATATATATTATTTTCAAAAAGTTCTGTTAAAATTTTCTTTAGATCTTTACGTCGCCGAAGGGTATACAGTATAGACATTGAATGAAAAGAAATTATAGCTTTCTATCAAAAAAACACTGAATAACCAAAGTTATACAAACGCCAAACTTAATTCCAAAAAACCTAGCTCAGCTATAGTAGAGATTGCAACTCAATGTAAGAATAACTCAATGAATCGATCTATTACGTAGAGTTCTGTAATCGATTTACTAAATCGATTAAGTGTTTCAGATCGATTAACTTTTGTAATTTTTTATGAGTAAGACCTTCAGTCTATTTCATAAATATTTTAGTGTAAATAAAATATCATTAATTCATACATTACAGACTATCAAACTGCCACTAATGAACATAGGTCTCCACAATAGATTGTTTGGCATATTTAGCTTGGCAGGTGGGTTGGCAACCACAGTTTTTTATCAATATTATTGAGTTGTTATCAGGAAGATGCTTTATCCCATAACTCTAACACCACTATTACACGACACAATTATCCTCCAGGCTGAACTTCGATCACAACAGCGAGTCTTAACGGAGACATGCCACCTGCATAGGATAGGATTATAGTCCACGAGTGTTTTTACAAGCACAGGTGCACTCTCTATTCTTCCCTCTTATAGTCCGATCGGACGGTGATCCGATACGACCGGAGATAGAATAGGCGCAGTACCAACGGCTTTACTTGCTTTCCGAGGCACGGGGTGGAACACCGCCAACTTACTGACTCCGACGAGAATTTCTTGACAGAAAAACCTAATAACTAATTTTAGCCCGACCCGGGATTCGAACGTTAGGCCAACGGTGCATACAGCAACACAATTATATCATAATACGGACATATATAAAAGTATAAACGGTATAATTTTCCTGCTGATAATCAAACTTTTTCATATCGCTACCTTTATTTTATAAAATACCATCTTCATAAGATGGAGAGAATTTAACAAGTTGCGAGAATTTAACAAGTTACGAAACCTTACTGCTTAATCTTTATTAATGTTAATGGAGAAACTAGCAACTAACGCCCTTATTTAGAAGTTAATGGCAATAATTATTAGTAATATAAGTAATGACTTACATCACGTACGCACTGACAGGATATTGAATAGAATTCGATGCTCACGCCGAAGCGCAACATTAAGAGCATTGCGTACGGATCACGCATATTTTTGTGTTGTGCAAGTTATAAGCGGTAAACATTTATGGTCTTCGTAAATACGACCATGTATGTTCTTTTCGTACTCAGATAAATTGGCTGCCTATCCATTAGCGCAGATATGTTAGAATACTTTGCACCCTTTTCACAATTCTTAATGATCCATGTGCTCCCGAGTATCTGAAATCCAAATTTCAATACCTGGGAGAATATTTTTTTAACCCTTTCTATTTTGATTATTGCTGCACTGCCTCTATATGTCTATCGCTGTTTATAATATATATAATACATAAATAGATCAGTACTAACACAAACATATTCAGAATGTTACATTACTAGTATATTTTTTAGGTATTTTACATCTGGCGTAAACTAACACGTAGTAAACTATACTCTACTAGGTGATAGCTGGTAGGACCTTCCTTTTTTGCCTAGGAGTACGTCTGGGTAGAGGTACCATTCTCTTATCTATTTCTAGGCAAGAGAAAATAGGTAGGATAGGTATTTTAGCAGTGTTGACACTGCTGTGTTCCGGTCTGAAGTATACAGAAAGTCATTATGATTACAAGCTATGATAATATATATTACTTCTTAGAAGTGACAACGCATCAGTAGCCTTTTATATTTCAAGTTAGCTGCAGGTGTCCATGGACTGTAGCATCTACTAACCATCAGGTGGGCTGTAAGTTCGTCTGTCATTTCAGTTTTATATTAAAAAATATTTTTAAAAACAAGATGGTTATACCGCCATCTATCGGGAGTCTCATATAATTGTCACACATTCCATAGTCGCCTCTAACGATATCCACGGGATGAAATGGGGTGTTTAATTATCTAAGACCGCCACTACACGGAGAGAAATTGATTACGTAGGATTTTAACAAAACCATCGACGTGTTGTTGAATACGTGTGTTATATTACCGACTCCCGCTCTTCACTCGTAACTCAAACTCAATCTTCCGAAGATGTTTTGCAATAATTGTGTTTATTTAGTACCATTATGCAGTAGCTGCGACCTTTAGGGAAATTGCCCGGATTGCCCACCGTTACCGACATCTGAATACCGTAATGATCATAGGAGCATTGTATTTTGTTAGATTTATTAACTCTATCGAATTTATGATAAATTGTATTACGGCTCTTCGCTTGTTTAATTGCATTGCAACTATATTTGGTTAATAATTTGGGTCAATGCTTATCGAAACGATGAAGGGGATATATCTTCATAAAAATATAGTGCTGTTGCACGTATGGGCCGGCTCGAGCCGGGTTGGTACCACGACCTCACAAAATAACGGCGTGAAGTGGAAGCTCTGCTTCTGCATTTCGTCTGGTGAGTGTAGGTGACCGAGGCTCAATTTCCATATCAACATGGTAGCGAAATTAAATCTTAGACTACCCCAGGAGGTACCAGCACCCTGGAGAATCCTCGCTGAGCATCCACGACCATGATACTCTACTCCTGGGCGTGGGTGCTCAGGCTGCCCGCGTATTCTGGGGAGGCAAAATTCCGCTCAAAACAATAACTGCTCGGGGCAAACTGAATTGAATTTCTGCAACATCAGGAGACTCACTCAAACCTAAACGCCGTCCACTACCATCTCGAGACGGCGAAGCCGGCCTTGCTCTTTTTGACCGAGACGCAGGTGTCCTCTCCGGCTGATACTTCGTATCTCTCCTACCCGGGGTACAAATTGGAACACTCCTATGTGCCTCGGGCTGGAGTTTGCGTATACGTCAGAGAGGACATCTGTTCTCGACGACTCGGCAGTCTTGAAGGTTCGGACCTGTCCATCCTTTGGCTACGCGTAGAGAGCGACGACCATCTGCGAGTCTAACGGTGCCTCTATAGGTCCCATAGCGGTAATGCCGAAACAGGCCGACTCATCGACCACATCCAGATGGCTACAGATTCCTTGCTACAACAGGTTCACGTTTAACCGATCATTCGGGGAGATCTGTTTACGACTTTGCCTTGGCATATGGTCTGACACAACTGGTTACTTCGCCTACGCGGATTCTGACGTGGAGGATCATACACCTTCCCTGTTGGACCTTCTGCTGACCTCTCATCCGGACGGATATCAGGTTTCCGTCGATGCCCCTCTCGGCTCTTCGGACCATTGCCTGATCCCGAGTGTGGACCCACTCACGCTCCCCTCGCGGTTGCGTTCTGCAGGTTGCCGCCGTGTTTGACATTACAGGTCGGCGGATTGGGACGGAATGCGGTCTTTCTTTGCATCCTACCCATGAGGGCGAGTTTGCTTCTCGCCGGATGATCCCAGCGCTGTTGCTGACTCTGTCACTGATGTGGTGCTACAGGAAATAGAACTATCTATTCCATCATCTGTGGTACCCATCGGAGGCAGATCTCAGCCTTGGTTTGGTCGCTCTTGTAAGACTGCATTACGCAGTAAGCAGGAGTGTTATCAGGCTTGGGCTGAGGCTTCGGCGGCTCGGGATGTAAGCACCAGCGTGCTTAAAAAGAAGTATAACTTCGCCTCCAGGTCCTTCAAAAGAGTTATTGCCAAGGCAAAGTCAGAGCACATAGGCAGAATTGGCGAGAAACTAGTTCGCCTTCCTTCAGGAATCCGTGCATTCTGGTCTCTCTCCAAGGCTGTCCAAGGGAATTTCTGTAAGCCATCACTACCATCTCTGCACAGGGAGGACAACTCACTGGCCCACGCCGCAAAAGAGGAAGCTGAGCTTTTAGGCTCCCTTTTTGCGTCCAACTCGACTCTTGATGATGGGAGGAACACACCGCCGACCATCCCGCGGTGTTAGTGCCTCGTGCCGGATATGCGGTTCTCACAGCGCTCGGTTCGCAAAGCACTCCTCTCCTTGGACATCCACAAGTCGAGTGGGCGGTTCTAACGCGTCTTTTCAGGTACTCCTACTCCCTAGGCGTAGTCACGAAATCATGGAAGACAGCTTTTGTCCACCCGATCCCTAAAAAAGGCGACCGTTCAGACCCGTCCAACTACAGGCCTATCGCCATCACCCCCTTGTTCTCCAAAATAATGGAGTCCGTTATAAACTCCCAGCTCATTCGGTACCTTGAGGATCACCAGCTGATTAGTGACCGCCAATACGGTTTTCGTCGGGATCAATCAGCTGGTGACCTTCTGGTCTACCTGACTCATAGATGGGCGGAGGCAGTAGAGTCCAAAGGGGAGGCATTGGCCGTTAGTTTGGACATTGCGAAGGCCTTCGATCGGGTTTGGCACAAAGCGCTTCTTTCGAAGCTCCCTTTCTATGGGCTTCCCGAGATATTGTGCAATTGGATCACCAGCTTTCTTGCAGATCGGAGCATCAAGGTCGTTGTAGACGGTGCATGCTCCGACTACAAGCCTATTAACGCTGGTGTTCCACAAGGCTGCGTGCTGCCATCTCGAGACCACTACCATCACCAACGCTGTTTCTTCTGCATATCAATGATATGTTGCAAACTGGTAACATTCATTGCTATGCGGATGACAGCACTGGTGATGTTTTATACACCGGCCGTACCAATATTTCTCGGGAAAACGTCGCCGAGTACCGGAACAAACTTGTGTCTGAAGTCGAATCTTTGCTGAACAAAGTCTCGGATTGGTGGCGACTAAACTTAGTCCAGTTCAATCCTCAGAAGACACAAGTTTGCGCGTTTACCGCTAAAAAGAATCCCTTTGTCTTATCTCCTCAGTTTCAAGGCACTCCCCTTGTTGCCTCAGCCAGTATCGGAATTCTCGGCGTCGACATATCGAGTGACGTGCAGTTTCGTGGTCACTTGGAAGAGAAGGCCAAATCAGCCTCTAAAAAGCTTAGCGTGCTCAGCAGAGCGGAACAGTATTTCATGCCGGCACAACGCCTGCAACTTTACAAGGCGCAGGTTCGGCCTCACATGGAATACTGTTCCCATCTCTGGGCTGGGGCTCCCCAGTGCCAGCTCCTTCCACTTGACCGCATCCAGCGCAGAGCGGCTCGAATCGTCGACGACCGAGTTCTTTCCGATCGGCTCGACTCATTGGCGCCGCGAAGAGATGTTGCATCCCTTTGCATTTTTTTTTCGCATTTACCACGGGGAGTGCTCTGAGGAATTGTTCGGATTAATCCCAGCCGCCAAATTTCACGAACGCATATCGCGGCAGAACTCCCGATACCATCCACACCATCTGGATGTTTGGCGGTCCACCACTGTGCGATTTAGAAGATGTTTTCTTCCTCGCACAACTTCCTTGTGGAATCGATTACCACCAGCGATTTTTCCTGACCGATACGACTTAGGGACCTTCAAGAAAAGAGCCTACTCCTTTTTTAAAAGACCGGAAACGCATCTGTAATTCCCCTGGTTCCCCTGGTGTTGCAGTTGTTCATCGGCGCCGGTAGTCAACTACCATCAGGTGAGCCGCATGCTCGTTTGCCCATTCGTTTGCATATTCTTAAAAAAAGTATTTTGAAAAAACTCTGCAAGATTGTCGGTAACTTATTTTAACTGGCTTACGAGTACAAGACGCGTGTCTGATGTAATTGTAAACAGATTTACATTTTAATTTCCTCATATTATGACTATATCTTCTGAAATCCTTGTAAATGACGACTTGTTCAAACATGGAAATTGTTATTACTATTTTCATGTTTGAATAAGTCGTTATTATTACGTATTATTTTAACGTATTATTATTACGTATTATTATACGGTATTATTATAACGTTTTTTATATAGTTACAGTCAAGTCTGGCAACTTTACCAATGGATGTTAACTTTGCCATCAGTGGTGTACTGGCACAAAATTACGATTAACACGGAAAACGTAACGTTTTTCGAGATATGTCATTTTTAAGATGAAAATACAATAACTAAATGACAGCATTGCTTTCGATATGGCAACATGAAAGTTAATTTTGGCATTTTATTTTAACGCGGCATTGTGTCGGCGAAATAACCTCTTTGTTCAGTGCTTCTGAACTTTAGTTTTTTTTTGTTTGAAATACTGAATGTAGGTATCTATATCTTTCGTTTTTAACATGTTTGTCTTAATATTTATCTATAAAATTAACTTGGCAAAATTACCATACTAGTGATGCCACGATGTGACGGTTACTTTGCCATGTTTTGCTACAACCAAGGGTTGTCACTTTCGACCTATATTTTAACCGAATACAAATATTTAAACAAAGGTTCTGTACTTGACATTCTATGTATGTATGTACTCGTATGTTTGTATCGATGTTTCACCGTAGCAGCCCATTAGACCGATTTTACCAAATGAGTCGTCAATCAATTCATCTTTAACAAAAGTGAAGGAAAAGAAGAGAAGTCTATATTATTTTTACTGCGTTGTCAGACATTAATAATATTATTACTACTCAGTATTTTTCATAATTTCAACTTGTGTATTGATATTAAGCAAAACATATTAATGTTTTGCTTAATATCAATAATAATTATGTCATTTTAATGATTATTTAATTATTTGCTATTGTGGGAAAACAATATTTATATTGATTACAATATTATCTTAATATAGAAATTAAATAAATGATGATGACTAATAAAAAAAACGTATACTTGTTAAAAATGATTGTGACAAACTTTTCTTTATCTATACTATAATTGATTTAAGCTTATTATTGCACCAATTTAATTTTTAATTTTAAACGAGAGTATTTTTGTTTGATATATTTTAGATTTTTGCTTAAGAAATTATTGTGACAATTTATACAAAAAAAGTTCAGTACGTAATCAAGCATATTTTCAAGTTTGTATGAAATATTGAAAAATTGGAGGGCAACTTTGCCACAAGAGTAAATTTTGCTATTTACAACACCATTAAAGGAGCAAATCATAACTCTGAGTGTTGTGTATTATGTTATGAGGTAAACTTACCTTCAACCTTGAATTCAAATTCTATTATTTTCTTTATAAACCCTGATGGCAAAGTTGCCAGAAAGTGAGGTTAACTTTGCCATTTTCTATTTTTGAGTATTTTGTCTATTTAATGTTAGTATTTGTTTAAATCACTAATAAAATACCAAATCTATGAAGAATATAATGTCACATTTAACATTGACGCCCAGTCTGACAATACATTTTTTGTTGGAAAATTGGTCCTAAATTTTTAAGTCCTTCCAAAAATGGCAAAGTTGCCAGGTTTCACGGTAACCAATTTTTTTGTAATCTACAAGAGTTTATTTTACCTTGTAGTTAATATATTTTATTCATTTTACCTTACAATGCATGCTCGTAATTCACGACTTATATGATGCTACAGCACTTTATTTCTAGGTCAATCAAAGACTATCGGGTTTAACCAAGTAAATTTTCTACAATCTGGAGAACATTTCATTTTCTAATGGTGTTAACTCCATTCGGTCACAACAGTCAACCTCAGCCATTTGCGCAGGGCAGAATTATACTGCACGACTGAGCGCAATAACAGGGTGCACTCTCTGACGGTGAATCTGACACGACCGCAAAGAGATTAGGCTTTTCGTGCTTTCCGAGTCACGGGGATGAAACTCCGCCAATTTCATGACTCCGTGTTGAAAGTTTCTTGACAGAAAAACCCAATACCCAGACCTAGGATTCAAACACGGGACCTCACGATCAGCAGTCGTGCTTAAGACCACTAAACCACCCAGGCAGTTAACTCTAACAGAAAACTATAAAATTAATCGAAATGACATATCTGAACATCAAATCATGTGGCTTAACGTTGAGTTCATTCATTTTTATAGTTAGAAAACCATTTCATAATCAAAAAATTTGATTTAACGATTATAGAAAGTCAACTTGGCAAACTTCGCTAATTACCTAACGAGTAATATCCGTTTTATCGTGTCTATTCAACAGAATTCAAAATACAGAGCAGGTACGCGATTCGAAGGAATATTTTTTTTATATATATGTAAGCGATAATTTTTCGATGTTGTCCAATTTCAATGATCCTTTATATGTTAGAAAGGGGTTCCTCAGTGATGTTCCAATACTCCTCGAATTTGGTTAAGATCTGATGTTGGGAACCATGAGAAAATATTCACGATTTATAAGGCTCGGCATATGGATGTATAATTATTTACCACGTTAAATTTATGGTTTCGATGATTATATATATCTTTTAGTTCTTTAAAGTAGTTTTTACTTTTTTAGAAGTTTTATTAAATTTAAAAAAGAATACCCGTAATGCTATCAACAATTCTTATTTTCCCTTAACCAATCTAAGTGCAAAATGCTTGCCAGGACTTGCTTTTCTTTTTATAACAACATATGCTATTGTATATATAACCTGTATTCATAATAAAATGATGATCAATTTGAATTTGTGTAGTTCACGACAGTAGTCGAATGGTAGATTCAAACCCACTATTTCTTTGAATCTCACAGTTCATACCTATATAAATATGATATTTGGCTACTCTCTGTTATAATGTGAAGGTTGCAAATTCGATTTCAAAATATAAAACAAGTGGTAAAATTAAAAAAAAATGTACAACCGACTTCAATATAAATATAATTTATTGTTGATTTTTCTTGAACCGCTCGATCAATTTCGATAAAATTTAAATGGGAAGTATATCCTTTGAAAAAAAAATTTTCCAAATCGGTTCAGGCGTCTTCGAGTAATCGGTGTACATACATAAAAAAAAGATTCCGACGAATTGTAAACCTCCTCCTTTTTGAAGTCGGTTGATAATATCTATATAAACGACAGTAATTTACATTGAAAGACTTCAAAAGTGTTATCTGTTAAGCAATCATGACTCAAACGAATATTTTTAAGGAAAGGACGTTTGTACCACCCACGTGATTGTGAGTGTTATAGTCCATAAATATTTTTTTACGTGGGTATATGAAATGATAATAAATATATATTTCTACGACCTAAGAAATGAAAATTTTATTTTGAGTGGCGAAAGAAACTCTTAAGTTATTATACTTTTTGTAATTTAAAAAAAAATCATTAACAAGCAGACTGGTTATCTCGGATTTCTAACAACTAGTAATACGAACAGACATACGGAACACGGTACCTCCTCCGTTAGTTTGTTAATTCAGCACGTCCCAGGGGTGCTTCCGAACCACCATCACCATCACTTCTTTCACAATATTCTTTTATGCTTCAATGTGTGCAAAAATGTCAAAAGTATTACATTACACCTACTGTCAAAAAGTCTTTATATTCTCTCTTTATACGTTTTTCCACATATGGTAAGAGGCTATTGCAACGGATAGACATCTGTAACCAACTTCGTTGATGCTGTTTCGTATGATGAGTGTAGAGAACTAGAGACCCTTTTCACTGGAAACGAGGCATTCCATCTTGGTACTCAGGGGTGCCAACGTACGAGTATCTGCATTTTGATTCTCAATAAAAGATAGATGTAAATGTCTATGGGCCACAGCAACCACTAACCATTAGGTGGACTGTGTGCTCGTTTGTCACCCTTATTCTATAAAAATAATGTCTTACCAGGTCTTTACACTCCGTATAGTGGGGGGCCCCGAGAATCTTTCTTCCTCGTCGATTGTAGATTTGTCGAGCTTTATGGCTAGGCTATTGCTACTTCAGTTTATTAATCCTTTTAGCTATGTCGGTTACTCTGATTCTACTGCAGATATCTTTGTTACAAGCTTACGTAGAGGGCTAACAGCAACATGCAACGAGACTTAAAAAAATTAGAGGTGACATCTCAGCATACCTTGGTATGATATACCGCACATTGACATTTGACAATTAACATTTTAGTTAGCGTAGTGAGCCGTGGTAGCTCAGATGGTTAGCGCTCGCTGTAAGTTTCACAGTACGCGAGCAAACCGGGTTCGATCCCCGCCGGCACCAATGAAATTGTTAATTGCAATTTTAAGTGCTGATTTACCACGTGCCCGGCGGTGAAGGAAAACATCGTGAAAACCTGCATGTCTGAGAAATCAAAAAAAATTTTTCGAAGACATGTGAAGTTCGCCAACACGCATTGGGGCAGCGCGGCGGACATTTCCTTGTCCTAAAACCCTCTCAGAAATGAGAGGAGGCCTGTGCCCAGCAGTGGGACGTATATAGGCTGTAACTAATTAACATTTTCTCGTTAGGACGATTCGCGGCATATCTTTGAAGTGCATGGTCAATATTTAATCATGAAATAATAGGACTATGCGCCTATTTAATTGTGTACCCGATTCAAACAAAAAATATTTCATTCAAATCGATGAACTTTTGTCCGCCAAAGCAGCCAATTACTATCAATTTTTCTGTCTCTATTTCGAAACAAATAAATAACATTAACGAAACACAATAAATTACGCTTATTTAATAAGATAATTTCACTGCAACCACAAAAAAGACTCTTCACTTAAGACACAAGTTGCAAAATAGCGTGTAGCAAAAAAAAACGAATACAGATGTGATAAAATTATAAACACGCAGTCTACTGGCAAATGTAACACAGTTCACCGTTGTAGGAAGCATTGCATAATTGCAGAGTGCAGGAGAATGCAAAGTTATTTAAAATCCATTACCTACAGATGGAGAAGCTGTGAGTAGCAAGGTCAATTGGTTACAGAAGTAATATGAACATCATTAGATGAGATGCGAATTAAGTTACCACATAATATACATGCCATCGAACATTAGATGATAAATGCTTTTAACTAATCTTACTCATTTTCTTACATTTCCTACTTTATTTAGACCACCTTATTTTCATTTGTGCAAATGAAAATAACACAATAATCTGCACCTGCCAACATTTTATGTTCTCTCAAGCTAACTAGCAGAGAATGGCATATGGCAAAATAGCAACCTAATTTACCCTGTAATTTAAGGTGGTATTATTATAGTTATTGGTTTGCAAGTTGTTGTGACTAGGAAGAAAGGAATTTTTCGGTGGATTGGATACGTAGAAATAATTAATGAGGAAAGAGTGGCAAAGCATTTTTATGTTGCAGGAGTGTGTGGCAGATTTGGCAAAGGACACCCTAGACAAAAGTTTATTAACCAAATTGACGATATATTGAAGATTCGTGGATGTGATATAAGCGAGAGAGGTGGGTCAAGATTATGCCAAATGTAATTCCCTAGTCTCTGCCTACTCATCTCGGTAATAGGCGTCAGAGTTTGTGTTTTGTCAAGTTATAACAGTCCATGACAAGCCCACATATGTACACAAGCCACTTAAATAGATTGACTCCTTGGGAAGACATTTCATATAGTAGCCACGGTTATCCATAATACCTCCCCAAATTCCTTATGCCAAGTATGTAGCTGTAAAGATTTAATATTTTGTACATTATTTTTTTAATTTGGCGTTAAACGGTTTAATTAAGTACTCTATCGTAGGTCATTAAACGATAAGGATATTTAGACTGGTTTATATATGACCGCGTAAAACGAACACAGAGTAACTACATTCAGAGGTTTCTTTAGTCCTGAAATTATTTTTAAAGTTTTTGTATGACTGCCCTACTTCCTAGCAAACTAAATAAAAGTAAAATTACCATGGGTGTGTTGAAATTAAAAGAACTTCATTATTAAAGAATTATTATTTTAACATTTTAATTACCAATGTGTTAATCTGACTGCTACATCTATTATTTATTTCGTATAATATATATGTAATGTTGTATTTAATGCTTATATAGTGTTTTTTATATTTAGTTTTAATTTATGTTTGAGTTTATATTTAAAACATAATAGTATTGTAGTAGACAGAGCCGTGGTAGCTCAGATGGTTAGCCCTCGCTGTAAGTTTCACAGTACGCGAGCAACCCGAGTTCGATCCCCGCTGGCACCAATGAAATTGTTAATTGCAATTTTAAGTGCTGATTTACCACGTGCTCGGTGAAAGAAAACATCGTGAGGAAACCTGCATGTCTGAGAAATAAGAAAAAAAAATATTTCGAAGACATGTGAAGTTCGCCAACACGCATTAGGGCAGCGCGGCGGACATTTCCTTGCCCTAAAAACCCTCTCAGAAATGAGAGGAGGCCTGTGCCCAGCAGTGGGACGTATATAGGCTGTAACTTTAACTTTAGTATTGTAGTATTAGCGCACCATCGACACACTAAGATTTATGTCGTTTTCAAATCCTGTTTATTCAAAGGTTGTCTGAAAGAAATCGCTTTTAGCGATAAGACCACCCATTATACTACCAAGTATCTATATTGTATTTTTTTCTCTTGTGTTGTGTTTTGGTGTGTGCAATAAAGAATTATCTGATTAGGAACATAGGTCTGCTATGTAGTTTAGAGGTTATTTTCACAATTGTTGCACCTAGCCCAAAAAAAAGTGTCACCATCAACTACAACACAGTTTACGTCGTTATCGGCATTATCATCTTTTACCAACATAACAAATATCATGTGTCTTATTTCAAAGTTTAACAAATTAACCTTGCTTATTAAAATCATCTTTAAATCTTATAATAGAGGCCGATGTCTCAACAGTAGACCTTTCGATGTTGATAAATAAAGAATAACGCCCTATTGTGGTGATAACCGTCAACACTTACTAGTAGAGTTGGTTTTGTAAGAATTAAAAATGTGTTTACACGTGGTAAAGCCATGCAGCTATATTATAAGTAAGAATATCCACTACCCTATATCATCCCGTGGGTGTCGTAAGAGGCGACAAAGGGAAACAATTCAGGCAGCAGCGTCCTCCTAAGAACAACTAAAAATAACAACGGTTAGTAAATATCCCCCCTATTAAGCAATCTATGGGTAGGCCTATGTTCAGCAATGGATTAATGATAGGCTGTACTAGACTCATATCTTCGTAAAGTTACAAAATGATAATAATAATTGCTAATTACAAGTCTCCACATATTGCCTTCGTCTGACTTGATATAAATTTAAAGTAACTCCAGTAATTGCTCAAACTGCTCACAAAAACAACTAAATAACGCAAATTTATAAATTATAGGAGAGAATCATGTAAAGTAACCGAGTTCTCACTGTCAATGATTTTAACAAAGCATTTGTTAGAAAGCGATGACGAAAGGTCAGCATAAATTACTTTGAAATTACAATTAGGCACGCTGCTACACTAACGCCATAAACATAGAGGTTATTTTTATTTGATTTGCTAACAAAAACAATTTTATGTTTTATTGATGATTGCCTGTACTATAGAAATGAATTAGTATACACAAGCAAAGTCACGCAATGTAAAATTAAATTTAACTTAAGTAAATCACGTTCAATACTAAAAAAAATATCTAAAGATAGTTCATTATCAGCCTAAGTGCTGAATTTTTTTTAATAACTTAGTAGGATACATGTTCTGAAAAGGAAAAAAAACCACAAAGCTACCTCTGTTTTTCGACTATATTAGTTCTGTTCTCAAAAGTGGGCCCTAGAGTATATAATGTACCATGACCTGCTTTTATTCATGCATACATAATCGTTTGATTATATTGACTGATGCGAATGATACGTAAACTCCATGTTGGTAGTTGATTGACAATTCATTTTTTTCACCCTGCAAGCTACGATTGACTTGCGCGCATGATCGTCGTTGGATTGACATGTCACCAGCTCAGTTTGTTCAGAAACGGCCTCGATGATGCATTGCGAGACCACTCTGAATATTGCGAATATTCTCAATATAATAAGTAATTAGTGTTGTTGTTAATACCATTGCATTTATAATAAATTGTAATGTCAGTTATTTCTTCGGGAAAGGCGTTCGAGGAAGAGATCATGGATCTAATACATAGATCCAAGATGGGCTGTAATAATGTTAATGATAAAACATTTTTAATTGATATTATATTAATCAAGCTCTACTTTTAATTAATCTATACAATAGTTACTGCATTCTTTGCAATATCGTAATATCTCAAAGTGCATTCGTTACGATGTACTTTATGTTCTGCATTTTGTACAAATAACTCGGACTGCACGGTCAGGATGTACTATTTACATAAGTTGTGACACCGGATCTTTGCCTGTTATTATTTTACTAGTACTGTAAAGTTCAGTATATATTCGTCAGACTAGCTCTTTTACTGTGACTTCATTCGCATAGAATTACACAGCTGTGATTTGAAACAGAAATGATCGAGTGGGTTGCCCATGGTGTTTCTTGGATAAAAGAGAACTACTTATAAATGGGTGTTTAACACATATATTTTATGTCCTATATTAATTGTCTCGTTCATCTCAGACATATTCATAAAATTTTTATTTATTAAAAAAATGACGCAGATAAAAAACTCCAATTCGTATGGTGAGTGTGGAGAATCGGAGACACTTATTATTAGAAATGAGGCATCACATCATAGGTAACAATGCATCTGCATTTTGATTCTTAATTGAAAATAAATGTAGATGTCTATGGGCCACAGCATCACTTACCATCAGTTAGACTGTGTGCTCGTTTGTCACTCATATTCTAAAAAAACGCACCCGAGGCACCGTGTTACGTCATTGATAGAAGTATGTCCCACAGCAAATATAATCGGGAGAATGGAACCTGTATATATTTTCAACTAATCTTGTTAAGAAGGAACGAGTCACAAACCAACTTCAGTGTTTCCGCAACGAAAACAAACTTTTCGAAAGTACGCACATCCTTGCGCCGGCCATGATATTTACTTAAAACAAGTCGAAGGTTCATCGGGTGCCATATTAAGTTGTTAGCGAGCAGTATTTGACACTTGCAATGGTTCTTTAGCACTTGTTTTTTTTTTGTTACATCATTCAAGGCAAGCATTTTATTTAGGATCCTTTTTTTTTATTTCATATTTATATTTAGGTAGATTGTTACGTGTAAATGACCGTTATCACGGTAGGAGGACTGTTGAACTATAATAAAACTTTACCCCTACACTAGGATTTTCTCTTGTATCGTGGAGACAGTTTACATACATAAATTACACAAGGACATACATCCAGAGCCGGAACAATTATTTTTAGGCTATACAAATACTTGTTCCGTGCGAGATTCAAGCCTGCGGCCCTTAGCAGCGCAACTCATTGCCAAGCCACCGGGCCACGGAGCCGTCAAAGTACTGGGTTGTCGTGGTAAACAACTTTAGATTTCTTCAATTGTCAACTTCACCTACTCGCGGTCCATTAATGATCGGACGCAGATCAGCATGCGTATTCGCTACCTTCATTGCCATCAAAATGATAGTCACATTGTTATACGTTTTAGGCTTCTATAAGAATTACCACGGCTAGTAAAACATACGACGCAATGTACTACAAAGTTACTACGATTTTAGTGTCAAGAATATTGGTTTAGCACGAATGGGTCGGCTCGACCGGGGAAGGACCTCTCATAAAGTACCAGCGTAAAATAGCAACTCTTTTCTAAAAAGCCGGCAACTCATCTGTAATTCCCCTGGTGTTGCAGTTGTTCATGGGCGGCTGTAGTCACTTACCATCAGGTGAGCCGCATGCTCGTTTGCCCCCTCTCATATAAAAAAACAACGCTGCTGTGTACTCGTTCGTTACTCTTATTCTATAAGATAATAAATTAATATTCTGTGCGAGCGTAGTCCTTCCCCGGTCGAGTAAATTCGTGCTGCAGCCATAACACACTGCAGCGTGGTTCTACCACAGGACTCAGCTTTTTCTCACAAGGTCTCCCGCAGTAAGGACTTGAAGAGATAGATTAAGTTTCTTGACTTCTAAACAGTGTTTTAAAGTCTAATTCTGACTAAAAATAATTTATCTTTGACTTTTACTTCGAGTAAGAACATAATGCTTGTAAACCTAATTAAACCCAAGTGTCGCCTAATAATAAATGAAATCGACTAGTATCATCCTTATTAAAAGTAAATAAGGTGTTTTTTTAATACTCGCTATGCCATTAACGTTACTAATATTATTCCCGGTTGCTATACCGAATAAGACTATATAACTCTGTCTTATTCGGTATTATATCTATACTAATATAATATAATTATAATTTATAATAATATTATAAAGAGGTAAAGTTTGTAAGTTTGTGAGTTTGTTTGTAGGAAGTAATCTCTGGAACTGCTAAACCGAATTTAAAAATTCTTTCACCAATAGAAAGCTACATTATTCCTGAGTGACATAGGCTATATTTGATCGTGATTAATAAAAAAAATTAATGTCAAATAACAATATTTGTCAATCAATTCCGAGAAAAACGGGCTGATGCGTTGATTTATCGGCATGCGCTGACTAAATGGTTTGATATAGGTGTTAAAAATAAAAGATAGATATGTAGTGCCGCGGAATTTTGTTAAAAGTAAAAGAAAAAGTATATGGTGATATATAGATGTTTTTCTCATACATGTCAGTCTATATCTCTATATTGAAATGACTGACTTTGTTTATGGGCAATAGTGTCACCCAGAAACGACACATTGAATGAAATAAATAAACTGATTTTACCGAAAATTCCTGGTCAAGTCAAACAGTACAAGTCAGATACAGTGCACTATCTTCAAGATTTTTTAAATTATTTGAGCCCTTCTGGCCTACCACCTCACGAACTTATGTTAAAAGTCGGTATTCCTATCATGCTGTTAAGAAACTTGAGCCCTCCCAACATGTGTAATGGCACAAGACTGATAAAAGAGTTGCAGGACAATATAATCGTGGTGACCATCCTCACGGGGCCAGTAGTGGGACAACTTGCTCATATTCCGCGGATACCTATGATTCCGACGGATTTGTCTACATTGTTCAAATGGCTGCAGTTTTCAGTCAAAGTTTCATTTGCCCTCACGATAAATAAGTCCCAGGGTCAAACATTCTCTCTGGTGGGCATTGACTTGAAAAAGGAGTGTTTTCTCATGGCCAGTTATATGTTGGCTTATCTCGAGTTAGAACTCCAGAAAAGCAATACATTTTGCTACCAGACAATAGCACAACATCAAACATAATATACAGAGAAGTCTTAAACAATTGACATACTCGTCAAATATATACTAGCAGATAACAAGAAATGAAATAAACATAAAATAAATCCTACATACAGTACTATATAATCTGTTGGAATTTAAAGTAAATAAATATTTAAATTAAGTTTTAGAACATAACAATAACAAAAACAAAAATTGGCAGCATGTTGTGAAATATGATACACTCTGGTGCGATTTGTAGAAAAAAAAATTAAGTAATAATTAAATAACTGGCTTTTTAGAAAAAAAAACCTAAAAGTGATAAAATAAATAGTCTTCGATTAACTTAAATCTAAATAACACCACATAAATAGATCATATCCATGCGAAGAATAGTCATGAAGATTATTATCGCTACTATCCAAAAAAAAACTTTCAAGAAAAAATCTTGAAAATGATTTTGGGCGTTCTGTTATATGCGTAAGTATATTATGCTGTGTATTAGTGTATTCATTTTATTATTATATCATTTTTTAAATTAAACTATCACTTTTTAATTTCATCCTTGAAATTTGTTTTTGGATAGTGATAATAATATTCATTAGAATAATTTTTGTGGTCATTACACACATGGACATTAAAATCACATTCTACTAACCATTAAAGGAGTCCACTACCCTATATCGTCCCGTGGATGTCATAAGAGGCGACAGAGGTAAATTGACACAAGACATGGCGCAGCAGTATCTTCCTAACAACAACTCAAAATAATTAAGAAAAACTGCGGTTGTCCAACCCGCCTGCCAGGCGTGGCAACTTAATCAAAATCCCCTTATGAAGCAATCTATGGGGAAGGGCTATTGCTAAACTAATTAAAAAAAACTATATAAAACAGATAATTCAAAAGCATGTCAAGTGTGACATTACATTAACAGAATCTATGTTTATCTCAAAAATCAAACCATTCCCATAAACAAACGTCTTCCACGGTACGTTACATCATGCTCCTGATATTATTTTAAATCATGCGATTGTAATCTGTGATACTTTCGCATAGAGACGATACTCAGTTGGAGTTCTCAGGCGATACAATCAGCTGCGTGAACTACCCTTAGAGTAACCATTATTAAATAAATTGCTTTGGGATAACAAGCCAATTTATAAATATATATAATAATATTTTTTCAAACTATAAATACCCTCTAGACGGACCAAATTGATAATATCGAAGCGAAGAAGCGAGATAGATGTGACAGGAGAAGTCTTTAGTCTCTGCCTATCTCTCTGGGTGACAGTTCGTGTATGTATATTTTATTCAAACTTTGATAATATTTATTTGTTAATAAATTTGCATAATGGAGAATTTCAGTTTGTTTGTAGATAATTAATGTTGATTATATCTAATATAGAGTTGAGAGTGAAGAAAACCATTGTTTTGGTAATAATTTGTATTAGAAAAGTTAATGTAATATTAAAATTCTACATTTAAGATTACATTTTGAATTATTATACAATTTTATATTTTTATACATAATATACAGTGAGAGTAGTGATTTAGTAATTTATAACAAAACCCTGTGGTTTCCGTTAGGTGCGTTATCAGAATCAGTAATCAAACGTATAAACTAAATGAAACATATAAGTTTACTTCAGAAAACTCGACCATAAAAAAGGTAAATTTAAATAAATTTTTATTTGCAAACTGTACCTATGTGTTTTATTACCTCTGCATTGACCGGAGAGTAAAAGCATAGTCAAAGACTCCGCTTTGCTGACGTGCATGCCATTAGAGGTTATACAACCAAATACGATTTGCAAAAAAAATATTAAAATTTTATTAAAAACATTAAGTCGAGTATTCCGAGTAAAGTTATTTCTATAGGTTGAATTCTGATTCTGATAGCGCACTTAATGGGAACCACAGGGTTTTTGAATGTTGTTTAACAAATATAAAAGCAGTACTACGTTACTTTTTAAAACTTTTAATATACGTTAATATGTTGCAAACACTTTCTGTTTGTAAACTATCAAAATAAATATGTATAACACGCCTGATCGTTTTCATATGACTAGCATAGCACTCGAAATTAAAGCCTTTATTATTATCTGAGTTCGAAAATAATAAAAAAGTTTATGTTAGTAAAATTTACAAGTCTTTTGAAAATAATAAGTTGCAAACGTTAGCTTTTGAATTCGATTCCGTTACCTAGATATTTCAAGATTAATTACGCGAGTAATTACTGACTCAATTTTTGCGTTTTCGAGGACGATTTAATGGATTCAATTATCTCTCAATTTGAGTAAGATTTTTATAGATTCAAAGTGAAAGTAAATTTGATAAAAACTGCAAATTTCGCTAACTTGCTTTAGAGTTGTGAATTCAATAAAATACAGTAGAATTGACAAACTTCTTCATTTTTAAATTCGGTAAAAAATTGTATTAAAAAGTCACTCTTGTTAACGCATAACCATTATTAAGTCCTTTAAGATTTAAAAAATATCACAAGAAATTAAAATTAACCTAAATCAATTTATCGACATTATTGGAACGAAGTTCCTTATCGCACGGTATGAATTTGACGGATGGGGGCTAGGTGAGAAAAGTGTAAGATTTTTCCGTCACGACCCCCTTTCTATAGTGCGAGCGAGATGCAATAATATCCATCTCCCTCGCACTTTTTCTTATCTTGCCATGAAAGAAATATTATTTTATTTTAAATGACGCTTTATTTTAATATACGCTAATAATTCATTTATTTGTATTTGTTAATCAATAATATAATACGTTTATCAATAATAATATACTACCAAAGGAACTTCGTTCCAACCGAGTATTCCACGACACTCACGTATGTTTTTATTATTATTAATTCGTAGACAAAATGAGCTTTCATAAAATTTTCTTGGATTTTATTTATAAATATAATATATTTTATAAAGTTAATTGTAACTGTTGGGAGAAAAATGGTCTATGTGTGAGTTCCTCGTCGTTTCTTGTTGAAGCAATGGCGTTGCTTTTTTTTTTTCAAAAAGTGCTTTGAAAGGACCAACTTTGAATAAAAATATTTTAACTTGATTTGACTTGAACTGACCTTAAAACCCCAAACGTATGGTCACTTAGCATGCCTGATCATTGCGGTGCAAATGTAGAAAGCCGTAGCGTGTGGTTACGGTGCGCGCGCGCATGCCTGTGACGCACGCGTGTATGAAAGTCAGGTAATTCGTAATATTATGATATTGCTTGTTAGTTATTTACTCATTGTTGACACTATGTTATACGTTCTAGAGCCACGCTGCAGCTATATTATGATTGTAGCACGAATGGGTCGGCTCTGCCGGGGTAGGACCACGCTCTCACAGAATACCAGCGCAAAATAGCAGCTTAATGCTAGTGTGTTTCGTATGGTGAGTGTAGAAAACCGGAGACCCGTTTTACTGGAAATGAGGCATTCCATTTTAAGTCCTCAGGGGTGGCAACGCATTCATTTATTAATTCTTAATCGAAGATAAAAGTAGATGTCAATGGGGCTGTGGCCCACTCTACTTACCAGACTGTGTGAAAAAAACTGAGATTCAGTAACGGTTTTTATCATTAATTTTTCTTTCATTTTATGGCTGCATGGCTCTAAATGTCTTGTCTGTGAGTTTCTTGGGTATCGATAAAAAAGCTTTCGGTGACGGAATAACTATATCATAATTTAAAATAAAAAAATATATATACTTCAATATATATTATTAAGGATAACTCAAAAACTATTGGACAGACCTTATTCAAATTTATATGGGACCAATTTAGAGGTATACTCTATCCAATAAAAAAAGAATCATCAAAATCGGACCACTCTGTAAAAAGTTATGCGTGGTAATATAAATATACGCGTCGACTTGAGAACCTCCTCCTTTTTTTTCGTCGGTTGAAAAATGTAAAATTCACAACTATCCCGAACGGTTTTCATGGCTAGGATTGTCCGAATACAAGATTTTGGATATTATACATTCTATTTTTAAAAATTTCAATGCTAATCAAAGTAAATATCAAAAAAATTATTTTATTGATATTATATTAATAAGTATAAATTAATAATAAATCAAAAATATTAAATAAAAGCAATAAATATATAACGGAAAAAGATATAAATATTTTTCTATAAATAAAAGCGTTTCTTATCAATATTTGTTATTATACTTTATATGAATACCGGAATGTAAAATGTAATAATAATAATGAATACTATAAATAAATAAATGAATAATATGAATAATGATAGTATAATAATAATGATTAATATAATAATAATGAATGATATAATAATATAGACATATTGTGATTATTTAATATTTATTAATTTGTACATTATGGAATGAAAAAAGTGAGTTGAGTATTAATATTTAAAAGTTTTACTTCAACTTCTCGTAAACTTTTCTAGCACTTTTTTTTTTAAATAGCTTTCTAAGCAATTAAAGATAATTGGTATAAAGTAATTTACATTCTTTAGACGCACAGATATTTAATAAGAACTATCCAGTATGTTGACCTCTGCCTAGTTTAAAGAGAAAATATTGCTTAAAGACGTATAGACTATAGAGTATCTAATTATTGATTTTTATAGACGTCTAGTCTACCTATCTAAATTTCCTTTTCAAGCAATTATGAAACTTATTGTTTTAATTAAGTTTACTGATTTTATCATGTTATCCGTTATATCCTATCAAAAGTCCATTGCTGAACAAAGGTCTCAGAAGAAAAGAAGTACGCATTTTTTTAGATGTTTTTATGAAGACACTACTGCCTATCTCCTGGTCTGCCTATCTTTCCCTCTATCGCCTTCTAGTGTTGTAAGAGGCGACAATGGGAAATGTAACGTCTTATGGCTTCCGATAGATGGCGGTATAACAATATTTTATACCCAAATGGGCGATGGAAAGCACTGTCCAATTTGTATAACGTCTGGTATTACCAATCCGCCTACCAAAAGAAGTAGATTGCCTCATGGGGGGGAGAGGCGAAATGGCCATAGTTGCCACGCGGGTTTGCAAACGCATTTTTTTTAGATGTTTTTATGAAGACACTGCTGCCTATCTCCTGGTCTGTCTATCTTTCCCTCTATCGCCTTCTAGTGTTGTAAGAGGCGGCAATGGGAAATGTAACATCTTATGGCTTCCGATAGATGGCGGTATAACGATCTTATTTACGCTAAGCGTAAAATACCCAAATGGGCGATGGAAAGCACTGTCCAAGTTGTATAACGTCTGGTACTCGTATTACCAATCCGCCTGCCAAGAGTGACGATTAAGACATATCCTCCGTGCATGACTGCCTCGTTGGTTTAGTGGTCGTAAATGCGACTGCTGATCATAAAGTCTCGGGTTCGAATCCCGGGCCGGGCCAAAAAAACAGTTATTGAGTTCTTCTGTCAAGAAATTCCTGTGCACTTGCGCTTGTGCAAATACTCGGGCACTATAATCCTGTCCTGCGCAGATGGCCAGTCTCCATTCCGACTGGCCGCCGTGACCGATATTCGGTTTGGAGGTCATTATTAACCTCCCTATTACGGGAGAAGCTCATACACTACCAAAGGTTAGCTGGCAGAGAATGCCTTTTCGGCATTAAGTTCGCCTTTCTCAAATCAAATCAAACCAAAAACATTTATTTCGGATTCTTCATCCAATTAGAACTTATCATAGTGTTAGTAATATTAGTGACATATTATATACCAATTTTTGAGTGCAATAATAACATTCTATGTATCTAATATTTGAAGTTAATACATACATACATACATATAATCACGCCTCTTTCCCGTAGGGGTAGGCAGAGACCACTTCTTTCCACTTGCTACGATCCTTACATACTTGTTTCGCTTCGTCCACTTTCATTATTCCCTTCATACATGCTCTTCGGTTTAGGGTACTCTTGACCTGGCCTTTTTTCAAGACGTCCCTGATTTGGTCGAGAAACGTCCTCCTAGGTCTACCCCTTCCAACACTTTCATTCACACCCGCCTTATACACTTTTTTCGTCAATCGTTCTTCATTCATTAATGAACTTGAAATATTAGATAGATAGAATTTGCAATGGCAAACCTGACAACCGTAGTGTAGGGTGGCCACCACTAGATGTAGTGGCAACCTGGTAGGAAATGCAGGAAGTCGATGAATGCAGGTGGCTCAGGATCGTGTTTTATAGCATTCCTTGGGGGAGACCTATGTTCAGCAGTGGACATGTGAAGGGCTGTAATGATGATGATGATTGCAAACATGATTAGACCTGCCCTCAATAGTTGATGGTGCATGTAGTTGCTTGCGTGCGTGTTAGTAGCGGCGTTAGAGAATCCACTTCCCCATATCATCCCGTGGGTGCCGTAAGAGACGACAGAGGGAACTCTGTCACCTCTAACGGCATCCACGGGACAGATGCAACAGAAGCTTGGCAATAGCATCCTTAACAGTGGACTTTAATAGATCGGTTATAATGAATGAATGGTCTATGTCACTTCGATCTTGATTCGTTTGATCTATTATACGAGTGTCTCCCAGTCTTATGAGATGTACCAAAATGAGGAATATAAACTTTTTTTAATATTTTTTAATGTTTCCTCTACGTTAGAATTTTGCCTGTATCCTGAAGACGATTTACGTAGATAGATTGCACGTGGACAAAAATCCGTAAATAGAATTAGAAACCTATTTATTCAATATAGATTATAAATAATACTTATTGAAAGTCACTCTTATGCTTAATTACCACTGGTTCTGAAAATATCTCTGTCCTGGGAAGATCCAGCAATAAACCCTGCGGATTTTTTTAAACAAAAGTACAGTTTACAATCATTAAAGTCGCGAGGACAAAAATCAGACCAGCAACCATTATTGAATAAGGTTTCTTCTTTGCACGACTGTTAGTGGTAATTTTTAGGACCGATACGACTTACGACTTTCAAGAGCCTATTCCTTCCTCAAACCCCGGTAACGTTCTTGCGATTCCTTTGGTGTTGCAGCTGTTCATTTAAGGCAGCAATCACCATTGGGTGAGCCGCATACTCGTTTGCCATCTCTTCTATAAAAAATATATTTGTACTACAAAGTTGTTCCGCGCGAGATTAGAACCCGCGACTCGAGTGCCATCGCCTACCGCTTAGTCATCGCGCTACCAAGCCGTCAAATTACAATAATTCTTTTATAGCATGCCATAATTCACTAGCAGTTGCCACCAGCATTACGCGTGTTAAACCAAAAAAGCTACGACAATAGTCTAAAACGTTTTGTTAGATTTTACTGTTATAGCCCTTTGTGTGAGGTTTCTACGCCGATATAGGCATTGTAACTTCATCTCCGCTTGCATCATAAAGGCTTCTGTAATTTTGAAGGCCTCATTGTCTTTGAGAGTATCAGGAAATAGGTTTAAAGATGCTACATAGTGCAGTGTTGCAATTTTTAAAGTAAATACTTGTTAGGGTTCCGTACCCAAAGTGTAACCAACGGGACCCTATTACTAAGGCTCCGTTGTCCGTCCGTACGTCCGTCTTTCTGTCAGCGGGCTGTATCTCATAATCAATAATAGGTAGACAGTTGAAATTTTCACAGAATATGTATTTCTGTTGCCGTTATAACAACAAATAATAAAAATAAGAATAAATTAAAAATTAAAGTGGGCACCCCTACAAGAAACGTGTTTTACGATGGTACGGAACTCTTCATACGCGAGTCCACTCTTCACTTCGATTACTTCACTCGAGAACCTTTCTTCGTAATCGGTTGTTTATGATAATTAATGTTATAATGTTCGACGGCTCCGTGGCGCAGTGGCTTAGCAATTAGTTACTGCGCTGAGGGCCGCGGGTTCGAATCCCGCACGGAACAAGTATTTGTATGACCTGCAAGTAATTGTTCCGGGTCTGGATGTTTGTCCGTGTGCAATTTATGTTTGTAAACTGCCTCCACGATACAGGAGAAAATCCTAGTGTGGGGGTAACGTTTTAAAAAAAATGTAAATCTAATAATCAGTTATTAATTAATGAATAAAAAAGCTTAAATCATAAGGACTGAAAGTTATGACGAGATCAAATGTTAAGGTAAGTATTTTATTGCTTGTTAAAATGTTTCAAGGAGGCTGACGGCGCAAAACACTACCTACTTGTACCAATAACTTGCACTTGACCGATTTTTTTTAAGTGCAAGCACGTCATGCGTGTACTAATCTGTACCTAGTCTAGACTCGTTGACATTTCCAGCCAGATTCTATATAAATATCAACTGGTTACCATTATTCTTACCTGTTATACATAAAACTCAATTACGTAACAAATTATATGCAATTAAAACTTATTGATATTAAACAAGAGAAATAAATTTTAATCAATTTAAAAAGAAAACTTTAATTATATGTTGACTATATATTACACATATAGAACTTATTTTGAAAATGATATTACGAGTGACACGGTGAACTAAGATGATCAATATCCTGATGTCAAAGTCACCTATTACCATTTCAAAATAAGAAGCATTACCACATGAGTAAAGAAAGCATTACTGCCATAAAAACCGTAAAATTCTATTTTGATACTCAGTTTTATTTTGAGCCAGTGTTAAAATATATTTATATTACATAGTACATTATATCTTAATGCATAAGGCATACCTATTTAATAGACTTTCACAGAAAATCAGCGTATAATAGCAGCTTAATGCTGCAGTGTTTCGTATGGTAAGTGTAAAAAACCGGAGACCCTTTTTACTGGAAACGAGGCATCTGCATTTTGGTTTTAAATCGAGAATAGGTGCCTATGGGAAACTGAATGCTTTAACATCATGTGGACTGTGTACTCGGTTGTCATCCTTATTCTATAAAAAATATTGTTAAAGTTTTTACTAGGAAAAGAATGTGATGTATATAGTTTACAAATATTTGAGTTAGTATTAAATATTTCTTTGAATAGGAAAAGGAATTTGTTAGCCATATCAAAAACGTAAAATAAAAAATATACATAAAACGATTATCAAAGGCTGAAGATGACCCCCTATCCAATGCTTTCCAGTAGTTAGAATCATAAGCACGGTGACAATTACACCATTAAACTAAAATAAAAAATATTTAGACCTGTAATATAGCCGGAAATTTGTACAAATGCTCAAAGATAAATATTTACAAATATCCGACCGGGATTCGAAAACAGGCCCGCGGCGTACTTAGTTGCCAGGTATCCTGATCACTATGTCATATGGTCATAACTTATCGAATATATTTTATAATTACTGTAAGTAATGCTTCCACAATAACCCACATCTGCTTTTTCTAAACGTTACGAGTATAGCCTAAGAAAACAAAACTTAGAAAGGCACATGCTTAACAATGAATGTACTTAAAAGAAAAGCATTCAAACCAGAGAAAAGCCCAAAATAAATAACATATGTATATTGCATGTAAATACATATGTACTATATTAAACTAAATATGTATAGTATTTATTCTAATTTTCGATATTTAGACATCGTAAAAGAAATTCAAATGTTTTTCAAAATGGAATCAGTAGTGCTGCATTTGTAGTATCCTAAAATTCTAAATTTGTTATGCTCGCAATTACGGAATAACATCAGATTACGAATATTCTCATCCATTACAATCATTAACTCTATAGTATAACAACAACATGGATGATAAAATAATTATGTAATTAAAAAATACGCGACATTACCAATGTTGAAATACTATATTGTTAAGACGAAAACGCGTCCAAAATTTTTAATTGCCGTCTCTACAAATTCATCTCGCTCGGAAACCAGAGTTACTAGTACAATGCACCCTCTCGTTGTGGCTGAATTATTGCAACCTAAAGATTACACAATGATGCTTCATTTGAGTACAACATCGTTAATCGTTAACATTTATATAAGAGTACGGACAATGGTACTATGGGAACGTCTGAGTGACTGAGCGGGAAAAGTAGATTTACTATGAATTTTAATTGCAACGCTCTTACAATGTCACGTCGCACGGATTTCGTATATAATGAGACGACAAGTGCAAATATAAAATTGTAATACGAGGAGTAATTAACCTCGTTTATGAAGTTTAACAATAACATATTTCTTAATCTTATCTTTAAGTATTTGTACGGAAATATGTTAAAAATTATTAAACTAACATAATTCATTATCTGTGCATTGTTCGCGATAAGTAAACAACTTACAGGTGAAATCTTTCAACATGATATTTCGCCAAGTTAAATTAAACACAGCGGTTTCTTAGCATTATTAAAACATTCTAATCTTTTTTATTCTTCTTCTAATAAGCCTATAACAGCACACAGCTGGACATCGTTTTGCTTAATATCTCGAAGAATCATTAGCTAAAATTCTCTCGAATTTGACAGAACTTACCGTAAAGTCTGAGAATTTTATGTCTGAAGGATACGAGTTGGTTACAGAATACCAGCGTAAAATATCAGTTTAATGCTGTGTTTCGTATGCTGAGTGCAGAGAACCGGAGACCCATTTTACTGGAAATGAGGTATTCCATCTTAGTCCTCAGGTGCGACAATGCATCTGCATTTTCATTCTTGATTGAAGATTAATGTAGATGTCTATTGGCCGCAGCATCCACTTACCATAAGGTGGACTGTGTACTCGTTTGTCACCCTTATTCTATGAAAAAGGAGTATTATTTCTAAAATTCCACCTAATTACTACCGGTTAAATGTAGATTGTTAGATACACTAAAACAGAAAGAACATCCACTACCCCATATCATCCCGTGGGTGTCGTAAGAGGCGACAAAGGGAATCAGGAGATGGGCAGCAGCGTCTTCCTAATAACGACTAAAAATAAAAAAACTGCGGTTGCCAACTGCAAGCGTGGCAACTATGGCAAATATCACTCTTACGGGGCAATATATGGGGGAGGCCGATGTCCAACTTTGTTTTTAGCTAAAGCATCATTTCTTCATACTATTTGACATAAATATTTCTTAACATACATTTTAAGACGTGACTGACGTGATTGCGTAAGGAGACAACAAAATAAGGCTTCTAATTTTAACAGCTTCGAAACCTTTTCTTTGAACTTTTGCTATCTGACATGTCGCTGATGGCATACCGGTTGTGCAGTTGGTTATTGTCACTTGTATTTAGTTCAAATCGTGAAAGACAACCAATTTTCGTAACTTTTAAGGAACAACAAGTTTAGACTGCGTAGTGATTTATCTTATGTTGGAGATCATGCAGTATGTTGTGCTCAATTACATATGGATAATTAATTTAAATTTTTTATAGGGTAAGTGTGATAAACGAGCACACAGCCCACATGATGATAAGTGAATGCTGTGGCCCATAGACACCTACATCTATTTTCGATTAAGAATCAAAATGTTGATGCGTTATAAGCAGTAAACCAGCGTAAAATAGCAGCTTAATGCTGCTGTGTTTCGTATGGTGAGTGTAGAGAATCGGAGACCCTTTTTACTGGAAAAGAGGCATTCTATCTTAGTCCTCACGGCTGACAACGCATCTGCATTTAAATTCGCAAACGAAGATAGATGTAGATGTCTATGTGCCACAGCAACCACTTACCATCAGGTGGACTGTGTGTCCGTTTGTCACCCTTATTCTATAAAAAAAAACCATATAAATATGGCGTGCATACTCACTATGTTTAGGAATTCTACAAATTATATACTATATAATATATATATATTCTTTTAGAATTCTAGATAATTATAAAAGCAGTAATATCAAAAGTAGGTTCCACCTAGAATTTATTTTCTGCCTAGGAGTCTGTCTAGGTGTAGGTAGATTCTGTACTCTTACCTATTTCTGCCAAAAAAAAACAATACAATACAATATTCTTTATTGTACACGAAAGAAAAATTAATATAACAAAAATAAACAAATATTGAAACAAATCTTGCAGTCAACCCAGAAAAAGAATAAAATAAAATTAAGAGAAATATTAACGGATAGGATGCATTAAAAGAAGAAAGGATACCGACTTATGCACTGAAAAGACAACATACTTTAGGTGGTAGATCAGTGACTATAAATAAAAGAAGGAAGAGAGAGGGGTTAGAGAAACAAATAGTGTTGCTTAAAGTAGCTACAGGACAGCTGCCCTGATGCGTATTAGTGGGCTTTAAATGTCATAAAGCCTTGATTTTGTCGTTCATGGTACACTGGCGAGCTAACTTGTTATTTCTTAAGCCGGCTATACATGTTGGCCGAGCGAAGGCGAGTACCAACATATGGACAGAACATTTGCCTAGCCTCGCCATTGCTCTTCGCGTTCGCCTGGCTGGCCGAGTGCAGGCGAGCGCCAACGCGTTGCCTTGCCACCACTTTGGATCGCTCGCCACGACTCGTCTCACTTCGGAATAGTGTCGGTTTTTCTGCACAAATCAAAGGCGCTCGCCTGCACTCGGCAAGTTGTGTCACATGTTAGTCGGCCATG
This sequence comes from Parnassius orleans, assembly GCA_029286625.1. Taxonomy (NCBI): domain Eukaryota; kingdom Metazoa; phylum Arthropoda; class Insecta; order Lepidoptera; family Papilionidae; genus Parnassius; species Parnassius orleans. The sequence continues at coordinate 9,970,001 of JAGSMP010000009.1, forward strand.
TCATTATGTTCACTCTTTCAAATTTGGCCTACATGTAGACTGTAGCACTCGCCTTTTATCATATTGCCTACGCTCGCATTGGCTGAAGCTTGGCCAACATGTATTGCCGGCTTTAGATTTTGTTATAGCAACGTGCCAAATTTCATATACCACTGGCAAGACGAAAGTCTAGCTCGTCGGCTCACGAAACCGTGGTTGATGATAATTCACCAGCGAATAATAATACTGGTGAGCCACCATGACTGCGGTAAAGCTCGTCCATCGATCAAGGCCTTAAGATTTTTTTTAAATTTAGTTAGCTTTCCTTACGATTCTTCCTTTACCTCCGAGTAAGTGGTAAATCAGCACTTAAAGTTGCAATTAACATTTCATTAGTACCAGCGCAGATCGCCCTGATATTTAAAAAATAATTTTGTTATAAAATACAATTTATCTTGCCTTCAAGTTGATAGGTTACATTATTTATGAATCACTTAAAAATAATTACTTATTGGTACTTCATTAGTGACCCTGACATTTGACGGATTAAACGGCTTTAGGCAGCTAAAAGGACAAGACGTCTGACTTCATACTTCTAACAATCAATGTAACAATTTTTTTATAAAAAGTGACAAAATTTCGGTCCACCTGATGGTTAGTGGCTACCGCAGTCTATAGAAATCTGCGACTAACTTCATAAAGAAGGCTACAGATACGTTGTCATCTTTGAGAAATAAGATTTTTTTTTCATAGATCAGGGGACAAACGATCATGGGCTCACCTGATGGTAAGTGTCGACCGCCGCCCATGAACACCACAACACCAGTGGAGTGGTGATGTAATGCCTCATAACTATACAGTCTCCTTCTATCAAGCGCCAGAAATAAGGAAGACGGTGGTTCCTACCCAACGAACTTCTAGGCACAAAAGGAGTCCTAATGTACCGTACCGTACCTAAGAAATACGCCATTTGGCGAGTACTTGATAAGGTCTCAAGGATTATTACGTTTTACACACATAAAATGCGTTTTGACAAACATAACACTAATATTTTGAAGACCATACAAATACTTAATTTTTGCAAAATTTGAACTCGCAGTCCGACCATGACTGGCTCGTTCGTCTAGTAGTTATTAGTTGACTGCGGATTATACGGGACAGATGCAAATCCCAGGTTGGGCCCAAAGCAGTTATGGGACTATGAGAGTAAGTATTGGGTTTTTCCTGTCAAAAAAACTAATTCTCAGCAGCCCGGAGTTTATAAATTGGCGGTGATTCACCCCCCCCCCCCCTTTCCCCGTGGCTCAGACAGTACATAAAGTAGTTAAACCTGCGCTTGGTCCCTCTCCGATCGTGTCGTATTGCCGTCCCATCGAAGGATCGACTATGACAGTGAGGGGATAGAGAGTGCACACACGCTCGTATACTATAATCTTGTCCAGCACAGATTTTTTTTTATATAAGATAAGGGTCCAGATGATGGTAAGTGGCTGTGGCCCATAGACATCTACATCTATCTTCGTTTGCGAATCAAAATGCACATGCGCTGTCATCCGTGACAACTAAGATGGAATGCCTCTTTTGCAGTAAAAGGCTCTCCGGTTCTCTACACTCACCATACTAAACACGGCAGCATTAAGCTGCTATTTTACGCTGGTATTCTGTGAGAGCGTGGTCCTTCCCCGGTCGAACCGACCCATTCGTGCTACAACTATACAATTAACAGACAGCCAAGTCATCAAAACATGTTATCTTTTTAAATGGCATTCCGGTTTTGACCATAATACAAGATCCACGCCATTTTTTGTTCCGTGAAAAATACGACGCTATTTCATAGTTTTTTATTATCATATTTTTTTTCTTCTCCAAATTTTACAAAAGTTTCCGTAAAACAAAGGATATCTCGATTCATTTGATCCTTAATTATTATATACAATTAATATTTATTATTATATCCACTACATATCGGTATGGGGAACATTAATTATTATATACACTATACCTTTACCAACGTACATATGTCTTATTAGATTAATTAAAGATTACAATCATAAACAGTTAACACTTGATTAATAACCATAAAATTCACCTATAAGAATGACAGCCATTTCTCACGCGTGTTTAATTGTCGCTTATATAAGTGATATAACTCCTAACCGAGAGCTCGCGTTATCAAAGAAGGTTTATCTAACAACAAAAAGAATAATCCGTTTCTTGTACACTTCGCAATTAACACAATTACATCTTGCGTTTCGTGATTGCTAATTAAATTAACAGGATTCGCACGTTACGTGGTAGAGCCACGTTGCAGCTATGCTAGCTATACATAGCTGCAGCACGAATGGGTCGGTTTGACCGGCGTGGGTTAGCTAGTCAAACATTTGTATTTTATTGAATTAAATTTATTTATAATTTGACAAATTTTCGTATAAGTATTCGCAAACTGTTCAAGACGGCAATATGTCTTAACAAAATTTTGGACGTGGTTAACATGGACGTTGGCTTTAGATGTGGTAGAGCCATGCTACAGCTATATTATGGTTGTGGCACGAATGGGTAGGCTCTAGTGGTGTAGGACCACGCTCCACAGAATACCAGAGAGAAACAGCAGCATAATGGCGCTATTTTTCGTATGGTGAGTGTAGAGAGGAGAGTTTTTTACTGGTAACGAGGCATTCTATCTTAGTACTCAGGGGTGACCACACATCTGCATTTTGATTCTGAATGAATAACAGATGTAGATGTCTATGGGTAATAGCATCCATTTACTATCTTATGTATTATATTATGCTCGTTTGTCACCCTTACTCTATACAATAAAAATCAAAAACCTAATTTTGTTCGCGTGAACTTGAACGAACTAACGAACAAACGAACTGAACGAAAAGAAGCCAAGATTTTATTTTTAGATATTTCAATTATTAATTAGACGTGTAAATTAATTTACTGGCGCGAAGTTGGATGTGGAACAAGTTACCACAGTGCAGTAGCCACAGGTCAGCTTTTGGAAGAGTTCACCGAACTCCCTGTTATGGTTAAATTAGCCTCTGATTTTCTAGACAGAAATACACCAGTCTTCAGAGATGATGTTTGTTTCTTCATCTCACAGTCAGGTGAGACTGCTGATACATTGATGGCTCTGCGTTACTGCAAACGTCATGGTGCTCTTATTGTTGGTATAACAAACACTGTGGGCAGTTCTATATGTCGTGAATCACACTGTGGTGTTCATATTATGCTGGACTATTAATGCGGTGCTGTGGCACCCGTGGGTGTTACAAAAGGCTATGATGGTAAATGCCAAACAAAATTAATGGCTTCCGAAAGATGGCCGTAGCACAAGATTCTGCATTATAACCACCTCGTTTACAAAAGCAGAGGAAGAATAATAAGTGAATGAAATGATAATACTTATGGCACGCAGACTCGAAGACTTCCGGCCTTCCGAACAAGCCGGTTTCCGATAAGGCTTTAGTAGCATAGACCACATACAAACCCTTCGGCAAATTGTTCATAAGAATGAAGAGTACAATCTGCCACTTTGCCTTGCGTATGTGGACTATGAGAAAGCCTTTGATTCCCTCAAAATTTGGGCGGTACTACAGTCCCTTTAGCGGTGCCAAGTTGACTGTCGGTATATCGAAGTGCTGAAGTGCTTGTACAGTGGGCCTACGATGGCTATCCGAGTACAGAACCAGAGAAAGAAACCTATCCAATTGCAGAGGGGTGTAAAACAGGATGACGTTATATCCCTGAAACTCTTCACCGCTGCATTGGAAGACGTTTTCAATCGGTATTAACATCAATGGCGAGTACATCACTCACCTTTGATTGCCGACGATATAGTACTTATGGCAAAAGCGCTGGAGAACCTATGCACTATGCTCAAAGGCCGAGACGTCAATTGGATGGGCAGCGTTCCTCAAAATTTAAAAAAAGACTGTACAACCAATGTGTACGCAGGTATACCTCAAAATTTCAAAAAAGATTGTACAACCAATGTGTATTGCCAGTGATGACTTATGGATCTGAGATGTGACCCTTCACTGCTGGCCTGGTTCTTTGGTCTGGACTCTGGTTTCCCTGCGTGACAGACTTAAAAATGAAGATATCCGCAGTAGATCCAGAGTAACCGACATAAAGTAAATTTACAGTCTTTATACGTCCCTCTGTTGTAATTAAGTAAAAGACATAGTCCAACGGATTAGTAAACTGAAGTGGCAATGGGCCGGCCATATAGCTCGAAGAACCGACAATCGATGGGGAAAAAAAGCTTCTTAAGTAGAAACCTCGTACCGATAGACGAAGTATAGGGCGGCCACTAGATGGAGTGACAACCTGGTAAGACATGCAGGAAGTCGATGCATGCCGGCTCCGGACCTTGCTTTGTGGTATTTTTTGGGGGAGGCCTATGTTCAGCAGTGGACTTGTGACTGACTGTATCTTTATTGCATGCAAATAATACCCTAAGCTTAATAAGAAGCCAGTTATTTCAATATTACAGACAGAAACTTCAATTTTATTTACATGTATAGATACGTTCATGTTTCTTGTAATTTCTCCCTCTCGAGTACATAAAAAGCGACAATTAGATGCGTGATTAAGTAATACTTTTTATAAACTAATAGCAAAGGAAAGTGATTGTACAGACAAGAATGATATGCGAGTAAAAGCGAAGCCACTATCTGATTAATTGTCATTTCGCAGAGCACGCGAAGTCAGTCTTAAATTAAGTTGTTATTAATTTAGCAGCATTTGACAACATTTGCGTGTACATATGTACATAAAAATAAATGTGACCACGAACACAAGTGCATGACTTTTATTATAGTGAACACGAATGTAATTTATCTTTGTGTAATTATGTTTATAATACGTATCTAAGTACGTACGAGTACGTTGATCATATATTATAATTTTATGGAATAACGGTGACAAACGAGTCCACCTGATGGTAAGTGGATGCTGTGGCCCATACACATTTACATCTATCCTCGATTAAGAATCAAAATGCAGATGCGTTGTCACTTTTAAGGACTAAATTGCCTCGTTTCCAGTAAAAAGGGCTTCGGTTCTCTATACTCACCGTACGAAACACAGTAGCATTAAGCTGCTATTTCACGCTGTTATTCTGTGAGATCGTGGTCATTCTCCGGTCGAGCCGACCCATCCGTGATACAACCATATTATAGCTGCAGCGTGGCTCTACCACATATATTATATATTATATACTATATGTCTTATATACTATATATATATTTGTATAAATATTTTCATTGCTTACTCTGGATGTAGACAGGTAAAGAACGCCTTGTTACTTTAAGACCGCCTTTTGTACTTGGTGTGCAAATAAAGCCGGGCCAAATTATGGTCCTGTGCTACTTGAATCCGTCGACCCCCTACATATTTTATCAGGTCTTCACTCTATCTAGTCGAGGCTGCGACTCGTTAACCTTTCTTCCCCAACGCTACTACTACATCTGAACATGCAATTAATATTTATAATATTTGATTACATAGTAATGCGGTGTTCAGTTCTCAAAACTTTTTTTCATTTATTCATCATTCCTTACAACATAGGCCTCTCCCATAGATTGCCTCATATGTGAGATATGTATGTAGTATAGTCACCGCGCTTGGCACGCAGGCTAGCAACCGCAGTTTTTTATTTGAATTTGTTATTAGGAAGACGCTGTTGCCCATCTTCCGATTTGTTTTTCTCTGTCGCCTCTTGCAACGTCAACGGAACGTTATGGGGCATGGGATATTCTTACACCGCCACTACACGGTCTCAAAACTTACGCAATTCATTCTTTAATATAAATTGTGAATGAATTCTGACACTAATTAGCTTAGAACAAACCAAACAATGTCATTTGTATTAAGCTGTGTACTTGACCGAAAATTTGATACGGCAAGTAATTAAAATAATCAGAGTCTCAAATATTGCATTGTGTGTTGACTCGTCGTGGCAAAGGTCCGTGAGTCGTGGGAAAATTTGCTAAATGCAACACTTGCTATTGAATTGTGGTTTTCGAGATCGATAATCAAGTCAAAACATGGTTGGCGCAGTAGCTAAGCGTTTGGCTAAGAGCAGTGGATTCGGATTCTGGAACAATTTCCTACTTATAATTGTTCCGGGCCTGGGTCTTTATACATACATACATACATAAAACTCACGCCTGTCACCCAGAGGGGTAGGCAGAGATTATGGACTTCCATTTGGCACGATCCTGACACACCTCTCTCGCCTCCTCCACATCCATATACCTACGCATACACGCTCGTCGGTTAAGGGTACTCTTAATTTGGCCCATTTTCAGTACATCGCCAATTTGGTCGATAAACCTTCGTCTAGGGCATCCCTTCCCGGGTCTTTATCCATGTGCAATTTATTTATGTGAATCCACCTGTCCATCACAGCCTGTAAAATCCACTGCTGAACATAGCCCTTCCCCATAGATAGCCTCACTTTGCCATAGTTGCCACGCTTGCCAGGCGGGTTGGCAACTGCATTTTTTTTATTATTTTGAGTTGTTATTAGAAAGATGCTGCTGCCCATCTCCTGTACCTGTTTCCTTCTGTCGCTTCTTACGACACATACGAGATGATACGGATAATCGACTTCACAATGTAGGGGAAATTTATGGTGTTTTCAAATTTGTAAAATGGAAATAAATTCAAGAAAATCCCATGTTGGTCTGAGAGTTATAGGTCTACCATGTGGGGCTTATAACAAAAAAGAATGTACAAACTTGTGTTACTTTGAATAAAACTATTTTTACGGATTTTATCGCGTTTAATTTTTGGTTTGATCTACGCAGAAAGCTCATTCTGCGTAGATCGAACCAAAAAATTAATATTAAAAACTGAAGGTAGCCGGGCTAACTATGACATCGGGACGTCAAACATCTCAGTCCCCCGTGACCATGGGTTGCTGTAAAGCACCGAAACGTCGGGAATCAAAATAGTAAAATTAAACGCAATAAAATCCGTAAAATAGTTTTATTCAATGTGTAGTGTTCGCGTAAATATAAGAAATCATTGTGTTACTTGCCTAGCATGTCGTATAAAGCGACTAATGGGACATTGGGTTTGTAATTATGTAGGCGATAGGTGACCCATACCCATATCACTTTTCGGGGACTACAGGCGTGAAGCTATATATGTATGCATATGTAAGAAATTCAAACATTTTTGACATGGTAGCACGAATTGGGTCGGCTCGACAGGGGAGGACCACGCTCTCACAGAATACCCGCGTAAAATAGCAGCTTAATGCCGCTGTGTTTCGTATGGTGAATGTACAGAACCGGAGAACCTTTTTAATGGATGCGAGGCATTCTATCTTAGGCCTCAGGGAAAACGACGCATTTGCATTTTGATTCTTAATCGAGAATAGATTTAGATGTCTATGAACCACAGCATCCTTTTACCATTAGTCAGTCCACACTGTGTGCCCGTTTGTCACCAATATTCAATAAAAAAGCGCTACATAAACACATGCTTGAAATGAAAACATTCTATTTGGTACAGACCAATGTTATCTTGAAGTACCTACAAAAAATCTACGTCAATTTGCATCCTGCGTCTAAGAACAATATAGCATCCTTGACATCGAATTCCGCGAAACAATTACAGTTGCATCTCCAGATCTAAGTGACACGAATTTGGCATTTGAACGCAGATGATGATCGCGATACGTTTTAAAAGTTTTGCACGACGTATGAAAATTAAAAGGTTAATCTATTCGGATCTCAGATCAACTAAGAAAGATGGACGAAGTGTTGCGTTCATTTCAAATGATGCCGAATACTTCTTGACACGCACTCACGCACACATTTCAAGCTGATGACATGCTGCAGCTATATTAGTAGTATAGTTGTAGCACGAATGGGTTGGCTCAACCGGGGAAGGACCACGCTCTCACAGAATACCAGCGTAAAATAGCAGCTTAACGCTGCTGTGTTTTGTATAGTGAGTGTAGAGAACCGGAGACCCTTTTTACTGGAAACGAGGCATTCCATCTTAGTCCTCACTAGTGACAACGCATCTACATTATGATTCGTAATCGAGGATAGATGTAGATGTCTATGGGCCACAGCAACCACTTACCACCAGGTGGACTGTGTGCTCGTTTGTCACCCTTATCCCATTTTTAAAAAAAAAATTCTGCCGCCAAACAGCAGTGCATGCAAGCTTCGATCTGATGGGTATTCTATCTTAATCCTTAGAGGTGACAACGCTTTTGTAGCCTTGTTTATTTGAAGTTGGTTGCAGGTGACCACTGCAGTGGCTGAGCTAACTAATTATATATATATCTTTCTTCCTTTATCAAGTCATAAAAGTGCACTTAGACGTTGTTGGTTGCAAATGTTGTTAGACGCATAAGTGTGCGTGAGTAACAATTTGTCATTATTGTAATAATACGCGCAAGGATGGTTTTGGCTTGGTTTTTGTGTCACTTAAAATGTACGCAGCGCTCCGTCTTTCTTTATTTGTTGTTCTGGGATTTGAATTGATTAATAACATATTTTAATTTATCTTGTCCCATTCTAACATTTCATATCCGCCTTGTTGGCAAAAGCGATGGCTGCCACATAGGTCCACTACCAAAATGGTCTAAGTAGGAAGACCTCAAACAGCGCGAAACGCCTATAGAAAACCGGCGACTTTTTTACTGGAAATGAGGCATTCCATCTTAGTCCTCACGGGTGACAACGCATCGGCATTTTGATTTGTAATCGAGGATAGATGTACATGTCTTTGGGCCACAGCATGCACTTACCTTGCGGTAGACAGTGTGGTTCTTTGTCACCTTATTCTATAAAAAAAAATTAAGCCCAAAAATAATAACAACAATATGTTTGGACCATACACACACGGCCGTTTAATATGTACAGAGAATAGCACATGAAGCTGTTGATCCTGCGCCAGATCGCCTGATCGTGCACCTGTGCTTGCGCATACACTCGCATACACTATAACCTTGTCCAGCGCAGATGGCTAGTCTCCGTTGAGACCGGCCGCCGTGACCGAAATTCTGTCTGGAGGACATTAACAACTCCAAAAAGAGATGTGCGACAATATGAATAATGTGCCCGCTGCCACAAAACCATACCTCAATTACAGACGAAACAATATAAACGTAGTCCAATAACAAAATGTGAATGGCATCGCAGCCAGACTTATTAGTCAGACATATTTTGTATAACTAGATACATCATTTTGACAGGCGTAGTCCATCTTATTATGTAAAGGTGATGGTTGTTTCGCAATTGGAAAGGATACAATAATGCACCGACTCATCAATATCTATGATTGGTCCAAGTTATAAGCGGTTGTGATTATCAGCAATTACTACTTATTTTAAAACTTATATTTTGTTTTTCTTTAATATGACATTCTATATGCACAGCTGAATTCCGCATTCAAAAATACATCAGCTGCTGTGCAATATGAAAATATTTAACGATTTCTTATATTTGCGCGAACGTAGTGTTGTAAATTTAAATAAAACTAGTTGCGTAATGCGTAACCAAGGAATTTTAGTAATTTTAATAGTTTTCAAATATTTTTTTAATTATGATAAAGGTAAATTTTAAGCAAAATTTTGAATAAAAACAATTTTTTAATAGGTTGTTGGGTTATATTTCTGCAAGAAATCCATCTAGTTTGGCACCAGCCTCCTAACTATTTCTACCCAGCAGTGTGCCCATTGATGATTGCATCTTGCTTTTTAAAAATGTTATGGTTTTTTTCATTAACGTTCTCAGTTACGTCTAACAAATTTAAAAAAGTTTGTGCTTGTAGATAATTCACAATGGTATTTGTCACGAATTGTGAAATAGAAACCACAGAATCAACTCTTTTAATTCGTACACATTCGTATAGTGAGAAATGAACTGTGTGGGTTGTTATAGTATGGGCTATCTGTTCCAAATAATAATGTTTTTGATAATATAATAATTTTAATATTTAACAATTTAGTTTTTATTTAAAAAAAATATGTAGCTCTTATGTACATACAATAAAAATAATTGGCATAAGTTTTGAATTTTATTTTCTACACTTTTTTATAGAATATTCCAGAAATAGTCCAGAAATACTCTACATTGTTATGTTCGTAGAAACTGAAATAGATCTTTGATCAAAAAATATACAAACTTATAATTTTTAAACGCTTCTCTTATGACGTAGACCGCAGTACAAACGTAACATCGTGACCTAAGTCGGGTGTCCCGCGGAACATAATTTATATAATTTTACTTTCTGTCCCCGTTTGTACGGTAATAAAACTATCGTTTTGTATCAGTGCATTTCTCATGCTCTCGTATTACACTTATGATTGAATTTTATTTCTTCTTTCTTTCATCTTCTTTCATCTTCTTTCTGAAAGAAGATGTAGTGACAAAATTGAGAAAGGTATGCTGAGATGGTTTGGCCATGTCGAGAGAATGAATGAAAAGCGATTGACGAAAAAAGTGTATAAGGCGAGTGTGAATGAAAGTGTTGGAAGGGGCAGACCTAGGCGGACGTTTCTAGAGCAAATCAGGGACGTTTTGAAAAAAGGCCAGGTCAAGAGTACCCTAAACCGAAGAGCATGTATGAAGGGAATAATGAAAGTGGGCGAAGCAAAACAAGTATGTAAGGATCGTAGCAAGTGGAAAGAAGTGGTTTCTGCCTACCCCTACGGGAAAGAGGCGTGATTATATGTATGTATGAATTTTATTTTTTATAACGAGCACACAGTCCACCTAATGGTAATTCGGTAATTCAATTCAATTCAATTTTATTTATTGCCCGAATGTAGTACATATTATTATGATGTTGTTAGTTATTAATGAGACCATACAATCTACCATGAATACATAGTACATGAATAAAAAGGTTATTATAATATTAAGGAATTTATGGATGATAATAACCCCTGGTAAAAGTGATCGCTACCAAGGTATTTCTAATTTGTTTTGTGTTGTTAATGTAACATACATCATTATAAGCTGTTATTTATAAAAAAAGGTCCGCTGGATTTCTTGCTGGTTCTTCCCAGGACAAAGGTTTTTTCCGAATCAGTGGTAAATAAAAAAAGTGACTTTCAATTAGTATATTGAATAAAAAAGTTTGTGTTCTGTTCTGTTCTGATAATAACAACGAAAGGGAGGTCTTTAAAAGTGTTAGGTAGTTTATTGTAAACTCTGATAGCATTTATAAAGTAAGTGGATACTGTGACCCATAGACATCTACATCTATCCTCAATTAAGAATCAAATTGCAAATGTGTTGTCACACCTGAATACTAAAATGAAATGCGGAAGAACCGGAGTCTCCGGTTCTCTACACTATACGAAACACAGCAAGCAGCATTTAGTTGCTATTTTACGCTGGTATTCTGTGAGAGTGTGGTCCTCCTCCGATCGAGAGGACCCATTCGTGCTATAACTATAATATAACATCACGGCTCTACCACATACAAATGATATAATCTTTTTTCTCTTTACTCTCGTTATCCTCACACTATCATTTTCTCCTGTATCGTGGAGGCATCTTACAAACATTCAGACTCGGAACAATTGTTTGTAGGTCATACAAATACTTGTTCCGTGCGGGATTCGAAGCCGCGGCTGTCAACGTTGCAACTGAATGCTAATCAGCTCGTAAAAGCCAACGATTGAACATGGGTATATCCTGTTAGAGAGGATTTGCCTTAACCGCTTGGGCAGTCAGATTGACGAACGCAGTACTAAATGTCTCGTACCTTTGACTCTGCTGCCCATCGCCGGTCTAAGGTCGTGTAAGGTTAACGAGATGATTATTCCGCCGTCTTTAGTAAACCATAGGACTTTTCTGGCATTTCCCATAGTCTGCCCCAGACTGTGGTTCGTCACGGGAAAAAATTACATTCTCTTCCGCGATGGAAAAGAATGTAATTTTTCTTCCATCGCGGAAGAGAATGTAAATCTATTTTTCTTGCCGTGACAAAACGCCTAACTATAACCATTTTGTAACGACCCTACTACTCAATTTCTCGCCTATTTAAAATAATGCCGCCCAGACCGACTTTCGATCACGGTAGCAAGTCAACAAAGACTAGCCATCTGCTCAGGAAGTGTACATGGGCAAGCACAGGTATATTCTAGAGAGAGTCCTCACTCTCATAGTACGATGGGACGGCAATTCGACACGACCGGAGCGAGATCAGGTCAGGCGCAGAACCATCGATTTTATATTTTATTTTATTTTACTTTCCTAGGCGCGTGAATGTGTCACCGCCAACATCTTGATTCTGGGCTGCTAATGAGTATTTCTTGACAGAAAAATCGACGAATAACTGACCCGACCTGAGATAATGACACAACATGATCCTACTGATCGCGATCGCGACCATTAGACCAACGGAGCAGCCGATTAAGTCGAATAATAAATCATATATTATTATTATATAAGTGATAAACAAAACTGTTAACCGCATGTCTTATGCCTGGATTCTAAATAAGATTAACATTTTTCCCACTATCCGTTCTTGAGTGTGGAAAGTGAACGAAAAAACCATTATACGAGATAATCTAAATATATTTGTTCATCAACTAACGACGGCGTAAAGTTTTAATTTTAAGTCGTCGTGAGTAACTGAACGAATATTTTATTATAAAAACGGTTTAACATGCCACTTCTTTCATAATTAAACAGATAGTTTTATTATGTACATTGTCATCCGATTCTGAGCTATGTTCATAACTTCAAGTCTCTAGCTCATCAGAAAGTTAGTTTAAAATCAGTTACTAAAATCGACCCGAACAGACAACGAGTTAATAAAAACTTTGGTCCCTTAGGAGAGAAGTAAAGCCCTGGTGGGATGCTACGTGCGTAGACACTTTGGTAGCCTCTAACCTCAGTGGTACCTCCTTTAGAACCGGGGTGGCATAATAAAATAAAATGTACATTGATCTCAAGAAGCTCACTGTATCCATACATTCTTATATTTTAAATAATCATACAATTCATCATATCCTTTCTTTATAACGATTCTGTTTATATGCGCCTTGAACTTATGCAAAGACAAATCTGTTATATTACAAGGACTCTTGCAAACAGTTACACCGTTAACCGTTACAGCCTACTAAAGTCCACTGCTGAACATAGTCCTCTCCCATAGATTGTATATTTGCCATAGTTACCACGCTTGGCAAGCGGGTTGGCAACCGCAGTTTTTTTCTAATCGTTATTAGGAAGACGCTGCTGCCCACCTCCCGATTTGTTTCTCTCTGTCGCCTTTTACAACACAAACGAGATGATATGGGGTAGTGGATATTCTTACACCGCCTCTACACCTGTAAGTAAATAGTTACACATCTACCCAAAAATGAGCCGATAATGTTTTGAAGTCCTGGCACTTTGGTACAGCAAGTTTAGAAAAAGGTTTGCCAATCCTGAACTCAAATACGTCATCACCATTAATATTTAAGAAAAAAACAATTCATTCAAACTCGGTCATTTCCTGAGCTGACCTGTCGACAGCGTATCAGAAGATCTAAATTTAATATTAACGATACATTGATGTTTCGTAACAATACTTCGAGATGGTCGAAAGCAAGGCCGCGATGGTCGTGGAGCTGTATATACAATATGATCACACATATTTTGATTGATGAAAGGTCAGTTCTACAAACATAATTAGAACAGTAGAAGGGAGTTTTTTTTTATAGAATAGGGTGACAAACGAGCACACAGTCCATCTGATGGTAAGTGGATGCTGTGGCCCATAGACATCTACATTTATGCTTGTATTTTTGTTGTTTTGTTGTGTTGTGATATGCAGGTATACCCACGATGTTTCCTTCACCACCGAGTACGTGGTTAGTCAGCACTTAAATTGCAATTAACAATTTAATTGGTGCCGGCGGGCATCGAACCCGGGTTGCTCGCGTACTGTGACAACACATCTGTAGCCTCTTTTATTTGCAGTTGTTTGCAGGTGTTCATGGGCTGCAGTACTCTCAAAAATTAGAGGAGACTAATGTTCAGCTAGTCGTGTAGCAGCTTTTATGTGCCGATGGTGAGGATACTATAGAGTAAGGATACTTTTGAGCACACAGTTCACCTGATGGTTAATAGACATTGTGGTTAATAGACACATCTATCTGTCCGCGATTAAGAATCAAAATATATGAATGTTGTCAATACAGTGGACCTAGATGGAATGCCTCGCTACCAGTAATTAGCATCTTTGGTACTCATCACTTACTATACGAAACACTGCAGCATTATTCAAATGAAACTAGTTTTACGTATTTTATCGCGTATATAAAGTTATTTCATATTCCCGACGTTTCGGAATTGAAGGTAGCCGTGGTTAACTATGACATTGGGACGTCGAACACCTCTACCTCAGTCGTCGTCAACCCCCTCCCCCCCCCCCGTGATTATGGGTGCTGTAAAGTGCTCGAAACATCGGGAATATAAAATAAGTTATCATACGCGATAAAATCCGTTTAAACTAGTTTCGTTTAAATGGTTTTTGTTCGCGTAAACATAACAAATCATTACAGCAGCTTTATGCTTCCATTTCTTGCTGGTATTCTGTTCGAATGTGGTTCTTCCCTGATTGAGTCGACTCATTTGTGCTGCTGCCATAATAGTGCTTCAGTGACGCTCACTCACTTAAAGTATTTTCCAAAGTGGCTATGGTTCTTCTTACACAACTTTTATACGTCGAACATCGTAAACAGTTTTTTTTTTATATAGAATAATAGTGAGAAGCTAGCAAACAGTCCACTTTATGGTAATAGAGCTCATAGACATCTACATCTATCCTCGAAGAGTTTAAAAAACGCAGATGTGCTGTCATCCCTGAGGACCAAGATGTAATGCCTCCAGCCATACCAATAAAAAGCGTCTCCGGTTCTCTACACTTACCACTCGAAACTTTTATCTCTTTTATTACCTTAATACCATCTTCCAGGCATTTCATTTCCCTGTCCCGTGAGTCATGTTTTTATACGTGGTAGAGCCACGCTGCAGCTATATTACAGTTGTAGCATGAATGGGTCGGCTCAACCGGGGTAGGACCATGCTCTCACAGAATACCAGCGTAAAATAGCAACTTAATGCTGCTGTGTTACGTATGGTGAGTGTGGCGAATCGGATACCCTTTTCACTGGAAACGAGGCATTCCGTCTTAGTCCTCAGGGGAGGCAATGCATCTGCATTTTGATTCTTAATCGAGGATAAATGTAGATGTCTATGGGCCACAGCATCCCTTTACCATCAGGTGAACTGTTTGCTCGTTTGTCACCCTTATTCTATAAACAAAGGTGAGTGTAGAAAACCGGAGAACTTTTCCGCCTTAGTCCTCAGGGGTAACGACGTACGAGTATTTACATTTTGATTCTTAATCGAGGATAGATGAAGATGTCAATGGGAAACAGACATACACACACACAGACTTCCACTTACCATCATGTGGACCGTGTTCTAGTTTTTCACCTTTTTGACTTCGAAACATAAAAAAAGTTAAAATACATTTCGTTTTGATTATCTGTGACCTTCGTACTTTGGCGCGAAGTTGGCGCAACCCGCAATTGTAAATAAACAATGAAAGGCCGTATTCTCAAATTCATCTCGTTCTACGCTCGTTGGTGCTCGATAAGCGATCAGTGCATCCTTCTCGGGCGTTCCAATTGGAAATAGTGCGTGACCGTTTATTTTTCAATTACGTGCAGTTTATTTTGATTAGGCGCTAACGAGGCGTTTGCGAAAGGGCGACTTTGCACACCTCTGCTAATAGCAGCTTAAAGCAGCGACCAGTTAATAACAGTTGTGTCAGTTGCAAATGTGAGTGGTTTTCAACGTAACAGTCGATTAAAATATGCTAAAAAGATTTTATGATCGCCGACAGACGACAGAATAAGCATCTCGTTAATAAGCGACCTAAATTACGCAGTCCGGCGACAGGAAGTAGCGCCTAAGGTAGGGAAAATTCAACTACTGCGTTAGCTAATACTTTTCTCATAACGGCTTTTATATTACATAAGAAGTAACATGTCGCATGTGTACAAATTAAAATTGAAGTGTCTGTTTGTAATGTCAAAATAACAGCTTTTTACTAAATGCATATGAAAGTATATACGGTACTTATAACAAAAAAAACAATATTCAAAATTTTTGTCTGTCTGTCTCTCTGTCTGTCTGTTTGTTCCGGCTAATCTCCAAAACGGCTGGACCGATTTTGACAGGACTTACACTGGCAGATAGCTGATGTTATAAGGAGTAACTTAGGCTATTCATATTTTAGAAAAATAATTAGGGTTCACCGCGCAAAAAAATTAAAACCCATAAAATTGTGAACGTAATCCGATTCAAAGAGCGAAGTATAATAATAAATTACTAAAACTTATTCTATGCGGACGAAATCGCGGGCACAGCTAGTTTTTTTAATAAATAGGAAGTGACAAACGAACTAACAGTTACCTAATGGTAAGTGGCTACTGCAGTCGAAGGACAGCTGCAGCCAGAACAAAGAAGACTAGAGAGGCTTTTTCACCTGAGAACTAAGATAAAATACCCCACAGCCTGTTGTTATCCTCGCTCTCTATACCCTTCAGACTAAAACACAGCTCTACTGACACAGACAATATTTGGCATCAAAAAACAAGTCTTACCATCTAACAAAGCCTGTAAAGGCACCTTGCATAAGTAATATTTTGTTTTTATTACAAAACCTGTCATCCGTACAAATATATAAAATTAAAGTGTCTGTCTGTAATATCGAAATAACTGGCACCTATTAAGCTCAGAGAGTTATTTGCTATTAAGATATGAATAACCCGTTTTAAAAAAATTCTCTGTCTGTCTGTCTATCTGTCAGCGATAAACTTCGGAATGGCTGAACCGATTGTAATGAAACTTCACAAATATAGCTTTGCCAGGTGTTATCTAAATTTTATTTTATCCGAAAACTTATTTAACATAAAAAATGATTTATAAAATTAATGATCTTTAATGATCTTAAATCTAAACATCCTATCCTACCAACTACCTTAGCGACGGCGGGACGGGTTGCAAATAAAATATATATTCGATTGTTATTAAAAAGTCCCGCTGGGTTTCTTGCTAGTTCTTCCCAGGACAGAGTTATTTTCCCGAACCAGCGGTAAATTAAGCTTAAAAGTCACTTTCAATAAGTATTATTTATAATCTATATTGAATAAAAATGTTTCTATTTCTATTTTAAATAATATAAATTGTTTTGTTGCTCGTCTAATTACAGTATACCTCGGGTTAATCTCAAAATTAATTTAGTTCCCACACTATCATTTTTATAGCTCCGTGTCTTCCGTGACTCAGTTAAGCATTTATTGCATTATAAAAGTTTAAATATTTTTTATAGGATAGGGTGACAAACGAGCACACAGTCCACCTGATGTTAAGTGGTTGCTGTGGCCCATAGACATCTACATCTATCCTCGATTACGAATCAAAGTGCAGATGCGTTGTCACCCGTGAGGACTAAGGTGGAATGCCTTTGTTTGTTTCCAGTAAAAAGGGTCTCCGGTTCTCTACACTCACCATACGAAACACAGTAGTGTTAAGCTGCTATTTTACGCTGGTATTCTGTGAGAACGTGGTCCTATCCCGGTCGAGCCGAATCATTCGTGCTACAACTATAATATAGCTACAGCGTGGCTTTACCGCGTAAAAGGACACGAGACAAGATGTCATATTTCTAAAAAAATATAGTAAGTAACGCAATAGCTTGTGCTATATGTGGTAAAGTCACGCTGCAGCTTCATTATAATTGTAGCACGAATGCGTCGGCTTGACTGGGGTAGGACAGCGCTCTCACTGAACACTAGCTTAAAATCACAGCTCAATGCTCCTAGATAAAATACATCTAGAGTCGGAACAATTACTTGTAGTCCATACAAATACTTGTTCCGTGCAGGATTCGAACCTGCGCCCCGCACCACCGCAGCTTAGCCACTGTGTGCTCCGAGTCGTTAAATGATTACATACTTTTTAGGGATTATATTATGGAGGCAATAGCCTAATGGCAGGTTGCGGACCGCGAACGTAGCGTGGCTCTACCACTTAACACAATCCATCGTTAGCACCGACTTCAGAAGCCAGTATGTGGAAATTATTATTTCTTTATTTTGATGTCAGGTTGTACTTTGTAATAGAAGTTTAATTATTTATAAAAGAATAAAAGAAAAAACACCAAAAACATTTCATAGCATAAACAGTTGAAGCATGCAAATTTTATAACACGTTGATGACTCAGAGGTGCTAATTATGCAAGCGGCGAAAATAGTTTAAAAGCTACATATTCCTATGTAAAATAAAACAATGAAAAACGCGATAAAAATGATGCATTTGAAAACTAACTCTTATTTAATAGTGGTTTAAAATTTTATGACGGTTCATTTAAATTTAACAGTCGAAATACTGAGCATTGTTCACACGGTTGATCAACTAAGTAATAAGAAATACCACGTAAATAGCTGTAATGTGGAAATATTTTTTATGATTTTATCCTTATATTATAAATATATGTCTTCTGTATGTGTGTTAGTGAATGAACTCCTCCTAAACAGTTGGACCGATTTTGATGAATTTTTTGCGTGTGTTTGAGTGGGCCCCTGGATGGTTTAGATTCACAATTAGACCCGGTAGGGGGCGCTGTTGTCGAGATCCAGATATCTCCCGTGCAAAGCCGGGGTGGATCGCTAGTAATATTATATAATTCTTCTGTACGTGTGTTTCTGATTGAACTCCTCCTAAATGGCTGGACCGATTTTGAAGAAATTTTTTGCGTGTGTTTTTGTGGGCCCCTAGATAGTTTAGATCCACAATCGGACCTGGTAGGTGGCGCTGTTGTCGAGATCCAGAAATCACCTTTGCGAAGCTGGGGTGGAATTAGCCGGCGGTCATTAGGAACCTTGCATACTTATTTATGAAAATGAAGTGATAAATGAACTTAGAGTACAACTGACGGTAAATGGCTACTGCAGTCCATGGGCACCTGTAGCCAACTTCTTACAAAGTTCGGGTTCAAACGGGTTCAAATTCAAATACCATCTCTGGATGTTTGTCTATATGTTATTTACGCATGTCCTTCGTACACCTACTCTATGGAAGAAAAATTCCTAGAGGCTACGTTAATTTTTTAAAACCCGACAGAAAATCCTTTCCGTTCAATTAAAGTAGCCTCAAGCGGAGTGCAAAATTTAACCTTAGCAGAAGAAAGTACTTCGCAAAAACTATTTATTAGCATAATATATTCTGTGTTTATAATATATACTATGTTTTTTTTTATTCGCTTCTTTGTTTAATAGAGGCCGTGTGGCCCTGTTTCCCGTCTGATTGCGAGTCAGAACTCTTAAATTTACTAGGTGGTAAGACTCCTTTTTGTCTAAGCGTCCGTCTGCGTAGGTCAGAAATAAGTAAGAGGTTACGCACCAGCCTCTTACCTCTCTCTCGGCGGTGAAGGAAAACATCGTGAGGAAATCTGCATAAAACATCGTGAGGAAACCTGCATAAAACATCATGAGGAAACCTGCATGTCTGAGAAATAAGAAAAAAAATATTTCGAAGACATGTGAAGTTCGTCAACACGCATTGCCATAAAACCCTCTCAGAAATGAGGGGAGGCCTGTGTACAGCAGTGCGACGTATATAGGCTGTAATTTTTGATAAATGTTTTAATGCCAAAAATAGTGCGTTTGGTATGTTCACCCGCCTAATAAAGCCTACCAAAATTAATTAATAGAATCAGGCGTTACTTTGCGGAAATCCATTATATTAAAGTTGGAAAAATTTACTTTGCCAATATCCGCTTAATAAAATAAAATGATGTGTCTTACCTAGTTTGAAGAGCACCTCCCGCCCTCCCTCAATTGCGTGTCAAATTGGGATTAGTGGTGCTGGGATTAGTGGTGACGAGGATAGTGAGAGGGAGGGCGGGAGGTGCTCTTCAAACTAGGTAAGACACATCATTTTATTTTATTAAGCGGATATTGACAAAGTAAATTTTTCCAACTTTCCTATCAAAATTCTATTATTTCACATAGACCTTCCCCATGGACTACCTTATAGGAGGACACTTGCCATAGTTGCCACGCTCGGCAGGCGGGCAGTTTTTTATTACTTTGAATTGTTGGCACCAGCATCTTTCAGATGACAACTAAAAATAAATATTAATAAAACTGCCGTTGCCTACCAAGAGTGCCAACTATAACAAGTGTCCTCTTGCAAGGTAGTCTTAAGGAAGCTTATATTCAGTAGTGGACGTTTGATAGTCTGTAATGAATAAATGAATGAATGAATGATTCATAAGTTTTCTAAGCCTTAATAGAAAGTCCGTGAGAGTATCATAGTCTATTTGTATACAAAGCAAAGTACGTAAGCAGTCTATATTTCCGAAAGCTTAGGGTACTCAATTGTTTATCCATTTCTGAAGCCCATCCAACGATACTATCAGCGTAACACGGCACTTTCCTCTCGCACCATATTTAGGTGCTGCATGGTTATTAAACGTTGTCTGTTTTACATTTAGTACATATTTGAAAATGTTGATGTTATTTTTCGTACAATATTCAAATCGTTAGTATTTGATAGTAGACACAGGCTTTCTCTCAATTTTTTACTTTTTTAAATTTAATTATTATAAGCCAGTGCTTGATTAAAATCCCAGCTGGTAGTAACTAGTGACTCACCATCTAGAGCAGATGGCAAATCGCGCGCAATCTTAGTGTAACAAAAGCCTGTTCTCTCTTGCCTTAAAGTCGCCCAGGTTGAAATCGGACGGAAAGAAGACGCCGGCAGATTATTCCACTCCTTTGCTGTACCCATTACAAAAGACATAACAAACCGCTCTCACAGTATACCAGCGTAAAATAGCAGCTTAATGCTGCTGTGTTTCGTATGGGGGGTGTTTTTTTTTATAGAAAATGGGTGACAAACGAGCACACAGTCCACCTGATGGTAAGTGGTTGCTGTGGCCCATAGACATCTAAATTTATCCTCGATTAAGAATTCAAATGAGGACTAAGATGGAATGCCTCGATTCCAGTGAAAAGAGTCTCCGGTTCACTAGTAACGTTAATAATCTACATTTAAACGGCAATAAAAAGTATTAAATTTACAACAACGAATGTTAAAAATCTGAATACCAATGTGTTTTTAAATGGGGAAGAACTGAGCCCTGTTGAATCCTCTGTTTTTCTTGGCATCACTCTCGACGCAAAGCTTCAGTGGGGCCTCCATATATCCAAACTAGCAAGCAGACTAAGTTCTGCAGCCTATGCTGTAAAAAAGATTATAGATCTCACTAGTGTCGGGACAGCTAGATTAGTTTATTTCAGTTATTTCGATAGCATAATGTTTTATGGGTTTTGGCTATAGGGAAATGCGGCTGATTTAGAAACTATTTTTGTTTTGCAGAAGAGGGCCATAAGAGCTATTTACAACCTACTCTCGGTTTACCGAGAGAGTCTCTTAGAGAAAAATTTAAAGAAATAAATATATTAACTTTGGCCTCTCAGTATATTTACGAAAATTTAATGTATGTTCACAAAACAACGATAGTTTTAGTAAAAAAAAGTGATATACACTCTGTAAACACTAGAAACAAACACAAGCTAGTGATACCAGTCTCTCGACTCCACAGAGTCGGTAATTCATTCTTGGGGCAATGTATACGCTATTACAACAAAGTCCCAGAAAATATACAAGGTCTCTCTATTACCAAGTTTAAATATTTAATTAAACAAAAACTGTATAAAAAGGGTTATTATAATATAAATGAATGGTTGATAATAACCCCTGGGAATGAGGTGGTCGCTTCCAAGCTGTTTCTAAAATAAATTTTGTAAATAGTTTGTAATCATTTATATTGTAAAATTTATTTTTAAAAACTCCCGCTGGGTTTCTTGCTGGTTCTTTCCAGGACAGAGGATTTTTTTCGAACCATTGGTAAAGTAAAAAAATGACGTTCGATAAGAATTACTTGTAATCAATATTGAATAAAAATATTCTATTCTATTTTATTCTATTCTATACCCTCACCATCAGGTGGACTATGTGTTCGTTTGTCACCCTTATTCTAAAAAAACGAAGTTAGTCGAGCGTCCTCGAAATGTTTTTTTTTTATTTCTCAGACGTGCGTTTTATTTCTCGGTTCTTCACCGGCGAGCACGTAGTAATTGGCACTTAAAATTTCATTAGAAACATCTGCTGATCGATTATTATACGGCTGTATGAAAGTCGTGAACATAAATCTAGCTAGCGTGTCTTGAAAAGTAACGTCACATACAATAATTACTACTACAATAGGGATGTCATTTTTCTAGTAAATCAGAAGGTACGAGTGTACTTACTCTCATATTTGGCATAGTATAAAGAGACCAAAGATGACCACTTGACATTTCTATTTCCACGCGTGAATTACACGCAACATCTTTCAGTAGGTTTGTCTCTTTTTGCCTTATTTGAAAATAGAATTGTCTTTGACGCGTTATAGCCGTTTTGAATTACAAAAAACCTAAGGTTTAATACAACGTAGTTTTAAAAGAATATTTAAAATAAAATTATTGTAAGTCAACGGTAAAATAGCGGACTTGTGTTTACAACAACTGAAAATAAGCCACAAAATATCAAAGATATTAACAATTAATTAGCAAGATCCGCGTAATAAAATAAAATGATGTGTCTGAGGAGCACCTCCCGCCCTCCCTCAATTGCGAGAACTGTTCCTGCCACCACTAATCCCACCATCGCTACTACCACCACACTAGGAAGGACACACCACCATCGATAATACGACACGTGTTTCGCCCCTAAACGAAGGATCCTCAGGTGAAGTAGACTCTGCGGTGTCTGACCGCTAAGTTAGTCATCTAATTAATTTTTAACGTCTTTAATATAATGGATTTTCGCAATGTAACGCCCGATTTTATTAATTATAAGCCACTATTTTATTCATTATAAGAAATATTTTTATCACGTTTTATCCCGAAAGGGAAACGATTCGATTCATATACTAATAATAAAAATAAAGTTACAGTAAGAGGCTATATCTTCCTACTACTGGGCTCAAGCTTCCTCTCATTTTTGAGAGGATTATGGAACTATTAGTCCACTGTGTTGTTTCATTGCATAGTGGCGAACTCTTATAATACTACTAGTACTAAATAGTTACTAATATTAGTAATGTTTTTTTTCAACTAATTTATTACCGGGTAACCGGGTAACCGGTAATAAATTAGTTGAAAAAACCGGGTATAGACCACGCTTTCACAGAATACGAGCGTGAAACAGCAGAATGCTACTGCTGTGTCGTATGATGAGTGTAGAGATCCTAAATCCAATCTAATTCCATCCTAATCCTCAGTAGTGATAACTCATCTGCATTTTAATTCTTAAACGATGATGATGTACATATCTACGGGCCATTGCATCCAATTACTTTGATTATTTGTTCGTTTGACACCCTCATTTTAAGTTTAAAAAAGAAAACAACGCGTTCCTGGATTTTAAAAACCAGGAGCAATGTACTTGTAGCTTTCAGCGTGTTACTTGCACCACATTCTCACTTTCACTACTCTCGCTACTGGCCGCCGGGATGCGCCGGAGCCGACCAACCGAGTAATTAATTCAGAAGGCGTCTAATTATCTAATGTCGTATAACCACTACTAATCCGACGTAACATCTGATTAATTATTAAATTCTTTTTTTCTTTGGTGTTGGACAAGTAGGGTTGTATTTTTGCCAGTGTTAATTTTTATAAAAATATCCTTTATAATAGTTTGCTTATAAACTTTTTCACAATATGTTGATGCATTACTATACTAAGTATAACGTATTCCAGACTCAATTTCGGTCACGGCAGCCAGTCTGAACGGCGACTAGCCATCTGCGCAGGACAGGATCATAGTGCCAGAGTGTATGCGCAAGCACCTTATTCCCTCACTATCATAGTCCGATTTTACGGCAACACGACCAGACTTTACCACTGCGAGAGGCACAGACTACCCTGCTCTATGGGAGACACCCATCATTATGTTGCAATCACTAACTGCTAGCTATCAATAACCTATGCTAAGATCCGACAGGTGGCGCTGTAATCATGTCATTAACACAACTCTTATTCACAATACGGGTATATGTTGGTTTAGTACCAAAACAGTTAAATCACAAAAGCTGGACCCGATAGGTGGAGCTGAGCTTATTAATATAATTATGTGCATAATTTTGATACCACGGAGAGTAGGACTATATGATAATTTAATGTTTTATATATTTCAATGATTCCAACTATATGAACTCAATTCTGTATCAGTATCGCTTTTGGAGGCATGTTGTTATTATTATTTTAAATTTACACTGTGAAGAGTCTGAAGAGATTTCAGAGTGACAGTCATCACCTACCTTAACTAGCAGAAAAACGTTTACCTGGTCAGCTAGTATATATAGATTGGTAAAGAGGCTGAGGAATAAAATTATAAATAACGAGTCCAAGAAAGTACGAATTGGACCACGAATGCCGCAGGTCAAATCTCGTATGCCATAAAGTTAAATAGCTTTCATAGGTCACGCAGAACCAAGTACAGGCAAGCAAAGCGCCGAGGGCCGTCGAAAGCTTGAACTTAGGTCACGAAGTAGCTTTTACTTGAAAAGCTTTTCCCTGTCGTCGAGACAGTTGTTAGTAATGTCTAGAAATTGTTTGGTTGGACTAATAATTATAATTCTGTTTATCTTTGTTAGGTAGAGTCCTTGTAGTTCAGACGATAAGCTTTCACCTTACATTTTCTATCGACTTCAAAAAGGAGAAGGTAATCAATTCAACTATATGTTATTTTTTTATGTGTGTTACCTCATAACTTTTTCCTAGGTGAACCGATTTCGATGATTCTTTCTTTATTTGAAAGCTGGTGCTTCTCATGTGGTCCCATATAAATTTGATTACGGTCTGACCAAAAGTTTTTGAGTTATCCTTAATAATATATATTGAAGTCGGTTGTACAAAATATTGTTACAATTTTTTAATTTTTAATTATATTATAAGCTGTCGTACTACAAGTCGTGGTTTATCGATAATCTCTGGTTAAAGATAGGTTTATTAACGTGGTAGAGCCATGCTGCAGCTATATTATGGTTGTAGCTCGACCGAGGAAGTACCGCGCTCTCAGATAATACCAGCGTACTCGTAAAATAGCAGCTCAATGCTGCTGTGTTTCGTATGGTGAGTGTAGAGAACCGGAGACCCTATTTACTGGATACGAGTCATTCCATCTTAGTCCTCAGGGGTGACAACGCATCTGTATTTTGATTCTTAATCGAGGATAAATTTAGATGTCTATGGATCGTAGTATCCACTTACGATCAGGTGGACTGTGTGCTCGCTTCTCACCCTTATTTTATAAAAAATTAGTCCTTATTACGAAAGAAGTCCCTTAGCCGCGGCGTCACAATCTTCGTGAAGTTTCACAATTGCTATCAAATTCCATACTTTTCATTTTACGTGGGACTTTTACCGTGAAACAGATTTTAGTTTAAATTAGATTTGATACTAATTATAAACTACTTTTTGTATTAAGACGTTAGCTATTTATCTTGTGGATAGTATGTGAGCAATTTTATTTATTTGAGGTTTTAGGAACACATAATTTGTCTCTTAACCTCTCTTTCATCTCCTTTCATGTATATATGTTATTATTTTGTACCGTATCGGTTAATCTTTTCCTCCTTTCATTTAATTATGTTTTCTGATTTTTCTGTGTTGTCTGGATAAAAATTGGTGTGTGAAGCCTTTGGTCCTGTGGCCGATCTCCCTCCGGTCGTGTCGCATTACCGTTCCGTCGGACTATGGAGTGAGGGAACAGCGAGTTTATTTGTATTCACGTACATACTCGTGAACTGATGGCTAGTCACCGTTGAGACTGGCCGCCATGACCGAAATTCGGTGTGGAGGATTTTACTTAATTACGCAAAAACTACTAAACGGATTTTGTTGACACATAGCCATATTCAAATACAAACTAAGTATCTATATTTTTTGTATTTTTTTTAATTCTATCTCAAATTACAGTCTTTTAATTCACGGTGCCAAGAAATAAATGAATTTTTAATTCATTCAATTCTTGGCGCGCACTGCGACAAGCGACAGTCCGCGATTTACTACCATACTCACTCTCTATCATAAATTAGTCACAATAACTGTTTTCTTCTTCTTTCTTTGTTTATATATACGAGTATATATTAAATACTAATAAAGATACTAGTACACAATATTAATAAAATTCTTTCGAAGTGACTAGAGTGAAGTAAAGCGTTCTACAAATATGGTACAAATGAAAATAAAGTTTCAGTCAACGTCAGCTTTTAATTAAATTTAAGCGGAGCCGATGATAACAGCTAAATTACAATATATAAACATAATTTCTAAAATTATGCATAAATATACATTAAGCATTATACCAATTTGTGAACATCTCGTCTTAGTGCGCGTCTTCCATTATTATTAAACATTGAGTTTGTGAGCCCGCGGCAACGGACACCCACCATTGTGACGGCTATTTCACGCCCTGGAGAGCGCCATCAGAATTCTATTAGACCGACAGACCGACTTATTGTTATATTTGTCTGACAAATTGATGCTGAACGCCAATTTACCACAACACTAGCAAATTTAAAAAAAATACGTTGGCTGGTAAGATTTATTCCGCAACTGCGTTGTGTTTTTATAATATAACCCTGTTATTTTGCAATAACCAGCCAAATTTGCAGAGAAAGTTCAAAATAAGTAAAAAAAAATATTTAAAAAATCTCAAATGTTCTGTCCTTTTTTATCTTTTAAATTCAAAATACGTGGTAATGCATTATTTTAACTGATTTTAATGCGTACGCAAACATTCGTAAGGGTCGATCGGTAGGCAAAAACGTTGTTGCCCATAAATCACATTCAATTATAGTAAATATAGTAAAGCCTTATTTACTCGTATTTTCAAAAACTGCATTAACGGTATATCATTAATTATATATTTGAACATAAGTTTAAAATTTGGCTACTCACTCTCATTTTTGACATTCACTTTAAATAAAATAATATTATTATATTATATATCGGCAGACTTCGGGAAAAATTTGTTATAAGTTCATAAAGTAGAAGCCTTTAAAATAATGAAACGATTTTAAATCTTTTTTTTTTATTTGACTTCACACGTGGCAATTGTCAATGAATCCGTGATGCTCTTGACCTCGAAGCTGGCCGCTTGGTGAAAAGTTTACTTCAATTAGGAGAAATACTCCTTCCATTTATAATAATAATAATAATCTATTATTTGCGTAAAAGATCGTATAGATGTTGTTCACATGTAAAAACGAGCGCTCATGTTTTGCTTATTTTACATAGCATGCTAATATTTCTAAAAAATGTCAAATATTTCCTTAGCTATTTGAAATACAATTGGTCAACTGATTTAGTTAAAAATAGAATATAGAAAAATAATATTATAATAATTAGTTAAATGTCAATTTTGAGCATCGTCAATTTCAATACCTAGTAAAAAAATCGCATAACTTAATTAAAGATATATTGTAACAATACTATAACAATAATTAAATGAAATTTTTCAATAAATATTATCCAATACATAATCAAATTTTTTTTTATCCAACAATTGTTTTACGCTATAGAAATTATTTTCATTGAGCCATTTGTACAATTTCTTTTTGAACAATATAATATTTAGGGTTTTAAGTTCGTCGGGGAGTTTGTTATATATTCGGACACATGGTAAGGCAACTTTTGCCATATTTTTGTGATTTAGGTATATCCTTAAGTACTAGCTTGTATGGGTCCCTACGTGAGCGAGTAGTCTGTACCTCACAAGCTTTTTCAAATAATTGTTTGTGTCTCTGCACAAAAACACAAATTTCAAAAATATATATTGATGGTAGTGGCAGTACTCCAAGACCTTAAAATAGAGGCTGACACAATTCATCAGGTCGTATTCCGCAGATTGCCTTAATGCACTTTTTCTGAGCAAGAAATGCCCGATATAGATCAATTTCATCAAATTCTTTAAAAACTATCGATGTCATGGGACTTTGTACAGCTTTTTTCCAGACGGAAAAAATTCAGCTGTTATATGCGCCATGTAGTAGCGCCGTAAGATTATAAACCACCGTTAGAATATACTACGTATACTCTAAGGCCCGTATTAATAAACGTTACTCAACGACGAACTCAAGTGCGTAATCATTTGATACCAGCATTCATTACGAAATCAGCATCTCAAGATCGTTGCTAATTAATAAACACATAAAAACAGTATCTCAAAACGCTGTACTTAGGAATACTGTTCTGTGACTTGCACTCAAGTATACACACTTGAGAGTCGAGTTTCTTTTATTAATCAGTGTGGCACTCAGCTGATATCGTAAACCTAAACCGCATCTTGAGATATGTTTATTAATAAGATCATAACCTCAAGTTTGTACTCAAGTGCGTGTACTTGAGCTGAGTAACGTTTATTAATACGGGCCTTAGACACTACCCCATGTCATCCCGTCTGCGTCGTAAGAGACGACAGAGACAAGTGAAAAACAGGAGATGGGCACCACTATCTTCCTGAAAACAAATCAAAATAATAAAAAACTGCGCTTGCCAATCCGCCTGCCAAGCGTCATAAATATGATTTTACTTTTAATGATACAATGCTGATGATGAAATGAGATATTTCAACACATATGTATGTGTATGTACACGACACATTCATTATACATTCACGCTGCAGGGCCTTCTGGCGAAGTCATGAAGATATCTGACTGATGCCATTAGGGTCTCATGCTGTCTCGATCACTTTAAGTGAAAGTGACTGTGACACCACGAAACTTAATGACATCTTAAAATTGAGTAGCATTTGAGTATTTGGCCATTAGAATATCACAAATTTGGGGGCCCTTAAAAAATAAAATAGTTTAGAAAATCCAAAAGTGCACGCCTCATGAGCGTTTCATTTAGTTATGATGAAAAAAATAAATTACCAAAATAAATAGATTATACCAAGTATACAATCGATATAGGCTGTATGACGCATTTGTCCTTTGTCTATCAAGGGCTTAAAAAAAAATGAAAGCGCCTTTTTTTTCTTAAGCCCTTGATAGACAAAGGACAAATGAAATGAAAAAAATGAAAGCGCCTTAAAGGCGCTTTCATTTTTTTCTTAAGCTCTTGATAGGCTTGCTTAATAGCAATAAAACTTATAAAACTTAAAAATCATTTTATTAACAAACGATGCGTACTAGGCTATTGATATGAAATACTCGATACGTCAATTTTTTCGAGAGTTATCGTGACCACATACAAAATCGACATCCGGACGTCCACGTAAAATCTTTTTCAAACCGTTTTTTATCAAAGTAGCAATATAAAATGATTTTGTTAGAAAATATAAGATGGATTAATTAGAGCGTTTTCTTGATATACGGCTACTCATATTATCGTATAAGTGCAATATGTTTATGATAGAGGCATTTTAAGACCACAAAATTGCTTGAACTTGACGTGTCGAGAGTAATGCACTAACTAATAAAGCTTTGCGTTATGAGGCGTCCAAAAAGTAAGTGGGAACCTCTAAATAACAATATTATATTATACATATTTTTTTGATAATAAATAGTTGTTGTGATTATACAAAAACAATTGTATTTTGTGTGAAAATAATAGGCAATCCATTCAACAATTTCTGAGGCCTTGACAGACTGTAAGAACAGAATTGGATCTAACTTTGTTAGGCTAAACAGCTCGCTATTATAATATCTATAAATAAGCATAACCATTAAAACAATAATAACCTGCAATCTATATTTTCTACATCCTCATTAAACTACTCGACGGATAAAAGATATCATCTTTATTGTTGATGTGCCTTTCACGCTTCATTGTTTCTGATGCACAAATATGTTCTAGCACAAATGTTGCCTCAGGCTGTGATTCCAATCGATTTGCTAGCGTAAGCCAAGTGTAACATCGTGAGGAAAGGATACTACATATGAAGGACCTAGTAAGACATGTAAAGTCCGCGAACATGCATTGATATCTTCCTTACCTTAAAACCCTCTCAGAAATGAGAGACCTGTGAACAGCAGAGGGGCGAATATTAGCCGTCACCTTTACAATATTTACGCTTTATAATAGGTTTATACGTGGTAGAGTCACGCTGCAGCTATATTATGGTAGTAGCACGAAAGGATCCGCTCGACCGGTGTAGGACTGAATGCTGTGGTCTATGGACATCTAAATATATCCTGGATTAATAAACAAAATGCACATGCGTTGTCACCCCTGAGGACTAAGATGGAATGCCTCGTATCCAGTAAAAAGGGTCTCCCGTTCTCTACACTCACCATACGAAAAACAGCAGCATTGAGCTGCTATTTCACCCTGATATTCTGTGAGAGCGTGGTTCTGCTCCGGTCGAGCCGACCCATTCGTTCTACAACCATAATATTTTTTACTTAATATAAACCAGTGATTGACCACAATCCCACCTGTGGTAAGTGGTGATAAAGCCCTAGATGGTAAATCGCACTCTCTTATCTACACGGTTGTAACATTGCACTACTACGTATAAGTATGTCTCTACCAAATATTAGTCTCTAAAACTTTGCTTAAGGCACTGATCGTTAAACTATGCCACGTTATAAAGTTACAAGTAACCTTTGAAACCAGTACACTCAGACGACCTTGCAAGGCCTGCAGTTTGCTCGGGCATCGGACACCCGGCACCGGCTCATCGGCCATTGTTTAATCAAACTGACGCTCTGTCTTGCGCAAGCTTCGCGCTCCATTGACGGTACAGTCGGCGTCCAAAATTTGCAATAGCTGTTTTAAATTATAATCAGGTAAACAACGTACCATAATTAATACCGTGTAGTGGCGATTTCCACTATATTTACTACCCTATATCGTCCCGTGGATGTCGTTAGAGGCGACAAAGGAAAACAAACCAGGAGTAAGGCAGCAGCGTCTTCCCAGTAACAACTAAAAATAAAAAACTTCTGCGATTCCCAATCGTATCCCTAATCTTATTTTTCCTAAACTAAACGTAATTGTTAACAACAATGAGGTTTTAAGTTTATTATTTTCTTTTATAATTTCTTTTGTTTATTTTGTTCTAAAATATATTGTCAGTTTATTCAATAATACAATTTATGCAAGTAATTACATTATTTTCATTTTTGTGCAGTATTTGCGCATCATCCAACAATAATAGACGGCATATTTTATTAATTTTTCATAACTGCGCAGATAACCTAGACTATATGACGTTAGCATTAAGTTAACAATCTAAACCAAAATTTTATCGATCGATAAAAACGTCATGTCTTCAGTCTTCAAAGAATCTTCTTCAGACGTGCATAAATTATAATAATAAAAATGTCAGCTTCTCATAGTTAAAATAACGAAACCTTGCAAACAGACAAACCATACCTCGGGCTATCACGACAAGGTCAAGAGAATGGCCATTGGCATGAAGTAGGGCTTAACGTTACTTATGGTGCTTGTCTCAAGCCATAAATAGTTACCGCAGAATGCTCAAGTACCGTATACGTTTATCAAAAGTAAATCAAGATGCCTTATGCTCGGTCCATCCATAGTTAGATTCGAAAACTTTGAAATCCTATTCGGACACAAAAATTCAACTTTCTAAAAGATACAGCAGGACAATCCATCATACTATTTCATCCCGTGGGTGTCGTAAAGGTCTTTTTACGTGATAGAGCCATGCTGTAGCTATATTGTGATTTGAGCACGAATGGCTCGGCTCGACCGGGGTAGGACCACGCTCTCACAGAATACCAGCGTAAGACAGCAGCTTAACGCTGCTGTGTTTCGTATGGTGAGTGTAGAGAACCGGAGAACCTTTTTACTGGAAACGAGGCATTCAATCTCAGTCCTCAACAACCTGCATTTTGGTTCATAATTGAGGATAAATGTAGATGTCTATGGGCCACAGCATCCACTTACCATCAGGTGGACTGTGTGCTCGTTTGTCACCTTTATTCTATAAAAAAAGACTATGAGAAATTCCAAAAATATCTTATGGTTATCGTTAGAGTGTGGTATAATTACCTAACGAGGTACGGAAACGCCGTCAGACGTAAAATACCGGTGATATGCAGCAGTGTCAAAAGCGCAAAACGACTGGTAATGTGATTGTCAATCAGCATTTTATGCATTACGATTAAGTAAAACAATTTTACGAATATTATGGCGTTTAATTTTAATTCCCAATTCGGGTGCTTTACAGCACCCATGGTCACGGGGGGACTGAGATGTTTGTCGTAATCCGATCTGATAGTAAGCCCGACTACCTTCAGTTTTTGAATATAATTTTTTGGTACGCAGAACGACCTTACAGTATCTTGAAGTCTTGCACCGGTATGCTTGGGTTTGGATTTAGTTTTGTTAATTATAGGATTCCAGGCAGATGGCAGCTCCCATCCATCTTCTCTATTGAAATTAGGATTTTTTTTTTATTTCAATAGCCTCGCGTATCATCTTTAGTAGGAATCGTTGTTCTTTTGCGAGGATTTGTGGTCTATCAAATCCGATGTAATGGCGAGGACGACCTTGAACATGTCTGCAGTCTATGAACATCGCGATAAAATCCGATAAAGACAGTTTTATTCAATGTGTAGTATTAGCGTAAATATAAGAAAGCATTATGTGATTAACGTTTACCATAATCATCTATTATGCATCTTTCAGTGCTGCTGCATCTTCCTGATATACATAGAATTCCTGATACAGTAAAAAACTGATTTTATGCTATTGGCAAGAAAATAGAGCAACTTGCTTATTTTATGAAAATGTAATTTACGTGCACAAAAATAAAAGTAATTTTACAAAAATAAGTGATATTCATTCTGTAAATACTAGGAACAGACACAAGCTAGTAGTACCAGTTACTCGACTCCACCGAGTCAGTAATTCATTGGTGATGTATACGCTTTTACAACAAAATTCCAGAAAATATACAAAATTTGAGCTGCTCAAAGTTCAAAAACTTTATTAAACTAAGTTTGTATAAAAAGGATTATTATAATATTAAGGAATTTATGGATGATAATAACCCCTGGGAATGAGGTGTTCGCTACCAAGCTATTTCTAATTTGTTTTGTGTGGTTAATTGTAATACATGATTGTAAGCTGTTACATTTTTTTTTAAATTCCGCTGGGCTTCCTGCTGGTTCTTCCCAGGACAGAGGTTTTTTTCGAACCAGTGGTAATTAAACAAAAGAGTGACTTTCAGTAAGTATTATTTATAATATATATTGAATAAAAACGTTTCTGTTTCTGTTTCTATATCCCTAGTCGATACTAGAATCGATATCCTTACTTTAAATAATTTGTAGACTACTTACATCTATAGTATCTGAAAAACAGTTGAATAATTTCGTAAACACGTCATTTTCATTACAACTTCCTCAGTAAGAAATCTACTAAGTGTACACTAAAGACAATATGTTTTCCTATTTTGCTGGATGTGTTTTTCTCAAAGTCGCTTCTTACTTCACCCACGGATGAAACGAGGTAATGTGTTTTCTTACACCGCCACTAAGTGGTCTATATGCTGTATAACATTTTTGTAAGTTCAACTTGCCTTGTTCTAATTATTACTGTATGCAATATTAGTAACATTACAATTTCAGTGTTAACAAAAGTTCCCACAACAAACCGTAACACTATCGCATCGTATCGCAATCAGACTTCGGATCGGGCTCGTGACGCGATAAATACATGGGAAACTCGTCGAAAACACTCGACGGCAACGTGTCGCAACGCGGGTGATCGCGGCGATAGTCGCTACCGCCCTGGAGATAAGGTGTTTTGTATGGCACTAGTGACAAGAGGTCGCGATTATGGTGTCGCGATATTATAAATCAAAATATGACAATTTAACAAAAAATAATTAACAAATGTGTTTTATATTTTGTTTACATATCGTAACGTGCTATATAATATTTATAACAATAAAAGATGTAAAACTAACATTGTTAAAGCTCTATTCCCACGGTCTCAAACACGCTAGATACATTTTCTCGCGGAATGGTTATACCTAGCCTTTGGGTGAAAAAAAATCAGCAGTCACTAGCGGCGTCGACCAGTCTCTGACATAGTTCATCTTGCAGATACTTGTATTTGCACCATTAAATTACAAAACTAAAAAATTAAAAGCTACATAAAGTTCTAAACTTAAAACACGACTAAAATCGATTGATAATATTAATTAATATATAGTTATTGTTGGGAGTGCAAGGGAAATGTACCAACTTTTTCTTCAGACGCCAAATTAATCCAAGATCCTCCTACAAGCTACCATAAGCCGTGAGATTTCCTAGTCCATGATGGTCTTCGCAAGCAATTTTCACAACAGTGACTAATATTTAAAAATTATCAAGTTAGAGACTCGGAAATAATCACGAATATCTAGGACCTAAAATCAACTTGGTGCTTTTCACAAATGTTAGCTTTAACCACTAGTCACGTGATTATGGAACACACACAAACACCACACACTTAAATCTTTCGTAACTCTATTACCTGTACCTCTTAGACTATACTTAGTGGTGTATATCATATAATACAGGCTATACTTGAAGTTTTTATCCATAATTACTGAACGGTATAACAATTCTGTTACTTCCCGCTGACCGCTTGTAATTTGGGCCGCAGGGCAATCCTTTGGATTTGCATGTAATTATTCAGTAGCTTCTTATACTCGGTTTTATAATCTTAGGTTACTCGTACTTTCCATTGTTGATCTCTGACTTTTTTGATTGAAGACGTACGCCATTATACAATCCTTCAACTTTTCTTAGTTACGAAGAGTACGTTAATGCGAGTTATTATACGTGGACCATTTAATAAAAATTTGTGCAGTCAATACTACATATAATTTTATAACGTTTTAATATGAAAATGTTTTTTCACCATTTACCATTGAGTTTCATAAACAATCAATCAATCAATCTCTTTATTCATTAACAATAAATTGTGTAAGAATATTACAGCAATGTCCATATTATATTGTTAAGACTTAACTTAGTTAAACAAAATAAATAAATTAGATAATCAAACAAAAAAAATTAATAAATTAACTAATAAATGTCATTGTACCTTTCTTATCTATATAACTATTCCACTCAACGATTAATATTCATCACAAATATTCAATAATATATTATTTACATTATATAATAAAGAAGAAAACAATAACAAAAAAATGTCAACCTACTCCATAATTAAAAACTTCCAAAATAAAAATAAAATAAATTAACTATTAAATTTCTAATTATTTAAATAAATATTCTGACTACTCTACAGTTAAAATTCATCAATATTATGAATACATTTCTCTATAAGTAGTGCCTTCAACTCTGTTTTAAAAACACTTAACTTTTTTATTTCTTTTAGTTTTTTAGGCATCTTGTTAAAAAGTAAAACTGCCTGATAACGAGGACAGTGTTTTACAATCTCCAGTTTAGGCATAATAGGCAAAGTCAAGTCCATCCTTCTGGTGCTTTCTCTCT
This sequence comes from Parnassius orleans, assembly GCA_029286625.1. Classification (NCBI taxonomy): domain Eukaryota; kingdom Metazoa; phylum Arthropoda; class Insecta; order Lepidoptera; family Papilionidae; genus Parnassius; species Parnassius orleans. The sequence continues at coordinate 10,005,584 of JAGSMP010000009.1, forward strand.
CTTTCATTTCTTCATCACTTTCATAAAAATGTCTGTTTTTAAAAACGTCGGTCAGAAGTATCAAAATATATAGGCTGGGTGCTGTAAGAACATTTAGCTTTTTGAAATATTCTTTACATGATTCCCAAGGCGGAATGCATACCATTGCTCTTATAGCTCTTTTCTGGGCAGTGAATGCTTTTTTCATATTATATTTATAGCTATTGCCCCAGAATTTTATGCTATATCTTAGCTTGGACTCAACAAGCGCATAGTACACGTTTAAAAGTTGATCAACGGTTAATTCTTCTCGCAAGGTGCGTAAGGCATAGCTAGCTGAACTTATTGTGTCTGCTATGGCTGCCAGCTCAACTTTCCAGTTTAGGAGATCGTCCAGATGAATTCCCAAAACTTCACAGAACTTACAGTTTTTATTATTTCCCCATTTACATACACTTCTGTTATGTCATTATTTCTAGCGGTGGCTTTGAACATGACGATATTAGTTTTAGTTGTATTTTGCAATAAGCCATTTGCTGTGAACCATTTTCGGAATGTTGTCATAGCTACAATAATCTTGTCCTTTAATTCTTCTGCAGTTTTTGATGATAGTACTGCGCTCGTATCATCTGCAAAAATAATGACTTGAATCTCAGGAATGAGATTGCAGATGTAATCTATTAAACATTATCTACACATACATACATACATACAAATAAATAAAATTGAAGTGTCTGTTTGTAATGTTAAAATAACAGCTTTTTACTAAATGCATATGAAAGTATATACGGTACTAAAAAAAAACAATTTTTTAATTTTTTTGTCTGTCTGTCTGTTTGTTTCGGCTAATCTCCGAAACGGCTGGACCGATTTTGACGGGACTTTCACTGGCAGATAGCTGATTTTATAAGGAGTAACTTAAGATACCTTTATTTCAGAAAAAGAATTAGGGTTCCACGCAAATTAAAACCAATGAAATCGTAGTAAATTCACGTATTACAATAAGCATAAGTAAGAAATAATTGCAACACCATCGCTAGAAACTATTACTAGAAAATCTCATCAAGTATCGACATCTGTACATGATACTGAAACTTTCTTATATATTTTAAGACTTAAGAAAATGCTCAGAAAAAGGTCGGCGAAAGTGACAGTTCTTATATTATGTACTTACAACTTAATAAAATAAAATTTTCAGACATTAAATTCAGAAAATTAAGAATAGAACTAAGAATAGAATATTGAATAAAATCAACATAGATTACAAATAATACTTATTGAAAGTCACTTATGGTTTTGCCAAAAGCTGAACATAAAGAAACAATTTTATTAGTGCCGGCTGGGATCAAACGTGGTTTTCTCGTACTAACTTTGGCTCGACGGGTCCGTGGTACAGTGACTTAGCTTCGCAGTGAGTTGCGGCGCAGAGGACTGTGGGTTCAAATCCCGCACGGAACAAGTTTGTATGGCCTACAAATAATTGGTCCTGGTCTGGATGTCTGTCCTTGTAAAATGTTTGTAAACTGCCTCCACGACACGCGGAAAATCCTAGTGTGGGGGTAACGTTTTTTTAAAAATAACTGAATGAATACATATTATGTCGAAAGTAACAACATTGAAGTGTAGGTAGGTATTTAGTTCAGAGGCTAGCGAAAGTCGCCCACGACATCACGTATGAAAGTCATTAATTGTTAGCGACAATGGCGGATGAGGCTGCACGTTTAGCGATCCACGCTGAAGGTTGTTATTTTGGTTTTTTTTCACAATTTATATTAAATACCATTTTAGTTATTTTAACTTCCAATTTTTACAAAATTAGTAACTCCAGTTACTCGACTCTACAGTGTCTGAGGCTTGACAAAAGTCCCAGAAAACATACAAAGTTCGTCTGACAGCCATATAGAATCGTTTGAATCCGCCATTGGACTACTGTCAGGAACCGCTCCTCACACAATCCATTATCACATAACATCCTATCAAAAGTCCACTGCTAAATTTAGGGCTCCGCCATAGATTAACTCATAGAGAGGACATTTGCCGTAGTTGCCACGCTTAACAGGCGGGTTGGCAACCGCAGTTTTATATATTTTTGAATAATTATCAGAAAGATGCTGCAGGCCATCTCCTATTTAATTTCCTTCTGTCGCCCCTTACGACACACACGCGACGAACTGGTATTAAAAATTATACGTGGTAGATGCTGCTACTATATTATGCTTATAACACGAATGGATCGGCTTGACTCATAAAAGGACCACGCTCTCACAGAATACCAGCGTAAAATAGCAGCTTAAAGCTGCCGTGTTTGGTATGTTGAGGGTGGAGAACTGGAGAGCTTATTTACTGCTCCATTATAGTCCGACAGCGTATCTGCATTTTAATTTTTAATCGAGGATATATGTAGATGTCTATGGACCACAGTATCCACTTACCATCATGTGGACTGTGTGCTCGTTTGTCATCTTTATTCTATAAAAAATCCCAGACCGGCGCAGCCAGGCGTCAAAGATACGAGACGTCTGGAACGACAATCCGCCTGCCAAGAGGGAGGATCAAGGCAAATCCTTCTTACAACGCTAGAGACTTATGTCCAGTGTGGCCGACAACCACCGATAAGGTAAGAGCACGTGGAAAAGAGCCCCAACTACCGCGTGTTCCTCCCAAGATTCGGTCGGGATTGTTGGCAGGGCTGTGGGAAGTGGTGGGTCGATAACGATTAAGATAAAAGAGCCATAAAGTAAAGAGTCCCGTTATGTGACTTCCGGTAAAATTCGCGAATTTATAATCCCACGCTGCAAGGAGTGGTTGATCTTGATAAAGACAGTCACGCGCAGTCGTGATGACGCTCTGTGTAACAAATGTGCCTAACACCATATTATACACGCACGTCTTTTCACTTTACTATTAATTAAAGTAATAATTAATAATGATTTATTATATTTAAAGAAATACAATACAGAATAAATATATTCTTAACGGATTTTATCGCATTTAATTTCTACTCATTTTCAACTCGCAACGTTTCCCACATATGATCGCGGGGGAATGAGATACATTAGGACACAGATTAAGACTTAATATTAATCTATCTCTGTTATCTCTGTTCCGATGTACACTAAAATAAATTACACCAACCTACCAAAGTCTACCAATATATAGTAGTAACTCGCGTTTTTGGGGCACCGTCGCAGACGGGTAAAAATTAAGACATGATGTGTAAGTCTACCAATGCTATGAAATCAAATTAAATATATTTCATTTCACGCGAGTAACATAGACGTTAATATTATGACGTCAACATAAATTAAATATGGCGGACATGAATTGTCAAAATCTTGTGATAATAAAAATAATAAGCAATTGTATCATGTATAGATAGTATAACATGAAGGATTTCGGAATAAATATATTCCAAATATAATATACAATTTGTTTATGACGTAATATTAATGGTCAACAATGGATCACCGCTGTTGTTTTTTTTTTAAATTATTTACTTGTTACATACAGTACTTGCAAAATTTTCTCGAAATTTCATTTTCATAAACGTTAATAAAAAATAAAGGACAACACAAACAAACACCAGCCACAAAATTAACATTTTGGGCGTGGTAGACGTGAACGTTGGTTCTAGAAACAGCAACCGAAACAGAAACTTTTATATTCAATACAGATTATAAAATAATATATTATATTGAAAGTCACTCTTTTGTTTAATTACCACTGGTTCGAAAAAAAACCTCTGTCCTAGGAAGAACCAGCAAGCAACCCAGCGGGACTTTTTTAAAAATAACAGCTTACAATCATGTATGTTACACAATCAACCACACAAAACAAATTAGAAATAGCTTGGTAGCGATCACCGCATTCCCAGGGGTTATTATCATCCATAAATTCCTTAATATTATAATAAACCTTTTTATACAAACTTTGTTTAATAAAGTTTTTGAACTTTGAGCAGGTCAAATTATGTATATTTTCTGGGATTTTGTTGCAAAAGCGTATACATCCCCCCAAGAATGAATTACTGACTCGGTGGAGTCGAGTAATTGGTACTACTGGCTTGTGTCTGTTCCTAGTATTTACAGAATGAATATCACTTATTTTTGTATAACTACTTTTATTTTTGTGTACTTACATTACATTTTCATAAATGTATTGAGAGGCCAAAGTTAATATATTAATTTCCTTAAATAGACGTGGTATAGCTACGCTGCAGCTATATTATGATATAGCTGCAGCGTGAAATGGGTCGGCTCGACCGGGGAAAGACCACGCTCTCTCGATCGCTTGCAAAATACTAACGTAAAACAGCAGCTTATTGCTTATCTCTTTCGTAGGGTGATTGTAAAGAACCGGAGACTTTTTACTGACAATGAGGCATTTCGTCTTAGTCCTTAGGAGTGACAACGCTTTCTTTGATTACGGTTCTTATAGATTTTGATTATTGATCGTTTAATATTTTTGTTTAAATATTAATATAGATGTTTAATATTAAGATCACTGCAATTGGCTTCTTTGTTTTTTGATAAAATTTACTTATTTTTTGAACTTTAATTGTATAAACTACATATTAAAATTTGAATTTTTCTTTCCAGATCCATCATGCGGTGGCGGTGTGAGAGTTTTTGGAAGGAAATGGACACCCGGACCGTGGTACTCTTTACACTTTTAGCTTTAGGTGAGTTTATCTGATACAAAATTTGTAGTATTTGCCAAATATACGGCTAATTGAAGCCTAAATCACACTATCAATTTTTTTGAACTACTTCGGTATATTTAGAATAGCTTTGTACTAACCAAGGGATCGTTGGCCGCTCCCGAGTTTAATCACCTTGCGGGAAAGAAGATCTTCCCTTTTTAGTCTCCGTCCATAAACTACTCTTTGTTTTTGTTATTAACGTAAAGATGACAAAGGGACTCATAGTCCACCACAAACTCTCAATAAGTGGGTGCTATGATCCATCATATCCAGTGTCTACATCTATCCTCAACCAAAAATCAAAATGCGTTGTCCCTCATATAAATCTGATACATAATAAATGAACAAGAATATCGAACGCATTGATATCATTATGAAGTAAATACCGTGCTTTTTTTTCGCGGGGGCGCATCAGGCAAGAGAACCCGCTAGAGTTCAGCTTGTCGCTTGCGACATATTAACTCCTTTCGAACTTCAGGGGACATGGAGTTCAGGTGGCGTTTAGTGAGCGCTTTCTCCGTCCTGACATTTATCAACTCTAGACTGCAAAAATAAAATAACATTTCGTTTACATTTACTGCTCTTGTTGAACTAAGATAAAAACAATAAATAGTACCTATGGGTTACCAGTAGAGTAACCTAAAATGAAACTTTAAAAAGCACCAGCACCCCTCAACGTATATTATATTACCTAAATGTTATGTGGAATAAATGGTATTCTATGATCAAAGACTATTGTGTTTCTCTCAAAATAAAGTTTTTGAGCAAATAAATTGTAATAACGGATAATTCCAAGATAACTTTCAATAACTAAACCATTAAATTCTAAAGAGGCGTGTATGAATCCACTAATGGTCGTTAAAACGCAGTGAGGCCCATGAGATGACCCAGCGCAATGAGATTTACTTGTGGCAACAGATTATTGCTAAGAATCAATTTGCTCCTTACTGATATGGTGGCGAAATAATCGGAATAAAATCTAAAACGTATTCAACCAGCCAGCAGAAGCTTACGAAATATCATCTTACGAATCCAATGAGATGATTACTAATTTTTAGGGTTCCGTACCCAAAGGGTAACCAACGGGCTATTACTAAGCCTCCGCCGTCTTTTTTTTAGGATAAGGGTTACAAACGTGCACACAGTCCACCTGATGGTAAGTGGTTACTGTGGCCCATAGACATCTACACCTATCATCGATTACGTATCAAAATGCAGATGCGTTGTCACCCGTAAGGACTAAGATGGAATGCCTCTTTTCCAGTAAAAAGGGTCTTCGGTTCTCTACACTCACCATACGAGACACAGCAGTGTTAAGCTGCTATTTTACGCTGGTGTTCTGTGAGAGTGTGGTCCTTCCCCGGTCGAGCCGACCCATTCGTGTTACAACTATGCTAGTAATATAACTGCAGCATGGCTCTACCACGTAAAAATATCGTCCGCCTGTCCGTCAGCGGGCTGTATCTCATGATCCGTAATAGATAAACAGTTGAAATTTTCATAGAATGTGTATTTATGCTATAACAACAAATAATAAAAATAAAAATGAATTAAAAATTAAAGGGGCTCCCCTAATAGAAACGTGTTTTACGATTGTACGGAGCCCTTCATGCGCGAGTCCGACTCGCACTTGGCCGTGTTTTTTATACGTGGAAGAGCCATGCTGCACCTATATTACAGTTGTAGCACGAATGGGTCGACTCGAACAGGGAAAGACCACGTTCTCACAGAATATCAGCGTAAATTAGAAGCTTAGAACTGCTGTGTTTCGTATGGTGATTGTAGAGAACCGAAGACCATTTTTACTGGAAACGAGGCATTACATCTTAGTCCTCAAGGGTGACAATACATCTGCATTCTGATTCTCAATCGAGGGTAGATGTAGATTTCTATGGGCCACAGCATACACTTACCAACAGGTGGACTGTGTTGTGCTCCTTTATCACCCTTATTCTATGAAATAAAATAAAAAGAACATTGCCAATTTATTGAAATTTTTTAACTGAAACCAGTTTCCCTCTGTCGCCTCTTACGACACCTACGGGACAAAATGGGAGAGTGGATATACTTACACCTAGCAGCCACTACACGGCAAGCGATTTTACATAATCGGTAACATCCATTAGCACTCGAAGCATAATCGAGCGAAATGACAAACTGTGTAGCTTTTATAACACCTTATTCGCCATAGTCCTCAACAAACGTGTCACTAACCGCAGGCCCGTGGAACGTTTTCCTCAATTACAAGAGTTATGTAGAGATATATTATATAACAATCTTGTGTTGATGGTATTAATATGTACCAGTCTTTTTGATTTTATTTGAGTCGTGTTTCATTTATATGTCAGTTGTTTGAAGCTTGATGATGGTAAGTGGTAAATAAGTTATTTAATTAGCTGTGTAGTAGCAGTTTTCCGTATGGTGCTTTTGAGAACCCATCACTGTATTTTATCCTGTGGATGTCATTAAAGTAGACAGGTCTCCTAGAGTAAACAGGGCTGGTCTACCCGAGTTTGCGATAGGCTTACGAGATTTAACTGAGCGTTATTACATTTCTTATAGGAAGTAAAAGGGGTTAATTTTTCCCAAAGCCAAATTTTCTCTCCCTCTTTCTGTGTTTAATATTATCTACCGACTTCAAACAGGAGGAGGTACTCAATTCGACTGTATGTTCTTTTTCATGGGTGTTACCTCATAACTTTGTTCTAAGTGAACCGATTTCGATGATTCTTTTTTATTTGAAAGCTGGTGCTTCTCATGTGGTCCCATATAAATTTGATCAAGGTCTGACCAATAGTTTTTGAACTATCCTTAATAATATATATTGAAGTCGGTTGTACAAAATTTTTAATTTTTAATTATTTTGTAGTGTAAAATCCTATGTCGTACTCTTTCTAATTTATATCCATTCCATTACAGCCTATAAAAGTTCACTGGTGAACATGGGCCACACTATAGATTGCCTGCCTCATAGGGGGTGTTGTATTCACGCTTGACAGATGGGTTGCCCGCAGTTTAGTAACCGCAATTTTTATATTGTTTTGAGCTTTTTGAGAAAGATGCTGCTGCCCATCTTCTGCTTCACTTCCCCTTTGTTACCTTTTGCGACACCCACTGGACGATATTGGGTAGTGGTTATTCTTACACCGCCACTACACGAACTTTCACTCAGTTAATCGAAACAATTTTGGAGTATGAAAAAAAGTTCACCATCTTTCTCCTACTATCTATTGTCTCTACTATTTTTCGCCGTCAATACTTAAAAACTTAGTGCAAGTGTCACTTTTTTTATTTTTTTGATGATGAAATGTTAACATTCGCAAAGACATCGTTGCTCAAAGTGTGTCGGGTAATTTTCGGGTTTATTGCAGTGGTAAAAGTAAACATCGTGAGAATAATTCTTTGTTTTAAAAATAGCTTTTGTTTGGTCGAAGTAATTATTAGAGTGATTACCAACAGTCCAGTCAGTTAACGTTGTAAAGCCAAGTAGTAGTTAAGTACCACGCTCTCACAGAATACCAGCGTAAGATAGCAGCTGAATGCTGCTGTGTTTCGTATGGTTACTGTAGAGAACCGGAGACCCTTTTTACTGGTAACGAGGCATTCAATTTTAGTCCTCAGGGGTGACATAGCATCTGCATTTTAAATCATAAACGAGAATCGATGTTGATGTCTATGGGAGACGGCATGCACTTACCAACAGGTGGGCTGTGTACTTGTTTGTCACCCTTAACATATAAAATAAAAAAGTCCCATAATGCTTCATTTCATTTTTAATAAGTTTTTCCTGCCTAGTCCGTTTGGATAGGTACCACCCTCTACCACTAAACAACAGCAGTACATTCCCATTGGTTTCTTCCCATTGTCTATTCTTCGAGAAATCTTAGTCATCGCAGGTGATATTTATTCCTTACCCATCTTTGTTTGGAGTAAGTAAGTAACAGTTGTTTATTAACTGCAGGGTACTGAGCTTAGAGTTCAGCTGTCATAGAAGAGTAAAGTTAAAGGAACAACCCACAGCTGGGCATGGGCCTCCTTCAATTTCTGAGAGGATTAGGGTACGGTTAGGGTTCCACTGTGCAGATAAGCTCGAATATTGAATAAAACTATTTTTACGGATTTTATCGCGTTTAATTTTACTATTTTGATTCCCGACGTTTCGGGTGCTTTACAGCACCCATGGTCACGGGGGGGGACTGAGGTGTTTGACGTCCCAATGTCATAGTTAGCACGGCTACCTTCAGTTTTTTGAATATAAGATATCATTAAGGTCGAATATTTTATTCGGTTTGGATGCTGCAGTACTCGTTATATTTTATCGAAAGTATTAAATTAAAGCTCTTTTTCAGATTCTAAGCGAATCATTGTGTGTTCCCAACTTTGAATTTTCAAGTCAAAAAAGGCAAAGTTGGGAACACTTAGTCACGTTAGTGAAAATTGTTTTTTCCTTTTAATTAATTAGTAAGTGCATAAAATTGATATTGGTAATAATTAATCGTGTAGTGACGGTGTAAGAATACTCCATATCGTCCCGTAGATATCGTAAGAGACGACAGAAAGAAACAAGCCAAGAAGGCAGATTTATAAAAGCTAAACCCGCCTAGCATGGGCGGGGGACAAAATTTTATCCCCTGATTATATCCACTGACAAGAGATAAAATTATCTTGTTATGTCAAACGGGGAGAAGTTTGACATAACGAGTAGACATATATCCCCCGTCCGTAGCATGGAGCTAAATGAAAGATAAAAAATTATGTAATGCAATAAGTGATAATGGATTGAGCTAGGGCAAAATACGCAGTCCTAAGAATCGCCACGTCAGCGCCAACATGCAGCTTGCTAATGACAAATATAAGTTTCCTAATACGTGACGTCATACATTTAATATGTTCACTCCATGACAACACACTGTCGACCACAACACCTAAATACTTAATGCTGTGCGTGCGCAATATTGAAACACAGATACAAGGAATTTGCGTATTACATTTGTGAGCATATATTACGAACGATGCGTCTGATTGTGACGAAAGCCTAGGAGCAAATCTAATAAACTTCGTTTTGCTAAGGTTTAATGTCAGCAAATTTCGAGACAGCCATGTCATAACTGAGTGTAACGCGGACTCGGCATATGAGCGCGCCTCCTCCCAACTCTGTCCATGAACAATGATCGCCGTGTCGTCAGCATATGTAACAATTTTGCTATTTTGTAGTTTTAATTGACACAGATCATTTATATACATATCAGGAACAGAGTCGGACCAAGGACAGTGCCTTGCGGCACACCATATTCAATCAATTCACCCCTACTAGTGTGATTACCAATCGTAACATATTGCTCTCGATCACAAAGGTAATATATTATATTCAGCAGTGGACTTTATAGGATTTAATGGATAGAATGGATAGACGAATGGAATATTTTATTATGTTAGAATTGGAGATTATTGAAGGAATATGCTATTAATTTTTATCTATCGAATAGTTCGATCAAAGCTCTAGACTTTTCCATTAGTTGTCGCTTCTTCGTGCCATATGGCGTGCCAATGCCACTTCAGCATACAGATAACACAACGGCTTTGTCAGTTACTATGGTTCTACTGCGGATATCATTATTACGAAGGCTATCACGCAGAGAAACTCCATAGCATGAGGGTTATGCTAGCTCGCTGAGCGACCTTGAGTTCCGCATGCGATCATTATATAGGACCATGTCTTATATCTCCTGATTAATATGTCATCACTGGCAACACGCACTAGTTATACACTCTTGTTTTAAAGTTGTGAATATGTGACAAGAAAATGTCACGTAATCTAAACATCACTTTACACTAAAAAAAAAACAAATAAGACAGAAATAAACAGAGGGAAAAACAAAAGGCTGGCTGTTATACAGCAAATTCTTCCAGATAACCTAAAAACGAAAAAAAAAGTGAAAAGTTAATTAGTGGGTAGAATGCACTATAAACAATATTATAATCTAAAATATAAATTAATAGACCTACCGTAATTTACTTTAACAAACTAGTGATCATTAAGCGATAGGAAGAGATGAAAGGAGGGGGAGAAATTAGAGGGAAAGATAATGTTTCTTAACTTGTTTTTAGGGTTCCGTACCCAAAGGGTAACCAACGGGACCCTATTACTAAGCCTCCGCTGTCCGTCTGTCCGTCCGTCTGTCTGTCCAGCGGGCTGTAATAAATGTATCTCATGATCCGTAATAGGTAGACGGTGAAATTTTCACAGAATATGTATTTCCGTTGCCGCTATAAGAACAAATAGTAAAAATTAAAATAAATTAAAAATTAAAAGAGGCTCACCTTATAGAAACGTGTATTACGATGGTATAGATACTCTTCATGCCGAGCCCGACTCGCACATGGCCGGTTATTTAAAGGAGTCTATTGTTTGAGTAGGTACTCCAAGAACTGAAAAGATTTACTCTAAAAAGTGAAAACTTAAGGAGGTAGAATGCAAACGAGAGCAAAAATATTTCATCAGAATTAACTTTCGAAGTGCACTTGATACATATCGCAACAAAGCTTATGTCATAACTAACATAACGGAACAGTGTAGTAGAAGCTAACAAGCAGACGTTATGCCCTGAAGCGATGCTCTATTGTACCGACATATCAGATCATCACCTGACCTACCGGCGAAGATAACGACCATGTAGTTATGGACTTCCTTATTGACAACCAACTATGGTTATAGAGAGCAAGAATTTACGAAATATGCACGACGAAAATTAAGAAAATTTCTAGGAATGACGGACATATTTAAAAGTTTTCTAGGGACCTAGGATTGCGTGTAGAAAATACCTCTTACTTATTTTAGTACCCGTATTTTGGTTTATCTATACATACAAATAAAATTAGTGTCTATCTGTAATGTTGAAATAATTGGCTCCTATTAAACTCATGGGGTTATTTGCATGCTAATGAGACATAAACAACCATTTTTAAAAATTTTGTCTGTCTGTCTGTCCGGGATAATCTTCGGAATGCCGGAACTGATTGTAATAATTCTTCACAAACTTAAAGAGAGCAATGCCAGGAGTGAACTAGGCTATATTTTAAAAAATTCGGATATTTGAAATAAATACTGATAAAATAATTAGTCTTTGATTATCTTAAATCTAAATAACAACATATTAATAGATCCTACCCAGGCGAAGCCAGGGCGAGTTGTTAGTTTATTTATAAAACTCAAGTTACAATGAAAACCTGCAGCCATCTTCAAACAAAGAAGGCTACAGATGCCCTGTTTCCTAAGATGTCATGGTTTTTGCCTGGTTTATGCTGCTTAGAAGTATGTAGTATAAAAAAGTAAATAGAAGCCATCCTACTAAGCTTCTTACTACTTATGGCATTTGTCATTTGTTAAATTATTTCGCTATAACCAAAAGTATTCCATTTTCTCCTTTCTTCACATCTTTCGAATGGGAGCAATCAACAACCTTATAAGTTTCTGAACATGGATTTATTGATTGGTCTTTTATGAGGTTTACAAAATTAAAATTATACTTTTAAGAATAAGTAAAAGTCAACTTTAAATACTGAAAAGAATGAAATAATTTCCAAATAATAGCTTCAGAAGTAGGCGCTAAGATATAGTATATTAAAGTATTACGGCTTCAACTTCAGGAGCTATATGAGAAAATTATTTTATTATCTTAAACAAATATGTCGTTACCTAAATATATTAGTTAGGTACATTAAGAACTTCATCCGTTATTTTTCATCTTAGGTTTTACTCCAAATGTATATAACTCGTAGAACCACCCCTGACGTATAAACCAATTAAGTAAACAAGGAATCATTATAACCTGTTCTCAATTGCTGGCGTACATATCACGTAATATACGAGTACATACGTACATACAAAAAAAACAGTCGAATTGAGAATCTTCTCTTTTTTGAAGTCGAAAGACGCTCCGTTTTTCTAACGACCCGTTCAGTACAAAAGGTGTATGAAAAACCATTTCAATAAAATACTATTACAGTATTTTTTTCGTTCATTCATTACAGCCTATTAGAAGTCCACTGCTGAACATAGGCCTGCCTCCTAGGGGAATAATTACTGTAGCTGCCAGTTATCACGCTTGGAAGGAGTTAACCGCAGTTTTATTATTATTTTGAATTGTTGTCAATGAAGACGCTGCAGCCCATCTCCTGTTTCATTTCCCTCTGTCGCCTCTTACGACACCCACGGGATGATATGGGATAGTGGATTCTGTTACACCACCAATATATGGCACTACCATCGAATACATGAAATAGGGAGAAATACAAGTGTGATGAAATGAAGCTATACAAAAGATTTGCTTTTCAGCTTACAGAACAAAAGTAGAACAATTCTCGGTTTGCTTTCGTCATCAATGACAGTCCGATATTTTTTTTTCGTTTCTATTTGTAACATTTGTCATTCTGTCTATTAGAGCAGGCGTAGAGCCATGAGGCGACATAATACTACACTACTACACTACATAATGCTACAACCATAATATAGGTGATATTATGGTTGTAGCATGAATGGGTCGCCTCGAACGGGAAAGGACCACTCTTTCACAGAATAGCGTAAAATAGCTTTTACTGGAAACGAAGCATTCCATCTCAGTCCTCAGGGGTGACAACGCATCTGCATTTTGGTTTTTAAATCGAGGATAAATTGTAGATGTCTATGGGCCACAGCATCCATTTATCACCAGGTGGACTGTGTGCTCTTTTGTCACCCATCTTTATATATATAATTCTTCTTTACGTGTGTTTGTTTTGTCACTGAACTCCTAAACCGCGGGACCGATTTTGATGAAATTCATTGGGGTGTTTGAATAGTTCCTGGATGGTTTAGATTCACAATTGGACTCGATAGGTGGTGCTGTTTTCGAGATCCAGAAATCACCCGTGCGAAGTCACGGCGGATCGCTAGTCCTTCTATAAAAAATCTTAATAGTTTCAAGTTACTTAATGCCACGCGTTACCTTTTGTTCTTAAATATATGTTATAGATGCCATCATCGCGATGAAAGCACTGACTTCCAAAGGTCATGAGGTCAGAGACAGGTTACTCTACGCTACAGCTCTACTACTCTACGCTCTATACTATATACGCAGGGTTGACTATTAGAAGTGGAGAAAATAAAGTAAATAGAGTGTCTTTGTCACGATGGCGGTGTATGTGTGCGTAAGCTCGAGATTCAAAAATAACTTATTATCTTTCAACCGACTTCAAAAAAATGGTGTATTTTTTTAAATGTGTTACCTCAGAACTTTTTTCTAGGTGAACCTATTTTGGTGATAATTTTTTTATTTGAAACTGGTGCTTCTCATGTAGTTCCATATAAATCTGATCAAGATCTGACCAGTAGTTTTTGAGTTATCCTTAATAATGCGCATTTAATTGACTTCGACTACATTGATGATGTTCTCATTTTATTTATATTGAAGTTGGTTGTACAAAATTTTTAATTTTACCGCTAGTGTTCAATTACGATGGGCTGCATGAATAAACTTTTTTTATTTTTTTTCCGTCTGCCTGTTCTGTCCGAGCTAATCTTGTGTTCTAATAAGGATAGAAACGAATAAGGGATATAAAAAAGTTAACATATTTTTTGCAATATTACACAGAAAATTATGCAAAATCAATTCTTAACATTTTTTTTACTTCAACACCATTTCGTAACAAAACTAGTGTTAAAGGATAAGATGATCAGCACTTCATACATCAAAAGGTTATTTTTTTTTAATAATACTAGTGTGAGAGCGGATGTCCAACTTGCTTTCCTGCATACGCAATTAAATATTATCAGCAATAAAACAGCGTACTGCACTATACATTCAGTATAGAGAAATTACAGTTCGACCATACCGTAATATGTCCCCGTCACAATTGCACAGTAGTGCAACGTGAGGGACGTAATTACATGATAAAACCAAAGTATGCAAACCAACAGCAACACTACACATCTCATTAGACACATTACACAGAGCAGACTCTCTTTCAACACGACATTTCTTGCCTGCACTAGAATAATTACTACAACGGACAGAAGCACTATACTGTCATTCTACGAGTCTTAGCACTCGTAGAATGCGTTAGGCGAAATCTCCCACGCACAGCGCCTACAGTAAACTTTATACTGCACAAACGAGTGGGAGTTTCTCGATATACCCTCAATTCTACTACGCCACCATCAATATGACACCTCGCTTGAGTGATGCAACCTCTCGCTCACTCGCGATCTATCCGGTATTTTATAGACGCGCCGACAAATATATTTTATAGTTTTCGAGATAATAGCAAAAATCTGAGCTTAAAGTGGTTTTTAGATAATTTACTTACTTGCCCGAAACCACTATTAGAGAACTGCAGGGTTTTTTTGTTTAAGTTCTACGCGGACGATTATATAAAATGTAGCCAGATCTGGTTGGGTTTCAATACACCTATAAACTTCAACATATTATAAGTATATTATAAAATATAAACACATGGATACAATAATATATATTATAAAAAAATTGAGAAATCCAAAAGTGCACACCTCGAACGCTCATGTAATATTTTGAATAATCAATTTACTTTTATTAATTACCGTAACACGTATTTCTTTTAAAGTTACAAAAAAAATTGTTTCTGTTTTAATTAACACGAAATTTTTGCTGACTGCTTGATACCGGTGATTCGAATTTGGTTACCGAAAAAATTTGACAATTTAAAAAACATATTTTTTAAGGTAGTGAAATTCAAAAGGCTTCATAAAAAGCTAATAAAAAAATCAAAGTGATAAGTTCAGTTTTTCGAAAGATATCTTGTTCAATCCATACCGACCAACTGACGTCCAAGTGAAATTATTTTCAATTAACTTTTTTTTAATAATAATCGAAATAAATAATCTTATAACTACGTCAGAAGTAATAATTGAAATCTTCTCTTGCTATCGGTGTACTTTTTTATTATATAAGTGCAATATAAAGCTGGTGGAAGTGATTTAATTTGAGGATCGCGATTTTTGATATGGTGACAATAGAGCGTTGGATGTGCAAAATATACTTTAATTTCCTGTTTCTATTCAACTCCATTTCTGATATATAATATTGTATCATTGGTCTTACAAAAGAGACAAAACGAGGGTATCTATGGATTTCTTTCGCTGTCTCTTCTCCGGACAGAACCTTATTTAGATTTTTTTTTATAGGATAGGGTGACAAACGAGCACACAGTCCACCTGATAGTAAGTGGTTGCTGTGACCCATAGACATCTACATCTATCCTCAATAAAGAATCAAAATGCAGATGCGTTGTCACCCATGAGGACTAAGATGGAATGCCTCTTTTCCAGTAAAAGGGTATCCGGTTCTCTACACTCACCATACGAAAAACAGCAGTGTTAAGCTGCTGATATTCTGTGAGAGCGTGGTCCTTCCCCGGTCGAGCCGACCAATTCGTGCTACAACTATACTACTAATATAGCTGCACCACGGCTCTACCACGTACAAAGATATGGTAGTGTATTAAAAAAGATAATGCAAGTAAATTATTTAGAAAAGTCACCTTGACGTTTGGCAAACAAAATTTTAATTTCTTACACCAAAAAATATCGTCGTATACAGTCTGCATTTGACAACCCTATACGTACAAAAAACGTGTCTACATCTAATAACACGCTGAATGCTGATTCACTCAACACAACCGATTGTATTGTTTGTATTAATATATTGCTATTAAGCATTAGCCCCGCTCAGTTCCGGTTAGAGATTCAAAGAAAGCTTGGTCCTTGTAACCGGATTAATCTTGTATTCCTTGTTCTTGCGGCTATAAAACATTTGTATTACAGAGTGCTTTAAAACAGAGAAGCCAAATATCTTCATTATTGTTGTTTATCTATTTTTAAGTAAAATATTAAATAAATAAAATTTAAAATTTCATTTTAAATTTATTTCTTTCGGTAATAAGGAAGCCAGTTTCTGAAACCGTCCAGGAGATCTGTGAAACGAATAGAATGACCCTATAGATTTATAAATTCACCATCTATAACATTTATCCCAATACGATGAAACTTTGATGAGTTGTTGTGTGCACGCCCACGAAGGTTTCTGATAAAAGGAGGTATCGAAACACATTCTGGGCATAGATATTCTATACATATATATAATTAAAGTGTCAGTCTGTAACATATGAAATAACTGGCTTATTTTAAGGTCGTTGGTCCTGCGCCTGATCTCTCTCCGATCGTGTCAGATTACCGTCTCATCGAAATGTGAAAGTGAGGGAATAGAGTATATTATAGTGCCCAAGTGTATGCGCAAGCGCAGGTGCACTACCTGTGCATGCACAATACACTTGGGCACTATAATGTCCTGGGCAGATAGCTAGTCTCCGTAGAGACTGGCCACCGTCACCGAAATTTCTCCATTAGATTCAAAGCATCTACTTTAATGATACTTCTTATTCCAGGTTCCTTACAACCATGTGATGGTGCCCGAAGAACAGCGCAACGGAGAAGGGTGAGTGATTTTTTGACTTACTGCATTTTAATGTTTTTACCCGACTGCCCCAGAAAGAGGATAACGTTTTTCGAGAGTATGTATGTATTTGTAGACGGCTTGATAGATTTTAACATATGAGGTGTCGCTAAATACTTCTTAATTGTGGGAATTATAGGCTATATAATATTTATATATTACATCAGCAATTACAAAAAGGGAGGGGAAATTTTTCAGTAAACTTTTTAACGCTGTCGGGTTTGTTAATTACTGTTTTAACCATTAAGCTTGCATTATTTATTTATGAATTCTGTGACGTAGAAGTACTCGTAGGTATACTGTATACATCACATCTCATAATAACCTGCCAGTATAGCTACGTTCACTAGATAGGTACGGCCTTGATCGTCAAAATTGACGTCATGTTAAGAAATAATTGATGTTGCTCTCTCTCTTTTTTTACTAAATGACAATAGAAAGCTCGCCGAGTACCGGAACAAACTTGTGTCTGAAGTCGAGTCTTTGCTGAACAAAGTCTCGGATTGGGGCGACTAAATCTAGTCCAGTTTAATCCTCAGAAGACACAAGCGTTTACCGCTAAAATATCCCTTTGTCGTATCTCCTCAGTTTCAAGGCACTCCTTGTTGCCTCAGCCAGTATCGGAATCCTCGGCGTCGACATATCGAGTGACGTGCAGTTTCGTGGTCACTAGGAAGAGAAGGCCAAATTGGCCTCTAAAAGCTTAGCGTGCTCAGCAAAGCGGGACAGTATTTCATGCCGGCTCAACGCCTACAACTTTACAAGGCGCAGGTTCGGCCTCACATGGAATACTGTTCCCATCTCTGGGCTGGGGCTCCCCAGTGCCAAATCCTTCCACTTGACCGCATCCAGCGCAGAGCGGCTCGAATCGTCGACGACCGAGTCCTTTCCGATCGGCTCGATTCATTGGCGCTGCGAAGAGATGTTGCATCTCTTTGCATTTTCTTTCGCATTTACCACGGGAGTGCTCTGAGGAATTGTTCGGATTAATCTCAGCCGCCAAATTACACGAACGCACATCGCGGCAGAACTTCCGATACCATCCACACCATCTGGATGATTGGCGGTCCACCACTGTGCGATTCAGAAGATGTTTTCTTCCTCGCACAACTTCCTTGTGGAATAGTTTACCACCAGCGATTTTTCCGGACCGATACGACTTAGGGACCTTCAAGAAAAGAGCCTACTCCTTTTAAAAGGCCGGCAACGCATTTGCAATTCCTCTGGTTCCCTGGTGTTGCAGTTGTTCATGGGCGGCGGTAGTCACTACCATCAGGTGAGCCGCATACTCGTTTGCCCCTCTCCTATAAAAAAGAGACAGGTATAGAGATAATGAATACTTATTTTCAACTAGCTGGTACCCGGCACGTTGCCACATGAGTAAAGAAACCGTACCGTACAGAGGCAAAGCTTCATACAACCGCGCTATGATAATTACACTACTACAAGCTTGAGGCGCGTGTGTGCGTGAGCACTGGCGACTCATCACGTACAGAGAGAAACTGCTTTAAACCGGCTCGGCCAGTGCTCAAACTCAGGGTTGTGTAAAGAATAATAAGTGTAAAATTTTATTTTTTAAAGAATTATTCCTGTCACTGGTTTACTGTAATGTTTGTATGAACAATAATAGAACAAATAAAAATATATTTTTTTTTAATTATCCCAAGGACTCCACTGGGTAAGTAGTAACTTGACTATAATTTATTATTTTTAATGTGGTAGATAGATAACTCACCTATAAGTGACCTACCTACCTATAAGTGATTGAATAGTTATTTTATAATGTTTACAATTGAATGATTACGTTTAAATAAATTAAATACGGAGGTTCATGTTTTTTAATTATTATTATTTCAGACGACAAGAGTGGTTAAAAGCTGTCGGACAAAAGGCAACAATATAGACGATCACTTCGAAAATCCTGTATTAAGTTATCTAAAAAGACCTGTAAAATATTTATTTGGAAATGCTTTTCCAACACTCAACTTTTTGACAAATTATGGTGCTTGTTTGAGTTCCAGCCAATGTGAGAATGTTTTTGAAATGAATGTATGAATTGATTGAGCAAAAATTTTGCGAATATTTTGATCTCGAAATAATCATTGTAAATATTGGTGATGAAATATTAAAACGTGTGCGATATTGTATTGCACTCCTCATAACGTGAGGGAGTACTCTACTCTCGATATGTGGCCATACCTCAGTTTCGCTACATAAAATCGTTCTTATACTTTTAGCTAG
This sequence comes from Parnassius orleans, assembly GCA_029286625.1. NCBI lineage: Eukaryota > Metazoa > Arthropoda > Insecta > Lepidoptera > Papilionidae > Parnassius > Parnassius orleans. Next base: position 10,025,030 of record JAGSMP010000009.1, read on the forward strand.
ACATCAAATCCATATTATTATTAACGTTACAATAACTACAGACATTGAATTATAAGATTAGTTTATTTTCCAATTGATTCACTTTAGATTACATAACAATAAATGTAATTCAAAAAATATATGAACTGCCGTCCGTTGGTCTATGCGTCGGTGAGTCTTCTAGATTAATAGAAATGTAAGCAATAGATTGAGATCTATAGTATTAAATAAGATTCCATATATTCTAAGGAGGATTCCTATTGATTTTTGTTATTGAACTCAACACCGTTTAAAAGTTATTAATGAAAGTCGATCCGATTTCTCTGTTTTTTTTTTGTAAAATTATCGTCACTATTTTTATTTTTTTCATCAAAATTAAATGAAATGCTCATTAGACGTGTACTTTTGGGTTTTCTAAACTACATTTGTTATGCCATGCGAGTGCTTTCCAATAGATTATTAAAAAAAACTTTACATTAGATTCATAATTTACCATTTAATTAAAAGGCACAACAAATTGTTGAAGTACAAAAATTATTAAATAAAATATTTAGAATAAGTAGTTTACAAAAAGTATTCTATCTTAAGTATATAATAAAAGCTGATAAACGTTTTGTTTATTTAATTTTATCCTCTTGTGCCAACCCTACCAAAATAGGTAAAAATTTTGACAGCTCCTTAGAAGCTTTGCCTCTGTACGGTTTCTTTACTCATGTGACGTTGCTGCCACAGAAAAAATAATTGTCTAAATATCGTTTTAAATTTGGAAGAGCTATATTGTTTAATTAGGAATGACAATACATTCATTGAAGTTGAATGATATATAACTTTGAAATAAATTTGTCGGTACGATACGCGCGCCACCTACTGTAAGTTAATTGTACTATGCCTATAACCTTCGGACAAGTGCCAGCAATAAATTGCAAAGTTTTAGCGCAATTTGATGAACGGCATGGCAGCGCCTAAAATACGAAAAAACAAAAATTATTTTTATATATCAGATTAAGCGCTAGTCAACCATTATAAGGTCTATGTATGTCCTCTGCTGGACACGGGAATCTCCCGTTGTAGGGGGGACTTGACCATCACGCTTGGCAGGAGGAATGATGTACGCAGTACCAGAGGTCTGCCTCGTTGGTCTAGTGGTCGTAAACGCGATTGCTGATCATGAGGTCCCGGGTTCGAATCCCGGATCAGGCCATAATCGGTTTTTCTGTCAAGAAATTTTCAGTAGCAGCCCGTAGTCAGGAAGTTGGCGGTGTCTCACCCCCGGGCCCCGGAAAGCACGTAAAGCCGTTGCTCCTGCGGCTGGTCTCTCTCCAGTCGTGTCGGATTACCGTCCCATCGGACTATGAGAGAGAGGGAATAAAGAGTGCACATGTACTTGCGCATACACTCGGGCACTATAATCCTGTCCTGCGCATATAGTTAGCTAGTCTCTGTTGAGGCTAGCCGCCGTGACCGAAAATCTGTCTGGGGACATTATTATTACCAGAGGTCTTGCACTTTTGACGCTACTGCTGTCACCGGCCTGTATATTTTACACCTGTTTTTAACAAGATGGCATTTCCTATAGTCGCCTTTTACAACACCCACTCTCAAGCTCAAGGTCACTCAGCGAGCTATGGAGAAGGCTATGCTCGGAGTTCCTCTGCGTGATGGACTTCGTAATGAAGACGTCCACAGTAGAACTAGATTAATCGACATAGCCCAACGTATCAGCTGAAGTTCCATATAGCTCATAGAACCTATAACCGATGGTAAAGAAAGGTTTCCGAGTGGCAGCCTTGTAACGATAAGCGAAGTTTATTCCGGCCGCCCACTAGATGTAGTGACGACCTGGTAAGAGATGCAGATAGTCAATGGTGACAAAGTCACTGGTTCAGGACGTTGTGGCATTCCTTGGGGGAGCAGTGGACTTTTATGGGCTGTAATGATGATGATGATGATAAAAAATTAGAAATAATTGTGGAAGGGTTGGGCAATCTGCAATACATACATTACTACATATTTATTCAATATAGATAACAAGAATACTTGCTAAAAATGTTTGCTAATAATTTTAAGCTTTTTGATAGATAAGGCCTGCATATCTTCTGGAACTTTGTTGTAAAAGCGTAGGTATACATTGCCCCATGAAGGAGTTAATGACTCTTTGGAGTGGAGTCAAAGTCATAAAAAACAATCTTTAACATTTTTCTTCCTTAAAATATTAAACTATACGTCATCTTTTAGGATTCCAGTCTAGAACTGGACGTGCCAGCCCCGAGCGCCGAGAGCTTGCAAGCGATTGCTCAGGTCATGGGTGCCGCTGGATTTGAAACCTACACTGAAGGCAAGGCTCTCGTGAAGCGGTTGATACCGAATAACAGTCAACCAGATTTGGACGTCGTTGAGCATCAAGGTAGTTTTTTTTTTAAATATAATTATCTTAAAAAATTGATCGTTAAAAAGTTATAAGTATGTGAATATGTTACGGCTCTAAGAACTAGTAAACATAGATTTATCCACATTTTTGGGTAAAGTTCGAATAAAAACTAAATGAACTATTATACGGATAGAATACGAAAGCACATATCAAGTAATATCAGCGACATTAGGTTTAAGTGCGACCCAATATAATGCCTGAACGAAAATGCAAAAAAAGTGACAGATGGTATTCTTCGGTCTTCTGTACAATTTCCTTCGGCAAATTATATATGGAATTCTTCTGTCCGTGTGTATGTGACTGAGCTCCTCCTAAACGGCTGGCCCGATTATAATGAAATTTTGTGTAAAAATTTGATTATGTTGATTCGAGAATAGTCAGAAATCACCCGTGCGAAGCCGGGGCGCATAGCTATATATAATATAATATGTATAATATATGTATATTAGAAAAACATAACCAGGCACATCGTGCGCCTTTCTATGGTTCTATGGTCAAAATCTTTTCCCATTTCTTTTTATAAAAAAATAAAGGAAAATATTTCTCAAAAAAAAAGACAAGAAGCCCTGGGGCTAGGGTTGCCAGACTTCCTTTATTTTAAAGACCGTCCTCTAATTGAGACCCAAAAATTGATCTTGTCTTCTAGTTTGAAATCTTTAATAACGGCAATATCGCGCGTATTCGACATTCCCTATGCTAGCTTAGGTCAAAGAATTTTAATAAAAGAGTTAACGCGCGATGTTAGAGAGACAAAAAAGGCGTTTCATTGCTTACTAACATTGTTTTTATATTAATAAATGTTGCCACAGATAACAGCACTTTATTGAAACAATATGATATCATTAATTTTCATTAAGTCCTTTAATTAATCCTATCAAATCCTCTAAAACATGCAATGGGAGCTGGCAACCCTACCCAGAAAACCTAAAAACTACATCTCGTTCTATAGGGTATTATCGGCTAAGAGAAATGCCAGAGAAAGGCGAAAGTCTCACAGAAATAATATATTTTAAAGGTATCATCGGCAAGGCAGGAGTGGACTTTCCAGCGTTCCCAAGCATCCCTAACACGGGATTCAACTGCAAGAATGTGCCTACTGGATACTACGCTGATCTGGAAACCGATTGCCAGGTATACTTTTTAACATTGCTTTACGTGATCAACGGCCGACCGTGGCAACATGAGAGGCAGATATCCAATAGTATAAAATTACAAAATATTTTCCAATGCTGTACTTTTTTTGTTTAATTTTTTTAATGGTAATTTATTATATACTTGCACAGACATACATACTCTATATTTTTATTTACTTTATTTAAACATACGAGTACTATAACCTGATGAAAAAAAGTTATCTTCAGACTATAACTTCTGTTATATTATTCTGCTATATATTTGTTGAAAATATTCTATTATATTATTATCAAAAAAACATTAATTTCACTTGTTAAAAAGTAAAATAATTATTACACTTTTCTCTTCTTTGTCAAACCATCAATAGTTTACTGCTGGTCGTAGACCTCAACCGTGTCAGCAGAGATAAGCCATAATTCCCATACCAGACGTCTTATTTTCACTCACGCTATCTTATATTAACAAAATAAATATTAATTTACAGGTTTTCCACATCTGCGACACATCTCGCAAGATTTCGTTCCTGTGTCCAAATGGTACCATCTTCAGCCAGTCGCATTTAATCTGTGATTGGTGGTTCAAGGTAGATTGCGCATCCGCTCCAGGCCTGTACGAGTCCAGTGCCGAATATTACTCCAACGAGCAGAAAAAGACTCAAAGAACAACCCAAAGTCCAACAAAAATCCCCGACCTCCAGCAGATCAGCGAAAACAACATCAGAACTGCACCTCGACGAGCAGCCTTTAATATTCCCAGTACCACTGAAAGATTGTTAAGATACCATCAAAGGCTTCAAAGTGAAGTCAATGTTAACAGTGCAAAACCAAAATCGAAAAGTTTCCAAACTCTTTTTCCAGAAATAAACACAAATCCTACGCAGAAAACCCAAGCCACTACAGCGTTCGAAAAGAGAAGAAAAAATTTAGTTCAGTTAATAGCAAACAACTTTGTTAATCTTCCAAAAAGAACCACTTTGCCAGCTTATGAGTTATCTACGCGACGATCAACGACTGCAGAAGATTACATCGGTTTTAGAGAAATGCAAGTAGCTGCAGAGACCGCATCATTCGCTCAAAATCAAAACAGACAATTCTTACAAGAATACAATAAACCATATCGCCCTTACCCGGTTTATACACCAAACCTTACAGCTGGTAACGATAAAACCAAAACTAACCCAACATTAACTACATTGTATGACTTTAGAGATAAGATTTTGCCTCAATTTTCTGAAGAAACCACAACTAAAAGGGCAACTTTGTTGCCATACGACATAGGATTTACAGAGGCAAATAATAAGCAAGAACCGTACACAAGGCCTGGTGTGTCTACACTAAAGGATTTCCTTGAGAAAGAAAGAAATAAAACGTTTACAACAACTGAACTCTCAACAATTTCTGAGACAAGTACAAAACCTAGCAAACGAGACAGTAGTAATGAAGATAAAAAGCTTACAATTGAAACTAAAAGCAGTTTTGAATCTGTGACCATGATACCCGATGTAGCCCATGAAGAGAATGATTACATCGAAACATCATCATCAGATAAAACAGACACATATACAACAAACCATGTTCTAGAAACAACAGAACCTACATATACTCCAACTTTGACTGAAAAATACTACGGCAATTTACCAAATAGACCAGGTCTCATAGTTCCACCGTCTTTAACGCCAAAAACTCTTCACTCCCTTGCTATTTACTATGCTACTGGATTGGATAATTTTGCAACTACAGCACCACCAGAAGAGGTAGAAAGTACTACCGCGACAATTGACGAATACGAAGCAATGGAAGACGGATTACCAGCGCTATTCAGTCGACAAACTGTTAATAAATACAGCAACCTGTTTGGACAAGGTACCAATAATGCCGAGTTGCTAGAAGAACTAAAACTTGATCCCAATGGAACTTATAATGAATTGGCTAGAGATTTATCAACGCAAATGAGTCAGTATCCGCTAGTCACATCTCCACAAATTAGAGAACTAGCTCAAGTATTCACGCATGCGCTTTCCGCATATCTTCAAGACCCAGTTCAATTCAGAAAAGTTCTTTCGGATATCAGACCTACGCCGCCAAATTTTGGTGAGATGTTGACTACAGATGAATTATTATACAACACAGAGCCCACAACCACTGTCAATGAAGACGATCAAGAAATACTTGGATTCTCTGACGACCATAAAGCGAGATCCCCATTAACTTCTCTGAGGGAAGGAAAGTCAGTAAAAATTAATTCAGAATACAATTCAATAAGTGATACAACTACAACTACAAGTCCAGTTTCAAGTACTACAGATATCGTTACGACGTCATCAACGACAACCACAGCTAAAACACCTTTCAGATGCTGTGGTAGAATAACAGCGTCATATACTTCTGCTGCTCCACCCAAGGAACCTGCTGCCTCACCAATTTCATTTACAAATAATGAAGCAGTTCAAATAAACTTATCAAAACAAATAAGTGATAATGTTATTTCTACTACTGAAAACAGTTATAGTGCTCAGAGATACGGTGGATTCCAAAATAATGTACATTCATCAAGCAATTCACAATATGGTGAAGATGTTAGTTCAGGTGCCTTCAAACCACTGAAAGATTACACAGAAATAACAAACCTACCATCCGCTTGGGGAGTTGATGCTACTTTAACCCCCGTCACAAACGGTAATATTTTCGAAAGCAAACGAATCAAATTTTCCACTAATATACCTATAACCACACCGGTATACTTTACTAAAACCGAAAGTACTGAATTAGAAAATGAAGAGGAACTGCAAAGAGCTCACAGCCAATCATTCGTTTCACCACAAAGTAATAGTATAAGACAAGGAAAACAACTTAATTTAGACGGCTCAAAAGACAATATTACGATACCTTCAGAAAATTTGGAAGCACCTACGCCGACGAATATAGACACAACTACAAAATCGATTACCACTATCCAACCTACAACGACTGTTAAAGATGACACAGAATCTCAAACCACTTCATCCCCTACATTCGGTGATATATTTACATCTCCTGACAGCGACAAGGCAACATACCAACTACCTAATACCTTTGAGAATTGGCAAAGCACCATGGTAGTGGATCCGATCACTTTGAATGACGGATTAAGTTCTACAGGTTCTGACCAAAATGAATCAGATTCAGTACAACAAGCTAACCCTCGGACATTAACAACTACTACTACATTGTCTCCTGAATATACAGAAGCAAGCTACCAAACGAGTTCATCTACAATAGCTGTAGAATTATCAACACTCAGTGAAAGAACTCAAGAAAGATATGGAAGACTATTAAAGGACTCACCTACCGAAAGTCCACAAGAATTAACAACAATCGCTGATACAGTTGTAGAAAAAGCAAAGGAAATAATGGGAGGTATGAATACTACGACAGCAGAAAAACTCATGAACGTAATGATGAAGACAAAATCGAAAACTGTTAGAAGACTAATTTTATTGCTCATTCAAACGTGTGATGACGATCATAATTCAACTGCTGAAGCATCTAAAAAGGCTTTGCTTGAAGCATTAATGGCTGTTTCCCGAAAGGATATGGAGGACGTTGCTAAAGAGCAATCAGCAACCGAGTTCCCTAATACAACTCCAGATTACGAATACATCAAGACAACAGTTTATAGCCGAAGTATGGACATACAGCCTCAAAGATTGGAAAGCAGTAGACAGGGAAAAAGTTTAAATTTTGACGCAAGCGCAATTAACTCATTATCACAACCAACGACCACAGGTGTTAAAACAGAAGAAACTGAAGTTCCAACTACATTAAATCCGCCAACTACCGTCAACAGTCGCAAGATTTTAAAAAAGGTTGTGATTCAATCATCAGTTTCCGATGAAAATTCTAACTTACCCGTTAACAACTATCCAGTGGCACAGGCTAGAGTAGCTTCACAAGCCACAAACCTAAAAGCATCATCAGACACGCGAGCTTTGGAACTGTTAAGATCGCTCTATACAATTGCCGCAAGATGGGGTTGATAAGTTAACTAAATAGAAGCTTGGATTATTTTTACGTTTAGGATTTGTTTCTTACATATTTCTTGCCTACGGCTCGAGTCAATACAATACGTACACGCCTTTATCCTACATTGTAGTGTTGTGACTGAGCCCATCTTTGCTCATTATTAGTATACATAGCATTTCAATATTTCATGTTGTATATGAAAAGATATTTATAACATTTTTAAGTTAAATAAAACTAGACCATAAATTAATTGATACGTAAATGTGATTTTGTTTAGATAAACACAGTATTCAAAGCTAAACGAAAAATTAGGTTTAAGCAACAAGAAATTGTTTAGGTTAAGTTGTTACCTACCTTGAATGATATACTATGTAGATATGTTAATATAAAATCATCTCTATGTTACATTTATTTCCATCATGTTTTTGGAATTACATAACTATGTTAGTAAATTAATTTATTATAACTTGTTATCATTACGTAATTTTATAGTTATCTTGTAGGATTTTTAATTATAAATACTCTTAAAAGATCTGAGTTACCTGTTGTAGTCTCAAATGCTTTTGTAGTATTATTTTACACTGCCAATTATCCTGTATTGTAATATATCTTTAAGACTATTTAGATATAACTTATATTTAGGTTATTTTTTACAATAAAATGTTTTATAAACAATTATCGTTTTTTTTTTTTACCGAAATCACATTCCTCAAAAAACTACAAATAAAAACCCAAATATAATGAAATATCTTTATTTCCTTTGCATAAATATTTTCCTAGAGTACAACTTTGTACATAGTCGAATCACTTTTTAATAACGATCTTCTTTGGGTCTTTCTTGCCCTTCATCTTCTGGACGTACTTCTCTATGTCCTGCTCAGTGACCTTGTGCCCCGGCTTGAAGTAGCTCTTGACGCGTTTCTTCTTCTTCATCATCAACTTGGAGGCAGCGAGGGCACCGCGACGTTGAAGCGACTCGAAGCGATCTCGGAGAAGGTTAGCTGAAAAGAGAAAATTTAATTTATTCTTTATGAAGTAGAGTCATGCTGCAACGATTATACTGTTGTAGCACGAATGGGTCGGCTTGACCGGGGAAGGACCACGCTCTCACAGAATACCAGCGTAAGATAGCAGCTTAATGCTGCTGTGTTTTGTATGGTGAGTGTAGAGAACCGGAGACCCTTTTTAATGGAAACGAGGCATTCCATCTTAGTTCTCAGGGGAGGATAGATGTGTGATGTGACAGATGTAACAATTTAGATGACATTCTAACTGTTACCTTGAGGTTTTTTCATTATTACTTTTTTGTCCAATCAAAAGGGTGGCCTATGTCCTTTTTGTTACCTTAAAATATCATTGACTTAAGGTAACAAAAAAGACATAGTATATAGAAAAATTAAAGGTGCTTTAATTCTTCCATACACTGTCACAGAATAAATAATAGTACTACGTACAGAAATTGCACTCCTTTAATGTTGACTGCTTGCCGAAGTTTTAATAGCCTACATAGTTATTATTAATCAAATAAATCGCGCACGCAAGCTAAATAAAACTTTATCGCTGCGCGCGAGTGTCCGTATTACTTTGCATCTTTTCCCCTTCCTACGTCACGACGGACTTTCCGGGGTTACTAAGGGCTGTTAATAAAGAGTAAAAAAATACATTATGAAATGGTAAGTTACTTAGGTAAAGTACCTATGCTGACTATAAACGACCATATTATCTGCTATGTGAGTTCTGTGATGCCCAACGCATGCAACTTGCAATGCCGTTCGTCGGGAATCGCGATGCTTGGTTCGTATAGGTAGATAGCGTAAACAACATATAAACCCGAAATACGATTCCTAACAAAAATATGATCGTAATCTACTTAGTTGAAAATCTTGTAAATAAAGTTTTAATTTCAGTATTTTGTGCTATTATAACTTAAAGTATTTTAATTAAAAAGACCAATAGGTAGAAGAAAGAAGAATAGGTATTTGTGTAGTGAAGTAAATTTCAACTAAGTTTTGTAATAAAGTACTTAGGTATTACTTCTGTAGTTAAATTATTACTTAATTCTTTTTTCGCTATAAGTACCTATCTAACAAAAAAATTAAATAAATTCACTTTTCATTATCCTTCGGTAACTTAAAAAATTATATATTTGAATCCTTTTAATTGCTAATTAAGCATCCATCCCCGCAACAATTATAGTAGGAACGACGTTTTGCCATTACAATTTATCAAATAGATAGGTAACATACATATTATTCTTAAATTACATTTAAACTTTTTCAACTATTTTATCCTACAATTAAATATACTAAACACTAAACAAAAACTATTTCGACGAGTATTTCAACAAGTATTTACAAAAAACTATTTACGTAAACAGCGTTAAAAAAAACTTTAACATTCAATCGCCAAGAACGCGCTAGCCCCGACTGCGATCTACCCCTGGGGCGCCTCGTGATTGTAGGTAATTATTTCACGCAGGTAGCAAGAGTGACAGAGGCCTGACACTGTTTTAACGCTGAATTCATAATATTAATATGAAAATTTAAAAAAACCCTTGAAAAAAACACTAATGATCTACAAACGGCTGAAAAGATTTTCTTGAATCATAGCCAAGAACACTCTCGATCACCTTTCAAACAAAGAAAAACTAAATCTGAATCGGTTCACCTGTTTGGGAGCTACGAAGCCACAGACAGACGCACAGATACACATATACACAGATACATATATACACAGATACACAGAAACAGAGACACAGAGACACATATACACAGATACACAGAGACACATACACAGATACACAGAGACACAGATACACAGAGACACATATACACAGAACACAGAGACATAGATACACAGAGAATCATATACACAGAGACACATATACGCAGATACACAGAGACACATATACACAGACACAGAGACACATACACAGACACAGAGACATAGATACACAGAGAATCATATACACAGATACACAGAGACAGATACACAGATACACAGAGACACATATAAGCATATACACAGAGACACATATACACAGAGACACAGATACACATGTTAAACATATAACACCCCTCTGTTGGTGTGGAAATTATTTTATTCAGTTTAGTTATGTGAAGTCAGATTTTGCTTTTATTAAAAGTATAATTCTTAATTTTATATGTATATGAATAAACGTAAAACTCACTGTTAGCGGTTATATTCCTCAAGTCTCCTGTGAGCTGCTTGGGATCCACCAGATCAGGTTCCCTGATAGGAGGCTTATGGGCGTTCAGCGCTGGGACTGCCGTGGCCGAAATAAACTCGCGCTTGGCCGTACGCTTGGATTGGAGTTCAGCTTGCCGTTTCTCCTTGGCTGAAATCGACGATTGGAGTTTACGGAGCCTGTTGAAGAGATAAATTTAAGTGAAAGTCAAAAAATCAAAAACCTTGGCAAACATTTATCTATCTATATCCACTTACTCATCACGAGATCTTCAAAACTAAACGACCGATTGACTTGAAAGGAGACAATCGTTTTTGGGCCCACTAGAAATTTTAACTCGTATTGAAGAAGCGATCGAGCGGAACCAGGGCTCCAAAGTCTTTGCCAGAGATCTGTCTGCCAGAAAGAGCCAACTGTCGAAGCTGAACACCGAATGTGGCAGCATCATTTCCGGGACACCTGAGATTTTGAGTGAGATTGAGAGGTTCTATGGGCAGCTGTACACATCATCGTTGGAGCCACACGCAAGTGGGAGTAACGATCCAAGAGCAAGTCTTATCCGACACTATTCCGATGATATCACGGACGTCAGTCTGAGCGAGATTAAAATGGCTCTCTAGCACCATAAAAAAGGGCAAGTCCCCGGGCGAGGATGGAATTACAGCGGAGCTTCTGAAAGCGGTTGGAAAACCGGTACTTGAAGTCCTTCAGAAGCTCTTTAATTCCGTCCTCCATGGTGGCATTACTCCGGAGGCGTGGAGCAGAAGTGCGGTGGTCTTGTTCTTCAAGAAAGGCGACAATGCTCTCTTAAAGAACTACAAACCGATTTCCCTTCTGAGCCGCGTATACGTGCTGTTTTCGAGAGTCATTACGAATCGTCTCGCACGCAGACTAGACGACTTCCAGCCTGCCGAACAAGCCGGTTCCGAAAAGGCTTTAGCACCATAGACCACATACATAACCTTCGGCAAATTGTACAGAAGACCGAGGAGTACAATTTTCCACTATGTCTTGCGTAAGTGGACTATGAGAATGCCTTTGATTCCGTCGAAATTTGGGCGGTGCTGCTGTCCCTTCAGCGGTGCCAAGTTGATTGTCGGTATATCGAAGTGCTGAAGTGTTTGTACAGTAGGGCTACGATGGCTATCCGAGTACAGAACCAGAGTATGAAACCTATCCAACTGCAGAGAGTTGTAAGACAGGGTGACGTTATATCCCCGAAACTCTTCACCGCTGCATTGGAAGACGTTTTCAAGCTACTGGACTGGAAAGGATACGGTATTAACATCAATGGCGAGTACATCACTCACCTTCGATTTGCCGACGATATAGTCCTTATGGCAGAATCGCAGGAGGATCTAAGCACTATGCTCAATGACCTCAATAGTGCCTCCCAACGGATAGGTCTTAAGATCAACATGGTCAAAACAAAGATCATGTTTAAAGTCCATGTCACACCTAGGCCGGTAGTTGTTGGGAGCACTAAGCTCGAAGTTGTTGACGAATATGTTTACCTGGGACAAATAGTCCAACTAGGTAAGTCCAACTTCGACCGAGAGATCAATCGACGGATTCAACTCGGCTGGGCAGCGTTCGGGAAATTACGACACATCTTCTCGTCAGGTATACCTCTAAACTTGAAAACGAGACTGTACAACCAGTGCGTGTTGCAAGTGATGACCTATGGAACTGTGACGTGATCCTTCACTGCTGGCCGTATGGAGAAGCTCAAGGTCGCTCAGCGAGCTATGGAGAGGGCTATGATCGGGGTTTCTCTGCGTGATAAACTTAGAAATGAGGATATCCGCAGTAGAACCAAAGTGACCGAGATAGCCCAACGGATTAGTAAGCTGAAGTGGCAATGGGCCGACCATATAGCTCGAAGAGCGACAACCGATAGGGAGAAAAGGTTCTCGAGTGGCAGCCTCGTACCGGTAGGCGAAGTGTAGGGTGACCCCCCACTAGATGGAGTGACGACCTGGTAAGACATGCAGGAAGTCGATGGATGCAGGTGGCTCAGGACCGTGCTTTGTGGCATTCCTTGGGGGAGGCCTATGTTCAGCAGTGGACTTGTGAAGGGCTGTAATGATGATGATGATGATGATGAGAAATTTTAACGTAAATTAATTTTGATACACATAAAAAGATACCAATTTGTTATAGTAAACAGTCTAAAGATTTTATGAAAATCTAACCGGAATCATGAAATCTGAAAAAAAAAAGTTGTTTTGATATTCGTGTTCTGGCTAATGTAATATGAAAAAAATGCGTGTAACGAAGAACAAACTACTGAAAGGATTTTCCATTAATCTTAAAGTACCTATAAATGCTGATTATACCTACAACTTTGTTAATTATTGACCAGTGCACTATTTTAACTTATAATACCGGTGAAAACTGCTAGAAAATCGCTTTTTGTTCGTTTTTAGGTTATTGTGATATTCATATATTTTTTTTATAGAAGAGGGGGCAAACGAGCATGCGGCTCACTTGATGGTAAGTGACTACCGCCGCCCATAAACAACTGCAACACCAGGGGAATTGCAGGTGCGTTGCCGGCCTTTTAGAAAGGAGTAAGCTCTTTTCTTGAAGGTCCCTAAGTCGTATCGGTCCGGAAAAATCTCCGGTGGTAAACAATTCCACAGAGAAGTTGTACGAGGAAGAAAACTCCTAGTAAAACGCATAGTGGTGGACCGCCAAGCATCCAGATGATGAGGATGGTATCGTGAATTATGACGCGATGTGCGTTCGTGAAATTTGGCGGCTGGAATTAATCCGAACAATTCCTCAGATTTTAATTGTTAATTTCTCAGTATTCCCGTTAGATACGGTAAAACTAATATTACTTTTGTAATCTATAGGTTATAAGGAATAAATCGACATGTATTTCATTAAGTTACGCCGCCATTTGTTGTGGGCCCATTCTCCATACAAAAAGAAATTGTCGCCTTTGGCGTATATACTCCTTCCTCGACGTAGACATCCACTAAGAAAGGATTTTGGAAAATTGAACCCCTGAAGGGGTGAAATAGGGTGTTACAACTTGTTGCATTATGAATGCAATTTTACACTGTGTAAGTACATATTTATACACTATTTTTTATAGAATAAGCGTGACAAACAAGCACACATGTGTGTGATTGGTTATTTATGTGAGTTAGACACATCTACCCATTGACCGTGTAGTGGCGGTGTAAGAATATCCACTACCCGACACCGTCTCGTGGGCGTCGTAAGAGACGACAGAGGAAATAAACCAGTGGATGGGCAGCAGCGTCTTCCTAATAACAAATAGAAAATATAAAAACGTGTTTGCCAACCCGCCAGCCAAGCCTGGTAATTCTGGCAAATGTCACTCTATGAGACATTCTTTGGGCCTCCCCAAAGAATGTCTCATAGAGTGACATTTGCCTACATATATTCAGCAGAAATAAAGTGAGCTACGGTGAGAGCTATGCTCGGAGTTCCTCTGCATGATAGACTTAGAAATGAGGATATCCGCAGTAGAACCAGAGTAACCAACATAGGCCAACTGATTAGTAAGCTGAAGAGGTAATGGGCCGGCCATATAGCAGGAAGAACCGACAACCAATGGGGACTAAAGGTTCTCGAGTGGCAGCCTCGTGCCGGTAGAAGAAGTGTAGGGCGACCTCCCACTAGATGGAGTGACGACCTCATACGGCATGCAGGAAGTCGATGGATGCAGGTGGCTCAGGACCGTACATTGTGGCATTCCTTGAAAGAGGCCTATATTCTGCAGTGGACTTGCGAAATGCTGTAATGATGATGATGACAATGATGATGTTCGACAGCGGACATTGATAGACTGTAATAAATGAAGCTTCCACAGTACAGGACATCGAGTCATTTGACGATTTGATTAAGAATAATTGAGACAGATTTTTTTTTAATTACCGCATTATTAAAAAGGACTAAAAATACTTCTTCTTCTTTGTGTTTTTTGTTTCATATTCTTACATTGTCATTTGATTCTGAGCTATTTTTAAAATTTCAAGTCTCTAGCTCATCGGGAAGTTAGTTTAAATATCAATTACTAAATTTGACCCGAACAGACATAAACGAAAGCGAATTAATCAAAATGTGGTAAAATGATATTATCTCATTACTTCTATTTTTAATCCGTGTGTGAGTTGATCCATATTGCGTACCTAGCTACGTACCATTTATACTCACTTGTAAATGTCAGTGATCTTTTTCTTTTCAATCTTCTCTCGCTTCAACCTCTCCCTCTCTTCTATCCTCTCCCTCTGTTTCCTTCTCGCTTTGTGGTCCTTCTTCTTATTCTTGACTGGCGGGTTGATGGCTTTGTATTCGTTGTCTGTTTCCTCGTCTGATGGTGCGGTTGCTGGATTATGGGGTTGAGGTAAGCCTGCACTCATCTCCTCACGCCATTGGTTCTGAAAAATATAATTTCAGTTTAACATAGTAGAGCCATGCTGCAGCTATATTACTCGTATGGTTGTAGCACTAATGAGTCGGCTGAACTGGGGAAGAAACACGCTCCCACACAATACTAGCGTGAAATAGCAGCTCAATGCTGCTGTTTTTTATGGTGAGTATAGAGAATCGAAGACCCCTTTTGAGTAACAACGCATCTGTATTTTAATTCTTTATCGAGGGTAGATAGATGTCTATGAGCCACAGCATCCACTTACCATCAGGTGGACTGTGTGCCTGTTTCTCACCCTTATTCTATTTTAAAAAAAACTTCACTCTTTGAGGGCTTAAGACGGACACAATGAATGTTTTATTTAATGATTCTGAAAGACTCAGTAATGTTGTAAAAAATCCAAAATACTTTTGGGCTTATATTAAGAATAAACGTAAAGTAAGGAGTGACATACCATCAGTCATGAAATTCGGAAACAGAGTTGCTAGAGACGGTGACAGCATTACCAATCTTTTTGCAGACAATTTTGCTTTAGCGTATGAATCGGCTAGTGATGTTGTTTTGGTTGATGAAAGTATATCTCATGCAACTGTAACATTAGGTCAGATAAACATAACTAGTGATAGAATAGAAAAGTGTTTAAAAACTCTTGATTCCAGTAAAGGAGCAGGAAGCGACGGTATTCATCCAATATTTATCAAAACTGTGCTACTAACTTAACAAGACCCTTGCATATCATTTACAATCGATCTCTTGTAGAAGGTTGTTTCCCCAAACTGTGGAAAGATGCTGTAATTATTCCAATCCATAAAGCGGGTGATAAAAGCAATGTAAATAACTATAGACCCATTAGTATTCTCCCAGTTCTTGCCAAAGTTTTTGAATCATTAGTATGCCCTAGTTTATCGTGGCACATAAAGCAAACCGTGGCAGAGCAACAACATGGTTTTTTAAAGAAACGTTCTACAGCAACCAACCTTTTAACATTTGTGGATAGAATAATTACTAGTATGAGTTCGGGTAATGAAGTAGACGCAATCTATACAGACTTTAGTAAAGCGTTCGACAAGGTGAATCACGCATTATTAATACATAAACTTAACAACAATTTTGGTATTCATGGGCCACTTTTGAATTGGTTCTCATCTTACTTAAGTAGTCGTATGCAGCGAGTAGTAGTGAATGGTTTTACATCTAGGGATATTTACCCTGCCTCCGGAGTTCCACAAGGCTCCCATCTCGGGCCGATTCTGTTTGTTATGTTCATTGACGACATAAAACACTGTATTTTAATTTCAATTTGAACTTTACGCAGATGATTTAAAGCTATCCAAAACAGTTAATAACAGTGTCGATCAGATAAAACTTCAAGCGGACATAGACAGGGTTACGGAATGGTGTCGACTAAGCTGTATGACTTTGAACATTAATAAATGTTGTCACATAAAATTTTCCGAAAATTTAACAAATTTCCTAGCTCTTACAACATAAACGGAACTGTGTTGAACAGAGTCGATCAGGTTAGAGATTTGGGTATTGCTCGATTCTGAAATGAGATTCACTAACCATATTGATAACACGGTTAGCAAATGTTTCAGAATGTTAGCGTTTGTCTTAAGAAATTCAAAAGAATTCAAATCTGTTCAGGCAATGAAAGTTTTGTATACCGCCTTCGTGCGTAGCCATGTGGATTATTGTAGTTCTGTTTGGTATCCATTTTATCAGAATAATGTTCACCGTATCGAAAATATTCAAAAAGTTTGTGAAAAGAATCTCTTTTATCAATGGTAGTTACCGCAGCCTCAGTAGTTATTCTGATAGGTTAAATCAATTAAATTTGCTATCACTAAAGCAACGTAAGGAACAGCTGTCCATAATTTTTTTGTATAAGTTATTGAACCATGAAGTGGATTGTCCATCACTCCTATCACAAATTAATATATTAGTTCCTAGAGTTACGGCTCGTCTGCATAATTATAAACCATTTTCAGTGTCCTTGCGAAAAACGAAATATGGTAGTTCCTCTCCTATTTGTACAATGTTAAAAAAATTTAACCTTTTATTTCAAAATGGTAATTTAGATATCTTCTGTGAAAAGATAGATACTTTTAAAAATCGATTTTGGATTGTTGTAAGATTCATTTATAGTTTTTTGTTTTTTAGTTTTGCCATTATTGTAAAATAAAATCCTTTTATATTTATACTAATTTAAAATGTTTTATTTGTAATCTGTAAAACAACGTCTTTATTATAATAAGAATGTTGTGCATACCTTTAATTTAAATGCATAATGTAAAATGTATTTCTCCAAAAAGTGTGATATCATAAGTTCCGTTTATGTATTTAGTTGGTAAGCCTTATTAAATAAAATAAAATAAAGACAAAACATTTTTGCATAACAATTTAAACTTGCAAAAGTAACACGATATACTTTGATCTGCACACTTTTTTATTAACTATACATTTGCATGTTCTATTAATATTTACAATAGCAAAAGAAGCGTTTTTTACAGTTTTCAACCACTAACAACTACATTAAATTACGTGGTTATTTCACTTACACAAAAAGTGGCACTAATGCAACGAAAACAAGTCTGTTACAGTTGTTGACATAATAAACCAAAATCAAAACAAAACGAGCATTTTCGGACCACCTATCAATATCAAATATCAAAATCGACATTATTCTTATGAATTAAATCACAAAATCGTAGTTTCAAACATGCGACTTGCAACAGCAAGGTAAAAGAAGGATGCACTGAAGGATGATTATCGTAAGGTTAGCAAAATGTAAGCATCGTGAAGTTATAATCTGAGTTATTATAAGGTTAACTAAATCAGTGCACTTTACAATCTTCGATTGCATCACCATCAGATGGGATAGCAGTCAAGCACTAGCTTATAATAATAGTATAAAATAATGTTAAAAAAAAGAAAAATAATAATAACAGCAAGTTAGATAGGAGCCTGATAATGAGTTATACATTACATAAGAATAATGACCCCCCAGTCAGGAGACTGGAATACTTTTTTCAATACAAAGGTGACACAGCAACCACTTACCATCTGTGTACTTGTTTGTCACCTTTACTGGCCTGCATAAATAAAAATTATAATCACACCATTACAGTCTACAAAAGTTCACCGCTGAACATAGGCCTCCCCCATAGGTTGCCTCATAAGGGGAAATTTTGCCATAGTTGCCACGATTAGCAGGTTATCAAGAAGACGCTGCTGACCATCGCCTGTTTCAACTTTCCTCTGTCGCCTCTTACGATACCCAAGGGATGATATGGGGGTAGTAGATATTCTTACACCGCCACTACACGTTACTACTGTGGCGGGTGGAAGGAAAAGGGGAGATCTCCCGCCGGGCAAGGTGTTCTGCCCGGGGAGCGGCCAACGCTCCGAGTGGTAGTTCGGAGCTATTGTATATATACTGTTTTTAATTCGAAACTTTGATAGCGCGATTTAGGCTTCGATGTATTTCGCTTGTGACGCGACGACAGCGCCGCCACACTACGGTATTCTGAACATGTACCTATTTAATTGCATATAGAAAATATTTAATCGCAATACGGACCTCTTTATCTTGTGCTGTCACCTTGCTAAACATCTTTGTAGTCACTCGATTTAAGTGGGCCTCTTTCTTCATCATCTTCTCCTCATGCTGCACTACTTCTTGGAGGAGATCTTGATGCTCCTAGAAACAGAAGGATATATTTCAGTAAAATAAAGTTAGTCTACATTTTTTTTATATAGAATAAGGGTGACTGAAGTATGTTGTGGCCCATAGACATCTAAATCTACCCTCGATTAATGCAAATGTAAATGCGTCATCACCTCTGAAACCTAAGATAGAATGCCTAATATCCAATAAAAAGGGTCTCCGGTTCTCTACACTCACTATACGAAACACAGCAGCATTGAGCTGCTATATTACGCTGTTACTCTGTGAGAGCGTGCTCTATCACATAGGTATATTATGGTTGTAGCATGAATAGGTCGGCTCAACTGGGGAAGAGCCACACTCTCATATAGTATCAACGTATAATAGCAGATTAATGAGTTTTGTATGGCGAGTGTAGAGAACCGGAGACTCTTTTTACTGAAAATTAGGCATTCCATCTTATCAAGGGTGACATTGCATCTGCATTTTGACTCTTTGAGAGGATAGAAGTAGATTTCTATGGTCACAGCATCCACTTACGATCAGGTAGACTGAGTGCTTGTTTGTCATCCATTTTCTATAAAAAAATATCAGACCGTTAAAGTCTACTGTTGGTCATAGCCCACGCCCATAGTAGGGAGGATTTGCCTTAAGGCGGCTCTTCACGTTGGCCAACATAGTGGCGAATGTGTTGGCCAATACCGATGGTCATCGTATAGAGCGGGTGTTTGTGCTTCACTTGGTATGTATTGGAATGATGGCCCACAAGTTAGCGCGAGATCCGTGTGGTGTCGGTTTTTTACAAAAGATCAAAGGGTTGTGGCAGAGTATTGGCCGCCGCGTCCACACGTTGGGCGCACGATTAGTTTGCTACGAGCTCCCAGAGTGATTGCACGCACCTGATATAAATTTTATATTCATGCATCGTAACTAGTGTCTACAAAATGGCAGTAACAATGACCAATGAAGAAACTTTTCGCTTTATAGAGCTCTAGCAAGCCGAAAATTAATTGTGGAACACAAAAAATAAAATTTCTTTTTTTCCATTTCTTTTTGATCACCCTTTTCTTATACACATTCACGTAGTAGCGATACGCTGTGAATAAACAAACCGCAGCAGCCATTAGCGCCTTAATATCCATTTTAATAAATTCGTCCGCAGTTCCGCACATTGGCCTGAACCGAAGCAAACTGAACGACCTTCCAACGTGTGGAACGACATCACAAACTCTTGGCTAATATTTTTGCCAACACATTCGCCACTATGTTGGCCAACGTGAAGAGCCGCCTTTAATCGTCAAACTTCATCGGCTAATTGAAAATTGCAATACCAAACGGTAAATAAAATAAGACTGATATTATTAGAACAATTGTTACTTGGTTTTTTTTCTGTATATGAAAAAAATATGAAAATTTATATTTTGACTATGGTTAATTCGAAACGATAGCGTGACATAGTTTTTCAGTATATCACACAATTGTTACAAATTCATAGTATGTACATAGTTTTTGGACATTTTTATATCATATTTTTTAAACACAGTTTTTTTTAAATAATTCATCATCATTCATCAAATGTAATAAAAAAAATTGTATTAATATTTATTTAAAACTTGTACACCCGGATTAGGCAGAATATAATGGAACTTATGTCTTAATAACAATTTTGTAACACCTACATTCTATGCAAATAAATAGTTAAAAATTATGAAGAAAACCCTACCACACACTCAAAGATACCCATTACCATTACACCCTATTAAAGTCCACTGCTGAACATAGTCTTCAGGGGGGGTACAGTTCCATAGTAAGGCATTTGGCCATAGAAACTAACGCTATCAAGTGTATGATACGGGTCATAACTTCCTCAGTTTAGTTAGTTTAATACTCACTAGATGGCAGAATTAAAGAAATGAAACAGTGATCCATGTTACGCATTTTATTTCAATTGCAGTTTAAGAACTTTTATTTTACATTTTAATGTATTTGTCACCTGCCCATTAAAATTATTTTTACTTATTTTATAAATTATAAACTGTATATTTTGTAATGTACATAACAAATAAAAGTTGTTTATTCCATGATTTATAAAGTATAAATTATACGTTCCGATTATTTTTATGTTCGATTGAAATGATTAGTCTGTACTACAAGCTCTGTAGTCAAAAATATAAATGTATCTGTGGCTGTTGCGAAAAAAATAACCTAGATTATTACATAATATCTAAATTAAGAAATTAAGAAAAGAAAAAGATTCAAAGTTCATTTTTCATCAATTAGATATTATTTTAAACGGGAATGTTTCAAATCATTTTGAAATTGAATGGAGTTCGTTTTGTTTAACTTTTCTAACCCAAATTCAAAAGTTTGATGTCGATTTAGTTTATTTCGCATTTCGTAGAATTACTTAAATGTGGTGTTACTAGCCAGTTATTTAGTTTATGGTGATTTGTTAGAGTAGTTTTACTTAATGAAGATGTTTTACGAATAATAATGGGTTGCTGAAAACGGTGTGTTCTAAAGATGCCTCCATAATCATCTAAAATTGAGTGCCCAAGTTTATTTCTGTGTATCTAATAACTGTCAAAAATATATTTAAATCTCTATGAAAATAATTGTTTTATTATTCCAACCAGTTTTACTCGCTAGAGGGCTCTCTTCTTCCTTATATATTACTATACTCTTTGATAGTCCTCCTCCTATATTTACTCATAGAGGGGATATTTGCCATAGTTGCCACACTTGGCAAGCGGTTTGGCAACCGCAGTTTTTTTTAATTTTTAGTTATTATTTGGAAGACGCTGCTGCCCATCTCTTGATTTGTTTCCCTCTGTTGCCTCTCACAACACCCACGGAATGATATGGGGTAGTGGTTATTCTTACATCCCCAATACATGGCTATATTATGTAAATTATATTTATGGGGGATGAGTCGCACCCGTCCGTAGGCTTCGACCACCTAACCCTAGGCCCACCCTACGTTTTTTTTTTATAGGAGGGGCAAGCGAGCATGCGGCTCACCTGATGGTAGTGATTACCGCCGCCCATGAACAACTGCAACACCAGGGAATTGCAGATGCGTTGCCGGCCTTTTAAGAAGGAGTAGGCTCTTTTCTTGAAGGTCCCTAAGTCGTATCGGTCCGGAAAAATCGCTGGTGGTAATCGATTCCACAAGGAAGTTGTGCGAGGAAGAAAACTTCTTCTAAATCGCACAGTGGTGGACCGCCAATCATCCAGATGGTATTGATGGTATCTCGAGTTCTGTCGCGATGTGCGATGGTGAAATTGAGCGGCTGGAATTAGTCCGAACAATTCCTCAGAGCACTCCCGTGGTACATGCGATAAAATACGCAAAGAGATGCAACATCGCTACGCAGTGCCAGTGAGTCAAGCCGATCGGACAGACTTTGGTGCTAAACGAGCGACAAAGCCGAAAGGATAGACTCGGCTCCTCGCCGTATAGTAGCGGCGTAAAATCTACCACCCCTTAGTTCGCACCATGAGCCAGCAAACAAAAGAAATGGCCCCGAGTTCCCGGCGCTCCTTTAATGGGGCAGGGGTGCGAAGAATCTCCGGGAGAAAAACCGGCGACGAGGTTCGCCACCCGTCACGTTCTGGGCCCGTCTGGCTACGCTGAACGTATGTGGAGCAATTAATGATAAGATGGATGAAGTATGCGAAATGATGAATGATAGAGGAATAGATGTGTTATGTGTAAATGAGACGAAACGAGGATAAGGATGCCACTGCACATGGCATGTATGCCGCTTACTGGTCTGGTGTAGACGAGACCGAGCGAGCATGCCAGGGAGTCGGTGTCATCCTTTCAGAAAGAATGGGTCAATGTGTGCTGGATACGAATGAAAGTGAGCTTAAAGAAGTTGTTTGTGCTAGGGGTGTACGCCCCAGACATGTCTAAACCCACTTATATCCGAGAGCAGTTTTGGGACATGGTAAGGATGGTGTTGATGAAATGTAATGGAAATGAGAATATTATTATGTTAGGAGATTTTAATAGAAGGGTTGGGGTGAAGAGGTCTGGTTATGAAAGGATATTAGGAACGTTTGGCGATGAAAGTATAAATGAGAATGGTGAAGAAGAGAATCTTTTTGTGACGAACACTTTCTTTCGCCATAAGAGGATTCACATGTATACATGGGAAAGAGGTGATGATAGAAGCATGATAGATTTCGTAATAGTGGATGAAAGAATGAGAAGCGCAGTGGTAGATACAAGGGTTTACCGGGGGTTAAACGTAGGGACGGGTGATTACTTGGTCTTATGCCGAATTAATGGTCTATTCAGGCGTTGGCGGCATCGGACATCTGTGTCTACCACTGCGTTACAGCGTATAAGAACAAGATGAAGGTGTGAAAGAGAAGTATAAATGTAGACTGAGGGAAAATATAAGTTGGTATCAGCTTGCTTAGTATTGTGGGTAAACTGTATGCTAAGGTGTTAATTGAAAGAGTTATGGAATTAGAAAGGGGATGGGGTGTACGGATCAAGTCTTTTCCATGCGCATGATTGCGGAGAAGTTTTTGGCCAAAAACCAGAAAGTTTTTTGTGCGTTCATGGACTTGGAAAAGGCTTATGACAGAGTGGACAGGAATGTGTTATGACAAACACTGCACTCATTTGGGTTGAGCGCTGGTTTGATACAGGCATTAAGGTCTCTTTATAGGGACTCTAGTGCTTGTGTCAGGATCAACGGGGTCTACTCGGACTGGTTTGGCATCCAAAAGGTGTCAGACAGGGCTGTATAGCTTTCCTGGCTGTTTAACCTATTTATGGACAGTTGTTTGCAAACTTTGAAAGTTGAAGAATGTGGGTTGAGAATGGGTGAGTTAACCGTCAAATGCCTTTTGTACACCGATGATCAAGTCATATTTGCATCGTCGGCGGCCGAGTTGCAAATGATGGTTACTTTAACGAACTGGTCATTAAAAGAAAGGGTATGAAAGTGAACGCAAGTAAGACGAAAGTGATGGTTTTGAAAGAGAAGAAAGTAAAACGTTATGTGAAATAAGAATAGAAGGGGAGTTGATTGAGCAAGTGGATGAGTTTGTATATTTGGGATGTTTATTTAGCAGGGATGGTAGATATGATAAGGATATAGAACGACGAGTGAATGCAGGAAATAGAGTGAATGGGGCTCTACACGCTATTATGAAGAGTCAGAATGTGTCAAAAAGGCACGTTTGGCAATTCATAATGCTGTGTTATAGTCCCTACTTTAATGTATGGTAGTGAAAGTTGGGTCTGGCAGAAGAAGCATGAGAGTAGAATAAATGCTGTAGAAATGCGGTCATTAAGGGTATGCTAGGGCTGAATCTGAATGACAGGGTGAGAAATAGTGTGATAAGAGAAAAGTGTGGTTTGCAAGATGACGTTGTGACCAGGATTAAGAAAGGAATGCTTCCGTGGTTTGGTCATGTAGAAAGAATGAACGAAGAAAGAGTGACAAAGCAAATTCATGCTGCAGAAGTGAACAGCAGAGTCGGAAAGGACGCCCTAGACAAAGGTTTATCAACCAAATTGGCGATATATTGAAAATGGGCCAGATTAGGAGTGCCCTTAACCGACGAGCGTGTATGCGTAGATATATGGATGTAAAGGAGGCGAGAGAGGTGTGCCAGGATCGTGCCAAATGGAAGTCCGTAGTCTCTGCCTACAGAGGGTAGGCAGAGACTACGACGACTATAACACTCACGCCTGACACCCAGAGGGTGACAGGCGCGAGTGTTTATGTATGTATGTATTATAATTATGTCTTAATAGCATGTAAATTACTCCTGAACTTAATAGAACCTTACTTCCTAGTAATTTCAAAATTAGAGACACGACACTTCAATTTTATTTATTTAACAAACCAGGATGTTTCCCTCTGACGTCTCTTACGACACCCACGGGACGATATGGGGTAGTGGAAATTGAAAGGTATTCCTAATTAAAAAAAATTACTCTCACCTGATAAGAGGGGTTATAGCTGACTCCAGGGTGCGGTGTCTCAATAGCTGCTCGGGTAGCCACAGTTTTAGGTGGCGGTGGCTTAGGACGTAAGCGTTTTTCTGGCAACACGTTATGAAGCTGAGCTTCCTGTGATACAAAATCATCACATAGTGTAGATGGAATGCCTTTTACCTCCGGTACTGCAAAATAATAATAATAAATTTAAGGGAACTACTTGATAACCAACAAACAAGCCTTCTGAACTATCATACAGACTGTTAAATTATCATAGTTATAGTAATGGTAGTCTACAAGATGGAGAAACCATCATTCCGGAAATGAAGACACATTTTCCAAGAAGAATAAAATAAACCAAGTTTAAAATAAACAATTACAATATAATATAATAACTCATCATAGTTAATTGTATATCGGCAGTGTGAGGGACATGCATTCGGTTGTAGAGTTAACTGGTGTAAACGCACGATTATCTGGTCTTTAATTAATGGCTGTTTATTCTTCTTCTTCACCTTGTACAGATATCTGATATAAATACCTAGAATGACAACGGAAACCATGTTTAGAGGTATGAAATCTCTGATATTGTGATTGTCAATCTGCTTGCTAAGCATGGTAATTACGGTAAAATCCTTTGAGATATAGGGGAACTGAGATATAGGTGAGTTGCCCCCTCCCCCTCCCCTCCGAAAATGCAATAAGATTTCAGATATGTTTTTAAGAAAATGTTACAACGTTACCAGTTTCAATCCCTAATAATAATACACTAGAATTCACTTACAGCTATTTAAAGGCTTATTCACGTGATGCTCATTAGAAAGGAAAACATTGGGAGAAAAGCATAATGACTGAAAAATTAAAAATGTTTTGATTATGTTTTGCATGCACTTCAAGGCAGGATGATGTACTCGCACTATATAAAATACTCTGATCATTTAGTTACAGCTAACCAATACAATACTAAATAACCATTAAAAATACTTACATTCATCACCCCATAAATTCTTTTTAAAGGTATTTTCTATTTCCTTCGCCTTCCTTTTTTTGGCTAGAGCAATTTTCTTATTCTTTCTCACGAGCTCCACTTTTTTAACATATGCTCCCTTTTCAAAGCGTCGTTTCTGCGTGAGCTTACTTAGTGCGGTGGGTTTGGCTCCCACAGGGTTAACATGGTTACGTTTGGCATTTGGATCTTGGACCTACAAAACATTATATACATGTGATTATATACATGTATAGCATGTGTACTAAATGAGTTATGTTTAGGTTTTAAATTTAAGGTCGTAAACTCAATACTAGTTGAGACTTTGGTTTAGTCTTGGATGTCATATTGTGGCAGCGCTTTCATCGTGCCACAAGCAAAAATACATCGAATAATTATTCGAACATTTTATATATAATGTTTCGAAGCAAAAGCAGTATATATAAAATTGCTCCGAACTACCACTCGGAGCGTTGGCCGCTCCCGGGCCGATCACCTTGCCCGGCGGGAGACCTCCCCTTTTCCTTCTACGGCCATAATATAATACCACTCTCAGTACTTTCAGATCCAATCTTAAATGTTGCACAACAGGTGTGATTGAATCAATTTACTAATTAGAATTAGAAAGTTGTAGGTGTTTCACCCCCATGTCCCGGAAATAATGTAGTCATTGGTTGAATTGCTGTACCATAGGACTTTATATATATATAGGAGAAGGGGCAATAGAGCATGCGTCTCACCTGTTGGTAAGTGACTACCGCCGCCCATGAACAACTGCAGCACCAGTAGAATTGCAGATGCGTTGCCGGCCTTTTAAGGAGTAGGCTCTTTTCTTAAAGGTCCCTAAGTCGTATCGGTCCGGAAATATCGCTGGTGGTAATCGATTCCACAAGGAAGTTGTGCGAGGAAGAAAACTTCTTCTAAATCGCACGGTGGTGGACCGCCAATCATCCAGATGGTATGGATGGTATCGCGAGTTTTGTCGCGATGTGCGATGGTGAAATTGAGCAGCTGGAATTAGTCCGAACAATTTCTCAGAGCACTCCCCGTGGTAGATGCGATAAAATATGCAAAGAGATGCAACATCTCTTCGCAGCGCCAGTGAATCGAGCCGATCTGAAAGGACTCGGTCGTCGACAATTCGAGCCGCTCTGCGCTGGATGCGGTCAAGTGGAAGGAGCTGGCACTGGGGAGCCCCAGCCCAGAGATGGGAACAGTATTCGATGTGGGGCCGAACCTGCGCCTTGTAAAGTTGCAGGCGGTGTGCCGGCATGAAATACTGTCCCGCTCTGCTGAGCACGCCAAGCAAAGGGACTATAAGACTGAGAGATAACAGAGAGCACCTGCGCTTCCGCACACACTCATACACTTTAATCATGACCAGCACAGATGGCTTGTCTCCTTTAACATTACATTATTATACCTCTTTTAAATTGTTAACTTTGTCTCACCTTTGAAGTAGGAAGCAATACTTCAAAACACTTAGGTGTCTGATTGAGAAGTGCTCTTTTTTTCTGCTTTAAAGATAGTGGCTTAACATCTGTCACTTCAGGTTTTTCATCGCCAGCTGTGTCCACCACAAACAATTCAGAGTCAGGTTTTGTTTCAAATTTACTGAAAATGAACTATATTTGTAAAACAATATACATGTTAAATATTATTTACATGATCGCTATTATTGTGCCCAACATGAATAGAACTATTTCATACAAATATTAGAGCATAAAATAAATAAATATACAAGAAAAAAAAACCGAGGTGGACAGTAGCACAGTAAAATGGCAATTTTTTCAACGAAGCCACTGCTCTAACCACAAAATTTATAATGCACTTTTGTTTTTAATATTTACTTAAGCTTTATACAATAGAATATAATCTATAATTTAGATAAATATTTTTGGTGTACAAAATCCTTGTCTTAAATTAACATTCATTATTAATGGTGTTATGCATGTACTTATATTCATAACAAAGAATTGTTAGCTAATTATCAGATGTTTTCACAGATTTTAAATAGCATTATTTAAGAAAATATACAAGGCTACATTGAAGCCTAATATTTCTAAAACTAAGTTAAAATATATTTTAAGAATTTGATCAACAAGCAACACGATCGCACTCCCTAAGACCCTGAGATCTGTCGTAACAAACGTAGAATACCCAACGTACTGGCACCGTTCAGATGTCGTACTGCTTTTGCTAGACGGCAAAGCGCATATCTCTCTATAGTACTCTATAACAAAATCAACAAAATTCTAAATTACTATCCTCTTTCAAAACACGAGTGTAAGATTAGAGTTCGAGATTGGTTGTTGTCGTTAGATTACAATAATACATAAAATTTATTAATTTAATTTATAGTTTCAAAATAAATAAATAAACAAAAACAGGGAAGCGATTAATAGGTGGAAAATTATTAACGTTTCAGTTATGTTAATGCATGAATTATATATGAACTTTAATATTTATGTATATATATATATATATATATATATTTATGTATATATATATATATATATATATATTTAATATTTATACATACATATATATGTATATATACACATATATATGTGTGTGCTCGGTGTTGTGTATATGTATACTAAATATGTGTATAGTATAGATGTTTAGTATTAAATAAAACACATATAGAATACTTTATTATATTATAATTTTTATTATAATTTTTTTTTTATTTATTTTTGTAAATTTGAAATTGTTTACTTTTCTTTTGTTTTTACTGTAACAATGAAAACATGCATAGTTCTCTTAGTGTTACCTGTGTTACAACTCTGGGAGAGGCCGCTGATTCCTAAGATACAGACTCGTTAAATTTTGGAGTCAGAGACTTCATAAATTATTGTGATTTATTTTTGATAATCAAGAATTATTATTATTATTATTTGGGATATTTATAAAGTATTCTCATTTGGCTGGGATGAATAAATATATAAAAGAAATATAGTAAATAAATATATATGTATATATATTAAATATACTAACACAAATCATACATAAATAAATAAAAACCCAACCAAATGGAAGCCCTCGGCTGGGGAGACCAAACGGCCGAAGGTTAGGAGGAAAGGGAAAGAAACCGGCGGACGATGCGGGCGGTGTCGAGGAGCACCGCCTTCTGCATTTGAGCACGGAGCGGTACTTCACGGAGTCCCAGTCGCCACAGATGACCCGAGAGGCTGACCGGGATTAGCCCGTTCGCAGAAACGACCACAGGAATTCTGTCGGCAGACCACCCCACATGTCGGTCACCTCGTGAGCCAGGTCCAGATATTTTGTCAGTTTATCTGTTTCGGCTTTCACGAGGTTCTCGTCATAAGGAATGGTAATATCGACCAAAAATATCCTTGACTGTGCCCGGTCCATCAGCACAATATCAGGCTTATTCGCAAGAATGGTCCTGTCTGTGATGATGGCCCGGTCCAATGAAACCTGGCGCGGTCATTTTCAAGCACGGCTTCCGGCAAGTACTTATAATATGGCATTTTCCTATCCACGAGACCGTATTTCAGAGCGAGCTCTTGGTGTAGAATCCTGGCTACTAGGTTGTGTCTGTACAAATACTAGTTAGAAAACGCCGAACAACCGGAGATGACATGCCTAAGTGACTCGCCGGGATGGCGACAAGCTCGACAGATGTCGACAGCGCCATCCTTTAGGATGTATTTCCGATAATTGTTGGTCTTAATAACCTGATCCTGTATCGCACAGACAAAACCCTCGGTTTCCCCAAAGAGGTCACCGCAACGTAGCCAGTGGAGGGAGGCGACTGTGTCTACGAAAGGCTCATGTAGAGCCTTGTAGAACCTCCCGTGGAGCTCCTTCTCTTTCCATACGGTCTCCCGGTCGGAAATGCACTGTACTGCTGGGTCTTGCCATTGCTCGTTGGCTAAGGATAGAGGAGTAAGCCCTTTATCACACGAAATGACGTCCCTGTAGAATGGATCATTCGATCTCGCCAGAAAGTAATTACGGAAGCTGCACACTTCGCGATTATGCATGGTGAGAGCGCTCAAAAAGCCGCGCCCACCATGTTTTCGCGGCAAGTACAACCTCATTACTGACGATCTCGGGTGATGCATCCTGTGTGACGTCATAACAGTGCGGACTTTTCTATCCAGAGCGTTCAGTTCGGTCTGAGTCCACCTAAGCATGCCGAAGGTATATATGAGGACAGGCATGACCCAACCTTTATATGCGTGTGTCTTATTCACACCCGACAAAAGACTGTTGAGCACTTTTGTCAAGCGCGCATAAAACACATCGCAAACTGACTGTTTCATATCCGCCTCATCGATACCCATGTTCTGTGATGTGATACCCAGGTATCGGTATGTTTCAGCCTCGGAAAGGGTCCTTATGTTGATGGGCATAGATAAGTCTATGCCCTCAGAGTTAGCAACCCTACCCCTTTCGACATGGAGGACCGCACACTTATCCGTCCCCAGCTCCATTCTAATAGAATTGCTAAAATCACAAGTGATGTTTAGCAATTCCACAAGATGTGAGCGACTGGAGGCGAATAACTTGAGATCATCCATATAGAAAAGGTCACTTTTGTACCTCCTTTCCGAAGCTGAAATCCCCTCCCAGAACCCTCCAGTAAGGTACTGAGAGAGTTTAGAGAGAGGCAGAACCAGATTGGACTCAGACAATCGCCCTGGAAGATACCCCTTCTTATCCTTATGTGGTTTTCCGCAGCCGTCATCCGCTCGCCTAGGTGACAAAGGATCGTACTCCACTGCCCCATACACTGCCCGAGGAAGTCTCTAACTGTACAGTCAACCTTGTACAGCTCGAGGACCCTCATCAGCCATGTATGAGGCACAGAGTCGAATGCCTTTTTGTAGTCTATCCAGGCGGCGGAGAGGTTCCGACGGTTGCGTTTAACCACCTTGCCAATGACCGCGTCAATGAGGAGTGGTTCCTTGGTTCCACGACCACCGCCCGACATCCATTTTGAGCGCGCGACATCACCTGATTTGAGTTCAGGTGACGAGTGATTCTCGCGCTCAAAACGGATGTTAGTGTCTTGTATATCGTGGGTAGACACGTGATGGGGCGGTATTTGCTCGGGTCTGTGGTATCCCGGTCTTTAGGAACCAAATGAGTGATCCCAGTAGTGAAGAGGCTCGGAGCGACTTCTGGTCGAGAGCCTCTTGAAACTGTCGGGCGAGCACAGCGTGACACACCACGAACCCCTTCAGCCAGTAGTGATGCAGCCCGTCGAGGTCCGGACTTTTCCAGTTCGGGGCCCTTCGGACCGCCTCAGCTACATCGTCCGGCGTTATGATGATGGGGTCCATGTGTGTAACATTCGCACACTGACTCGCCACAACTTCCGTCCATGGGCCCTCACTGTGGTTTATGGGCTCTGACCATAGGCCGCGCCAGAATGCGACAGTGTCGGCCTCATTCGGTGCTTGGCCCGTTCCACGTACCATTGGTCGCTCCAATGATTTATAGAGTCTCTTCTGATCACTCTGGAAGAGACGATTCTGGTTGAACCGTGTCAACCTCTCGGTATATCGCCGAATCCGCTTCCCCCAAGCAGCGATTCTCTGCTTCAGGTCGTCTATGCGCTCCGTCAGTTTTTGCGTAATATTCGGCTGAGACAAACTTATATTTGTCCCAGCAAACGCCATCCTGACGGTGCGCACAATTCTCGGTCTATTATTACCCGACCTGAAGCTTGTCAGTCTGCCGATGAGGGCTCTTGCCTTTGCGATACGGTCCTCAATTCTTTTCTCCAGGCAGGGATGGCGCTACTTTGTCTAGTAGCGCGTCCAGCCGTGGAAATTGGCGCCAATAATACGGCAAACTGCCAGTGCGGCGCCAAAAAATTGAGTCCGTCTCGCAAAGGTCCCGATTAACTTCAAATAGGTCACCAGCATTGGGTTGAGAGCCTCACGATAGCCCGATTCCGCTTGCTTAAGGGTATGCGGGGAAGTCGCGGTCGATTTTCGAGAGGCGTGCTGCGCGTTTCCAAAATAGCCTCTTCCAATATGCTCCTCATATGCTCTGGCTTGTGGGAGACTATTTCATCATCGTCTGAATTAACCACAACTGGAGTATCCACGGCGGTATCCACGTGTGCAGGTTGCTCTGCAATTAGTGGCGCCGCATTGCCAGCTGTAGCATTTTCATCCGATGAGGGAACAGCCTCACGTCGTAGTCGTTCGAGTTCGGCGTCACCAAATATGTTGGAGCGCAGGATGTACCGAACTTGGTCTGCCAGGTTTTGCTCCGTTACATGAACAGATGGCTCCAGCTCTGCGAAAAAGCGATGCATCCGAGCCCGATACGCTAACATTCCAGTTTCTTCCCCTTTTGCCCTAAAATACGCTTTCAATGCGTTTGCGTTCATAATTTGCGTCCAACGCATGCGACGTGTGCCGCTGCCACCAGCGGCGGGTGCCGCTTGCCGAGTCCGAGAAGACCCAGCCGACACCAAGCCCTCTGGTGGGGATGATGGATGCGATTATTATTATTAAAGGAAGTTGGTTACTGTGGGGTCTTTAATGACATATTTCCTGTAGCTCTTAGTGTTGATGATCTCGTCTTGTATTGCGAGTGTTGATGATCTGGTCTTGTATTGCGTTATTATTATTATTAAGACTTTTCTAAAGATAACTCACTTCATAATATGTAAAATCAAAGAGGAATTTTGCATTTGTGACATTTTCTCTTCAAATGTTACAAAATATCCTTTTGAATTTTTATGTTATTTGACTAAGAATGAACTGTGAAAGTGTACAATATCTATGCTAAGTGTGTAGCATGGTGTGGAGAATTGGTCCTGAGACTTGACAAAATAAATTGGAAAGTCGTTTTTTTCTTTTACCACTGGTTTGGCAGAAAACCTCGGTCCTGGGAAAACCAGTAAGAAACCCAGCAGGAAGTTTTTTTCAAAGTACCCCGAGTGCTTTTGAAGATTTTTTGAAAGATTTTTGCACAAGAAAGGATTGGCAAAGAAATATAAAAATTACTAAACAATGTCCTCATATATCATCATGCCAATAATGTGAGGTTGTATGTAATAAATGACAGGGAAACAAGCTGTTTGTTGAGGGTGGACACAAACACAATCTTCAATATGTGCTAAATAATAGAGAAACCCAAAGAAATAGATTATGCAAAAGCATTAGCCTACATTAAATAGCAAAAGATGCTAGAATTCATTGAACATGGGTGTGTAATGTTGTAAATTATTTTTTGGGTCTACGGTCATCATCATCATCATCATTACAGTCCTTCACAAGTCCACTGCTGAACATAGGCCTCCCCAAGGAATGCCACACAGTTGCTAAAATCATAGAATCTATAGGAATGTACAAGGTTTCTTTGGAGTTGCTATGGAGCTTGGCTCCCGTTCAGATATCAAATATTTTATCATTGAAGCCTACAACCCCGAACGGCGTTTGTACAACGAATGTAACCCCCTTTTCACATTTGAGTTTTTGGTAGAATAAACATAACCTTACCCAATTCGTTCCTCTAGACGTTGGTCCTCGAGAAATTCCTCAACGTCCTTTATATCACAATATTTACGCCATGCCTTTTTATTCTTTTTCGAAACGTGCTTTTTCTTCTTAATTACAGACATCTTTGATTTATATTTATTATTTACAATAAAAACACGCTTGCGTAGAACAAAAATAAAATAATAAAGAAAGATGTCAATATGACATATCCACTGTCATTTGTCAACTATATTTTTTTAATTAAGATTTTTTTGGCTTGGATGCTTGTTTTTTAAGCCATGTCTTCATTTCGTCGCGTTGAGTAAACAAGATTCTATCTGCACATATCCTAAAATCATTTTTTGAGCTAGCTAGAAAATGCTTACAATGTTGGTTCTATATGTATAAAAAAGTCTTTTAAAAAGTAACTAATGCCGGAGAAAATTAGAAGGTAACATAATATCTTAAAAATTACATTTTGTGATATGATAACAAGGTTCTATCTGACAATTTATCAGAACCAAAATTATTTTGTGTTTTTCCTTGTTGTGGTTGCAATACAATGATATGCGAGTACATTTTAATATACAAGCATTATAATTGTAATGATTTATTCTACTCCTGGGCATTCAGGAGTTCAGGTATTTTACAGTGTCCACTCCCGCATAGACATGGTATTAACAACTGCAAAATTCTACTCCCCGGTTTCACTTAATTATGAAGTTGTTAAATAACCCTAAAAATCTTTTGGTGTAGTTTTTACTACCAAACTCGTTGTCCGTTGGGCTACGCAAGTTGTTCCAAAAAACTTGAATATGCAAATCTACAAACTCTACTCTCTGAAATTTACTGTGCTACATCATATCAGTATTTTATAAGACAAGTCATTATATGACTGAATGACAGGGTCTTATCGAACACCCTGAAAGGAGCACCAGAAGATAAAATAATTGGCTTAATTCTACACGATTTGACTGAACCCAACCCTTCAATTTCAAGCCATGACGTAATGGATTCTTATGATTGATCTTAAGTACTTTGAAGCTCCTTTTAAAACTGTATAACACACTTAATTGTCTCAAACATTTAATAATAACACACATTTAATAACGTTAATTTAAAGTGTCAGTATAATCATATATTGTATTTTATTCACTCATATTTTTCATTACAACACTGCCCTAACAACGTATTTCACAACAACAAGGTTCTATCGTAAGATAGAACTTTGTTGAATTTATGTTATTTTCTCGCATGCATACTAAAATATACAACAGATAGGACCTGTGTAATTCAGATTTAAAATAATAGAATAAAGTCTTATGATACGTCTAAGTTACACTCTCAATTTTGCGTAAAATGTTTAATATAACATTAAAGTTATCTGAGGCAGAAAACAAAGTCATTAAATCTTGATGTTCTAATTGTGCCTTTTGTTCTTTTCTTCACTTAGAACCTTGTTTATCCAATGCGACGATTTATCTCAGCATCAAATGATAATAATCCTTTATAGTACACTGCTTCACAATATGTTGACGCGTCACATTGAGTAGTTTTTGGAAGATTTTGATGGTAAATTGAGCCAGCAGACAGTTGGCGATACTATATCAAGGCGCCTAAGCAGACAGACACGTTATCTTGAGACTCACTGCTCACATCACCATCGGCGCAGACATTTAATCAACAAAATCGCACGGTGGTAGAGCCACGGCAGCTTTTTCTGTTGCACGTATGGGCCGGCTCGAGACGAGTTGGTACCACGACCTCACAGAATACCGGCGTGAAGTGGATGCTCTGCTTCTGCGATTCGTCTGATGAGTGCAGAAAACCGGAGTCCCAATTCCCCCATCAACATGGTAGCGGAATGAAATCAAAGACTACCCCAGGAGGGTACCAGCACCCCTGGCGCATCCCTCGCTGAGCATCCACGACCATGCTGCTCCACTCCTGAGCGTGGGTGCTCAGGCTGCCCCGCGTATTCTGGGGGGGCAAACTGAGCAACAAGACCAAGGCGACCCGTTACCACGCTATCCGTGAATTTCTGCAACATCAGGGGACTTTACTCGAACCTAAACGCCGTCCACTACCATCTCGAGACGGCGAAGCCGGCCTTGCTCTTTCTAACCGAGACGCAGGTGTCCTCTCCGGCTGATACTTCGCTAATACCCGGAGTACAAATTGGAACGCTCCTTTGTGCCTTGGGCTGGAGTTTGCGTATACGTCAGAGAGGACTGTTCTCGACGCCTCGGCAGTCTTGAAGGTTCGGACCTGTCCATCCTTTGGCTACGCGTAGATAGCGACGACCATCCGCGCGTCTACGGGTGCCTCTATAGGTCCCATAGTGGTAATGCCGACACAGACCGACTCATCGACCACGTCCAAATGGCTACAGATTCCTTGCTACAACAGGTCCCATCCGCAGAGATCGTGATCCTTGGCGATTTTAACGCCCACCACGCCGAATGGCTCGGTTCACGTTTAACCGATCATGCGGGAAGATCTGTTTATGACTTTGCCTTGGCATATGGTCTGACACAACTTGTTACTTCGCCTACGCGGATTCCAGATGTGGAGGATCATACACCTTCCCTGTTGGACCTTCTGCTGACCTCTCATCCGGACGGATATCAGGTTTCCGTCGATTCCCCTCTCGGCTCAACGGACCATTGTCTGATCCGGAGTGTGGTGCCACTCACGCTCCCCTCGCGGTTGCGTTCTGCAGGTTGCCGCCGTGTTTGGCATTACAGGTCGCGGATTGGGACGGAATGCAGTCTTTCTTTTCATCCTACCCATGGGGGCGGGTTTGCTTCTCGCCGGATGATCCCAGCGCTGTTGCTGACTCTGTCACTGATGTGGTGCTACAAGGAATGGAACTATTTATTCCATCATCTGTGGTACCCATCGGAGGCAGATCTCAGCCTTTGATTGGTCGCTCCTGTAAGACTGCATTACGCAGTAAGCAGGAGTGTTATCAGGCCTGGGCTGAGGCTTCGGCGGCTTGGGATGTAAACACCAGCATGCTTAAAAAAAAGTATAACTTCACCTCCAGATCCTTCAAAAGAGTTATTGCCAAGGCAAAGTCACAGCACATAGGTAGAATTGGCGAAACTAGTTGGCCTTCCTTCGGGAACCCGTGCATTCTGGTCTCTCGCCAAGGCTGTCCAAGGGAATTTCTGTAAGCCATCACTACCATCTCTGCACAGGGAGTACGACTCACTAGCCCACGCCGCAAAAGAGAAAGCCGACCTTTTAGGCTCCCTTTTTGCGTCCAACTCGACTCTTGATGACGGGGGAACACACCGCCGACCATCCCGCGGTGTGAGTGCTCCATGGATGTGCGGTTCTCACAGCGCTCGGTTCGCAAAGCACTCCTCTCCCTGGACATCCACAAGTCGAGTGGGCCTGACGGAATCCCCCCAATTGTGCTGAGGAAGTGTGCTCCGGAGTTGGCACCGGTTCTAACGCGTCTTTTCCGGTACTCCTACTCCCTAGGCGTAGTCCCGAAATCATGGAAGACAGCTTTTGTCCACTCGATCCCTAAAAAAGGCGACCGCTCAGACTCGTCCAACTGCAGGCCTATCGCCATCACCTCCTTGTTCTCCAAAATAATGGAATCCATTATAAACTGCCAGCTCATGCGGTACCTTGAGGATCACCAGCTGATTAGTGACCCCCAATACGGTTTTCGTCGGTGTCGATCAGCTGGTGCTCTTCTGGTCTACCTGACTCATAGATGGGCGGAGGCAGTAGTTTCCAAGGCATTGGCCGTTAGTTTGGACATTGCGAAGGCCTTCGATCGGGTTTGGCACAAAGCGCTTCTTTCGAAGCTCCCTTCCTATGGGCTTCCCGAGAAATTGTGCAATTGGATCACCAGCTTTCTTGCAGATCGAAGCATCAAGGTCGTTGTAGACGGTGCATGCTCCGACTGCAAGCCTATTAACGCTGGTGTTCCACAAGGCTACGTGCTATCACCAATGCTGTTTCTTCTGCATATCAATGATATGTTGCAAACCGGTAACATTCATTGCTATGCGGATGACAGCACTTGTGATGCTCTATATACCGGCCGTGCCAATATTTCTCGGGAAAACGTCGCCGAGTACCGGAACAAACTTGTGTCTGAAGTCGAGTCTTTGCTGAACAAAGTCTCGGATTGGGGGCGACTAAATCTAGTCCAGTTTAATCCTCAGAAGACACAAGATTGCGCGTTTACCGCTAAAAAGAACGCCTTTATCGTATCTCCTCAGTTTCAAGGCACTCTCCTTGTTGCCTCAGCCAGTGTCGGAATCCTCGGCGACGACATATCGAGTGACGTGCAGTTTCGTGGTCACTTGGAAGAGAAGGCCAAATTGGCCTCTAAAAAGCTTGGCGTGCTCAGCAGAGCGGGACATTATTTCATGCCGGCACAACGCCTGCAGCTTTACAAGGCGCAGGTTCTGCCTCACATGGAATACTGTTCCCATCTCTGGGCTGGCGCTCCCCAGTGCGAGCTCCTTCCACTTGATCGCATCCAGCGCAGAGCGGCTCGAATCGTCGACGACCGAGTCCCTTGCGATCGGCTTGATTCATTGGCACTGCGAAGAGATGTTGCATACCTTTGCATTTTCTTTCGCATTTATCACGGGGAGTGCTCTGAGGAATTGTTCGGATTAATTCCAGCCGCCAAATTTCACGAACGCACACCGCGGCAGAACTCCCAATACCATCTACACCATCTGGATGATTGGCGGTCCACCACTGTGCGATTTAGAAGATATTTTCTTCCTCGCACAACTTCCTTGTGGAATCGATTACCACCAGCGATTTTTCCGGACCGATACGACTTAGGGACCTTCAAGAAAAGAGCCTACTCCTTTTTAAAAGGCCGGCAACGCATCTGCAATTCCCCTGGTTCCCCTGGTGTTGCAGTTGTTCATGGGCGGCGGTAGTCACTTACCATCAGGTGAGCCGCATGCTCGTTTGCCCCCTCTCCTATTTAAAAAAAAACACTTTTACGGATCAAAATTCACTTCAAACCGTTATTTAAACTATAATGCAGGAGCAGCAATCCGCCGCGCTGGTCAAGTTCCGCTAAAACCTCTGTCAACTATAAAGTATCAATAACCAATTTAATTTTTAATTTAAAAGTAAAAGAATCTTTGCCAACACAGTCTTTATTTTTGCATACGCCTCATGTGGCTAAGGTCAGATCACAAACTAATAGGAAGTGCTAGCGCAGAGCAGAATATGTCAGACTCGCACGTACCAAAACTTCATAAAACACAAAAACCTGTACACAAATAACACTAGGCCTGTACACAAATCATGCACTCCCAGCGGTGGTTCTGCTTTATGGCTCCACTCGCCAGTCACGTTCCGGCCTCGGAAAATAGGGAGAGCGGTGCAGCGTAATAACGGCATTGATTCCCCTTGCGGCCTCACCACGTCACGGAGAACGGGTGAGTAGTGCATCACCAAAAAATACTCCTCTTCTTCTGTGGCTCCACCTCGACTGCGGCGGGCAGGGAAGAGATAAGATGATTTTGGTAGATAGTTCATCATAATAAAAGTCGTCGGAATCATCTTCGTATTATTTGAGTTGGTTCACCACATTATAAACGATGTTTAATTATCATTTTGAGTTAGAATTACTCGTATGTACCATTATTTGATTGATTGATTCTTAATCGAGGATAAATGTAGATGTCTATGGCCACAGCATCCACTTACTATCAGGTAGATTATGTGCTCGTTTGTCACCCTTATTCTGTAAAAAAATACTTATGGAATGGAAAATCGAGTTTCATGACGAAAGGTTATCTTTTTATACCAAAAAAATATATTTTCTACAACTTAAAAGAAAACCACATTATAGTTGGAAAAGATTTGGATCGAAATCAATTTAGAAAGATTTAAAGAAATTGAATGTCAAACTTTTAAATTAGGTATAATACCGCCCGGCACATTGGATTCGAAAAGGATAAATTATTTTCAAACTATATAAAAGATGAAAAACGAAGAAGAAATAACAAAAAAGAGACTAAATTCTCTTACGAGGTAATTTTATAGTGAAAAATTATATTCTATGGTCGCTGTTGTTTAAAGATAATTATTCAAGCAATATATATTTAATATTGTACAACCTATTGGACATCACGAAGCAAATTAACTTTAATTCGGGTTTCATTCTTACAACCTGTTAAGAAATCTTGTCGATCCTAAGCAAGGATCACAACTTCTTTGTCTCAATCGTCTATTCAGTTCTCTCACAAAATCATTTCCTCATATG
The DNA here is from genome assembly GCA_029286625.1 of Parnassius orleans. Classification (NCBI taxonomy): domain Eukaryota; kingdom Metazoa; phylum Arthropoda; class Insecta; order Lepidoptera; family Papilionidae; genus Parnassius; species Parnassius orleans. Next base: position 10,064,560 of record JAGSMP010000009.1, read on the forward strand.
ACAACACACCAGAAATGTCTCTACCATTAAAAGTAGCAGTAGGAATAGACTTTTATAGGCTGTAATAATAGGTCGAAGAAAAAGTTTCTTCGTATCATGTTTGTATAAAATTGAAGAAAAATCTCTTTGGTTGTACTGTTTGTATCTGGCTGGTTTTAATATCAATACACATAAACTTAGAATATACTTACGCCAATATATTCTAAGTCTATGTCAATACATATAGGACTTTAAGAAAAAGAAAGTAAAAAGTAAAAAACACTTTCCCGCCATTTTTCAATTGCTTTTCTATCAGCCAACATGAGTGAATCTAACGAATAAATTCGATACATTCTGAAGTTTTATTACAAAAAAAGGGAAAAATACGACTCAAGCCACGAAAACACATTTGTGACGTTTATGAACCTAATGCAGTGTCAGTAAGAGTAGCACAAAGTTTGTTGAAGCGTTTTCAGTCCGGGAATTTTGATTTCAAAGATGCAGCCCGCTCTGGTCGCCCTCATACGGATAAAGTCGATGTCATTTTCGAAAACGTGGAGCAAGATCGGCATATTAGTAGTTACAACATAGCCGAGGAATTGAGGATTGACCACCAAACAGTTTTGACCCAAAGTCTGGCTATACAAAAAAGCTCTATATTTGGGTACCCCATACGAGTTCACTGAAAGAAACCTCGTGTTTCATTCGTGTGCTCATTTGCGATTCTCTATAGAAACCATTTTTGAAAAGATTGATCACTGGTGATGAAAAGTGGATCATCAACGACAAGAACGTGCGAAAAAGATCATGGTCAAAGGGTAGTCAAGCTCCAGTCTGTAGCGAAACCCGGATTAACACGCAATAAGGTGATGCTGTGTGTATGGTGGGATTGGAAGCGCATCGTTTATTATGAGCTTTTACCGCCGGGCAAAACCATCGATTTGAATCTCTACTGCCAACAACTAATGAGACTCAAGCAAGAAATTGAGAAAATACGGCCGGAATTGATCAACAGAAAAGGAGTGGTCTTTCATCATGATAACTCCAGACCACACATCTTTGGCCACTCAGCAAAATCGAAAGAGCTTGGTTGGGAAGTGTTAATGTACCCACCGGATAGTCCTGACTTTGCACCTTCAGATTTTCACCTGTTTCGGTCTCTTCAGAATTCATTGGGTAGTGTTAGGTTGACATCAAGAGGGGACTGTTAAAACTAGTTGTCGCATTTTTTTTTTGATCAAAAATCCCAAGATTTCTACAGCAACGGGATTATGTCACTACTTACAAGATAGCAACAAGTTATCGAACAAAATAGCACATATATATTATAATTAAATGTAATTAAAATTTGAAATAAAATGCCTTGAATTTGTATATAAAATTCGAAAAAACTTTTCCCCAACCTAATAGATGGATGGATGTATGGATTGCACAAGTCGCATTGAATACAAGAGTACTTTATCTTGCTTCTAGGATATGGGATTGAACCCGACTGGCATTTTCCTATCCATACGACTCAAAACAGGCGACATTTACACGCACAGTATGTTTAGAGTGACTGCCTTGTTTGTCTTTTGGTCGTAAGCGCGACTGCTAATCATGAGGTCCCAAGTTCAAATCCCGGGCCGGGATAAAAATCAGTCATTAGGTTTTCTGCCAAAAACTTTCTTAGTATCAAACCGTAAACAAGAAGTTGGCGGTGTCCTGTGCCTGATTTCCTTTCGGTCGTGTCGGGTTTCCGTCCCATCGGACTATCAGAGTGAGGGCATAGAGAGTGCACCTGTGTTTGCGCACACACTCGTGCACTATAATCTAGTCATGCGTAAATGGCTAGCACAGACTAATATGATGCTTACGCATGATGGCTAGTCTCCGTTATAACTGGCCGCCGTGACCGAAATTCAGTCTAAAAGACTTTATCATTATGTTTAGAGTATGTTTAATTATTATAAGAGTCTCAATAAAGCCCTAGAATAAGTAACACATCGCAACGAATCGAAACAACAGAACATGAGGATGAGTAGTCCGATGCTCAACGGTAAGCAAGTCGTGCCGAAGAGCTTCGGACAGACAGACAGAGGTATTTTCCGATCCAGTGGTAAATTAAACATAAGAGTAACTTTCAATAAGTAGATTATTTATAATCTGTAATGAATAAAAAAGTTTATATTTCTCCCTTTAGGGCAACTATAAAAAATATCCTCCGTAGGCATGGTGCCGCTTCAAAACTTTTTCATATAAAATGTATGAAAGCGGCATTTCGAGCGGTGCGGCACAGTTTTATCCGCTCCACTCTTGCGCCGCACCTATGCCGTGCCTTCGCCTTATGCCGCTTCTGTATAATTTGAGCCTATGGGGGAGGCCTATGTTCTGTAATCGACTTTGATAGGCTGTAATAAATAAATAAATAAATGAAGTAGTAAAATAAAAACTCCTTTTCATAACAAAAAAATGTACTTAAAATATACAACAAAATTTAATCTATGGAGCAAATAGAAAATGGCATTTTATAGGCGGCTAAGTAAGTCTGCTTTATTCTTCACAGTCTTCTTCCTCTTCCTCTTCGGCTTCTGCTGGTTCTTCCTTAGCCACCTCTGGAAAGAAAACTCAGTTCATAGGCATTGCATATTTTTAACTTATGTTAGGTAGTGGTGTACTTAAAAGTTATCAACATTGTAGTGGAAGACATAATTATTTTTGTTTTTGATTGTTAGTAAGTTAAATTTTGACTTAGATATCCATATAATAGAATTATTAAAAATTAAAATACATACCTAGTTAGATAAGAGATATGAATCTACATATTTTGACTTTTGGTTTACTCTAATGTTTCCCGTTACTCCGAATTCATTACACAATTATTAATTCATTTTGAGCCTTTCATTTACATCCTATATTTTCCGACTAGGAATTCGCCTGTGTAGGCTATTTACATAATAAAAATTAAAAATTTTGTACAACCGACTTCAATATAAATTATTAAGAATAACTCAAAAACTATTGGTCAGACCTTGATCAAATATATGGGACCACGTGAGAAGCACCAGCTTTCAAATAAAAAAAAGAATCATCGAAATCGGTTCACCCAGAAAAAAGTTAAGAGATAACACACATAAAAAAAAAAAAAAAAAAGAATACATACAGTCGAATTGAGTACCGTCTCCTTTTTGAAGTCGGTAGAAAAGTTAAAGGTTAAATTAGGTAGTAGCTCTTCTTTTACTAGGTAGTAGACCTCCGTAGAAGTCCGATTGGTAAGTAGGCCTCCCTCTTATTTACTTATTTCTCTCGACAAATAGCAGTGCTTGCACTGCTGTGCTTCGCTCTGAAGAGCATAGAGAGCCAGTATAATTACTGGCGATAAGGCATTCCATCTAAGTCCTCAGATGTGACAACGTATCTGTAGCCTTCTTTGTTTGAAGCTTGCTGCAGGTGTCCTTGGACTGCAATAGCCACATACTGCACTATGAGTTCGTTTGTCACCCCAATTTTAATGAGTAAACACTGCAACCATTTATTGGTAAAATTATCGTCTTGTGTTTGAACCAGACTTGCGCTTTGTTAGTGGAAAAAATTAGCAATTATTAATAAATGTAAATCGTCTTATATTACTCTACAAATCAATTTTGCAAAATCTACTGGCAATGCCATAAGAGGTCAATTGCAACATAGTAGAACTATACATTAGTAGGTAGTGTATAAAGTAGCATAAATACTAGAAGTGAAGCACCGTGTAGTGGTGGCGCAAGATTACCCACTACCCCATATCAGACCATTGTTATCGTAAGAGGCAACAGAGGGAAATGGAAACAGAAGATGGGCAGCAGCATCTTCCTGATAACAAACACAATTATAATAAAACTGAGATACAATGACAAATATCCTCCATAGAGATATCGATGCAGGAGACTTAAGTTCAGAAGTAGATTTTTAATAGGCCGTCATGAAAGAAATAAATAAAGCGGTCACCAAAATTTTCACTCTTCACCTCTCTGCTTGCTAACAATAGCTCACGCTCACGTCCCAAAATATTAAGCAAAGAAATGACGTCAATTTTTTAACGATTAAGGGTGACCGACATCTACATGACCCCTGAGAACTAAGATAGAATGTATGTCATCTTCGTCGCCATACGAAACTCATTGGCAATATGCTACATTTCTACGCTTGGATTCTATGACAGCGTGGATTCCATCCTACTCGAGCCAACCCTTTCTTCTTTTCCTTCATTCATGGCCTTAACCCGTTGGATATCATAATATGAAATACAATAATTCTATTAAAATACTGGTCTTTGAACTAGTTTTCCTATCAATAATACTATCCTTTTTCTGATCTTAGTGTATAGAGGAGAGTAAGGGAGAATTCATCACTAATATTTGCACTCAGACTAAAGAATAAGATAGACAGAGAGCGTAGAATTGAAAAATGAAAGCAGAAAAAGGAATACAAAAATGCAAATCCAGCAATCTATCTAAGTTTTACTGATGAAGTTTTATACAGGGTTATTTTGCAATAACCGGCCAAATTTGCAGAGAAGGTTCACAATAAGTAATATAGGCAAATGGTGAAGAAAAATTAATTAAAAAAAATCTCAAACATCCTTCCATCAAAAACCATCCTTTTTATTTTTTAAATTCAAAATGCGTGGTAAATGCATTATTTTAACAGATATTACTGCGCACGCACACATTCGTAAGGATCGATCGGTAGGCAAAAACGCTGTTACCCAAAATCACATTAAATTTGGGATTATTTCAAATAAAAGTAGAAGCCTTATTTACTCGTATTTTCAAAAACTGCAATAACGATATATCATTATTTATATATTTGAACTTAATTTTAAAATTTAGCTACTCATTGAAAAATAACCCTGTATACAAGACATTATTGTTTTTACAACGATTAGATGTGCACTCCGGATTGCGCCTTGTAAACACTATTACATTGTTACATTACATTGTTTACACAATTATATTGAATGTTTCTTTGTTATTTGATATTCCTTTTTTGGCTTCATTTTACGCGATCCGTCTATTTTTTTTATAAATGTAAAGTCACAAACTATCTTGTTTGTTCTCAGTATTTGCAGCACTATTATAATCAGGAAATTTCGTATTGTTATTAACCCTACTAATATTTCCGATTACCACTCTAAGTAAACTTAATTTATACCGGCTCTCTCACCCTTCTAACAAAACTAAAACAGTAGCTACAGCTGCTGGGTGGTAGAATAAGATCGATCGGTCCTTGGCAAAAATGGGATCCATTCTCCGCCTAGGACCAACTCCTAGGATAGATGTCTCAAGATTGTTTTACCATAATATAATAATGGGATCCATTCTTTATCTAGGACCACCTCCTAGGATTGAAATGGCTAAAGATTGTTCTACCATAATATAATTTTCATCTTTGGTTAGTACATAAGTTAATAATTAGATTAGTTTATTGAGTTTCTAAACTATGACTTTAAACCTTGTAACACGGAGTTAGTATCTAGCAACTCAATATGTCTAGACCTAAGTGGTGGTTCTAAAGGAATAAAAAACTATTTGATATAGGTTGGTTGAGTCTGTAGAAAATAGGTTTTGAAAGCGCTGTTAATATTTGATATCCTTGGTCTGGTGTATGAAGACAGATTAAATGCCAGGGTTTGCGATGGTTTTTTGTGGTCCATCAGTTGAAGTTTCTTTTAAATTTTTATTTTCTTTTAAGTTTTGCTGATGAATAAGAAAAAAGGTTGGGTTATCGCCGGCCGATGACGATCGAGTCTGGAGTGTTCCGGACGATTCTGAAATAGAAAGAACTCGCTTTACGAATCATACTGATTCGTCCGTAGGCGAGAAAACAAATGAAACCTATTACTTGCCCACTCTAATGATAAACTATTTAGTAAATCTATAATGAGAACGGGAGTGGCAGTTGTCGTTGCTAAATCTTTATTCTATTTCCTAGGTTTGATATAATTTTATTGTAATAGAGAATTTCCTAAGCACACATTAAAATTATATTTATTTTTGAAGCTTTTAAGCAAACGAAACGAAAAAAATAAATGAAATCTGCCGACTCCTCAAGTCTAAACAAATATAGCAGCAAGATTTGCTAACGGCAATTATTTTTCGTGCTTCGTCCTTCTAGATTAGTAACTGGAGTCTGTGTTCAATAAGTTCCAGTTACTAATTTGCTTCGGACGAAGCACCTCGTATAATTATTATAGAGCATCACTTAAGGTAGTTCGTTTAATCATTAATTATTGAATAACTGACTGTTTGGCCATACTACCAATTAAAAATCCATGTATTCCTAATTAGGTATATTCAAAAACTACAAATCACTAACAACAACATACTTTTTTCAAAACTGCAAATATGTTTATAATAGAACAGAGACTCAGCATTTGACGACCATGCATTCTGTTGTACACACTTGAATATTGCGAATTAGTTTTCCATTAATGCGGTTCTCTAATATGGTGATGATACAGTACAGCTATCTCTGATCCTACCAGCTCTTTATCACTAGCCAGTTGTTAGTTTGGTTAGGGGTTAGTCAAGTCATACAGTATACCTAAGTGAGATGTCAATCAAGTCAAAAGTCATTCATTAAGTCAAGAGTACAGTCAAAATCAGTCACGTTTAAACGAAACTCAGAAAAATAAAATAAAATGAAACAATAACAATTTATTTTAAACATGTGGATACACTATACTGAACGCACTCGTTTTTGTGACATCGCACTTAATGTTGCCAAGTTAGTAATATTTTCTTAAACCATTCTTTTCCATCTTTGTCTAAAATTACCGCAAGCCTATAATGTATAAAATTAAAAATTGTAATAAATACTTTTGTTTATATTTTTAAAAAGAACTTAAGAAATATTTTCTATTCTAGCAACTCATAAAAAAGTTATTTACATTTTGTAAAATACTTATTTTAAAAATACCAGAATAACAACAGGACGTGACTTTAAAAACAATATTTAAAAGATTCGAATAGGCTTTAAACATTGTCCTATTGTAATCCTGGCCATGATAATTATATTATCTGATGTTTGGGCGCATTGTATCAATTTTATTGGCTCTGTATATGCTTCATGCACAGATTACAAATGTGTGTCCTTTGATTAAGAATAATTTGTACCAAAAGCTGATAATACTGGTAGCAAAATGCTGAGATAAATACAGAGATAACTACAAAACAATCAACAATTTTTTGTATCTACCAAATCTAACCTCTAAATCTAACCAAAAATAAAGACAATACCCTAAACTTCAGATAGTTCTACCTAAAACCTTATTGTTACTAGCGTTGGTAGTCCGACTGGACGTAATAATCTTGGCTGGATTGCTCTGGGGCAGCCTTGTACTCTTCGTAGCTCGTACCTTCGTGGGAGGCGTCGTGGTGCTGACCGGAGGAGAGACCAGCCGCTGCAGCCTTCGCCGCTGCTTCTGCTGCGTTAGCTTGCGCCTGTTGAGCTGCAGCCTAGAATACAATGAGTTCATCTTGAACACTCACTTCTATCTTCTTTAAGAGTTATAGGGGTAAAAATATGTTAATCATCGAAAGAAAGAAAGTAAAGGTTTATAGAGCATGTATAAATATTTATTTCAGACTTAATATTGACATGAGATGAGAAACGACAAATGAAAACAATCTTTCCGTCTTCCGTTGTCAATATCGCACGGAAATCTGTATGTCTTCAAAATGTACATCTTGGCATTCCTCGTTTCCTGTTTATGAAAACGTTGACAATTAACATGTAGGTAATCATCAATAGTTACTTATAAAAAATTATAGCCATGAGAAATCGCTACGGACTGTGACGGTGCTTTGGTCGCGCCACAATCGTAAAATAAACCGAAGTTTAAATTACGCTCTCGATGTTTTCGAACGACTCTGCAATATATAGGACAAGTTACTCGTTACAACTACTGCCAAATGGAGCGTTGGCAGCTTCCCGGGGCTCTGGACCGGCGGGAGATTTGTCATTTTCTTTACGCGGCCAAAGGACATTTAAGGATGACTATTTTGATTATAGACAATCAACGTCAACCCTTTTTTATATTTAATGTAGGGATGCATACCGTAGCCAAATGTCATGAAAAGGAATTATTGCGTGTTGCGCTGTACATTTTTTTGTAAATGAAACTAATCATTGACTTATATTACTTACGCTAGTAATTTAAAAGTCAATGAAATTAATAAAATGAAATTAGAAATATTAACATCGAGAGATAAACAAATTTAAAACTGCTAGCGCCTCCCTTGTATTTTGGTAGATGTCATATTTATGTATTTAATTACATTACTCTAAGCATTTAACGTATTTACATATCATAATATCTAAATCTGCGTTCTGTTTCCATTGTGTTTTATTAGATTTAAGAATTGTTACATTATTTGAAATGATAAAAATACAAATGGCGGTGCCTGCAGTTTTAATATTATCTCTGCCTAAACTACTATTAGGCATTTAATGCATATAATGTGATTTATTAAACTTATTTATTTCTTTCTAGATAACTTTTAATCTACATAATATATTCTTATAAATCGATTTCACAAATACAATTAAAAACCATTGGACTATTTTTTGATAAAGAATTTGGTTTGGTTAAATTAATTTGTTTTAATTTATCTTGCAAACATATATTCAGAATATAATCATCTCCTTTTACACCTTTTCCACTTGTATTGAACCGAGCATGATAAATAATGTAATACTTACAAATCTCAGATGCGCCAGTTTCCAGTCTTCTATCTCGTGGGCCTTATCTTTAAACTTACCTGGGCTTTCCTAGCGGCTCCTTGAGTGGCTTCGAAGTCGATCCTGACGCCATGGAGCTGTTCCTGCAGAGTTTGCAAGCGCTGTCGCGCCGCTCCGACCATAGCAGTTTGGGCACCAAGCTCACCGGCTGCTTGTGAGGCGGCTTCATTCGCGTTTTCTGATGTCGCCTGCGCGGCGTTCAGAGCTGCTTGAATGACGTTCACCTGTGGAATAAGTAGAGATATAATGAAATCATTTACTCTAATCGAGAACCCATCTGACGTGGTAGAGCTATGCTGCAACTATATGGTTGTAGCACGAATGAGTCGGCTCGACCGTCGTAGGAACACGTTCTTACGGAATACCAGCGTAAAATAGCAACTTATTGCTGTTGTGTTTCGTATGGTGAGTGTAGAGAACCGGAGACGCTTTTTACTGGAAGCGAGGCATTCAATCATAGACCTCAGGGGTGACAACGCATCTGCATTTTGATTCTTAATCTAGGATAAATGTAGATGTCTATGGGCCACTGCATCTACTTACCATCGGTTGGATTGTGTGCTCGTTTGTCGCCCTTATTCTATTAAAACATATATATTGGTTGTGTTACCGCTCACAATTAACAGAAAGAAAAATAAGAAACAAAAATTAAAGGCACTATCATTTGCAATAGTTTTTAAATCTTGCAAAGTTTGTCTACCTACTATGTTTAGACAAAAACTCTAAGATCTATACTCTATATTCCTCTATAATCTATACCCAGACCAAAAGAATAAGTTAAAACGAAGCGCGTAAATTTAAAAAAAGTGAACCCTGGAAAAGGAATAACAAAATGATTGATTCTAGTATTCTTTATAAGATTGGCTGTTGAATTTCCATAATATACTTAATTATTTTCTACAATACAGTACTACACTGCATAATAACAAAATGTTGTTGCAGCAATTATATTATGTACAGTCCAAATCACGGTAATCAATACTGTGGACAGCTATTATTTTCTATTTGGTATTCCGTTTTCTGTCTTTACTTCATTGTTCTACTCACTCCTCAATCTTACTTGTTGGTCTAAGCCCCTATACCGTTACAACCTATTAAATTCCACTGCTGAACATAGGCCTTCCCCATATATTATCTTAGGGGGATATTTGCCATAGTTGTCGCACTTGGCAAGCGGGTTGGCAACCACCTTTTTATTTTTAGTTGTTATTAGGAAGACGCTACTGTCCATATCCTGATTTGCTTCCCTCTGTCGCCTGTCACGACACCCATGGGATGATATGGGGTAATGATTATTCTTACACCGCCACAACACGCTATACTATAGTGAAAATTTAAAACATTACCAATAGTACATTCACTTCTCTTGCCCTAAACTAGGTAACAGCACAGCTGACAATTACCTAGTGCCATGGCTAGGAATTGGAGCGTGACGACTTCTCAATACGTTTCTTACGTCAATGACTAGAATAGTAACAATAATGTATTTGCAAAAGTATTTCAAAATAATTTGCAATATAATTTAAGGAATTGACGGCGACCTATAACAAATGGTTTGTGAATTTTGTTCGGGTAGTTCTTGAACGTTATCATTCAACACCAAGCACGTAGTAAATCAGCGTTTAAATTGCAATTAATAATTGCATTGGTGCCGTGAGGACTCGTCCCGGGTTATTTATTTGTTTATCCCTTATTGTTACACACCTTCAACTAGGGGTTACAAAGGGCAGACTTAATGCCCTATGTCATTCTCTGCCAGCCAACGCTTGGAAAGATAAAATAAATAAAGTTGTTGCTAGGTGCAAATTATGGACAAAAAAAAAAGAAAATAAAAACAGGGTTACTTGTGTACTGCGAGATTTATAATGAGCGGTAAGATCCTAAGCTACCACATCTCTACAATCTGATTGATGCGGCAAGAGACGAACCAAGATCACTTGCTGGCTTCCAGATACACAAAATAAAAAAACAACTGCGGTTAACAATCCGCTAGTCAAGCGTGGCAATTACGGCAAATATGGGGGATGTTATTATATAACGCAAACTTAGAGAAGATACAGGTGTGGACTTTTGATAGGCTATAATGATAACCTAATTATATAAAACTTAATTTTTGTTTGTTCGTATTTTATGCGCTGCCATGCCGTGCATCGGATTGCGCTAAAACTTTGCCAACTTATTGCTTGCAATTGTGCGAAGGTTATAGACATAGTACAATTACCTTCCAATAGGTGGCGCGCGTATCGTACCAACAAATTTATTTGAAAGTTATACATCATTCAACTTCAATGAATGTATTATCATTCTTAATTAAACAATATAACCCTTCCAAATTTAAAACGATATTTTGACAATTATTTTTTCTGTGGCAGGAACGTACCTACCAGCTAATAATACATATTAAATAAAACGAAACGTCGGGAATTAAAAAGGTAAAATTAAAACGCGATAGATTCCGTAAAATTAGTTACAGCACATTACTGTAGTATTCGTGTAAATTTAAGAAATCATTATGTAATAATACATAATAAATTAATCCTATACAATAGGAAATAGAGTAGAAATGAAGAATTCGATTGAACTTTTTTTTTCAAAATAATTTACTGCATTTCTTGTGTCGATAAAATTATTTTAAGTTCAGTTCAGAAGAAGATGGATTAAATTTTATTGATAGCCAGTCACTCGTTATAAATTATTTAACACTTGTGTTTCCAAATTCCTTTTAATTTTGCAATCTCAAACGATTTATCAATGGAAAGACTGCTAATTTCATCAGCTTATTAGTTACAGCTCTATCATAACGATCTTTCTCAAGTTCATTTCGCAAAAGTAACACCGAACGCTTTTTCCAATGCCCTAGTCAATACCTGGAGTAACCCGTCGACGTTATTGCGAATTTATTTACCATTGTTGAAGAATGAGACTAATAAAAAAAAACTAATTAAATTTTCTCGTATCTGTCACGCTATGACAAATATTCACCTACTTGCAGAAGTACAATCAATTATTTAATTTTGGCACCCATATATTACTATTAACGTAGATCTGTTTATTCTAGACAATAAAAGAAGACTTTACGTTGTTAACATTAATATTTTTACGTGTTTTCCTTGGTACGGGTTTGAAACACCGCCAATTTCCTGACTCCGGGCTGCTTCCGGTATTAGCAGTCGCATTTACGACTGGACCTATGAGGCAGCCAACATTATGTATTAAGTTGGTAAATTTTTAACATTAGTCAGTTTTTAACATTATTAAGTTGCCTTTATATAATTTTTATGTAAAGTAAAGTAAAATAAAGTTACAGCCTATATACGTCCCACTGCTGGGCACAGGCCTCCTCTCATTTCTGAGAGGGTTTTAGGGCACGGAAATGTCCGCCGCGCTGCCCGAATGCGTGTTGGCGAACTTCACATGTTTTCGTAATATTTTTTTTTATTTCTCAGACATGCAGGTTTCCTCATGATGTTTTCCTTCACCGCCGAGCACGTGGTAAATCAGCACTTAAAATTGCAATTAACAATTTCATTGGTGCCGGCGGGGATCGAACCAGGGTTGCTCGCGTACTGTGAAACTTACAGCGAGCGCTAACCATATGAGCTACCACGGCTCTCATTTAATTTTTATGTATCCTAAATGTTATCCGACACAAATCTATAATCGTCGCCCTTTGCATAATTGTCAGCTAAAAACATGCCGATGGACTCGAGATTAGAAAATAACAAAGTAAATGGAACAATAAGAAGTGACAACATGAAAAGTTTAATTGATAAAAACAAAAATAATAAGAATAGTGTTATTGATACAATAATTAAAGTAAAAAGTGTTATTCCTAGAAAAAGGTGAGTCTGTTTTACATTTATTTATTTGTGCAATAATTTTGTGCTATAATTTTTTTAATGGAATAAGGGTTACAAGAATGGTAAATGGATACTTTGGTCTATAGAAACCTAAATCTATCGTCGATTTAGAATTAAAATGCAGATGCGTTGTCACCCCTGAAGACTACGATGGGACACCTTGTTACCAATACAAAGAGTCTCTGGTTCTCACTATACGAAACACAGCAGAATTATGGCGCTATTTCACCCGCTGATACTCTATGCGTGAACTTCCCCGGTTGAGCCGACCCATTTAAGTTGCATTTAACATGGCCCAACCACGGTCAAAATATTCTTAAAGTTTTATCGTTATATTTTTTATTATCGTTACAGGGTATTTATTTAAAAATTGTCTCGTTCGCAAAAATTACATAAATTATAATTAATTTACTTTCATTTTTATTTTTTACGTTCTTTAAGCAACAGTTTTATACAATACAGCCAGCTTTTTCTGCGCAACACTGACTGTTGGTGTTTTTAGCGGTACTTTTTCAGACTGCCTTTTTTAGAGATATTATTGCGTTATTTTACTCCTAGGAGACCGACATTCTGTTGTGCAATAGGTAATTAAAAATCTTTTATTATTTTTGTACTCTTTATAAAATATAATGTATAATTTAATATATTTTTTGTGGGTGACAGATGAAGTTTCATTTAGCCTTTAATTATATTTAATTTTCTTTAAAGTACCTACTGTAAATAAAGTAAAATTTCATCTTATACCTCTCGGTAGCGCATTGGATAATTTGGTTGAAGCACTACAAGGGCTACAGGTTAGAATCCTGCACGGAACTAATGTTTATATTATGGCCAACTAATAATTGTTCCGGGTCTGAATTTCAGGTTTGTCCATTTGCAATTTATGTGTAAAACGACAATACAGGAGAAAATTCTACTAAGGCAAAGTATTTTTTTTAAAGAAAACCAAAGGCAAAGAAAAGAAAGACCTGAATAATTTAGTTACTTTCGAGCTTAGGCTATAATAAGCTAAATTTCACAGTACGCGAGCACCCGAGTTCGATCTGATTTACCTCGTCGTTAGCTGTGAAGTAAAACATCGTGAGGAAGTATGCCAACACTGCGCCCGGGACTAATTGCCCCATAACCTATAACCCTCTCAAAAATTAGAGAAGACCTGTGTCCAGCAGTAGGACGTATATAAGCTGGAACTTTACTTCATGAAATAGCAAGCACTTCGAAATAACAAAAGAAGAGTGAATAATATTACCTGATGCATAGCCTGCTGAGCCGCCTGGGCAGCTGATTGAGCAGCCCTCCTAGCTTGTTGCAGCTGCATTTCTTCACCCTGAAGCGCGACCTTTGCATCTCTCACTTGCTGCTCCAATCCTGACAGGATAACCTGTTTCCCGGCCAGCGCTGCTTGTGCTGTTGCACTAGCTTGTGCCGCAGACTGGGCCAGCGTATTCTTCGCTACGTAAGCAGCTTGATAAGCGGCAGCGGCTTGGTTACCAAGCGCCGTTTTTGCTTGATTCGCTGAACCTACTGCGATTGTCCTCAATCCACTGCCTCGGCTGTAGCCTTTCTTACCGTCACCCACGGCTGCGGCTTGAACATCTGAGATGTAAGCATCGTAATGGCTTGCAGACTCCGCTGGTTCTTGCGCTTGGCCTGCTTGGGGCACTGAGTTATCGTATTCGTATTGATACTCTGAGTTTTGTGGCGAAGAATCCCGGTTGACTGGTGCTGATGACGCGATGGAGAGTGCGCCTGGAAGGAGAATTTGCATTTTAACCGACTTCAAAATGGAGGAGGTTCTCAACTCGAGTGTATGTTTTTTTTTGTATGTATGTTACGCGATATCTTCGTAGATTGTGTGTTTTATTAAATAGGTTATACTTCAAGGGTGGTCCAATATAAATTTGGAGATCGGAGAAATTCCACCCCTAATGGCAGCAAATAAATAACTTCTTTTTTAGCAGTTTAAATTCGGTTGTTACTTTTTGTTAAAAATTATAATTACATTATTTAACATGTAGTTTAAAAGAATTAAAAATTTTAATTTGACATATAGTCACGACTCATTTAAGGTTTTTTAAGTGCTGTTAAGTTATAATAGAAAAACATTTAATTCTTTCTTTTTTGTAGCCATAAGGGCTACTTTTTTAAGGGATTCCGCAAGAAAATCACTTTATTATACTTATTAAACTTAGAACCATAGAAAATTGCATGAAATACGTGTGAAAATATCAGTATAAACGTTGCTAATCTGTTTCACGCCTGGAGTTTTAAGTGTTCAACGTTTATATGAGTTATGTTTTGTTTAACATAAATTGACTTACTACAATACACGCAATTTCGTGCGGGAACCTAAAAAAATATTACGCATATGGAACTTGCACTTCCGGTTGCCACATAACAATATTTATATGCAGTGTTATGTATTCATTATTATTTATTACTATTAGAAAGTAATTTTTGGAGTGATTGTTTCTCGTGTAAGGATAGATTAAATAAAGCAACAGTCTATGAGCATCTCACAATTGATCTATAGGCCTATTGTCATTTTTGAAAAGTAATGAAATCAAGATCTGCAACTTGCGGCTTATCCGCCAACTTCGTTGACATCAAAATTATAGTCACTTAATTTTCTTTTTTTTTCTTTAAAAACGTTACCTAAACACTAGGATTTTCTCCTGTATCGTGGGGGTAGTTTACGTACATACATTTCACAAGAACAAACATCCAGACCCGGAACAATTGTTTTTAGGCCATGCAAATACTTATTCCGTGCGGGATTCGAACTCGCGCCCCTCAGCACTGCAACTCATTGCTAAGCCACTGAGCAACAGAGCCGTGCATTGCGCCACTTTAGAGTACATTGCGTCGTATGATTTATAGCTTTTCTATAGGAAAAAAATTATAAAACATACTATGCAATGTACTACAAAGCGACTTTTATTTTAATGATAACAAAGCTAGCAGCTTTTTGGAAAAGTCTCAAGTGAGATGGTAAACGTGACGAGTCCATAAAATATTTTTTTATTTATTTAACCTTTTTTGTAAGACACCTTAAAAGGTTAGGTTTAGGTTAGGTTAGGCGTACAATAGGTGGATTTAATACTCAGTCAACCCCGTATTTTTCTTTCCAAAATGCTTAAAAACGCTTCCATTGACATCTTAATAATTATTAATCAATCAAATGCATTATTCGGGGTTAGATAAACCTATTAGGTGTAAGGAGGAATATACTATATTTCTCCAAGTAATATAGAAATATAGTATATTCCTCTGGTGACGGGGAGCGTCACTACTAGTGCCTGTATAAACTCCGCCCTTACAAACCCTACTCTAAGTTGTATCTTTCAAGAAATCGTCGTTAAAGTCATTTATAAAAAGGTCTGTATCGAAAAGTAGATTTAAAAGACTGTTCTAGAAGTAAGATAACAGAGAATAGAAAAATCTAAAAAATGTTTTTTTATAATACCATAGGAAAAAATATTTACTATATAGCTATGATATAAATGATCTCATCTCATAATTAATAAAACATTATTTTATAAAACATCCTGTTGGTTTTAGATTTTTAGTTATTTATTCTCTTAGTTAACAAAATCTGACGTTTAGAAAGTTCTCATTCTGTTTGTCTGAACTTTTCCATCAATTTAGTTTTAATACTTATTAAAAATAAAAAATAAAATAGAAAAATTATCTCAAATAATAGTGAGGCTTACGTAGTTTGGCGGGAACTTGACCACCGGCGATTTCGTGCTCATGTCTTGTATTATTTTAAATAATGATCTGAGATAAAATTTGATATTACCTACGTAAAAGTGATGCGATTTTATGTGTTAAATTTCTACGCATGTGAACTATTATTAGAAACTGTGAAAGCATCGGCAAGTGCTATACCGGTGGTAATATAAACAAAATCACGTCAAACAAAATGCACGTCTGATTAGCTGTATGGGCAAAGATCCCTTTGCTTTTAAATATTTCAAAAACTGAGTTCTGATATCGATACCGATTACCGATCTTTATCAATATTTATATTCGACCGACCTCATGCGGATATATTTACAAATGTAAAGTTTTTAAAACATACTTACCCACGCAAAACAAAACTGCCGTGAAAGCCTTCATATTTCCTTCAGTCGAACTGAAATCACGTTAATTCTACATTAAACACTTTATAAAACAAAAAACCATTTTTTTATAAATTTGAACACAAACTAGCAAAAATTATGAATAAATATAATATCTATTTAAAAAGTTGAAATATTTTTATTAGCGGGAATTTTTTTAACTAGAAAATAGATAAATCAAACACCGAACGAACCTTCCAGTACTTTCACAAATGTTTAGTATTTTGTGTTTTAGGTTTGGGGGATCTAGTGCCCCTATGCTCGGTCTGTGAAGCAATGGTACCGATGGACCAGCAACTCTGCTATTTATAATGCCTACCCGATGAAGCACGGAGAGTGCCGCAGTCAGGGAATTGTTCGGAGCTGTTACTCGACACGGAAAACAATGGAATTTTCGTTGCGTCCATTCGTGAAATAGGGTGAATTTAGTACAATTAGACTTTTGCTCAAATTTTATATTATTAGTTGTAAAAGAGAGATACGAGTAAATAATTGTGAAAGTTTTGTTTACTCAGTTTTTGAACACTTATATAAAATAATGTACAATCGAAAATTATTTTATTTTGTTATTATATAATTTACTCCCCGTCGCTTGTAACATCTGTTATTATATTATGATATACCATAAATAGATGACCAATTATTATCAGCTACCTAGAGGTCTTTTTGTTCTTCCCATAGTCTTACGACATCCATGTGACGAAATAAGTTGATAGATTCACTTACGCCTCCAACACGAAGGACGACCTTTTTGTTACTTTTATCCAATTTATTTTTAATTTTTTTTAAAGAATATGAGTGATAAACGAGCAGACAATCCATCTGAAGCTAAGTGGATGCTGTGGCACATAGACATCTACATCTGTTTTCGATTAAGAATCAAAATGCAGATGCGTTGTCACCCCTAACTAAGATGGAATGCCTCGTTTCCAGTAAACAGGGTCTCCGGTTTTCTATGCCACATGAAATTACCATATCTATACCCTATGAAACACGGCAGCATTAAGCTGCAATTTTACGTCTCTATTCTGTGACAGCGTAGTCCTTTTCTGGTCGAGCCGACTCATTCGTGCTACAACGATAATATACCTGCAGCGTGGCTCTAACACGTGTAAATTTATGTATGAAAAATACACATGTACTCTTATAAATCATATTATAGAACTACTTACTCGACAACCCTGGGGTATTATCCTGTACTCATAGAGCAAATCTTCTAAGCTTTACGTTCTCGCGGTAATGAGGCGTTCCATCGTAGTCCTCAGAGGTAACAACGCATCTGCATTTTGGTTCTTATTTGATAATAGATGTAGCACGTCTATGGGCCACAACTTCCACTTACCATCAGGTTGACAGTTCTCGATAGTCACTCTTAATATACATTAATGTATATATTAAGAGTGACTATCGAGAACTGTCACTGAACTGTATATATTAATATACATTAAACTTAAATACACTAAGGAAAGAAAGAAAAACATCTGAAGTGTCTGCTTGAGTGCGTGTTTTGTTGCATGTGTGTGTATTATGTAAATATTTCTAATTTATTTTACATATCGATAGTTACATTGCCTGATAGGTGTTTTGGAACTACCAATGTTTTCCTTGTCTCCAGGGTTGACTGGCAGAGAATAATATGGGGTATTATTTCCGTAGTATGTACATAACAATTTGGACCTACAATAAAACAAGATCGATATTTTTTATATATAAGGGTGACAAACAAGCACACAGTCCACCTAATGGTAAGTGGATGCTATGACCCATATACATCCACATTTATCCTCGTTTAAGAAACAAAATGCAAATGCGCTGTCACCCCTAAGGACTAAGATGGAATACCTACTTCGTTTCCAGTATAAAGGGTCTCCGGTTCTCTACACTTACCATACGAAACACAGCAGCGTTAAGATGCTATTTTACACCGGTACGAGGGTGACACTGAAAGTTCTTAGAAAATCAAGAACTGAACAAACTAGCAAGTTATTAGTTTTATTATATCTTTTTAAAATAGTGTCCATTTACATCAATACATCGCTGCATCCAATGGAACCATTGAGAAAAGCACTTTGCCCACTCGTCCTTAGGGGTCTCTTCGACGGCATTTTGAAACGCAGCCCCTGCTTTCTCGGCGTCCATAAAACGTTTCCCTCAAAGTTTTTCTTTTATTTTCGGAAATAAATAAAAGTCGAAAGGTGCGAGGTCGGGGCTATAGGGCGGGTGACCCAGTGATTCCACGTCTGACGTCGCCAAGTAGTCGATTGTTTGCTTGGCAGTGTGCGACGAGGCGTTGTCGTGGTGAAGGAGGATCCTACTGCGAGGTCGTTTCTCCCGAACTTTGTCCAAGACAAGTGGCAAACAATTGTTAGTGTACAACTCTGCAGTAACTGTTTTTCGATCCTCTAAAACAATTGTTGCGTAAAGACCTGTCCTTCCGAAGAACGAGATCTCTTTCCCACGCTTCGACCTCTCTTCACTTCAGTTGGCAACTCCTCGGAAGGAAACACCCCGACAGCAGACTGTCTCTTAGTTTCAGGATCATAACAATAAATCCAGCTTTCGTCACCCGTAAGTATGTCGAACACAGCATTTGAGTCACCTCCGTTAAATCTTTGAACCATTTCACGACACCAATCAACACGACGGAGTTTTTGGGCCTCTGTCAAATTATGAGGTATCCAGCGGGCACAAAGCTTCCTGACCGCTAAATGTTCATGGAGGAGTTTGTGCACTTGACTCATACCGATGCCTAAGCTTGTCCGAATCTGCTGATAAGTCACTCTTTTGTCGGTCTCTATCATACGCCGCACAACACTGATGTTATCTTCAGTCGTCGCCGTAGAACGCCGTCCCTCACGCAGATCATCGGTGAGTTGTAAACAGTGGCACGAGATGGGGTTCATTGTGAAAGGCCAATCGAAGTCTATCATAACTTTCTTGTTGACTTAAATGACATCAAAAGTCATAAAAAATCATTGTACGAAAATTATCTCGTGTTAAATTCATGCTGACGTGACACAGACAATTTTCAATTTGCCGCCAAATCGTAAACAAATGACAAATTAATGAAATACATACACAATAATATTGGCACAGAGTTCCATTTTCAAAATTTGAACTTATTTTTTTATTATATCGTTTACAAGTGGCCAGTTCTAAAAACTTTCAGTGTCGCCCTCGTATTCTGTGAGAGTGTGGTCCTACCCCGATCGAGCCGATCCATAACCATAATATAGCTGCAGCGTGGCTCACCTATAAACTAAATTATACAAAGTCAATGTTCTATAATAATATTTTCCTAAATTTCATCATCGTCATCATCATAACAGAGCACAAGTCCACAGCTAAACGGCTTCTTCCAAGGATTGCTACAAAACAGTCCTGAGGCACCTGCATCCATCAACTTCCTGCATGTCTTACTTTATAGGTGGTAAGACTCCTTTCCTGCCTTGGAGTTTGTCAGGTTCGTCTGATTCGTCTATCACCTATTCTGCCACCAATTTTTTTTATAGATTAATATTGACAAACAAGCACACAATCCATCTATTGGTAAGTGGACATCTACATTTATTCTCAATTAAGAATCAAAATGCAGATGCGTTGTTAACTCTGAGGACTAAGATGGAATGCCTCATTTCCAGTAAAAAGGGTCTCCGTTTCTCTACACTTATATATGAAACACAGGAGCATTAAGCTGTTATATTACAGTGTCTGCACAGCTGTGTATCCAATTTGAAAGGTATAGAGAGGAAATATAACTACAGGCTGTGAGGCTGTCCACCTAAGTCTAGTCTAGTTTCTGTGATGTTTGTGCTGTTAGCCTACACGGCTCTTACAGCTTCATCGGACTCAGGGCTATAAAATGGGGAAGGTTATTTATTTTAGTAAACACTAAAATCGATAATCTTGGGGTGGATAATAGAATAGAATAGAATATTTTTTTATTCAATATAGATTACATGTGTAATTCTTATTGAAAGTCATTTTTTACTTTACCACTGGTTCGAAAAAAAAAACCTCTGTCCTGGGAAGAACCAGCAAGAAACCCAGCGGTACTTTTTTTAAAAGTAAATTTTACATTAATGGTTGTACAAACTATTTAAGTACAAAATTTATTTTAGAAACTGCTTTGAAGCGACCACCTCATTCCCAGGGGTTATTATCAACCATGTATTCATTTATACTATAATAACCCTTTTTATACAGTTTCAGCTTAACAAAACATTTAAACTTGGTAATCATATTGTGTTTAATCACATAACATGACATTGATGAGTTATCTAACAAGGGTGGCGGGCCCCGGCTCTGACGGCTAACTCGTATGGTTTGATGTTCTGAGCTGTGAGAACCGCCCAAAGACGCGGGTGTACGGTGTGTACGCGGTGTGGAAGGGTGTGCGGCGCGCCCGTCTGCGGGTCTCGCTGCGTCCCATCCGTTGTCCTAACTGTACTCGTGACACTAGACGAGTGTGTAGTGTTGGTGTGTCATGGCCCGGTGACTTTTGGGTCTTCGGAGTCTAGCAGAACCGGGTTTTCGATTAAAACGTTACGAGGCCTCCGGAGGGAGGCCGTGACGTTTGATGTCGGAACGTAGGTGACAACCTTAGTACTGGGAGGTGACAACGTATCGGTAGCCTTCTTTGTTGAATGTTGGCTCGTTAGCACTAACCATCAGTTGGACTGTAAGTTCGTTTGTCACTTCAGTTTTTTTTTAAAAAACAGATCTTTACTCTTTATAGAGGAAGGCCGCCCTACATTCTTAGATTAAGCTAAAATGTTGTTAGAAGCGCGAATAGTTTTAAATTTTTAGTCTTTACGTACGTCATTCATTTTTGTAGGTGGTAGAGCCATGCTGCAGCTATATTATGGTTGTATGAATACCAACGTAAAATAGCAGCTTAATGCTGCTGTGTTTCTTACGGTAAGTGTAGAGAACCGGAAACCCTCTTTACTTGATAAGAGGAATTCCATCTTAGTCCTCATGTTGATCCTTAATCGAGGATAAATGTAGATGTCTATGGGCCACAAAATCCACTTACCATCAGGTGGACTGTGTGCTCGTTTGTTACCCTTATCAAAATTAAAAATGCTATGTTACAAAACGAATCTAACGTAAACCTTGTTTAGATAACTAAGTCTGAAGCTATCATGCGTGAACTGTCAAATTAGTCTAAATCTAGTCACGGCGTTGATTCCCCTCTTTCCTGTAACCGGAATACTTTCGTTGGCGGTAAGAAAATGTGTATTTAATGATCCACGATTTTTTCTGCCACCAGGGTGGCGCCATTTTCTAATAAGGTGAAATATTTGACAGATTTCATATAACAAGGAAATTCATTTGTTAGAAAAATGTAAGGTATGTTTCTTTTGTAATATTAGTTATGTTTTTTATTAATTAGATAAGAAATCAATAAACCAAACTACGGATATTTCTAAAAGTAGAAAAATTTAGAAAGGAGTTGATAATATGCAAAAAATTAAAGAGCAAACCACTGAAGCATTGTTTTATGTATTTACGTAATACTCTAGAAACCGAAAACTTATAATTAAAACGAACCTTCTCAATTATAATGACATTTTGTAACAAAATCTTCACCTCAGTCCGAACTAGCGACATCTGGTTGAGGGGTAACAATCTTCCCCTCACCAGATGTCGCTAGTTCGGACTGAGGTGATTGTAATCCCTCATTCAGTCTAAATAAAAAAAAAAAGAAGTTGAAATCTAATGTTACAAAACCGCCGTGTAGTGGCGGCATATGAGAATCCATAACATAACATAACATAAACACTCACGCCTGTCACCCAGAGGGGTAGGCAGAGGCTACGGACTTCCATTTTGCACGATGCTGACACACATCCACTACTTCATAATATCATTTCGTGGGTGTTGTAAAAGACGACAGAGGGAAATGAAACAGGAGATGGGCATCTCTGCATATTGTTGACAATTCAAAATAATAAAAAACAGCGGTTGCCAATCCGCCTGCTAAGCGTGACACCTATGGCGAATAACTCCCCTATGAGGCAAACAATGGGGAAGGCGTATGTTCAGCGGTGGACTTTTCATGGAATACCTCGTTTTCTGAAAAAAGGGTCTCCGGTTCTCTACACTCACCATACGAAACAAAGCAGCATTGAGCTGCTATTGTCATGATACTATTATTTAATCTGTGCAACAGCACAGATTAACAAGACAGTTACACACTTTATATAAGCTTGTACATACGTACGTTGTACGTAGTTTTCACCCACTTCCAGACGTCTGAATAATCTGAAAATTTGCAGACGTATTTAACCATTTCACTGTCCCGTGAGTCATATATGAACATTTCGATTAACTATTATGTATTTTTCGCGGACAGGGAAGTTGTTTAGAACCGAATACAATACAATAACTTCATGGCTGTGGCCTGGTATTCTCACTAGGATCAACACAGCATGATCAATGCGTGTTGATTTAAGTTTTTTAAACTTTTCTATTAATATTATAACGGTGTGATGGCGGTTTAAGAATATCCACTACCCCATATTGTCCCGTGGGTGCTATAAGAGGCCATATAGGCACAGAATAAATAATAGTACTACGTACAGAAGTTGCATTCCTTTGATGTTGACTGCTTGCTGACGTTTTACTAGCCTACATAGTTATTATTAATCAGATTATATCTCGGATTGGGGGTGACTAAATCTAGTCCAGTTCAATCCCCAGAAGACGCAAGTTTGCGCGTTTACCGCTAAAAGAGCCTACTCCTTTTTAAAAGGCCGGCAACGCATCTGCAATTCCCCTGGTGTTGCAGTTGTTCATGGGCGGCGGTAGTCACTTAACATCAGGTGAACCGCATGCTCGTTTGCCCCCTCTCCTATAAAAAAAAAAGATAAATCGCGCACGCAAGCGAAATAAAACTTTATCGCTGCGCGCGAGTGTCCGTATTACTTTGAATCTTTTCCCTTTCCTACGTCACGACGGACATTCCGTGATTACTAAGGGCTGTTAATAAAGAGTAAAAAAATACATTGTGAAATGGTAAGTTACTTAGATAAAGTACCTACGCTGACTATAATCGACCATATTATCTACTATGTGAGTTCTGTGATGCCCAATGCATGCAACTTGCAAGGCCATTCGTCGGGAATCGTGATGCTTGGTTCATATAGATAGATAGCGTAAACAACAAATAAACCCGAAATACCATTCCTAACAGAAATATGATAGTAATCTACTTAGTTAAAAATCTTGTAAACAAAATTTTAATTTCAGTATTTTGTGCTATTATAACTTAAAATATTTTAATTAAAAAGACCAATAGGTAGAAGAAAGAAGAATAGGTATTTGGGTAGTGCAGTAAATTTCAACTAAGTTTTGTAATAAATTACTTAGGTTTTACTTCTGTAGTCAAATTATTACTTAATCCTTTTTTCGCTATAAGTACCTACCTAACAAAATCTAACAAAAAAGTAAATAAATTCACCTTTCATTATCCTTCGGTAACTTAAAAAATGATATATCTGAATCCTTTTAATTTCTCATTAAGCATCCATCCCCGCAACAATTATAATAGGAACGACGTTTTGCCATTATAATTTATCAAATAGATAGGTAATATACATATTGTATTATTCTTAAATTACATTAAAACTTTTTCAACTATTTTATCCTACAATTAAATATACTAAACACTAAACAAAAACTATTTCTACGAGTATTTCAACAAGTATTTACAAAAAACTATTTACGTCAACAGCGTTAAAAAAACTTTAACATTCAATCGCCTAGAACGCGCTAGCCCCGACTGCGATCTACCCCTGGGGCGCCTCGCGATTGTAGGTAATTATTTCACGCAGGTAGGAAGAGTGACAGAGGCCTGACATAGGGAAATTAAAACAGGAGATGGGCAGCAGCATCTTCCTGATAAAAACTCACAATTGTAAAAACCAACCAAACAGCCAAGTGTAGTAACTATGGCAACATCCCTGACTTTTGATAACAGTATAATGATTTTTTTTTTACTTCAGCTTCAATTATTTCATAAATTCAAGTCACGAATGTACAAATCGCAAACATTGATAATTACAGCGAGCTAAGCACGAAATGCGTATAACAACTATTGAGTGGGTGTTACTGACTAATTGTTGAAACAGACATTGTATTAAACTAATACTATTAATCACGTACAATCTACAATATTGTGCTTAAAGTAAGAGATAAGTAAGAGTACCTACAGGTAAAGGTAAGTAGGAGTAGTACTCCAACAACAGTATAGTAAGAATTCCCCGGTGGACCACCAGATTCGGCTAAGACAGTGGTACTTAAACCTTTTGTTAGTGATTAGAAAACATTTGAATATTTTTTTGTCATAACATTGACAACAGACTTTTAGGCAACAAAATATGTCACGGTTGATTTTCTAGAAATAAGACATACAAAAATGAATGTGTGGCGTCATTATTCGCCCCTTCTTTTGTCTTAAAACGTCCAATTTTTTATTTGTGAGAGATGGATGATGCTGCTGTGAACTACTTCGTGCGCCTACAGCGATCACCTTTAAGGAACCACTGGGCAAAGAAAACGGAGTACCGGGGTCACCCGATCGATCTACCGCATCCTCAAGACGATATCTCTACGGTTACAGAGATAGGTTTCGGAACGCAGCAACTCTAATAACCGCAAAATTTGGGTATATCAATGACATCCTTGGGTCCTAATACTTCCTAATACGTTTGAAACTAATTAAGGTCTTTACTAGGTTGTTTATTAATAAGGGTCGAAACTTACGCTATCTAGCTAATTACCAACACCATTCAAAGTTAGTGTCGTGTCAAAATCGTTGATTCAAAGTAGTGTCAATCAAACAAGGTTAAAAGTTTTATAAAAGAAAAATTGTAAAAAAGGGTTATTATAATATCAAGGGATACATCATGAATGAAAATAACCCCTGGGAATGAGGTGATCGCTACCATGCTGGCTCTCTTATAATTCATATAAAAATTGTACAAATTAATTGTAAAGTTATATAATATGTCTAAAAAACATAATCCCGTTGGGTTTATTACTGGTTCTTCCCAGGCCAAACGTATTTTACGAACTAGTGGTAAAAAAATAACATTCAATACGTATTTTGTAATAATCAATAACTAACAAAACTTATTATATTCTATCCATAACACGTTAATCGTTAGTCATAGATTTAATAATATCAAACGCTTATGTTTTCAAATTTGATAAACTAACAAAAATACTACTACGTCCTCAAACAAAGAGCGAGAATGACGAGAGAGTTATGACAATGTAGTAATAAAAATCTTTTTAATTTCACGCTGGTATTCTGTGATTGCGTGGTCCTTCGAGCCTTCGTGGTCCTTCGGTCCGTCGAGCCAACCCGTTCATGCTACAACGATAATTATACCTGCAGCGTGGCGCTAGCGTGTCTAAACAAAAAAAAGAAATGAAATTTCGATGCTATCATATACGTGTGTTAAAGGTTTAATCGTTTCATTCATTTTTTTATTTTTCTTTTACAAAAACGTTCATACATTTATTGTAGCCTACAAAATCCTGAACATAGGCCGCCCCTTAGATCGTCTCAACAGGGGGATATTTGCATAGTTGCCACGCTTGACAGCCTGGTTGGCACCCGGAGAATTTTATTTTCTAGTTGAATTAGAAGAAGCTGGTACCAATCTCGTGGTTTGTTTCACTCTATCGCCTCTTACGACACCCACAGGACGATATGGGGTAGTGGATATTTTTACATTGCCACTACAATACAAGCAATACACATTAACAAAATCTCATTAAAATCAGTTGAGCGGTTTCGGAGATTAGCGTGAACGAACATCGTGACACGGGATTTTTATATATTAAGACGAAAAAAAAACTATAAGATGTAAAAACAAATTTGCAAGCTTTAGCATTACATAAGTAAGAAAACCTTTCTAAGAGAGCTACAACAGCTTCATTATCTCCAACCGTAACAGATTATGAAAACCTGAAAACCAACACAATAAAACGTAATTGATCTAAAGAAAAGGAGCAACTTTGTGTTGTAGACGGTGTTTTACCCGCTATAAGCGGAAATGTATTGAAAAGAAACGAAAAATGAACGATCGTGGGCATCAGTTCGTGCGATAAAAGAAATATTACACTTTTCTTCGAGTAACTGTAACAGGGTCGGTAGCCGCAAAGAACAAAGCGCACAAAACAAACCAGCGGTTGCGCAAACGAGCGTTCCGAACGCGGCGGTTCTAGAAATATGCGAACAATGAATAATAAGAATAATGAGTGATAGTAGCTAGTAAGGTGCAGACCGCGAAATCAAAAGTAGTGGTTTCGAATCCGCCATCCGACTACTGTCGTGAACCACTCTTAACACAAGCATTTTAAGCTTAGCAGGAGTGGTTAAAGGAATATTAGTAATGTTAATAGCATTGCTAGTATTTTTGTTAATTTAAAATGAATTATAAGAAGTAGGTGGTTAAATGGTAGATGTATAGCCGCAGCACAAATAGGTCGGCAGAGCTAAGGAAGAATCACGCTCTCATATATTACCAGTTCATCATAGTCCTCGGTGTTGACAATTATCTGCAGTTCTTAATCGAGGAAAGATGTTAGTGTCTATGCCCAACAGTATCTACTTATCATACGGCGGACTGTGTACAACGAGCACACTCGTCACTTCTTGTATAACAAGTTATAAACTATTAACGATAACTTAAAAACTACTGGTTAGACCTTGATCAAATTTATATGGGACCACATGAGAAGCACCAGCTTTCAAATAAAAAGAGAATCATCAAAATCAGTTCACGTAGAAAAAAGTTATGTGATAACACACATAACCTTTTTGAAGTCGGTTAAAATAAAGACAACAGCTCTCGGAGACATTTTAGCAAGAAAGAAAGAAAGATGTAAATAAGCCGCAATCGATACAGCTAACAAATAAACTGGCTAAATTTTCTCCTTAGATCGTCTGGGTCAGTGCCTGTACTGCCGTATTCCGGTCTGAAAGTTATAGAAAGTTAGTATGATTTCAGGCTGTGAGGCATTCCATTCCTCAGAGGTGACAAAGCATCTATAGTCTTTTTTTTTTTATTTGGCTATAGGTATCCATGGACTGTAGTAGCCACACTTACCATGAGACGGGCTGTAAGTTCGTATGTCACATCATTTTTATAAATAAAAATTCTTGTGAATAATTTTAACGTCGTTAGCTAAAGGTTTGATATTCGATTTGGAAACGAACTAGAATTACCTTTTTTAATTGCAAAGTCCGATTTTTTTTTTATAGGAGAGGGGGCAAACGAGCATGCGGCTCACCTGATGGTAAGTGACTACCGCCGCCCATGAACAACTGCAACACCAGGGGAATTGCAGATGCGTTGCCGGCCTTTTAAAAATGAGTAGGCTCTTTTCTTGAAGGTCTCCTAAGTCGTATCGGTCCGGAAAAATCACTGGTGGTAATCGATCCCACAAGGAAGTTGTGCTAGGAAGAAAACTTCTTCTAAATCGCACAGTGGTGGACCGCCAATTATCCAGATGGTATGGATGGTATCGCGAGTTTTGTCGCGATGTGCGATGGTGAAATTGAGCGGCTGGAATTAGTCCGAACAATTCCTCAGAGCACTCCCTGTGGTAGATGCGATAAAATACGCAAAGAGATGCAACATTTCTTCGCAGCGCCAGTGAATTGAGCCGATCGGAAAGGACTCGGTCGTTGACGATTCGAGCCGCTCTGCGCTGGATGCGGTCAAGCTGGCACTGGGTAGCCCCAGCCCAGAGATGGGAACATTATTCCATGTGGGGCCGAACCTACGCCTTGTAAAATTGCAAGCGGTGTGCCGGCATGAAATACTGTCCCGTCCTGCTGAGCACGCCAAGCTTTTTAGAGGCCAATTTGGCCTTCTCTTCCAAGTTACTACAAAACTCCACGTCACTCGATATGTCGACGCCGAGGATTCCGATTCTAATTTCTAAGTTCTAATCTGTACTCCGGGTAGGACAGGTACGAAGTATCAGCCGGAGAGGACACCTGCGTCTCGGTCAAAAAGAGCAAGGCCGGCTTCGCCGTCTTTATATGGTAGTGGACGGCGTTAAGGTTTAGTTAGTTTTTTCTTTTTGAATTCTGCTACCATGTTATGGGGGGGGGGGGGAGGGCCTCCGGCCACCTGCACTAACCAAGCAAAACGCAGAAGCAAAGCTTCTACTTTACGTTGGTATTCTGTGAGGTCGTGGTACTGCCCCGGTTCGAGACGGCCCATCCATGTTACAGCAGAAGCTGCAGCGTGGCTCTACCACTGTGTACAGATATAAGTGTTATATGGTTAGTCGTGATATATGGTTGTATTTAAGTCCGAGGAAAACGCATCTTATATCAAAGCCGCTGGTTTGTATAGCTCTAAGTAGTATACAAAAGTGTCAGTTGAAGGGAAAGTGTAGCGCACGTTTCCAGTCGAACCTTGACACAAAGACCCGAAGTGCACCAAAACCCAAAGTGCAAAGCTATACAATTTGCATGCCTTTTGCCTTATATTTGCCCGTAGGTGTTGTAAGAGACGACAGGGGAAACAAACCAGGAGATGGGCAGCAATATCTTCCTAATAATTAACAAAATGCGTAATGATTTCTTATATTTACGCGAACACTACACATTTAAATAAAACTAGTTTTACGGATTTTATCGCGTATATTAACTTATTTTATATTCTCGACGTTTCGAGTACTTTACAGCACCCATGGTCACGGGGGGGGACTGAGGTATTTGACGTCCCAATGTCATAGTTAACCACGGTTACCTCCAGATTAAAAATTATAATATATAAAATAAGTTAATATACGCGATAAAATCCGTAAAACTAGTATTATTTCAATAACAAAATGCGGTTAACAACCTGCCTGCCAAGCGTGGCAACTATGCGAATAGTCTCCCCCTCCTGTGAGACGATCTATGGAAAAGTTCTCTCTATGTTCAGCAGAGGACTTTTGATATGCTGTAAAGATAATTACGGTAAGGTAGATAAAACGAAAGAGAGATACAATGAAATGAGCAAGCGTAATGAAACGTGTTTATATCTAGCCTCCGTCCGTCCATCCGTCCATCCGTCCGTCTGTCTGTCAGCGGGCTGTATCTCATGATCCGTAATAGGTAGACAGATGACATTTTCACAGAATGTGTATGTCTGTTGCCGCAAAACTAAAAAAAAATACAAATAATAAAATTACACTAAATTAAAAATTAAAGGGGCTCCCCTACTGAAAACGTGTTTTACGATGGTACGGAACCCTTCCTGCGCGAGTCCGACTCGCACTTGGCCGGCTTTTCTTTTTTTTTGAGTGAATCATAGAACATGCCTCAGTTACTGATAGTTCTGTTATCCACATGGCTTCCTCGGCGGTAAAGGAATACATCATAAAGGAGCCTGCATGTCTGAGAAATAAAATAAAATGTTTGGAAGACCAGTGAAGTCCACGCAATGGGGCAGCGCGGCGGACACTTCCTTGCCCTAAAAACCCCTTTCAGAAAGAAGGGAGGCGTGTGCCAAACTTTAACTTTTAACTTTACTTCAAAATTGAACCACAATATTTTACTTTTGATTACGATTTTAATCTTTATACAACAGTATTTTCAGGTTGCGTTAAAGTCGTATCGAATCGACTCACGTTCAGAAAGGGATAATCTGCTATAAACTTTATTGAATTGCTTTCGAGTTTGTGCGCAATTCAACGCTTTGATCTTTTTTGTATTGAAAATTAAAAATTATTCATGGATGGATTACAATAATGTAGTGCCGTGATGGCTAGAGACTGAAAACTCGATTTAAATTTCGTGATACGAAAGTAAAGCCATTTGCAATTTATATAATCGCAATTTGAAGACGTGCTCGGCAGTGAATGAAAATATCGTTAGAAAACCTGCATGCCTGCGAAACAAACAGTTTCCTTTCAAAATAGCCGCCCTCGAAAATTTAATCTAATTGAATCTAATGTCCTCTAGAGCGAAACCGAATATAGAGGCGGCCAGTCTCTAGCCATCTACGCAGGACAGAATATAGGACTGCCTCGTTGGTCTAGTGGTAGTAAACACGACTGCTAATCATGAGGTCTCGGGTTCGAATCCCAGGTCGGACCGAAAAAAAACACTTATTGAGTTTTTCTGAAGAAATTCCCAGCAGCAGCCCGGATTCAGGAAGTTGACAGCGGCTAACCCGTGTTGGTCGAGCCTTGGAAAGCCGTTGGGTCCGGCGCCTGATGGTCGTGTTGGTTTACCGTACCATCGGACTGTGAGAAAGAGAGAATAGAGAGTGCACCTGTGCTTGCGCATACACTTAGTCTTACACTATAATCTTATCTGCGCAGATGTCTAGTCTCCGTTGAGGCTAACCGCCGTGATCGAAATTCGGTCTGGAGGACATTATTATTATTATTAATACCGTTGAGGCTAGCGGCCGTGATCGAAATTCGGTCTGGAGGACATTATTAATATAGTGCACGAGTGTGTGCTCACAGATGCTGTGGCCCATAGCCCGATGAGACGGTAACCTGACACAACAGGAGAGAGATCAAGCGCAAGACCAACGGCATAGTGTCCTCGAAAATATTTAGCCGCTTAAAAGAACCCCTTCGTTGTATCTCCTCAATTTACTTGTTTCTTCAGCATTGGAATCCTCAGCATCGACATATGAACTGACGTTCAGTTACATGGTCACTTGGGAGCGAAGGCTAAATTGGCCTCTAAAAATTTTGCCTTACTCAGTAGAGCGGGACACTATTTCATGCCGGCACACCGCTTGCTACTTTACATGGCGTATAAGTTCGGGCTCACATGGAATACTGTTCTCATCTTTGGGCTTGGGCACCCTAGTGCCAGATCCTTCCACTTGACCGCGTCCAGCAAATTGTCGACAATCGAGTTTTTTCTATCGCAATTACTATGAGAAGTGCTCAGAGTAATTTTTCAGATTAGATAATTCCAGCTTCGCGACAAAATTCGCGATCCCACACCATCTGAGATTTGGCGGTTCAGCACTGTGCGATTTAACAGGAATTTTCTTTCTCGCGCGATTTCTTCGGCATTGAATCGGCTACTACCAGCGATTTTTCACTTAAGAACTAGGACACTTAGGAACATTGAAGAAAAGAGATTTCTCGTTTATAAAAGACCGACATCGCACTTGCAATTCCCTTGCTGTTACAGTTGTTCATGGGCGGTGGTAGTCGCAGGTGAGCCGCTGGCTCGATTGCCCACTCGAAAATTTCTCCTATTTAGAATTCTAGCAAAATCTCAGATATGTTGTTTGGGACGTGTTAGCGCCATATTATTGGCTGCAGTACGAATTGGTCGACTCCACCGGAAAGAATGTTCTCACAGAATAAGAATTTTATACGTGGTAGAGCCATGCTGCAGCTATATTAGTAGTATAGTTGTAGTACGAATGGGTCGGCTCGACCGGGGAAGGACCACGCTCTCACAGAATACCAGCGTAAAATAGCAGCTTAACACTGTTGTGTTTCGTATGGTGAGTGTAGAGAACCGGACACCCTTTTTACTGGAAAAGAGGCATTCCATCTTAGTCCTCACGGGTGACAACGCATCTGCATTTTGATTCTTTATTGAAGATAGATGTAGATGTCTAGGTGTCACAGCAACCACTTACCATCAGGTGGACTGTGTTATCGTTTGTCACCCTACCATATTAAAAAAAAAAGAATATCAGCACAATAAAGCAACATAAGGCTGCAATTTAATTCTGCTGTGACGAGAACCAGAGAGCCTTTTTATTGGTAAAGAGGCATTCCCTCTTAGTCGTCAGCACTTCGATTAGCATTAATCTATACATATAATAAATCTGTACAAAAATTGTGTGTTCACGATTCACGCAAAAACTAATGGACAGATTACCATGAAATTTTGTATGTAGACAGTAAATGACCGTGTATAACATATAGGATATACGGAAGAGTAACGAAACTTTTAGTTTATTGTCATTATGGCTGCTGATGGTTCTATTAGTCCTAAAGAGGATTTAGCTATACGTATAACAAAATCTATAGAAAAGTGTGTGTGTGTGTGTGTGTGTGAAAATAAACTCATCGCGCCACCAACCAGAAAGGCAAAATAATGTCTGCCAGGTCAGCTAGTCAAGAATAAGGTGTAAGAAATCAATAGGTGGTAGGTTTCCTTTTGTGCCTAGGTCCGTCTGGGTAGATACCGCCCTCTTATATTCCTATTTCTGCCGCCAAGCCGTGAACTATTGTGCTCCGATCTGAAGGGTGTAGAGAGCCAGTATATTGATTAGAGGCTTTGAAAAATTACATCTTAAATCTCAGAGGGGACAATGCATCTGTAGCCATCTTTGTGGACTGCGATAGCCATTATGCCATTAACCATCAGGTGGACTGGTAGCTCGTTTGTCGGTTCAGTGAGAGGCCAATGACCAGCAGTCTTTAACGGTCTGACAAAGAAAGAAGAAGAACCTCGGCAGGGTAGACCAAACTATCAAAGTTAAGGAGAAGGGAAAGGAACCAGCGGACGTTGCGAGTGTTATCGAGGATCACCTGAGCCCGGAGCGGTAATCCAGTCAACTTAGATGGTTGGCTCAGAGGCTCAGAGGGTGACCGACACTAACACATTTGAAGAAACGACTGCTGGAATAATTTCAGTCGGCAGACCACCATCTATGTCGATTACCTCGTGAGCCAGGTCCAGATATTTTATTTTCTTATCAGTTTCAGCTTTCACGAGCTTTTGAGTTATTATTATTACATTATTCAAAGAGATTTACGATTGAGTCCATTCTATTGCTGTTAAGGTCACGGCTCACGTTAGACATTGGTGGTTGGCAACCAGCACGTGATGGCGTCGACGTTGACCAACCGATGCTTGTTGTGTAACTTGTGAAATTCTTCTGTGAAATTCTTCCGCAAAAGCGCTCTGATTCTTAACTATAATTCGTTCCTGATTTTAAACACTACTATTTAGTATTTTTAAACGAAGCTAAAATATAGAACATTGAATATAAATAATATACGTGAACATAGATAATTGTCGTATTCGTGTAGAGGCGGTGCTTGGGTGTCGTAAGAGGCGACAGAGGGAAACAAACCAGAAATGAGCAGCAGGGTCTTTCCAATAACAACTAAAAATAAAAACTGCGGTTGCTGACCCGCATGCCACGTGGCAATTATGGCGAATATGAACTCTAACAGGCTGTAACTGGTAAAGAATTGAATTTGAAGTCCACCAACATAGGTCTTCCCCAAAAGTACGATCCTAAGCCACCTGCATTTTTTTACTCCCTGCATATCTTACCAAGTAGTCACTCCATCTAGTGGAATGTCAAATTAATAAACTGAAGTGGCAATAGGCTAGCCATCAACAATCGATGTAAATGTTTTAGAGGCAGCCTCGTGCCGGCAATTACCACAATCTTCTTATTTGAACATTGTTTTGTCACAAGGCTTCATAGCCTATTACTTCGGGCAACAAGGCCTGTCAAATTTTTATTACTAAGTCTAGATAAAAAAGGATGCTTCGGTGCGGTCAGCGCTATTGCTAGTTATGGATTAGATAACTAAATTTAGTTTCAAAAGCTGTGGCCATTAAAAACGCTGTTTTAATGTCGTAGGGCTGTGCAGAGGGGAAACGCATGAAAAGTTTCACACAACACACACGCACACACATACACTACACACGTACTACACACACATTACATACACACACTACGCACACTATTTTTACTGTCCGAATTTTTTATTTTATTTTCTTTAATTATGTTGTTTACGCTCGGTTCTTGCTTTAGTAAATTTTATGATATGGAAATGGAGCTTACTTCTGATACGGGCGCATTTGGCACTCAGAAGAAGAATTCTACTATTGTATAATATATGGACTTGTAAGACCGATTTATGAATAAACTTTTTTATAAATTATTTATACGTCTTTTACACTGTTCATGCCATCGAGAGAGCTATGCTCGGAGTTTTTGTGCGTGATAAAATTCGTAATGAAGCTATGCACTCACATTAACGCGGCGGAAAACGGGCAGCACATTTATTATCTTATGAAACGATGAGCAACAGTGCCATAGCTTTAATATGATATTCATTTGATTTTAAAATTCTAAGTCGAACGCATGAGCTGTATGAGTCCGTAACCAATTAATGTAAGTTATCGAACGAGAAACAAGGCCGTATTGAAAAATGGCAATTTCATAGGTAGTGACAGACTATATTAACTGATATTATTAAATTACTAACTTACCTAATTGATAATAAAACCTGGAATTGCGGTGTTCGCTTTCAAGCTGTTTCTTAAATAGGTATTTAAAAGTACATATACTATTTTATTCTAACAGCAACTCTAATACAAAGTATGTATTTATTTTTATAAAAACAAACCGTACGTTTGAATCGCTAATTTTGAGGCTACAAAAAAACTGCATAGTAGGTATAATTTATTGCGTCTTTGTTACAACCGCTTAAAAATAATAAACTTCATAAGAAAATCCAATTTCTGCCAACCGCACAGCATCTTATTGCCTTTATGCAATTGTTAGCGACAATGTTAAAAACAAAGTAGTTTACAGTAAAGTCGATAAATATTTCTTACGTCGTTTTTTTTCCTGTCGCATGACATACACAGAGCGGGAGAGAGAGAGAGACAAATACACACAGACACGGACACACACACGCACAGACACAAACACAGACACAGGCACAGGCACAGACACAGAGACATGCACAGGCACAGGCGCAGGCACAGACACTGGCACACGCACACACACACACGCATACATATAAGTTGCTGCTTAATATACACAAACTACCGAATATAAACCAGAACAGAGAGCAAAGTAGAAAACTGAGGTAATATGGCAAAATCAGAAAAAAAATTAATAGATTGAGGAATTACATTGAAGAATATGTCGTATACAGGGTTATTTTGCAATAACCGGCCAGCAGAAAAGGTTCAAAATAAGTAATATAGGCAAATGGTGAAGAAAAATTGATTAAGAAAAATCTCAAACTTTCTGTCCTTTTTATCTTTTAAATTCAAAATGCGTGGTAATGCATTATTTTAACTGATTTTACTGCGCACGCACAAATTCGTAAGGGTCGATCGGTAGGCAAAAATATTCAATTTTAGATAATTTCAAATAAAAGTAGAAGCCTTATTTACTCGTATTTTCAAAAACTGCAATAACGGTATATCATTATTTATATATTTGAACTTAAGTTTAAAATTTGGCTACTCTTTGAAAAATAACCCTGTATATATTTGACGGCTCCGTGGCGCAGCGGCTTAGCAATGAGTTTTTGTATGACCTGCAAATAATTGATCCGGGTCTAGATGTTTGTCCTTGTGCAATTTCTGTTTGTAAACTGCCTCCACGATTCAGAAGAAAATCCTAGTGTGGGAGTAGTAGTGTGGATAATTTTTTTTTAAATATTAGGTTCCCATCCATCAGGTGGAATAGTAGTTAAGCACTGGCTTAAAATAGTTAAAAAAATACCGCCATCTATCAGAAGTCATATCTGTGGCAACACTGCTACAGCATTATGCTAAATCGGATGCCTTTTCGTTGCTAAGACCCAACGTATTTGAGTATGTTGTTTTTTTAAGAATGCGAGTTTTCATCAGATCTCCAGGTCGCCATTTGAGGTCCTAGGAAGCCGTTCCCGGCTGGACGTCCGGCCGTGTGTGTGTGTGTATGTATGTATGTAAATAAAATTTCGTCGTACGATGTCTTTAGAATGAATCAACCGATCGAGATGGACGACAAGGCGTTCGAAAGTGTTCATTGAGACTTCGAACTGATTAGATTTTCAAGTCAATAGATTTCCAAAAAATTAAAACCAAAAAAAACAAAAATTAAATAGATTTTATAACGTTGCACTCGAAAATAAGCGGAAAGTTCCAGGGATGGCCTGTAGAGTCAACCGTCAAAATTTCTACACATATTTTGTTACAGTGATGAATAAATCATTCATTCATTCATTCTGTATTTTGATTCCTAATTGAGGCAGGTATTTATGAGCCTCAGGATTCACTTGACAAAAGAGCACAAGGTCCAACTAATTGTAAGTGCATGTTGTGGTCGATAGGCATCTACATCTATACTCGATAAGAATCAAAATACAGATGTGTTGTCAACCCTGAGGACTAAGATGGAATGCCTCGTTTCCAATAAAAAGGGTCTCCAGTTCTTAAGGGTGCGTTTGCAAATCGGGCGAAATTATGCTGTTTTTCGGTACATTTTGTGACAAAACTAAACCAAATCAAACAGAGCTAAATGCTACCACGTATAGAATGGTTCTTCATCTTCAAATGGTGGTGACTTTTTTGTTGAAAATAATAGTTTTTTATATTGTAAATACGATCTTCCCTAGCCATTTTCTACAAAATTAACGATACCAGCTCATGTTTAGGTACATTTTTGTTCTATTGTCAACATATATTAAGATTTCTAAAATACTATAAGTAGGTATAATACGATAACTATGATATTTGTATGTCAAAAGCTACGTATATTTAACTTATTTTATTTTGTTATTTAGAGGCCAATTCTGGCTTACAAATTTCAACAAAAGATCAGTAAATATATAAGACAGTTATTGTAATAATTATTTTATGATTTCAGACATAATACTCATTTATAAAGGAAAATATTTCTGCTGCGTCGTTGTCAACTGTCAAAGCATAACAACTACATACAATTTTATCAATATGGAATAAATCCAGGAAGTAATGTGATAATATTTCATTTAAAGAGTAAAGTGCTCTTATTTAGGCCGTAAACGATTGTGTTTCAGGAAAGATGCGGGTACAGCAGATTTCAAGTCAATATGAAGTTATGTAATATAAAGACTTTTGAGTGCTGTAGAGATCTGTTTAGATTTTTAATGAATATCTCCGCTCCGCTACATTCACAGCCGGATTTCCTACAGAGTCAAAATTGTACCGACGGTAGGCTGTTTAAAGGTAAAGGGATTAAATATACATATCAAACGATGCCATAGTAAAGTATTTCGGCTTCACAGCCTACCGTAGAAACTCATAACTCTATTAGTAATTCCTCTAATGACACAAATTTTTCCCTTTTTTCGGAGCAAATTTACAATTATCATCGTAATGTACCAGTGGTTAAAAGAATTCCTAGAGGTGCGAGGATGCAGCTTGCTAAAGCATTGTCATGCACTATTCAAAATTGTTTCACTAATAGTGAAAAGAGTTGGCAAAAATTATTTACTTTCGCGTATTCCCATTTTCATTTTGATAAAACAATAAATAAATCAATTACGTCTCAACTAAAAGAGACATCTTTTCAAAATTTAGATTACCCAATTAATACTCATTTATCTCGACCACGTCCTAAATTTGATTTAAAAAGTAGTTGAGTCGAAAGTAATGGATGGCGACTTAAAAAATGCATCCCTTATTTTATTCTCAGACGACATCCTGGCTCCTCGTAATGTCGAAACTCTTGAAAGCCTTCGTCAGAAGCCTCCTTCGGTCAATCCTTCTCAAAGTTTACCGCTGCCTCCCAAGACTTCTATGCAACCTTTACAAATTTCTGAAAAAGACACTTTAGAAGCAATTATGTCATTTTCGAATGGCTCTGCTGGCGGCATTGACGGAATTACGCCTCAACATCTTAAAGATCTTGTAAGCGCTTCTGCCGGTGACGCCGGCTGAGTACTTTTTAATGACATTACAAAATTATGTATCTTTATGCTTTCTGGTAATGTTAATCCAAATTTCATTCCATTCTTATATGGGGCAAGATTATGTGCCTTCAAAAAAAGGATAACGGTATCCGTCCTATTGCCGTTGGTTCCACATTTCGACGCTTCACTTCAAAATTAGCTTGCAGGCACATAATCTCTAACGTTAAGACAAAATTTCAGCCTACTCAACTAGGCTTTGGCACTAGAAGTGGCTGTGAGTCGGCGGTACATTCAGTGCGTACATTTTTAACAAACTCTGATGCAGATATTCTTGTGAAGGTTGACCTAAGGAATGCTTTTAACTCTATCGATAGGGTAACCCTGCTGAAAGAAGTGGCTAAAAATATCCCCGAAATTTATCACTACGTTTGGCAATGTTACAGTCAAAATACTAACTTGTTTTACGAAAACCATGTTATTGATTCTGCAGTCGGTGTTCAGCAGGGTGACCCACTAGGTCCAGCACTTTTCTGTTTGGGAATTCAACCCAAATTTGAAAATCAAGCTGAATATCTGGTGCCTGGACGACGGTACACTGGGAGGTAAAGCAGATGACGTCCTCAGTGATCTTACTCACATTTTTCGAAATTTTAAAAATATTGGTCTTGAACCAAATAGCAATAAATGTGAAATATTTTTTTCCAATAATTTATCTACTTCTCACAGAGACACTTTAATTCAAAATTTCAATCATATTTTTCCAGGAATAAAAACTGTCAATACGGAATCACTATACCTGCTAGGTGCACCGTTGTTTTTCGATAGTATTAAACCTGTTTTAAAACAAAATTTGATCAGTTTCCAGCAGTAGTCACCGAAGTACACCATCAAGTCTCCATCAAGCCTGGACGTTAGGTCTCATAAGAACTAACAAAACGAGCCCAAACTCGGCACACCAAGTTCTACTCGTCCAGGAATTCTAGCAGTAGTCACCAAAGTACACCATCAGGTCTCTCCATCAAGCCCGGAGGTTAGGTCTAATCATTACTAACAAAACGAGCCCAAACTCGGCACACCTAGTTCTACTCGTCCAGGAATTCCAGCAGTTGTCACCGAAGTACACCATCAGGTCACTCTATCAAATCCGGAGGTAAGCTCTCATCATGACTAACAAAACGAGCCCAAACTCGGCACACCTAGTTCTACTCGTACAGGAATTCCAGCAGTAGTCACCGAAGTACACCATCAGGTCACTCTATCAAGTCCGGAGGTAAGCTCGCATCATGACTAACAAAACGAGCCCAAACTCGGCACACCAAGTTCTACTCGTCCAGGAATTCCAGCAGTAGTCACCGAAGTACACCATCAGGTCACTCTATCAAGTCCGGAGGTAAGCTCATCATGACTAACAAAACGAGCCCAAACTCGGCACCAAGTTCTACTCGTCCAGGAATTCCAGCAGTAGTCACCGAAGTACACCATCAAGTCTCCATCAAGCCTGAACGTTAGGTCTCATAAGAACTAACAAAACGAGCCCAAACTCGGCACAACTAGTTCTACTCGTCCAGGAATTCCAGCAGTAGTCACCGAAGTACACCATCAGGTCACTCTATCAAGTCCGGAGGTAAGCTCTCATCATGACTAACAAAACGAGCCCAAACTCGGCACACCTAGTTCTACTCGTCCAGGAATTCCAGCAGTAGTCACCGAAGTACACCATCAGGTCACTCTATCAAGTCCGGAGGTAAGCTCTCATCATGACTAACAAAATGAGCCCAAACTCGGCACACCTAGTACTACTCGTCGAGGAGTTCCAGTAGCTGTCACCGAAGTATACCTTCAAGTCACTTCACCAAGTCCGAAGCTAAAGTCTTATCATAACTAACAAAACCAGCCCAAAGTCCACAGCCACCATCTCACTACTAGTAGTGGGCTTCTAGTGCCTAGCAGTCTCTGGAGCAGCTATTCGTATTTCGTATGTAATATATTTTTGTAGGTATAAGAAATGAGAGTAAAAATCAATATTTCAAATTATCAAAATGTTTTTACTTGATTACGATTCCCACATCCGCAGCTAACCGTGCGTACACTTGTGTGTGACCCGTGTCAACGTAATAGTTCGATTCTATACCTATCAATTTTGCAAACGCGTCCTTAAATTCACCATACGAAACAGCAGTATTAGGTTGCTATTTTGCTCTGGTATTCTGCGAGCGTAGTCCTTCCTCCATATATAACCACATACCATCAAGTGGACTGTGTGCTCGCTTAACACCACCGTCTCTTAAATCTAAAAATGAAAAATATATTAATTGTCACAATTTTTTATTTCACAATCATGTCAAACTGCTATCTGATCTGATCTGATTCTCCACAAAAACACTAATCACTGGTCAACTATTACAAGTCACTGACGTAGGCCCTGCAGGAACAAACTGTTCCTTAAAAACACGTCCATAAATGAACCTCTCAAAGTTTATTTTAATGTATAAAATAATGTAGAAAAGTCATTAGAAAAACTATTTACAAATTGACGGATTCAATTTAGGCCTCCTCATTTGATATTGGCTTGACTTCCTCTATATGCGCAATCTCTTCATTAGAACTTAATTCTACCATACTAGAAGATGCCGTGTCTTCGGTAGTCACTTCAGTAATACTGGATTCATCTTTGGAACTGACTTCAGTTATGGCTTCGTTTACACTTGATTCTTTTATTATTTCAGAATCAATTATGCTTGGCACTACTTCTGTTTCTATTTCTTCAGTATCGGTAGTACTTGGTAATACTTCTGGTGTAACGACTTTTTCAACACTCGTATCTGGTACTTCACCATCACCCACTTCTAAGTCGCAAAGGTTTATGTTCGCCATGTTTATAGCTTGTATTAGACATTCCATGGTCTTATCATCTATTTTCTCCTCTGCACTTTCAACTGCGACGGCATTTTGGATTTCAACTTCGTTGGCAATAAGTTTCACTTCATCTGTACATTCTTTAGCAGCACTGGGACCATCGCTCTCTGGTTCTTTTGCAGAATCACATTTTTCAGCAGCGAGTTTTTGTGCTTGTTTCTCTGCTTTGCTCTTTTTAGATTTGGACTTCTTTTGTTTTTCTGGCTTTGCGGGCTCCTCCTCTTTAGTGCTATTTTTATTCGTTAAGACGTTTAACTGACTTTGCAAATGCGCAAGACTCTGTCGTAACTGAACGCAGTTAGCGTTCTTGGCACGATACCGCGTGGAGTAGGACTGTTTGATAATTAAATTACTAGTTTTAGTTTTTTTTAATTATAGTTTTAATATTGTATATAATAAAATATTGTATATTGTGTTAAATAAAATTATCTGAAAAAAAACTAAGTAGGCAGACATATTCAATAAAAATAGTGGTCTTTACTTTTTATCAAAATGTCACAAATAGTCGTAAAAAAATAAAACTGATGCTTATTTTTCACATATTTTGCTAATACGGATGAATCATAATGGATTGCAATAAGGGTTATTTTATTTTGGTGCCTGTTTTGATTTATTGTACAAAATTTCGATGAAACCTCAGTCCGCGCTCGGTCGCCGTCATGATTGGATACTGTATCGCCTGCCTGATTGCAGCAGCCGAAAAAATCGCTGTACATACACAAAACATTCGAATTTGATACATAGGTATTTGACAAGGCAAAATAATATTATTATTTTTATAATCACACATTTTGTTATAATATTTTGTTTCGCTGAAAGTAAGTGGATTTATATATATAAATAATTATATAAATGCCTATTCGTCTTGGACTTTATGGAGTGATCTGAGTGTTCATCGGTGACTGCTACTGGAACTCTAGTCGAGTAGAACTAGATGTGCCGAGTTTGGGCTCGTTTTGTTAGTTATGATGAGACTTTAACCCGGACTTGATGGAGACCTGATGGTGTACTTCGGTGACCATTACTGGAACTCCTGGACGAGAACCAGGTGCCAAGTTTGGGCTCGTTTTGTTAGTTATGATGAGATTTACCTCCGGACTTGATGGAGACCTGATGGTGTACTTCGGTGACCATTACTGAACTCCTGGACGAGTAGAACTAGGTGTGCAAGTTTGGGCTCGTTTTGTTAGTTATGATGAGACTTTAACTCCGGACTTGATGGAGACCTGATGGTGTACTGGTGACCATTACTGAACTCCTGGACGAGTAGAACTAGGTGTGCCAAGTTTGGGCTCGTTTTGTTAGTTATGATGAGATTTACCTCCGGACTTGATGGAGACCTGATGGTGTACTGGTGACCATTACTGAACTCCTGGACAAGTAGAACTAGGTGTGCAAATTTGGGCTCGTTTTGTTAGTTATGATGGGACTTTACCTCCGGACTTGATGGAAAGACCTGATGGTGTACTGGTGACCATTACTGGAACTCCTGGACGAGAACTAGGTGTGCCTGTCACTCCATCAAGTCCGGGGTAAGTTCTTATCATAACTAACAAAACGAGCCCAACTCGGCACACATAGTTCTACTCGTCCAGGAGTTCCAGCAGTAAGCACCTAAGTACACCATCAAGTCTCCATCAAGCCTGGAGGTTAGGTATCATAATAACTAAGAAAACGATCCCAAACTCGGCACACCAAGTTC
The DNA here is from genome assembly GCA_029286625.1 of Parnassius orleans. Lineage (NCBI taxonomy): Eukaryota > Metazoa > Arthropoda > Insecta > Lepidoptera > Papilionidae > Parnassius > Parnassius orleans. The sequence continues at coordinate 10,107,564 of JAGSMP010000009.1, forward strand.
TACTGTCCAGGAATTCCAGCAGTAGTCACCGAAGTACACCATCAAGTCTCTTCATCAAGCCTGGACGTTAGGTCTCATAATAACTAACAAAACGAGCCCAAACTCGGCACACCAAGTTCCACTGTCCAGGAATTCAGCAGTAGTCACCAAAGTACACCATCAGGTCTCCATCAAGCCCGGAGGTTAGGTCTAATCATTACTAACAAAACGAGCCCAAACTCGGCACACCTAGTTCTACTCGTCCAGGAATTCAGCAGTAGTCACCGAAGTACACCATCAGGTCACTCTATCAAATCCGGAGGTAAGCTCTCATCATGACTAACAAAACGAGCCCAAACTCGGCACACCTAGTTCTACTCGTACAGAAATCCAGCAGTAGTGACCAAGTACCATCAGGTCACTCTATCAAGTCCGGAGGTAAGCTCGCATCATGACTAACAAAACGAGCCTAAACTCGGCACACCAAGTTCTACTCGTCCAGGAATTCCAGCAGTAGTCACCGAAGTACACCATCAGGTCACTCTATCAAGTCCGGAGGTAAGCTCTCATCATGACTAACAAAACGAGCCCAAACTCGGCACACCAAGTTCTACTCGTCCAGGAATTCCAGCAGTAGTCACCGAAGTACACCATCAAGTCTCTCCATCAAGCCTGAACGTTAGGTCTCATAAGAACTAACAAAACGAGCCCAAACTCGGCACAACTAGTTCTACTCGTCCAGGAATTCCAGCAGTAGTCACCGAAGTACACCATCAGGTCACTCTATCAAGTCCGGAGTAAGCTCTCATCATGACTAACAAACGCGCCCAAACTCGGCACACCTAGTTCTACTCGTCCAGGAATTCCAGCAGTAGTCACCGAAGTACACCATCAGGTCACTCTATCAAATCCGGAGGTAAGCTCTCATCATGACTAACAAAATGAGCCCAAACTCGGCACACCTAGTACTACTCGTCGAGGAGTTCCAGTAGCTGTCACCGAAGTATACCTTCAAGTCACTTCACCAAGTCCGAAGCTAAAGTCTTATCATAACTCACAAACCAGCCCAAAGTCCACAGCCACCATCTCACTACTAGTAGTGGGCTTCTAGTGCCTAGCAGTCTCTGGAGCAGCTATTCGTATTTCGTATGTAATATATTTTTGTAGGTATAAGAAATGAGAGTAAAAATCAATCTTTCAAATTATCAAAATGTTTTTACTTGATTACGATTCCCACATCCGCAGCTAACCGTGCGTACACTTGTGTGTGACCCGTGTCAACGTAATAGTTCGATTCTATACCTATCAATTTTGCAAACGCGTCCTTAAATTCACCATACGAAACACAGCAGTATTAGGTTGCTATTTTGCTCTGGTATTCTGCGAGCGTAGTCCTTCCTCCATATGCCAACCCATAATATAGCTGCAGCATGGTTCCACCTTGTATAACCACATACCATCAAATGGACTGTGTGCTCGCTTAACACCACCGTCTCTTAAATCTAAAAATGAAAAATATATTAATTGTCACAATTTTTTATTTCACAATCATGTCAAACTGCTATCTGATCTGATCTGATTCTCCACAAAAACACTAATCACTGGTCAACTATTACAAGTCACTGACGTAGGCCCTGCAGGAACAAACTGTTCCTTAAAAACACGTCCATAAATGAACCTCTCAAAGTTTATTTTAATGTATAAAATAATGTAGAAAAGTCATTAGAAAAACTATTTACAAATTGACGGATTCAATTTAGGCCTCCTCATTTGATATTGGCTTGACTTCCTCTATATGCGCAATCTCTTCATTAGAACTTAATTCTACCATACTAGAAGATGCCGTGTCTTCGGTAGTCACTTCAGTAATACTGGATTCATCTTTGGAACTGACTTCAGTTATGGCTTCGTTTACACTTGATTCTTTTATTATTTCAGAATCAATTATGCTTGCACTACTTCTGTTTCTATTTCTTCAGTATCGGTAGTACTTGGTAATACTTCTGGTGTAACGACTTTTTCAACACTCGTATCTGGTACTTCACCATCACCCACTTCTAAGTCGCAAAGGTTTATGTTCGCCATGTTTATAGCTTGTATTAGACATTCCATGGTCTTATCATCTATTTTCTCCTCTGCACTTTCAACTGCGACGGCATTTTGGATTTCAACTTCGTTGGCAATAAGTTTCACTTCATCTGTACATTCTTTAGCAGCACTGGGACCATCGCTCTCTGGTTCTTTTGCAGAATCACATTTTTCAGCAGCGAGTTTTTGTGCTTGTTTCTCTGCTTTGCTCTTTTTAGATTTGGACTTCTTTTGTTTTTCTGGCTTTGCGGGCTCCTCCTCTTTAGTGCTATTTTTATTCGTTAAGACGTTTAACTGACTTTGCAAATGCGCAAGACTCTGTCGTAACTGAACGCAGTTAGCTGCCATTGCATCGACCTGTAAGTATTATATAAGACAATTAAAAACTTTTTTATCAGTTCATCAACTTTGTATTTAAGTTATAATTTGATATTTTTTTAATAAAAACAGTTTTATAGTGTAATCTTTGAAGAAACTGTGATATTGGCTTTACACAGCGGATTTTATAAAATTACAACACTTGAGTGACTAATTTTTGAATCGAAAATATATCATATAAAACAGAATCTGCTTTAGTAATGTTTCTGTCGACAAACTATATTCAAGTAATAAGTATGTTGTGATAGCTTTAACTTATAACTATTATAAGGTAAGTTCAATGAATAATTCCTTATAAAAATTGTTTTTAAAAACCCAGTTATAGATCCCTAACAATCGAGTACCAGTTACAGCACTCTCTCACAGATGAGAAAATTTGTTGTCCATTGCATAAACTACATTACAGGATTCTTTTTCTACGTAATTACAAGGCCATCGTGAATTTAAAATGGGATTTAAAAATAATTATTTATTTATTGCATTATAAACACATTTTGTTGCCAGGAGCCGGGGCAATCTAATAAGTATCTTAAAAAGAAGACGATTGAGAAGGCAATTCTATGAATTTTATAAATCAAAATTAAAAAAAAAATGGAAATATGTATAAGAGATATTTAGAATGAATAAAAAATGTACATTTTACTTTTTATTTTATTAGTTTTTTTTTTCTACGCTTACATTCCTTTTTAATGTCATTTAAATAAATAAGGCTTCAAATTAAAGAGCTTTTAAAAAAAATATTTAAAAAATATTGGGCGACTTAAATCTGCTTTGCGCCAAATTTTTCGTGACTTGGACTTAGCTAAATTCGTCAACAATTGACTAATACACAGGGTGATATCTCACTAATTTTTTTCTATAGAAAAATATGACAAACGAGCACAGTTCACGTGATGGTAAGTGGATACTGTGGCCCATAGATATTTACATCTATCCTCAATAAAGAATCAAAATGCAGATGCGTTGTCACCCGGGAGGACTACGATGGAATGCCTCTTTTTCAGTAAAAAGGGTCTCCGGTTCTCTACATTCCATGGTTAAGAATCAAAATGCAGTTCACTGCCATTTCGGAGGACTAAAATGAAAGTAAAAAAACTGTCCCACTTTTTTACTGGGTCTCCCGTGTCGACCCGTGCGTGCTGTATCCATAATATAGCTGCAGCATCTATCACGTAGAAGACCTTAACATAAGTAACTAACTGTGACTCACCTTAGCATTAGAAGCGGCGGAGTGAGCAGGAGCGGGCGCGGGCGCGGGCGCGGGCAGCGGCGCGGGCAGCGGGGACGCTCGATGTTGTTTCTTTCAGTGTATTTAGCAGCAATGTCCTCTCCGCCTGCAATGTAATGTATCACTTGCTCAACATTCTCATACCATAAGAGTCGGAGCCAGAGCAATTTTAAACCTAGGTCCGAAGGTATCCCCTTAGAGAAAAATTAAAATGAATAAATATATTAACTTTTTTTTATTAGAGAGGGGACAAACGAGCATGCGGTTCACCTGATGGTAAGTGACTACCGCCGCCCATGAACAACTGCAACACCAGGGGAATTGCAGGTGCGTTGCCGGCCTTTTAAAAAGGAGTAGGCTCTTTTCTTGAAGGTCCCTAAGTCGTATCGGTCCGGAAAAATCGCTGGTGGTAATCGATTCCACAAGGGAGTTGTGCGAGGAAGAAAACATCTTCTAAATCGCACAGTGGTGGACCGCCAATCATCCAGATGTTATGGATGGTATCGCGAGTTTTGTCGCGATATGCAATGATGAAATTGAGCGGCTAGAATTAGTCCGAACAATTCCTCAGAGCACTCTCCGTGGTAGATGCGATAAAATACCTAAATTTTTTCAAACCCTTTTTTTTTTCAAAGTAGCAATATAAAATGATTTTTTAGAAAATATAAGATGGATTAATTAGTGTTTTCTTGATATACGGCTACTCTTAATATCGTATAATTGCAATATAGTTATGATAGAGGCATTTTAAGAACACAAAATTGCTTGACCTTGACGTGTCGAGAGTAAAGCACTACCTAATAAGGCTTCGCGTTATGAGGCGTGCAAAACAGCGTAAGGCCAGGAAATAATCAGCGGATTCGAAACCTCTAACGAATTGATGACGATTATCCAAATAGCTAGCAAAGAATTGAAGAAGCTTTGGAGTAAAGCCTGACTTAGCTAGCTTCTGTAACACTATGTTACTCACGAGGTGAAAAGCTTTCCTAAAATGGAAATGGGCGACGTCTTCCTGTCTGCTAGAATCCATCTCTGCACAGACACAGTCCACGTGTACTATCAGGTTAGTATCAGTTGAGCGATTCTTTCGAAACCCATGTTGACTGTAATGCAAAATGGTATCTAATTATATGTTAATGCGGAAGTTCAATCAAGTTTCAAATATCTTCGCCAGAACCGAAAGCACCGCAATGGGTCTAAAAGCAGAAACATCTTTCCCAGGTTCTCCCTTTGGAATAAATGTCACCCTAGATAGTTTCCCTTGTTCTGGATATTTAGCCTGTCTAAGGGACAGATTAAAGACGAATAAGAGCGGTGATCGAAGAGCTGGCGCACAATCCTTCACTAAAACAGGAATGCGGTCAGGGCCACCAGCAGATCATAGCTTTAGGCGTTTTATAGCCAAGCTAAAATCGCTATTGTCTACTTGCCTCCTGACTGAGATGGGCATTACTTTTGAATTAGACGCACTTTCGGCATCTACATAATAGGGGCTTTTCATTATGAAATACTGAGCTAAAATACTCAGAAAAGGCTTAGTCGCATCTTGACCTGTTACTTCATTACCCTTATAACTATATGTTTCAGTACATCAAGGCTTGCTGAGGGCAAGCAACCGTGGTGGGATAAAGAACTAGATAGGAAACGCAAGAAAGTAAGAAAAGCATTAAATAAGGCCATGAATACCTCAATAAATGAAGACTGGCTACTATACAAGAAAGCCAAGTCTGAGTACAAAAGAGGTATCAGGTATAGACGTTCGACAGGATGGCGTAAATTCTGCGGTAACAAGGAAAATCCTAGCTAAACAGGACACGCCGGGATCCATTTCTTTAAACCAACCCGACGGCAGCTACTCAACATCGCCGGATGAAACCCAACGCATCCTAATTGAAACGCACTTCCCAGGTTACTGTGTAACTCAGGGGGTGAACCGGCATGTAGATGCAGTGATACCAACAACCGAAGACTGTAATTTAGCACAGAGACTGGTAACAGTGGATAAAATCCATTGGGCCATTCACAGTTTCCTTCCCTATAAGGCTGCAGGACCTGACGGCATTTTCCCGGCACTCCTACAGTGGGGAGGTAAGGGCCTAATAGTCAGACTTGTTGCCATAATGAGAGCATGTCTGGCCTTCAGATATGTTCCTAGGGGATGGAGGGAAGACCCATTAGCCTCACATCCTTTCGCCTAAAGACGATGGAGAGGGTGTGGGAAAGGGATTTAAGGGGGTCGGTGCTAATGAGCCTAAAGCTTAGGCATTTGCCTAAGCTGTAAGCTGTAATAAATCGACAGAATCGGCCTTCACCAGGTAATAACAAAGATTGAAAAGCCCATCCAAAAAAAAGAAATATGTCTAGGATCCTTCACAGATATAGAATGTGTTTTTGACAGAACGAACTTCTCCCTCTTAAAAGTTGCACTAAGTAGACATAGAGTTGAACCAGCACTGATTGACTGGATAGTAAACATGCTCAGTTCACGAACAATAAAAATTGCTGGTGAATCTAAAGCAGTCCAAATAAGAAGGGGCTGTCCGCAGGGTGGGATCCTCCATGGTGGCACTACTCCGGAGGCGTGGAGCAGAGGTGCGGTGGTCTTGTTCATCAAGAAAGGCGACAATGCTCTCTTGAAGAACTACAGACCGATTTCCCTTCTGAGCCGCGTCTACGTGCTGTTTTCGAGAGTCATTACGAATCGTCTCGCACGCAGACTCGACGACTTCCAGCCTCCCGAACAAGCCGGTTTTCGAAAAGGCTTTATAGCACCATAGACCACATACATACCCTTCGCCAAATTGTACAGAAGACCGAGGAGTACAATTTGCCACTATGTCTTGCGTATGTGGACTATGAGAATGCCTTTGATTCCGTCGAAATTTGGGCGGTGCTGCAGTCCCTTCAGCGGTACCAAGTTGACTGTCGGTATATAGAAGTGCTGAAGTGTTAGTACAGTAGGGCTACGATGGCTACCCGAGTACAGAACCAGAGTACGAAACCTATCCAACTGTAGAGAGGTGTATGACAGGGTGACGTTATATCCCCGAAACTCTTCACCACTGCATTGGAAAACGTTTTCAAGCTACTGGACCGGAAAGGATACGGTATTGACATCAATGGCGAATACATCACTCACCTTCGATTTGCCGACGATATAGTCGTTATGGCAGAATCGCTGGAGGACCTCAGCACTAACCTTAATGACCTCAATAGTGTATTCCAACGGATAGGTCTTAAGATGAACATGGACAAAACAAAGATCATGTTAACGTCCATGTCACACCTATGCCGGTAGTTGTTGGGAGCACTAAGATCGAAGTTGTTGAGGAGTATGTTTAGCTGGGACAAATAGTCCGACTAGGTAAGTCCAACTTCGACCGAGAGGTCAATCGACGGATTCAACTCGGCTGGGCAGCGTTCGGCACATCTTCTCGTCAGGTATACCTCAAAACCTGAAAACGAGATTGTACGAGGGGAGTTCAAAAAGTTCGCGGAATGACAGGGAAGGATAATGAAATGAAACATTAAATTATTTTTCTTTTTCAATGTATTCTCCCTTAACCCTAATACATTTATTAGATCTGTCAAATAACTTATTAATACCGTCTAAAAAAAAAGATTTGTCTTGGGCGTCAAAATAGGTCCAAATTGCCAAGTTCACTTCATCATCGTCGCCAAATTTTTTCCCACGCAGTTCTTTCTTCATTTTTGGAAACAAATAATAGTGCCGCTTGGGGCCAGGTCTGGGCTGTAGGATGAGTTACAATTCGGGCCATAACTTCCTCCCTTTGCTCTCCACAGCGGTCCAAAAACTCGCGACAACTTTCAACGCGCTCGTGTTTTTGATGCGCAGAAAGCATTCTCGGAAACCATCTTGCAGAGCCTTTAGTCATGCCAAGGTGTTGATGTAGAATGTTTAAAATGGTTGTTTCTGATACTCCAACTAATGCTGCAAGCTGTTTTTTCTTTAGCCGGGCATCTTCCGATACAAGTTTTTCAACTTTTTCGATTATTTCTGGCGTGGTAGCCGCAATCAGCCGTCCAGGTCGAGGGTCGTCTTCAATGGAGTCCCTCCCTTGTTTGTAAAGGGCGTGCCATTTATAAATCATGGTTTTCCCAGGAGCGGAGTCCCTATAAACAGCTGACATCTCTTGAAAAATGGTTTGAGGTGTCTTTCCTTGTTTGGTGAGAAACTTAATGACGGCGCGATATTCAATTTTCTCCATAGTGGCTAGTTTCTTCCCGATTGACTTGTTTACTCGTTGATAACTCAAAAGCTAATGACCCGATTAGGCTGAAACTTGGTATATATACTAACAATGAGTCACTCAACTAGCGCCTACCTGGATGAGTAAACTCACCCTCGCCAACCCCGCCATTCAACGAACTTTTTGACCTCCCCTCGTACAACCAGTGCGTGTTGCCAGTGATGACTTATGGATTTGAGACGTGGTCCTTCACTGCTGGTCGTATGAGGACGCTCAAGGTCGCTCAGCGAGCTATGGAGAGAGCTATGCTCGGGGTTTCTCTGCGTGATAAACTTAGAAATGAGGATCTCCGCAGTAGAATTAGGGTGACCGACATAGCCCAACGGATTAATAAGCTGAAGTGGCAATGGGCTGGCCATATAGCTCGAAGAACCGACAACCGATGGGAAAAAAGGTTCTCGAGTGGCGGCCTCGTACCGGTAGGCGAAGTGTAGGACGACCCCCCACTAGATGGAGTGCTCAGGACCGTGCTTTGTGGCATTCTATGGGGGAGGCCTATGTTCAGCATTGGACTTGTGAAGGGCTGTAATGATGATGATGATGATGAAAGTCCCGCTGGGTTTCTTGCTGGTTCTTCCCAGGACAGAGGTTTTTTCCGAACCAGTTAAATTACTTTCAATAAGTATTCTAGTCATCTATATTGAATAAAAATATTTTTTTTTCTAAAAATATATATGTATAATATATATAAAAAATCATACCTGCAACGTCCGACACAAGCTCTGCATATGATGCAGCTGTCTCACGGTTGCAGATGCTCGCTCCTCACTGGCCTGCCGTTCTCCACACATATCGAGTAAAGCTGTTTGCGATGTCTCCCATTTTTTCTTCCACGACAGAGATTCCTTTTCCAACTTCTGGATCTTTTTCGACATCTGTAATAAATATTTGTAGTGTTGAAAAATTTCAACTGAAATTCGAACTCTCCAAAACGGTAGCTAGCGTACAATTGAATGGTGGTTCAACTTGAAGTCTTCGGCTGTCCGCTGCTAGATGGCGTTCGTGATCGCAAGCAACGAGAACAATTTTTATTAGTTTGTCCTATTTATGCAATAAAATATTTAAGAAATAAACATTTAATTTATTAAAAATAATCTTTGGATAATGAAACGTGTGTCGAAAAAATCTAATCGAAAAACACTATCGTAACTCGATAGTGTTTCTGTATTTGAATGGATTTGGGGTAAACCCTTAAAATTAGTTTCGAAAAACGTCATTTCTAAAACAACAACATGAAAGACATACAATCACCGCATCCTATAATACCAATGCCTGTAACGTAACCCAATACTTGTCAATACAACATGTTTTACTACAATTTGTTTAAAATTTTGCAAATTTTTAAAATCTGGCAACACCATTGTCAGCGATGGTATCTTTGAATGTGTGGCGGTGTAAATTTCCTATTTTACTAATTTCTTTTTGCGGTGTATTATTTTAAATTATTCTCTGAAAAGATCTGATTATGTTCATACATAGAACATAATCATAAAAGACTTTTTTTTTAATGGGATAAGGGTGACAAACGAGCACACAGTCCACCTGATAGTAAGTGGTTGCTGCGGCTCATAGACATCTACATTTATCATCGATTACAAATCAAAATGCAGATGCGTTGTCACCCGTGAGGACTAAGATGGAATGTTTCATTTCAAGAAAAAGGGTCTCGGTTCTCTACACTCACCATACGAAACACAGCAGCGTTAAGCTGCTATTTTACGCTGGTATCCCTGAGAGCGTGGTCCTTCCCCGATCGAGCCGACCCATTCGTGCTCCACGTAAAAAGACTTACAGATTGGACAGGTTATTTTTTTTTTCAGGACTTTTACGGGCCGTAGAAAAAGGTTATTTACAAAAATTATATTTAGCTCACCTTCTCCATCTGTTCTTTGAATCCACCAAACACTTGATTGCTTTTCACCAAGGCATTCTGGAACTCATCATATTTGTCGGTGTAAACGGCTAATTGGCCCTTCAATGCGGTTTCATTAGCCTGTAGCTCCATGACTTTGGCCCTGTACTGAGTGAGGGTTACTTTGATTTGCTCCATCTCGGCCATGAGTCGTTCTTTTTCTGCCTGATGCTCCAGAGATGCTTTTTGAAGTTTCGCATCTGATAATTGAGATTCTAACGACATTTGCTTCGCCATTTTGTCAACCTGGAAGATGAAAGTTTTACTAGAATTTAAAAGTTCAATAATTTTTTCATTCCTACGATTAAACTATATGTATTATTATGTCTTTACCTATGAAATTGCCGTTTTTTATGCAATAAGTTAACGTAATGTTTTTATATATTTTATATTTCTATTAATCAAAGTGATGCCCATTTTGAAAAAATCAACTGGATGGGAGGAAACAAATTCTTCAAAGGCATTTTGTACTGCCTCTCGGGTATTAAATTCTTTTCCTGCCAAAAAGTTATCCGAATACTGGAAAAAGTTGAAGTCTGTAGGCGCAAGGTTTGACGAATATGGCAGATGACGGAGAGCCTCCAACCCCAGCTCTTGTGACTTGGAAACCGTCTGTTGTGCAGTATATCGCGCGTTGTCATGCAGGAGTAGCGGGGACGAGCGATTGTCCAAAGCTGGTTGGAGACGTGCGAGCTTCTCTATCATTGTGTTCAGTTCTTCACAGTACACATCTGCAGTAATGCTCATTCCGTTTGATAAGAAGCTGTGATGAATCACACCGGCGCTAGACCACCAAACAATGACCATCACTTTTCTAGGGGTAAGTTTTGCTGAGCGCTTGCGATTGTCAAACAGAATCCATTTTTTATCACAGGTAACAATGTGTTTTAAAATTCCTTCGTTTGTGTGCCTGTTGAGCAGTGCAAGGCACGTCTCAACGCATAATTCGTGCTGGCGGTCATTGAGTTCGTGGGACACCCATTTGTCAAGATTTTTTACATTGCCAATTTGATGTAAATGGACCAATATTGTTTGATGCTAACGTCGAAAGCTGCTGCTAACTCAGCCCTAGATTGAGTATCATAAGCTTCCACAATCGCCTTTAATTCATTATTGTCGACCAAAGTTTTCGGACGATCACGTAAACATTACGTCACCTATCTAAACGTCGTTGATGATGCGTGCCGCTTGTGCGGACTCATATTCCATAATTACTCGATTTTTTAACGTATCATCATATATCATCAGGCCAAGGGGATATTATTTGTAATACGTTTAGCGATTTTTTCTATGGTAATTTTCACGAAATTTGCAGTAACTATAACACCCGATACGAGCCCGATAATTGGCGATCACATTCTGTGTCACAACTCGATACAAGTTAGCGAAACTGAAGTCTTTAAGCTTTTAAATTCTATTGACCTTAATAAATCTGCAGGCCCAGATGGTATACCACCCATTCTTATAAGTAAGAGTGCTAAAAGCTTGACTATACCGTTAACAATAATATACAGACATTCTCTTAAGGAAGGAATAGTACCTCTTATTTGGAAATCTGCATTTATTACCCCACCCATTAAAAATGTCCAAAGGACCGTGTAGAAAACTATAGGCCAATATCCAAGCTTTGTTTGTTCACCAAAATCTTTGAGAAAATCGTATACTCGTCTCTATATCATGGCATCAAACAAACACTCAGTGATTATCAACACGGCTTTTTAAAAAGTAGATCTACTGTTTCGAACCTTATTGTCTGTTCTGACTATTTAACTAATATCATGTCTGAGCGCTTACAAGTGGACGTAGTCTACACTGATTACAGTAAAGCGTTTGACCGTTTGGATCAAACTACTCGAAGTAGGTATCAGCGGCGACCTGTTTAGCTGGTTTGTCTTATATTGAGAATCGTTGTCAGACAGTAGTACTCAATGGTTATACATCAGCAACTGTGCTGACTTCAGGTATACCGCAGGGATCGCTATTAGGTCCATTGCTTTTTGCGTTTTTTATAAATGATATAGGTTCCTGCTTCACTTACTCCAAAATAATCTTTTATGCCGATGACATGAAAATTTTATGTCCCATCACAAATACTTCTGACTGCCTTGGTCTGCAGCGTGATCTCAATGAACGAACGATATTGTTCACGCAATAAACTTGACTTGAATGTGTCCAAGTGTTTTATCCTTACTTTTACCCGTAAACCCAATCCCACTGTCTTTCACTACAAATTACAAGACACTACTATAGAGAGATTACAGTCAGTAAAGGATCTTGGTGTATTTTTCGATTCTAAATTACTCTTTGATGCACATATTGACAATATCATTAAAAAAGCCAATAGAGCACTTGGATTCGTTTTGAGATTTTCCACCGATTTTCATAATATTAAAACATATAAGATACTTTATTGCGCTCTTGTTCGCAGCCATTTAGAGTACGCCTCTCAAGTGTGGAATCCAAATTATAATATTTATATAGATAGGATGGAACAAGTGCAAAAGCGTTTTCTACGTTTTCTGCAATTCAAGACGCAATTTTACACTAATAACTACATTTCACGATGTAAAAAATTTCATATTTTGCCTCTGCACGAACGTAGGCGCATAGCAGATATGATTTATCTTTTTAAATTGGCAAATGGTAATGTTGACTGTCCGGAGCTACTGAGTAAGTTAGGCTTTACAACAATAGCTACTGCAAAATAGTGCCGCATACCCGGAATAAATACAGGCAAAATTCTTTTATGATACGTGCATGCAGAACTTTTAATGACATTTCCAATAGCGTTGACTTGGATCTGTTTAATACCAGTGTTTCTCGAATCAAAAATTCTTTTGTTGAGTGTTCTTCTGTTTAATTTTGTTAATTTACTGTATTTGTCTTATTCGATGTTTATCTTTTACCGATTAGAATTATTGTTTTTAAGTTCATATTGTCTATAGGTGAAAACTTTTAAATGGCCTTCTAGTTGTTATTCATTTTTTTACTGTTAATGTTAGCTGTAAGTTTTCCAAACAGAATAAAATAAAATAAAATAAAAGTCTCCATGATGACGAAAACTTCCATTCTATCAAACATTCATTCATATCAAACTCTTCATGCCAAACTTCAACTTCAATCCCACCTGGTGGTAAGCAGTGTTGAAGCCCTAGAGATAATTAATAGAATCAGGCGTTACTTTGCGGAAATCCTTATAAGTAACCTCTTAGCAGTCAGCCATCGCCAAGTCTATGGGTCCAGATGCTGACATGTGTAGAGGCGAAACACGTGTCGTATTATCGACGGTGGTGTGTCTTTCCTAGTGTAGTGGTGATGAGGATAGTGCTCGCAATTGAGGGAAAACGAGAGGTGCTCTTCAGGCTAGGTGAGACACATTATTTTTTTATGCAGATCTTAGCTTAACAATTATAACATCTTTAATGAAGCTCTAGATGGTAAATTGAACTGTCTCAGTCAACAAAAGCCTATTCATACTTGCTTTAAAGATAACCAGATTGTAATCAGATGGAAAGACAATCACTGGCAAATTAATCACTTGCTATAGTCATTACAAAAGACAGAGCATACCGTTTGGTTCGAGTGCGTGGAATATCAACAACAGAGGGGTGGACACCTAGCAACGATCTGGTTAATGACTGACTATATTATTTTTTTTTTAATTTACGTGACTAATGAACTTACAGTTCACTTGATGTAAGTGACTACTGCAGCCCATTGGCACCAGCAACCAACTTCAAATAAAGAAGGCACAGATGTGTTTCTACCTCTGAGGACTAAGATGGAATGCCTCACAGCCTCTACTGATACTATCCTCTATACCTTCAGACTGAAACATAGCAGTGCAAACCAAGGTAGAAACGGAAAACAAAATTACAATTACAGATAGACAGAAAGACATCAAAGCATGACCAACAGCTATAGGTTCCATATTAGAAGTATTTAGTCCCAACATTTAAATACCTGCTGCTCTCTTAGCTGGTACTGCTGCATGACACTCTTGAACTTCTCACTCATGCTAATATTGTCATCGCGGAGTTTAGCATTTTTCTCATTGTTCTGCTGCAGAAGTGTGGTGATTTCTGACAGTGTATTTTGGAACTTGGCTTGCGTTTCTTTACGACGCTCTTCCTCTTCACGGATCTTGAGAAGTGATTCTTCCTGGAATAAAAACAAAGTAATATTTGGAGCAGGTAAGTGGTTAGCTGTGGCTCTGCCTGCACTGCATCACTTTCGTCCTACTTGCATTGTTTACCCTTTTTTCTTTTTTCTTCTAAAATTGATTATATATGATAATATATACAACATTAGCCATATTAGTTACCTATACATATTTATTTTAGAATGTGCTTTTATGGACCTTTACACGCCGATGGCAGTGTGATACCAAATGTGAAATCTAATCTCGTTACGGGTACCTAGTGTAGTATACATATTGGAATCATGATGATTGTTATGATTTTTCAAATACAAAATAATATAAAATTTTCTAACATCAAAATGATTCTCACAACAGTATGCAGTAGTTTTGGTCCAATAGAATCTCAATAAAACAGTCATGCACTTTTTTCTGACATTTGGCTAGTATGGGACCATAAAAAACAATTTATTTGGTAGTTTTTGGTCGTATTGTAACACTCGGGGACGACATAATACTTATATGACAATTTTAGTCAAAAATAATAATCACAGCAGTGAGTGACCCGCTCGAAATTGCGAGCGAAATAATAAGTTCCCCTATAGTACGCGGCGATACGCAAGTAATGACGTTACCGCGCTTTTTCACTCATCGCTCAGGCCATTTTTTAAGATAGGAAAAAAATAAAAACACTATTTTTCATGGAATTTTCTTTCGTTTTGTAACAAACACAAAACAAAAGTCATTGGCCTTATCAATTGTCTTGAATATGAGAGTTCATCCATGTGTAATATTTCTAAAACACCAGGAGAAATTTCAACAATGGGGTAATTTATATAAACTATATAGTAATTTATAAATGTTTATAAACAATATAATTTTTAATAAAAGTGAATTATAAAAGTACCTTGATAGCCTTATTTTGTTTCTGGAGTTCACGGCAAAGATTTTCAAGTTTAGACTTAACAAGTATTGTTTTATTGTACTCATGTTGCAATTGTTCTTTCTCTTTCAGTAGCAAGGCATACCGTTTGTCTGATTGTTTATTAAAGAACTGCAACTTTTTATTATAGTCAACAGTCTGCGCATATTTTTTACAGACCAGTGAGAATTTTTCATCCAATGTTGAAACTGAGTTGAGCGACTTCATAAGCTGTTCCACACTTTTGTCGTCTTTTTTTGATCTATCTTCTTTCTTTGATTTCTTCGGATGATCTTGAGGAGGCGGAGTTAGTGATTTTTCCTTAAAATTTATTATTAGAACATTAAACTAAATCAAATATAATAAATTTATATTTGATAAAATAATTAAACAGTTTTCACCAAATTCAAAAAATCTATATGCATAGAATTGCCTTACAAGTTCCTCAATTAAGTGTTCTCCATTAAACTATTAAAAATATTAAATTTGTATATTGTAGAGCCATGCTACAGCATATTAAGGCTGCAGCACAAATGGGTTAGTCCAAAAATAACTTTCAATAAGATACATATCATCACACCTATTTACCCAAAACCCAAAGGTAAATGGTGACAGAGGAAAATGTAACAGAAATTATGCAGCAGCATCTTCCTGTTAAAGTTACAGCCTATATACGTCCCACCGCTGGGCACAGGCCTCCTCTCATTTCTGAGGTTTTAGGGTAAGGAAATGTCTGCCGCGCTGCCCCAATGCGTGTTGGCGAACTTCACATGTCATCTATTTCTCAGACATGCAGGTTTCCACACAATGTTTTCCTTCACCGCCGAGCACCTGGTAAATCAGCACTTAAAATTGCAATTAATAATTTCATTGGTGCCGCGGGATCGAACCCGGGTTGTTCGCGTACTGTGAAACTTACAGCAAGCGCTAACCATCTGAGCTACCACAGCTCTTCCTGTTAAAAAACAATAATTAAAAAACTGCAGTTGCCAACCTGATTCCTAAGCGTGGCAACTGTAACAAACATCCTCTTTATGAGGCAATCTATGGGGGAGGCCTATGTTCAGCAGTGAACTTTGGATAAGGTGTAATGAACGAAATTCATTTTTTACCTTGAATTATATGATATAACTAGTGATCTGCCCCTTCGCTGGATAAGACCTATTAATGTGACAGTGTTAAGGTATAAGACAATCAAATTTTGTTTGATTTTGATTTGATGATTGATTTGATTTTGTTTTTTTAAGAAAAACTTTCTTTTAAGATAAAATATAGCCTAGATCACTCTTGGCATTGCACTGTTTGTGAAGATTTATTTCAATTGGTGCAGCCATTCAGAAAATTAACCCGAACAGACAGACAAAGATATACCCTCAACAGTAACGGCCATTGCGGCTATCTAATACCACCCTTGCCAAAAAAGGTTCATATTTTACTTAATTCGCGTTTTCTTGTATTACATGGAAATAATGACGTGGTTTATACAATAACCTATAATAAAAACGTTTTTCTCACCTAAGTTTATATTATAATATAACATTAGTGCTAAAAGCAAAGTAACAAACTCATTTAAATATGAGGGTACCCAATTTTCATTAAAAAAAGTATATTTAAAACGCAATAAAAGTGAATGATTATACACAAAACTACATGCAAATATTAAAGATAATTTATATTTCTCGATACTCCGATGTTTTCAGCAAATAATAAACAAGAAAACACTAAATACGAGATAAAATGAACAAGCGCTGGAATTGGGGCGATTTAATTGATGATTTACTGGCAATATCTTCAAATTTGTCCAATTAAAAATTATTTGTTATCTATCTTTGTCTATCAACAAGCCTTTTCATAAATATGAACAGGGTATGAAACCGGCAACACAGTGAATTAATCGACATCTGCAGTGGCTGTATGATGGACAAGCCATCCTGGCTGTTTTTACTGTTGAGGGGATATTAATTATTTTTAATTTAAATTGTGATGTACAAAATTAAGAAATTAAAACCCCAACACAAGCGCTACAAAACACAATATTTCAAATGTGTACGCTTATGTCAAATGAGCAAGATTATTGAAGGAAATAGTAATTTTGTTATAATATTTTAGTATAATAGTTTCAGAGCGCTGAAATTTTATATAATAAGTTTTAAAAGTAGATTTTTCGAGCCCGTCATTTCAAATACTATCTTAGTTAATCTAAAGTTGAGCATAACAATAGAATCTTATATTGAAAACATTAAGAAGGAAATTGTTAAAAAGAGGAACTTAACGCATTTGATGGTTTACCATAAAAGAACAAAACGTGAAATTTGCCGTAGAACAGAAATATCATAAACAGTTCGAAACTTGGATAAAAGCCAAATTTGTTTAGGTTAACAATTGTACCTGTTTTTGTTTTATTTGCATTATAAATCAATTGCATTTAAGTGATATGAAATAAAATTTATAGAAAAAACTACTAAATTTTCACCAGAAATACACAAGTTCCTGAAAAATCAGGATGTAATATTATAAAAATTCTACCGACATATGATACAGTCTATTTTTAAAACGCAGGTGATAAAATAAACTTACAATCACAGGAACATCAGCTTCATTATTAGCTGAATTCTCTTGTGGGGTTTCTTCAGCTGCTGCTTCCATTTTAGATTTAAAATTCCTGATGAATACTGATCCCAATATAATTAAACAAAACGAAATTGCAACGTATTGACAAGCGAAAGATGGCTATTGGCTGCTATTGGCTATCAAGTCAACAAAAATATAAATAGAAAAATAGTGCAGCTTCCGTGTTGCTACTTGACAAAAATTAAAGTCACTACTTTCGTGTATATACAATGTACTCTGTGGTCACTACGCAAGTCAAGTGCCTTTGTAGTCTGTGTAAGTCACTAAAGATTCCGCCAGGAATAAATGAGTAATTGTATTTTGTGCAATGTGCACCAGATTGAGCTAATTATTTTTGTTTCGTCAGACTGAGTACCTGAGTAGTTTTATTCTGAGCCACAAATATTAATAATATTTTTTGCTATTGTCAAAAACCTTTGTTTTTTTACGTAGTAGAGCCATGCTGCAGCTATAATAGTAGTATAGTTATAGCACGAATGGGTCGGCTCGACCGGGGAAGCACCACGCTCTCACAGAATACCAACGTATAATAGCAGCTTAACGCTGCTGTGTTTCGTATGGTGAGTGTAAAGAACCGGAGACTCTTTTTACTGGAAACGAGGCAATCCATCTTAGTCCTCACGGGTGACAACGCATTCTGCATTTTGGTTCGTAATCGAGGATATATGTAGATGTATGTGAGCCGCAGCAATCACTTACCATCAGGTGGACTGTGTGCTCGTTTGTCGCCCTTATCCTATAAAAAAATACTTTAATTTGTTTTTATGTTATATTAGTCCTAAGTATAAAAGTAGTGCAAACTTAATTGCAAAATAACAATCATATTTAAAAAATTATGGTTTCATTGATAAAATTCTTCTTCTCTCTTTCCTAATCATAAAATCAAGAAACAAAACAAATGATAAATAATAGGCAACAAATCTAGCTTTACGTCCTACGTCAAAATCACAACCAAAGAATATTAATATTTTTGGAAAATCATCAAGTAGATGATGTTTGGTGTCGTCTCTTTTTTGACACTGACGCTATCGCTTTAATGCTTTAAGTTATTTGTACATATTGAGTAGAGTAGTAAACAATTTAAGACTTTCTTAAGTACAAAACATCTATATTCTAAACTTCTGTAGATGATACATAATCGTTCACGAGATCTAGCTCTCACGTCACAGAACACTATTCCAAGTACAGCGTCTTGAGGAGCTGATCTTGGTAACTGAGATACTGTTTTTATGTGTTTATTAATTGAATCGCATATTGCAGAAAGGGCCTTAGTTCATTTAAATTAAGTTTAGGGAATTAAGTAAAAACTTTTTAATTTTATAATTTATTGATGTTGATGGACATATATTTACACATTATATATTATTTACTTTTCTACTTAAAATGGTTTTAAAAGTGTATAAAAATAATTTATAGTTTCTTAGTTATTTAAGATTTCTATTTTTAGACTAATGCAGCCAATATGGACTTATTCCCTTTCTAAAATATATATAATTTAAAATAAGGGACTAATGACTTTTCTGCAATAAAAGAACAAAACCTATAGAATCAAAACAATGTTTATTCTTGAACTTAAATTAAAACTATGCTTAAAAATTATTCAATGTCAAGGTTTTCAACGTCCTCTTCTGTGGTGGATGGTCCAGCAATAACTTTTCGATAAAAAGGAATATGTTGCTCGGGTATATACCTCAGTAACTTTTTTATGTCATCAATTTTTTCTTTATTTATTGGTACTGAATTATCGGCATACACTCTTTGGTTTGAAATCATTGGAGGCGTTCCAGATTTTGCTAAACGGAACGTCTGAGTTTCCAAACCATCTATAAAGGGCTTCATAGTAAGAACTCCTTTTTGATTTATATCAAAACTAATTTGCATATAACTGGATATTCCTAAATGCTGTTTGTTTTTGGCAGCAACTCCTTTACCTAGGGTTCCAATTGAAACGGAATCTTTTTTGTAGTATGTTGGCCACCAGTTTTTAAAATCAATAACCTCTTCAGTCTTGATAATTTCTAACGAAGAATTTTTCTGATGCTCCTGCCACAATACTTGCATATTCTTCTGGGCTGTATATGTTTCTTTAAAGCAAGTTTTGCTGTACCAAAATCACGGTCATTTGGCAGAAATGAATGGCCTCGTTGAGGAAAGTATTGTACAATTTTCTTAAACCGCCCAGTTCGAACTAAAGCCATTAAAAACTTTAAAACAGTGTGATTTTTATTTTGTCCACCACACCCATCTGCAAATAGGTGGAGCTCTGTCACTATATTATTAGGTACATATTTATTAATATACATTTTTTTTAAATGAGCATACTTCGTTTGCATAATGCATTCTGTTTTATGGAAATGGTGCAAAAAGGGCATAGACTAAAACTGTGTGCCCTTTCTGCACCAACTATATAGTTTGATGTTCGATAGATGGTACTGGAGTGTACGGACTAATGCCGTATTTGCATAATTCGGTTCGGCTATGTGTAGGGAACATTTCGTATAACAAAGTTTGTTTTTATATTTTGTTTGACTTATGCCCTTTCTGCAATATGCGATTCAATTAGCAACGATCTTAGGATGCTGATATAGTAATGAGTGAGTGTCAAATGATTACGTGTATCCTGTCGTGCCGAATAGCGTCGCCCTTGCAATTTCGAGACCGTTCATACACGTGCTTACTGTTCACACTCGCTAACGTGCGCTCTATCTTGCTTATGTTGTATACTCTAAGAAGCAACACTACCATATATGTAAAAAATACTAATAGTGAGTCAACTCGGCGACTAGACGGAGCAACGATTTGGCGCGGAATGAACGAGAGCGGAGTCCCCCTCCCCTGCCCGTGACGTACCGGTCGGCTTCGATTGCTTACCTGTACGCCCGTTTAGGAATGTCACGTACACGGAATCAGTTGCACGCATTTGGTGTTAACTGAATTATATGTAAGGATGATAATTCATTATATCATTAAATTCAACAAGAGACAATTAAATAAACCCAATAATAAATGTCGTAAATATTTGTCGGTTGCGCATCTGTAACGAGGCAGTTGAATAAACAAAACCAACGTATAATTTAACCTGTTTTATTTATTCTGTTCAACCCTCTATCCAATATTTTAAGCGGAACACCTGAGATACTGCTATATAGGTAAAATATAGTAAAATTAGGTAGGTACCTACCAGCACAAGCCTTTGTTTCCATCACGACGAATCAGGTGAAGCTGCGGAACGCCACTAGTTTTGTAAAGTAGTAATTATTTTGTATCTTTGTATAGAAAAATAAATTATTACGAGTAATACTGATAAAATATAATGTTATGATGAAATGTTTTTGTGACAACCCTTGCATATTTTTAACGACTTGACGTCGAGACAGCCTTGTAGGTACTTTGCGGTTTAACAAAGGAGTTGACCCACTATTAGTATTTATTACACATATGACACTACGTTCGATTTTAATCCTAATTTTATCTTTAATAATACTATCGTATATTTTGAATTACATACCTATAAAGCAATGCCTAATTCGTTGCAAGAACAAGATAAAACAGTAATAAAACGCAATTAATTTTACACTAAAATATTTTATATATTTAATTTTTAAATTTTAACAGTGTTTTTGGACGAAAAAACTAGTTTGAACTAGTTTCTAGCAGATAAATTGATGGTGTTCCTTACAAAAATATTTTATTTACTATTGGTAACTTTTAAGAGTTTTCAGATCCAAAATAATTAATTCTCAAAAATATGTTTATCAGAGTACTTAACAACTCTTGAAAAACCGATTTACAATTTTGCCGTAGCAGCAATTCTTATGGTGCCTGGTGTTGAAAAAACAGCTGACAAAAGCTGATGTGTGGTAACTATGCAACTTAAGATAAAGCAGCATACAGACTGCATCGTTAAAAATTACGATCATTAAGCGTGACGATTAAGAGAAATTTTTCGTTACAATTTAACGTGTAAATACACACATATATACATATAGTGGTGAGCCGTGGTAGCTCAGGGGCTAAACGCTCGCTTTAAATTTCAGTACGTGAGTAACCCGGGTTTGATCCCCGCCGGCACCAATGAAAATGTTAATGGCAATTTTAAGTGCTGATTTACCCCGTGTTCGGTGGTGAAGGAAACCTGCATGTCTGAGAAATAAGAAAAAAAAAAGATATTCCGAAGACATTTGAAGTCCGCCAACACGCAATGGGGCAGCGCGGTGGACATTTCCTTGCCCTAAAACCCTCTCAAAAATGAGGCCAGTGTCCAGCAGTGGGAAGTATAGAGGCTGTAACTTTTTTTTACATATAGTAGTAATAAGCATATAGAGGTGGCTTTACGGACTCAATTGGCCTTTCAAAGTCATAGCACTAGGGAAAGATTTAAGAACCATATTTTGAAGAAGCTATTTTCTTAACATCACTCTGTAAAATAATGTGAATGAAATAAGAATATTGTGGTGATGTCTTTGTTTTGTTATTTCTCAGTATTTCATTCTTCTGATTATTTTATTAGCAACAATAAAAAGCCTTAGCTCAAAGAAAAATAAATTGGAAATATAATATATTATGATACACAATACTTTTATACTTTCTAAAAAGATACTTTTTAGAAAGACAATTGGATTTGACAATTTGAGGCTCTTAAAATAGCAGTCATCATTATCAATATCACAATCGTCATCAATAAAGACTACTATACAGTATCATTTCCACTCCTAAGTCATCACTATCCATCAACTTCCTGTTTGTCTTTCCTGGTCGTCACTTCTTCCTTGTGCGGGACCTTTTAGCCGGGCTATTACCAATTGAGTTTATTAATCATCATCATGTTGATTATTCTGTTTTTAATGGATATCTTGAAATTTCGTTAAATATCGAACGATGCCTAGCTAAGATAGATCAGTGGTTTGTTCGTTTAATCTAAGTTAAAGTCAATTAGTAGGTAAATTTGCAGTAGTCTAGAATACTCGTCAACAACTTCGAGAGTAGTTCTCCTAACGATTACTATAATAGGTCATACATGGACTTGGTCATTATTCATTTTATCAAGGCGGGAGGCACGATTGTAGACAATGAGCATAGCAACAAGATCATCCAGCGACTATACAACTTTTTACTAATGTATCGTTGGATAATAACTAAGGCTCTTAATATTATAAACTGGTTTAATTAAAAATCTGGTACTGGTACATTCGAAGGAACTTTGTGCTTAATCTAAGAAAAAGAGTGGCAAATATACAGTGCACATATGTAGTAATATATACGTATAGACACATCAACAGAATCTAGGGATATTTTATATTTCATCAAATATCTAAAAATCTATGAAGAATTTTCTGATATACTAAATGGAAGAATGATAGGTTATTTTAAGGTCTTTAATATAAAATAAAAAACATTACGCATTTTTTTTTCTTTTAAATAAAATGTTAATTTTTTTAATCACCGTAGTAAATTAGTATGATAAAAAACTTAATTTTTTTCTATAAAACTATTAATTTTAATTAAAATTGAAAAAATCTTATGAAATCTAATTATTAATAATCAGTGTTGCCACCCCTTACATTAATTACACATCAACATCGATTGTTCATACTTAAAATTAAATTGTCATTGTCTTACTGCGGTATGAGGTCCCATGTTCTTTGCAAGTGTTCGTAAAGTGTTCGGAAATCTCTCAAAGCTTTTCGTTGTAACATGTCCCAGGCATGCTCAACAGGATTTAAGTCGGGCGAATGTGCAGACCAATCCAAAACTTGAATATCGTCGTCTTGGATAGCGGCCGACACCAGCCGCGCCGTATGGGAAGGAGCATTATCGTCCATGAGTAGAAATTCCTGGCCCATTTGGATTCCGTGTGGGACAATAACAGGCTTTACTACCTCCTCGTGGTATTTTTGTGCAGTCATGCTGCTTTGGATCCAAAAGAGCTGGGTTCGTCCGCCAAGACGAATTCCTACCCACACCATGATTGTCCCGCCTTGGTATGAGTGGACCTCCTAAGGGTGCCGTAGACGGCTAACTCTCCCTGGAGTTCTCCAAAAGCGTGTTCTTCGTGAATCCGGCTGAAACCCAAACCGGGACTCATCGGTGAACAGCACCAAAAACCATTGTTCGTCACTCCATGGTAAATGCTCCCGAGCCCAAGAAAGCCGCTGACCGCGATTGCCACGTTGCAATTCTGGAACACGTTGCGGTCTTCGAGCATGAAGACCAACTTCATGCAACCCCCTTGGCATGATTTCGTCGCTTACCAGCAGCTGATGGTCCTCCTGGAGCCTTTGTAGTAGTTGCATCGCTGTGATATTGGGTTGTCTTCTGGCGGTCATTTGGAGAAATCGATCCTGTCTCTACTTAGTAACATGATATCTACCCATGTGCCGTTCAGCCACATCCCCAGTACTGCGATAACGTGACCACAACCTTGATATTACGTTTTGGCTGGTGTGTTGGGCCTCAGTAACGACGCTTTGAATAGCACCATTTTCCAACATGCCCACGGCTCGTAACATTTCATCTCGACTCAAATGACGACGTGACATGACTCTAAAAGCTCACACAGCAGCAGCATTAAAAAAGAAAAACAATGTAATCTCTTTTCTACTTTTTTCGACTTCAAAAAGGAGGAGCTACTCAATTCGACTGTATGTTCTTTTTTTTATGTGTATTACCTCATAACTTTTTCCTGCGTGAACTGATTTCGATAATTATTTTTATTTGAAAGCTGGTGCTTCTCATGTGGTCCCATATAAATTTGATCAAGGTGTGATCAATGAGTTATTCTTAATAGTTTATATTGAAGTCGGTTGTACAAAATTATTAATTTTTAATTATCTTTAATTAATATCAATAGAACAATTTTAATTATCCGAGACGTAACGAATTACTTACAATTTTGCCGCCTCAGTTTGTTTTTTCTTTTGTTTTTTTATTTTCATTTAAAATTTTGAAAATTGAATAAAAGAGGTTTCAATCTGTATATAAACTTTTTATGCAAACTAAAAAGATTTTTAACTATAAAGTCGTAAATAAATTAGGATTAAGGTATCCCTAGATTCTGTTGATGTGTGTATATACACTGTATATATTACCATATAATATATATACACTGTATTTTAGCTTTGAGCTAGAGCTGCTTGAAACAACACGTTGAGAATAGATGAACCTATCCAAAGTTTGAACGATTATATTTGCTGTTGGTGTTATTGTTTATCAATCGTTGAAATTTTGTAAATGTTTCTACTGGTGCGAAGAATGGAAAAGGCAGTTACTAACTACGCCATTCTAAAATTGTCTAACTTTTGAATGATCATCGCTAAGGTCTTATTGAATTGCTTTTAAGGCGCGGGAGTGTATAAGATATTTTTTTATATAATTAGGGTGACAAACGAGCAATTAGTCTACCTGACGGTAAGTGGATGTTGTGGCCTAAAGACATCCACATTTATCTTCAATTAAGAATAAAAATGCAGATGCGTTTGCACCCTTGAGGACTAAGATGGAATGCGTCATATCCAGTAAAAAGGGTCTCCGGTTCTATTCACTCAATATACGAAACGCAGCAGCATTAAGCTTATTAACATGCTTATCATAATGATATATCACATTATATTAATATGCTATTTTACGCTGGTATTCTGTGAGAACGTGGTTTTACCCCGGTCGAGCAACCACGTTGAACAACTGTAATATAGCTGCAGCATGGCAAAAGAAGCGTTTTATCGTATTATATCATCATTAAGTGTAGATTAAGTATAGTGTATTTCTACGAGGACGGCATGCTGTTGACTGTTATATTTTATATTACAAACTCGTTTTAATAACTTTATTAAAGTTTATTCGAATTTTGTACTAATTATTCTACCAAAACAAATTAGAAACAGAAAAAAAGCCATGTATGGATCGGTTATACTTAGATTCTAAGATCAGAAAATTAATATTCTTTATTTTGGTAGCTTTTGTATTCTTTAGACTTGCAACACTGGGCAGGCAGCTGCCTTTTTGTCTTCTGTCTCTTTTACTCTTTTATTCTATCAAAAGGAAGGCTACGAGTCGGAGGTGAGTAATATTCTTTGTAATCATTTAATTTATCACGTTTTATATTTTATAACGCTTAAAAAAGTGTCCTAATATGAATATTTTGTAATTTATATACAATTGTTAGAAAACATTCTTATTTAAGCTAGTTCCAATAAAATTAAAATTTACCGGTCGGAGCCGATCTTTGCGAGCCGTTACTTTTCAAGATTCTTCGGTCATTGCGCTCTGAATTCCTTTACTTTGAAATGTATGGGCGTATGGGCCCCTTTTGCGTATTTGCGTAATAACTGCTTCAATTTATATTCTTTGGGACATTCCGATTCTAACAAACCGTTGCGTTGCCGCATGATTGGCTTCTTCAGACTATGCATGAGACACGATCACATTTACAGTTAGCTAAAACCGCAAATAATTATGTACAGTGGTTCTTTGTTATGTTTTTTGTTCTTTGTTGCCGGTACAGTTCACTTCTTTACTCCTTTTTGTCGCTCTCGTACTGTTTCTATAAATAAAACCATGTTTAATGTTGCACTCATATATTTTATATTACTGCACTCATGTTTTATATTTATTATCCCTTTCGAGAATCAACTACTTGTGTTTTATAATTAAATAATATTTTAGCTAAACAGTAATGAAATGAAGTAAATGATGGAAGGCTTAGTAAATCTTTTTTGATTTGATAAAATAATTGTTGCAAGGAAATTGTATACTTAACGTAAAATGTAATATTCTTTTAATATTAACAACTTTCATCTCCACGAAAAAAGGCTATATTAGTAGATTAGACTATATAGTTCATATGAATCACAGGACATTGAAATGGTTGTGTTAAAAAGAAAGTTAATTCCGACTACAAAAAAAATATATCACTAGGTGGTAATGGTCGTAGGTATCCTTTTCTGCCTAGGAGTTTATCTGGGTACCAGGTACCAGCTGGGCAGCAGTGTGTTTGCTGCTGTCCGGTCAGGTCTCAGTATTGACAATGCATTTGCAGTCATTGTTGTTGAAAATTGGTTATTGGTTGAATGTGTAAACTATAATAGCCACTTACTTACAATTTTACATAATACACTTCAATTATAAAAAATAACATTAAATTGCTGTGTACTATGTTTAAAACATAAAACAAAGCGTTAAAATTAAATAACAATGGATATTTTATAAAACACAATTAATAACACATTCTTATTATGAGGCATTCCATCTTTAGTCCTCAGGGGTGACAACGCATCAGCACTTTGATCTATTGTAACTGTGGATAGATGTAGATGTCTATGGGCCACAGCAACCACTTACCATCAGGTGGACTATATTCTCGTTTGTAACCTTTATTCTATTAAAAAAAATCATAATTATTAATTACTTAGTTCATCGTCATATTCTCATGCTGAAGGTGTCTTTATGTAAATATTGTTAAACAAATTGTTTAATTTTTTTTAAAGTATTCCAAGATTACTACTATTTCTATTAGCTACTAGCCTTAGCAAGCTTTTAAATACCCAAAAAAACCCAGAGATCCAATTTTGGGACTAATCATTCAAGCAAGCGTCATGTTTTTGAAGGGTGTTGTATTTTTATCTGTACCATGAAATATATACCAGTTTAAGATACAAATGAAGCCTTATCTTCATAAAGCATTAAAATCTATTTAATGGGTTGTTCATGTAGTCCACATATATCATAAAGGATCAGATAAAACAAAATCATATAGTTACTCCCCTAAAACACAGAATCATAAACATAGGAACAAGTTGCCTCAAGACGTGGTTGATGCTCCCCCTGTAATTAGTTTCAAAACAAACTGGACAAATGGTGTAAAGACAATCCAATTGAGGGAATTCTTAGTGTGGACTTGGACTAATATAAAACACCAACACAGATATAGGCATATCAGCTATAAGCTGTTCTCCTATTAATAATAATAAAAGACATTAAAACTTCCTTCTGGGGCAGTCTTATAAATTTTGATATTTGGTTTACAATAGTAGTTGAATGATTTACACCAATCACATTTTAATTCAAACCTTGAACTTCTTCTGTCTTATTATAAAATGTCATTTATTGATAGATGAGATTTTACCAACTTCAAAAAGGAGGAGGTTCTCAATTCAAGTGTAAGTTTTTTTCTTGTATGTATGTTACGCGATATCTTTCCAGATTGTGAACCAATTTTGATGATTCTTTTTTTATTAAATAAGTTATACTTCAAGGGTGGTTCCATATAAATTTGGAGAAAAAATTCCTCCCCTAAGGGTAGCAAATAAATAACTTCTTTTTTGCAATTAGAAGTAGGTTTTTACTTTTTGTTAAAAGTTATAATTATTATTACACGGTAGAGCCATGCTGCAGCTATATATGTTATGATTGTAGCATGAATGGATTGGCGTGACCAGGGAAGGACCACACTGACAGAATACATGGGTGTAGAGAACCGGAGTTTTTTTACTGGACACAAGGCATTCCATCTTAGTCCTTAAAAGTGACAACACATCTGCATTTTTATTCTTAATCGAGGATAGATGTAGATGTCTATGGGCCACAGCATTCACTTAAAATCAGGTGGACTGTGCTATTTTGTCACCCTTATGCTATATAAAAACCTGGGCTTAAACTATGGTTGAAGAATAGTCCTCATAAGAAACCACTTACCTGTGTTAACACAATCTTTGCAAAACATATGCCACACTTTTCATTTTAGTCCCCATATTTCCACGGAACTTTTTTCATGAAACATTAGTTTAACTAACCCATTCCCGTCCCATGAGCCACATATGGTACATTGCTATTGTCTTACTATTGTGTCTCTTGTCGGACAGTGAATGTGTTAAGAAGAAGCTGATATCATTATACGCAACCTTCGATTCGAAATCAAATTTCGGCAACGCATCTGCAATTCCCCTGGTGTTGCAGTTGTTCATGGACGGCGGTAATCACTTACCATCAGGTGAGCCGCATGCTCGTTTGCCCCTCTCCTATAAAAAAAAAAAAAAACATTCTCGGCAGAACATTTAGTTACAGTTACATCATATTAAAAGTCCACTGTTGAACAACATAAGCTTCCCCCATAGTTTGCCTCATAGGGTGAATATTTGCTATAGATGCCATGCTTGGCAGGCGGGTTGGCAACTGCAGTTATTTATTTTTAGTTATTAAATATTAGAAGATACTGCTGCCCATCTCCTGGTTTATTTCCCTCTGTCTCGTCTTACGACACACTGGATGATATTGGGTAGTGGATATTCTTACACTGCCACTACACGGTACACTTCCTTTTTTAAATTTAGTTAATTTAGTTTTAAACCTGCCTGCTTTTGTTTTATCTGTTTCTCCGAGGATTGTCTATTAGAAAATTTCATGGAGGAAAGGCAACCTTGAGCTTTAACACAAACTTCATTGTTATAATTTGAGTCTTCACTATATTATCTCTACATAGTACAAACAAAGTCGCTTCCCGCCGTCTGTACCGCTTAGATCTTTTAAACTACAGAACGGATTTTGATACGATTTTCATCAATAGACAGAATGATTCAAGAGGAAGGTTTATATGTATAATACATGCATATTATATATTATATAATTCTTCTGTCCGTGTGTATGTGACTAAAGTCCTCCTAAACGGATGGACCGGTTTTGATGATATTTTGTGTGTGATTAAGTTGATTAGAGAACGGTTTAGATTCATAATTGGACCCGGTAGGTAGCGTTGTTGTCGAAATCCAGAAATCAACCGTGCGAAGCCAGGACGGATCGCTAGTCGCTATTATGTTACACAAATTTTGACCTTGTGAAGTTTAGCTGTTTAAAGGTTTTTTTTACAATAAATAAATAACATTATGAGAAATTAAGTTTTATAACTAGTTTGTAAATGTGTTTAGACAATTAATTTGACCGTAATATAATCCTACTCAAAAACAAATTTGCAGTTTAATTGGCAATACAATGTTGTCCATAGCACATGTTGCGTTAGCCTCTGTTTAAGATAATTGCAGCCTTCACAATTCCATATTAGCAAGTGATTGTGCATTATACAATGATATTGCCGTATTTGTGGCCGGGTTGCTGCAACTTGGTCTTGTTAATACAAATATAACTGTGGTTAGTGTAGTTTTCCCCTATTATCTATCGTGGTGGCTATTTTTAGGTCTACACTTGAGTTTATTTGTTTTGAAGTGGGCATGTTGATTCATTTCAAAGGGTTTTGTTTGTTATTAATGATGGTGTATTTATATACATATTTTTATGGTTTTTTTAAGCTTCAAATATTGAGTGGAATTTTAGTTCATAATTTTTATTTATTTTTAGTCTGTTCTGTTCTGAGTTAGCCCTTTATTCAGACATTTGTCATATACAAGTGGTAAAATTAAGAATTTTGTACAACCGACTTCAATATAAATAAAATGGGAACATCATCAATGTAGTCGAAGTCAATTAAGTACGCATTATTAAGGATAACTCAGAAACTACTGGTCAGATCTTTATAAAATTATATGGGACCACATGAGAAGCAGCTTTCAAATAATACAAGTATTCTCAAAATCGGTTAACCTAGAGACACCTAGAAAAAAGTTCTGAGGTAACACACAAAAAAAAAACAGTCGAATTGAGAACCTCCTCCTTTTTTGAAGTTGGTTGAAAAATTAAAATATCTATGTCGTAGGCTTCTACTTCTTACACCTTTTTTCTATTTTATATTCTATAACAGGGTATAGTCCGGTCATTTTAGTAATTTGATAGAATAATTGATTTATCAAAACAACAGGAACATATAGTGGGTAGATGTAGAGTATATCAAAAGAATTGAAGATTATCTTTAGTGTCATGATCCAGGGAGGTAACAGAGGAACATGTTTGTTTGGACCATACACTGCCCTTGTGTCCCCTTAAAGCTGCTTAAAATTCAGTGTCACATCTAATATAAAATACATTTAAATGTACAGCCAAGTAGTCGATTTCTTTGTTGGTGTCATTCAATCAATTCCGTCAAAATATGGATTTGGTCAAGGCCAGAGTGAATAGGCATCTTCTTGCGTTACCTGCATACCATTTTGAGCCTGCCTGCATACCATTATAGTAAAGTAAAGTTACAGCCTATATACGTCCCACTGCTGGGCACAGGCCTCCTCTCATGTCTGAGAGGGTTTTAGGGCAAGGAAATGTCCGCCGCGCTGCCCCAATGCGTGTTGGCGAACTTCACATTTTCGTAATATTTTTTTTTATTTCTCAGACATGCAGGTTTCTTCACGATGTTTTCCTTCACCGCCGAGCACGTGGTAAATCAGCACTTAAAATTGCAATTAACAATTTCATTGGTGCCGGCGGGGATCGAACCCGAGTTGCTCGCGTACTGTGTAACTTACAGCGAGCGCTAACCATCTGAGCTACCATTATAGTAATTGGTCCATATATTATGTAAATAAAAGAATGTATTTCCATATTATGCTTATCAGTATTGCGTTACTATTGTACACGGATTTCATTCTCACGATAAATGAAAGGTCATTGTTCTCAAAGATAAATAATCATCACTTTATAAGGCAATGACAGTGCTACATTTTACAGTTATAAGATTTTTGTTTAAGAAAATTACGTCTTTGTGTGACTGTTTACAGTTTTGGTCAGATATTTGTAAATAAATGTTCACTATTAAGATATTTATTTAACAAGCTTCCCTCTGAAGTTATTTGTATTTTTAAAACATCTATGTAAGTGTACCTACAGTTTATGAAAACAGTTTTATAATATTATCACGATATTATATAACGCACCGAACAGTAAATACACCAAAGGAAAATATTCCATAAATTTCACTTTCTAAAATGTTTTTTTTTTTAAAGATGGAAATGTCTGGTTTTTTTTTTTCAAATTCTTAGCCTACAAAACAATTGACCCATAAATTTCGTTAGAATCCAGTTTCAAAAGCCAAAAGCAGCGGAGACTAAAAGGAGGGTACCTAATATACGGCTGACTTTAATTAATGTATATTCAATAGATTTGTCATAATCTTAGAGAAATTACATACATAATATGCAGTTATAATTGCGCGTTATGACGCGACGTTAACATAAAATAATATTAAAATTTAAGAAAACTTAAAACACGCATTGACCATGAGTTTTGATGATTCTAGAGAGAATTGTCGTGGTGATCCTGATCAGGATACTAGGATAAAGTTATTAAATTACTGTATTGTCATCGGTCCTTGATGCGAGTGCAAATTTTCAAGTCAATCGAAAAATTACAAGTGGGTGAAAATGACATTAAAAGATTCCGTTACATATATAAATAGATAAGATACACACGAAGCTAATAAAAACAAAAGCAGTCAATTAGTATTTACTGTCAAAACATGCATATTATAAGCTAATGTGTTTTTGCAGAAATATTTTAGCCGAATGGAATTTGAACCACTGGCACCTAGTTAGTGACGTAATTAACTAGTAAGTGACGTAATTTAACCACTAAACATTACGGGTATTTGCTTATTATAGGATTACAAGATATCAACAAAAACTTCGCAACGTAAGTCTAGCCGGGGTAAGCTATGTTACACAACGGGAAATAGTATCAATTTACAGCCGGGTATGGGTATACAAGTATTATCGACAATATCGATTGCTATTCCTTATAGTACTTGGTTCGAATCCGCAACAAACAGTTGATGTGAGTTGAGCGATAGTTTCAATTATCGTCATCGTCATCTTTACAGTCCATCACAAGTCCACTGCTGAACATATAAGTTGGGCTGAAAAGTTCGTATCGTTTTATAGAAAAACACATTTGTTTGGCAAAATTCGATTTTATTATTCAACATGGTTGCCATCGAGGGTTTCAATACCATTTTTGTAGTACGATTTGTGTTTAGCCTCAAAATAGGCCCTTGTTTCGGTGATTACTTCCTCATCGGCTTTAAATTTCTTTCCAGCGAGCATTCTCTTGAGATCTGAGAACAGGAAAAAGTCGCTGGGGGCCAAATCTGGAGAATACGGTGGATGCGGTAGCAATTCGAAGCCCAATTCATGCAATTTTGCCATCGTTTTCACCGATTTGTGACACGACGCATTGTCTTGATGGAACAACACTTTCTTCTTCTTCAAATGGGGCCATTTTTCGCAATTTCGTCCTTCAAACGTTCCAATAACGCTATATAATAGTAGCTGTTGATGGTTTTTCCCTTTCCAAGATAGTCGA
The DNA here is from genome assembly GCA_029286625.1 of Parnassius orleans. Classification (NCBI taxonomy): domain Eukaryota; kingdom Metazoa; phylum Arthropoda; class Insecta; order Lepidoptera; family Papilionidae; genus Parnassius; species Parnassius orleans. The sequence goes on from JAGSMP010000009.1 coordinate 10,140,339, forward strand.
TGAAAATTATTCCATGTGCATCCCAAAATACAGACGCCGTAACCTTACCGGCCGACTGTTGAGTTTTTCCACGCTTTGGATTCGGTTCGTCGCGTGCAGTCCACTCAGATGACTGCCGACTGGACTCCAGAGTGTAGTGGTGGATCCATGTTTCATCGATTGTCACATATCGACGCAAAAATTCACTTCTATTGCGGTTGAACAGCTTCAAACATTGCTCTGAAGCATCGACACGTTCTTGTTTTTGGTCGATTGTGAGCTCGCGCGGCACCCACTTTGCACATAGCTTTCGCATACCCAAATATTCATGAACGATATGTCCAACACGTTCCTTTGATATCTTTAGAGTCAGCTATACAAATCAACCTCAATTTACGATCTTCCAAAATCATTTAGTGGATTTTTTTGATGTTTTCGTCCGTAACAGCCTCTTGGACGTCCACTACGTTCATCGTCTTCGGTGCTCATATGGCCTGTACGGAATTTAGAAAACCAATTACGAATGGTTGCTTCGCCCGGCGCAGAGTCCGGATAACACTCATCAACCCACTTTTTGGTATCAGCAGTACTTTTTTCATCAAAAAATAGTGTTTCATTAACACACGAAATTCCTTTTTATCCATTTTTTTCAAAATAACAAAAGTTGCTTCACTCAAAATGCTGTATCTCACAAACTAACAATCAGACAGCTGTCAAATCTATACACGTTACTTTTGAAGGTTGGTACTAACTAAAAATGATATGGATTTTATTCTAGTGGCGCCATCTCATATAAACGACACGAACTTTTCAGCCCATCTATTAGGCCTCCTCTAAGGAACGCCACAACGCAGACTTCCTGCACTCATGTCATCCTCATGGAGGTCATGTCTCATGGAGGGCCGCTCTACACTTGGCTATTCGCTATCATTTAGTGATGTTAGAAATTCGAATTTTTTAAGGAAATGGTTAGTTTTGGGGAGCAAAAAGGAAGTTGAAAACAATATTTGTTCATCGTGTTAACCTATTAGAAGCTATTAGAAGCACAATTATACTATAGCAAGAACATAATCTTTTTTATTTCTTGTTAGATACATTCTGTATAAAGCAAATGTTGGATAACTGCAATACTTTCAAGAAATTCAACACTTTATTTTAATAACCAGCAGATTGTGTTCTGACACACTTCCATAATTACAAAAGTATACCCATCAATCGCCTCGCATATGGTCACAAGGCCGGTCCGATTGACGTAGCGAGTTGGGCCTCGGTAGTCATTCCAGTGCCCATATACGTGGAGTGCCTGTTTCCGCCCGCTGACAGTCTAGATACAGTATCAGAGTTGTTTGCCCTAGACATAGCTGCTTTTGTTCAATATCCGGCTTTGGATTAGTACCGAGAAAGAGATAACAATACACGTTTTTAGCCGAATTCAAAAAAAGTGGATGTTTACAATTCGACCTAATGTTTTTTTAATTTATTTTTTTGTTACCCGACATTTTTTCTTCGTCAATGAGGGCTTATCTTACGATCACCAGATGTCGCCAGTTGGATTAAGGTGAACTTATTTCCAACGCAGATGGTCACACAGTGTCACCGTCATTGAAAAGTTGCGATTTAAATATTATGTTTTTCTGTTTCTAGTGTATGTAAATACACAAAACAGTGCTATATTCTTTGATTTATCACAAATTTTTTAAATTAAGTTTGGTTTACTTATTTCTAATCCAATTAATATAAAAATATAACTAATATAACGGAAAAAAAACATTAATCTCTACACTTCTATAACAAATTATCTTCCTCCGCTATGAAATCTGTTAAATATTTCACGTCATTCCTAAGTAGCGCCGTCCTGGTGGCAGAAAAGTTCGTGGATCTTTGTGAACCGATTTTAATGATTCTTTTTTAGGTTGTACTTTAGGGGTGGTCTCTTATAATTTTGGAGATTATAGCAGTAAAGAACTGCTGGAAGCAACTGTTACTTAAATCGTTCAATCCAATACAGCCTGTAGAAGTCCGCTGCTGAACAAAGGCCTCCGCCATAGATTGTCTCAGGATTTTGCCATTGTTACCACGCTTGGCAGGCGGTTTGGTGAACGCAGTTTTTTATTATGTTGAATTGTTATCGGGAAGATACTTCTACCCTGGAGTAGTAGATATTCTCACACAGCCACTATACGGTTAGCTTAAATCATAGGATTAATAGAAATACAAGTTCTTGAACTAAATGGAGCTTGGCGCTCGTTTTTACCAGACTGCCCCTCCTTCTGGGGTAATGTTTTTCGAGTGTATGTAGGGTATGTCTATTACATTGGTACGTTCTGTAGCCTAAACAGCCTGATGAATTTTAACATGGGTGTCGTTGGGTTTGTTTTAATTGTGGAAGTGACATAGTATTAAAATTTTATTTTTCCGTAAACTTTTTTACGCAGTCGGGTTTCTTCAAATTACTGTTTTAAAAATTGCTTGTAAATATCAACTTATCATCGGGCCGAAAACCCCGCACGTCATTTGTATCAAAACGAGAAGCAAAGACAAATATTGTACAAACACCTACGTATCGATCTTATATAATGTCAATGAACTCTGGCAGTTGTAATTATAATTTTTTTAAACATAGCACCGTTGCATGTCCGCTATGCGATGAATTCAATTTGAAATAATTTAATTGCAATTTTTTAAAAGCTTTTATAATAGTGGCTTTCAACACTAACAAAGAACTAATCTATGACGAGTTGACGAGACTATCTGATTGTCTAGACTTCAATTCATTTAGACAGAGTATTTGAAGCGGAAATCTATTTGATTACTGCTTGAGTCATATGAAAGGCAAGTCACTGCACATTGTTCTTATGTTTAAATATACATGTATGTATATGTAGTAAGTTTATCAGCATTCAGGTTATATATCAAACGCATTCTTGATCCTTAAATAAACTATGACGTACGCATGACATAAATATGCAAACATATGTATGATGGTCTCGCAATACAATATACTACGTAAATAAATGGCTTCCATCTTAGTCCTCAGGTGTTGCAACGCATCAGCATTTTGATTTTTAACCCCTGACGAGGGAGTGGGTGTTATATGTTTGTAGTGTGTATCCGTGTATGATGTATATATCTGTGTGTCTGTCTGCGGCATCATAGCTCCTGAACGGATCAACAGATTTTGATTAAGTTTTTTTGTTTGTAAGGTGCCTTAATCGAGAGTTCAGCTGTTTGAAGATATTAGCTCTTTTTGTTTCGGGTGTTTTGAACTTTTTTAATTTTAGTTACTAATCAAGGATCGATGTCGATGTCAGAATTGCCACCAGGTGGACTGTGTGCTCGTTTGTCACCCTTAATTAATCTGGATAAAACTTATTCATAAAATACAACATACCTAAATAAAAAAAAAATTACAGATGTATGAATAAAATAGTTTTATTGTTTCACTTTTATAATCCGTTAGGTTATAATTTATTCAATGGATAACATCTAAATGATGTTATCCATTGAATTGGTCGCATTTTAAAGATCGCATGGTTTGGAAGTTAGCGTGTCTCTTCTTCCCACCTGTTTGAGTCATTAGTGAAAATAATTGTTGTAATTGTGCACTTACTTTCTTTGTGTAATTCTAGTCTCTATAAACTATTTGTAGTTACTTGTCTTACTCGTATCTTATTATAGCACAATTAATGTTATGCGTATATATGGATCAAAATGGCGGATTGATAGTTCTTTGCTACTGAATCAACAATTAATAAGTATTATATAATAATCTATATTAAATAAAAATGATTCTATTCTATTATATTAAAGAAACAGTAAACTGTTGTATACCAAAAGTTAGATTGCAATACTTTCAAGAAATTCGACACTGATAATACAGCTCTCGATCGTCCTGCCCGTTTTCGTGTCGTGTACCAAGTAAACTAGTGCCTAACAAGAATTATTATTGGAGACCAACTAGTTCAAAAACTCTATCATAAGAATTATATCAACTGATTCATCCGATGTTTGTTTTTCTCTCGCTTTATAAGTGATATTTTGTAGAATTATGTATTTTAATTTTTTTATATGTATCCTGTGTTATTTTATTTTTGTATTATATTATTTTATTTAATATATATGAGATATTAAGTATGTATATTTTACTTATTATTTTCTATATTATGGGTATGTACTGGTCAAGATGGCGGGTTGATATTTCTTCGCTACTGAAACCTATCTCTCATTTAATACTTTATAGCAACCATCGGCCATTTGCATGTGCAGTAAAATGCACAAGGTAGGTTGGTAACACTAGCCCCTCTCTCCCTAGCCGATTAAGTCTGCTAATTACAGTACATTGTGGTTTTTCCGTCAGTCTGCAATCGAGGGACAAGTAATAACCATTCATGATTAAACGACGCCTGCACCCTACAGTAGAACGTTGGATAGATAAAATAGTAGGTATGAAACCGGTTAGGGACTTCACAGTTCAATGTACCGCCGCGCCGTCCCACGAGTTTGTATCGCCCTTCTAGATAGTTCTGGATCTAAGAAAATGACCATAATGTGAGTTTTTAGTAGTTGTTCGAGTGTTATCAACATATTTTAAAATTGAGGAAGTTTATCAATTCGACCATATTATATTGATGTATGTAACGCAATATTGTCTTTTTAGCTCAATTCGAATGTTTTTGTTGTTGTATGTTACTTGATATCTTCTTTAATTGTGGACCAAATTTAATAATTCTTTTTATATTAAATAGGTTACCTATACTTCAAACGTGGTCCCATTTAGAGAAAAAAATTCCACCTCTAAAGGTGGAAAATAGAGAATAACGTTTTTAATGTAATTTAGCTTCGAGCTTTCGAGCTTTTTGTATTCCTTAGTCTTCTCAAAGGGGTCAAAAACTAAACTTTAAATAAAAATAAAAACCGACTCCAAATAACTTAAAAAAATAAAATAATTTCCGCTTCAGAAGTCTAGACTTTATATTTCTATACAAAATTGATGTTTAGTGACAGCTTATTTTCGTAGCCTCAATTAAAAATTAAGATTAAAAATTAGAAAAATATACATGGTAGAGCCACGCGGTTATTACGGTTGTAGCACGAATGGGTCGGCTCGACCGGGGTAAGATAGAAGCGCAATGCTGCTGTGTTTCGTATGGTGAGTGTAGAAAACCAGAGACCCTTTTTACTGGAAACGAGGCATTCCATCCTAGTCCTAAGGGGTGACAACGCATCTGCAATTTTGAATAAATGTCTATGGGTCACAGCACGCACTTGTAGACTGGTGGACTGTGTGCTCGTTTGTCTCCAACAAAATAAAACGTAAAAGTAGAGATATCCATCCGTTAGCGGAAACAATTAACGGGCGCCGCCGTCTTGTTGACAGTGGTTGCAAAGAAATATAGATGCTGCAGAGGAATCCATTAGGTTCGCTTCAGATTAATTAGCTTTGGGAGACTGCCAACTTAACAAAGTTGATTTTGAGAATCCATTTACGTAGGTAGTTTTTTCTCTTGTGCTTTATGAATTTCGTGCCATGACCAAAGTACAGTCTTTATAAAATTGGCAGCTTCTTTTTGTATAACTAGGTATTTTTAACAAGATTCCTGTAATAACTTATTTGTCTTTGCTAATTTGCATAAATTCAAGGTGCTTATGAAACAAGTGGTAAAATTAAAAATTTCTATATATATTTATTATTTCTATAACTTCAATATAAATTATTAAAGATAACTCAAAAACTACTGGTCAGACCTTGATCAAATTTATATGGGACCACATGAGAAGCACCAGCTTTCAAATAAAAAAAGAATCATCGAAATTGGTTCACCTAAAAAAGAGTTGTGAGTTAACACACAAAAAAAACAGTCGAATTGAGTACCTCCTCGTTTTTTAAGTCGATTAAAAAGGATATTTAAAAAAAAGGAGTGTCAAACAAGCGCACAATCCACCTGATGGTAAGTGGATGCTGTGGACATTTACATCTATCCCCGATTAAGAATGATGCACACACATACACACACATTATATTAGTTTTATTAGTAAATTTTTTATTTATATTTGTAACAGCTATGTACTTCATTTATTTTAAATTGTAATCCATATTTTTGTGTTTATTTGTCGGTATCTTATTGTGTCTATTGTGTAACTTCGCTATGGGAGAGCAGTGATTCTCAGCACAAACAAGTAAATTATATTAAGCTAAGTTACCGAAATAAAATATTTGTAGTATGTAAATGGAGGAGGTACATATCCAGACTATAATACTGATAATTTGTATTGCACAAATTAGGTCCCGTCTGGAACCGGATCCAGAACCAGATTGTTTTTTTTTATAGAATTAGGGTGAACCAGATTGTTTTTTTTTATAGAATTAGGGTGACAAACGAGCACACAGTCAACCTTATGATAAGTGGATGATGTGGCCCATAGACATCTACATCTATTGTCGATTAAGAATTCAAACGCACGATAACGCAATATACATAACGCAACGATGCGTTAATCACCACTGAGTACGAAGATGGAATGCCTCGTTTCCAGTGAAAAGGGTCTCCGAATCTACATTCACCATACGAAACACAGCAGCAATAAGCTGCTATTTTATGCAGGTATTCTGTGAAAGCGTGGTCCTTCCCCGATCGCACCGACCTATTCGTGCTACAACTATAATATAACTGCAGCATGGTTCTATGAGGGTGACACTGAAAGTTCTTAGAAAATCAAAAACTGAACAAACTAGCAAGTTATTAGTTTTATTATATCTTTTCAAAATAGTGTCCATTTACATCAATACATCGCTGCATCCGATGTAACCACTGAGAAAAGCACTTTCCCCACTCGTCCTTAAAACGTTCCTCGGCGTCCATAAAACGTTTTCCTCGAAGTTTTTCTTTTATTTTCGGAAATAAATAAAATCACAAGGTGCGAGGTCGGGGCTATAGGGCGGGTGACCCAGTAATTCCACGTCTGACGTCGCCAAGTAGTCGATTGTTTGCTTGGCGGTGTGCGACGAGGCGTTGTCGTGGTGAAGGAGGATCCTACTGCGAGGTCGTTTCTCCCGAACTTTTTCCAAGACAAGTGGCAAACAATTGTTAGTGTACCACTCTGCAGTAACTGTTTTTCGATCCTCTAAAACAATTGTTGCGTAATGACCTGTCCTTCCGAAGAACGAGGCCACCATCTTTTTTCCCACGCTTCGACCTCTCTTCACTTTAGTTGGCAACTCCTCGGAAGGAAACACCCAGACAGCAGACTGTCTCTTAGTTTCAGGATCATAACAATAAATCCAGCTTTCGTCACCAGTAAGTATGTCGAACACAGCATTTGAGTCACCTCCGTTAAATCTTTGAACCATTTCACGACACCAATCAACACGACGGAGTTTTGGGCCTCTGTCAAATTATGGGGTATCCACCGGCACAAAGCTTCCTGACCGCTAAATGTTCATAGAGGATTTTGTGCACTTGACTCATACCGATGCCTAAGCTTGTCCGAATCTGCTGATAAGTCACTCTTTGTCGGTCTCTATCATACGCCGCACAACACTGATGTTATCTTCAGTCGTCGCCGTAGAAAGCCGTCCCTCACGCAGATCATCGGTGAGATTAGTGCGACCACGTTTAAACTCATTAAACCAGTTGTAAACAGTGGCTTCATCGTGAAAGGCCAATCGAAGTCTATTATAACTTTCTTGTTGACTTAAATGACATCGAAAGTCATAAAAAATCATTGTAGGAAAATGTTCTCGCGTTAAATTCATGCTGACGTGACACAGACAATTTTCAATTTGCCGCCAAATCGTACACAAATGACAAATTAATAAAATACATACACAATAATATTGGCAAAGAGTTCCATTTACAAAATTTGAACTTATTTTTTCATTATATCGTTTACAAGTGGCCAGTTCTAAAAACTTTCAGTGGCGCCCTCGTACCACATATGTATGCAAGGACACTGATTACTCAGCCGCGTGTGTTGGTAACCAGCCGATCACGGTCTGTCGATTGTTAACGCATCAAAGGGAAATATTGGTCACGATTCAAACTATTGTTTCATCGGTTGTTACTCCGCACGCCATTACGTCGGCTACATCCTGCCATTATCAAATGTAATTAGTTCATACATATCGCTTATTTGATATTAGACTTGCAACGAATATTCGGCTATTATTCGGTATTCGGCCCGTTCGGCAATTTTATCCTATTCGGTCGAATACCGAATACTTAAGTAAGAGGTTTTATTGTCGTCAGATAATTGGTAAAATGAAAACATTTACATTTTTTGGAACGAAGTTCCTTATCGCACGGTACGAATTTGGCTAGGCGAGAAAAAAAATGTAAGATTTTTCCGTCACGACTCCCTTTCTATAGTGTGAGCGAGATGAAATAATATCCATCTCCCTCGCACTTTTTCTTATCTTGCCATGAAAGAAATATTATTTTATTTTAAATGACGCCTCATTTTAATATACGCTAGTAATTCATTTATTTGTATTTGTTAATTAATAATATAATACGTTTATTAATAATAATATAATACGAACGGAACTTCGTTGCAACCGAGTGTTCCACGACACTCACGCATGTTCTTTTCTTATAATCATTAAAGTAGTCATAGGTACATAATCAACTTCCGTATTATAAAAAATAAAACTAAAACTATCAGATAAATGTCTATGCGCTGGAATTTTCGTAATTAAAGTGGAAGATTATGGCGAAAAACGACAAATTTTTATTCATTTTCAGGCAGTAGTTCTTTTCTTCTCGTAGACAATCCCAGCTTCAGAGAATAGACGCTCTGAAGAATAAACATTACTTCCTTCCCGGCCGAATACTCTTGCCTAATATTCGGCTATTCGGCCAGGATGTCCGCAGAATATTCGGTATTCGGCGTGTGGCTGAATATACTAGTCGTTGCAAGTCTACTTGATATATATAATGTATTATTTCATTGCTATTTTTTAATGAATAATTTTTAAAATACTTTCACAGCTTCGCAAGTGGCAAACAAATTTGGACTGTAAGTTCGTTCGTGCAGCCAACTTTAAACAAAGAAGGCTACAAATGTGTTGTCACCTCTGAGGACTAAGACGGAATGCCTCACAGCCAGTAAAACTGTTTCACCCTGCATTAGTGACTTGTTGAATGCGATGGCGAAGCTTTACTGGCAGTAGTGGCGAATTCGATCTCACAACCCTTAAGTTAGTTTCCGTGCTTTTAACCGTTAGGCTATTGTTGCGTATGAATACTGACAAACTATTACTCTTGTTTCAAGTTGTCACCATGGTTGAAATTGCCTATTCCATTGTAGGGATTTACCATACACCCGTCTAAATCCCGTCGCCGGTATGGGTACCTATTTTCAACCGACTTCAAAAAGGAGGAGGTTCTCAATTCGTCGGAATCTTTTTTTTTAATGTATGTTCACCGATTGCTCGAAGACGTATGAACCGATTTGGAAAATTGTTGTTTTAAATATTTCCATTATCCAACCTGAAGTAGGTTGGAAGGTGGCACATAAAATTCTCAACCTGCCAACTTGGGTGGTGGATGGCTCTAATGGCTAGGTTGGAAGATAGGAATAAATCAATTTTGCCGCCCCTCATTTTTTTGCCGCTCTGGGCAAATGCCCGGCTTGCCCCCCCTTTGATCGGGCTCTGGCTGCAAGTATAGGCAATTACAAGGCGCCCCTAATAAAAATAAAGTAGTTATTCAGAATAAAGCAGATGCAAAATTCAGGTTTTCTGAAAATCAGAATAGAATCAAAATTGCTTTTAGAAAAATCCCAAATTAGGGGCTTTTTAGGTGCTAAGTTTAAAAATTAGTTGCTCTAAAATTTTCACCGCAACGGTACAACTTCACGCAACTCAACCTCCCAGGTGGTACCATTTAAATTTTATCGAAATCGGTCGAGTGGTTTTGAAAAAATCAACAATAAATTATTTACTTATATTGAAGTCGGTTGTACAAAATTTTTCAATTTTACCACTTGTACTATTGTAGTAACACTTCTGGAGTACAGGCTGTTCATACTTTCATTGGAAGCTATGAGATAATTCTAGCATTTATTATTATATCCAGTGCAATATTTGTTAAGAAATGGCCAAATAAATATCTCTTTCTTTCATTTTTCATAGTCGCTGGTTGCCTCTTACTAATCTTACAGGAGGAAATCGCAGATTAGATAGTTACTACGTAACGAAATGCTTGATCGATTCTACGGCAGTTATTGATACTTTTGAAAATTTGAAATCTTGCCAGAAGCTGTCGCTATGACCGTTTGTTTGTAGCTTATAAACTTTTTATATTGTACTTGTATACGCTCCGGTTTTGCCTGGATAAAATCTATTAGTGTGGCGTTATTTGGATTTAAGATGACCAAACTATAATTTCTTTTACAAATATTTCGTATTTTCAAAAAAAAAAATCTTCTAGTTTATCGGATAAAACATATATATCCTAGATCTCCCTGTCATTGCTCTCTGTTTGTTAGTCAAGTAGTCATAGGTACATAATCAACTTCCATATTATAAAAAATAAAAAGTATCAGATAAATGAATTTTCGTAATTAAAGTAGAAGATTATGGCGCAAAACGACAAATTTTTATTCATCTTCAGGCAGTAGTTCTTTTATTCTCGTAGACAATCCCAGCTTCAGAGAATAGACGCTCTGAAGAATAAACATTACTTCCTTCTCGGCCGAATACTCTTGCCTAATATTCGGCTATTCGGCCAGGAAGTCCGCAGAATATTCGGTATTCGGCGTGTGGCTGAATATACTATTCGTTGCAAGTCTACTTGATATATATAATGTATTATTTCATAGCTATTTTTAAATAATTTTTAAAATACTTTCACAGCTTCGCAAGTGGCAAACAAACTTTAACTGTAAGTTCCTTCGTGATGGTAAGTGGCTACTGCAGTCCGTGGTCACCTGCCGCCAACTTCAAACAAAGTAGGCTACATATACGTTGTCACCTCTGAGGACTAAGAGGGAATGCCTCACAGCCAGTAAAACTGTTTCACCCTGCATTAGTGACTTGTTGAATGCGATGGCGAAGCTTTACTGGCAGTAGAGTGGCGAATTTGATCTCACAACCCTTAAGTTCGTTTCCGTGCTTTTAACCGTTAGGCTATTGTTGCGTATGAATACTGACAAACTATTACTCTTCTTTCAAGTTGTCACCATGGTTGAAATTGCCTATTCCATTGTAGGGATTTACCATACACCCGTCTAAATCCCGTCGCCGGTATGGGTACCTATTTTCAACCGACTTCAAAAAGGAGGAGGTTCTCAATTCGTCGGAATCTTTTTTTTTAATGTATGTTCACAGATTGCTCGAAGACGTATGAACCGATTTGGAAAATTGTTGTTTTAAATATTTCCATTATCCAACATGCAGGCTCATAAAATTCTCAACCTGCCAACTTGGGTGGTGGATGGCTCTAATGGCTAGGTTGGAAGATAGGAATAAGTCAATTTTGCCGCCCCTCATTTTTTGCCGCTCTGGGCAAATGCCCGGCTTGCCCCTTAGATCGGGCCCTGGCTGCAAGTATAGGCAATGACAAGGTGCCCCTAATAAAAATAAAGTATTTATTCAGAACAAAGCAGATGCAGAATTCAGGTTTTCTGAAAATCAGAATAGAATCAAAATTGCTTTTAGAAAAATTTCAAATTAGGGGCTTTTTAGGTGCTAATTAGGTACCAAGTTAAAAATTAGTTGCTCTAAAATTTTCACCGCAACGGTACAACTTCACTCAACTCAAAGGGGTACACTTCCCAGGTGGTTCCATTTAAATTTTATCGAAATCGGTCGATTGGTTTTGAAAAAATCAACAATAAATTATTTATATTGAAGTCGTTTGTACAAAATTTTTCACTTTTACTACTTGTACTATTGTAGTAACACTTCTGGAGTACATTCTGTTCATACTTTCATTGGAAGCTATGAGATAATTCTAGCATTTATTTATTATATCCAGTGCAATATTTGTTAAGAAATGGCCAAATAAATATCTCTTTATTTCATTTTCCACAGTCGCTGGTTGCCTCTTACTAATCTTACAGGAGGAAATCGCAGATTAGATCGTTACTACGTAACGAAATGCTTGATCGATTCTACGGCAGTTATTGATACTTTTGAAAATTTGAAATCTTGCGAGAAGCTGTCGCTATGACCGTTTGTTTGTAGCTTATAAACTCTTTATATTGTACTTGTATACGCTCCGGTTTTGCCTGGATAAAATCTATTAGTGTGGCATTATTTGAATTTAAGATGACCAAACTATAATTTCTTTTACAAATATTTCGTATTTTCAAAAAAAAATCTTCAAGTTTATCGGATAAAACATGTATATCCTAGATCTCCCTGTCATTGCTCTCTGTGTGTTAGTCAAGTATCATCACAATCGGTTCAACCATTCCGAAGATTAGCCCGGACAGACAAAATTTTTAATAATTATAACTTTTAACAAAAAGTAAAAACCTCAAATTGCTAAAAAAAAAGTTATTTATTTGTTACCCTTAGGGATGGAATTTTTCTCTAAATTTATATGGGACCACCCTTGAAATATAACCAAATTAATAAAAAAAGAATCATCAAAATTGTGATTTCTTATATTTACGCGAACATTACACATTTAAATAAAACTAGTTTTTACGGATAGCTGGGTGCTACCATCTGCTTGGAATCCTATAATTAATAAAATTAAATCCCAACCCAAGTATACAACTGCAAGACTTCAAGATACTGTAAGTTCATACTGTGTAGATCAGAACAAAAAATAATAATTTTAATCTGGAGGTGACTATGACATTGGGACGTCAAACACCTCAGTCCCCCCGTGACCTTGGGTGCTGTAAAGTGCTCGAAACGTCGGGAATATGAAATAGATTAATATAAGCTATAAAATCCTAAAAACTAGTTTAATTTAAATCATCAATATTTATCTGCGAAGATATCGCGTAACATACATACAAAAAAAACATACAGGAGAACTCCTCCTTTTTGAAGTCTGTTAAATATGGTTATTTGTGTCTCAATAGCATGCATGCATACCCCCTGAGGTTAACAGAACCCAGTTATTTCAATATTACAGACAGACACTTCAATTTTATTTATATGTATAGATTACGAATAAGCTAGTTCAGTGGTAGTGCTCGTGCCCGACTGTATATAATAATAATGAGCGGCTTGATGATGTTACATGTTTATTCATTTGATTAATCATCGGTATGACGTTGAAAAGTTGTCCATGTAAATATGTTGCGTATATGCTTCGGTTTGATATTTCGACGCATTTGAACAACCAACTTCTAGTTTATGCTGTTTAACTATATTTTATAAGAGACTAAAAAACTTAATAAAAAGTACTAGCTGACTTTAAAGCACCGACATATTTTATAGCAGAACTAACGATCCGCCACGTCTTCCTACGCACGGTTGATTTCTGGATCTCGACGACAACGCCGCCTACCGGGTCCAATTGTGAATCTAAACCGTTCTATAATCAACTTAATCACACAAAATTTTATCAAAATCGGTCTAGCCGTTTAGTTCATTCACATACACAAGGACAGAAGAATTATATAATATATAATATGCATGTATTATACATATAAACCTTCCTCTTGAATCATTCTGTCTATTGATGAAAACCGCATCAAAATCCGTTAAGTAGTTTAAAAGATCTACGCGTACAGACGGCGGGAAGCGACTTTGTTTTATACTATGTGGAGATTTAAACCCCGACTTAAGATTTATTTTGAGTCGTCTTTTATTGAAATAAAAAAATCCTCAATTAAAAAGTTGATTCGTAATCATGTATTAGGGACAAAGCTTCTTACATGAATCATCTATGTGTTGTTTATTTATATTACGTAGTTAATTATCATTTTTATTTTGTTTTTATTCTATATTGCTACACCTACGTTAAATTCTCACCACTCCATGGGTTCACTGGTAGAGAATGCCTCAGGGCATTAAGTACGCCCATTTTTTTTTTTATTAGGAATGCAATAAATAATAAATAATTTAAAAAAATTACATATCCTTTTGAGTTGACCAAGGAATATCAGGGATCTTTAAAGATCACAATCTCAATGTCGTTTAAATAGTACCATTAATAACTTATGGCTTATTTTGTCACCCTTAAGGGTGGAATTTTTACTCCAAATTAATATGGGACAATCCCTAAAGTATTAACCTGTTTAATACAAAAACAATAATTAAAATCGGTTCACAATTGACAATGATATCGCGTAACATACATACAAACAAAGAACATACACTCGAATTGACAACCTCCTTCGTTTTTTAATTCCACTAAAAATTACAGCCGCAAATTGCGGAAAGTTTAAAAACTAGAGTTTTTGTTATAGCCTCAATTTATAAAGCTTTATTTAAGCTATCTGAATGGAGGTTGGCAAAGGCTTCGATATTATTTACATATTAATAAAATTTGATATAGTAACTTGGCAAGAACTCTATTTGATGCTGTTCATATGTTAATAAAACCAATCCGCTGGGTATGGCGTCGTAAGAGATCTATTACGAGATTTCTTTCCGCGAATATCGCGATAGTATACTTAGGTAAATATACGAACATGTGATAAGGAGAATTGTTGAGAAACCAACATTAGATATGAGATGTCATTATCAACCATTTATTCATTTATATTATAATAACCCCATTTTATTTAGTTTGTTTAAAGATACCTTGTATATTTTCTGCGACTTTGTTGTAATAGCGTACCTATACATTGCCCTATGAATGAATTACTGACTGTGTGGAGTCGAGAAACTGGTATCACTAGCTTGTGTTTGTTGTTGGTGTTTACAGAGTGTATATAATTTTTTTACTATACGGTATACGGTACTACCATCTTACCTATTTCTACCGTCAAACAGAAATACCTGCACTGTTATGTTCTGGTCTATTAGACCAATGAGTATATTACAAAAGAGTATAATTACAGGCTATAAGGCATTGCATCCTATCTTAGTCTTCAGAGGTGCAACACATTTGTAGCCTATTTTGTTTGAAGTTGGTTGCAGATGTCCATGACCTGTATAGTGTATAATATGGCGTGATTGCGGGGCAGGAAGAACTTCAAATTATAGCAATTCATACAAATGGCTGGTTGAGAACAGAAGTGATCCAAGTAGCATTTTGTAAATTTCGAGATATTGAGCAAAACGCGTTTTCATGGCTACCGTGATAGCATTTAATAGATTATTACCATTGTGTAAGTTTGTGTGAAATTGGTGTGAAAGACTTTAGGCTATTTATAAAATATCTCTATTACCACCCTTGTCCAAATCTGCAGTCATAATCATCTGAGTAGTCATCATTGAAGTAAATTCTACTATCTCCTTTATGAAATTTTATTTTTCTCATTTTGGAAATTAAGATCCGATATCAATGCCGATAGCACTTGGATCACTTCTACATACTTTAAGTTGAGGTGTATGAAGCCCAAAAGTATCTAACTCAGTTTCCTAAAAATGCGACTTGGATCGCTTCTGTTCTCAACTAGCCAAATATCAACTTTTATCCCTTGAGAATAAACTCTGTTTTCGAAACACAAAAACTGTTCAAAATGTCCTAAAACTATCTTCGTTGCAATAGAAATAAAACTTTGTAAAGTGGGAATTAAGTTTAAAAATGCAAAGCAATAAAAAAATTCCTGCTTCGCGACCGCGCTTTAGCCACATACCATCAGATGAGACTGTAACTTCGTTTGTCACTTCGGTTTTATAAAAAAAATATTTACAGTTATAACGATCGACCCATTTTGTTATCATGATCAAAAAGCGTACGTGTCACGCTGTAATTGTTAGTTGCAGGGTGTTGGGAGGATTATGGGAGGTGGAGGATATCTATTGTGATCTCAATATTGTATGTATGCATTAGTTGACACAATGCGGCGTTGTGCCCCATTGGTTTCTAATATTATCTATATCCTATACTTTAAGCGTCCATATATTTGTATTATATTAATATTTTTATATACCTGATGGTAAGTGGCAAGTGCAGCTCATGGAAACCAGCAGTCCTTTAAAAACAAACAAGGCTACAGATGCGTTGCCTCATAGGCTGTGGTTTTACAGGCTTTCTTTACCTTTCAGACCGGAACACGCAGTGCAAGCACTGCTAATTGGCAACAGAAATAGTTACTGAAGTTGTACCTACCTAGACCAATTCCTAGGCAGAAACGGAGTTTTACTACCTAATATATATTTTTATATTGGTAACGCTTTTTTTTAAATATAAAAGTGAAAAAAAAATGATGTTACTTGAAACGAAATTTGGTCGCACATAATCTACATTTGTTTTCTACCGACTTCAAAAAGGAGGAGGTGCTCAATTCGACTGTATGTTTTTTTATGTGTGTTACCTTATAACATTGTTCTACGTGAACCGATTTCGATGATTCTTTTTTTATTTGAAAGCCGGTGCTTCTCATGTGGTCCCATATAAATTTGATCAAGGTCTGACCAATAGTTTTTGAGTTATCCTTAATAATATATATTGAAGTCGGTTGTACAAAATTTTTAATTTTAAATTATAATTATATTGTATTTAAAGTGGGTGGTTTGAATTTCCATGAGCCGGCGCAGACAATATGAAATATTGATACCAGAACCCATTGTGTGTTATTCGTAGGTAGGCATTAGGCTGGGGACTAGAATGCCTAACATGGGGATCGATTTTACAAAGCACTCCGTAATTACTCGTTCATAATGGGCATGTAGGCGTATCAAGATTACCGAAACTATGTTGTTTGCTTAAACGATGTTGTTGGTTTGTTTTGAATCAGATAGGAATAGCAATTACATTTTTATATCAGATTGAGTTTTTTTTATTCTGTAGGTTGATCTTTATTTATGACCTGTTTCGAACAACGAACTATAAATTTTAAAGTTCGTTGTACATGCTATAACAGCAGGTAGCCCGGAAAGGACGTCTGCTAGAATACTAGCGTAAAATAGTGGCATAATACTTTTTTTTTATATATAATAAGGGTGGCAAGCGAGCACACAGTCCACCTGATGGTAAGTAGATCTTGTCGCCCATGATATCTACATTACCGATTAAGAATCAAAATGCAGATGCGTTGTCACCCCTGAGGACTAAGATGTATCCAGTAAAAAGGGTCTCCTGTTCTCTGCACTCACCATACGAAACAGCAGCATTGAGCTGCTATTTTACACTGGTATTCTGTGAGAGCGTGGTCTTGCTTCGGTCGATTCGATCCATTCGTGCTACAACCATAATATGAGGGCAGCATGGCTCTATCTATAAATAAAATACTGCCGAATTTCGTGTGATGAGTTTAGGGAACATAACTATGTAATTTAGAATTTCAGTGATGCCAGATTACATAGAATTTGGTTTAATTGATTATAATCAGTTCCGGGCTTTCTCCGGACGAGTAAAAACCACTACCACTGCACAGTAAAAAATTGTTTTATGCTATGCAATTTTTATTAGGTCGTTGGCTAGTCGCGTGCAAATTCTGATTAATTGTTCAGTTATTGCCATTAGTTATAGTTAACGTTTAATTATGAGTTGTTTTGAACGCTTCGTTGAGATCAAATTCCGAGTCTTCCGGGTTTGATCTGAGCATCTGAATTTGAGGTAATGTGTTGTTGACTTTTTAATTTTATTACGATAGCATCTGATATACCGATTGTTAATAAAAGTACAGACTGAATACCTACCTCATCCTAAGCTGTCCCTGTCTGATTTACAGCGAAAGCGATACGAATATTTTAGTAGGTAGATGTTGATCTTCTTCTTCCTGCCCTTATCCCTTATTTGGGTTCGGAATAGTACATCTTTTTACGCATATCATCCGTAAGACAATCCATCCATCTATTCTTAGGCCTCCCTCCACTCTTAGAGCCATCCACATCTATATGTTGATTCAGTTCTTCTATAGATAGAATAAGGGTGACAAACGAGGTCGCAGTCCACGTTGATAAGTGGATGCTGTGTCCCATAGACATACACATCTATCCTCGATTTAGAATCAAAATGCAGATGCGTTGTCATCACCCCTGATGATTAAGTTTCTAATAAAAATGATCTCAAGTTTTCTCTACATTTACCATACGAAACACAGCAGCATTAAGCTGTTATTTCAGGCTGGAAAAAAAATTGAGGCTGTCAACCCGTCTGCTAACTGTGGCAACTATGGCACATATCTCCCTATCAGGCAATCTATTGAGAGGCCTATGTTCAACTTTTGATAGGCTAAAGGTATTGACATACAATTTTGTATTGCGATGCCTCACAAAAACAGTCAAAGCTCTTAGCTCATATTCTATATTTGTAAAAATATCGCACATTTTCGACACGGGGCTTCCGCCTTGTTTTCAATATAGTTCAATAGAACGATAAGATTATGACTGTTATCGATACCTACATCGAACCGTGTCACACAAATTCGTTGAATTTATTCGTCAGTATGGCATATTGATTTTGTTATAAACTTTTAAGATTACTGGAAGACCTACTTGAAAATATTTTAAATGTTATATAAAATAAAACTAAGTAATAAAAAGTAGAAACCGAATTCATAAACTAAAAAGAAGAAAATAATTTCCTAATAATAGCTTCTATAGTTGCTGCTAAGGCATAGTGAGTGTATAGAGGAATCAAAGCCCCGCCTGCAGTAGTTATTAAGTAGAAATTCTTTTATACTTTTTAGCCTTTAAAAAGTAATTTTTAACTTTTTGTTAGTTTAATTTCTTACCACTTTGAGTGGACTTTGCAATATCACAAGCTCAAGGTAAACGTCGCCATAATAGTTATAATTAAAACTTCATCATTAATAATTTTGTTGGAGAAGAGGCAATGTAAACAAAATTCAATTATTAAAATATATTGATCATCTAAATACTTTAAATGTACATAAAATTATCTTGTTTACATTGCCTTACATACAGGGTTGGCCACAGGAAAATAAAATAAGATACAATTTAAATTTATTAATGAATAACTTTTCATTTAATAACAATATAAACTTGACATCTAATTGTTATAATTATAATAATATAATTAATTTAATAGACATAAATAATTTAATTAAGAAATTTTGACTAGAGATAGGTATTACCTATCCAAATATAATTTAAGACAGATAGCAAATGTGCTATCTTATTGTTTATATATTAACTCAGCCAAGGACTTGGCTACACCGACATCTGCTTCTTTTGAGCAGTGTAATGACTTAATATGTAATTTGGAATCAGTTCCAAGTAATTTAAATTAGAAAATGAGACAATAGAGGTAATCTCTAGCAGTTATAATAATTTAAATAATTTAGAATGTAGCTTACAAAACCTTCATTGTATGACTCACAGAGTGATAATAAAATTGTTTACACCTGGTGCATCAGAATATACAAGGCATGATAGGCAAAGAGCTAGAAATTGAATTGTTCTTAAATAGCAATAATATTCATATTTTATGTATTACTGAACATTGGTTAAAAGCTTATAACATAATGTTTAATTTCAGTAATCACCAGGTGGTCAGTTCGTTCAATAGAAACGGTTTTAAGAGGTGGCTCGTTAATATTAGCTAGTAAATTATTATCATGTAAGGAACGTAAAGATATTGTGAGCCTCTCTGTTGAGCGAACTGTAGAAATGGCTTGTGTTGAGTTTGAGCACCTCATTGTTGTGTGCGTCTACAGACCCCATGTTCTATATACAATACTTTTGAAAAATTATGGAGGAAGTTTTGTTAGCTTAATAAACAGAATAAATCTGTTGTAATATGTGGAGACTTTAATATCAATCTCCTAGAAGCTTCCTCCACCAATATTAAATTTAGATCATTGTTTAAATCATATGGTCTTTTTAATTTATTTTAGAGCCAACGCGTATTACTGAATGTAGTGCAACATGTATAGATAACATTTTACAAATGTTAAGCCGTTGCATAAATGTATAATTCAAAAATTGAGTTCTGATCACTGTGGACAGTTAGTTTTGTTACCTTATGTTCACAAAAGCAAGTAGATGAGAAAATTGTGTTTGTTCCTGTAAATGCACGAAACTTCCATCACTTTCATACCAAAATGATCCTAATTTTTGTATGGAACAGTGTTTAAACTTATTTGCAATGAATTTGATAATATTTTACTTCTAAAACGTTCTCCTTGAACAGTCGGAGGCTTTCAATGAATGGGCGACAGTAGGAGTCCATAAGAGAGACAAAGGTTATATGAACTTTACCATGAAAGGTCATATAACCCTAGCGTCGAATTTAGGGAATATGTTAAAAATATTCAAAAATATTTAAAGGAGTGTGCTCCAAAGCCAAGTCTTTGCATTTGAGCAACAAAATTAAGACGGCTTCTAATAAAATTAAAATGACGTGGAGTATAATTAATAGTGAAACTGGTAAGGTCAACTCGCAATTCAAACTACCGGTTGAGTTTTAACAACAAATTAACGGAATCAGATCAGGATGTTGCAATGGTTTTGAGAAGTATTTTACGGATATTCCGATCTTAACCACTATGTCACTGAATTCTTCTCCTGCCGTCGCCGAATCATTGCTTAAACAAAATGTAAATGCGTGTACAAAGAATTTTACATTTCATAAAATATCATCAAAAGATATTGTAAAATATTTTAAAACTATTGATGTTAAAACTGCGGATCTGTGGGGCATTTCCGTTAAAGTTATTGCGTCTATAATCGATATAATCGCGCCTCAACTAGCTATTATTTTTAATACTAGTATCGAATATGGTGTGTTTCCTGATTTGATGAAGCATAGTAAAGTAATACCTTTATTTAAATCTGGTAGTACATTAGACCCCGCCAATTTTAGACCCATTTCTGTACTGCCAACACTAAGTAAAATTTTGAAAAATTATTCTTGATCAAATGTTAATTTTTTAATGTTAATAATTTACTTCATAAAAATCAATTGGTTTCACAAGGGTCGCTCGACAACTGATGCTGGTGTTGAGCTGATTAAATATATTTTCAATGCATGGGAGAATTCACAGGATGCTTGGGTATATTCTGTGACCTATCCAAAGCCTTCGATTGTGTTCACCATGAAACATTAATCAGAAACTACAACACTACGGTGTAAGAAGTAATGCTCTTAAATTAATTGTTTCATATTTAAGTAACAGAACGCAAAAAGTTGTCATTAATAGTATGAGCTCTTCCGGGTCGATAGTACAAATGGGCGTGCCTCAAGGCTTAATTCTCGGCCCCTTTCTGTTTCTTGTATATATTAATGACTTACCTTACATAGTAAGGGATAACCATAATATAGTATTATTTGCTGATGACACTTCATTAATTTTCAAATTTAAACGACAATTAGTAACTTAGTAAATTGGTTTAATGTCAATAACTTGCATTTAAATAGCACTAAAACGAAATGTATGAAGTTGGTGAACTCCAAATGTCAGACAATTAAATACTAATGTAATTTTAAATGGGAGGAACTGAGTCTTGTCGATACCACCATTTTTCTTGAATAACACTAGACGCGAAGCTTCAATGGAGCCCCATATATCAAAGTTAGCAAGCAGACTTAGTTCTGCAGCATATGCTGTAAAAAGATTAGAAATCTTACCAGTGTGGAAACAGCTAGACTTGTTTATTTTAGCTATTTCCATAGCATAATGTCCTATGGTATTTTGCTATGGGGACACGCAACTGACACTGAAATTATATTTGTTTTACAGAAGGGCCATAAGAGCAATCTATGATTTAAAACCCAAAGAGTCGCTCAGACAAAATTTAAGGAAATTAATATATTAACTTTGGCCTCTCAATACATTTATGAAAATGTAATGTACGTACACAAAAATAAAAGTAGTTATACAAAAATAAGTGATATTCATTCTGTAAATACTAGGAACAAACACAAGCTAGTAGTACCAGTTACTGACTCCACCGAGTCAGTAATTCATTCTTGGGGCGATGTATACGCTTACAACAAAATCCCAGAAAATATACAAAATTCGACCTGCTCAAAATTCAAAACTTTATTAAACATAGTTTGTATAAAAGGTTATTATAATGTTAAGGAATTTATGGATGATAATAACCCTGGGAATGAGGTGTTCGCTGCCAGGCTGTTTCTAATTTGTTTTGTGGTTAATTGTGTAATATACATGATTGTAAGCTGTTATTTAAAAAAGTCCTGCTGGGTTTCTTGCTGGTTCTTCCCAGGACAGAGGTTTTTTTCGAACCAGTGGTAATTAGACAAAAGAGTGACTTTCAATAAGTATTATTTATAATCTATATTGAATAAAAAGTTTCTGTTTCTGTTTCTGTTTCTGCCTATTTTTCCATTCTTAAGGTGGAACTTTCAGGAATAATTGACATTAAATAAAATTAATTTTACGGATTTTATCGCGTTTATTTAACTTGTTTAGTTATTTTTAATTTCCGACGTTGCTGTAAAGCACCCGAAACGTCGGGACTTAAAAATAATTAAAAAGTTAAATTAAACGCGATAAAATCTGTAAAATTAGTTTTATTCAAAAAGAAACTTTTAAATCTGTTCGGCCATTTCTGAGAAATCAATAAACATAAATAATAAATACGCGTCGAATATAAAACCTTTTTTGGGAAGTCGATTAAAAATCGTGAGCCGCGTTACTTCAAGGGGTGAGCGCTCTTTCTAAGGTTTCTTAGTTACGGGCTAGCAACCCGAGTTTGATCCCCGCCGGCACCATTGAGGATTGTTAATAATAGCAATTTTAAATGCTAATTTATGACGTGCTCGACCGAAAATAGGTTATTAATTTACAAATAGTATTTCCGTATAGTAAGCTCAAAGTCGCTCAGCGAGCTATGGAGAGGGCTATGCTCGGGGTTTCTCTGCGTTATAGACTTAGAAATAAGGATATCCGCAGTAGAACCAGAGTACCCGACATACCTCGTACCGGTAGGCGAAGTGTAGGGCGGCCCCCACTAGATGGAGTGACATACCTGGTAAGAGATGCAGGAAGTTGATGTATGCAGGTGCCTCAGGACCGTGCTTTGCTGCATTCCTTGGGTGAGGCTTATGTTCAGCAGTGAACTTGTGAATGGTGGTAATAATAGTTTTCGCTAGTAAAAATAAATCATCCTCATCATAGTCTAGAAAACCAATTAAATGAATAACATGCTCTTTTAAATAATAAGTTTTGTCTGTAATTTGCAAAATATAAAGATTCATGTAAGGTTTTTTACCCTCAAACAGAATCCTCCTGTATGTGGGAGAGGTTCATGTTTAGCAGGGCTTTTGGACTAATGGCGAAGACGAAATTTCCGTTCTAAAGTTCGGCTCTCTATTTTATTATACTTACTTTATACTTTTCACTTTATTTCAGATAAAAATGACTTCTACTCCATTCAGCGTTGGTCTCTCTGATGAACCCCGACTATCCAGCAGGGTGCTTCGCCCGCCCGGCGGTGGTCACACCGATATTTTCGGCTCCGAGCCGGAGCCCCAGCGCCTTGGAAGACGCCCTGGACCTAATACTGCAGGTATTAGGATATCAGGATAATAATAATAATGTCCTCCGGATCGAATTTCGGTCACGTCGGCAATTTCTAACGGAGACGGTAGACGGAGACGGAGAAGGGGTGAAACACAACCAACTTCCTGACTCTAGGCTGCTACTTAGAATTTATGGACAGAAAAACCCAATAACTGATTTTGACCTGACCCGGGATTCGAATCTGGTTTTTATGTCTCTTTCCCATAATTATCTCAAATGACAGCCATGGGATGAATTAGGCCACCATACGTCACATCCAATGGTCATGTGGTCATTATTCTAAAATAAGTCTAGAAATCAACCTCTCTAAAATACTGACAGAGTGAGGATTATAATAACCCTTACCTCACCATTTACTATCACGTGGGATACTAGTCAAGCATTGGCTTAAAATAGTTAAAAAAAATCCTCACAGCAGCAGAAGAAATATATGTTGAGGAGTTTTGTAAACACTATGCTAGCAGAAAGGTTATTTTTAAGATGGTTACCGTGCCATGTATGGGATGCTTAATGGTTTCACTTTCCACACCCCCAGCTTGCCACCTAGTTAGTTGACGAATCTTCGTAAAGGCATTGATCGTTATTCTAAAATGCCTATAGAAATCAACCTCTAAAATATTTATAGAATAAGAGAATTATAATGCCTTAGCCTCACAGCAGTGGAAGTAATATAATATCTTCCATCTCTATCTGTTTTGTGCATGCTAAGCAAGCAGATCAATGATGTTATTACTAAGATGTTTTTTAATTACCACATTTTTATTATTTCACTTTCTTGTTTGTTTGTATTAGTTCTGGAACTTGAAATTTTGAATATAGCTCAAATTCGGATGACAATGCAAGAGTATGATAAAAAAACGTGGTATACTTTTTCTTTAAAAAAAAAATCGCTTGTCTAGGCACGTAATTGATCACAACCAAACGGTCCTGAACTACATACATCCATTGTATCCATTTCTGCATGGTAGAACTTCTGTTCCGCCTAGTAGTCTATCTGGACCACCCTCTTACGTATTTCCGCTGCTTAGCAGTGCTTACACTGCCGTGTTCCGGTCTGAACGGTATAAAGAGCCAGTATAATTACAAGTGATAAGGCATTCCATCTTAGTCCTCAGAGATGACAATGCATCTGTATCTGTATAGCCTTCTTTTAATCGACTCTATGGGCTACTGCAGCCCATGTTCATGTTCCATGTTATTTGTTTGAAGTTGGCAATATGTGGATGGATTACAATAACCACTTACCATCAGGTGGACTGTAATTTCGTTTGTCACTTCAGTTTGACCCTATGTCACTTCTACAACTAAGACATAAGATAGGGTGTTATTTTATAAAAAAAAAATCTTTATCAGATTGTTAACACAACACCGTGGGCTTTATATTTTAATAACTTAATTGCATTCTAGTTCCAGTCCAGCCTAAACCAGAAGAGCCAGCGAAGCCTACCAATGGTGCGACTGAGCCAAGCCAGAATGGAAACTGTCAGGAATCTCCAAAGGAAGCTCCGCAACCAGAGACCGTATCACCTGCTGTCACTCCTGACGAACCAATGAAGAATGAGTCTCCTAAGATGGAAGCACCCAAATCGCAACCAGCCAATGCGGAACCACCTAAGACTGAACCTCCAAAGCGCGTCCGCGTGCCACCAGGTGGCTTCTCTTCAGGACTGTGGTAAAACTAACAGAGCTTGCTAGTTTTTGTCGCGTGTAGTTAAGATTCTCGCTGGGACCAGTTGTGTAAATTTGTTAGGTTAATTTCTGTGTTAGTATGTGCCTTCGCTAGATATGTAATGTTGCATGCAGTCAAGTTCTTATTAAGATGTTGGTTATTTGAATTGAATAGAAATTGTGATGGATAGAGCCAATGAGGGTAGGTTTGCTTGTGGATTTTTCGAATGATGCTGTCGAAAACGCAGTAATCGAGTTTTCAAGCTAAACCCCCGCACTAACACCAATGATGCAGCTCGAAAATACAAAGTTATCCAGTACTACATGTGAAAGCTACTGAATTCTTCTGGATATCACCCATTTCATTACCAACGTGTGCAAGCACTGGATAATAACAATGGTCCTCCTCGAAAACATTTTTGTGAATTGTTGTTGTCAAACATTGATAATACTAACTAACATTATGTGGACTGACGAAGCCCTATTTACGCGTGTAGGGCTTTATAATAGTCGTTACGAAGTACTGGGCAGTATGCAACCCACACACTATAAAAGACAGTTATCATCCAGTGCGATTTAATATAAATGTTTGGGCCAGAATTATTGATAACATAATTGTGGGCCCGTACTCCATTGAAAGACGATTAATGGGTTTTATTTTTTTGGACATGTGCCTGTAGTGTTGCTGAATAATTTTTATTTCCAACTCGACGGCACTCTGCCTCAATATTTTTATTTTTTTATTATGACGGTCATAAGCCCGTTTAAAGTATGAAGGGAAAATTGGAATCTTAATTCACGTCGCGTAGTTAACAACTTAGTAGCGAGTGTGTCATTAAGGAAGTAAATAGGAGGCAAAAGCTCCGTGCATTGACTCGTGCACACACGAGCGCGCGTGCGCTGTAGTTGTTGCCCATTAATCGCATTCAATTTCGGATATTTTCAAATAAATGTAGAAACCTTATTTACGCGTATTGTTAAAAACTGAAAAAGTGTATATCAGTATATATATTTTCAACCTAATTATTAATTTTGGCTAGTCTTTGAAAAATAACCCTGTAGAGGTAAGGAATCATTATTTACATTTAATAAGGAGTTGTGTCACATTATGGAATAAGCGGGTTTTATAAATGCATATGGCTCGAAGCTGTTGGTACATTTTGTTATCTGTCGAGTAGAAAGATGGGGTCCTTCTTGTATTTTGGATGCATCCGTTGTTGTCTCAAGTTATATGGCATGTTATAGGTTTAACATTGAACTTGACTGTTTATTGAAATTCGATTGATCGTTAGTTCCGCTGGTCCCAAGCCAGTTTTCTTAGCGTGGTTTCGCTTTAGCCCAGTATGAAGTCTGTTCTATTCCTCGCAAAGGCAATTCGTTTTTAAAATATTTACTATAATATCTCTTCAGTACTTTTTTGGGGTACTAGTAGAATTTATTTTCTATTTTAATCTTGTGGTGTTCTCAAAGCTTGTGTCAATTGTCAAGCCAAAACTCTCTATTAGACTTGTAATATTTTAAAGTTTTACACATAAAGCCAAATTCACAATTTGTGGTAAGCAGTAACCGTAACATGGTATTTGATGAGTGATATACGATGGGTTTTAATCAGGAATTTAAATTAGTTAAGTTTCATTTCATTTTAAGTTTTTTGAAGATTCGTAATGAAATTTTGAGATATTTTCGAGAGCATCCATTTTGCCTAATTTACGCCCCCTATAAAATTAACTTGGCACTATTTTTTACCCGAGCTTCGTGTATCTCAGACTGACGTGTGCCTCAGGAAATGATGGATGTACTTAAAAATCATCGCAGTGTTTTGCAGTTCGTGTTTTTATTATAATTATAAAATAATAATTTTTGTATGCCTTCGCTGGCAAATGACACGATTATGTATATGATAATGATAATTGTATTTTTATATGAATTACATAATACAGTAAAATTGTTTTTTTATTGGTATCCTTGCATCGAAACCATAATTATTAAAATATACCTATATTTTATATTATATTATATATACATATTACCATATTAATAAAATGACTTCATGATGTCACCACCAATTCCAGCACCACTACACTAGGAAAGATACCACCGTCGATAATACGACACGTGTTTCGCCTCTAAAGGAGGCATCCTCGAGTGAAGTAGACTGCGAGCGGAGCGCTCAAGAAACTGTAATGAAAAATAAATGAAGACATGAGTGGAGGAAGGGGTTATGTAGTTTATGTATGTTTGAGAAATGAAGGTTTTATGTGCATACAAAACATATAAAACCTTAAAAAAAGGGTAATTAAAGCTTGGTTTTAGAAATAGCAAGTGATGAAGGAGATATGTACAAAGAAGAATGGAAATCACTGAATGAAAGTTATATGAGCACTGTTTTCCTGGAGTGGATGAAGGAGGTAAATGTGTGCGAACGCATCGTCGCACTGCGTTGTTATGCATGAACGTGTTACGTCCTGTACTTTTCTATTTCATTCATTTATTCATTATAATATGTTACGATAATGTCAAGAGCTAGACGACTTGTAGAATCTGTAACAAACAACAATGATTACCAAAATAATGTCGTTTCTGACCTCAAAATCTTCCACAAAGGTACCTAAGTGTTTTATTCTATTTCTGAATAATTTTACCTTAATTAAAAAGGTATTTAGAATTTATTTAAACAAGGTTTTAAATTTTTTCTAGAGATACATTCAGAAATGGAAACAATGCCTTGAACGTTTGGTTTGCTACGACGTGTGGTAAAAAAGTTGCACCTATATTTTTAATCAGAATGAGGATATCTCTACAACCATGTATACCTCCGAAACCCGCTATACGGTGTTGATGAGAGACTTCAACGCAAAACTAGGCACAAAAAGAACTGAGCTGAAGGTAGGGAAATTCTGGATAGAGCAACGGAACCAAAGAGGCCAATAGCTGGCCGACTTCATGAAGAAGGAGGAACTCTTCATGATGAATTTTTTTTTCCAGAAGCGGCACCACACAAAGTGGATTTGGTCAAGCCGCGACGCTTCCCCCAAAAATGAGATTGACTTCATTATGACGACCAGATCGCAACTGTTCAGTGATGTCACAGTGATCGCGAGGGTGAAAACTGGTAGCGATCACCGAATTGTTAGAGGCACATTGAACCTTAATGTTAAGTTTGAAGTCAACGCTCCGTCCCTCTTGTGCTCTAATCCAAAGCCCCGAAAACTTTTAGCTCGAATTACAAAACTATTTTCAGTGCCTAGAAGACTGCAATTCAGTGGACGAATGAATGACAAGCTCGTGGATACTGTCCATGCGATCGGAGCTAAGTTCTGCAAGACCCGTCGCGGAAGAACCCAAAAACTCCGTTCACACACTAAATTTCATAGCTGTTAGGCGGGAAATGAAGCTGCAGTCTTCGGCAGATATGACAGCATACAGGAAACTGAACAGATAGTTCTACCAAATGCATGCGGTGAGACTTATGCAACTTCAATACAGCTCGTATTGAAGAAGCGATCGAGCAAAACCAAGGCTCCAAAGTCTACCAGAGATCTGTCTGCCAGAAAAAGCCTACTGTCTGAAGTTGAAAACCGATGTGGTAGCATCGTTTCCGGGACACCTGAGATTTTGAATGAGATTGGGAGGTTCTACGGGCAGCTATACACGTGACCGTGAGAGCCATACAAGTGTAATGTTCCAAGAGTAAGTCTCATCCGACACTATTCAGACATATATCAGTCTGAACGAGATTACAATGGCTCTCCAGCACCTTACAAAACGGCTAGGCACCGGGCGAGGATGGAATTACAGCGGAGCTGCTGAAAGCGAGTGAAAAACCAGTGCTTGAACTCAATTTCCGTTTACCTTTCGTATATTATGCCCACGTTATAGTCATTATACTTATGCCGACGATATAGTCCTTAAGGCAGAATCTGTCTTTTTTTACTTTGGTAGAGCCATGCGGCAGCTTGTGCTGTCGCACGGATGGGCCGGCTCGAACCGGGTTGGTACCACGACCTCACAGAATACCAGCGTGAAGTAGAGGTTTACCTCTGCGTTTCGCTTGGTGAGTGCAGGTGGTTGAGGCCCACCCCCATCAACATGGTAGCGGAATTAAACGACAGACTACCCCAGGAGGGTACCAGCAGCTGGAGAATCCCTCGCTGAGCATCCACGAACAAGCTACTCCACTCCTGAGCGTGGGTGCTCAGGCTGCCCCGCGTATTCTAAAATTCCGCTCGCGACTAATACTGCTCGGGGCACTATCCGTGAATTTTTGCAACATCAGGGGACTTCATTCCAACCTTAACGCTGTCCACTTCCATCTAGAGACGGCGAAACCGGCCTTGCTCTTTTTAACCGAGACTCAGGTGTCCTCTCCGGCAGATACTTCATATCTCTCCTACCCGGAGTATAAATTAGAACACTCCTTTGTGCCCCGGGCTGGAGTTTGCGTATACGTCAGAGAGGACATCTGTTTTCGACGCCTCGGCAGTCTTGAAGGTACGGACCTGTCCATCCTATGGCTGCGCGTAGACAGCGACGACCATCCCCGCGTCTACGGGTGCCTCTATAGGTCCTATAGCGGTAATGCCGAAACAGACCGACTCATCGACCACGTCCAAATGGCTACAGATTCCTTGTTACAGCAGACCCCATCCGCACAGATCGTGATCCTTGGCGATTTTAACGCCCACCACGCCGAATGGCTCGGTTCACGTTCAACCGATCATGCGGGGAGATCTGTTTATGACTTTGCTTTGGCATATGGTCTTATACAGCTGGTTACTTCGCCTACGCGGATTCCAGATGTGGAAGATCATGAACCTTCCCTGTTGGACCTTCTGCTGACCTCTCATCCGGACGGATATCAGATTTCCGTCGACGCTCCTTTAGGCTCGTCGGACCATTGTCTTATCCGGAGTGTGGTGCCACTCACACTAACGTCGCGGTTGCATTCTGCAGGCTACCGCCGTGTTTGGCACTATAGGTCGGCCGATTGGGATAGGATGCGGTCTTTTTTTGCATCCTACGCTATCGCTGGAGTACCTAAGCACTATGCTCAATGAGCTCAATAGTGTTTCCTAACGGATAGGTCTTAAGATGAAAATGAACAAAACAAAGGTAATGTGTAACGTCTAGGGAGAATGTGGGATTTACAATACATTTTCTCGTCAGGTATACCTCAAAACTTGAAAAAAAAAAGACTATACAATCAGTGCGTGTTGCCAGTGATGACTTATAGATCTGAAACGTGGTCCTTCACTGATTGTCGTATGAGGAAGTTCAAGGTCGTTCAGCAAGCTATGAAGAGGGCTATGCTCGGAATTTCTCTGCGTGATGAGGATATCCGCAGTAGAACTAGAGTAATGGACATAGCTCAACGAATTAGTAAACTGAAAAGACAATGGGCTGGCCATATAGCTCGAAGAACCGACAATTGATGATGAAGAAAGGTTCTCGAGTGGCAACCTCGTACCGGCAAGCGAAGTGTGCTGCGGCCTCCTGCTAGATGGAGTGACGACCTGGTAAGACATACAGGAAGTCGATGGATGCAAGTGGCTCAGGACCGTGATTTGGACCTTGGGGGAAGTCTTATGTTCAGCACAGGACTTGTGAAGGGTTGTAATGATGATGATGATAATGAGAATAAATTTAGAAAGGTGGATATGTTAAAAAAGGGTCAAGTAGAAAATAATGAAGTTGAACTTGTTGGTAGGAAATATGGAACAATTTCTGAAGAAAAGAAAGCTAATATTAAAGAAGTGATAAAATTTGTAAAACCAGAATATCAATACTATTATCGAAATATTGTCGGCCAAGATTAATCTACCTAAAATCTCAAAATAAATATTATTTTACTTATTTTAACGCTAGATATCCTATTCATCTTTACTTTAGGTTTGCAATTTCATATTAATTAAGCGATGAATGAAAGAGTTACGTACATGTTTTTTCCACTAAATAAATATTCTTACACTTATATTAAGTTATTTTTCTCCATGTCAGTTTATACGTATAATTGACACCATAATGCATAATTAGTTACAATCCCAAAAACGTTAAATCTAAAAAATAAATAACAAAACTTTATGGCCCATTTTCTCAATATTTACAAATTGTATCATGTCCCCTTCATCCACTCATGTCTTCAAATATGTTAAACATTAATTAGCTAAGATCCGAGTAATAAAATGACCTCATGATGTCACCACCAATTCCAGCACCACTACACTAGGAAGGACACCACCGTCGATAATATGACACGTGTTTCGCCTCTAAACGAGGCATCCTCGGCTGCAGTAGACTGCGAACGAAGCGCTCAAGAAACCGTAATTAAAAATCAATGTTAAAAATTAATTAGCTAAGATCCGAGTAATAAAATGACATCATGATGTCACCACCAATTCCAGCACCACTACACTAGGAAAGACACCACTGTCGATAATATGACACGTGTTTCGCCTCTAAACGAGGCATCCTCGGCTGCAGTAGACTGCGAACGAAGCGCTCAAGAAACCGTAATTAAAAATCAATGTTAAAAATTAATTAGCTAAGATCCGAGTAATAAAATGACATCATGATGTCACTACCAATTCCAGCACCACTACACTAGGAAGGACACCACTGTCGATAATATGACACGTGTTTCGCCTCTAAACGAGACATCCTCAGGTGAAGTAGACTGCGACCTAAGCGCTCAAGAAACCGTAATTAAAAATAAATGTGTTAAAAATTAATTAGCTAAGATCCGCTTGACCGATTCATTGCGGATGGAACGCCAGGCGTGCCATCGATTTCTTTTCTGTGTGCCGTATGAGACGCGAGTCGTGTCATTTTAAAAATCGTTATAACTCGCTCAAATTGCGTTTTCGGAAGATTTATCCAGAACAAAATATTCATTATTTTGCAAGTAATTCATGCATACAGCCTTTGTTTCTGGATAGCCTTTTTTAACTTGTGGATGGCACTCTTTTTTACTGTGTGGGTTTTTTAAATCATGTCATGGAAAAATTGTCTCTAATAAGTAACAAATAATTCACTCATCGCGATCGCCCACGAACTCAAGTTGTAAACAAGTTTCTGGAACGTCTTCTGTCAAAAAAAACATAATGTGTTTGTCTTATGGTTTAATTTTGCTTAAAATGGTTAAACTGCCGTCTT
Organism: Parnassius orleans; assembly: GCA_029286625.1. Lineage (NCBI taxonomy): Eukaryota > Metazoa > Arthropoda > Insecta > Lepidoptera > Papilionidae > Parnassius > Parnassius orleans. The sequence goes on from JAGSMP010000009.1 coordinate 10,172,676, forward strand.
ATTATTATCAGTTATCATGTGGCCGAATGTGCCAACGAAGTACCATGTGCTCTTGTGGTATGGTATAAGGTTTATTTCTGCTTGAAACAGTTCGAACGCGTACATGCATAAAAATGTTCGCAAAAAAAATGTAGTCTAATGTTCGTCCGCCGGCCGGCCGGCACAGCGCCGGCGCGGCGCATCTAGCTATTGCTTTTTTCTTTTTGAAAACACTTGTTTTGCTATCCTTACTAATCAAACGTCCTGACATTACGGTTTTGATTTAATTCTAAAAAAATGAAAAATCATTGCTATGTTAAATTAATAATATTATTGTTACATACAATAATATTATTAATTTAACACAAGTACATTTCCCATAGAACACGCAGCAAAGCTAAACCATATTGAGAAGTCTTCACGGTAACTTCGCTATCGTAGGATAGTCACATTTTCACTAAATAACATTTGTAAAAACTATTGGTAAATCCAATTATGTATGCCGTACGCGCATTAAAAAAATTACGTACCTATAATATGATTATACCTAAAATTTTTAAGTAGTTTAAATACACACAAGTTTTCACTAATAACCTTATTACTATACTTCCAATTTTCCGATAATTTTATGTCAATCTTCAATTAAAAAAAAGTTTGGAAAATCCAAAAGTGCACGACTCATAATGCTCATATGATAGTGAAAAAAAAAATGTAAATTGTAGTTCTATTCGTCAAAGAGTTCCAGTAGCAGTCACCGAAGTACACCTTGAAGTCAAGTCCGGAGGTAAGGTCTATTCATAACTAACAAAACGAGCCCAAACTCGGCACATCTAGTTCACCTCGTCGAGGAGTTCCAGTAGCAGTCATCAAAGTACGCCTTCAAGTCACTCTATCAAGTCCCGAGGTAAGGTCTCATCATAACTAATAAAACGAGCCCAAACTCAGCACACCTATTAGTATTACTACCCTTCAAGGAGTTCCAGTAGCATTCACCGAAGTACACCTTCAAGTCACTCCGTCAAGTCCGGGGGTAAGGTCTCATCATAACTAACATAACGAGCACAATCTCGGCACACCTAGTTCTACTCGTCGAGGAGTTCCAGTAGCAGATTCCGAAGTACACCTTCAGGTCTCCATAAAGTCCAAGACGTATAAGTATATTTATGTATAAATCCTGCGTACTTTTAGCGAAACAAAATATTGTAATAAAAATCTTTGATTATAAAAATAATAATAATATCTTACCTTGGTCAAGTATGTATCAAATTTGGTTTTTGGAATATTTTCTATTTCTACAGCGATCGATATTTTTCAGCACGAACCGCTGTAAACAAACGACCACTCACGAAGGCGGCCAAGCCCGGAGTAAAAAAGAACTCTGTGGCCCGGAGTGAGGCAAAGTGTATTTAGTAAAATAAATTAATACAAGGCTGCTCAAAACACCGAAAATTTCGGCATTTCTCAGCCGAAAAACCTAAACTGCCATTTACATTCCATGGCTTCCCACATGATAGACGAAGAGATTCAAAAGATATCTTCATGCGGACTTGATTATATTTCTACACCACAAGCCACTAAAACCAATTTTTTATGTAAAAATAGCAATTGATTGATTTAAAAATAATAATAATAAGTTCAACAATCATTTATCTTTCTGACAATGTGCTTTTTATATAATTTATATGTTCAATATGATTGTTAGATACGATTTCATGCGACAAAACGTTGGAATCTCGATTTTTAGGGGCTAGTAGAACATACCTACGCGCTTTGCGCTAAGGCATGCAATATCAATGAATCATAAACCTTATTTTTTTTAAATTAAGGTTCTTGATTCTTTGATATAATTTACAAACATTATTCAGTGAAAATTTAATTTAATAAAAACCAAGTTTTCTCAGGGTGATTTAGCTGTACCTACTTATTTAAATGACAAAAAAAATATAGTACAAAGGGTTTGTAACATCTGCATAAAAAGTCGATTTTAAGGAAAACATGTAAGTAGAAAAGCATGTAGTTAGCCACTTAAAACAAGTATCCTACCGTTTGCAACTGATGTTTGATGTCAACTAAACTTAACCTGGTCTAAACAAGTAAAAAAAGCATAAAAAGGTCATTTTTTTATACATGGCTGATGGCACAATAGGCGTGTCATCAACTTCTATGGCGCTTTACACGACAGGCGTGTCACGAAATATTTGTTCAAAGTTTTCGAAAATGGTGTCGCAACGAATCGGTTAATAAAATAAAATGACCGCTGTTGTCACCACTAATTCCAGCACCACTACACTAGGAAAGAACACCGTCGATAATACGACACGTGTTTTGCCTCGTTGAGGCATCCTCATGGCGGCTGTACACGCTCATCCCGTCGTCTCGTGTGCCTCTCGTCGCGTAGAGGCTCGACACGAGAGCAGTGGCGTAGCTATGTAACCAAGGGCCCCGGGGCAAAAATGAAATTGGGGCCCTATTTAAACTAAACTAAATACTTTAATGGTGCGAAACTACTTCATCATCAGCTCCTTGTCGCCCACTGCAGAGCATAATAAAGCAAAGCTACTTACTACTAAGTGTTATGTGTAACGGTTATACAATGAGGAAGTAGATTACAGTTAATACTATAAGCAGGCAACATAACAGTGGAAGAGCCACACGGCAGCTTTTGCTGTCGCACGGATGGACCAGACTAGATGGAGTGACGACCTGGTAAGACATGAAATGAGGAGCTGTAATGAATGAATGTAATGAATGGGTGAACCGGCTCGAACCGAGGAGACCCACGACCTTACAGATAACTAGCGTGAAGTAGAAAATTACTTCGCCTGTTAAGTGCAGGTGGTCGAAGGCCTAAGCCCTTTCCCTCTTAATATGGTAGTGTAATTAAATAAGAAACCATCCCAGGAGGGTACCAGCACCCCTGGTATTGGAGAATCCCTGGCTGAGCATCCACGCCCAAGCTACCCTGCTCTTCCTTAGAGTGGGTGCTCAGGCTGCCTCGCGTATCCTGGGGAGGCGAAATTCCGCTCAAGACTAATACTGCTCGTGGCAAGTAGAGCAATAAGACAAAGGTGACCCCTGCCACGATATCCGTGAATTTCTGCAACATCAGGGGATTTCATTCGAATGTTAACGAAGTCCACACCATCTGAAGACGGCGAATAGTATCTTTCTAACCGAAGGAGCGGGTGGTCTCTCCGGTCATTACTTCTCTCTTATCCGGGGTACAAACTATAACACCTTTGTGCCTCGGGCTAGAGTTTGCGTATACGTCAGAGAGGACATCAGCTGTTCTCGATGTCTCAGCAGTCTTGAAGTTCAGCGACGACTATCCTCGTGTCTACGGGTGCCTCTATAGGTAATGCCGACACAGACCAACTCATCGACTACGTCCAAATCGCTGCACACTCCGTGCTACAACAGGCCCTGTCTGCAGAGATCGTGATCTTTGGTGATTTTAACGGCCACCACACTGAATGGCTTAGTTCTCGTTTAACCGATCATGCGGGAAGATCTGTTTATGACTTTGCCTTGGCATATGGTCCGACACAAATGGTTACATGACCTACGCGGATTCTAGATGTGGAGGATCGTGCACCTTCCCTGTTGGACCTTCTGCTGACCTCTCATCCGGACGGATATCAGGTCTACGTCGACGCCCCTCTAGGCTCATTGGACCATTGTCTGATCCGGACTATGGTGCCACTCACACTCCCATCGCGGTTGCGTTCTGCAGATCGTCGTGTTTGGCACTATAGGTCGGCCGATTGGGACAGGATGCGGTCTGTTTTTGCATCCTTCCCTTGCGGACAGGGGCGGGTATACTTCTCGCCGAATGATCCCAACGTGCTTCTGTCGCTGATGTGGTAATGGGACTCTTTATTCTATCATCTATGGTGCCTGGTTTGGTTGCTCCTGTAAAGTTGCATCGCGTTATAATAGGAGTGATTCACCAGCGCTGTTAAAAAGAAGAATAATTTCGCCTTCAGGTCGGTACGATATGGTTTACACAGCGCTCGGTGCGCATAGCACTACTCTCCCTAAACGTCAAGTTTAGTGGGCCTGATGGAGTTCCTCCCATTGTGCAGAAGACGTGCGCTCCCTAGTTGGCAATTTTCATTCAACATTCAACCTCATGAGTTGGTGAACTGCCAACTCATGAGGTTGAAGATCACCAACAAACAAGATGACCGCCAGTACGATTTCCGTCGGGGTTGCTCAACTGGTGATCTTCTGGGTTACCTGACTCATAAATCGGCAGAGGCAGAGAGGGAGACCCTGGCCGTTAGTATGGACATAGCGAAGGCCTTCCATTGGGTTTGGCATAAAGCGATTCTTTCGAAGCTCCCTTCCTATGGGCTTCCCGAGAATTTGTGCAACTGGATCAGCAGTTTTCTTGCAGATTGAAGCAACAAAGTCGTAGTAGAAGGTGCATGCTCCATTTATAAGCCTACTTATGCTACCTACGCTGTTTCTTCTGCCTATCAATAACATGTTGCAAACCAGTAACGTGCACTGGTAATGCTTTATACACCGGCTGTGCCTATATTTCTCGGGAAAACGTCACCGAGTACCGGAACAAACTTGTGTCTGAAGTCGAGTCTTTGCTGGAAAAGGTCTCGGATTGGGGCGACTAAATCTAATTAAGTTCAATGCCCAGAAGACACAAGTTTGCGCGTTTACCACTAAAAAGAACCCCTTTGTCGTAACTCCTCAATTTCAGGCCACTCCCCTTGCTACCTCAGCCAGCATCGGAATCTTCCGTGCTGACATATCGAATAACGCGCAGTTTCGTGGTCACTTGGAAGGGAAGGCTGAAGTGGCTTCTAAAAAGCTTGGCGTGCACAGCAGAGCGGGACAGTATTTTATGCAGGCACACTGCTTGCAACTTTACAAGGGGCAGGTTCGGCCTAACATGGAATACTGTTCTCATCCCTGGGCCGGGGCTACCTAGTACCAGCTCCTTCCACTTGACCGCATCCAGCGCAGAGCGGCTCGAATCGTCGATGAAGGACGAAGACGAAAGACGAGAAGAAGAGATGTTGTCAGACCGATACGACTTAGGGAGCTTCAAGAAACGAGCTTACTCCTTTTTAAAAAGCCGGCAACGCACCTGCAACTCACCTGGTGTTGTATTTGTTAATAGACGGTGGTCGACACCTGCCGTCAGGTGAGCCGCATGCTCGTTTGTCCCTCTCTTCTATATAAAAAAGACAATAAGACGAAGTAGACAATTATCTTTAACAATGTTCTATTTATGTTCTGGAAGTGGGAGAAATATTTGTGATTTCAATTCGAGCCGTTCGCGGTCAGGGGCCAAAAAGTTAAAACTCGAAAATTCTTTATACAACTAGGATAGCACATAATTTTTCGAATTTCTTTCTTGGAGGCCGAGGGGCCCCTTTAGCTTGGGGGCCCCGGGGCACTGCCCCGCCTAGCCCCTAGGTAGCTACGCCACTGCACGAGAGCACACTATTCGAGTCAAAGGGTCTCGTAGGTATCGTGATGAAAACGAGAGCGCGCCTGTACACATGAACTGTAGGGTTCAATATTGTTAAATAAAATATAGGTAATTACATGGTTCTGTTACGGTGAATAGAAACCATTCACCATCTTCTTCGTCATGGCTTATTCATTTTCTTTTTATGCTCAATGTGTAGAAATTATAATAACTACTAGCACAAAGGCAAAACGCAGCAACAGTTTCTTCTAGGTCCATCGCAGCGGGTATCCGTATTTCAAGTGATACAACGAGTGTGTACATGGTGTGCTCTCGTGTCTAGCCTTTACGCGACGAGAGGTACGCGAGGCAACGAGACGAGCGTGTACAGCCGCCATCAGAAATACAGGTATCCATTAATCCCACTAAAACTCAAGTAATAATTATTGGTAGTTCGAGATTAGTACCACCTATTCTCCTCAATGGCATTCACATCCCTTATAGTGATAAAGTTAAGGATTTAGGAATATATATCGACTCCTGTCTAACATGGTCACCACAAATTAATGAAGTCAGTAAGAAAATGTTTGCAGCGCTCTCTGCGGAGACTTGGAATTTTTTTCTCTACTGCCACTAAAGTTGCGCCTGCTCAATCTACTTCTGCCTATTCTTGACAATGCTGATGTTTGCTATCTGGACGTTACCGAAGCGCAGTTAAATAAACTTGAGCGTATTCATAATTTATGCTTACGATTCATATTTGGACACCGTAAATATGATCACATTATTTTCAAAATTTCGTAAACGTCTCAAGTGGCTGCCGATTCGCCTTCGCAGGAATACTCATATCCTTTCTGCTTTATACAACATACTGTTCAATCCCTCTACTCCACGTTACCTGAAAGAACGCTTTGAATTCGTTTCCTCCTCTCACGATCGTCATCTACGTTCCACTAACAATTTTTTGCTTCGTATTCCAGCACATTCATCCTCCTTCTTCAATACATCTTTTTCGGTTACAGCTGTACGCTTGTGCTTGTGGAACTCCTTGCCTTTATATATTCGACGTGCTCAGTCCCTTTCTTCCTTCAAAATTCTACTCAAAACTTATTACTTGGAACTCTAATATTTACCATCATAGTTCCCGTCCTTAATTGTATCTATCCTAACTATCCTCAACCGTCATCATCTTGTGTGTATTTATATACTTATAATTTTTTTAAACTTGATTATCAAATTTATGTACACCTCCCCTATTTGCAATTCGCTGTAAACAACAGTTCTTTGCTAAAAAAGGGATGTCTGGAAGAAATCGCTTCCAAAACGATGAGACCGCTTATTTCACCTTGTACTTATATATATTTACTAGCTGTGCCCCGCGGTTTCACCCGCGTATATCACGCATCTGCGCCGCGCGACATGCGAACTTCGAGGGAGACATCACGACTGACGGTTGCTGAATTAACAAAGATTTAAAAAGTGAAAAATGTTACTTAAATTACATGGTTAACGTAATTGGTGGTTATGCATGGTACAGGTACTGATATAGCATTGAATACGAAGTGATTTATTTGGATATAAGGTACGAATAATTTGGCCTAGTTTGTACCGGCGTTACTATTGCATATTTTAACATGAATAAGTAGTTATTGTGACATAACTGTAATAGTTAGACATATATTATTACAGACTTTTTTGTAGATATTGATGTCCTCTATAAAACTGTAGTACGTCACTTTGCTCTATTGTCAATAGTTTCCGCAGCGTACGCAACTTTGGTACGCAATATAAGGAATTATCGGCGTTACTATTGCAAATTTTAACATGAATAAGTAGTTATTGTGACATAACCACAGAACACAATTACTCTCTACCAAGAGAAGAACGCCAACTTCATACTAAAAAAAAAAGGAAACACGTGTTTATAAATGTATACGAAAAGCGCCTCGGTGGGCGCCCATATAAAACTTTTTTAGCGGGAATTTTTCTAACCTTTGTATTGTGTAACTTTGAACTTTTTATTTAAGACATATTCGAGTAATTTTATCAAGCTTCACAAACCTATGGGGTAAATTCCCTTACATTTGAGAGGTTGCACCAAAATTACTCGAATTTACTTTAGAGGTGTATGTGGGATAAAATAAAACTAAAAATAGGTATAGTTATGTAATTTTATTTTTTGGAAGATATTGTTTTATACACTATATATTATTATTTATGTTTTTTATTGCTTTTGCAGATAATATTTCCACGCGTAATATTGATTTATAACATATGTTATCGTGAGAGCTATTCTTCACTGAACATTAACGTAAATTTAAATCAGCAAAATTCTCATGTCGAAAACTTAACTCAGCCCAAATACATGATCTTAAACAGATAAAATTCGAGTTAATATAGTAATAATCCCTACAAATAACGATGAATAAATTCAAAATGCTTAAAGACTTACCACAATATTATCAAAAGTTTTTCTTCTTTTATTGTAGGAAACCTGCAGAAAGTGATCGGATGATTTTGTGCCTTTTGTTTGCATAATTTTTTTAAATAATAAATTAATTTATAGTCAATATCTCATACAGAGTCAGTATCTCACAAAAAATCTTCACACACACAATCGCGAAGAATTGCCTACAAACGAAAATGAAGTATTCTGAACCGATAATAACTGAATTAAAGCAAAACGCAATAATAAATATTAAAATCTAAATCATTAAATAAATTTGAATCAATTTCAGAAAATATTTTCAGTATGAAAGACGTTGACAAAAAAATTTTTCTTCTTCTTTTAGTTCATGGCTTCGCTTGATAGAATTCTGCTAATATTTAATAATTTAATTTTAATCAATTAGTAGGTCAATTAATTGTGCAAACCTCAAAGTAATATGTATATAATTACTGTAGGGTGCAAACAAAAGAAAAAATATATTATATAATTTTATATATATAATTTTCAGTTTCTTCCGATATAATAGTTATGTATATTTGGTATCTAATTTTTAAAATGGCAATCTGAAACAACGCGAAAGAATGAAAAGGCGATATCTTTTTCTCGCTTTAATTTTACACGCCCACCCCACACATAGATAAAATTATGATTGTTTGCAAGTTTCTCGGGCTTCATACAGAGTTGAATCACCCTGGACATAACTGTAATAGTTAGACATATGACATCGCAGACTTTTTTGTAGATATTGATGTCTTCTATAAAACTGTCGTATATCACTTTGCTCTATTGTTAATAGTTTCAGCAGCGTACGCGATATAAGGAATTTTTTTTGGTATTTTTTTCACACCTTGGGTTACATTAACGAAGTTTTTATACCGATCCCTAACTTTTTTGAAAATATTCTATCGCCTATGTTCATCAGGGATAATGTAGGATTCTAATGGTGAAAGAATTTTTCAAATCTATCTAGTAGTTTCGGAGCCTATTCAATTCAAACAAACAAACAAATCTTTCCTCTTTATAATATTATAGTGTAAATTTCATTTTGTCTCGTTCTAATGTGTATTGGCGTACAATAAAGAAAATATTGATTGATTGATTGATAATATTTACTGAGGAACCAACAAGGAATAAAAAAAAATCCTGTCAAGTTATTACAAATTGGGCCAAAATTTGTACTTACACAAAAATTTTGTATAATTTACAGAAAAAAATTAAGCCTAGTTAAAGTTTGCCTACATTCGAATTTTTTACTGAGGCACCATCCAACAGGCTTATGTACAAACTAGCTAGTAATATCACGATTAGTACAAGTTCACGAGATATTGTAGTCACATGTCATTTGTACCCTGTGTTAAACAGTTATAATTTTATCGTTGTTTTTAAATGGTGTCTCAATCACACATGAGAAGATATCAGAATTCCTATAATGTTTATAACAGCGAATGTCCAAAATAGATCAAGCTGCCTCACAGGCTGTCTGTCTGTGTGTGATCAAGTTGCAGAGTTAATACAACTGTACCTACATTGCTAAGAAACAAAATAAACTGATGCCTCAAAATAATCGTTATTAATAAACACACCTACAAAATTAAAATCTTTACTTTGTGTTAATATAATTTTTAAGATTCCGAAGGGTGAAAACCATGGAAATTGGTTTCTTATTACTTTCAGCGAAATTAAAAGCTATGACTATTGTTATAACCCCAAAAACAGTTTTAATTTATCTAGACGCAGTACACTCCTTTAGCGACCGAATGTTAGTGGAAAATCCAAAAAAGAAAAACAAGTACGTAATGTGATAAAAATTATCAGTCGAGATTCCCTATCTCCGGACAGACAAAAATTAAAAAAATGTGTTTTCGTTATAAATATAAGTACCGTGTACTTTCTTAATTATGCATTTAGTAAAAGTATAGATTTAGAATATACTGGCGTATAGACCAACATAGTGTGCAAGGGAAAAGAAAATTCTTTATGGCAAAAATGCAAGATAGAAAAGGATACCAAATCTCATGAACACAGAACACAATTACTCTCTACCAAGAGAAGAACGCCAACTTCATACTAAAAAACGGAAACACGTGTTTATGAGTGTACACTAATAGCGCTACAGTGGGCGCCCAAATAAAACATTTTAGCGGGAATTTAAAACCTTTGTATTCTGTAACTTTGAACTTTTTATTTAAGGCATATTCGAGTAATTTTGGCTTAAGCCTCACAAACCTATGGGCTAAATTCCCATACATTTGAGAGGTTGCACCAAAATTACTCGAATATACTTTAGATTAGTATGTAAGATAAAATAAAACTATAAATAAGTATAGTTATGTAATTTTATTTTCTGGAAGACAGATTGTTTTATAAACTGTACATTATTATTGATGTTTTGTATTGCTTTTGCACATAATATTTCCACGCTTGTTGCTGATATATAACACATGTTATTGTCAGAGAGTTATTTTTCACAGAACTTTAACGTAAATTTAAATCAGCAAAATTCTCATGGTGAAAACTTAACTCAGCCCAAATACGTGATCTGAAACAGATACAATTCGAGTCAATATAGTAATAATCCTTCAAATAACGGTCAATAAATTCAAAATGTTTATAGACATACCACAATATTGTCATAAGTTTTTCTTTTCCTATTAAAGGAAACCTGCAGAAAGTGATCAGATGATTTTGTGCTTTTTATTTCCACAACACTTAACTTACTTTCGATGATGATCACACATCGTGCATAAAATTTTGAAATAACGAATTAATTTATAGTCAATATCTTATACAGAGTTAACCAGAGTTAACATCTCACAAAAAATCTTTACTGTATATTGACGACGATATTATAACTGCGTATTCGCCTACAAACGAAAATGAAGTATTCTGAGCCCATAATAACTGAATTTAAGCAAAAATCAATAATAAATATTAAAATCTAAACCTATGAAATAAATTTGAATAAATTTCAGAAAATATTTTCTATATGAAAGACGTTGACAAACAAATGTCATTTTTTTTTTCTATTAATTCATGGCTTCTTTTGATAGAATTCTGGTAATATTTAATAATTTAATTTTAATAAATTAATAGGTAAATTAATTGTGTAAATCTCAGAGTAATATGTATGTAATTATTCTTTAAAGAGCAAACCAAAAAAAGTTTAACACAGAATTAACATTTTTAGTTTCTTCCGATATAATATGAATTTTTGTATCTAATTTTTAAAATGGCAATCTCAAACAACATGAAGGAAAGAAACAGCGATATTTTTTCTCGCTTTATTTTTACAAGCCCAACACGAACATTGACAAAATCATGATTGTGTGCAGATTTTTCAGCTTTCATACAAAGTTGCACCATCCTGCTCATGACTCTGTAACCTATTTTGAATGACAGGTCGGCACAAGTCGGCACGCAAGAAATAGCTCCTAGATATTTTGTAATTTTTTAGAGTGTAATAGTGGTTATTTTCAGTAAGTAACTTTTTTCCAAAATGGTTACTTGTTCCGTGAGTGTGTGTGGTGTTAATAATTGAAATAATCCTGATAATTGCACATTTCACAGGTAAATTCTCAAGACGTAGTCAATGTTATGACGCGTTTATTTTTGGTTAAATTTTATGTTATATACTGTTTAAAATATAGAATATATTCGATTATTTTGTTAATTTTGATATTTTGCAAAGAAAAAAGTCGCGTTGTTGATAATTTGCAAGAATTTAGTAAATACATTTTTATACAAAATATTTTACATGTACGCTAGGGATCGACTCAACTATATCAAAATTAATGTCGATATTTATCTTGAATATTTATAATGAATCGATAGACTTGCCCACACAAGAAGAAAATAAATCCTCGGTTTGCGTTCTAAAATGTAATTTTATTTTGCCGTTTGTCAAACAGATTTCCTCAGGATTCTATAATTAGAAAAAATGGTTAAGGTTAATTGGACGGGATCGTTGGAATCCAAAGGACCTGGAGGCGGAATTATACTTTTTAAGAGCGCTGGTGTTTACATCCCGGACGTTATGCGTCAGCCCAGGCCCGGTAGCACTGCTTATAGCGTGATGCATTTTACAGGAGCGACCAAACCATGGCTGAGTTCTGCCTCCGATAGGCACCACAGATGATGGAATAAATAATTCCATTCCCTGAAGTACCACATCAGCGACAGAATCAGCAACAACGTTGGGATCATCCGGCGAGAAGCAAACCCGCCCCCAAGGGTAGGATGCAAAAAAAGACCGCATCCCATCCCAATCGGCTGACCTATAGTGCCAAACACGGCGGCGAGCTGCAGATCGCAACTGCGATGGGAGCGTGAGTGGCACCGTACTCCGGATCAGACAATGGTCCGAAGAGCCAAGAGGGGCATCGACGGAGATCTGATATCCGTCCGGATGAGAGGTCAGCAGAAGGTCCAACAGGGAAGGTACATGGTCCTCCACATCTGGGATCCGCGTAGGCGAAGTAACCAGTTGTGTCAGACCATATGCCAAGGCAAAGCCATAAACAGATCTACCCGCATGATCGGTTAAACGGGAACCAAGCCATTCAGCGTGGTGGGCGTTAAAATCACCGAGCATCACGATCTCTGCGGAAGGGACCTGTTGTAGCACGGAGTCTGCAGCCATTTGGACGTGGTCGATGAGTCGGTCTGTGTCGGCATTACCGCTATGGGACCTATAGAGGCACCCGTAGACGCGGGGATGGTCGTCGCTGTCTACGCGCAGCCATAGGATGGACAGGTCCGTACTCAAGACTGCCGAGGTGTCGAAAACAGATGTCCTCCTCTGACGTACACGCAGCTCAGCCCGGGGCACAAAGGAGTGTTCCAATTTGTACTGTAGGAGAGATTCGCAGTATCAGCCGTAGAAGACACCTGTGTCTCAGTTAGAAAGAGCGAGGCCGGCTTTGCTGTTTCCAGATGGTAGGACGGCGTTAAGGTTTGAATGAAGTCCCCTGATATTGCAGAAACCACGAAAGCGTAGCAGGGGTTGCCTGTGTTTTGCTCCGCTTGCCCTGAGCAGGTTTCTGTCTTGAGCGGAATTTCTGCCCCCCAGAATACGCGGGGCAGCCAGAGCACCCACGCTCAAAAAGTAGGATAGCATGGGCGTGGATGCCCAGCGAGGGATTCTCCAGGATGCTAATACCCTCCTGTAGTCTTCTGTTTAATTCCACTACCATGTTGATTGGGGATTGGCCTCGGCCACCTGCACTCAGCAAGCGAAATGCAGAAGTAAACCTCTACTACGCTGGTATTCTGTGAGGTCGTGGTACCACCCCGGTTTGAGCCGGCCCATCCATGCGACAGCAAAGCTGCCGCGTGACTTACCACTGTTGAAAAAATCCACAATTTCAGGCCACCCCTTGCTACCTCAGTCAGTATCGAAATCTTCGGCGTTGACATATCGAATAACGCAGTTTCGTGGTCACTTGGAAGGAAGGCTGAAGCGCCTCAAAAGCTTGGCGTGCACAGCAGAGCGGGACAGTATTTTATGCCGGCACACTGCTTGCAACTTTACAAGGGCAGGTTCGGCCTAACAATAATACTGTTCTCATCCCCGCCGGGGCTCCTAGTACCAGCTCCTTCCACTTGATCGCATCCAGCGCAGAGCGGCTCGAATCGTCGACGACCGACGAAGACGAAAGACGAGACGAATAGATGTTGCATCCCTTTGCATTTTCTATCGCATTTACCACGGGGAGTGTTCAGAGGAATTGTTCGGATTAATTCCAGCCACAAAATTTCATCAACGCATTACACAAACCACATCATCGGATGTTTGGCGGTCCACTACTGTCAGACCGATACGACTTAGGGAGCATCAAGAAATTAGCTTACCTTTTAAAAAGCCGGCAACGCGCCTGCAACTCCTGGTGTTGTATTTGTTAATAGGCGGTGGTCGACACTTGCCATCAGGTGAGCCGCATGCTCGTTTGTCCCTATCCTCTATTTAAAAAAGACAATAAGACGAAGTAGAAAATTATCTTTAACAATGTTCTATTTATGTTCTGGAAGTGGAGTAATTTTGTGATTTCACCGGACCGTTCACGGTCAGGGGCCAAAAGTTAAAACTCGAAAATTCTTTATACAACTAGGATAGCACATAATTTTTTCGAATTTCTTTCTTGAGGCCGAGGGGCCCTTTAGCTTGGGGCCCTGGCACTGCCCTGCGTAGCCCCTGGTAGCTACGCCACTGCACGAGAGCACACCATGTATACACTCATTGTATCACTTGAACTGCCCGCTGCGATGGACCTAGAAGAAACTGTTGCTGCGTTTTGCATTTGTGCTATTAGTTTTATAATTTTACATATTTACCATAAAAGAAAATTAATAAGCCATGGCGAAGAAGAATTTGGTGATGGTTTCTATTCACCGTAAAAGAACCATGCAACTACCTATATTTTATTTAACAATATCAAACTAAACGAACAAGTGTGTACAGGCGCGCTCTCGTTTTCATCGCGAGACTCACAAGACCCTTTGACTCGAACGCAAAACCGACACACTTCCGAGAGCGAACGAGGGCCGCGAGACGACGCGACGCGACGAGGGCGCCATGTACACACTCGTAATCGGCCTGTCTTGTAGTGTCTCGACGAGCGTGTACAGCCGCCATCAGATGAAGTAGGCTCTGCGAGCGAAGCGGTCAATAATTTATTTTTGCTAATTAATTTTAATGGCGGCTGTAACGCTCGTCCTGTTGCTCACGTATCTCTCGTCGCGTAGAGACTCGACACGAGAGCACACCATGCACACACTCGTTGTATCACTTGAAACCGAATGCCCGCTGCGATGAACCTAGAAGAAACTGTTGCTGCGTTTTGCCTTTGTGCTATTAGTTATTTTACACATTTACAATAAAAAGAAAATTAAAAAGCCTGGACGAAGAAGAAGATGGTGTATAGTTTCTATTAACCGTAACTGAACCATGTAACTACCTATATTTTATTTAACAATATTGAACCCCACAGTACATGTATCATACATGCGCGCTCTGGTTTTCATCACGAGACCTACGAGACCCTTTGACTCGAACGCAAAAACCGGCACGCTTCCGAGAGTAAACGAGGGCTGCGAGACGCGACGAGGGCACCATGTACACGGCCATAGTACTCGGCCTGTCTCGTGGTGTCTCGACGAGCGTGTACAGCCGCCATAACATCTTTGATATAATAGATTTCCGCAAAGTAACGCCTGATTCTATTAATTATCTTAAAAGCACCTACCTATTAGCCTAAGTAGGTTTCACAACTAGACTCAGGCCTTAGGCCTCCTTCTTACAAGGGTTTTTGAGAGTCGGCCGCGCAGACTCATTGCATGTAGGCAGAATTCATATGCCATCGAAAATTTTATTTCTCAAATACAGATATCCATTAATCCCACTAAAACTCAAGTAATAATTATTGGTAGTTCGAGATTAGTACCACCTATTCTCCTCAATGGCATTCACATCCTTATAGTGATAAAGTTAAGAATTTAGGAATATATATCGACTCCTGTCTAACATGGTCACCACAAATCAATGAAGTCAGTAAGAAAATGTTTGCAGCGCTAATCTCTGCGGAGACTTGGAATTTTTTCTCTGCCACTAAAATTGCGCTTGCTCAATCCCTACTTCTGCCTATTCTTGACTATGCTGATGTTTGCTATTTGGACGTTACCGAAGCGCAGTTAAATAAACTTGAGCGTATTCAAACTTTATGCTTACGATTCATATTTGGACCCGCAAATATGATCACATTATTTTCAGAATTTCGTAAACGTCTCAAGTGGCTGCCGATTCGCCTTCGCAGGAATACTCACATCCTTTCTGCTTTATACAACATACTGTTCAATCCTCTACTCGACGTTACCTGAAAGACCGCTTTGAATTCGTTTCCTCCTCGCACGATCGTCATCTACGTTCCACTAACAATTCTTTGCTTCGTATTCCAGCACATTCATCCTCCTTCTTCTTTTTTCGGTTACAGCTGTACGCTTGTGCTTGTGGAACTCCTTGCCTTTATATATTCGACATGCTCAGTCCCTTTCTTCCTTCAAAATCTACTCAAAACTTATTACTTGGAGCTCTAATATTTCCATCATAATTCCCGTCCTTAATTGTATCTATCCTAACTATCCTCAACCGTCATCATCTTGTGTGTATTTATATACTTATAATTTTTTAAACTTGATTATCAAATTTATGTAAACCTTCCCTATTTGCAATTCCTTGTAAACAACAGTTCTTTGCTAAATAAGGGTTGTCTAGAAGAAATCGCTTGCAGAGCGATAAGACCGCTTATTTTACCTTGTACTTATATATATTTACTAGCTGTGCCCTGCGGTTTCACCTGCGTATATCACGCGTCTGCGCCGCGCGACATGCGAACTTCGAGGAGACATCACGACGGACGGTTGCTGAATTAACAAAGATTTAAAAAGTGAAAAAGTTACTTAAATTACATGGTTAACGTAATCGGTCGTTATGCATGGTACAGGTACTGATATAGCCTTGAATACGAAGTGATTTATTTGGATATAAGGTACGAATAATGTGGCCTAGTTTGTACCGGCGTTACTATTGCATTTTATCATGAATAAGTAGTTCAGAGCCGTGGTAGCTCAGATGGTTAGCGCTCGCTGTAAGTTTCACAGTACGCGAGCAACCCGGGTTCAATCGCCGGCACCAATGAAATTGTTAATTGCAATTTTAAGTGGTGATTTACCACTTGCTCGACGGTGAAGGAAAACATCGTGAGGAAACCTGCATGTCTGAGAAATCAAAATAAAAAATTATTTCGAAGACATGTGAAGTTCGCCAACACTTCACACATTGGGGCAGCGCGGCGGACATTTCGCCCTAAAACCCTCTCAGAAATGAGGCCTGTGCCCAGCAGTGGGACGTATAAAGGGTGTAACTTTACTTTACTTTAAGTAGTTATTGTGACGTAACTGTAATAGTTAGACATATATTAATGCAGACTTTTTGTAGATATTGATATCCTCTATAAAACTGTAGTACGTCACTTTGCTCTATTGTCAATAGTTTCCGCAGCGTACGCAATATAAGGAATTATCGGCGTTACTATTGCAAATTTTAACATGAATAAGTAGTTATTGTGACATAACTGTAATAGTTAGGCATATGACATTGCAGACTTTTTGGAGATGCTCTATTGTTAATAGTTTCAGCAGCGTACGCGATAAAAGGATTATTTTTGGTATTTTTCACACCTTGGGTTACATTAACGAAGTTTTCATGCCGATCCCTACCTTTTTGAAAATATTCTGTCGCCTATGTTCATCAGGGATAATTTAGGATTCTAATGGTGAAAGAATTTTTCAAATCCATCAAGTAGTTTCGGAGCCTAGTCAGTTCAAACAAACAAACAAATCTTTCCTATTTATAATGTTATAATATAGTGTAGATTTCATTTGTGTCTCGTTCTAATGCATTGATATATATGTACTACGCACTAGATTTCGCATTCCGAACATTCACTATGTTCAACTGAACTGTACTGCAATCCGTACACCTTACTTTAGTGTCATTTACTGTGGCTTCAATATTCATGCAGTATGGAGCGGCGATAATAATACGAGATTTCAAATTAAAGTTTAAACCTTACGTAAATAACAATTCAGTAGTCAAGTAAGTAACATTTTTGTTGTTCAAGTGAATAAATAGGTAATAATATCGTAATCATAGACTATATAATACGCTAGTATATCCTAAGTCTATGATCGTAATATTTTACTATCTCCTGCGCATGCGCGAAGACATAGAGTAGTGCACATTTTGTTCGGAATAGCTTCTAGTACGTAGTACATAGAACTCAATGTTCTAATGTGTATTGGCGTACAATAAAGAATATATTGATTGATTGATTGATAATAGGTACTGAGGAACCAACAAGGAATAAAAAAATCCTGTCTAGTTATTACAAACTGGGCCAAAATTTGTACTTACACAAAATTTTGTATAATTTACAGAAAAAATTAAGCCTAGTTAAAGTTTGCCTACATTCGAATTGTTTACCGCCCAGCCGAGTTGAATCCGTCGATTGACCTCTCGGTCGAAGTTGGACTTACCTAGTCGGACTATTTGTCCCAGGTAAACATACTCGTCAACAACTTCGTGCTTAGTGCTCCCAACTACTACCGGCATAGGTGTGACATGGACGTTACACATTATCTTTGTTTTGTCCATGTTCATCTTAAGACCTATCCGTTGGGAGACACTATTGAGGTCATTGAGCATGGTGCTTAGGTCCTCCAGCGATTCTGCCATAAGGACTATATCGTCGGCAAATCGTAGGTAAGTGATCTACTCGCCATTAATGTTAATACCGTATCCTTTCCAGTTCAGTAGGTTGAAAACGTTTTCCAATGCAACGGTGAAGAGTTTCGGGGATATAACGTCATCCTGTCTTACACCTCTCTGCAGTTGGATAGGTTTCGTACTCTGATTCTGTACTCTGATAGCCATCGTAGCCCTACTGTAGAAACACTTCAGCACTTCGATATACCGACGGTCAACTTGGCACCGCTGAAGGGACTGTAGCACCGCCCAAATTTCGACGGAATCAAAGGCTTTCTCATAGTCCACATACGCAAGGCAAAGTGGCAGATTATACTCTTCTGTCTTCTGTACAATTTGCCGTTAGGTGTGTATGTGGTCTATGGTACTAAAGCCTCTTCGGAAACCGGCTTGTTCGGAAGGCTGGAAGTCGTCGAGTCTGCGTGCGAGACGATTCGTAATGACTCTCGAAAACAGCACTTAGACGCGGCTCAGAAGGGAAATCGGTCTGTAGTTCTTCAAGAGAGCATTGTCGCCTTTCTTGAAGAACAAGACCACCGCACTTCTGCTCCACGCCTCCGGAGTAGTCCCACCATGGAGGATGAAATAAAACTGGCTGACTGGTATACAGTAATCTGTGCTATTAACAATCAAAATGCACATGCGTTGTCACCCTGTGCCTGAACTACAAGAGAATGCCTTGTTACAAGTAAATATAGGGTCTCCCAATTATTGTCACTTATACGAAACTGCAGCATTCTGACAAGAAAATAAAATTTCATTTGTCAAATAGTCTTTTTTTATTCTGTTTTTTCATGCTGGTATTCTTTACAAACGGGGTCCTTTTCAATTCTTCGTGTTTTAGCGTGGCTTCCAGATAAATATTCCGAGTTAGGTTAAAAATCGATATATTTTCATACCTACGTTTTTAACAACTGGCCAATATTTATAATAATGTCATAAAAAGCGGTTCCATTCGTGTCACATTTGACATTTAGAGTCAAAATGTCACCGATTTTATCACACGTTCTGCTCAGAATAAAATAAACAAAATGCATTTGAAAACAAAACCAACACATGTTGACTTACCGTTCATTCAACCACTGCTTTAAAATTGTAAGTATTTAGTGCCATCCTGCAGTAACGTGTGGTAATGGGCGTAAGAGACGTAAGACGTACCTACGTAATGGTAGAACTCCCTTTCTGCTGTGTCCCGGTCAGTAGGGTATAGAGAGCCAGTGTAATGGCAGGCTATGAGGAATTCTATCTTATCCTCAGAGGTGACAATGCTTCTGTAGTCTTCTTTATTTGATCTTGGCTGCAGGTGTCCATGGGCACCTTACTATCAGATGGACTGTAAGATCGTTTGTCACTTCAGTTTTTATACAAATATAGAGAATTCATGACCCCATTTCGACCCGTAAGAATTATAAAAGTAGGTATAACCTATATACGTCCCACCGCTGGACAAAGGCCTACTCTTAGTTCCGAGAGAAGTATGGAGCAGTTAGTCTGCCGCGCTGCTCCAATGCGTGTTGGCGACTTTCTTCCAAATATTTTTATTCCTTAGACATGCAGGTTTCTTCATCGCACATCACGGGGTAAATCAGCACTGAAAATTGCAATCAATAATTATTGATGCAGGCGGGGTTCGGACACGGGTTGCTCGCGTACTGTGATCTTAACACCTGACCATATTTTATAGAAGATATATGGCCACAGTAGCGATATTGCCTCGTTGGCTCAGTGATCGTAAACGCGGTGGCTGATCATGAGATCCTGGGTCGGACAATACAGATATTGGGCTTTCCTGTCAAGAAATTTTTAGTGGCAGCCCAAAGTCAGGAAGTTGTCGGTGTTTCACCCCCGTGCCTCGGACAGCACGTAAAGCCGTAGGTCCTGCGACTGTCCGATAGATAGAACTGGGCTAGTCCTATCTATCGGACTAGTGACTGTCTGAGTGAGTGACTGAGAGCAAGGGAATAGGGAATACACCTGTGCTTGCGCACACCCTTGAGCCCTATAATTCTGTCCTGTTCATATGGCCTGTCTCCGTTGAGATTGGTTGCCGTGACCGAAATATGGTCTAGAGGACAATATTATTATTATACCAGATGTATTCAAACTGACGTCGGAGAGCGGCGTCCAAGTTGTAAGCAGTCTGGTACTTCGACCGCCATTTTGGCTGCCGAGCATGACAAGTTTGGCAAGTCCCTGCAAAGGGGGAGGCCTATATCCAAGTGGTTTATGACAGTTTGATGATGCTGAAGAAGGGAAATGCTAAAAAGTTCTTATGATCTTGATCATCCGCGATATATTTTTTTTATAGGATAAGGGTGACAAGCGAGCACACAGTCCACCTGATGGTAAGTGGATGCTGTGGCCCATAGTGAAACATCTATCCTCGTTTGCGAATAAAATGCAGATGCGTTGTCAGCCGTGAGGACTACGATGGAATGCCTCTTTTCCAGTAAAAAGGGTCTCCGGTTCTCTACACTCACCAAACGAAACACAGCAGCGTTAAGCTGCTATTTTACGCTGGTACTCTGTGAGAGGGTAGTCCTTCCCCGGTCGAGCCGACCCATTCGTGCTACAACTGTACTATTGATATAGCTGTAGCATGGCTCTACCACGTAAGTAATATCCCTACCGGCGACGGGTAGCATCTAAACTAAAGAAAATGCTTTAAAGTGAAGCATGCATCTCATCTCTTTAACCCATCAATAATTCACCGCTCGTGTGTTGACTGTTGAGTCTAGTCGAATGAATAAAATTACCATGTAGACGGTGCAGAGGCGGTGTAACAATATTCACTACCCGATATCTCCCTGTGGGTGTCGTAGGAGGCGACAGAGGAAAACGAACCAGATGTGCAGCAGGGTCTTCATAATCTGTATACATATAAAAATCTATTGCTATTCCTTAGTCTCGCTAAAACTCAAAAACTTCTCGACCGATTTTGATGACATTTTTGTGTATGTTTGAATGGGTCCCTAAATGGTTAAAACATTTGGGCCCGGTAGGTGGCGCTGTCCGAGATACAGAAATCTCCCGTGGGAAACCGGGGCGTATCGCTGGTAACAGATAAAAAAACTGCAGTTGCCAACCCGCCGGCTAAACGTGACAACTATGGCAAATATCTCTCCGCTACGTTCAGCAGTGGCATAAGGTTGTAACGGAATAACATTAATATTATAATAATAAGGAACTTTAGCCGTTTTATGGCAGCTTAAGAAAACCAATCGCCCCATTTCCTTCCATGGGTGACACTAGAATAGATGGTAAGTGGCTACAGCAACGCAAATAATTAAAAATTAAAAGTTTTGTAGAACCGACTTCAATATAAATTATTAAGAATAACTCAAAAACGATTAGTCAGACCATGATCAAATTTATACGGGACCACATGAGAAGCACCAGCTTTCAAATAAAAAAAGAATCATCGAAATCGGTTTACCCAGAAAAAAGTTATGAGGTAACACACATCAAAAAAAGAATATACAGTCGAATTGAGTACCTCCTCCTTTTTGAAGTCGGTAGAAAAATAAAGAAGGCTACAGATGCGTGAGGCAGGCATGCAGGTATTCCATCGACTCTGAAGTGACAATCACTTCTGAGTGGATGGAATGTCTCGCAGCCTATAATAATACTGACTCACTTGAAGCATTTTTTAAAGCTCTCTTGCCCTGCAGGGGTAAGGACATATAAAGGTAAACATACAAAAAAATTGCAGAATTGAATTTCTACATCCAATTCCAACGGATCAGAGGCAAAGCCGGCGTTACATGGAGAGCGGGAGGCAGTCGCGCCTGCTCAGCCGCCTCTTGGGCAGGCTGCGTGGCGATCATCATCGGGAGACGCTAGACCATAACTTTTCGATGACATCCACCGCGTGAGTTATGCGAATATTCATCACGTCAGCAGAGCAAATAATAATAATGCCATTCAGACCGAATTTCGGTCATGGCGGAAAGTCTCAACGGAGACTAGCCATCTGCGCAGGACAGGATTATCGTGCCTAAGTGTATGTGTTAACACAGGTGCACTCTCTATTTCCTCACTGTCATAGTACTATAGGATGGTTATCCGACACGACCGGACCAGGCACAGGACCAATGTCTTTACGACTTTACGTGCTTGCCGAGGGACGGGAGTGAAACACCGCCAATTTCCTGACTCCGGGCTGCTACTGAAAATTTCTTGACAGGAAAACCCATTAATTGATTTTGGCCCAACCCGGGATTCAAACCCGGGACCTTATGATATGCAATCGCGTTTACGATCACTAGACCAACGAGGTAGTCGAGGAAATAACAGCTCTGTAATTCATAAGCTAAGCCGCGAGGCCGCGGGTCCGAATCTTGGCGGATGGATGTATGTAAACCCCCTCCACCCCCCCCCCCTCCGCCAATATTAGTAAATCCTGGTGTAGAAGCACATTTAAATAAATTACTTATAAGAAAAAAGTAAAAACTGACTCCAAAGAACTTCAAAGAAATTATTAAATTGTGTGGAAATTATTAAAATTATTTCCACACAAGAGCTTCTGAAGTGACAATCTATCTCGTCCTTCCTCTTTAAGACATAGTGTATTGAAGATTTTAACCCCGACTGCACGTGGAAATTATTTTATTTTATTTCTTTCTTTTTAGCTCCCCGAAGTCGGCAGTCGGTTTAAAGTATTAAATAGAATGTCGTCTCAACTTTTTAAATTCTCTAAGGGGACTATCCCGGAGGTAAAAAGCTAATTAATAAAAAAATAATGCTTACGCCTCGTATAGAGGCGAAACACGTGTCTTATTATTGACGGTGGTGTGTTTTTTCTAGTGTAGTGAGGTTGGGTTAAGTGGCGACAGTTATTGTGCACGCAGTTGTGGGAGCAAGTGAGGTACTCCTCAAACTAGTTAAGGCACACCAATTTATTTTTAGGCAGATCTTATCTGTTAATGTTCACACTTTTAATATATAAAACCTAATGAAATAATAAGGAATATTGTGTGAAAACAGCTGTAGTACCGACAGTGCTGGATTCGTCAGCGCGAACGATGAAGAAGATCCAGCTCCAGCACCATCACCTGCTCCAGAACCATCACCTACTCCAGAACCAGCGACCTCCACCTCCCCCGCAGATGATGACCAGTTCGCTGCTAATATCGATCTAAGGTTAGACTGCACTTTCTAATTTAGCCAAGTGAAATTTTTCTTCCATTTACCAGCCTCTAAACAACCTACTATAGAAAATGGGTCTACTCCATACTAAAATGGATAGGCGAACGCATTGCTTGAGATTCGTCACCAGTGTGGGTATTTAGATCTGACTAATATTTTTGTTACATAGTAGATATTAATGTGGTAGAGCCATGCTGCAGCTATATTAGTAGTATAGTTGTAGCACGAATGGGTCGGCTCGACCGGGGAAGGACCACGCTCTCACAGAATACCAGCTTAACACTGCTGTGTTTCGTATGGTGAGTGTAGAGAACCGGAGCCCCTTTTTACTGGAAAAGGGGCATTCCATCTTAGTCCTCACGGGTGACAACGCATCTGCATTTTGATTCTTTATTGAGGATAGATGTAGATGTCTATGGGTTACAGCAACCACTTTGTCACACTACCCTATAAAAAATATACTATCTCGTATATGTAATACTCCCTTAATATGAGTATGAGTGAAATGTGGGTAGATGAGTAAAAAGTATTATACTACTAAGTTTACTATAACTAACCTGACCTAATAGTCTCTTTTTGTGCTTAGAAGTCCGTCTGGTAGGTACCACCCTATTACCTAATTCTGTCGCCAGATGGCAGTGCTTCTACTGCTGTTCCGATCTGAAGGGTATAGAGAGCCAGTTTAATTGCAGGCTGTGAGGAATTACACCTACCGTGTAATGGCGTTGTAAGAATATCCACTACCCCATATCATCCCGTGGGTGTCGTAAGAGGTGACATAGGGGAACAAATCAGGAGATAGGCAGCAGCGTCTTCCTAATAACGACTAAAAATAAAATAAAAACTGCGGTTGGCAATCCGCTTGCCAAGCGTAGCAACTATGGCAAATAATGAGGCAATCTAAGGGAGAGACCTATGTTCAACAGTGGAATTTCATAGGCTGTAACGGTAACGGATGAATTACATCTTAGTTCTTAGTTTCAGGTTTTTGTTTCAAGTTGACTGCAGGTGTCCATGGACTGCAGTAGTGGACTGTAGATTCGTTTGTCACTTCATTTCATTAAAAAAAAATTGACATCTTGTACAGAAACGCAATACTCAAAGGTGTCTGACAACGGAACTCTAAAGGGGTAGAAACTGAGGATCTGATTGTAGAAGCAGGATCTCCTTTGTGTCACAGATACAGCGGGCAATACTTGACACCTGAGCAGCTGCCCGAGTTCTGCAACCAGCTCCATCACCTGGTGGAAGTGATCAGGAACATACAGTCGTACGCCAAAGTGACGGGAGAGTATCCAAGGTATATTATACATATTTTACATAGAAGGTGCTCGTTTTGTGATAGGGCTCTTTTCCTGGCTAGGAGTTCATTTGGGTTGACATACCCCTTACACATTTCTACTGCTACCAGGCCTGTCTCACTCCGCGCTTTAGGCATTAAAATATACCTACGCTGCGCGGCCGTCTACAAGGGGCTAATTCCGTGAGGTTGCACCCGCGCGCTCATGCTGACGCGCACCTTATGTTAACAAAAAATTATTTTTCTCTTATAAGTATTTAGGCACTTTTGATATTTATTTTTGAGTTTTTATTCAAGTATGGTCTTTCAAAAAGCCAAAAGATACTGCATAGCATACGGGTGCTTAAATAACAATAGGAATGTCGACTTTCCATTCTTTACTGTTCCTAAGGATACCGATATGTAAGATATTATTATTTATAGGTAGATCTAGATAATTAGGTACCTAGTTACTGACTCGAAAGTTACAGATTTATTATTTGATTTGCGACCCGACCACAACTTCGCAATTTTCAATTTTTTCACGTATAATGTCAATGACCTTAAATAATTATTCAGTGTAAGTAGACCTCCCAGTACTAGTTACTGCCTACTAATGCAAAATCAGCATATACTCGTTATTAGTTCAAAACTTGGTCGATAAAAGAAAGAGATTGAAAATAGCAGCACTTCTCATTGCCACTCTTTTATTAATAATGCCGTCACGTGTTGCATGTTTGTAAATAGCAAAAAATGTGATACAGAAAATGGTAAGTAGGTGAGTATCTGAGTTTCAAAGACGTTCACGTTGTTATAATCTTAATTTTTCTAGATGTTGCATATTAACCTTCCTCACATTGAACAATAATGTGTACTAATACATTGCATAAAACCTCGGTGTATTCTACTTCCAACTAATATCAAAGGATTCAATTTTTTTCGCACAACACCCAACCCTATAGTAGGAGCGGCCTTAACAAAGGCGCGTAACGGGCTAAGTGATGCAGACTCTCGCACGCGGACGTAGGGTTCGTTTTAATGAGGGCCAATAATTTTCTGCTCACCAGATGTCGCTATTTGACACTGAGGTCAAATATTATACCTCACTTTCTAGTGGCGCCGCCCTGGTGGCAGAAAAGTCGTGGATGCCCTCATTGACGGCTCCGTGGCGCAGTGGCTTAGCAATGAGTTGTTACGATGGGGGCCGCGGGTTCGAATCCCGCACGGAACAAGTATTTGTATGGCCTACAAATAAATTGTTCCGGGTCTGGATGTTTGTCCTCATGCAATTTATGTTTGTAAACTGCCTCCACGATACAGGAGAAAATCCTAGTGTGGGGGTAACGTTTTTTTTAAAAAAAAAAACAAGAATACGCGAGCAAAAATCGGTAGGCTATTTTAACGAAGGTCGCATCTAAGGCGTGCAAAGTATTATGAACATTAGTGACGTTGTAACCAGGTTTAAACTCGCAAGTTTGCTATCAGAGAGTGAGTGCCAAGCGAGTTGGCAACCGCAGTTTTTTTATTTTAGGTCGTTAGTAGGAAGATACTGCTGCCCTTCTCCTGATTTATTTCCCTTTCGCCTCTTACGACACCCACGGGCTGATATAAAAAGATAAAGTGTAATGCATATCTTACAAAGTCGTTATTCCATCAAGGGGGTCCTATGCGAAGTATATGCATATACAGCGTTATTTTGCAATAACCGACCAAATTTGCAGAGATGGTTCAAAATAAGTAATATAGGCAAATGGTGAAGAAAAGTTAATTAAAAAGAATCTCAAAGATTCTGTGGTAATGCATTATTTTAATTGATTTTACTACGCATGCACACATTCGTAAGGGTCGATCGGTAGGCAAAAACGTTGCTGTCCATAAATCATATTCAATTTGGGATAATTTCAAATAAAAGTAGGTGCCTTATTTATTCGTATTTTCAAAAACTGCAATAACGGTATATCATTATTTATATATTTGAACTTAAATTTAAAATTTGGCTACTCTTTGAGAAATAACCCTGTATAAGTTCCCGGTACGAAGCTGTCATTCAAGAACATCTTCTCCCTCATAAATTTTTAGAGTTCGTTGCCCATTATTTTATTCCATTAATAGTAGCCTAATGGTTAAAACTAAAAGTGCAGGTTGTAAACTAAAAAGTCTTGGGTTTGAATCCGCCAATCGACTACAGTCGTGAACCACTTAACGGAAAAATAAATAATGTTCATAAGCATTGCTAGTATTTTCTTTAGTAAAGAAATATCGTATCGTAAGTACTTCATTGGTTTAATGGTTGTAAGTGTGACTGCTGGTCATGTGGTCATGAGTTGAAATCCCAAATCGGGCCAAAATCATTGGCTTTTTTCTCACGAAATTCTAAGTAGCGGCCCGGAGTCAGGAAGTTGGCGGTGTTTCACAACCGTGTCTTTGAAAAGAAGTAATGCCGTTGTTCCTGCGCCTGAGCTCTCTCCGGTCGTGTTGGATTGCTGATTGGACGCTTCGTGTGGTATTACAGAGGCATTCAATATATACCCCAGTATTTCGGAACTTTGATAGCGTGATTTAGGCTTCGGGGCGTTTCGCTTGTGGCGCGACGACAGCGCCGTCCCAGTGGGTTGGATTATTTCTGCACAACACGGTCCAAAATACAAAGAAATTGTATTGCTTAGTGAGATGGAGAGGCTGTTGGAGCGAGAGGCGCGCGAGGTGGCCGCTCTGGCGGGCGAGGCGCGGCACGCGCGCGACTCCCTCTCCCGCACGCGCACGCAGCGCGCCGCACTGCTCGCGCTGCGCCAACACCTCGCCCGCCACTTGGAGACACTCAGGCACACAGGTGGCTAAAGTTACAGCTAAAGCTAAGCATGTTATACCGTTACCGTTACAGCCTATTAAAGTCCAATGCTGAACATAGGCCTCCTGAATAGATATGTATTGCCTCATATGGGAGATATTTGCCATAGTTGCCACGTTAGGCAACCGCATTTTTTATTTTAAGTCATTATTATGAAGACGCTACTACTCATCTTCTTATTTGTTTCCCCCTGTCCCCTCTTACGGCAGCTTGTTATCAAAGACTCCTATGCTAAAACATGAATAGAAAAAAGACTGCGCTAGCATCAACTTCTATGTATACTACTAGGCCGGTAATTCAGAACTAAAACTGTGTCACAGCTGTGGATCGCGCGGGCGCTGGTATGCCAAGCAGTTTTATTTTCATTTAATGAATAACTTTAATTTGCATACGAAACGACCTCTCGAGGTCTCATATCACACTAGACTATGCGACTTGTTACATATACATACAGGTAGCAAGCAAATCCTTCTATGTATACTCCTAGCCGGGCACTACGGTGTGGTAGTGTCCATGGTACGGTATTGTATGGGCGGTACGGTACATTACGCATTAAATTACGGTCAACTCTCCGTAACTTCTTTAGTCGACTGTCAACGGACGAGAAGACTATACTAATGTTAAACACTCGCTGCCCGCGTTGCAATAAAATGGGGAAATAGGACGCCGCCTGTTGCTCTCTCTGTCGCACTTACAGGCCTTACGGCCGGCATAGTGACGCACCACTGTCGTGTCGATGTGTGGAAAAAGTAAAGAATGGAAAATAAAAAGAAAGCTATTCAATAATTACATTCATTATTGTTAAAAATACATACTTAGACTAAATAAAATTAATAAAAATTTAAAATAGTTTTACAATAATTAATCTTCGTCAGAGTCAGAGTCACTGTCGCTATCGTCACCTACGTTAAATCAATAATACGCACCGTCCAAATGTCAAATGACTATAGAAGCATATTAAAACAGGTATTTATACCCTCTAAACGTAATTAATAATTATGAAATTACCCTTGCAGAGTGATTATTAAATTACCGACACTTGTTGTAAACCGTGCGTCAACGCACACCATTCTTCATCCTTCTAGGAATCAATAAGTGGTTATCGATAAGGGACGCACCGCACGCGTTTGCCCCTAGCGCACCGATGATTTATGGCACCGCGGGTACCGAGTGTTTAACATTAGTACAGTTCTTTATTTTGTAAACCACGAACGTCGTTTTCGACAATCTAACACTGATTTTGTTTAGAGTCACTAAAAATGCTGTCATTATTTACACGCGCATTTAATCAACATGATTTGAAGCTTATAACTTTATTTCGTATTTGCCTAAAACAGTAACTGTCGTAAATGAAAATACAGCTGCGTGGCATATTTACCGTGCCAGTTGGCCACCGTCGCCGCCCCCCCTACCCCAGCCTATGAATTTGAGTATATTCTATATATATATATATATATATATATATATATATATATATATATATATGAGGCGTATAGAATCAAAGGCAGCTATATCCACCTCTTTATATTTTTCGTTAAACAGAAAACGTTTTATTTGATTTTACTGTGGCAATACGATGAAAAAACGAAAAGAAGTATTTGGAATGGTGGTACCACTGAACACACACACATCAGTCAATCCAATGATAAAATTACTTTTAGCGGTAATTTTAAAATCACTTAGCTGCATTTGATACCAAACCAAAGGATTTAACTGTTTTGATTCTGATTGTATTGATATAGCTGTTTTGTTTGCAATTTTTGGTGATGACGTCACAAGACTAGTGATGTATATTTTAACTTTTTCTAAAAATTTTGTCATATCGTAGCTATAGTCAACGTTAAAAGATATGTGTTTAAAAGTATGTAAATTCAAATGTATAACATAACCAAAATACGTGCATTTTGAAGTGTTTTGAAGACTCCATATGTAAATAAAATAATATTTATGAAAAAGTATTATTTTATAATTAAATCTTAATTATTTAAACTGTTATACTCTCAAATTATCTTCTTCTTGAACCTCACAAAATCTCTGTATAGTACCTTTCTTTTCTTCAACTCCTTTTCTTCTAATAGCCGAAGCTCATCTTCGTCTAGAGTATTCAATACATGTGGAAATATCTTAAATGTGCAAGATCTTTCCAAGAGTCACCATAGTGTTTTTGGAGAAGGTTTCTGACATCTCGCAACTTTCGTGGATTCACTTCTATGCCAGAAGGAATTATTGTTGGTCGTATAGCTTCAGCTTTTTTGCTTACACAAACTTTGAGTGTCCGTGTCAGAATTGTAATACAATTCACCACGTACCAACACACTTCCTTGAGTTTTGGATCTTCGAATAATAAATCTTTACACTGAGAAATTTTGAAGTGATTTGAGCCGGTGTTTTACGATACAGAATAGAAGTTTTCCAGTCAAGCACGGTATATCTCGTAGTTTCGTAACTGTAGAGTGTTGACTGATTACATCGACGTACTCTTCTGGAGAAGTGATGACCCATTTTTCGGATACTTTTTTCAATATTGCCGAAAACTGATCAGGCGGCATGAAAGAATGGCCTGTCACGGAAACACTAGTTCCATTTGCTTTATTTGTCGATTTTCCAAAATCCAACGCATGCACATGGAAATCATAATTAAATTTTGTTTTGGCCTGCATCCATCTGCCACTAAACGGACGTGGGTTACATGAGTCAGGTTCAGCTTGTTGAGCCTATCGTATAGCGGAAGCTATTTGGTTTGAACCTTTAGCGTATTCATTTTCTGTCCAGATGTATGCAAATGTGGTGTTTTCATTCAAGGGATCTCGATGAACCCTGGACTGTAATTATACAGATACAGCTGTCTGCTGTAGTAACAACTCCGTCGGGTACTTTTGAAGCACCAAATTTTTGGCAATCGAATGAGAACGTAATCATTTGCTCTTTTATCTTTGAGTAATTTAAAAATGCTTGTGCTCTTAGTTTGTATCCTTCTATCATCGCGGCTTTTCTTCGATGGATCATTTTCGTTTTTCAGTTTTTCTGCAGTTCAATGCATTTGAGCATACATCCGTCCTTGGACTCCCAAAACCAAGATTAAAGTCCTCATTAAAGATAGATCTAAAGTAAGATGGTTTGACTGGGCTGTTTAAAGCACTTGTTTAAAAGTTTAAATAATTTTTAACATTGAGTTCATTAGGTAGGTATTTACGTTGCTGCGATGATCTTCTGCATCATGTTTCAACGCATTTTAAAGACTTTAAAAAGCTATGAACTGATTGTCTTTGTGCTGCATACTTGTTTCTTGTGGTCACCGCCTCTTTTTCTGTAGGAACTGACCAGATTTAAAGAAGTTTTGCATGACGAACTGAACACGATACTTCGTTATCTTTAGTGTATTTAAAATACTTTCTGGCAACTGAATTGTTTTCAAGTGACTTTGCGGTAATGTGTATTTAATCGCAAAATCTCTACTTTTCTAGTGTTTTTACGGGCCGCTTTTGACTGTTTTCACTGAACAGCACTTTAATATTAACGCATCTTGATGATGTTTGATGGGTTTTGAGTAAAACGATCTGTGAAAATGCACGAGATCTAGTATTTAATTGTTTACACGCAAATGATTTAGTGTTATGATTGCAGGTTATGTTTTCTGGCAAAGATTTTGCCGAGTACCTGTGAAACAAGTAAACGTGACAATTACTGTTATAGCCTATTTATTTTCATTTTTGCATTATAATGTACCTAATTTAAAATACATAAAACAGAATAGGAAAATTTACACTGAATAAAAACATCGATCGATCGATCGAACTCCATCGGGTTAAGTACATCACTAGTCTAGGCTCACCTGTCAGTTTTCGCTTTGTTCGCCTTCCATTTCTCCGGCTGTCTTTACGTTTTTCCTTTACCTGGCAATGCTTCACAGTAAGCACTCCATTGCATTTTTATTTGTCGTTCCACTCGTTTTTAATAAGAAATAGATGCGAAATCCTATTTAATTTCGATAAAATCACACCCACGCAAACACTGTTTTGTATGAGATCCGCCGTCTTGTTATTTCGACAATGTAGACCTGTGATTGGCCAGCCGCAATTTTAGCTGTGTTTGTTTCAAACTGTGTGATTTAGCTACCTTTGGTTCTGAATCGTTTTTTAACATGAATTTTGGCTGGATTTATTGATTTAGATGCCAAACAATTTTGTAAATTTATTCAAAATAGTATGAAGATTAAGATGGCATTCACAGTTTAAAACGACTTGTTCTGATATAGCTGCCTTTGATTCTATACCCCATATATATATATATATATATATATATATATATATATATATATATATATATATATATATATATATATAAAAAATACTGACAGATGTATTTCAAATAGCACAGCTCAAAAATATTAATTATTTACTTATATATTTACACATGTATTTATATATTTCGATATTTTTTCAGAGAGTGTTAGAAAATTTCAAGTGAATGTTGAAAAGCATATCTAGTAACTTGATACAAACATTCATTCTAAATGATAATAAAAATTAAATAACCATTACTTAATATAACCTTATTTTATGGTTTTACTTAAAAAAAATTATGTCTTTTCTTCTAACAAAACTTAAATCTCACACATCAATTTTTAGTTTTCACCTTACGACGTCAATGTTACCTGACGTTATTGTTACGTGATCACCTTATAACGTCAATGTTACTTCAAATAATTTGAATTGGGTACTTTTTGCGATATAAAAAAATTGCACCTTGCTTGAATATAATTGCACCATCGTTAAAAATGCATAAAATTTAATGATAAGCACAAAAAGTTAATAAAACCAAATTTGTTAAGTGTCGAATGCACTCGCCCTACCCCAGCCTACGAATTTGGAGTATATATAAAATAAAAAATACTGACAGATGTATTTTAAATAGCCCATCTCAAAAATATTTTTTTTTAAATTGCACTCATGTAGTTTATAATAAAAAAATAGGTAAATATTGCTCAACTTATAACATCGATATAACTCCTAATAATTAGAAATGGGTACCTGCACCTTGCTTTAATCTTTAATATAGTTGCACCATCGTTAAAAATGCATAAAATTCAATATTAATTGCAAAAAGATAATATAACCAAATTTGTTAATTGTCGACAAAGAGTGTATAATCACTAAGTTTAATAGGCGGGACTGCCTTAGTAAAAGTAAATGTATGAAAAGGCGCTAAGCTACTTTGCCGACATCAAGACATGACATTTAATTACACCCCCTACCCCAGCCTACGAATTTGGAGTATATATAAAAAAAATCTGACAGACGTATTTTAAAAATAAACGCCTTAAAAATATTAATTATTTAAACTGCATCTATATAGTTTATAAAAAAAAGCATGTGTGCAGTTCACACGTGGTAGAAGTGAAACCTT
This sequence comes from Parnassius orleans, assembly GCA_029286625.1. Taxonomy (NCBI): domain Eukaryota; kingdom Metazoa; phylum Arthropoda; class Insecta; order Lepidoptera; family Papilionidae; genus Parnassius; species Parnassius orleans. The sequence goes on from JAGSMP010000009.1 coordinate 10,205,540, forward strand.
CAGAAAACTAAATTTCGAGAGAATGCGACGAATGCAGAATATCAAGAGTAGGATAATTGTAAGGTTTATTTATACAATATTGTTACGAAGCTTAAAATTATTTTAAATTTTGTTTTACATAATATATTACATTAAATATTAAACAGACTCCAAGTTTTCAACAATAGACACGAGTAGCTTATGGTAACTAAAGTATGAATATTATTTTTATATGACAATTTTCAACCACAAGTGCGGCATAAAATATATGATAATAATGTTTTCTTATATTTACGCGAAGACTACACATTAAATGAAACTAATTTTTACGGATTATATCGCGTTTAATTTTACTTTTTAATTCCCGACGTTTCGGGTGCTTTACAGCACCCATGGTCACGTGGGGGAATGAGGTGTTTGACGTCCATATGTCATAGTTAGCCCGGCTACCTTCAGTTTTTTTTTTATATTAATTTTTGGTTCCATCTACGCAGAATGAGCTTACAGTATCTTGAAGTCTAGCAGTGGTATACTTGGGTTTGGATTTAATTTTATTAATTATAGGATCTAAGCAGATGGCAGCACCATCCATCTTCTCTATTGAAATTAGGATGTTTTTAATTTCAATAGCCTCATGAATCATCCTAGGTGGGAATCGGTGTTCTTTTGCGAGGATTTGTGGTCTATCAAATCTAATGTAATGGCGGGGACGATCTTGAACATGTTCACAAACTGCAGACTTCCCGATACGTCGGTGCTTTAAGTCAGCTATATGTTCTTTTACGCGGGTTTTTATAGATCTTTTCGATCTACGCAGAATGAGACAGAAACAGAAACAGAAACTTTTTTATTCAATATTTAAGATTATAAATAATACTTATTGAAAGTCACTCTTTTGTTTAATTACCACTGGTTCGAATAAAACCTCTGTCCTGGGAAGAACCAGCAAGAAACCCAGCGGGACTTTTTTTTAAAATAACAGCTTACAATCATGTATGTTACACAATTAACCACACAAAACAAATTAGAAATAGCTTGGTAGCGAACACCTCATTCCCAGGGGTTATTATCATCCATAAATTCCTTAATATTATAATAACCCTTTTTATACAAACTATGTTTAATAAAGTTTTTGAACTTTGAGCAGGTCAAATTTTGTATATTTTCTGGGATTTTGTTGTAAAAGCGTATACATCGCCCCAAGAATGAATTACTGACTCGGTGGAGTCGAGTAACTGGTACTACTAGCTTGTGTTTGTTCCTAGTATTTACAGAATGAATATCACTTATTTTTGTATAACTACTTTTATTTTTGTGTACGTACATTACATTTTCATAAATGTATTGAGAGGCCAAAGTTAATATATTAATTTCCTTAAATTTTTGTCTGAGCGACTCTTTAGGTTTTAAATCATAGATTGCTCTTATGGCCCTCTTCTGTAAAACAAATATAATTTCAAAGCTTACAGTATCTTGAAGTCTAGCAGTGGTATACTTGGGTTTGGATTTAATTTTATTAATTATAGGATCCCAAGCAGATGGCAGCACCCATCCATCTTCTCTATTGAAATTAGGATGTTTTTTAATTTCAATAGCCTCGCGAATCATCCTAGGTAGGAATCGGTGTTCTTTGCGAGGATTTGGTCTATCAAATCTAATGTAATGGCGGGGACGATCTTGAACATGTTCACAAACTGCAGACTTCCCGATACGTCGGTGCTTCAAGTCAGCTATATGTTCTTTTACGCGGGTTTTTATAGATCTTAAAAAAGAATCTAATCTAAATCTAATCTGATTCGCGAGGCTATTGAAATTAAAAAACATCCTAATTTCAATAGAGAAGATGGATGGGTGCTGCCATCTGCTTGGGATCCTATAATTAATAAAATTAATATAAAAAAAAAAAAACTGAAGGTAGCCGGGCTAACTATGACATTGGGACGTCAAACACCTCAGTCCCCCCCGTGACCATGGGTGCTGTAAAGCACCCGAAACGTCGGGAATTAAAAAGTAAAATTAAACGCGATATAATCCGTAAAAATTAGTTTCATTTAATATATGATAATAGTTTAATTTTATAGCAAACAAATGTTACAATCCTTATTTTTAGACATGTAGAGAATTATCGAAATCGGTTCACCCAGTAAAAGTTATAAGGTAACACACATAAAAAAAAAACATACAGTCGAATTGAATACCTCCTCCTGTTGAAGTCGGTAGAAAAATAGGTAAAGATCGCTCACCTTATAACCACAGAGTAAGGAGTAAGTCAGAGGAGAAGCTTCCTGACAACGTCGAAAATGTATACCTATTTTAATAGGGTTGTCACCTGATGCATGTGAAAAAGAAATTATGTCAATAATTATAATAATTCTAATTTTTGATTTTTTTAAAAAGAGCAACCGCCTATATAATTTGCATATATAAAGGTATGATAAATCTTGAATAGAATAGAATAGAATAATTTTTTATTCAATATAGATTATTACATAATACTTATTGAAAGTAATTTTTTTATTTACCACTGGTTCGGAAAATACCTCTGTCCTGGGAAGAACCAGCAAGAAACCCAGCGGGACTTTTTTTTTTAAACATATGTCACTTTACAATATTTTTTTTTGTTTGTACAAATTTTAAATGAATTTTAATAGAACCAGCATGGTGGCGATCACCTCATTCCCAGGGGTTTTTTTTCACTTATGTATTCTTGTGTATACAGAACACTAATTATTTACTTAGATAAATCTATATTGTCTTATTTTATAATACAAAGTCTCTAAACATAACTCTAACTGTAAAAAATTAATATATTAATTGATCTATACAGTCACGAAATATTGTTAGTCTATTTAGTTAAATACGCACGACCAACAGCCCTTTTGTTCATACCCTGACTGAGCCGGCGCGGCGCGGCGCAAACCAGTTTGTACCCAGACGGAGCATCTGTGAGAGCTCAGGCACACTTCGCTGCGCTATGTATACCCATCCATAGTGCAGCGATGTATGCGTGTACTATTTTACTCTTATTTGGTTTTATTAACTTTTTGCACTTAATATTGCATTTTATGCGTTTTTAACAATTGTGCAGTTATATTCAAGCAGGGTGCAGTTTTTTTCATGTTGTATAAAGTATCCAATTCTAATTACTTGAAGTTATATCGACATTATAAGGTGAACGATCTTTACCTATTTTTTATTTATAAACTACATAGGTGCAGTTTAAATAATAATTATTTTTGGATTGTGCTTTTTAAAATACGTCTGTCAGTATTTTTTAATTTTTATATACTCCAAATTCATAGGCTGGGGTAGGAAGGTGGTGCAATCGACACTTAACAAATTTGGTTTTATTAACTTTTTGTGCTTATCATTGCATTTTATGAATTTTTAACGATGGTGCAATTATATTCAAGCAAGGGGTGCAGTTTTTTTATATTGCAAAAAGTACTCAATTCTAATTATTTGAAGTAATATCGACGTTATAAGGTGATCGATCTTTAACTATTTTTTATTTCTAAACTACATGGGTGCAGTTTAAATAATTAATATTTTTGAGATGTGCTATTTGAAATACGTCTGTCAGTATTTTTTTAATATATATACTCTAAATTCGTAGGCTGGGGTAGGGGGGGTGCCGTCGCCCGCGGCCGCGTGATACACAGCTGTGACATTATTTTTATTCTGGATTGCCGGTCTAGTAATATACATAGAAGTCTTTGGTAATAAATAATGGATTCCGATTTTGACTGCTTTATCCCGTCTATCACTTTTTAATATTTAATTATAAAAAAAAATATTATATGGCACCTATATCGGCAAAAATTCATTGTAAAATGGTTTATTAATTTAGAATTTTGTAATTGACATGCGCGAAAGGGCTTTTCGAATCTCAACTAATGTGAGACCGATCTTATTCTAAACAGAAATCCGCGAATTGGAGAATCTGGTGCGTGTATCAGACCGGAAGTTGTACAGGAGTTGGGAGGCTCTAAAAGATTCTTCGGATCCGGCTGCCTTTGAGCCGTTACTGGACGAAGTCAAGGTAAGATTGTTGATTCCAGAATAATTGGTGTACTATCTCGACACAAATAATATAGAGTTTAACGTATAATAGGGTAGTTTGCTTTTTGATTTCGTTTATGATAATTATTGAAATATTTTTTAGAATGTATCAAAAAAAAAATGGAAATTACAGGAAGGAGAATATCAGTTCATAGTTTCTTGTTATCACATCATCAACATTTTATTTGTATAGGTACTTAATTTTTTTAATAATAATCTACACTTAGACCATAATATAATGTCCGGATGATTACGTTTCAAAATATGGGCCACAGATTAATAAATATATTATGTAGCAAATATGTGCCAGAATTGACGGGTTTGTATGCGTGACAGCTTCGTATTATGCCTCCTCTACACTACTCGCTACTTCGCGAAGAGCTCAGTCGTCTTGAGTCTCCCGCACCCTTAACACGAATAACGTAAATAATTGTGTGAACAGTACGACGTCAATGCGTTAACTAAATAAATAATTATGTAGAAAGCTACATATTTAATATTTATATATAAAAAAATATTCATAACTGGCGTACGCCGAGTAGTGTAGTGAGACGCTTCGTTTAACTTCGGGGTACTTCGCGAAGTCCTTTGACTCTGGCGCAAAAAACCGACAGCGATTGGAAGTCACCCGAGGCGAAGCGAGGTTGCACGAAGCGAATCGAAGTACCTCTCTACACTATTCGCCTCGTCCAACTTCGATCTACTTCGCGAGTAGTGTAGAGGAGGCATTACATTTACGCTAGCTGTCATTGTGTGCGTGCCGTAGGGATACCGGTTTTAGGCTTTTCACCATCATTTAGGGAAAGCATAGGGAAGTTGTGCATGTGGTTGTTTTCGCTTTTTATTTGCATATAGCGTACATACCGTACCGTGTAGTGGCGGTGTAAGATTATCGTCTCGTAGCTGTCGTGGAAGATGACAAAGGGAAACTAAAACAGAAGATGGACAACAGCATCTGTTCTTCCTGATAACAAATCAGAATAATAAAAAAACTGCGGTTGCCAACCCGCCTACCAAGTGTGGCAATTAAAGCAAAATCCCACCTATGAGGCAATCTATGGATTCAACAGTGGATTTTTACAGGTTGTAACTGAAAAAAAGTGGTCGCCCATAGAGTAGAGTGATAGTGTCATTCAAAATTCCATTACTGTAATTACGTAATAGTTCTATGGTGGTCGCCATTTAAAGTTATTGTTTATACCGGGTGTTTGTGAAACGCTCCCGAAAACGAAGACAGACGATAGTACTAACGATACCAGAAAGAAAATCGATCCCGAGGAAAAAAAAAACATCTTTTCACAACGTTTTATTAGCTTTATTCACGCTCCATCATGTTAGTACAGCTAAATGAAACGATAATTTCATTAAAAAAATCATGAAAATACTGAAAATACTTAAACATAAAATCAGCAGTGAAACTTAAATTAAAATCAGCTGACAATAGGGCCAATATTCTCGCGGACGCCGAACTCTTATCTAACTCGGTGCGAAACAATGCATTAGGTATTTTCACACATGCGCTGCCGCCGCCCGGCCGACTCGTGTCGCCTCGCGCTGTGGAATTTACACATGTCAGCGTTGGCAACATGTGGGGAATTCCCCGAATTGCGGGGAATTTAAAGTTGGTTGGGGATTTTGTGGGGATTAGTATTATGCGGGGAAAATGCGGGGATTTTGAAAATCGATAGCCAGGACCATGACAGAACCTTTTTTTAAAGAAATGTAAATACTTATTTTAATGTTTTCTTATATTTACGCAAAGACTACACATTAAATGAAAACTAATTTTAACGGATTATATCGCGTTTAATTTAACTTATAACTTATCTTAATATTTTATTAGGTTATTTATGAATATCGAATGACTCCCTATTTTTAATTATCTTTATTGCACCACATTTAATTTTCGAATTTATTTCGGCAACTTTTGTGTATCATTTAATACTCTTCATTTCTTTATTTTTTAATTTTAAAGAAAAAAATGGTAGTTAAAAATCTTATAAAATTAGTTGAAAATTGTTTCATTTCTTAAAATAAAATTGAGGGGAATTTGTGTGGAATCTGTTGAAGTTTTGTCCTTAAATTGGGGTATTTGACATGAATTTTCGGGGAATTTGACAAATTGATGTTGGCACCGCTGCCATGTTGCACCGAAATTTACCTACTAAGATTTGTTTGCCGGCGACATAAGAATTAGAAGCGGCAATCACTATAAAACTTGCAAGTAATTTTTAATAGTTTTGACGTACCTCTTTTTAAATTCAAAGTGTTGGTCGGATTAAATACGGAAAGTCAATTAAAATAAAGTAAAATAATTATTTTTAGATTAATTCTGATAGATTAATTAACTGTCGATCGTAATAGCAATTGATTTTAACTATTAAATTATTCAGTACCATTTCATTTCTATTTTCTTGTACAAAATCAAAGATAACAATGAAATAGTGTTTATAATTGTGTAAGTGAGTACTGAGTACACAATTAAGTACGTTTATTAACTTCAATATCACTTTTGTAGTAAAGAACCGCTTGTTACGTCAGGGTAAAATTTATTGTGTAATTGTATTAAAAAAATTACTACCATAAATTCTAAATTCCATATGAAGACTAGTCGTAGGGATAACTAAACTTATAAATAAAATAAACGTTGGCAATGTCATAACGGTTTAACGATCTGTGGAAATGATGAAAGTGCTTACCGCAAGGACGTTACGACGCACGAGGCATTTGTTTTGGCGGGATTGATTATTAGGCCCAATTTACACTGCCGCGGAACGGAATGGAAGCGAATTTTTTTAACGAAATTGTACATAGTAAAATGAGTTTTATGTTAATTGTGTAAAGTTCAAACTAGATATGAGCCAAAAAAAGTCGCGCGTCTTTTTTATCATATCTAGTTTGCACATTACGCAATTAACATAAAATTCATTTTACTATGTACAATTCGTTACAATAATTCACTTCCATTCCATTCCGCCGCAATATAAATTGAGCCTTAATTTTAGTTTTTGAGACAGTTCCGTGTTGACTATCACGTGCGCGTGAGCGATTACTTATTGTTATTATTCTTGTTGTTACGTTTTGTGTTTCTTGTTTTGTATTAATAATGCCTAACGCGTACGTTTATAGTGCTCGTGAATACGGCAACATGTTAATGTGCCTTGGAGAATCTCATAAGGCCACGGAGGATTTAGATCGGTAAGCTGTTTGATACCTATTTTTTTTAAATAACTTAGTACTGAACTGATTTGAATAGGTACTTAACTGAATACATCAGAATCATAAACATACCTACACGATGGATAAAAAAGCATGACTCTATCCTTGTTAACATTTCATTTAAGTAATTTTTTCATTAGCAGGGAATCGAACCCAGGTATTTGGTTTATTTAACCTGTGAATTCGAATTAAAGTGGCTAGGTGGAGCCAAGCAAAGTGGCAAAATAGTAGGTTAAGTAGATAAGTTAGGTATTAAGACAAGTGTTGTAAATTATTAGGTATTGTGGTACGATCGCTATCTGCGGTAATTCCACAGCTGGTATTATGTTTATGTATTTTCATAATCTTTTTATGAAATTATCGTTTCATTTAGCTGTACTAACATGATGGAGCGTAAATAAAGCTAATAAAACGTTGTGAAAAGATGATTTTTTTTCCTCGGGATCGATTTTCTTTCTGACCCATCATCAAAGGTATCGTTAGTACTATCGACTGTCTTCGTTTTCGGGAGCGTTTCACAAACAGCCTGTATAATAAAAAATCTCGGGTAAAATATCTTAAGGGGCGCCTAAAATATTTACTGTAATGTACAAACATTACTACTAAAGTCTTTGAAAAAGTTTATGGTTCAATAAATAAAGATATTTGTTAGATTTTTTTATTTAAAATCTACAGAATCTAGACGCGACCGTTCGTCCACCAGGTTTGGAAAAGAAAAAAACGATGCGACGGCAGTGGTTTTTTTATAAAACTTATGTGACAAACAAACTTACGGTTTGTGTAAACTTACCTGATGGCAAGTGGTTACTGCGGGCCATAGACACCTGCAACTAACTTCATAGAAAGAAGGCAACAGATCTCAGCCTTTAATTATACTGGCTCTCCATAGGTACCCTTTAAACCGAAACACAGCAGTGCCATAATGTTGTCATACCACTTACTTGTTCACAATACTCAACGAGTTTGAACATGTAGATTTTTTCATTGACAGAGTAAACAGACTGCATTAGAAGGCCTCGTGCGTTTGATAAGCAACCGTCGCTTAAATATTTCCCGCGCTGCAATAGTACCTCGTCCGTTGCCAGCGCCACCTCGTGACGACGATGGTAAACTGTCAAGATTTTAATAAATAATTAAAACCGCGTAGTGGCGGTGTAAGAATATCCACTACTTGTACCGTGGCTGTCGTAAGAGGCGACATAGGGAAACTAAAACAGATGTGCATCTTCTGTTAACAACACAAAATAATAATAAAACTGCGCTTGCCTTAAAAGTTGCTTTGTGTTACTAATAGTGGCAACTATAGCAAAATCGTCTTCCTATTAGGCAATCTATGGGAGAGGCCTAAGTTCAGTGGACTTTTGTTGACTGTAATAGATGGATGAATGGACAAGGCAGCTTGGGTCTCATATAAGTCTTGGACACACTTCTTGCGGAAATATCAAGACCTACGATTATCAATCTAGGTAGTGTGAGACAGGAAACACTATTGCAACTATGAAACATCGATTAAGGAGTTTTAGCTTTTTAGTCCACCTGATAGCAAGTGACCCCTGAAGTTCAAGGCCATCAAATCTAAACAAAAAGTGTTGCTCTTAAGGGTGGTAATTACCCTTGCCAGTAATTGCTCTATAGCCTTTAATTATTTTAGCTCTGTTATCTTTCAATCCGTTTCATATAACATATTTAGGTGGTCTATGGTTTAACAGCATCTTAAAAACTCCTTGTCAATCGGATAGAATACAATGATTCTATTTTGTTCCATGTCAGATCTATGGCTTCCGATTTTTTTAAAGAGTATGGGTGACAACAGAGCACACAGTCCACCTGATAACATGTGGATGCTATGGCACATCTACATTTATGTTCAGTTAAGAAAATCAAAATGCAGATGCGTTTGTCACCTGAGAACTAAGACACAGATTAAATAATGACTAAGATGGAATGCCTCGCTAGGTACATCTTCTTCTTGTATCATTCTTGTATCTATCATACCTATCCTCAAATGTCATCATCTTATATTTTTTTCTTTAACTTAATTGTCTAATTTATGTACAGTTTCCCTATTTGCAATTCATTGTAAACAACAGTACTTTGCGCAAAAAGTTTTGAGAGAGCGATAAGACCGCATATTGTACCTTCTATATAATTTGTTTCATTTTGTTTTTATTTTAATGTGTTTTACCGTTACTGTTACAGGGGAAAGCCTATGTCTATTGCTGAACATAGGCTTTCCCCATAGATTGCCTCATAGAGGGGATATTAGTCATAGTTGCCACGCTTGGCAAGCGGGTTGGCAACCGCAGTTTTTATTTTTAGTCGTTATTAGAAAGACGCTGCTGCCAATTTCCTGATTTGTTTCCCACCGTCGCCTCTTACAACACCCACGGGTTGATATGCAGTCCTTAGCGAATATTCTTACATCGCCACTACAGGGTAGGTATAAAAATTAAGGTGTATTGGTGTACAATAAATAATATATTGATTGATTGATCGAGTTTCACGGGCTGAAGAAGAAACAGGAGAAGTCCTTACCAACTCGTGACTAATGTAGCATTATCTATACATATAAATAAAATTGATTTGTTTGTTTGTAACATCGAAATACCTTTCTTGTTTTGAGCTGAGGGGGTTATTTGCATGCCGTTAAGACATGAATAACCATTTTTAAAATTTTTGTCTGTCTCTCTGTTTGTTCGGGCTAATCTTCTGAATGGCTGAACCCAATGTAATGAAACTTCACAAACACATAGAGAGGAATGTCAGTAGCGATCTAGGCTATATTTAACCGAAAAACTTGGATTTTTTAAATAAAAAATTGATGAAATAAATTATATTTGAAGAATACCTTAAAATCTAAATGATGACATAAATTACATTAAAAGACATCACCCAGACGAAGCCGCTAGTTGCTAGTTCTTTTATAAAACTGAAGTGACAAACGAACTTACAGTGCACCTTATGGTAAGTGCAGATCCTGATTTACTCACAGGCCAACTAGGCTCGAGCCTAGGGCGCAAGGTTTGAGGGGGCGCTAAACTTGCTTTTCCAAGGACACAAATGTACAGAATAAAATTTTATATAATATTCTCATTAAATAATAGAGTAAGTCCCGCAAGTATTTTACTTGTTACTCTTTCTTTATTTTTGGACAAAACAAATAAATAGATTGTAAAAATAAGACTTTGAATTATTTGGTACTTTTCGTCTTTTGTTAACTGACTGAACGTGATTCAAAGATTTTAAACTGCTCAAGCTCTCTTCCCTACCTCTAATTTTATTAACGTGTTTTGCCAAACTGTCCAAGGGAACTTCTGTCAGCTATCTGTTCCATCTCTGCACACGGAGAGTTACTCACTGGCCCATGCCGCAAAGGAGAAAGTCGATCTTTTAGGTTCTCTTTTGAGTGCACCTCGACTCTCGATGACTGGAGTACCCAAGGGAATGATGTACGGTTCCGTAGTCACTTGGAAGGGAAAACTCAATAGGCCTCTAAAAAGCTTGGCGTGCTCAGCAGAGTGGGACAGTATTCCATGCAGGCACGCCGTTTGCAACTTTATAAGGCGCAAGTTCCCCCTCACATGGAGTACTGTTCTCATTTCTGGACCGGAGCACCCTAGTGCCAGCTGCTTCCACTTGATCGCATCCAGGGAAGAGTGGCTTGAATCTTCGATGACCGAGTTCTTTCTGTTTGGCTCGATTCAATGGCACTGCGAAGATATGTTTCATCCCATTGCATTTTCTATCGCATTTTGCACGGAGAGTACTAAGACAAATTGTTCGGATTAATTCCAGCCGCCAAATTCCACCAACGCACGTCGGGACAAAACTCATGGTACCATCCACACCATCTGGATGCTTGGCGTTACACCATAATTGTGCGATTTATTAGGAGTTTTCTTCCTCCCAAGACTTCTTTGTGGAATCACCTACCACCGGCGATTTTTCCGGACCAATACGACTTAGAGACCTTCAAGAAAAGAGCTTACTCCTTTTAAAAAGGCCAGCAAAGCACCTGAAATTTCCCTGGTGTTTCAGTTATCATATCGCATATTCATAGCTAGCCTAGGGCTGTCGGAACTCTGAATCAGGCACTGGATAAGTGGCTACTGGAATCCATGAACACCTGCTGCCAACTTTAAGCAAAGCAGGCTACAGATGCGTTGTCACATCTGAGAACTAAAATGGAATGTATCACATCCTGTATTTATACTGACTCTCTTTCTCTTTACCCTTCAGACCGGAACACAGCAGAGCAAGAACTGCTAGTTTACGGTAAGAGGGTGGTACCTACCTAGACGGACAGATGGAGATGAGTCTTACCGCATAGTAATCTAATTTGGAGGAAGCAGGGTCCAAACATACTTTTGGTTTTTGACCAAAAACTTCTCCACGATCATTTGCATGGAAAAGACTTGATCCGTACACCTCATACCCTTTCTAAATCCAGCTTGCACATCCCAAAATTTTCCATCTGTTTCTTTCATAACTCTTTTAATCAACACCTTAGCATACAGTTTTCCCATAATGCTAAGCAAGCTGATTCCACGGTAGATTTTACAGTCCTGCTGTGACCCTTTGCTCTTATATATTAGGACTATAAGGCCTTTCCAGCAGTCTCCCGGTATCCGCTTCAGTCCCAATATAAATTAAATAAAGTGCATAGCAGGCCTGCCACCACTCCCTCACCAGCCCTTAGCATTTCGAGTGATACTCTATCATACCCGGCTACCTTACCTGCTTTCATTGCTTTCATTATTTCATCTAAACTTATCTCCCTTCCTCTTTCCTCTTCTTTCTGAATTTCCAGTTCATTTAATGCAAACGTTTCCTCACTCATAAACACGCTTTCAAAGTATTCCTTATTGTAATGTGTTATATCAAAACTAGAGTCGACAACTACTGCGGGGTCGGTGCGAAGGAGACAAGAGATGGGTCGTCGCGCGGTATACAAGCGGAGAAAAAGAGACACAACGAGGGAACCGCGATCTGAACCGATATCTGGGGAGTCCAGTCGACACACACCTACTGTACAGGTATCGGCCGTAGCTTACCTAAAACTCTTTATGATTTTTTTTCAATTGAAGTGACATACGAAATTACAGTCCACCTGATGGTAAGTGTCTACTGCAACCCATGGACATCTGCAGCTAACTTCAAACAAAGCAGGACGTTACAGATACGCCGTCAGCCCTGAAGACTAAGATGGAATGCCTCACAACCTGTAATTGTACTGGCTGCACATACCCTTCAGATCGGAACACAACAGTGCAGCTACTGCTATTTGGCGAATTATGTACCTACCTACCCAGACGGACTCTTTTTTTTACATAAGAGAATGCGGCTCACCAAAGTAATTGCAGATGCGTTGCAGGCCTTTTAAAAAAGAGTAGGCTCTTTTCTTGTAGGTCCCTAAGTGGTATCGTTCGGAAAAATCGCTGGTGGTAGTCGATTCACTAACAAAGCAGCAAAGGATAATTTTCCTTACATTTTATGCGTGGTAGAGCCACGTTGCAGTTATATTAGTTGTAGCACGAATGGGTCGGCTCGACCGGGGTAGGACCACGCTCTCACAGAATACCAGCTTAAAATAGCAGTTTTTGTTTCGTATGGTGAGAGTAGAGAACCGGAGACCTTTTTTACTGGAAACGAGGCATTCCATCTTAGTCCTCAGGGGTGACAACGCATCTGCATTTTGATTCTTAATCGAGGATAAATGTATATGTTTATGGGCCACAGCATCCACTTACCATCAGGTGGACTGTGTGCTCGTTTGCCACCCTTATACCAATAAAGAAAACATACCTACAGGTACCCATCAATGCTACGTATGTAAGCTCACAGCCCTTACTTTTTATAATGCTTGTTATAATACTGCAGGTAACACTGGGACAACCGACGCTCGAGCTGGTGACCCGCGCCAGCGTTCGAGATATATTATTCTTTACCAGCAATTAGTGCAGTATAAGGATTAAAGCAGTTTCAGCACTAATTTACCTTCTAGTTGTTTTACTAACTTCCCACTAAAAAGTTGTAATGAGTTCGATAGTATATCCACGTTTTGGGGCCCACACTGTCCGGTTCTACTGTTTTAAAGGCTGCCCGTGTATGCGTGCAAGAACATACTTCTTTTCCAATCTTGGTTGACGTCTACCAAGATTGGAAAAATCGACTTGGAAGACTCGCGTCGCGTGTCCAGTTTCTGTAGATTTTTGAACAAGAAAATACTAAGAAAATTTTTGGTTAAGAGCCTGGCTCCACCACGGCTTTTTCAGGATTTATTGAAACATCAAGGTCATGAAAGACTTTATTATTACAAACATTACAGTAAATACATTAGGCACCCATTAAGATAGTTTGCCTGAGCATGTCTCTTGCAGTGAGACTAAATCTTGGACGTCGATTACGCCTTCTTCTCTTCAACCGGTGCAGGCACTTCGGGGTTTGGTGAAGGAGATGATTCTGGTGCGGCAGCTTTCACCTATAATTCAATATTATTAATAACATATTACTATTATCTAATAGGCACCAATTGAAAGTGTGAGAGTTCTCAATAAGTCGACTTATCTAAGACTTCAATTTGGCGAATTTTGAGAAAAGATTGGGATTAACGCCCCTACAAAATTCAGCTGACACAAGAACTAAAGGTTACTGATTCACAGCGCCGAAATTTCGCTAATTGGGTTTTACAGCAACTTCATGACGATTCTAATTTTTCGCAAGATATAATCTTTAGCGATGAAGCTCATTTTTGTCTCAACAGCTTTCCTGTGAAGGTTAATGAAAGGCCATTGCATTCTGAAAGATTGACTGTCTGGTGAGCGTCTTGGGCTGGGGGCATAATTGGTCCTTATTGTAATAAGGTGGCCGAGTGGTGGCGACGTAAGAGAACCCCATTTGATCGTCCCTTAGGTGTCGTAAGAGGTGGTTATGAGAACTGCCAGATAAATCATATGGCTTCCGATAGATATATAGTCATTTTTCTTACGATGCCTGGCGGGCGTAAAAACCTGGATTAACGATAACAGCAGTGTCAAAGGTGCGAGACGTCTGGTACTTTGAACGTCATTACGCCCGCGTAATGGTTAAGATAAATTTTCCCTTAAACGGGGAGGCCCAGCCATGAAACTTTTCTGGGTTGATTAAGAAAAAGAAAAAGAAGAATATGGTAACTCCAAATGTCAACATTTAACTAATTTCGTAAAATAATATTTTATGCCTGGCGTAAAGGCCCTCCCCTTTACGCCAGGCATAAAATATTACCAACCAACATCTAGAAAAAGCCATGAGATCTTTTACTCGACTGCCTCAGAAGGAGAGTAATGTTTTTCGAGAATATGTATTTATGTACGTATTATCTTTGGCATGCTCTGTAGCCGAAACGGCTTGATGGATTTTAACATATGAGGTGTTGTTAGATTAATTGTAATTGTGGGAGTGACATAGGCTATGTAATATGCTATAATGCTATTTTACGCTGGTATTCTGTGGGAGCGTGGTCCTACCCCAGTCGAGCTGACCCATTCGTGCTACAAACATAATATAGCTGCAGCGTGGCTCTACCACGTACACGTACACTTAAATGCCATGAGCCATAGTTGCCACGCTTGGCAGACGGGTTGGCAACTGTGTTTTATTTTCAGCTGTTATCATGAAGATACTGCTGCCCATCTCCTGTTTCAGTTTTCCTCTGTCGCCTCTTACGACACCCACGGGATGATATGGGGTAATGGACCTTCTTACACGGTTACACGGTTTGCTATATTTTCACTTATAAATCTCTATATAATCTATTCGAGATCCGTTCAATGTAATGTATTATTGATATTATCATCATCATTTATAATTAAGTTCGTATGAAGAGTGATGACAACCAGTTTTCTTGGTTTCATGAGAACCGCCATCCGTTTGTTTGGTAGAAGCATACTTAAAAGCTATACCTCAAACCTTACCTCAGCTGCAACAGCTGGTGACGGTGATATCTCTGCAGCTGCAGCGACCGCTGGGGCCGCTGGTACGTCCTTCTTTTCCTCATCAGGCATTGGAGCTGAGCAGCTGAACTATAACATTTGTCAATAAATTCTTACACATATGTATCGTTCTTTCTTTTTCGCTCTTATGGTATTTGAAGTAGACAACTGACAGTGACTGCCTCGTTGGTTTAGTGGTGTGTAAATGCGCTGCTGATCGTGAGGTCTCGGGTTCGAATCAGTTAGTGAGATGTTCTGACAATAAATTTTTAGTAGCGACCCGGATACTGAAAGTTGGCTGTGTTCCAACCTCATCCCCTGGAAAGCACGTAAACCCTACGCCTGATCTCTGTCCGTAAGTTGGATTACCACCCCATCGGAATATGAGTAGGAATAGAGTGCATCTGTGTTTGTGTATATGTTACGGCTAAGAGCCGAAGTGCGGTTACGCCTATTTCTAGCTGGCTAGAACTAGGTGTAACCGCACTTCGTGTTACGGCTAATAGCCGAAGTGCGGATACACCCAGGTGTAGCCGGCTAATACAAGGTGTAGTCGATTGCGGTTGATGTATCATACATAATTTATAATATTATTTCCTACACAAATGGTCACAGTGTCATCATTATCGAAAAGTTGAGATTTAAATATGTTTTTCTGTTTTTAGTGGTATGTATATATGTTACGGCTAAAAGCCGATGTGCGGTTACGCCTAGTTCTAGCCGGCTATAACTAGGTGAGGAGGGCGGCCTTTTTGGCTTTAGAAACTCTGGGCGGCAGCTGCCAATGCCACACCAATGTGTTTTTTAATAATAACATTAGCAGCCTTACTCATAAAATCGCTGTCAATTCAATATATTTTGGTTTTACAATAAAATCCCAGAAAATATACAAAATTTGACCTGCTCAAAGTTCAAAAACTTTATTAAACAAAGTTTGTATAAAAAGGGTTATTATAATATTAAGGAATTTATGGATGAACCCCTGGGAATGAGGTGATCGCTACCAAGCTATTTCTAATTTGTGTTGTGTGGTTAATTGTGTAGCATACATAATTGTAAGCTGTTATTTTTAAAAAAAAGTCCCGCTGGGTTTTTCTTGCTCGTTTTTCCCAGGACAGAGGTTTTTTTTCGAACCAGTGGTGATTAAAAAAAAGAGTGACTTTCAATAAGTATTATTTATAAACTATATTGAATAAAAAAAAGTTTCTGTTTCTGTTTAAATTTTTCGTTCGTCTGTCTGTTTGTTTGTTTGTCCGGGATAATCTTCGGAATGGCTGAACTGATTGTGATCAAACTTTACGAACAGATAGAGAACAATGGCAGGAGGGATCTAGGCTACATTTTATCCGAAAAACTTGAAGATTTTTTGTAAATTGAAAAATTTCTAAAACAAATAGTCTTTGATTATCTTAAATCTAAATAACTCCACATTAATAGATCTTATCCAGACGATGCCGGTGCGGATCGCTAGTTAACGAATAAAAGTAAAGCCGAGATTAACAATAAATAATTGTTATGAAACCGTTGTTCTTAGTTAATATGTTATAATACATTTAATTACCTGTACAGCAATTAATGCAAACAAGACGACCACGATATACTTCATTTTGTCACTATGTATGCCACAACGAACCAACAGTAAAAGCTAGTATTAAACTACTTTTTAAATTAAAAGGTTATGGCCAACTTGCCGTCTTTTATAACCGATAACCGGAAGAAAACTCCTCGTAAGAATCAAAATAAAGGCTAAACCTCTATCAATAATGGTAGCTGTTTATAAAACAACGTCGTAACTGAAACAATTAAAAATCGTTATCGCTCCTTAAGTATGGTTCAGATTTGCCGGTTTACCGCGCTTCTGGCGTTACAGATTAAGCAAAGTTGTGACGTCAGTTACAGAGACTGCCAAAATTAAAAAGAAAATACCCTAATAAGTACCTTTTTTAATAGAATATGGGTGACAAACGGGAACGTATTCCACCTGATGGAAAGTGGATGCTAATATGGCCTATAGACATGCAGGTCTATCTTCAGTTAAGAATCAAAATCCAGAACCGCTGATACCCCTGAAGACTATGATGGAATGTGTCGTTTCCAGTAAAAAGGGTTTCCGATTTTCTATACTCACCACAAAATACAACAGCATTAAGCTGCTATTTTACGCTGATATAAAGGAACCCCTTTGTCGTATCTCCTCAATTTCAGGGCAGCCCTTGTTGCCTCAGCCAGTATCAGAATCCTTGGCGTCGACATATTTAATGACATGTAGTTTCGTGGTCACTTACCATATAAAGACGGCGAAGCCGGCCTTGCTCTTTTTGACCGAGACGCAGGTGTCCTCTCCGGCTGATACTTCGTACCTGTCCTACCCGCGGTACAGATTAGAACTTAGAAATTAGAATCGGAATCCTCGGCGTCGACATATCGAGTGACGTGGAGTTTTGTATTAACTTGGAAGAGAAGGCCAAATTGGCCTCTAAAAACTTGGCGTGTTCAGCAGAGCGGGACAGTATTTCATGCCGGCACAACGCCTGCAACTTTACAAGGCGCAGGTTCAGCCGCATATAGAATACCGTTCTTATCTCTGGGCCGGGGCTCCCCAGTGCCAGCTCCTTCCATTTGAATGCATCCAGCACAGAGCGGTTCGAATCGTTGGTGACCGAGCTCTTTTTGATCGGCTTGACTCACTGGCGCTGCGAAGAAATGTTGCATCTCTTTGCGTATTCTATCGCATCTACCACGGGGAGCGCTCAGAGGAAATGTTCGGTCTCATTCCAGCCATTCAATTTCACGGGTTATTCCGTTTAACCACCCTAAAACTGCCACCCTAAGATAAAATTAGTTAAATATAATCTTTATTATTAGTACAATAACGTAGTTTACATCTCAGGGTTGATTTTTTAGGGTGGATAAACGGAATAACCCAATTTCACCATCGCACATCGCGACAGAACTCGAGATACTATCCATACCATCTGGACGATTGGCGGTCCACTACTGTGAGATTTACAAGAGGTTTTCTTCCTCGCACAACTTTCTTGTAAAATCGAATACCACCAGCAATTTTTCCGGACCGATACGACTTGGGGGCCTTCAAGAAAAGAGCCCACTCTCTTTTAAAAGGCCGGCAACGCATCTGCAATTCCCCTGGTGTTGCAGTTGTTCATGGGCGGCGGTAGTCACTTACCATCAGGTGAGCCGTTTGCTCATTTGCCCCACTCATATAATAGATATTCTGTGAGAGCTTCGTCGTTCTATTTCCGAACGGTGTCGAGCTGACCATTCGTGCAACAATCATAATATAGCTGAAGCAATGCTCTACCAGGTAATATACGAGTAGGTAGACTCTACCACGTATATGGATAATCTATACTGTATAGATTATCCACATAGACTATACAGATAAATAAAATGTACATGTAATATCGAAATAACTGTCTTTTAAAAACTAAAAATTTATGTAATACTAGCAGGTAAACAGCGCGTTGCTGCCGCAGGAGAAATAATTGTGGAAATATCGTTTTAAACGTGGAAGAGTTGTTTAATTAGGAATGATAATGCATTAATTGAAATTGAATGATATATAACTTACAAATTAATTTGTAGGTACGATACGCGCGCCACCTACTGTAAGTTAATTGTACTATGCCTATAACCTTCGCGTAAGTGCAAGCAATATGTTGACTAAGTTTTAGCGCAATCTGATGAACAGTACGGCACCGCATAAAATACGAACAAACAAAAATTATTTTTTATATATTAGTTAAATGGTATTTGATTAGCCCTCTTCATGTCATCAACGGCGACGACTAGTCGCGGATACATTTACCTCCCTGCACCTGGACCCCACGGAACGATGGTCTACAGTATAAGTCACAAAAATGTAGTCATCCTTCGATACTGCCCTAACTCTCATCGAGGTACCCCTGACATAAGAGCCCACTAAAGTGTCTCCGCACGTAGCGGGTTAGACTAGTGTAGACTAGCCGGTACACGGCTAGTCTACACTAGTCTAACACTACGGATTTGCTAAGGATTTTCTCTCAAGGGAATAAAGTCATGCCTTAATTACTGATAAATAATAAGTACTACTTAATTGATTTATAAATTATTTTTCTTACAATACTGAACTGAAACATTTATTCTAAAAGATTTCTCAACAACTACCTATATCTAAAGGTGTAACATGAACGTAAGTTTACGTGGTAGAGCCATGCTGCAGCTATATTAATAGTATAGTAGTATAGGTCGGCTCGACCGTGGAAGGACCACGCTCTCACAGAATACCAGCGTAAAATGGCAGCTTGACACTGCTGTGTTTCGTATGGTGAGTGTAGAGAACCGGAGACCCATTTCACTGGAAAAGAGGCATTCCATCTTAGTCTTCATGGGTGACGACGCATCTGCATTTTGATTCTTTATTGAGGATAAATGTAGATGTCTATGGGTCACAGCAACCACTTACCATCAGGTGGACTGTGTGCTCGTTTGTCACCCTATCCTATAAAAAAACATGATTTTAGTCTTGTCCACGTTTATTTTAAGAGCGGTATCGGGTAGGCCATTGGGAAACACTACCGAGGTCGTTGAGGTTAGTTCTAAGGTACTTTTTTTTATAGGAGAGGGGGCAAACGAGCATACGGCTCACCTTATGGTAAGTGACTACCGCCGCCCATGAACAACTGCAACACCAGGGGAATTGCAGGTGCGTTGCCGGCCTTTTCATGTTGATGGGGGGGGGAGGGGTATTGGGCCTCCGAACACCTACACTCACCAGACGAAACGCAGAAGAAGAGCTTCCACTTCACGCCGGTACTCTGTGAAGTCGTGGTACCACCCCGGCTCGAGCCTGCCCATACGTGCACCAGCAAAAGCTGCCGCGTGACTCTACCAATGTTAAAACTCCGGGTATTTTGTCTTAATGATAATGTGAAGGTGAGATATGTATTCGCAATTGATGTTAATACCGTATCATTTTCAGTCCAATAACTTGAAAACGTCTTAACAGCGATGGAAAGTTTCTAGGATATAACGTCAACCCGCATTTGGATAGACTTTGCTGGTTATCTACTGGGATTAAACATTATAGCGTTACTATACAAGCACTTCAGCACCTCGTTAAACCGACTGTCAACCGCTGAAGGAACTACAACACCGGCTTTTTTTAACATTTGTCTGAAAGATAAGACATTCATTTTGCGTTTTACAATAATAATAATATACAGAATTCAGTCATAGCAAGTGAATGTAATACGCCTTAGCATAATATTATGTTCACCGTGGAAGGAAGGAATGAAAATATTTTGATAATAGGTCATGGTGCAAGTGATTTATTAAGGATTATACTGTGATTTATATTCGTAGTTTTGATTTATAATCTTAGCTCGAAATGCACAGACTGTAAAAAATGATCAAGTGCATATTGGGACACGCGTAAGATGGTGACCTTTCACCGTGAGGTTCCGCTGTGATTATTTCTAATACTTTAAAGTTTAATTATATACTAGTTTATGTGTTTACTACTATTTATTTACACTTTAGAATCTAGTTATAATTTTATTCTAAAGTGTTCAAATATTATTTATTTTTAAATTTATTAATTATGACATCATGAGTTAAGGTGGTTTTAAAGTTGTGAACGTTAAAGTTTCCACCGGCTTGAAAGATATACCCAATCTTTCTGAATAAGAACGGACTTGAAATTTTGTGAAAAAATGTCAAGTTTCTAAAGGCAAAGATCACTTCATCTCATCCCGTGGTAAGAGGCAACTTAGGGATATTTCCAGAAAATATTATGGCTTCAAAGAGATAATTATCCCATATTATATCATAATATTATGTAAAATATTTAGATCGGCGACGGGGAAACACGTCAAAGCTAGAGAAATCTGGTAGTGGGATTGTCATTCTACCGGCCATGGCGATAACGACAAATCCTTTTATCCCTTTTAATATGAGGAGAATGATCTGAGAGACTGATGAGAATGAATGCCCACTAGCCCATATCGTCCAGGGGGTGTCGTAAGAGGCGACAGAGGGAAATTAAAACAGAAGATAGGCAGCAGCAGCTACCTGTTAACAGGTGAATAAAAATAAAAACTGCGATTGCCAACCCGTCTGCCAAGCATGGCAACTACGGCAAAATCTATCTATTGTATCTATTACAGCCTATAAAAGTGCAGCAGTGGACTTTTATAGGCTGTAATAGATAGAGAATGAAGAGGAGGAAACTATTCTTGCATTTAATATTTAACACTATTAAATGTCAAGATAATATTAATTACAAGTGAGTCCAGACTAGTAAAATTATGTTGTGAGCGGTTTTTTATAATATATACTTATGCATTTTGATTTAGAGTTGACGAGGCTGGCGTGAGTATTAGTTCACAAGAATCAAGAACCTCCTCCGATTTGCACCTTTATGACAGCATAGTAGACTAGAGAAAGCTGAAGGTTTGTGGAAATAAATTCTATAGATGTTGTAACCATGGAGGACTCGAAATCCAATCATGAATCAAGCAGAGAGGTTGACACTGACCCAACAGTTTATAACATCGATAAAAGGGCTGATCTTTAACCTCCGACGCAAAAAGAGGGCAGTTATAAGTTTGTTGTGTGTCTGTCTCTCTGTCTGTGGCACTGTAGCTCTTAAACGGGTGAATCGATTTGGGTGAGGTTTTTTAATTTAAAAGCAGGTTTTCTAGCGGTGATTCTTAGACATGTTTATCAAAATCAGTTCAGTCGTTTGAAGATCATCAGCTCTTTTTGTTTCGGGGGTTTATTAAATTTTCAATTTAATTTATTCAATCCTTAGATAAAAGTTATCTATCAAGTAAATTATAACCTGACTGAATATAAAAGTGAAATAATTTAACTATTTTAATCGTAGGACTGTAATTTTTCATACATCTGTAATTTGTTTATGTTGTATTTTATCCCATGAATAAATTTTATTTGAAGACCGAAATCAGCCCTGAAATTAAATTTTATTTCGAAAAATTAACTAATTAAAGAACAAGAAAACAATTAATAATGTTCGTTCTGGAGCGAATTCATTAGCGAATTGGAAAAAATATTGCATTTCTCATTTTATGCAAGAGATTTATGCCTTATTGGCGCACTGTGTGTCGTACATGTCGAAATAATTAACGTACGCATGCTCTTTTAATTGATCGGTCATGTCGATCGAGTGTACAAGCTTGATTGTATATGTGGTCTCTCTTATATAGGGCAAATAAAAAGATCTATAAAAACCCGTGTAAACGAACATATAGCTGAGGTGAAACACCAACGCTCCGAGACGTCTGCAGTCTGTGATCATAGCTTAGACCTATAATTTTTGACTTAGACGGCGCCCGCCATTACATCACATTTATTAGTCCACAAATCCTCGCGAAAGAACATCGATTCTTAACAAGGATGATACGTGAGACTGTTGAAATAAAAAAAAAATATCCTAATTTCAATAGAGAAGGAGGTTGGGTACTACCTGCTTGGGTCTTGTAATTAATAAAATTAAAACTAAGCTCAAGCATACCATTGCAAGACTTTAAGATACAGTAAGCTCATTCTGTGTAGATCGGTCCAAAATTAATAATTAAAAGCTGAAGGTACTACGGTATGATACTTTATCCAATGTACTACGGGTTAACTTTGACATCGGGACGTCAATCACCTACCCCGTGACCATGGGTGCTGTAAAGCACCCGAAACGTCGGGAATTGTAAATAAGTAAAATTAAACGCGATAAAATCCGCAAAAATAGTTTTATTCAATAATCGGTCACATTAAATCTATATCTATACAAATAAATAAAATTGAAGTGTCTGTTTGTAATATCAAAATAACAGCTTTTTACTAATTGCATATGAAAATATATACGGTACTAGTAAGAAAAAAACAATTTTTAATTCAAACATTTTTGTCTGTCTGTCTGTTTGTTCCGGCTAATCTCCGAAATGGCTGGACCGATTTTGGCGGGACTTTCACTGGCAGATAGATTCAAGATTCAAAACTTTTATTTGCATAAAAAATGGTAAATAAAGGTGTTAATTACATAAATTTTAGGCCAAACATGTTACAAATATCAAATTTAATTCTATGGCTAATTCAGTTACTCATTATTAAGTTATTAATTTCAAAATTTTGAAAGATACATTGAAATTAAAATTTGTATATAATTACTCATTAGATAATTTTTAATTATTATTAAATAGAATAGAAATGTTAGATAATTATTAATTATTATTAAATAGGATAAAAAAATCAAAATAATTGTTAATTATTATTAAATTAAATAAAAATGTCCATGATTAGTGAAATCATAGTGGTTCATTTGTCAAATTTACAATCTAGAAATTCTTTGACGCTATAAAAAGTACTTTCTGCAAGAAGATCACAGAGGCCTTTTTTAAATCTTGAGTAAGATAGTGCTTTAATATGCTGAAAAAATTTATTATATATTTTGATACACATATATAGACAGCTTTTATTATATTTAGATAGTCTAGAAAGTGTGTCGATTACAAGTTTTTCAGGGTATCTGTTGCTTCGAGAAGATATATCTTTTGACTTATTAAACAAATGGTTGTGTTGTTTGACGAACAAAAATATTTCATTGTAGAGCGAGGGCAATGTAACTTAAGCTTTTTGAATAAAGGTCTACATGAATGAAATGGCGCTTTGAGAGTTAGTGCTCGTAAACATTTTTTTTTTGAATGATATGGGCTTTATTTAACGGAGAACCATTTCCCCAGATAATTAACACGTAACGCAGAATAGAAACTACATAAGCATGATACACTGACAGGGCTGTATTTATTTTCGTAACTTTTCTAATATACCTTAAAGCATATACAAATTTATTTAGTCTATCACATACTGATTTAATATGAGACTCCCAGTTAAGGTTTCTATCAATTACTAAGCCAAGAAATTTTGTTTGCGTCATTTCTTTGATTTTGGTTCCGTTGTGATATATGTCAAGTTTGTTAGTTTTCAAATTGTCAAATTTAATATAATGAGTTTTGCTAAGATTAACTTTTAAATTATTTAGATTTAACCATTCTATTACTGATTTTATAGCGTCATTTATGTCAGATTCATGTTTTGTGAATGAATGTTTGCTTGGGTTAGTACTAATTGTTATTGCAATATCGTCTGCAAACATAGTACATTTAAATTTAGTTACATTTGGAATGTCATTTATATATAAAACAAAAAGCAAGGGCCCAAGAATGCTTCCTTGTGGGACGCCAAAATTGTTGTTCCTAAAATCTGAATAATAAGAAGTCAGTTCATTCTGGTTATTTAGGTTTTTGATTTCAACTTTTTGTTTTCTGTTTGTCAAATAAGACTCAAGCCACTGCAAAGGAATCCCTCGAATGCCCATATTTTCCAATTTTTTAAGAAGACTTTTATGGTCAACGAAGTCGAAAGCCTTACTTAGGTCAAAAAACAATACAGTGGTTAGATATGAACTATTTACACTTACTAAGATAGATTTAATTAATGTGAAAACCAAATTTATGTGGACTGATGACACGAATCTTATTACAGTATTCAGTAAGACGCAAAAACATACACTTTTCGAATATTTTGGAAAAAATTGATATTAGTGAAATGGGTCTGTAATTATTGACATCATCTTTTTCACCTATCTTAAACAACGGTTTAATTATTGATACTTTAAGCTTTTCTGGGAAAGCACCTGTTGAAAAAGATGAATTTATAAGATGTGTAAATATTTTTATAAAACTATCGATGGAAATTTTAATAATATTGGTATATTTTCCATCGTAACCAGTTGCTTTTGAGTTCTTAAGAGATATGACTGCATTTCTGACTTCTTTTTCTGACATTTCTCTTAGAAACATTGACTTGAGCTGTGTAGAATTAGTTTTTATTATTTTATTATTAGTTATTTTATTACTAACGTTATTGTTGTGGGTCATGTTAATAAAAAAGTTGTTGAATTTATTTGCTATATCAGTTGGGTCAGTTACAATTGTATTGTTATCTTTTATATTAATAATGTTAATATTTTTTGAATTATTACCTATTTCATTATTTCCAATTGTCCACGAGGCTTTGCATTTATTTAAGCTAGTGTTAATTATATATGTATTTCTAATTTTTTTTGACGCGCAAATACATTTTTTCAAGATTTTTGAATAACTTGTGTAGATACGTTTACTAAAGATGTCTTTGTTTATATAATGTTTATATCTAAGTAATCCTTTGCTTATCCATTTAGCTTTATTGTATGTGTTGTTTATTTTATTTTCATTTGTGGGAAACAGAGATTGTAGAGTAGGAGAAAAAGTCATTGAATTTTTCAAATGCTCTATTGTATTAGTTTCTTCTAAATGTCACTAAATGTAAGACTGCCAAGATAGCCATAAAATTTTCTATATTTTCAGAGCAGTAATCTCCTTTATAAACGAAATAGTCAGGTTTGGTTTTACAGATTTAACCGGTATTTTCAACATTTGGGCAGTGTTGTGATCAGATAAATAAAGCGGTAATATGACTGGTATTGCTGTTTTAATATTACTTAATATATGATCAATACAAGACGATTTTCGGGTAGGCTCTTTAATATGCAACGTTAAGTTATAATTTAGTGCTAAATCATTTAACATATTTGTAAATTTGCCAGATTTCAACGTGTTAATATTGAAGTCTCCTGTCAACACAATTTTCTTTTTATATCCATATTTTTTATAAAGGATACTAAGCAGGCAATTTAACTTGTTTAAAAAATAATTAACATCACTTGTGGGGATCACATCAGTTCTATATAGATTTATAATAATAAGGTTATTTCCTGACATTTCAATGCCGCAACACTCAACTTGCAAACTCAATGTTTTTCTATAAAATATTATTCATTTAAAAACAATATTTTATTAAAAAGCAAATTTTCTTTACTAGGATGCAACTTCCACCTCTTTTCTCAAATCTACCTTAAATCTCCTAATGTATAGTTATTTAATTTAAAGAAATTTTCCGCCCCTTTTTCTATGAATGTCTCCGATAAACAAATAATATCTGGTTCGTTATTTTTTTTTCGCGAGTTCTAATATATTAGGTCCATACATATGAAATTAGAGTTTTGTCGTACTGACCACTTTGATCTGAAATATCTCCTCTTTGGTTAAGAATTCCAAATTCAAATTTATAAATTCATTTAGCTGGTACATTTGAGTTTTGAAAACAGTCATTCATTTGTTTTTTCCTCATTATTTTATTCTTTGGCGTCGCTTATTACGCACAATGGAAAACATGAAATATCGGTATATTTACGAGTACGAGTTCTACCGTGGCACCAGTGCTGCAGAAACAGCTCGAAGGATTAATGATGTGTACGGCGCTGGTGTCGCAAAAGAAAGCACGGTACGTTTTTAGTTTCAACGTTTTAGTTCTGGAAATTTCGACCTTCAGAACCAACCCCGTGGACGGCCGGAGACCAAAGTGGAAAATGAAGAATTAAAGGCTATTGTGGAAGCGGATCCATCACAAAGCACTTCAGAGATAGCTGCAGGCTTCGGGTAAGTGATAAAACTGTATTAATCCACTTGAAGCAAATCAGGAAAGTAAAAACTTGAACGATGAGTACCTCATGAATTGAGTGAATCGAACTTGCAAATACGCGTCGACTGCTGTGTTGCTCAACCGACACAATAATGAAGGGATTTTAAATCGAATCATTACTTGTGATGAAAATTGATACTGTACGATAATCGGAAGCGCTCGTCGCAATGGCTGAACCCTGGAGACCCAGCCAAATCCTTCCCTAAACGAAAATTGACTCAGAAAAAGTTACTTGAGTGTTTGGTGGACAAGCGCAGTTTCGTTCACTACAGCTTTCTAAAATCTGGCCAAACGATTACGGCAGATATCTATTGTCAGCAACTGCAAACCATGAAGGAAGAACTAGCTGCTAAATAACCGAGATTGGTCAATCGCTCTAGGCCACTGCTGCTTCACTACAACGCAAGACCACACACTGCACAACAAACAACCACTGTTAGATGAGCTACAATTGGAATGACTTCCACCGTACTCCCCGGACCTTTCTTCAACAGATTACTATTTTTCGGAATTTGGACAACTTCTTACAAGGAAAAAATTAACTCCGATGCGGCAGTCCAAACCGCCTCCAAAGAGTTTATTGTTTCTCGCCCCATGGTTTTTTAGTAAAGGATCAATCAACTACCTATGAGATGGCAAAGTGCATAGATAACAACGGTGGATACTTTGATTAATTAAATATATTTTACAAAAAATTTACTTTATATTCCTCCCGTACAAAACGCCAATTTCATATGTAAGGACCTAATAGTAATTTCAAAATTTCTTTTTAGCCGTTGTACTTGCTATGTTTTGATGTAGGAGATTAAGTATTTACTTGAGGACCTATTAGACTGAGGCACGAAAAAAGTCACTCTTCTTTTTAAGCGGAAAGTAAAAAGGTATAGTACCTTTTTGTTTTGACGTACTGTTTGCGGTTGGCTGGACTGGCTTTATGATTCACTTACGCTTATTATTTTCTCCTTAACGCATGTTTCATTCCAGCGTCTGATTGCCTCTACGATTTCAAGGATATCGTTAAATATTATTTTTGTCTTATTCACATTGCCTGTGCAAGTTTGAGTCTACAATTTCGTATTCGAGTTTTACATTGTCTTCGTGAAGCAAATTATTGAAAGATTCAATCCTCCAGTTTAATAAGTTAGAATACTTTTTATACCTATATGTTGGCAAACAAATAAGAACATTAGTGTGTGAGATTTTATATAATATTTTTCTTATATAATTTACTAAAGAGCGACAATTAATTGATCTTTCGAAATCATTGCTTCCTAAAAGTATAACACACTAATCTTTCATTGTAAAGTTTTTTAATTTTAAATCTATGTTTAATAACAACTCCTCTATCCCAGAACCAGGCTTACAGTAATGACAGAAACTATAATTATGAAATTTGATTTTTATATGTGATAATATATTATTGTTGTTGTCACAACTAAGAACACATACTTTGTTTTTCGGACTAGGGACCCGTATTAATAAACGTTACTCAACGACAAACTCAAGTGCGTAATCATTTGATACGCCCTCATTACGAAATCAGCATCTCAAGATCGTTGCTAATTAATAAACACATAAAAACAGTATCTCAAAACGCTGTACTTAGGAATACTGTTCTGTGACTTGCACTCAAGTATACACACTTGAGAGTAGAGTTTCGTTTATTAATCAGTGTGGCACTCAGCTGATATCGTAAACCTAAACCGCATCTTGAGATATGTTTATTAATAAGATTATACTCAAGTGCGTGTACTTGAGCTGAGTAACGTTTATTAATACGGGCCTAGGTGTGTAAGATAATGGAACCATAGTCTCCATCTCTTCCTTCCTCTGCTCTACATTGGGTTTACACATGTGTAAGGCCCGTATTAATAAACGTTACTCAACGACGAACTCAAGTGCGTAATCATTTGATACGCCCTCATTACGAAATCAGCATCTCAAGATCGTTGTTAATTAATAAACACATAAAAACAGTATCTCAAAACGCTGTACTTAGGAATACTGTTCTGTGACTTGCACTTAAGTATACACACTTGAGAGTCGAGTTTCGTTTATTAACCCTTTCGCTGTCCCGTGCACTACATATAGGTCATTGCTATTGTCTTACTATTGTGTCTTAAAACCGGACAGTGAAAGTGTTAATCAGTGTGGCACTCAGCTGATATCGTAAACCTAAATCGTATCTTGAGATATGTTTATTAATAAGATCATAACCTCAAGATTGTACTCAAGTGCGTGTACTTGAGCTGAGTAACGTTTATTAATACGGGCCTAAGTGTTCTAGGCTTCCTGATAACGTTGATTTTATTGAACTAAATGGTACATTTTTTGGTAGCAAACACAACTCTTTTACATTAATTAATTTAATATAGTTTCGCAGAGAATTCAATTCTATAACGGTCTTTTCCAGTTCATAGTTGATGTTATAAGGAGTAACTTAGGTTACTTTTATTTTAGAAAAAGAATTAGGGTTTCGCGCATAAAAATTAAAACCCATGAAATCTAATCGTAGTAAATTCCACGCGGGCGAAGTCACGGGGAACAGCTAGTCATACATATATTGTGATAGGTCTTTACCTATGAAATTGCCGTTCTAAGTATTGGCGATTTCAAATCAAAATTATTTTTGTTTTGCTAAGAATTCTAATATCAGATTAATTTTATTTTAAAAACATAAAACTCTTTTTAAATTTGTCATTTGTTAATTGATTAGCATTATATTTTCATCGCATTTGATCCTTTTTCGTCATCATGGATACGTTAAAAATTCGAGTGATTATGGAATATAAGTATCGACGTGGCAGCAACACGACACAAGCTGCACGCGACATCAACGACGTTTACGGAGCGAATACTATAAGCGAACGCACCACCTGTCATTGGTTTGCCCGCTTCTGTTCTGGAAATTTAGAGCTGAAAATGAACCCCGTGGTCGTCCGAAAACTTTGGTCGCAGTGACCGATTAAAGGCGATTGTGGAAGCTGATGATACTCAATCTACGACTGAATTATCATTAGCTTTCGACGTTAGCATCAAAACAATATTGGTAAATTTGCAGTGTGATTTATCACAGCTTCTTACCAAAAGGGATGAGCATTACTGCAGATGTGTACTGTGAAGAACTGAACACAATGATGGAGACGCTCGCACGTCTCCAAACAGCTTTGGTCAATCGCTCGTCCCCGCTGCTACTGCACGATAACGCGCGACCTCATACTGCACAATAGACGGTCTCCAAGTTACAAGAGCTGGGGTTGGAAGCTCTCCGTCATCCGCCGTACTCACCTGACCTTGCGCCTACAGACTTCTACTTTTTCCAGAATTTGGATAACTGTTTGGCGGGAAAAAAGTTATACCCGAGTGGCAGTACCAGTACTAAATGCCTTTGAAGAATTTGTTGCCTCCCGTCCAGCTGATTTCTTCAAGAAGGACATAAATAAACTACCATTGCGATGGCAAAGATGCATCGATTGCATGGGTGATTACTTAAGATTAAGTAATAGAAAGAAAAAATATATAAAAAAAATACGTAACTTATTTCATAAAAAAACGGCAATTTCATAGGTAAAGATCTAATATATATATATATATATATATATATATATATATATATATATATATATATATATATATATATATATATATATATATATATATATATATTGTTTAAAAATTATATTTATGTAGTTACTATTTTTTTAATATTATTTTAATATTAGGTATCGCTATTTTTTTATATTAACACTTTGACTGTCCGGTTTTCAGACACAATAGTAAGACAAAGCAATAGTGCACGGGACAGCGAAAGGTTTAATTTGGCTCTTTATCATCAATGAACTATTATTTATTATTATTATATATAATATCGAAATAACTGCCTTATATTGAAGTCAGGGGATTATTTGAATGCTATTAAGACATAAACAACTATTTTTAAATTTTTTATCTGTCTGTTTGTCCTGGATAATCTTCAGAATGGCTGAACCAATTATGATGAAACTTCATGAACAGATAGAGAGCAATTCGTGGAGTGATCTAGGCTGTATTTTATCTTAAAAGTTAGAGTTTTTTGTGAAATCGATAAAAATATAAAACCTAAATGACGCCACATTAATAGATTATTAAACAACATTTTAAAGAAACGCAGATTTTTATCAATTTGAGTTGTTATCAGAAAGACGCCGCTGTCCATCCCTGTTCCAGTTTCCTCTATTGCCTCTTACGACACCCTCGGACGTTATGTGGTAGTTAGTTTGGTTATTCATACACCTCCACTAATTAATGTTATTGATATTATTATGTAAAATACGAACCGGATTAATTAAAATCCTTAATTTTACTAAGTCATAAACAGCATGATTTTATCGACTTTTTTACAACAATTGCGTTCTCTAAGGAATCAAAAAAGGCAACAACCTTGTGAGAAAAAGATGACAATAATACTACTACCTGCTATAACTATATGCTATTATGTACCAGGTGAAATATCATTTAAGGCATAAAATGTTCATCTTCCACTACAAGAATTTTGTCCTATTCTTTCTGTGCTTGTACTGCCTCTGTGGGACGAAAAGTTTTAGAACAATAACTAAAGCACGAAAAGTGATAGATGGAGGCAAGATGGAGGATCTTAAAGTAATCATTGCATAGGGTCGTGTTTTATGATTACTAGTTACTAAACTCTTTGGTGATTACATAGTAATACGATTTCTGAACGGAACGCAATGTCTGAATACGTCAAATTTGATCTGTTGGCATTTTGGCATTAACTTCAGAGTGTAGTTAAAATAAAGAAAATATCTTTATCTTAGGGAAAATTATTATATTACAACAATAATTTATATTTGACTTATGTAGTTTTCCAAGCTTGTATGATGAATTTTGGTATAAAATGGGCATTAAGCGATTATTATTATAGTAAATAATTTTAGGCATATCATATTTTTTTATTTTTACGGTACATTTAGTTGATTAGTGTTCTATTTACATTTAAATAACTGATGTTCAAATAAAAGTAGTAAATTTCATGTCAATTATATAAATTTCACGTTGATTGTTGAAAACCTATTAAAAAGTGATACAAATTAATGTTTTAATTTGTGGGTAAGATTACCATATCGTGTCTGGTAACACTGCTTGTTTCATTTCGTCAGCTCTGTTCGATTTTACTTGGCAGATCTAGTTTTACGATGGATTGATCGAAATTAATATTTATGTAAAGGGTTGTTTGTATGAATGAATTGTGTTGTGTTTGTGAAACATCTTTGTGATTAATTTTTTATTTATTACTAAGAGTAGTTAAGTTAAAATATGGCTTCTCGCGGTGGTTTTATGGTGACAGGTACTAATGGAGCAGATTATGAGCATCGGGAAAAAGTAGCGGTACAGTATCAATTAAGGTGAGCGTATGGATTATTTCTACGTACATCGATCTGATATAGAAATACACAGTGCTGTGGTGATGTGACAACGGCATCACATTCAGAGTTCCGTCAAATTATTTTTAGACATAAGCAAAATTTAGAGACATTTCGCGCCACAAATTTAAATAATGGGCTAGTAGGCTAAATATTGCTTTTAAGTACTAAATGTTTTTCAAAAATTCTATTAATGTTTTAAAAACTTAACTTGAGGTACAGATTATTACTTTAAAAATACAAGCCAGCTGTTGAATAAATATTTCACAAACGCATTCGTAAAATTTTATTTAAAAATGAAAATTTGTTTTTTATTAACATTATTAGGTAGAAACACTAGGATTTTCTCCAGTATACATACATACACAGAGGCAGTTTACATACATAAATATCACAAGGACAAACATCCAGACCCGGAACAATTTTTTGTAGGCAATATAATTACTTGTTCCATGTGGGATTCGAACCCGCGTCTCTCAGAGCCACAACTCTATGCTAAGCCACTGCGCCACGGAGCTGTCAAAAAATTTATGCTTAATATTATAATTATAATAAACAATTACTTTTCTTTAAAAAAATAGCTTTATCGATTATTTACACAAACGTCATAGAATCTAAAAGTGGTACAGGTAATAATGTCCTTCAGACCGAATTTCGATCATTATTGCCAGCTTCAACAGAGACTAGCCATCGGCGAAGGACAGGATTATAGTGCCCAAGTGTATATGGAAGCATAGGTGCACTCTATTCCAAATATATGAATTCTGGATAATTGTCACTCATATTGAATTACAGAAATGCAAAAATCTTTATGATCTTAAAAAATGTATAAGTACAAATGCCACAACAAAGATTTAGGCCGGCCACATACATACGGAATTCCGAATCGGAATATCGAAATGGAATCCTGAAACGGAATTCCGTAAACACATCACACACTTACGTTTATTTCCGTTCGGAATAACAAGGGTCAGTTGAGAGAGGATAGCCATTGAGTCTAGACATTCTGCCAGCGAATAATAATGACGATTTTCTGATTGCGATTCCATTATTGCTATATCATTGTTACTGGGTGCATCCCCTTATCACCCTAAGCTTGCAATATAGTCAATATTATGTAAAAGATCTATCTATCCAGAGATATGTTTTAAATATGGATGTCTGTAAATTCTTTCGACAATTATTAAATAAAATAAAATGAAAGGTTACGAAAAGCCATACACCTATAAGACTAAATGTAAAACATACATAAACACACCTACCGCTTCGGTCGTGCGACGAACACTGAGCGCGTTCCGTGCGGAATTTACGTATGTGTGTTGTGACTTGTACAAAATCTATGGAAGACTTGCGTTCGAGCGGCTTTTCCGTTCGGGATTCTGAACGCACAGGCGGTCATACGGAATCTCGAATCGAGAAAATTCCGTACGGAAAAATACCGTACGTGTGTGGTCATAGATTTTATATGGACTTGCTGCTTTCGGAATCTCGAATCGAATATCGAAATGGAATCCCGAAACGGAATTCCGTATGTATGTGGCCGGCCTATGTTTACAATACATTGTTAGTATGTTGCTAACTTTACACATTCCAATGAATATTAACTTGTGCCAGAATAGCTTTTCTTGTTAGTCTGGCTCTATACTAACTATACTCACTACGCTATCATATCTATATTAAAAATTGAAACCTATCAGTTTGCAGTAAGAAAAATAATAATAACTTACGTAAGAACAGCATTATTATTTTTACCTACACTATCGTCAGCATATTCCTTTGTAATTAACAACACCTCTGGTGACAGATTAGACACTCCATGTTTTATGTAAGAATATATACTATATACATAATTTTTGAAAATTAAATGTGCAAATTTAAATTTGTGAAATAAAATATCTTGTTATTTGATATTTGCCATTTTTTAGTTACACTTTTTGGTACTAGAAACTCAGAAACTATTTATTCTCTTACTTTAATAATCTGGTGCTTCATACATCTTTACTAACCCTTTCTACCAGCATCAGATTTAACTTTTTGGTGTCCAATGTTTTTGAAGCAAATGGTGCGCTAGTTTTTAATTTTAATTTGTTATTTATTTGAAATAAAATAGTTACAATTTTACAATAAATCAAATCTAAATACATTTGGTGCATTTGCAGTAGCGAGAGATTCATTGCTATTTTGTTTGACTAGTAACATGCATTTTTTTCCATAATAAAACATAATTTTCTGTCAGTAGTTTAATAACCAATGCCTTCTCTACGGTTATGCCCTAGGCCATTGCCTAGTGTATTTTATTATAAATCAATCACTGTTTGCTACGAAAAAATATGAACCCAATATCCAGGGTTGCTGTTTCTAAAGCTACTTAGTACTTTAATAACACTTAAGGTATACTAGATTTGTATTTTTGTGCTATGAACCTATGTGTATCACCAAAGCTTTATATGCTACAGTACAATTATCATACTAAAGCTTTAAATAGTTGTTTTTTAATTTTTAGTGGTCTAGACTCTAGATGCATGTAAATAGTAAAATGATAGAAGTTAGAATCGAGATACAGTGATTTTCAAAGAGAATGTGTACTACGGCCTTTCTTTATCCATCATTCATGAATTGAAACCTATCATAGTCCACTGTGAGAGCCGTGGTAGCTCAGATGGTTAATGCTCGCTGTAAATTTCCCAGTATGCGAGCAAACTGGGTTCGATCCTCGCTAGCACCAATGTAATTGTTACTTGCAATTTTAAGTGCTGATTTACCACATGCTCGAGGGTGAAGGAAAACATTGTGACAGGAACACCTGCATGTCTGAGAAATAAGAAAGAAAATTATTTTGAAGACATGTGAAGGTCGCCAACATGCATTGGGGCAGCACGGCAGACACTTCCTTGCCCTAAAACCCTCTCAGAAATGAGGGTAGGCCTATGCCCAGCAGTGGGATGTATATAGGCTGTAATTTTAACTGTTAATTTTCCACTGTTTTGAACTCCATTGTTGAACATTGGTTGCAACCTTTGGCAAGGAGGTTGGTAAGTGCACTTTTTATTATTTTGAGTTGTTACCAGGAAGATGCTGCTGTCCACCTCCTGTTTTATTTCAATCTTACAGTGTGCAACCAAATGTTATTTCTTAGTAATATTACAAAATTTGACACACAGAGCAGAGCATTTTATTTAGGTCACATGTGGTTTGCTTTATCGGAAGCTTATTTAGGGCACCTACATTGTTCTATGAAGCAATGAAAATTTAGAGCAAAAATATAATCAATACATAATTAGATGTGGAGTTTAAAAATGGGATATAATGCGGGTATCCCTCACTTCACTGAATCTTCTCTTTAATCATTATTTAGAGAACCTTGACTACTTAAATTGTATGTTTCTGTTATTATGCAATAATTGTATATCACTGTTTATATTACTCTTAATAAGTATTTTTTTATAGAATATGAGTGACAAATGAGCACACAGTCCACCTGATGGTAAGTGGATACTGTGGCCCATAGACATCTAAATTTATACTCAATTAAGAATCAAATAGATTAAATGCAATAGTATTCGCATAAATAAGAAGTCATAATTATAAAAAAGTTTATATTAAAAAAGTGCAATAATTTTATTTTCAGTGCACTAAATAAGTCTCGTCTTAAGTACTGCGTGTTCTTCCACCATGTGTTATTTCTGGTGATGGTGGCAAAGCTCTCCGCTGATATCCTCGACAAACTTGACATATTCATCCTGGAAATTGAAGAACTACAAATACCACAGGTATATAAATAGGATATTGTCATTATATTATTTATATATTTTTATAGACTGTATAAAGTATACATTTAATTGTTAAGGATGTTTGGCTATGGCCTGTACTTCGCCTTAATCAGCCCAGCAATGTCTACTCCAGGACATGGGCCTCTCCCGTTGTAGGAGGGGGATTTGCCTTATTTGTGAGGCAGGCGAATTGACCATCACAGTAATACACGTCATGCATCAAAAGTGCATTTGCTCATTGTGTGCAATTGCTGTTGCCTATTGTGTGTCTCCAGACTCATATAATCATAAAATCATCATCATCTTCATAACAGCCCTTTACATGTCCACTGCTGAACATAGGTCTCCCTCAAGGAATATGTCTACGTCTAGTGGGGGCTGCCGTTCACTTTGCTTACCGGTTTGAGGCTGCCACTCGAGAACCTTTCTTCACAATCAGTTGTCGGTTCTTTGAGCTATACGGCTATGTCGGTTACTCTGGTTCTATTGCGGATATCCTCATTTCTAAGTCTATCACACATAGAAACCCCGAGCATAGCCCTCTCATATCATAGCAGTGAAGGACCATGTCTCAGATCAAAATATGTCATCACTGGCAACACACTGGTTGCACAATCTATATAACCTGTACATTTATAAAAACTTTTCTATCTTTTTAACCCTCGATGCAAAAAGAGGGGTGTTATAGTTGACTGCTATGTGTGTGTGTCTGTCTGTGGCACCTAGCTCTTAAACGGGTGAACTGATTTGGGTGCGGATTTTATATTTAAAAGCAGGTTTTCTAGCGGTGATTCTTAGACATGTTTTATCAAAATCGGTTCAGCCGTTTCAAGGTCATAGCTAGGGTTCGAGTTCTTTTAGGGGGTTTTTAAAAATTTCAATTTATATTAGTCTCGATTGGGCTACATTTAAAATAAACAGCATATGTCATATTTTCCACACTTGGCAGGCATTATATGTCAGGCAGATATTATATATCAGATATTAT
Organism: Parnassius orleans; assembly: GCA_029286625.1. Lineage (NCBI taxonomy): Eukaryota > Metazoa > Arthropoda > Insecta > Lepidoptera > Papilionidae > Parnassius > Parnassius orleans. The sequence continues at coordinate 10,242,543 of JAGSMP010000009.1, forward strand.
TAAACATTAATGTGGAAGAGCCATGCTGCAGCTATATTATGGTTATAGTATAAATGGGTCAGCTTTGCTCTCACAGAATACCATCGAAATATAGTAGATTAATCTGTTGTTTCGTATGGTGAGGGTAGAGAACTGGAGACCCTTTTTACATACTTTTACACTCACGCCTATCACCCGGAGAGGTAAGCAGAGACTATGGACTTACATTTATCACAATCCTGACACCTCTCTCCTCCTTCATGTCCACATATATCTTTACAGGCTTGTCGGTTAAGGGTACTATTAATTTGGCCTATCTTCACTGTACTGTCAATTTGGTCGATAAATCAACCCTTAAGACCTTTTTAGGGTTCCGTACCCAAAGGGTAACCAACGGGACCGTATTACTAAGCCTCCAAGTCCGTCCGTCCGTCCGTCCATAGGTAGACAGATGAAATTTTCGCAGAATGTGTATTTCTGTTGCCGCTATGACAACAAATAATGAAAATTAAAATAACTCCAAAATTAAAGGGGGCTCCCTACTAGAAACGTATATTACGATCGTACGGAACCCTTCATGTGCGAGTTCGACTCTCACTTGTTTTTTTTTTACTGTTAAAACAAAGCTTTTATCTTAGTCAGGGATGACCAACACATTTTAACTCTTAATGGAGAATAGACGTAGGTGTCTGTGAACCAAAGCATTCAGTTACCATCCGGTGGACTCATATTCTATATAAAATTTAAAATATGCTTTTATCAAAATTAATGTCGTTTTTTTTTCAGCCGCTATGGTGGGAATATATCTGGTGCATATCTCTTCTACTCTCCTTTATTGGCTTGGCAGCTTTGAAGCGTAATAATATAAAACAGTTACGAAGATACATGTATGGCATAGCTATCCTGGGATTTGGACCACTTTTGTACTGCTTGATCTACTACTGCGGTGACGTCTGGCGGTACTTAACTAAAGACGAGGACGAAGACAGTTCAGAAATCGATATAGAATTATGGCAGGTTGGTAATCTGTAATATCTTTGCATCTTTAGCCTTTTGTACGTGATAGAGCCATGCTGCAGCTATATTATATTTTTAGCACGAATAGGTTGGCTCGAACGGGGTAGGACAAGAAATTCAGTCTGGAGAACATTATTTCAAAAACATCTATTATACAAAGTAAATTATATAAAAACTAAAGTATCTGCTAAACGCTAAGACATCAATTAATAGGATTTAATTCATAATTATCGATAAAATTTGTCATTATTTTTTATCTAATAGCACACATATCTATGTATTAATTCATATACGATACATGGTAGAGCCATGCTGCAGCTATATTAGTAGTATAGTTGTGGTACGAATGGGTCGCCTCGACCGGGGAAGGACCACGCTCTCACAGAATACCGGCGTGTAATGGCAGCTCAATACCACTGTGTTTTGTATGGTGAGTGTAGACAACCGAAGACCCTTTTTACTGGTTACAGGGCATTCCATCTTAGTCCTCTGTGGTGGCAGCGCATCTGCGTTTTGATTCCTAATCGAGGATAGATGTAGATGTCTATGAGCCGTTGCATCCACATACTATCGGGTTGACTGTGTGCTTGCTTGTCACCCTTATCCTATAAAAAGCCTTGCTTAAAGTCATCCATCCATCCATTGCAGCCTATTAAAAGTCTACTGCTGAACATAGGCCTCTCCTCATAGGGGGATATTATCCGTAGTTGCCATGCTTGGCAAGCGGGTGGCAACTGCATTTTATTATTTTGAAATTTCAGGAAGACTTCATGGCCTCCGACCAACCATCCCGTTTAATCTAACTGTTATAGCCTATCAGAGTCCACAGCTCAACATAGGCCTCCCCAATAGGTTGCCTCATAGGGGAATAGCCATAGTTGTCACACTCAGCAGGCGGGTTGTTTTTTTTATTTTTTAGTTGTAAATAGCAGATGCTGTGCTGCTCATGTCCTGTTTCAGTTTCGCTATGTCGCCTCTTACAACATCCACCGAATGATATGTGGTAGTGAATATTCTTACACCGCCTACTTGGTACACCATAAATATGTCTATGTGGGAATGTCTAGTCATCAATATTTTCACTGTCAAGGTTTGATTTCTTTCATGGATATTGATTCACTTTTGGTTCTTACATCGAGTTCAGCAGTGGACTTTTATAGGCTTAATGGATTGGATAGAACTTTTTGGGTAGCTCCTACTACGTCTCTTTCGAAACGGCGAAGACTTCCCAGCGGGTATTGCCGTAGTTGTCTTTTGTCTTTGTCCTGGAATGTTAGTGCTTTTAGCCTTTTAGGTTTTACTAGTTGTAAACGTCTAACTCAGGGCTGAACTGTAGAAGCCGTACCACGCTTGACAGGCGGGTTGGCAACCGCATATTTTTTTATTATTTGAGTTGTTAACAATAAGACACTGCTGCCTATCCCATGTTTAATTTTTCTCTGTCACTTCTTACAATACTCACAGTATCATATGTGGTAGGGGATTTCTTTTATGCCGCCACTAAACAGCGTATCTTTATGCTTCTCTTGTTTCAATTTATTTAAATTGGCAATACTTGTGGGAAATAGATAGTACTTTTCCAAAAGTTTTTCTTCTCTCTCGCTCTCGAACCTTGTAAAACAGTACATCTTTACTAATATAAATAAAATGAGAACATAATCAAATGTAGTTGAAGTCAATTAAATACGCATTATTAAGGATAACTCAAAAACTACTGGTCAGATCTTGATAAAATTTATATGGGACCACATGAGAAGCACCAGCTTTCAAATAATAAAGCTTTCAAAGAATCATCAAAATAGGTTCACCTAGAAAAAGTTCTGAGGTAACAAACATTAAAAAAAATACAGTCGAATTGAGAACCTCCTCGTTTTTTTGAAGTCGGTTAGTGAAAAAACCCATACTTTGTATAATTTATTACAACATAATAACTAAAGATAATAAAGTTATGTGGCAAAACTCATTTTCTCTTAAGTCTGTCTGGTAGGTTATACCATATTATCACCCTCTAACCTATTTCTACTGCCAAAGCAGTGCACTGCTGTATGCCGGTCTGAATGTTATAGAAAGCCAATATAATTGCAGGTTGTGAGGCATTACACCTCAGTGCTCAGAGGAGACAACGCATCTGTAGTCAGCACTTACTATCAGGTGGACTGTTGGTTCGTTTGTCATTTCAATTTTACACAAAAAATTGATTTAATTCATCATTCATCATTACAGCCCTTCACAAGTCCACTGCTGAACATAGGCCTCCCCCAAGGAATGCCACAAAGCACGGTCCTGAGCCTGCTGCATTCATCGACTTCCTGCATGTCTTACCAGGTCGTCACTCCATCTAGTGGGGGGACGCCCTACACTTCGTCCGCCGGTACGAGGCCGCCACTCGAGAACCTTTTTTCCCCATCGGTTGTCGGTTCTTCGAGCTATATGGCCGGCCCATTGCCACTTCAGCTTACTAATCCTTTGGGCTATGTCGGTTACTCTGGTTCTACTGCGGATATCCTCATTTCGAAGTTTTTCACGCAGAGAAACTCCGAGCATAGCCCACTCCATAGCTCGCTGAGCGACCTTGAGCTTCCTCATACGGCCAGCAGTGAAGGACCACGTCTCAGTTCCATATGTCATCACTGGCAACACGCACTGGTTGTACAATTTAGTTTTTTTGTATGCCTGACGAGAAGATGGGTCGTAATCTCCCGAACGCTGCCCAGCCGAGTTGAATCGTCGATTGATTGATTTAATTATAACAATATTTTTGTTTCCTTTCCAGGGTTATCCATACGGCCTCCTGTGGTACGCATATGTGTTCCTGGCGTCCCAGGTTCACTTCTTCCAGCTCTACTTCTCTTTCAACCTCCTCAAAGCTTGGCGGGCTAGAGGAGCACTCAGGAAATCCGACTAAGTAACTGCTGTTTTAGTGTTAAAATTATGTTTTACAATTTTTATAGTGGTGAGCCCGTTTTGTCACCCGAGTGATTGTTTTTTTAAGTATAAGTGAAGTGTTATAATACAAAGCACGGATAATAGAAAGATGTTAAGAGTGGAATATTTCTCCAGAAAATTTATAATTTTTTTATGGTGTTTATAATGTTGAATATATTTACTGATTTATTAATTCATATCTTATACAAGATGTAACAAAAACCCTGTGGTTCCCGTTATCATATAGAAACAACTTTACTTCAGAAAATTCGATGATGGAAAAATTAGTTTTTTATTTGCAAATTGTATGTGGTTTTTCAAGCAACTTCAAAAAAAGGATGAGGTTCTCAATTTGACTGTTTTTTTTATGTGTGTTACCTTAGAACTTTTTTCTAGGTGAACCGATTTTGATGATTTATTTGAAAGCTGGTGCTTCTCATGTGGTCCTATATAAATTTGATCAAGATCTGACCAGTAATTTTTGAGTTATCCTTAATAATGCGTATTTAATTGACTTCTGGCGTCTACCTGTTTTTCTGATTGCATATAACCTTAACCCCTTCAAGGTGCGTGTCGTAGACCTCATCTTTGTCCTCAAGCCAGATGAAGGTCAAGAGTGAGCCTAGTTTAAGGCTGGGTGTTCCTGTTTTTGTCCGTTTTAAAATTGGTTTTTGATAGCCAAATTATTACATTTAGAATCTGTAAAAAAAAATCTCCTTACGATGCACCCGGGCAATACACGATACAATAGAATTTTCTCGATAGAAAAAATTACCGAACTACGTTCGATTTGCAGTTTTTTTACAAACCAAATTTCTTTTTAAACAAGTACTAATACTCCTTTTATCTATAAAAATATCAATTTATAGATAATTTATTTTGGAATCAATTCCACCCGATCGTTTTTTTTCATTACATTTATTAAAAAAATTATTGATTATTCAAGTGATTTTCGATCCGCACGTCGATTGCCAGTCTCCTGCGGGACGTTGCCGAGATAAGACCTGCGCCAAATTTTTGCGCGCGCACTTCTCTTCTGCTACGTAAATAATATTTAGGAAATAAAATAACTTGTAAATAACTATAGTTTTATGGAACTTATATAGACTATAGTTAAGCTTTTGTTTTGTGTTTATTTCACATTGTGTAAATATTTGTTTATAACTTTAAAACAATATTTTTGTGATTATTTTGTAAAAATTACGATCATATGCGCGGCCCGACTCGATCTTTGCGACGGCCGCTTGTAAATACCTAATGCGCTTGTAACACCTAGCCTTAATAATAATAAAAACTTCAATTACATTGATGATGTTCTCATTTTATTTATATTGAAGTTGGTTGTACAAATTTTTTAATTTTACCAATTGTATTACCCCTAACTGACACGTGCATCGGTAAAGCGGGGTCTTTGACAATGCTCTTACTCCCCGGCCAATGCAGATAAACCCACATACAATTTGCATTATATTTTTTTTATGGTCGAGTTTTCTGAAGTAAAGATCGATAATTTCTAATGTTTGAATACTGTTTGTGACAACGCACTTAACGGGAACCATAGGGTTTTTGTTACATGTTTTATAATGTATAAATGAACTTCAATAAAAGCACATACAACACAAAATATTTTAGAATAGAATTGGTAGCGAAAAATGTTGTGAAGTGCACCATATATATATAAAATGTTTCTTATTTGGTTTATGCGTTGTATGTTGAATTTTACTCTACTGCCATTTGTGTTAGCGGAATAAAAGAATGTGTTTTCAATCCCGTACCCTTTGTTATAATATTTTACCGAAAATAAAATGTGAAAATATCTATTTGTTACATATTCATTACTGTTTTTTTGTTACTTTTTGCATGTAATTTAATTAATAATAAAAAGACACCCCTCGTTAATAAAGTTTATAGTTTTATTAATTATAAATCGAAATCTAAATTATATTTAAAAGATATGTGTTTAAAATGCCTCCACAAAACAGAATAAGTTCCTTTACATTTTAAGTTTTTTAATGGGATGTTTAGAGGGATTACAAATTAATACATATTTGGCCTATTTATTTACTTCATAATATTATTAAATGTTTTACTACGATATATACAACTTTATGTTATTTACGTCGAATTTAAAGATGAAAAGGCACAATTATTTGATTTACAGTTTGATGCGATAATATTGTAAATAAATGTCCCTTTGCGAATATGATTTTGTCATCTAACTATTTTCTTTCTTTTATATATAAAAAAAAACAGTGGCAGCCATAAGGACTGCCGACAGAAGTGCAAACTCAATGATGTACACAGGCCGCTATACTACGCGTCGCTAGTCTGGCGCAAGCGCAATACGTCACGAGCATGTCGAGGTCGTCGGTGACGCGAACCCATGAGTTTTCCCCTACCAAAGATCGCTCAACGCGTCTAAAAAAGTTTTCACTGCAATGATCAGGGTGTGGCTGTGTCGTGGACACGGCCGTGTGTTTTACGTGAATACGTGTATGTAACGAAATTACTTCAAAATGGCGGCGGTTCCACCTCCGCCGCGTGCGATGCGTCACAGTCCTCACTCGACGTAACGAATTCTTTGATCCTTTAGCTATCGAGTGGTGTAATTAAATTTTGGATGTAGTTGATAGATACACCAAACTGTATCCCCTGATTTTGATATCATCAGTTTTCTGAATTGCCTCCCACTATGGAAGCAAATTTAAAGACGTATTCACCGTCAAAAACGTATTAAATCAATTATTAATATTGATTAAATTATGTTCATTCACATTTTCAAAACAGTTCACTTTGAATTAGATTTGATTAAAATAAATGCTTTTAAGGTTTCATATTTTTTAAATAATTTAAAGGCAAAGGGATCTGTGCCCATTCTGCTTAGTCTAATTTTTTAATAATTTGAAGGCAAAGGGATCTGTGGCTATTCAGTTTAACCTGACGTATTCTGACGTACTTTGTTTACATTTTTATTACAATATATTTTTGGCAGTGGATGACGATGGTATCTCTAGGCACCGACGCGTACAATATGACTTTGGTATTGTATCACCATTAGAGCAATGGTTTTATCGTTTCTACAAATAGTTCTTATGCGCATTGATTTGATACACAATATTGCTTTGATGTATATAAATCCACTTATTATATCATTATCATCATCATTATTACAGCCCTTCACTATTTCATTACAGAACATAGGCCTCATCCAAGGAATGTCACAAAGTGCGGTCCTGAGCTACTTGCAATATCTGCTGCTTATCTTACCAGGTCGTCACTCCATCCAGGGGGCCGCCATACCCTTCGCTCACCGGTACGAGGTTGCCACTCTTCACATCTTTCTTACCCATCGGTTGTCGGTCCTTCGAGCTATATGGCCGGCCCATTGCCACTTCAGCTTACTAATCAGTTGGGTTATTTCGGTTACTCTGGTTCTGCCGCGGATGTCCTCATAAGAAATCTATCGTGCAAAGAAACTGAGCATAGCACTCCATAGCACTTCGAGCCATCGATTGAGCTTCGGCCAACAGTGAAGGATCATGTTTCCTAGTTTTGAGGTATACTTGACGAGAAGATATGTCGTAATCTTCAGAACGCTGTCAAGTCGAGTTGGATCCAATTGACCTCCTGGTCGAAATTGGACTTACCTAGTTGGTCTATTTGTCGTAGGTAAACGTACACATCAACAACTTCGAGCGTAGTGCCCCCAATTACTACCAGCATAGGTATGACATGAACATTACACATGAACTTTGTCTTGTTCATGTTGATTTTATGACCTATCTGATAAAACGGATTTGTGTTTTATCTCAAGGATTTTTAAAGTAAATTATATCACTCGAGTTTTATGAAATGTCTCGCTGTCCTCTCCCTTGGTGAAATAAATTTTGGGTTATATAAAATACACTTAAATTCCGGTGATGACTTCCTTTAGTAAATATAGGTATCAAAGAATGTGACCATCATATTCTCTCATAAGGTCATCAATTATTTATAAGGTGAGGATATTTTGCATCAAATATACCTAAGCTCATTGAGCGTAATATTTAGGTCCACCAGCGATTCTGCCATAACGGTATAGAAAATCGAAGGAAAGTGATGTACTTGATGTTGATAGCGTCTCCTTTCCAGTCCAGTAGCTTGAAAATGTTTTCAATTCAGCGGTAAAGGGTTTCGGGAATACAACGTCACCCTGTTTTACACCCGTCTGCAGTTTCACTGTTTCTATTAATCGTTCACATGTGACACATTAACACCATGTTGTTTCATCTTTATATCAAATTCACTTGAATGTATTGAATTGTAAGTTAGTAAAATTGTGACGACCAACGGTCATTGCGGATTTCAATTGCGGGCCCAATTTGATACCGATTCTGTGACTTCTGGGTTCGAAGAAAAAACAAAATATTTCAGACTATTTTCGGTATATTATACAGGTAACTTACATACATTTTTAAATAATTAAAATAGTGTTTTATTACTACAAGTTACTGATAATAGCTAATTCAGTTGTGAACTATAAATAATTACCTAAATTTGTAACTATTTTATTTGAGTTATTAACAGTAATAACGATTCTTAGAACTAAAGAACACATTAAAATATGTCATTTTAATTTGGATTTCTTGTGCTGGCGCTACACGGTCGTCCAACCGTCCAGATCAAAACATTCGAACATGAGCAAACTCGTTCTCACTAAATTTTAAAACCTTGGTGTAAAATATGTTGCTAACTATAAAAATAATCTGAGAAGGAGAGTTTGGGCGAGTTGGCGAACTTTGTCAAACTCCTTTGATGTTGTATTTTGCCGAAATTGCATCCAATGACCATCATTCTCAAACATTGAACGCTGGAAGTATGTTCGAATGTTGGACGGCCTGTGTAGTACCAGCATTAGAACTCAAAAAAATTCTAAGTGGCCAGTATGAAACAACTTCATAGGTAAGAAATGGTAAGAATCATACATAACGTAGTCACTAGTCACAAATGTATGTTACAGATATTTATATCATTATTTATGACCTAAAAGCGGCATAATTTTTCAAATTTGTAAATGTAAGTTGTAAATACAATATTCCTTTTGTTCGATATAACGGTGTTAAAGGTTTGTTTCGTTTTCAGACTTTGGTGTTTGAGGTTGTTTTTTTTATGAATAAATATATTTTTAATTCTTTTGTGTTTTATTGTAATTTTAACATTTTTGAATCATTTTTGGACCCGTGGTGACGTAGTTGTCTGATAGTCAGACTATAAATAATTGAATAAATATAAAATATAAATAAAAATTTATTTATATTTTATAGGGGTTTCTCTGCATGATAAACTTAGAAATGAGGATATCCGCAGTAGAACCAGAGTAAACGACATAGCCCAAAGTATTAGTAAGCTGAAGTGGCAATGGGCCGGCCATGTAGCTCGAAGAACCGACAACCGATGGGGAAGAAAGGTTCTCGAGTGGCAGCCTCGTACCAGCAGGCGAAGTGCAGGGCGTCCCCCCACTAGATGGAGTGACGACCTGGTAAGACATGCAAGAAGTCAATGGATGCAGGTGGCTCGGGACCGTGCTTTGTGGCATTCCTTGGGGGAGGAATCCTATGTTCAGCAGTGGACTTGTGAAGGGCTGTAATGATGATGATGATGATGAAATAAAAATATTTTATATCTATCATCGTGAATCATATGTGTTAGTAGGAATAACAAGTAACTTAAATCTATTTGTTAGTAAAACGTAAAAAACAAATAAACTAAAGCCTACTTGACCTAAGACAGGAACGATTTGACATCAATGAAGCACGGAGCAGTGGTTCAAGTATATACAATGGAACAGGCGTACACTTACCAAAATAATTTTTACGCTAAAATATATTTGATTCGAGAAACACTGGTATTAAGTAAGTCCACGTTAACGTTATTAGAAACTTCATTAAAAGTTCTGCACGCACGTATCATAAAATAATTTTGCCTGTGTTTAGTCAGGATTTGCGGCACGTGGATTAAGCGAGACTTTTTTAATAGAGCAAGTGAGTGTTTTGGATGATTATGAAAGGATTTTCATAGTATACCTAAATAACCTCTGAAAGACCATTTGGATGTTAATCGTTTGACGATTTACCTGGCCATAGATAGAAAACATTGTATTCATATGTGTCCGTCCACTGCTTTATTTTTTGCTACATTTTTTATATTTAAATCAGCCATAATTTCAATCTTATTTTTTATTAATAGCTACATAGGTTTCACACATTTTTTTAAGCTAGGTATTCATATTCGAAGATGTTTGTTACGGACTCGTTCCCACGAGTGTATCTATGTTTATATATAACACGTGCATATCTCATAGGTTATAGCTTTCTCTTTATCTCTAAAATGATATTATATTATGTCTCACATTATTTAGATATTATTACATTTAATACTCATTATGATAGGCTCCCCCAAAAATCTTTCAGACTGATAACGGTCGTTATCATTTTCTATCAAAGTATTTAGTATGGATTGTCTTGATAGGGCTTCAATGACGTCTTTAGTTGGTAATCGATCATTGCTTGCAGTTGATCTGCGATATAAAAATATTCTGTGCATATTTTTCCTGTTTGAAACCTTATATTACTGAATTCGTGAATCAGTTTCATGAATTCGGGCATTATTGCCACTGGGCAATGTCGTTTGTATCAATAGCTAAAATACCAATTCTAATAAATTAATGATAACAAATGTATTTTCTATCCGTTATCGTTACAGTTACAGCCTATTAAAGACCACTGCTGAACACAGGCCTCCCCCATAGATTGCCTCATAGAGGGGATATTTGCCATAGTTGCCACGCTTGGCAAGTGGATTAGTAACCGCAGTTTTTTGTTTGTAGTCATTATTAGGAAGACGCTGGTGCCCATCTCCTGATTTGATTCCATCTGTCGCATCTAATGACACCCACGGGATGATATGGGGTGGTGGATATTCTTACACCGCCACTGGAAGAAGAGATAGACAAGTTGCGCTGGAATATTATAGGATTATCCGAGGTCCGAAGAGAGGGGGAGGACACGGTAGTCTTCGAATCCGGCAACTTGTTGTATCACCGGGAGGGCGGCCATCTGTCCCAAGGAGGTGTCGGATTTATTATCCACAAGTCTCTCCTTAACAACGTTGTAAAGATTGGGAGTGTGTCGACGAGGGTTGCGTATCTTATACTCAGAATCACAAAACGGTATTCGCTGAAGGTCATACAGGTTTACGCTCCAACCTTAGCACATCCCGATGAGGAGGTAGAGGAAATGTATGAGGTCACCTCTAGAGCCATGCATTCCTCCAAAACCAACTATACGGTGTTAATGGGAGACTTTAACGCAAAACTAGGCACAAGAGAGAAAGGTAAGCTGGAGGTAGGGAAATTTGGAATAGGGCAACGGAACCCAAGGGGCCAGCAGCTGGCCGACTTCATGGAGAAAGAGGGACTCATTCCAGAAGCGGCCTCACAGAAAGTGGACCGCGTCGAGCCCCGACGGTTCGACAAAAAATGAGATTGAATTCATTATGACGCCAAGACGACAACTTCGACGAGCTTCTGAAAGCGGCGGGGGACCGGTACTTGAAGTCCTTCAGAAGTTTTTAATTCCGTCCTCCATGGTGGCACTACCCCGAGGCGTGGAGTAGAAGTGCGGTGGTCTTGTTCTTCAAGAACTACAGACCAATTTCCCTTCTGAGCCGCGTCTACGTGCTGTTTTCGAAAGTCATTGCGAATCGTCTCGCATGCGTACTCAACTACTTCCAGCCTCCTGAACATGCCGGTTTTCGAAAAGGCTTTAGCACCATAGACCACATACATACCCTTCGGCAGATTGTACAGAAGACCGAGGAGTACAATCTGCTACTATGTCTTGCGTATGTGGACTATGAAAAAGCCTTTGATTCCGTCGAAATTTGGGCGGTGCTGCAGTCTCTTCAGCGGTGCCAAGTTGGCTGTCGGTATATCGAAGTACTGAAGTGTTTGTACAGTAGGGCTACGATGGCTATCCCAGTAAAAACTATTGAACTGGACTGGGTATTAACATTAATGGCGAGTACATCACTCACCTTCGATGACCGACGATATAGTCCTTATGGCAGAATCGCTGGAGGACCTAAGCACTATGCTCAATGACCTCAATTGTGTCTTCCAATGAATAGGTCTTAAGATGAACATGGACAAAACAAAGATAATGTGTAACGTCCATGTCACACCTATGCCGGTAGTAGTTGGGAGCACTAAGCTCGAAGTTGTTGACGAGTATGTTTGGAAAATTACGGCACATCTTCTCGTCAGGTATACCTCAAAACTTGAAAACGAGACTGTACAACAAGTGCATGTTGCCAGTGACGAATTATGGATCTGAGACGTGGTCCCTTACTGCTGGCCGTATGAGAAAGCCCAATATCGCTCAGCGAGCTATGGAGAAGGCAATGCTTGGGGTTTCTTTGCGTGATGAACTTAGAAATGATGATATCCGCAGTAGAACCAGAGTAACTGACATAGCCCAACGGATTAGTAAGCTGAAGTGACAATGGGCCGGCCATATAGCTCGAAGAACCGACAACCAATGGGAAAAAAGGTTCTCGAGTGGCAGCCTCGTATCGGTAGGCGAAGTTCAAGGCGCCTCCCCACTAGATGGAGTGACGACCTGATATGACATTCAGGAAGTCGATGGATGCAGGTGGCTCAGGACCGTGTCTAGTGTCATTCTTTGGGGGAGGCCTATGATCAGCAGTGGACTTGTGAAGGGCTGTAATTATGAGGGTTAGGGTGCATTAAGCATAATTTAAAAATTAAGTTGAGAGCTGATTTCTTTCTCAAAATGCCGCCCCTTAAAACTGCCACACGGAGCCATACCCCCGTTATGCCACTGCACATTTAACAATTAGGCACACACGATAGCAAGATGTAACTCATGCGGACGAAATTTTAATTACAAAATTTATATTAAGACACAAAATGGATTAATGCATAATAATATTTACACAAATTTCACATAAATTTATTGCAGATACAAATATATTATATACATCTTTTTTGAATTTCATACGATATATACGAGCATAGATAAAATATTTACAAGTATTGAACGGAGGAATAAACATGTCAAATTTCACTATAGTACACATTTAGGTAGGCATTAAGTTCTCTCTTTTTACAAAAAAGTCTACCGCTGAATATAGGTCCCTCCTGTAGGATGAATTTACTCAAGGATCAGTGTACAAGACATCTTGCCTCTGACACTGCTGTTGGTATTTTAAGTCTCACGTTAAGAATATACCCCCGTCTATTGGAAGCCATTTTTACAAAATTGGACGAAATACATGCAAGGTTAAATTTAAAAAATGGTGTTTCGTAACGCTTGGTCTCCTGGCTTCAACTTACCTTACTTGTATAGCACAAATAATTTATTACAAGGTTTTTAACTTTCAATGTGTGTATGTTAGTTTGTTTAAGTCAAATATTGCAACTGAATTTTAAAACAGTTATCCCCATCCGATTGAGTTGAAATTTTGCATACACGTTTAGTTTGCATACATGGATAGGTTAGTGAATTCATTCCAAATACCATATGGCGGACTCTCAAAGATGGCAGACTAGTTATTTTTTATATACCCCATGATATAGGTATATCAATCACAAGGGTTTGCTGAGAATACGAAAAATAAAATAACGTCCCACTAAATTCAATATGGCGGACGCCCCAAGATGGCGGTCAAAATTTTCTTATTTTCGATTATTTAACTCGGTGCAGTAAGAGCTCTGTAAGTTCTTTATCCACTCAACATCTCCTTGAACAGCTTGTGTGCTTGGAATATTGGTGTCGTAACATTGGCTCAATCTTCATCAGTTATAGTGATTTCGTCCTCTGAGGGTTCATCAGCAGATGGAGGACTACCGCGGTCCGCGGCGTCGGGTGCGGTGCGTCGCCATTTTGCGCGTCGGTTTTGGAACCATGTCTTAACCTGTACGAGAAAGATTGGACTATGAGAAGACCAATTAAGAATCAAAATGCAGATGTGTTGTCATTGTCTCCAGTTCTCTACACTCACCACACGAAACACAGCAGCATTAAGCTGCTGTTTTACGCTGGTGTTTTGTCAGAGCGTGGTCCTACCACGGTCGAGCCGACCCACTCGTGCTACAACCATAATATAGCTGCAGCGTGGCTCCACCACTTAAAAAATAGGTATATGTGTTTCTCTGCTTAGCTCGTGGTTGACTGGTAGAGCATGCCTAAAGGACATTAGGAACGTCAATTGTACACTTTATGTGCAATAATTTATTTTTTAATAAATAAAAAACTTAATTAGGCAAAAATCGTTTTTGTTCAATTTGATACTAATGGCTGTCGGCCGGTACTTGTATTTTATGAAAGATTCGACAATTATTTCCCCAGATTTGACACTAATGTTATTATTCATTAATACATTCATAACAGCCTATATAAGTCCACTGCTGAACATAGGCCAGCCCCAGAGATCGCCTCATTGAGGGAATTTGTCATAGTTGCCACACTCACACTTGGCAGACACGTTGGCAACCGCAGTTATTTATTATTTTGAGTTTTTATCAGGAAGTTGCTGCAACCCATTTTTTTATAGTTTCTGTCTGCTCTTATGACACCCACAGGACGATTTGGGTTAGTGGATAGTCCCTCCGTACGGGTTCCCGCTGAGGGGCTGCCAAGAGGCGGCCGGCGCTGGAGGAGCTGTGTGCGAAAGCGTTCCCGTGGCCCTGTCAATATGCGGCGAAGGTGGCACACCATAGAGTTTTAGTCGGTGTGAGTCCGATTTAACCCGTTCTTGCCCCGGTGAGGCGAGTATGCGTAGGCATTTCTCCATGTAAAAAAAGTGGATAGTCTTACACGCCACGGACGGACGTTACATTGTTATTATGCTATAAGTGAAATAAAGATAAGTTAGAAGCATACTGAAGTCTTACCTGTCTATCACTAAGCCTGAGCGAGGCTGCCAGAGCACGTCGTTCATCAGGACTGAGATATTTGCTGGCGCTGAACCTCCTTTCTAGGGCACCTGTCTGTGCTGCACTAAATCGAACTTGTCCCCCTTTCCGTCGTCCGCCCAATCCCCACCAAGGATTGCAGCACGTCGGTGGAACTGTGAAGAAAAACTCTGCGGTAATTTGAAGAACTTTTAGTTCTTGAAGTTCTACTTTGTCTGCATATTTACGTGGTAGAGCCTAGCTGCAGCCGTTTATGGTCACAGCACGAATGGTACGACCAGGTAAGGAACAAGCTCTTACAGAATACCAGCGTGGAGTATCAGCAAAATGCCTGCCGTGTTTCGTGCACCTTGGGCTGAGAACCGAAGACTCTTTTCATTGGTAACGGATTGGTAACGGAAACGTAGTCCTTACGAATAGGGGATAGATAACGCGTTTGGAATCCTAATCGAGGTTACATGTAGGAGTCTACCATATCATATTATCATGTAAGGGCCATAGCATTCACTTAATGCAGGTGGAAGGCGGCTTAGGTCTTAGGGCCACTTATTCAATTGTCAGAAAAAAGTTATTTATTTAGGTACACGTATGTGAACACGTATTAAAAGAAGACTGTTTTAATCTAGACCATGAGAACATGAGTTAACTGGTGATTTGTAGCTTGTCACAAATTAAACTCTTTTTCTGCATGCTAGCACTAATGGATCGGCTCAACCGTCGATCACAGAATACCACAGAAATAGCAGCTTAGTGCTGCTGTGTTTCGTATGGTCAGTGTAGAGAAAATTGGCTTCTAAAAAGCTTGGCGTGCTCAACAGAGCGGGACAGTATTTCATGCCGGCACACCGCTTGCAACTTTACAAGGCACATGTTCGGCCCCACATGGAATACTGTTCCCATGTCTGGGCAGGGGCTCCCCAGTGCCAGCTCCTTCCACTTGACCGCACCCATCGCAGAGCACTTCGAATCGTCGACGATCGAGTTCTTTCCGATCGACTGGACTCACTGGCGTTGCGAAGAGATTTTGCATCCCTTTGCATTTTTATCGTATTTACCACGGGGCGTGCACTGAGGAATTTCCCGTATTAATTCCAGGCGCCAAATTTCATCAACGCACATCACGACAAAACCTACGTTACCATCCACATCATCTGGACGCTTGGCGGTCCATTACTGCGCGATTTACTAAGAGTTTTCTTCCTCGCACGACTACTTTGTGGATTCGTTAACCACCGGTGATTTTTCCGGACCGATACGACTTAAAGACCTTCAAGAAACGAGCTTACTCCTTTTTAAAGGGCCTGCAACGCACCTGCAATTCCACTGGTGTTGCAGTTGTTCATGGGCGGCGGTCGACACTTTCCATCAGATGAGCTGCATGCTCGATTGCCCCCTCTGCTATAAAAAAAAAGAGAGAACCGAAGACCCTTTTTACTGGAAACGGGGCCTACCTAACATCCCAATGTCATAGTTAACCACGGCTTCTTTCAGCCTGGAAAACATTATATAGTATAATATACATACATACAACTTTAAACGGTACAGTAAAGTAAACTAAAAGTTAGAGCCTATATACGTCCCACTCCTGGGTACAGGCCTCCTCTCTAATAGGATTATAATCACTAAGAGGGTTTAAGGGCAAGGAGATGATATTGTAGTATCCACTATTATTTGAGTAGATTCTATATTTCAGTATTTTTGTACCGTTTAATTTTTAATTTTAGTCTAGATCGATCACATTATATTTGAAAATGATTTAATTTGACATGTTATCGGTAAATATTAAATTGACGCAACGAGGCCACAATGTTAACTCATGACTAATTTTTAGGGTTCCGTAACCAAACGGTTTTACAGAGTTCTATTGATATTTTATTTTATCTTTATTATTTTTTATATTTGGAACAGCATCAGCCATAAACTTAAGAGTACTTACATACATAAAATTACAATATTACAGTGTTGATAGGTATCCACATATTTCAAATAAAGCATCGCGTTATTTAAATACACAAAAAACCACAAACACTCATACTCATGTGTGTTGTGTGCGTGTACGTTTACGTGTGTGTATACGTAAAAGCGCGTGCATAAACATGCGTGTGCGTGTATACACGCGCGCGTATGTGTGTGTGTGTGTTTGTGTGTGTAAAATAATAGGGAGTAATAGGTTAACGGAGTAGAAGCCTATGGCATGGATATTGTTAAAATTTTTTGAAGTAAACATTTTAATTGTGAAACTTTTAGGTAAAAAGTTTGATTCAAATTATTTATTGATGGATCAATTTATTAAAATGTCGACGGAAAATAATGCATTTTTTAAAAATATATTTGCCATAAGCTTCTTGTGAAAATAAAGATTTTTTCGGATTTTTTTGATATATAGTCAGTATAGATATAGAGTTTAGTTGGTCATAAAGTTTACGGAACCCTAATAGAGCGAGGGTCGATTCGCACTTGGCCGATTTTTAATCGTTATCAGAGCATTGGACCATTGGACTGTCCTAATTGTAAATTACACATAATATTACCTGTTATTAAGTAATCGATTGATAAAAATGTATAAGGGAATTAACTTTAATTTGCTATCGACGTTAAATCTACAATTGCTTGTTGGTGTAATGGAACGGAATAGCTATTAACTAGATTAATTTGTTATTAATGTATGCCCATTAAATCACAGTTTTTAATTAAGTATATAACGTATGTAAAGTATACAGGGTTATTTTGCAATAACCGGTCAAATTTGCAGAGAAGGTTCAGAATAAGTAATATAAGCAAAATGGTGAAGAAAATGAATTAAAAAAATCTCAAACATTCTGTCCTTTTTATCTTTTAAAATCAAAATGCGTGGTAATGCATTATTTTAACTTATTTTACTGCCCACGCGCACATTCGTAAGGGTCGATCGGTAAGCAAAAACGTTGCCCATAAATCATATTCAATTTGGGATATTTTCAAATAAAAGTAGAAGCCTTATTTACTCGTATTTTCAAAAACTGGAATAACGGTATATCATTTTTAATATATTTGAACTTAAGTTTAAAGTTTGGTTACTCTTTGAAAAATAACCCTGTATAAGTGTTTTAATTAAGTGGGTAAGTTTAAAAACTTTATTAAGTTTAAGTTTAAAAACTATATTAAATACAGATTGTATAAAAAGGGTTTATTATAATATTAAGGAATTTATGGATGATAATAAACCAACCTATGGGGGAGGCCTATGTTCATGTTCAGGACTATTAAGGCTATAACGGTGATATACCATGAGAATAAGGTGATAGATACCAAGCTATTTCTAATTTGATTTGTGTTTGTTAATAATTGCGTAACATAATAAATATGTTAGTTTGTTTTTTTTTTTCAAAAAAATTCCCGCTGACTTTCTAGCTAGTGCTTCCCAGGACAGAGGTATTTTCTGAGCCAGTGGTAAATTAAACATAAAAGTGAGTTTCAATAAGTATTATTTAATTATGTATATATATATATATATATATATATATATATATATATATATATATATATATATATATATATATATATATATATATATATATATATATATATATATATATATATAAAAATGATGTCCTCATCAATCAACGCACAGCCCAAAAAACAATTGACATTTTTAATCTAAAAATCTACCCTTAAAACGAGGGTGCAAAGTTTGTGTGAAAAATATTGTATTAAGGACGCGTTGGCAAAATTGATAGGTATTGAATCGAACTATTACATTGACACGGGTCACACACACAAGTGTACGGTTAGCTGCGGGTGTGGGAATCGTAATCAAGTAAAAACATTTTGATAATTTGAAAGATTGATTTTTTTTCTCATTTCTTATACCTACAAAAATATACTTACATACGAAATACGAATAGCTGCTCCAAAGTCCAGAGACTGCTAGGCACTTGAAGCCCACTACTATCAAAGAGATGGTGGCTGTGGACTTTGGGCTGGTTTTGTTAGTTATGATAAGACTTTAGTTTCGGACTTGGTGAAGTGACTTGAAGGTATACTTCAGTGACAGCTACTGGAACTCCTGGACGAGTAGTACTAGGTGTGCCGAGTTTGGGCTCGTTTTGTTAGTTACGATGAGAACTAACCTCTGGGCTTGATGTAGAGACCTGATGGTGTACTTTGGTGACTACTACTGGAACTCCTGGACGAGTAGAACTAGGTGTGCCAATTTTGGGCTCGTTTTGTTAGTTATTATGAGACCTAACCTCCGGACTTGAGTCTTGGAGTCCGGGGGTAAGTCAATTTCAACAAAAAAGCTACCACCATTTGAATATGAAAAACCATTCTATATACATGGTAGCTATTAGCTATGTTTGATTTGGTTTAGTTTTGTCACAAAATGTACCGAAAAACAGCATAATTTTGCCCGATTTGCAAACGCACCCTTAAGTCGCACAACTTAAAAAGCTAGACGTAGAAATTTGAAACTTGGACAGTAGCTGCCTTTTATGACGTATGCATCAACTAAGAAAGGTTTTTGGAAAATTCAATCCTTTAGATCAGGGTTTCCCAACCTTTTTTTGACCAAGGACCACTTTGACTTGTTTGTTGTTAGCAGGGACCACAATGTGAAAGAAAATACTATGTTAATCTGACAATAAATTTTAATCACAACTTTTAACATAATTATACGATAAACTAAAAAAAAAAACATTCATTCGCAGTATTATAATTTGTGTACTTAAGTATTGTAAAAGAAATAATACATGTTTGTTAAAAATTGCGATTTTGATTGCGACGCGATGCGCGGTGTTGCACTGCTCGCATGACGAGAAAATAATAAATATGTTATTTAAAAGGATTAGGTAGGTAAAATATGTAAATCTTTCGCGGATCATATTTAAGATGTTGTTCGACCACTAGTCGAAAAGTCAATTAAATACGCATTATTAAGGATAACTCAAAAACTATACTGGTCAGATCTTGATCAAATTTATATATGGGACCTAATCACAAACTTAACAAAATCAACTTAAAAATATCACTTTTTTATTTAGATAGATAAAAAAAATCTTTATTGTACAAATATTGCTTTGTACAAAGGTGAACTGAACGCCAAAATGACATTCTCTGCCTCATGACCTTTGGAAGTGTGTCAGTGTGGCAACTATTGCAAATATCCTTATGAGCCAATCTATGGGGAGGCCTGTGTTTAGCACTGGCTAAGGTGTAGAAAAAAGAACAAAATGAATGATATTTTTTAAAACGCTGTTAATTTTTTTGAAATCGGTAATTTACCTGACTTTAAGCTTTTTGATCATGGTCCTTTTTTATCGAGTCAATTCGTAAATGCATACATTAATTAATACTAGTATCTTTTATATAATGAATTCCTATATTTATGCGAACATTACATATTTAAATAAAACTAGTTTTACGAATTTTATCGCGTATATTGACTTTATTCCCGACGTTTCGAGCACTTTACAGCACCTATGGTCACGGGGAGGACTGAGGTGTTCGACGTCCCAATGTTATAGTTAACCACGGCTACCTCCAGATTAAAAATAACTTACCTTTTTATATAGAAAACGAGCATGCGACCCACCGGATGGTAAGTGACTACTGTCTAGCCTCTGAAGTATTTTTAAGCAATGTAGTATCGTATGGATTAATACATAGATATGTGTGCTATTAGATAAAAAATAATGACAAATTTTATCGATAATTACGAATTAAACCCTATTATAATGATTTCTTATATTTACGCGAACACTACACATTGAATAAAACTATTTTTACGGATTTTATCGAGTTTAATTTTACTAATTTTGATTCCCGACGTTTCGGGTGCTTTAAACCCTATTAATTGATATCTTAGCGTTTAGCAGATACTTTAGTTTTTATATAATTTACTTTATATAATAGATGTTTTTGAAATAATGTTCTCCAGACTGAATTTTGACCACGGCAGCCAAAGATAACTAGCTATCAGCGAAGGACAGGATTATTGTGCACTAGTGTGTGCGTAAGCACAGGCGCACTCCTTATTCCCTTTTATAGCCCGATGGGACGGAAATCCGACACAACCTGAGAGAGATCAGGCACAGGACCAACGACTTTACGTGCTTTCCGTGGCACGGGGGTGAAACACAGTCAACTTCCTGACTCCATGTTACTACAGAGAATTTCTTCAGAATAACCCAATAACTGGTTTTGGCAAAATCGGGATTTAAACCCGGGACCTCAGGATCCGGAACCACGTTTACAACTACTAGGTCAATGGGGCAGTCAGAACCTAACGTTGGTGGCGTTTCGACCCTGTGAATCGGTAAGCATATAAAGCCGTTGGTCCTTCGCCTGCTTTATCTTCGGCGGTGTGGGGTTGCCTTCTCATCGAACTATGAGAGTGAGGGAATAGAGAGCGCAGCAGTACTTGTGCACACACTCGTGTACTATAACTCTGTCCTTCACAGAATGCTAATTTTTGTTGAGACAGTCGTGACCGGGATTTTTTATTTTTATAGAATAAGGGTGACAAACGAATACACAATCCACTTGATGGTAAGTGGATGCTGTGGCCCATATACATCTACATTTATCCTCGATTAAGAATCAAAATGCAGATGCGTTGTCACCCCTGAGGAATGGAATGCCTCGTTTCCAGAAAAAAGGGTATCGGGTTTTCTACACTTACCATACGAAACACATCTGCAGGTTCGACCCCGGTCGAGCCGACCCATTCGTGCTATAACTATAATATAGCTGCTCTACCAAGTATATTTCGGTCTAGACTTTTTTTTTTTGAATAAATACTAGCAATGCTATTAACATTACTAATATCCCCATTAACCACTATCACTATTAGGAGTGGGTAGTCGAATGGCGGGTTCGAACCCACATCCTGCCTTTAGGCTACTGTCTTAAGCAGATAATTTTTTCGCTCGCTTGTATTTATTACTTGATAAAAAGCACTACCTCATCACTTTTAATGTAATTGATTCGATTATATATCGATTCATTCTATGACTGCGTGATTGAGATTAAATGCAAGTTCATTGCGCAAATTAATAGGTATTATAACCAATAATTCAATTTATTTACCTTAATAACGTAAGATATATGTCTTGATTATGTATTGATTATAGAAACAAATCGCTTTATCACATTTTAATTACTGTGATATTATGATATCTAATTTTAATTACTCGAACGGGGCAGGACCACCTCTCACAGAACACCAGCGTAAAATAGCAGTTTGGTGCGGCCGTGTTTCGTATGGTGTGTAGAGCACCGGAGACCCTTTTTTACTGAAAACGAGGAATTCCATCTTAGTCTTTAGGGGTGACAACGCAATGAATCTTAATCGAGGATAAATGTAGATGTCTATGGGCCTAAGCATCCACTTACCATCAGGTGGACTGTGCGCTCGTTTGTCACCCACATTGCATAAAAAAAACAGAGACAGTCATAAGGACGACCAACAGACGTGAAAACTCAATGACATATGCGTATACTTGTACACAGGTTGCTAAAAATGCTGTGCTTCGTATGGTGAGTGTAGAGAGCCGGAGACCCTTTTCACTGGCAACGTGGCATGCCATCTTAGCCCTCACGGGTGACAACGCATCTGCATTTTGATTCTTTATTGAAGATAGATGTAGATGTCTATGGGTCACAGCAAACACTTACCATTAGGTGGACTGTGTGCTCGTTTGTCACCCTATCTTATAAAAAAAAAACTATATATACGGATTTTATCACGTATATTAACTTATTTTATATTCCCGTCGTTTCGAGTAATTTACAGCACCCATGGTCACGGGGGGACTGAGGTGTTCGACGTCCCAATGCCATTGTTAACCACGGCTACCTTCAGATCAAATTTTTTAATTTTTGGTCCGATATACGCAGAATGAGCTTATAGTATCTTGAACTCTTGCAGTTGTATCTTGGGTTTTGATTTAATTTTATTAATTATTATAGGATCCCAAGCAGATGGTAGAACATAGCCATCTTCTCTATTGAAATTAAAATGTTTTTGATTTCCATATCCCCGCGAATCATCCTTGGATGGAATCGGTGTTCTTTAGCGAGGATTTGTGGTCTATCAAATGTGATGTAGTAACGGGGCGATCCTGTACGTGTTCACAGACTGCAGATTTCCCGGAGCGTCATTTCTTTACATCAGCTATACGACACACATTCACTTACCATCAGGTGGACTGTGTGCTCGTTTGTCTTTTTTTATAGAATAACGGTGACTAATGAGCACACAGTCAACCTGATGGTAATTGAATGCTGTAGCCCATATACACTTAGGACTGAGATGGAATGCCTCATTTCCATTAAAAATGGTCTCCGGTTTTCTACACTCACCATACGAAAAACAGCAGCGTTACGCTACTATTTTACGCTGGTATTCCGTGATTGTGGTCCTTCCCCGGTCGAGCCGACCCGTTCGTGCTACAACCATAATATAGCTGCAGCGTGACTCTATCACGCACAAAACTTATTCACCCTTTTTATATTAAAAAAAAAACAACCGCAAAAGGCTATATCTAGATGTATCCGCACTTTTAGCCGTGACATATACAAAAACAAGCTCTAAATATTACAATAAATTTGGTTTAGTATTCATTAATCCCTTTATCTATATTGAGGTAAACAGCAAATAAAAAATGTTTGCCGTTATTCGATAAATTTATCAACGAATGCGCGGATTGCTATCATCCAGTAGATTAAGGATCCAGTTGCTTCAAAATTAATTGATTAGACATGCGATTGAGGAAATATATTGTGGTACTACCAATCTATTTACGGTGTAGTGGTGGTAAAAGAATATTCACTACACCATATCGTCCCGTGGGTGTCGTAACAGGCGCAGCGGCAGCAGACAACTCAAAATAATAAAAAACTGCGGTTGCTAATACACCTGATAAGCGTGGCAACTATGGCAAAATCCTCTCTATGAGGGAGGCCTATGTTCAACATTGATCTTCTTTAGGCTGTAATGGATAGATGGACCAATCTATTTCATCTATTAGGATCGTGGTAGCTCAGGGGATATGGCCCCGACGTAAATTTCATGTATTTCATAGAGCCCGGATTCGATTCCCACCGGCACCAAGGAAATTGTTAATTATAATTTTATGTGCTGATTTAGCATTTTTGAGAGGCTATGGGGGTCCAGCAGTGGACTTGTGAAGTGCTGTAATGATGGCGGGCATTTTGCAGTATTCAGCAGTGATTTTCATCACCGCTGAGTACTCTCTAAAAGGGTTCTTGGAATGAAATTCGTCGTAAAGAATCTGCGTATTGAAGAAATAAAAATATTTTAAGGTGTGATATGTGTACCCTTTTATAGAGGTGACAAACGAGCACACAGTTCACCTGAGTATTGTGGATGCTGTGGCTCTTAGAGAGCTCTATACTCGATTAATAATCAAAGTGCTTAATCGTCCTTGAGGACAAAGCACTTTGATTCTACATTTGTTACGTGGTAGAGCCATACTACAGCTATATTATGGCTGCAGCACAAATGGGTCGGCTCAACCGGGGAAGGACCACGCTCTCACAGAATACCAGCGTAAAAGCAGCTTAATGCTGTTGTATTTCGTATGGTGAGTGTAGAGAACCGGAGACCCTTTTACTGGTCACGAGGCATTTGAAGCTAAATGTAGATATCTATGTGCCACAGCATCCAATTGGCTTCAGGTGGACTGTGTGCTTGCTTTTACCATTATTCTATAAGAAATAATGTTGAAAGAGAGAGGAGAGAAACTGCAAAGACGCGAGATGATATTTTCTTATTGCCATTGTCAGTTCAACGTATAATAGCAGCGTAAGAGGTCATTACCACACAATACCATTAAAACATACTAGCAATGCTATTAACATTACTAATATTCCCTTTAACCGCTCCTGCCCGGCTAGCATGGGCGGGGGACAAAAATTTTATCCCCCGATTATATCCACAGACAAGAGATAAAATTATCTTGGTATATATAATAGTCTTGTTATTATCTCATAACGAGTAGACATATATCCCCCGTCCGTAGCATGGAGCTAAATGAAAGATAAAAAATTATGCTTTTTTGATATTTGAAAGGGACAATTTTATCTTAGTTCATTGGACGTGGGTTGAAGTTTATATTCATACAAAAAATCTATCTAAGTCTAAGTCTATCTCCCATTTTATCTACTGTGGATATTATATCCACCGGTGCCCATGCTCTAAGGGTGAATAAAACTAAGCGAGGAATAAACGTTTTCTCCTTTCCCCGGGATAAAATTGTCTCCTGCCCATGCTAGCCCTTGTAGTCAGCTGTGATGAGAATCACTGCTGAGTACTCTGAAAGGGTTCTTAGAATGAAATTTGTCGTAATGAATTCTGCGTATTGAAGAAATAAAAATATTTTAGGTGTGATATGTGTACCTTTTATAGAGGTGACAAACGAGCACACAGTTCACCTGAGTATTGTGGATGCTGTGGCTCATAGAGAGCTCTATACTCGATTAAGAATCAAAGTGCTTAATCGTCCTTGAGGACAAAGCACTTTGATTCTACATTTGTTACGTGGTAGAGCCATACTACAGCTATATTATGGCTGCAGCACAAATGGGTCGGCTCAACCGGGTAGGACCACGCCTCACAGAATACCAGCGTAAAAGCAGCTTAATGCTGTTGTATTTCGTATGGTGAGTGTAGAGAACCGGAGACCCTTTTTACTGGTCACGAGGCATTTGAAGCTAAATGTAGATATCTATGTGCCACAGCATCCAATCAGCTTCAGGTAGACTGTGTGCTTGCTTGAAAATTACTTATTATTCTATAAGAAAAAATTTTGAAAGAGAGAGGGAGTGAAACTACAAAGTCTCGAGATGATATATTGTTATTGCCATTGTCAATTCAACGTATAATAGCAGCGTAAGGGAGGTCATTACCACACAATACCATTAAAAAAATTACCAGCAATGCTATTAACATTACTAATATTCCCTTTAACCGCTCCTGCCCGGCTAGCATGGGCGGGGGACAAAAATTTTATCCCCCGATTATATCCACAGACAAGAGATAAAATTATCTTGGTATATATAATAGTCTTGTTATTATCTCATAACGAGTAGACATATATCCCCCGTCCGTAGCATGGAGCTAAATGAAAGATAAAAAATTATGCTTTTTTGATATTTGAAAGGGACAATTTTATCTTAGTTCATTGGACGTGGGTTGAAGTTTATATTCATACAAAAAATCTATCTAAGTCTAAGTCTATCTCCCATTTTATCTACTGTGGATATTATATCCACCGGTGTGCCCATGCTCTAAGGGTGGATAAAACTAAGCGAGGAATAAACGTTTTCTCCTTTCCCCGGGATAAAATTGTCTCCTGCCCATGCTAGCCCTTGTAGTCAGCTGTGATGAGAATCACCGCTGAGTACTATCTGAAAGGGTTCTTAGAATGAAATTCGTCGTAATGAATTCTGCGTATTGAAGAAATAAAAAATATTTTTAGGTGTGATATATTACTTTTTTATAAAGGTAAAAATCGAACACACAGTAAACCTGAGTATAGTGGATGCTGTGGATAGAGACATACATTTATACTCGATTAAGAATCAAAGTGTTTTCATATTTGAGGACTAAAATGGATTAGATAGAAAAAGTGATATAGAGAGTCAAGTTATAATACATTTTTCGTGCCAGTTACAATAGAATAAATGCTTATAATATTTTTAATACATCATCCTTAGGAATTTAAAGATTTGCCTCTTTTAACTCTATTAAATAAGAAACTATTAGATGCCGCTCTTATTAATAATAATGTGTTATGTCCTCCAGGTCAAATATCGGTCACGGCGGCCAGTCTCAACGGAGATTAGCCATATGGGCAGGACATGATTACAGTGCACGAGTCTGTGCGCAAGCACAGGTGCGCTCTCTATTCTCTCACTCTCATAGTCCGATGGGACGATAAACCGACACGACTGTAGAAGTAAATATAAACACTATTTACTTCCGCCCTGCTGCTATTTTTGGAACTATTCTGATCTCTTCTCTTCTTCTTACATAGTATATAACTACGTCTTTTCCCGCCGTCTGTACGCTTAGATCTTTTAAGTTACGCAACAGATTTAAATGTGGTTTTAATCAATACACAGAAAAATTTAAGAGGAAAGTTTATATGTATAAAAAATGCATATTATCTCTATATAACTCGAAAATCGCTCGACCGATTTTGGTGATTTTTTTGTGTGTATTTGAGTCCCATCTATACTGGGTATATTTGAAACCATCTAGGTCACTGGTTTAAAAACTCAATTGGATCCGGTAGGTGGCGATGTTGTTTAGATCCAGAAATTACCCGTGCAAAGCCGGGGTGGATCGCAAGTATATTATACAATTCTTCTGTCCCTGTGTATGTGACTGAACTCCTCCTAAACGGCTGGACCGATTTTGATGAAATTTTGTGTGTGTGATTAAGTTGATTAGAGAATGGTTTAGATTCACAATTGGACCCGGTAGGTGACGTTGTTATCGAGATCCAGAAATCAACCGTGCGAAGCCGGGGCGGATCGCTAGTAATATTATATTTGCATAGAACATTTTAATGCCTGAGAATGCAAGAATAGATGTATCAAGTTTACTACCGATGATCTTGCTTATCTTTACAGTTTTAATTAATGATTTTAGAAAATAGCTAGCGGCTGATTTTTAAAGTCAAACCTGTAATGGCTCCTTTGCCATTTAGACTAGACTGATAAGACACTATGCATGATATGTAAATGGACCACAATGAAGTCAAAGCAGTTACAAATGTAACGTGCGTTTACTATACTAAAATGAACCCAGTAAGGCTAAAGTAATTACAAATGATAGATAAATAGATAGTTAACAGTTTACTGTATGCCAAAAAATATACAAATATGAAGAAAAATATAATCAGCAGTTAAAATAATTCGCTACCAGAAGAACGTCAAGTAAAGATATTGAAGATGACAATTATATATAAAATGTATATATCTCTAATAGGGAAAAATATGCAGGAAGTCGATGGATGCTCGGCGTCGTGCTTTGTGACATCACTAGGGAGGGGGCTATGTTCAGCAGTGAACTTATAAAGGGCTGTAATTATGATGACCATGATGTTAATGATCTCTTCTAATGAAGACGAACGTTAAGCTATCAGTAGAACGATGCTTGAAACCGTTTAGGATAATTTCATTGTTACAGTACTTTTTCTTTATCTTCGTCTTCATCAGCCCGTAAAATTCCAATGAGGAATATGATCCCCCTCCCTCCGTTGTAGAGAAGATTTGCCATAATCGTCAAGCTTGATATGTGGATTGATAATCACAGTATAAGACGTCTTGCACCTTTGACGTCGTTCCCTTATTTTACGTCTAGCAAAAACGAAATGGTACAAAATATTACGGAAATTTCGATGAAATTTTTAATTAAATGGAACTACAAATTTATTGAAACTAAAATAACAACTTAATGCTACTGTGTTTCCTATGGTGAGTGTAGAGAACTAGAGACCCTTTTTTTACTGGAAACAAGGAATTTCATCTTAGTCCTCAGGGGTGATTAGGTCAGATGTATGTAGATGTCTATGGGCCACAGTATCCGCAATCTATCAGCATCATTTCCATTCTAAATTAAAAAAAAAAGTTTATACCTCTATCAAAACCGTATGACTGTCGGATGTAGGGATGCGACGAGAATCTGTTAACAGCCAGTTGACTCCGTAGAATTTGGTCCGAATTCATAACTGGGTCACTGTAGTAACTGAATGGATGCCTGGACTCCAATGGATAATTCGCTTTAACTCTGTACGGTGTCCACGGAATCCCCGCTTTAATTGGCATTGGATACAATGGATACGTATTCCTTCTCTGTTCAAGATTTATGTTGACATTTGATAGTTCTAATTCTCTATCTACTTCTATTGTGTTAAATCTTGCTTCTTTTTCCTTCTCTATTGGATCAACAATTTTAGATCTAAATGATAGTGATTCTGTTGGATTGTTGGTTAGGTTTCTATAGGGTTTCTTTTGGATATCAAGTATATCATCGATGAGGAAAGACTTTTTAAGTCTGCACGCGCACATGTTGACGGTCTGTTAAGTACTGCCGAATTTATTATCACAGTTATCAATACAAGCTCAGTAATTGATATGAGTACAAGGGACACACCTAATCGTTTACCGCGATAGTAAACCACTTTGCTGCTTTTTAAGGGCGTATTGACAGGAACGGGATTAGCACTGGTTAGATAATGCTTCCGATAGTGCAGTTAATCTCCTCGGACAGGTTGGATAATGTTATTAAATTATATATACTGGTCAATGGTACGCGTAATACATAACCGAGATTTTGATTAATTTAAAGGTGTAAAACATTACCCCCACACACTAGGATTTTCTCCTGTATCGTGGAGGTTTACATACATAAATTGCACAAGGACAAACATACACACCCTAAACAATTACTTGTAGGTCATACAAATACTTGTTCCGTGCGGTATTTGTACCCGCGGCCCTTAGCGCCGTAACTCATTGCTAAGCCGCTGTGCCACGGAGCCGTCAAAAACTCATCTTAATTCATCTCTAATTTTTTAGATTTGTAATTTGATCCTTATCTCCATAACAATCATCGTCAGCAGTATTACTAGTGATTTGGATATCCACTTTTTTCAACTTCTGAGTATTTTTTTATAAAATTAAAGTGAATAGCAAACTTATAATCCACCTGATAGTGGCTACTGCAGCCCGTGGATACCTGCAACCAAACTCAAACAACGGAGGAAACAGTTGCATTGTCACCTTCAAGGATTAAGATGGAAAGCCTCACAGCTTCTAATTATCTTGGCTCTCTACAACTTTCATGCTCGGTGGCAAAAATAAATATGTAAGAGAATGGTACCTACTTAGACGGACTTCTAGGTATAAAAGAAGTCCTACCACCTATTAAAAAAACCTACCTGATGGTAAATAGATACTGTGGCCCATAGACATCTACATCCATCCGCGATTAAGAATCAAAATGAAGATGCATTGTCACTCCTGAAGACTAAGATGGAATGCCTCGTTTCCAGTAAAAAGGGACCCCAGTTATCTACACTCACCACACGAAACACAGCAAGAGCATTAAGATGCTATTTGACATTGGTATTCTGTGAGAACTAGGTCCTTCCCAGGTCGAGCCGACCCATTCCTGCTACAACCATAAAAAATTTAATTCACCTATTGGTAAGTGACCATGACCATGTACATTTGCAGCCAATTTAATACAAAATGGGCTACAGATGCAGGGCAACCCTAGGGATTAAGATATAATGCCTCAGAGCCTGTAATTATACTAGCTCTCTATATCATTCAGACCGGAACACAACCTGCTTTTTGGCGGCAGAAGTAGGTAAAAGGGTAGTACCTACTCAGACTCAGTCAGAGGAGGAGTCTTACCACTTAGGATATTATTAGATCTATTAAAGTTGCTCACTCCTTACATTTGTTCAAGAAACAGCTTAAAAACACTATTTGTCTCTCTAGTCCCTCTCTTTTCCTCTACTTATGATCAAAGTATGTTGTCTTTTTAGTGCATAAGTTGGTATCCTTTCTTATTTTAGTGCAGCCTACCCGTTATTCTTTCTCTTCAAATCATCATCAATACGGCATTTCACAAGTCCAGTGCTAAACATAGGCCTCCCCAAGGAATGCCGCAAAGCACGGTCCTGAGCCGCCTGCATCCATCGACTTCCTGCATTTCTTACCAGGTCGTTACTCCATTTAGTGGAGAGGCGCCTTACACTTCGCTACTCGAGAACCTTTCTTCCCCATCGGTTGTCGGTTCTTCGAGCTATATGGCCGGCTCATTGGCACTTCAGCTTATTAATCCGTTTATTATTTTAATGGGTTGTCTGGAAGATATTGCTATGTTGCAATGGTACCGCCTTTTGTTTTTCCCTCAATATTTGCTTATTTTTGTTACATCAATGTTTCCTTGGTGTACAATAAAGAGTATTGTATTATATTTTATTGTATTAATATTATTATTATAACAAAACATAACAAAATCTTACAAAAAAATGTAAGACATGTTTGCACAACCCCTTGACTTAGAATATATACGCACAACCGTTCGTTTACCTTCGTAAGTAAATAAAAAATAAAAGAATATTTATATATTATAGATATTATATAGTACTTATTAAAAGTTAAAATCTTTTTTATTGGAAAGTTTCTACACAGTTAATGATTACATTGAGTTTGGTAAAAAAAATATTGCATGCATAATTTAATTATTAATTAATTTTAAGACATTTTGAGGTAACCCGAATAAGGTTAAGAAATTTTATTTATATGTTATGTTTTAATTATGTTTTTCGACACAATGTACACACATTTTTTTTATAAATGACTATGACCATGAATATGACTGTTCTTAGTCATTTGTTTATTTAAATAACTCACGAAGGTAAAAACTTATTTTAATTATTTTCTTATTTTAATTAAAAACTTATTTTATAAACTGGTTCGAAAAAACCTCTGTCCTGGAAGAACCAGCAAGAAACCCAGCGGGACTTTTTAAATAACAGCTTACAATCATGTATGTTACCGTTACATCCTATCAGAGACAGAAACAATAACAGAAACTTTTTATATATAGATTATAAATAATAGTTATTGAAAGTCACTCTTTTGTTTAATTACCACTGGTTCGAAAAAAAACCTCTGTCCTGGGAAGAACCAGCAAGAAACCCAGCGGGACTTTTTTTTAATAACAGCTTACAATCATGTATGTTACACAATTAACTGATTAGAAATAGCTTGGTAGCGATCACCTCATTCCCAGGGGTTATTATCATCCATAAATTCCTTAATATTATAATAACCCTTTTTATACAAACTTTGTTTAATAAAGTTTTTAAACTTTGAGCAGGTCAAATTTTGTATATTTTCTGGGATTTTGTTGTAAAAGCGTATACATCGCCCCAAGAATGAATTACTGACTCGGTGGAGTCGAGTAACTGGTACTACTAGCTTGTGTCTGTTCCTAGTATTTACAGAATGAATATCACTTATTTTTGTATAACTACTTTTATTTCTGTGTACGTACTTTCATAAATGTATTGAGAGGCCAAAGTTAATATATTAATTTATTTAAATGTTTGTCGGAGCGACTCTTTAGGTTTTAAATCATAGATTGCTCTTATGGCCTTCTTCTGTAAAACAAATATAATTTCAGTGTCAGTCGCGTGTCCCATAGCAAAATACCATATGACATTATGCTATGGAAACAGCTAAAGTAAACAAGTCTAGCTGTTTCCACACTGGTAAGATTTCTAATATTTTTACAGCATAACTGCAGAACTAAGTCTGCTTGCTAGTTTTGATATATGAGGGCTCCATTGGAGCTTCGCGTCTAGTGTTATTCCAAGAAAAATGGTGGTATCGACAAGACTCAGTTCCTCCCATTAAAAATTACATTAGTATTTAATTGTTTGACATTTGAGTCGTGAATTTCATACATTTCGTTTTAGTGCCATTTAAATGAAAGTTATTAACATTAAACCAATTTACTAATTTAGATATAGCATTATTTACTTCGTCATATTTTAATAGCTGTCGTTTTAATTTGAAAATTAATGAAGTGTCATCAGCAAATAATACTATATCATGGTTATCCCCTACTATGTAAAGAAAGGGGCCGAGAATTGAGCCTTGAGGCACGCCCATTTGTACTATCGACCCGGAAGAGCTTATACTATCAAAGACAACTTTTTGCGTTCTGTTACTTAAATATGAAACAATTAATTTGAGAGCATTACTTCTTACACCGTAGTGTTGTAGTTATCTATATCAAAGTCCAGTATATCATGACATATATCAAAGTCCACTGCTGAACATAGACCTTACCCATAAATTGCCTCATAGAGGGGATATTTTCAATGGTTGCCACGCTTGGCGGGTGGGTAGGCAACCGCGTTTTTCTTTATTATTAGGAAGACTATTGAAGATTAGATACTGTCCATCTCCTGGTTTTTTTCCGCCTGTTGCCTCCCACACCCACGGCCGTATATGAGTAGATGTTCTTTCACCGCCACTACACAGTCGAGAAATTCCCAACTTTTTTTTATAGAATTAGGGTGATTAACTAGCACACAGACCACCTGATGGTAAATGTATAATGTAGCCCGTAGACATTTACGTCCTTCCTCGATTAAGAATCAAAATGCAGATGCGCTGTCACCCATGAGTACTAAGATGGAATGCCTCGTATCCAGTAAAAAGGATCTCCAGTTCCCTATACTCACCATACGAAACACAGCAGTATTGAGCTGCTATTTTTGGCATTGCTGCCATTCGTGTTACAACCATAATATAGCTGCAGCGTGGCTCTACCACGTAAAAAACCAAAACAAACTCGGTTAATTATCACGATATCCATAAAACAATTAAATCATGTAATTTTATAATAATTTAAGCAAAAAGTAGTTCGACGTATTGCTCAGTGGCGTAATAACATCATCATCAAAGCGAGATACTCCTCTACGTAGACCCGTAAAACGTTGCCACAGATTAATTAACTTACAGAGACTTCTAGTCTATTGTATTAATTGAAAATGGAAAGTCCCTTTTGAGCACGGGGATTTCATGATCACCAGCCGCATCAGCAACCGCGTATACGACCACGAGACCAACGAGGCTGTCGTAAAGTTATTTTTCTAAAATATTACGAATAATACAAATGGATTATACAATAAATAAATATTATTTTAAATAAAACCTATTTTACATTCAAGTCAATTTTTTTTCACATAGTCAAGCAAATTTTTTTTTATAGGATAAGGGTAACAGCACACAGTCCGCCTGATGGTAAGTGGTTGCTGCGGCCCATAGACATCTGCATCTATCCTCGATTACAAATCAAAATGCAGATGCGTTGTCACCCGTGAGGACTAAGATGGAATGCCTCATTTCCAGTAAACAGTGTCTCCGGTTTTCTACAGTCACCATACGAAACACAGCAGCGTTCCGCTGCTATTTTACGCTGGTATTCTGTGAGAGCGTGGTCCTTCCAGCCGACCCATTCGTGCTACAACCATACTACTAATATAGCTGCAGCATGGCTCTACCACGTAAAAATGATAAGTGGATGCTGTGGCCCATATACGCCTGCAGCTATCGTCGATTAAGAATCATAACACAGATACGATGTCCCCCTTGAGGATAAAGGTGGTCGCCGGTCCTTCACCAGCATATAGTTATACATACTGTATAGCTGTATACTGTATGGCTATATATAGTTTATTATACTCACCTTACGAAACAGAGTAAATATTATGCTGCTATTTCACGCTGTTATGTGCAAGCTCTTGCCCCTCCTAGGTCAAGTCGAGTAATTTGTGGTGCAGCTATAATATACTTGGAAGTGTTTTTCAACGGCTGCCTCGCAAAGCACGTAAAACTGTAGGTCCTACGCCTGATCTGTCTCTTGTCGTGTCGGATTACCGTCCCATCGGACTATGAGAGTGAGGGAATAGAGAGTGCACGTGTGCTTGTGCATACACTCGGGCATTATAATCCTGTCTTGACAGACGGCTATTCTCCGTTGAGCTTGGCGTCGTGACCGAAATTCGTTCTGGAGAATATTATTACATTATTTTTCATTATAGTTTTCTATTAACGTTACTTGGCCTACCTATCAGCAGTGCATTTAAAGGCTATTCGAGAAATTCATACAAATACCCAAAGATCTTTTCAACATACAATAACGTCGACAACTTGTTTGTTTCGTACTCTGTGGTCTGCCCAGACTTGTGTCTACTCAAATGGATTCCTCTTGAAAAACAAAGGGGTGAATTCGCGGGCGCACCTTCTCTCTCGATAAAGATGTCCACATTTTACTAAATATTTCCAAGAACTAATTATTATATAGCATTTTGTGTAGCCTAAGAATAAAGCATTTTAATTTATGAGAGGTGATGGTAGGTGGTGCGGGGATGACGTTCACCGGGAGGAGACTACATATACCGATAGATAAACGTACTCCATTAATTTTGCGAATTTTTTAACCTAAGATGCTCGTTTCTCTCGGTTCTCATCGGGCGGCGAGGGTTTATGCGTCGTTCGCGCGCCGAGCCGAGTGCTGAATTATTTTAATTTTTCGTTATCTCTTAAACTATGCGCCCAAATAACATGCTATAAAAAGCAAAGATTATCTTCATAAAATTCTCTTGATGATGAAGTAACTTTCGTTCGTAAGGATTAATATGCCATGTCTAATAATAACGCTCATAAATCACTTTTTAATTTTCAATATTTTTTAGTCACAAAATACCTTATTGTGGCTTATGTATAATAAATAGGCATATGGTATCGCGGAATTATTTTTAGATGAAGTAAAGATCTATATTTTTGTGGGACATTGTATTCGCGTACCACTAACCATTAAGTCAGCTCACGCGGATAAATCATTTCGGGAGTGCTTTATCTTCTGACTTGCTTAACAAAAATCAATATTTAAGGCTAGCTGAGACGTGTAGCCTAATATCAGATAGCCTATACTATTCCTCGTGAATCTGACTATAATATTTAAAAATAATTTTTCAAACCGGACTGGTAGCTCCAGAGATTAGCCTGTTTAAACAAAAACTCTCTTCCGCTTTATTATATTAGTAAGTATAAGTATAGAAGTATGTATAAATATAGTTGACGTAGCGTACGCCAAGAAATGAATGAATTTTAGCATCATGGATTGAAAGACTGTGCTTAATAATTTTTACGTGGTAGAGCCATGTTGCAGCTATATTACTAGTATAGTTGTAGCACGAATGGGTCGACTCGACCGGGAAAGGACCACGCTGTCACAGAATACCAGCGTAAAATAGCAGCTTAACACCGCTGTGTTTCGTATGGTGAGTGATAGAACCGGAGACCCTTTTACTGGAAAAGAGTCATTCTATCTTAGCCCTTACGGATGACAGCGCATCTGCATTTTGGTTCTCTATTGAAGATGGATGTAGATGTCTATGGGTCACAGCAACCACTCACCATCAGGTGGACTGTGTGTTCGTTTGTCACCTAATCCTATAAAAAATTGGGATAGAATTTTTTTTACAATAAGTGCAGATAGTTATTATTTGAAAGTTTATCAATATATATTAAAATATAAAAGTTTATCATAATATAAGTTTCATCAAAATCCGTTCAGTAGTTTTTGCGTGATTAAGTTATATCCACCAGACCAAATATCGGTCATGGCGGCCAGTCTCAACGTAGACAAGTCATCTATCTGCGCAGGACAGGATTATAGTGCCTGAGTGTATGCGCAAGCACAGGTGTGGAGTTACGGAGTACACTCTCAGAGTATTCGCTCACTCTCAGTGAGCAAAGAACACATAAAGGATGATGAATTAAGTATTATTTATATCTCAGATATGTTGGTTTTCCTTTGCACATAAGTACACATTATAGCTATCATGTATGTAAAATATCTATCTTTAGCCAAAACTATTTTTTCCTCATTTAAGTTCACTTTAGTTTCTATATTTAGTTTTAAAACAGAAAACCAGAAACCTTCCAAATCCAGAAACCTTGGACATTCAACCAGAAATCACCTTCGGGGTATACTCATACACTCTGGGCTTTGCACAAAAGTAGTGACAAAATGGCGGCTCTTTGCTTTATAAGAAGCAAAAGATTTCAAGACATAATTTTGAAGCAGTTTTCGCTAAACGTAGGCAATGGCTGAAGAAGAGCGACTTACAGCGGGATTAAAATACATTAGAAAAAACGTGTGTGTACTTATGTACGCACGTAGGAAGTTATATTTCTTTAGTGTAACAAAACAAAATAACTAATAATATAAATAAAACACGTGTTGTAGATTCATATACCTTAAATATAGTTATCAGTTCTCACGAAAATTTAGAGACTGAAGTTGTCGCTTTTATGTGTCAGTGTGCGCGCGAATCGTAACAAATTCATGGTGTCGTTTTAGGTATCGGTGTGCGCGCGAATCGTAGAAATTCACTCTCATCATTTTCTCAAACGCGCCAAAAGAAGTGTAACTCTAAAAATCAAAATATCGAAATTCTACAGACTAAAAATTACAACATCTGGTTGGTATTTCAGCAATGTGACCGTTTAGAATTTTGAGGTAGCCTCGCTAATCACAAGGATGTAATTGTAGACTTTACTACTTTAAAAATTATAAAACTATTTCTAACATATACTTCATCAATCATGATATGATGATGACTCATTTATTTTAAATCTGTTTTTGGGGTAGAGCCATGCTGCATCTATATTATGATTGTAGCATGAATGGGTCGGCTTAAACGAGGAAGGACCACGCTTTCACAGAATACCAGCGTAAAATAACAGCTCAATGTTGCTGCGTTTAGTATAGTGAGTGTAGAGAACTGGCGACCCTTTTACTGGATACGAGGCATTCCATCGTCAGAAGTGACAACGCATCTGCATTTTGATACTTAATCTAGGATAGATGTAGATGTCTATGGGCCACAGTATTCACTTACCATCAGATGGACTGTGTGCTCGTTTGTCACCTTATTCCATAAAGCATTTTGTAAAAGTCAATTTCTGGACAAACGTCTCAAAATGACAAACGTTTGTCTAGTCCTTTTGTCCTTTTTGTTGTCTATCCTTCTATTCCTTTTACTATTATTACTTCATACCTTACTTAAGTTAGTTCTGGAAGCGTTTGTCCAAACATTTGATAAACTATGGTCACCACATCACAGCCCTCTTTGCCTCGTAATTAATGGGTGGAGTTTTTCTACCTTTTGTTACGGAAGGGCGGCTAATTGTCTCAAATTAATTGGACCCGGCGTATTTTTAAACCCTTTATTCCTTTGTCTTTCACGAGGGAGTGTACCGTGATTCTCTGTATGCTCAAGTAGCCTTTATTGATTATAAAACAAGGGCTGTATTGCCGTGAATAGTTTTCAAACGAAGATAATTACTGTGTTGTGCATTGTACGGTTTGCGTTAAAGAGCTCCGAAATTCCCGAGTTGTGCCCGATTTATGATTTAAGAAATTTTTGGTTAATGGGAAATTTATAGCCCTGTCTGTTTGTTTATAAGAATAAGCTGAGTGGGTGAATTAGAGAAAAAAATTGATGATTGTACAGTATTCTATACAATTAAATAGACAATTTTTAATGCAATACAAACGGACCCATAGACATCTACACCTTTTCTCGATCAAGAATAAATATGTAGAAGCTAGAACCACGAGAAAATAAAATAAAGTGGCACTTACATGTGAAAATAGCTCCTCGGGAACAGTAATGCTTTCTGTAATGCTTTCTCCAAATATGTAATTGTTTCAGTCAAACTCCATCTCTAATAAATTTTATTGGTTCTTTTAAAAAAAAATTACCACATTTTTTAAATAAATAACATTGTCATCCGATTCTGAGCTATGTTAAGAATTTCAAGTCTCCAGTTCATCGGGAAGTTAGTTTAAAATCAATTACTAAATACGACCCGAACGGATATACACGAAAGCGAGTTAATAAAAAAAAATTGGTGAAATGCAAATGCGTTATGAATCGTTTCAAATACGCCCTCTGCACTGTGTAATATAAAATTCTTAATAAAAAGTAAAATCTGACTTTAAGAAACCAAAAATTTACACATAATAGCTTTAGATGTCGGTTCCAATACATTTTTTTAAAGATGAATTAAAGCCCCGGCTTTAAAAGTTTGATGCGGAATTTTAAATCTTTTTTGGTTTTTAACCCTTTCGCTCCCGTGTCAGTCCATAGACTTAGAATTTACTGTATATTCTAAGTCTATGTGTCAGTCACTTTGTACGGAGTATTGCATGACGGCAGTGTATGTGACAACTAACAATTTAATTGGTGCCGGCGAGGATTGAATTAAGTGTTCTTTTTTAAGACGCGCCCTTATCAACCACGATATTATTCATTGCTTTAACAACTTAACCTTTTTTATCCCTTTTTTACCCCCTACACATTTATTGCTGGAAATGGGTGTCTCCCTTTTTAAGAAGGTCAGGTAAGTGGATACCTAAATAATACATCTACAATTATCCTCTATTAAAAATCTAAATGCAGATGCGCTTTCACCCTTGAGGACTTAGATGGAATGCCTCGTATCCATTAAAAAGCGTCTCCGGTTCCCTACACTCTCCATACGAGACAGTAGCATTGAGCTGTTATTTTACGGTGGTACGAGGGCGACACTGAAAGTTTTTAGAACTGGCCACTTGTAAACGATATAATAAAAAAATAAGTTCAAATTTTGCAAATGGAACTCTTTGCCAATATTATTGTGTATGTATTTTATTAATTTGTCATTTGTTTACGATTTGTCAAAATTGTCTGTGTCACGTCAGCATGAATTTAAAGCGAGAAAATTTTCGTACAATGATTTTTATGACTTTCGATGTCATTTAAGTCAACAAAAAGTTATGATAGACTTCGATTGGCCTTTCACGATGAAGCTCCATCCGTGCCACTATTTACAACTGGTTTAATGAGTTTAAACATGGTCACACTAATCTCACCGATGATCTGCGTGAGGGACGGCCTTCTACGGCGACGACTGAAGATAACATCAGTGTTGTGCGGCGTATGATGGAGACTGATAAAGAGTGACAAGCTTGGACAAGCTTAGGCATCGGTATGAGTCAAGTGCACAAATCCTCCATGAACATTTGGCGGTCAGGAAGCTATGTGTCCGGTGGATACCTCATAATTTGACAGAGGCCCAAAACTCCGTCGTGTTGATTGGTGTCGTGAAATGGTTCAAAGATTTAACGGAGGTGACTCAAATGCTGTGTTCGTCATACTTACGGGTGACGAAAGCTGGATTTATTGTTATGATCCTGAAACTAAGAGACAGTCTGCTGTCTGGGTGTTTCCTTCCGAGGAGTTGCCAACTAAAGTGAAGAGAGGTCGAAGCATGGGAAAAAAGATGGAGCCCTCGTTCTTCGGAAGGACAAGTTATTACGCAACAATTGTTTTAGAGGATCGAAAAACAGTTACTGCAGAGTGGTACACTAACAATTGTTTGCCACTTGTCTTGGAAAAAGTTCGGGAGAAACGACCTCGCAGTAGGATCCTCCTTCACCACGACAACGCCTCGTCGCACACACGTCGCACTGCCAAGCAAACAATCGACTACTTGGCGATGTCAGACGTGGAATTACTGGGTCTCCCGCCCTATAGCCCAGACCTCGCACCTTGCGATTTTTATTTATTTCCGAAAATAAAAGAAAAACTTCGAGGAAAACGTTTTATGGACGCCGAGAAAGCAGTGGCTGTGTTTCAAAATTCCGTCGAAGAGACCCCTAAGGACGAGTGGGCAAAGTGCTTTTCTCAGTGGTTCCATCGGATGCAGCGATGTATTGATATAAATGGACACTATTTTGAAAATATATAATAAAACTAATAACTTGCTAGTTTGTTCAGTTTTTGTTTCTAAGAACTTTCAGTGTCACCCTCGTATACTGTTAGAGCGTGGTCCTTCCTACGATACAATACAATAGTTGCAGCATGGTTCTAAAATGTTGAAAAAGTAAAAAGTATTTTGATTATTGTTTACTCAGGTTAATAACCACAAGTGTCAACTACAAATAGAATACATGTATCTATTTGCAGATAAATTATCGCAAAACCGGAATTACGTGCTTTGGATAATGTATACATTACAGAATCAATTAATCTGTCCATTTATAACTCTAGCATGACACAGTGTAATCGACGCCGATATCTTCAAACAGCGAAGCGTTTGTCCTGTGCGTTGTACATTAGTAATTCTATTAGCATGGGTACAAATTAGAAGCAATTTATGCAGCTTTGTACAGTGAAGTGCAAACAATATCGCAGAGAGGGAATAGGGTTTCGGATTCATGAATCAGCGGGCCGATGGTCGGCTGAATCGATATAGATAATGGCCGATTACTTAGAGTAGACTGACAGCCCTGTGGGAGCGTAGTGATAACCACGTTATAAATTTACTTATCGATATATTTTAATAATATCTATATACAATTTTCTACCGAATTCAAAAAGGAGAAGGTACTGAATTCGACTGTATGTTTTTTTTATGTGTGTTACCTTATAACTTTTTATGGGTGAACCGATTTCGATGATTCTTTTTTTATTTGAAAGCTGGTGCTTCTCATGTGGTCCCATATAAATTTGATCAAGGTCTGATCCATAGTTTTTGAGTTATTCTTAATAATTTACATTGAAGTCGGTTGTACAATTTTTTTAATTTTAAATTATTATTCTTGCAACACGATTCTTTGTCTCATTTGTGATGAATTTTTATTTTATTTCTGAAAAAAAAAATTCACAATTACCTTATTTTATATGTACATAAAAAGCGATGAGCTTAAATTATTTTTTCTATATCTATTACTCTTTTTATTTATAACATATACCTTATATGTAACTATATCATTTTTTTAATAATAATCTATAGTTTTGTGAGAGACGTGACAGGTCAGGATGTAAACTCTCACCGTAAATTTTACAGTTCGTGAGCAACCAGGCTTCGATCCCCGTTGTCACCAATAAAATGATTAATGAATGAAATAATACACTTTAATAGTAAGTTAGTAGTTAATAGTATCATTAATATACACATTCCGTACTTATATATATATCCCACGATTTGGTACAACTTTCCATCATTTCTGTGAGGTGTTTAGTGCAAACAAAATATCTGTCGCGCTGCTCCAGTGCGCGTTGGTGGCTTTCACATAGCTTTCGAAATATATAAGTTTTCTTTTATATCTCTTAGACGTGCAGGAATTCTGACGATGTTTTTCTTCATCCACGAGCAAGTGGTCAATCAGCACTTAAAATTGCAATTAACGATTTCATCAGGGCCGGCGGTGATCGTTCAATCTAATGCGCTAGAATTAACAAAGTACACTGTGTTGTGTGCCTATTTACGTGTATCAACGGGTTTATTAGCACTAGCAATTAAAATTATAGCGTACTATTAAATCTTTAACATCTTATAGTCTAGTTAATTAATCAACGTATATATTACAAGCGGGTGCGTTAGTAAGTACACAAGTATTGTTAACTAGCTTCTGCTCGCGTGGAAATAAAAACGCATTCATGTTAATTTTCTACTGACTTCAAAAAAGAGGAGGTACTCAATTCGAATGTATGTTTTTTATGTGTGTTCCCTCATAACTTTTTTCTGGGTGAACCGAATTCGATGATTCTTTTTTTATTTGAAATCTGTGCGTTTCATGTGGTCCCATATAAATTTGATCAAGGTCTGACCAATAGTTTTTGATTTATTCTTAATAATTTATATTGAAGTCGGGTGTACAAAATTTTTAATTTTAAATTATCGTGTAATTATAATTTTACCGTTACCGTACAAGCCTATCAAAAGTCCACTGCTGAAGATAGGCCTCCCCCATAGACTGTCTTATAAGGGGGATATTTGCCATATTTGTCACGCATAGCAGACGATTTGGCAACCAAAGTTTTTATTTTATTTTTAGCTGTTATTAGGACAACGCTACTGTTCATCTCCTAGTTTGTTTCCTCTGTTGCCTCTTACGGCACCGACTGTATGGGGTAGTGGATATTCTTACCCCACCACTACAACGAAACTATTATAAGTAATTATTATTTTACTACTAGACAATAGAGATTCGTTTAGCCGTTTATGCGTTATTAAGTTACAAACACCGAAATCCCCACACATTTTTTATAGAAGTAAGCGTGACATAACGAGCACACAGTCCATGTGATGGTATGTGGTCCATTTAAGTCTACATCTATTCTCCTTGCATTGCCACCCCTAAGGACTAAGATGGAAGGCTTCGTTACCAGTAAAAAGGGTCATAGACGTAGATTAGTTTAACTCGTTTATGTAAAAAAATATTGCTAAATACATAATATATACCAAAGTCTATAAATTAATTTTAAAATTCTTCAACTGACCTTAAACTTTATAAATAACTATCGATGTGTTTAAAACATGGATGATACATCACTTTCGATATCTTGCTAAGCATTGTATTGATTTTAAGTCTATTT
Organism: Parnassius orleans; assembly: GCA_029286625.1. Classification (NCBI taxonomy): domain Eukaryota; kingdom Metazoa; phylum Arthropoda; class Insecta; order Lepidoptera; family Papilionidae; genus Parnassius; species Parnassius orleans. Next base: position 10,285,485 of record JAGSMP010000009.1, read on the forward strand.
TTATTCCACTGCTGGCCCACCTGGACGGAAACGCCGGTCAAATTTAGAAGTAACCTTTAATTTAACGTCCCTTATCAGATGAATAACTTTCGGAATTAATCGGATAATTATCAAGGTATGACAAAAATATGAATTCAGTGAAAACATTGCTTTTTATTATGTACCTTAAGTCCTGTTAAATATAGTTCGTAATTGCAGAGCTTTTTAGGTATTTAAGAGGCAGACGAAACGAAGTCCACTATATTCATTTCGCTGGAGATAAATTTGTTTGATTTGTATGTAGCAATGTTCATCGGTGTATAAAATTTGAACTTGTTTTATTTAAATTATATCTAAAGGGTCATTTACGTGAGTAAAGACTAATTAGTGTTTAGTTTTGATTGTAAAATAAAATAAACAAAATGCATTTTTAATGTTTTGCGTACTTTTATACAAGGAAGTAAGAAAGAAACACTTCATTTTGGATTTAACCATTTTAAAACATTGCTCCCACACTATTATTTTCTCCTGTATCGTGGAGGCAGTTTACATACATAGATTGCACAAGAACAAACAGCCCGACCTGGAACAATTACTTGTAGCCATATAAATATTCCGTGTGGGATTCGAACCTGCGGCCTTCATTGCTGTAACTCATTGCTAAGCCACTGCGCCATGGAGCCGTCAAAATACAACAACATCGTACACAATAATATAATCATCATTACAGCCTATCAAGAGTCTGTTGAGCATAGGCCTTCCACATAAATAATCTCATAGGGGATATTTGCCATAGTTACCACGCTTGCCAGGCGGGTTGGCAAACGCAGTACTTTTATTATTTAGAGAAGAAGTTTAATAAGTGATTTTTTAATAGGATAGGGTGACAAACCAGCACACAGTCCACCTGATGGTAAGTGGTTGCTGTGACCCATAGACATCTACATCTATCCTTGATTACGAATAAAATGCAGATGCGTTGTCACCCGTGAGGACTAAGATGGAATGCCTCTTTTCCAGTAAAAGGGTCTTCGGTTCTCTACACTCACCATACGAAACACAGCAATGTTAAGCTGCTATTTTACGCTGGTATTCTGCGAGAGCGTGGTCCTTCCCGGTCGAGCCGACCGTCGTGCTACAACTATACTACTAATATAGCTGCAGCATGGCTCTACCACGTAAATAAATAATTTGACTTTGCATTTGGTAACTTATGCCAAAACGGTACTTAGCATGAGTTGCGGTAAACCACAACGCTGATTTTCTGTAATGATCAAAATTTACTGTGATTAATGAGCTCACAGTCCACATGACGATAAGTGGATGCTGTGGCTCATAGACCTTTCCTTGATAGGAATTAAATGTGGTAATAATCCTCGGTCTAAGGTGGTATGTCTTGTTACTAGTTCTCGTCACGGGTTGTCAGTCATCATTCAAAATTTTTTCTTCATTGATCATAGAACCAACAATACGTTATATATAAATATTAATAGAAATTCTTAAATAATGCATAATGCCAATAACATTATTACTTTATATACATATACATACCTACTATCGCTTGGTATTGTTGACAAATTAATTATATAAGCATATATATTTGTAGGTTTTCTCAAAAATAAGTTTAAACAAAGAAAGGCAATAATTTGTAACGGGAAAATAAACAGAGAATAAAAATTATTACACTAATTAAATATTATGTATTTAGCCGTTATGATGTTAATTTACGCTGGAGTTTAAGGCGAGGTGATCCATCCCGGCTTGGCCGACTCGTTCATTCTGAGGCCATACAGCTGGAGCATGGCGCGAAATAACTCTTTAACTGTCACGAATCATTCTACACTTATATGATGAGATGTAGATGGACTAGCTGGCAGGACTTCTACGTCTGTTCGCCACTCCTACCTACTGCTTTCACCCAGTGTCACTGCTGTGTTCTCTCTCTCTCTCTCTCTCTCTCTGTGTGTGTGTGTGTGTATGTGTGTTCTGGTCTGAAGGGTATAGAGAGGCAGTATCATTACACACTATGAGGCCTTCTATCTTAAACCTCAGAGGTGACAACGCTTCTGTGGGTTTCTTTGTTTGAGGTTGGCTGCAAAACTCATGGACAGCAGTAGCTACTCTGATTCAGGGTGAAAGATGGGTACAATCACAATATATTCCATCATGATCACCATCAAATGGTTTTAGCAGTTCATAACTAAACTCCTAAAACTCCTTGACTCCTTAAAAAGCTTGACATTGGCATTGCTTTCTGCTTACCTCTCAATTTTTTTTAAATAAAATAAGGGTGAGAAACGAGCACACAGTCCACCTGATGGAGTGTGGATGCTGTGGCCCATAGACATCTAAATCTGTCCTCGATTAAGAATCAAAATGCAGATGCGTTGTCATCCCTCATGACTAAGATATTTTAAGCCTCCTTTCCATTAAAGAGGATCTCCGGTTACCTACACGTGCCATACAAAACATAGCAGAGTTAAGATTTTACGCTGGTATTCTGTGTAATATATCAATACCAGATACAATAAGATACCAAAAGCCAACGCATCAGCATTTTTAGATGTAGATGTCTAAGGGCAATAGCATCCACTTACCATCAGATGGACTCTGCGCTGGTTTGTTACACTTATTCTATAAAAAAAAAAACCCACGGAATGAAGTAGTGTGATGCATTCTCTTACAGTATAAAATAGAAAAGTTAAGCTCAATAAAAAAGTAAATACAGCAATTAAAAACAAGAAATTATAAAACCAATTTCATATCTCACTTAAGCACAATTAATGCATAATGAAAAATAACTTTACGATGCTACTTGACAGAGTCAAGCGGACCCGGACGGTGTAAAATCTATTTTATAGTGACGTAAAGCCGAATACCGAATAAAAATAAGCTATTAACGATTTTATGAAGCCTCATTCGCCCCACAGAAACACGTGGCGAGGCCATGAGCCAGCAAAAGACATTTACATTTATCCTTAATTAAGAATTAAAATGAAGATGCATCACCCGTGAGGACTAAGACGGAATACCTCGTTTCCAGTAAAAATGGACTCCGGTTCTGTACACTCATATACCTACACAGCAGTATTAGGTTGTAAGAGGTGACTATGGAACTCACACGGAAAATCTCATGTTTTCCTTAATGTTTTATACGTGGTAGATTTATAGCTCATAGGGATATGTTTGCCATAGTTGCCACGATAGGCAGTCTGATAAGCAACGGGAGTGTTTTTGTTCTTCATTGACCCGTTCAATTCAGGAAATCGGTCCCTCGCGATGTTTTTATTACTATCACGCTGTTATTAATAAGATACGTATGCGGTCACTGATGATATATGGAACCGAGAGTGGTCTTCACTGCTGGTGCTGGGTTTTGCCGAAAGGGCGAATATATAATTAAAAAACAACATAAATCACCAGCCTCACCGACTGATATACGGAAACCCTATTAAAGTTCGGCTTACCCTGTACAATCTACGGGTGCCTCTATCGTGGTCTTCCAAGAGGATGGTGGAGAATGGACACTATTAATACTAGGTACTTTTTTCCTAACCGTGTAATGGCGATGTAAGAGAGCCTCTTACCATCAGGTGGACTGTGTGCTCGTTCATCCTTACTTTTATAAAAATATCAAAATAATTAGTATAGCTAAAAATATTATGATATAATTATGAGAAAAATGTGCGGGTATTTCGGTGTTTGTAACTTAAAAACGCATAAAAAGCTAAACGATTATGGATTAACACGTAGTAAAATAATTACAACTTACTAATAATACTTACCGTGTAATACCGGTATAAACATATCCACTACCCCATATCGTCCCGTGGGTGTCGTAAGAGGAGACAGCGGGAACAAGCCAGGAGATGGGCAGCAGCGTCTTCCTAATAACAATAAAAAAATAGAAAAATGTAGTGGCCAAATGCTCATGGATTCCATTCTATTTGACTCGTTCCCACAAACTTTTGGTTTCGTAGACCGCACTCTTAATCGAAAAGTTACAGTTACTTATGGGTTATTCATTAGTTATTAACAGTAACCGTTTCCATCCTACACATAAATAAGTAGATGATTAATAATATTAAAATGTATGCAAATCTAGAATGATTGTAAACACCGACTCAAATATCGAGCGCGAAACTAATGAGATCAATAAAATGTCAATGAATTTAAATCCGATCAAGTTTACAACTAATAAGGCTTCCACGATTTTGATTGCGTGATTTTATGTTTTAAAATTCACACCAAAATTTCCAAACTGTTGTAGAGATATTCTTTTTCTATTTTAAATATTTACGTGGCAGGTAATACCAGCGTAAAATAGCAGCTCAATGCTGCTCTGCTCGTATGATGAGTGTAGAGAACCGGAGACCCTTTTTACTGAAAACGAGGATTTCCATCTTAGTCCTCAGGGACGCATCTGCATTTTGATTCTTAACTGAAGATAGATGTAGATGTCTATGAGCCAAAGCATCCACATACCATCACGTGGACTGTGTGCTTGTTCGTTGCCTTATTCTATAAAAAAATAACCTGTAAAAGGCTGAACAAAGGCATCTTGAAGTGACAAACCAAATTATAGTTTTTCTGAAGTGATTTCTGCAGCTTGGGTGCAGATGAAAACTTTACAGCCTCTGATTATAATGGATCTCTATACCTTCCAAACCGGACATAAGCACGGCGGCAGATATAGGCAAGAGTGTGGTACCTCCGGTACCTTCAGTTATAAAATAGAGATTAGCCATTATAGTCTGTTGTCATATAATCGTCCGTGTCACATTATATCTATTCTCTTTGTATTGTCTATGTGCTAAATGAGGGCTAATAATCTTCCACTCACCAGATGTCGCTAGTTGTGACTGAGGCAAAGTTTTCTGTTACGCAATGTCACTTAATTGAGAAATTAATTTTAAATAATAGTTTATCAGTTTCTAGTGTTGCACAACACAATGCGTCAGTGAGTTGATCTTTAATTTTTTTGTACATTATACGTCTTTTTTATTTATTTTTTACTTTTAGTTACATTTATAGTTTGGTTTATTTATTTTTAATGTAATTAATATAAAATATAAGAAAGAAACATTAACCTTTACATTTTTCTAAAAAAATTATCATCCGCACTATGAAACCTGTCAAATGATTTACCTCCTTGTAAAGTGGCGCCACCCTGGTGGCAGAAAAGTGGTGGATGCCCTCATTAATAAAATATGTATTCCGTCTGAGTGTGTCTTGTCGTTTAAATTATTAAATTAATCCTCTTTATCTTTTTAATCGCCCATGTAAGTAATTGAACATCTCCCAAGGTAGTTTCCAAGGTAGTAAAAGAGTTACACTACCCAGTAAATTTGCCATAATCGCTAACCGGTGGATTAGTGAACGTTTCTTTAATAACGCTGCTTTATATATAAAAATATTTATTTTAATTTTAATATAGATTATAAATAATACTTATTGAAAGTCTCTTATGTATAACGGTGGTAGAGCCACGCAGCAGCTTTGCTGTTGCACGTATGGGCAGGCTCGAGCCGGGTTAGTACCACGACCTCACAGAATACCGGCGTGAAGTGGAAGCGCTGCTTTTGCGTTTCGTCTGGTGAGTGCAGGTGACCGGAGGCTGGTCTCCCCCACCAACATGGTAGCGGAATTAAATTTTAGACTACCCCAGGAGGGTACCAGCACCCCTGGAGAATCCCTCGCTGAGCATCCACGACCATGCTACTCCACTCCTGAGCGTGGGTGCTCAGGCTGCCCCGCGTATTTTGGGGGGGGGCAAAATTCCGCTCAAAACAATAACTGCCCGGGCAAACTGAGCAACAAGACCAAGGCGACCCCTGCCACGCTATCCGTGGATTTCCGCAACATCAGGGGACTTCACTCGAACCTAAACGCCGTCCACTACCATCTCGAGACGGCGAAGCCGGCCACTCTTCTGACCGAGACGCAGGTAGGAGATACGAAGTATCAGCCGGAGAGGACTCCGGCTGATACTTCATATCTCTCCCGGGGCAAATTGAACACTCCTTTGTGCCTCGGGCTGGAGTTTGCGTGTACGTCAGAGAGGACATCTGTTCTCGACGCCTCGGCAGTCTTGAAGGTTCGGACCTGTCCATCCTTTGGCTACGCGTAGATGGCGACGACCATCCGCGCGTCTACGGTGCCTCTATAGGTCCCATAGCGGTAATGCCGAAACAGACCGACTCATCGACCACGTCCAAATGGCTACAGATTCCTTGCACAACAGGTCCCATCCGCAGAGATCGTGATCCTTGGCGATTTTAACGCCCACCACGCCGAATGGCTTGGTTCACGTTTAACCGATCATGCGGGAGATCTGTTTATGACTTTGCCTTGGCATATGGTCTGACACAGCTGGTTACTTCGCCTACGCGGATTCCAGATGTGAAGGATCATACACCTTCCCTGTTGGACCTTCTGCTGACCTCTCATCCGGACGGATATCAGGTTTCCGTCGATGCCCTCTCGGCTCTTCGGACCATTGTCTGATCCGGGTGTGGTGCCACTCACGCTCCCTCGCGGTTGCGTTCTGCAGGTTGCCGCCGTGTTTGGCATTACAGGTCGGCGGATTGGGACGGAATGCGGTCTTTCTTTGCATCCTACCCATGGGGGCGGGTGTGCTTCTCGCCGGATGATCCCAGCGCTGTTGCCGACTCTGTCACTGATGTGGTGTTACGGGAATGGAACTATTTATTCCATCATCTGTGGTACCCATCGGAGGCAGATCGCAGCCTTGGTTTGGTCGCTCCTGTAAGACTGCATTACGCGGTAAGCAGGAGTGCTATCAGGCCTGGGCTGAGGCTTCTGCGGCTCGGGATGTAAACACCAGCATGCTTAAAAGAAGTATAACTTCGCCTCCAGGTCCTTCAAAGTGTTATTGCCAAGGCAAAGTCAGAGCACATAGGCAGAATTGGCGAGAAACTAGTTCGCCTTCCTTCGGGAACCCGTGCATTCTAGTCTCTCGCCAAGGCTGTCCAAGGAATTTCTGTAAGCCATCACTACCATCTCTGCAGGGAAGACGACTCACTGGCCCACGCCGCAAAAGAGAAAGCCGACCTTTAGGCTCACTTTTGCGTCCAACTCGACTCTTGATGACGGGAGAACACACCGCCGGCCATCCCGCGGTGTGAGTGCTCCATGCCGGATGTTCGGTTCTCACAGCGCTCGGTCCGCAAAGCACTCCTCTCCTGGACATCCACAAGTCGAGTGGGCCTGACGGAATCCCCAATTGCGCTGAGGACGTGTGCTCCGGAGTTGGCACCGGTTCTAACGCGTCTTTTCCGGTACTCCTACTCCTAGGCGTAGTCCCGAAATCATGGAAGACAGCTTTGTCCAACCGATCCTAAAAGGCGACCGCTCATACCTGTCCAACTAGAGGCCTATCGCCATCACCCTTGTTCTCCAAAATAATGGAGTCTATTATAAACTGCCAGCTCATGCGGTACCTTGAGGATCACCAGCTAATTAGTGATCGCCAATACGGTTTTCGTCGGGTCGATCAGCTGGTGATCTTCTGGTCTACCTGACTCATAGATGGGCGGAGACAGTAGAGTCCAAGGGGAGGCATTGGCCGTTAGTTTGGACATTACGAAGACTTTCGATCGTGTTTGGCACAAAGCGCTTCTTACAAGCTCCTTCCTATGGGCTTCCCGAGAAATTGTGCAATTGGATCACCAGCTTTCTTGCAGATCGAGCATCAAGGTCGTTGTAGACGGTGCATGCTCCGACTACAAGCCTATTAACGCTGGTGTTCCACAAGGCTGCGTCCTATCACCAACGCTGTTTCTTCTACATATCAATGATATGTTGCAAACCGGTAGCATTCATTGCTATGCGGATGATAGCACTGGTGATGCTCTATACGCCGGCCGTGCGAATATTTCTCGGGAAAACGTCGCCGAGTACCGGAACAAACTTGTGTCTGAAGTCAGTCTTTGCTGAACAAAGTCTCGGATTGGGGCGACTAAATCTAGTCCAGTTTAATCCTCAGAAGACACAAGTTTGCGCGTTTACTGCTAAAAAGAACCCCTTTGTCGTATCTCCTCAGTTTCAAGGCACTCCCCTTGTTGCCTCAGCCAGTATCGGAATCCTCGGCGTCGACATATCGAGTGACGTGCAGTTTCGCGGTCACTTGGAAGAAGGCCAAATTGGCCTCTAAAAAGCTTGGCGTGCTCAGCAGAGCGGGACAGTATTTTATGCCGGCACACCGCCTGCAACTTTACAAGGCGCAGGTTCGGCCTCACATGGAATACTGTTCCCATCTCTGGCTGGGGCTCTCCAGTGCCAGCTCCTTCCACTTGACCGCATCCAGCGCAGGCGGCTCAGATCGTCGACGACCGAGTCCTTTCCGATCGGCTCGATTCATTGGCGCTGCGCAGAGATGCTGCATCTCTTTGCATTTTCTTTCGCATTTGCCACGGGAGTGCTCAGAGAATTGTTCGGATTAATCCCAGCCGCCACATTTCACGAACGCATCGCGGCAGAACTCCCGATACCATCCACACCATCTGGATGATTGGCGGTCCACCACTGTGCGATTTAGAAGATGTTTTCTTCTCGCACAACTTCCTTGTGGAATAGTTTACCACCAGCGATTTTTCCGGACCGATACGACTTAGGGACCTTCAAGAAAAGAGCCTACTCCTTTTTAAAAGGCCGGCAACGCATCTGCAATTCTTCTGGTTCCCCTGGTGTTGCAGTTGTTCATGGGCGGCGGTAGTCACTTACCATCAGGTGAGCCGCATGCTCGTTTGCCCCTCTCCTATAAAAAAAAATATGTTTAATAAACCCCTGGTTCTGAAAATAGCTCTGTTCTGGGAAGAACCAGCAAGAAGCCCAGTCGGACATTTTTTTTGGAAAAAAATTACAGTTTACAATCATTAAAGCTGTACAATAATTAACAACACAAAACAAATTAGAAATAGCATGGTAGCCATCAGCTCATTCTCAGGGGTTATTATCATCCATAAATTCCTTAATATTATGCCTTTTTATACAATATTTGTTTAATAAAGTTTTTAATCTTGGCGGAAGTCAGATTTTGTATATTTTATGGGATTTAGAAAATTTGAACTCATAAGATATGTGGCAGAGCCACGAAGCGGCGATTTTGGAACGAGTCAAGTGAGATAGGACCACGCTCGTGCAGAATACCAGTGTAAAAATAAACAAGTCACAGCCTTTATACGTCCCACTGCTGGGTACAGGCCTCCTCTCATCTCTGAGAGGGTTATATGGCAAGGAAATGTCCGCGGCGCTGTCCCAGATCGTGTCGGCGAACTTCACAAGTCTTCAAAATATTTTTCCTAATTTCTCAGACGTGCAGGTTTCCTCACGATGTTTACCGTCACCGCCAAAAACGTTGTAAATAAGCACTTGAAATTGCAATTAACAATTTCATTGGTGCCGGCGGGGATCGAACCTTAATTTACTGTGAAACTGAGCTACCATGGCTCTATTTTACCAGCGTAATTTTTTATAGAAAAAGGGTGAAAAATGAACACACTGTCCATTTGACGGTAAGTGGATATTGTGGCCTATAGACGTTTACTACTATCGTCGGTTAAGAATCGAAATGCAAATGTGTTCTCAGCCTGAGGACTAAGATGGAATGCCTCATTTCAAACGCAGAAGCATTAATCAGCTATTTTACGTTGGTGTTCTGTGAGAGCGTGGTCCTACCCCGGTCGAGCCAACCCATGTATGCTACAACCACAATATAGCTGTGGTATGTCTTTACTACGTATATAAAGCAGCATAATATTGTTGTGTTTCGTAAGACGAGTATCGAGATTTGGGGATCTTTTTTTTAGGGTTCCGTAGTTACACAACAAGAAACCTTTACAGTTTCGACAGGTCAGTCCGTCCGTCCGTCCGTCCGTTCGCGGTTTTACTCAGAGACTCTAGGTGCTACAAATGTGTAATTTGGCATAGTTATAGATATTAATCATACCTTGAAAACTGTGAAATAAAATCGTAAAATACACTTTTATTTTGGGTACTTCCCATACAAGTAAACGGAGAATGATCTTTTTTACCCCTCTATTCCATCGTGTGGGGTATCGTTGGATAGGTTTTTCAAAAATACTGGGGGTGTGGAACAACATCTTTTCGTTTCCTGGTTCCGTTTGCGAAATATTTAGCTTTAAAGTGGTATTTTTCATTACAGTCATGTGTCCCCCCCTCTACCAACTAAACCGCTATTTTTGGAAATATGAAAAAGTATACACGATAGTAGTATATATAATGAAGTTAAAGGAAAACAACTATCACAGCTAAGTAGAATTAAGAAGTTAACGAGTAATAGTCGACCAACTTATAAAATGCACTTGGATTAGGAAAAATTTTGTTACAACTCTCGACTCTGGCAAATATCCTCCCTATGAGGCAAACTATGGGGGAGGCCTATGTTCAGCAGTGGACTTAAATAGGCTGTAATGGTAACGGTAACGGACAACAAAACAGATAACAACCAAATTACATTTAAACAAAATGACACTTATATAACAGTTCGGTACCAGACAGGAGAGATCAACTCTTCGCTAGTACACAATACTTAAAACCTATGTGATGTGGGAATGAGTGTGTATAAGTGCAAGCTATTTTACTGTACTTTTGAATATTCTGGATCATAAATATCAAGCCGGAGCTTAGTTTGTTTGTCACTCTAAATTCTATAAAATGTATTCATATAAACCTTTATTTATTCCCTTATTCTTTAAGCCGTCACCCAGCTTTCTACATATTCGTTTATCTTCTAACTACAACATCTCTTTAAATTTATAATAACCTAATTAATTGCCGTTAAATAACTAAAAACCGCTTGACACTCCCAACACATTTCGTGTATCACTTCATGCATATTCAAAGAAAATTTTGTATATGTTAATCACTTAATCAGCATCTAAATAGCGCAGTAACAACCCATAATGACCGGAGATGTGATAGACTGTTAAATAAAAAACATCCATCAAGCCATAAAATCTGTTGGACTCTGCTATTCCCGCTTAAGTATCGGCTTTGAGCAATCTCACGCCCCTAATGTCTTTCGGATATTTTTATTTGGGAGCATAAAAGGTATCCAAAAATGTTAGAAGGAATACATTTTAATGGTTCCGTAGCATTAATTAAATCATTTTAATGTTTTTTTATAAAATTGAAGTGGAAAAATGAACTTACAGTGTATCTTATAGTAAGTGGCTACTTAAACAAAGAACCTCTGTCACCTCTGAGTACCCACTAACACTTTGGCAACGTCAAATGCCATGCACGGAGCGTATCTGCACCTGCCAAATATATTCTCGTCCTGAATTTGCTGCCGGCTCAGTTGCGACTCACGATACGCCACGGCGTTGGTCAGTGACGGAACGGTCTAGTAGATGTTGTTATTATTAATATATTTAAGTAAATAACACATATTTTTTGAATGTGCCGATATAGTTACTCTCATCGAATGGAATGAGTGAGTAGAGAGAAACCTTAAGAGGACTATATTACATAACTCGTAACGTTAATACGAATGTGTGAAGGAATTGATTATATGCAATTCCTTCACACATTTTAAACACAAGTTTGAACTTAATATTATTACTTACCCTTCCGACACGCAGAGTTCATTTCTATTTGGCTGTAGAAATAGGTAATAATGTGGTACCTACCTAATCAGACTCCTCAGGTAGAAAAAAAGTTCTTTGGTGTTTGGATGATATTTTTTTTATGTATTTTGACGTACACATGTACCTGGTTCTAACAGATTTTGTAGCAAACCACTCGTTCTTGAAGATTTGTTCCTAAACTTTATTATCATCATCATCGTAGCGGCGGTCCACTGCTGGAAATAGGTCTCATCAAGGCGCCAATTAGCCTGGTCTGCGGCAACACGGCTTTCTAAACTTATGCTGACTTAAATTTGTTTTAATCTCAATTTTTCATAAATATTACTTAGTGACGTAATGCTTCATATCCTCAAGCGACAAGCATGAATGTGTATGGATGTGATAAAGCGCGAGAGGTGTGATAGAATAGTGCCAAATTGAAGTCTCTGCTCACCCTCTGGGTGACAGGTGTGAGAGTTTATATTTTTTTGACATAAAATATCTGAGACATAATCTAAAACAATTAATTGTATAGTTTATATTAATCACTTCAGCTTACGGATTAGTAAGCTGAAGTGGCAATGGGCCGGCCATATAGCTCGAAGAACCGACAACCGATGGGGAAAAAAGGTTCTCGAGTGGCGGCCTCGTACCGGCGGACGAAGTGTAGGGCGTTCCCCCACTAGATGGAGTGACGACCTGGTAAGACATGCAGGAAGTCGCTGGATGCAGATGGCTCAGGACCGTGCTTTGTGGCATTCCTTGGGGGAGGTCTATGTTCAGCCGTGGACTTGTGAAGGGCTGTAATGATGATGATAATAGTTTATATTATTCTATTATTACGTAAGCATACTTATATTAATGTTTTTTGACTATGAAGTTTTGTATGCAAAGAGTTCAACATTGGTAAAATTAGTATTGTATAATTTCAATATTGTACATGCATAAACAAGTTTTTATTTGATTATACTTTTTTATATATTTTTAAATTGGCATAACAAGTTTTACTATATAATCTGTCTAATCCTTATAGCGTAACGAAGTTTTATTGAAGTGAAAACTTCTTTAGCCGCGTTGAGCGATTTTTAGTAGGGGAACAACTTATGGATTCGCGTCACCGATGACCTCGACATGCTCGTGACGTATTGTCTCTAGCTGTAGCCTTCATAGCGGCCTGTGTACATGTACACGCATATATCATTGAGTTTGCACTTCTGTCGGCCGTCCTTATGGCTGCCTCTGTTTTTTTTATTGTAGGTAAATGGTTTGGTGAGTAAAAATGCTGATCTCTAATTTTATACAGACTTGAACTAATTTTTATTGCCGCGCTACCTGGGTTCACCATTTACGTGACAACACGTCCTGCGTTTACAAATAATTTATATCTTCTTTGGTGCGTCAGTTAGGAATCGTGTAACTTCTAAACAATTTTTTCAATGTTTCATTGCTATTCTAGGATCTAGGATTCGATAGATAGCGCTTTAGTCAATTTATTAACAAATGCTATATATATATGGACCAAAAATTTCTTATTTTCTCAATATATGATCATTTAGGGTGAAAAAAGATTGTGGACCCGATAGGTATGGTTGAGTTATGAATAAACTTTATATTTACACTGTAAAAAGTCTGGAGTATCTACTGGAATGGGCATAAAACATAGAACAACGTCTGCCGGGCTTGGTAATGACATTAAAAATAAATGAAGTGGGAATATTATTTAGATATAAGCCCCTCCATCTCAATAAATAATCGTTAAAATATATAAAAATAGTTATAGGAATGATTGTATAAAAAACGCGGTAATATTGTTTACATTGTCAACTGGCCGATAATAGTAGTATCATCTATAAGTATTCTTACAAATAATTACAATTATTTGAAACTTTAATCAATATACCATGCAGCCTAAATATATGTTCATATTATTTATATCTTTTAATACAATAAGGGTGATAAATGAGCACACAGTCCACTTGACCAATGACATCTACATCTATCCTCGATTAAGAATGAAAATACAGACGCGTTGTCACTCCTGAGGGCTAAGATGTAATGTCTCGTTTCCAGTAAAAGGGTTCTCCGGTTTTCTACACTCACCATACGAAGCTTGGCAGCATATATATAGAAATAGCTGCCATTTCAAGCTGGCATTATGTGAGTGTGTGGTCCTTCCCTGATCGTGCTGACCGATTCGTGCTACAACCATACTGCAGCGTGACTCTACCACCGATCAATCCAATATAACTGATCCAATATTTTTTTTATAGAATAGGTGACAAACGAACACACAGTCCACCTGATGTTAAGTGGATGCTTGATATAGACTGGCCCATAGACATCAAAATTTATGCTCAATTAAGAATCAAAATGCAGATGCGTTGTCACCCTTGAGGACTATGATGGTAAAGTGGTATGCCTCATTTCCAGTTAAAAGGGTCTCTGGTTCTCTACACCCACCATACGAAACACAGCAGCATTAAGCTATAGTAGCTTAATGCTGTTGTGTAGTGGTAGTAGTGTAGTAGCTTAATGTCTGTTTAAGCTGGTATTCTGTGAGAGCGTGGTCCTACGCCGGTCGAGCCGACCCATTCGTGCTACAACCATAATACACCTGCAGCATGGCTCTACCACGTATAAAGTTGTAAATATAAAATTGTAAAAATAAAAGTTAAAAAGGAACGAAAGTTAATGTGAAAGGTGATGGAAGTATAATAATAATGTAGGTACGAAAGAGAAAGATAGTATGGAATAGATAAAATGGTGTGCAAGCGAGATAGATTGTTGTATAATGAAAGTAGGCTGCAAAAAGGAAATAATATATTATTGAGAGTAATGGCGAAAATTGTTTTATTTCATCTTACAAATATAAAATAATAATTTAAGTTTACTAATTTTATTTTATCTTTATGCGACTTTACTGACTAAGCAGACGCTATATTATAATCATGGCTATTAAAACCCATTAAAACGTTTTGTCTTTTTTATCTATCGATCAACGTACATTAATGCCTTTCTTAGTAAGATTTTTATCAATTGGTGTGTTAAAACAATAATTGATGTTCCAAATCAACGTGTATTGTTATTGTTGATAGGTGCTGTACTCGTACACATATGATTGCTAGCTGTTTTTTTAAAGTCCCGCTGGATTTCTTGCTAGTTCTTCCCAGGACAGAGGCTTTTTCCGAACTACTGGTAAATAAAACAAAAGAGTTACTTTCAATAAGTATTATTTATAATCTATATTGCACAGATTATCAAACTTATTTCTTTTACCGCCCCCTTTGAAAATCAATTATATTTCAGCGCCCCCAAGTTTTTATATAATCCTAAAACTTAAAAACCACAATTTCATTACTTTAATTAATTTAGTTATTCTGTGCTATATTAGTCGATTCTGGTGTTTAAACTTACATTCTAAACTAGAGATTATTACCAGTGAGAGCAATCAAAACGCAGCTTTATAATATTAACAATATATTTTAATCAAATTAAAAGAAACAATTTAGATAGGTAATCAATTTTAGTTTTAAAACTAATCTAATGAGATGGATGAATTTGATGATTTTTAACAAGTTTGCTGATATCAGGTTCGATTTTACTCAAAAACAGTCGTAAGTCGCCGCGTTCGGTAACATGCAAACGATTTCTTTTTTTTAGTAAGCAGCGTTGTCACAGCGCTAAATCTACGTTCACACAAATATGACGATGGGAATGCTATCAAAAATCGTTGAACGATCGACCACAATCCAGGGTACAATTGCGGGATTGACTTTTGTAGCCAATATTCTTGGTAGCCATTTTTGAATTTGATTTTTAATTCCTCGTTCGTTGTCAGTTCTATAAGTACTTCTTCCAGTTGGGGTGATACTGCTATGTTGACGTTTGAAAAAGGATCTAACACCCTGTCTGGTATTTCCAATTTCAAAATGTCCTGGAATCTTTCAATGAAATCACTGTCGACATTTTCCAAATGTTGGCAGTAGACAAGCAAGTCGTCGTTGTTGCACTGATAAATTGGGAAAATTATGGAACACACTTCTGCCGATATTCTTCTTGTGTAAGAGCAGCTTGGCTACGAAAGCAGAGACGACATTTTTTGTTTTTATTAAGTTCAAGTCATCGCCTTGAAGTTGGAGATTCATATAATTAAGCAATTTATAAAGGTCTATCAGGTATGCGATATCATTCTTTGATGTGATGAGGTTGTCGCGCAATTCTGTGTCTTTGTTTTCCAAGAACTCTACGACAGAGTCAAACAGATTGTAAAATCGAGTCAGACAATTTCCTTTTGATAGCCAACGCACTTCTGTGTGAAATATTAATCTGTTGAAATCTTCATCATTAGTAACACAAAGCTGATTAAATAATCTGTCATTTAAAGAGTTGTTTCGGATTTTATTAACTGCTCTGATGACATGTACTCGTAGCAATGATTGAAACAGTCGTTCACTTAAATTTCTAGCAATCAAATGTTGTCGATGTATAACGCAATGTACAGCAAGCACTTCTGTAATTTTGTTTTTAAGTAAGCTATGAAGCCTTTTTGACACCCCGTCATAGCTGGAGCACCATCTGTAGCAGCTGATATAATATTCTTCAAAGGAATTCCTTTTCCATCACAAAATTTTTCCAGTGTTTTAAATATGGTTTCTCTTTTTGTGTCTGTCTCTAAATTTCTAGCAAATAATAGTCCTTGACATATTTTTTCATCTTTAATAAACCTCACGTAAGACAGCAACAATGCTTCATTAGTCGGTAAAGTGGACTCATCCAACTGAATTGAAAATTGACTAGTCTTCAGATGATTGCACAATGACTCTTCAATGTTGTCAGCCATTTCATCAATTCGTCTTTGGACAGAACTATTGCTCAAAGGAATTTTTCGAATTATGTCTGCCGTCGGTTTATGGAGCACAGTAGTTATAACTTCTTTTATAGCCGGCAAAATTAACGTTTCTTCGATGGTGTGGTTTACCTGTTTGAGCAATTAACAAAGAGATATTGTATGAAGCTCAAAGTCCGTCATCGTCTTGCTTAGCAGCCACCGAAAAAAGTTTTGATACACTTGGCTGAGTTTATGCGTCTTTTCCAGGACTTGAAAATAGGCTACATTTTTGTCCTTCTTATCTGGATGCATTTTATTCAAATGATCTTGAAGTCTTGAAAGCTTCATCGCTTCGTTTGAAAATGTTTTTGAACAAAGAAGGCACAAAGGCAAAGATGTATTTGTCGAATTTTCTATGAATCCATATTTAATATATTCTGCACTATATTACCGTCTCTTCTTTTTTGTTACCGACATGGCTTTTTTTTACAAATATGTAAATAAAGTGTTGAACTTAAATACTTGTTTAAAGATTGCGCGCGAAACCACTAATGAAAATATAAAAATTATTACGAGCTTTTAAATTGGATTTAAATATAGCACGCACCGACAGGAATAAGACAAACACGCACAAACTCGTTTATCTCTTTTGACGCTCAATCGCACTGAGCAAGTTAAGACAAGTATCGATGAACTAGCCGATTGCTACCGGATTGCACCAATAGCGTTATTTAACAAAAACTTGTTACAACTTGATTGCGTACGGCGTACGGGATATCCTAAGAAATCTATGTTAAGTATTTCTAGTTTATATACCATCATAAAAATTATAAACTAATTATTCGATATTGAATAGTAGATAGGTTCTAATTTTAGTAAATTTTAAAATATGAAGTATCTAAATGAAATTACAAATCAACCATTGCCATTTTTCTGGGCTACTTAACGCCCCCCTCTAGGTCTGCAACGCCCACAAGGGGGCTTTATCGCCCACTTTGAGAAAGACTGCTATATTGTATAAAAAAGTTTCTTTTCTGTTTTTGTTTCTGTACACAAACACTTAAAATTATCTTTACACGGTACGAAAGTGTGACTTGTATGTTTAGTGACTTTAAATATTTTTTCAACTTAGAAATAATCAGCTATCAAAAAATTCTAGAAAGCAATATTTTATTTAAGTATTTAATAATTCGAAAACATTCAAGTTTTCTTACCGTGTAGCGGCGGTGTAAGAATATACACTACCCCACGTACCGTGGGTGTCAGAGGCGACAGAGAGGAACAAAAAAGACGATGAGCAGCAGCGTCTTCTTAATAAAGACTAAAAAATAACTAAAAAAACTCCGGTTTCCAGCCTGCCTGCCAAGCGTGGCAACTATCGTAAATACTTATCCCTATGAGGTTATCTATGGGGAGGCCTATGTTCAGCAGTGGACTTTGTAGGCTGTAACGGTAATGTTATTAAAGTTTAAAATTTTCTGCATGGAAATTTATACCGCATTTTTTTCTAATTATATCTTATATTTACGCGAATACTGCACATTGAACGAAACTAATTTTTAACGAATTTCTTTCAAGATTGGTTGAAATCAAATTTTGTCAGTCTAGCACAGACGCAGAACAGCCAGCCTCTCGGTATTCTATAGAATGCATTTCGAAAAGTATGCGCAGGAATTACATGCTTTAAATCCTAACTCCCCTTTTCACCATCGGACAATCACCACGCGATCGGTGGGTCATCACCCCCTTGTTGTCGATATTCCACGAATTGAAATCAAACGATTTGCTTCATCTTTCGTAATGAAATGAACTTTTTTTATGCCGTCCTGCGCAGATTTATACGTGGTAGAGCCAAGTTGCAGCTATGTTATGGTTGCAGCACGAATGGGTCGGTTCGACCAGGGAAGGACCACGCTCTCACAGAATACCAGCGTAAAATAGCAGCTTAATGCTGCTATGTTTCGTATGGTGAACCGGAAATCCTTTCTATTGTAAATGAGGCATTTCATTTCAGTCTTTAGGGGTAGCAACGCATCTGTATTTTAATTCTAAATTATGGATAAATGTAGATTTCTATGGGCCACAGTATCCACTTACCATCAGGTAGACTGGGTGCTCTTTAGTGACCTTATTTCATAATTGTGGATGAAAGAATGAGGGCGCAGTTGTAGATACAAGGGTTTACCGGGGTCCAACGTAGGGACGGATCATTACTTGTCTTATGCCGAATTAATGGTCTATTCAGACGTTGGCGGCATCGGACATCTATGTCTACCACTGCATTACAGCGAATAAGAACAGAGAGATTACAAGATGAAGGTGCAAAAGAAGTACAAATGTAGACTGAGAGAAAATATAAGTGGTATGGATGAATTGTGTATGATTTAGACTTGGAGACTGTGTGGTATAATATCAAGAAAGGTTTGGTGGATGCAGCTACCGAAGTATGTGGTGTAAGTAAGAGAACGAATGAAAAGAAAAATAACACTTTATGGTGGGATGATGAGGTACGGATGGAAGTAGAAGCAAAGAAGAGAGCATGGCTAGATTTACTAGCAACCAAGGCTAGTTATTCTAGCGGTATGAATGATGATATTGAAAGAAAAAAGGCAGTCTTTAGACATCTAAATAAGAGAGTAAAAGAAGTAGTTGAAAGGAAAAAGCAAGAAAGAACGGAGAAGAATGATAGAAGAATATCGGATAACTTCCAGGCAAATATTAAAATGTTCTGGAAACTCGTAAGAACTGCCAGGGGACATTCAAAACAGCCTAGAATGGATGCTATTCGAGACCAGAATGGCTGTATTCTGAATGACGAAGTATCGAGTTTAAGGAGATGGAAGGAATACTTTGAAAGCGTGTTTATGAGTGATGAGACGTTTGAATTAAATGAAATAGAAATTCCGAAAGAAGAGGAAAGAGATAGAGAGATAAGTATAGATGAAATAATGAAAGCAATGAAAAGTATGAAAGCAGGTAAGGCAGCCGGATATGATAGAGTATCACTGAAATGCTAAGGGCTGAGAAGAAGTGGTGGCAGACCTGCTGTACACTTTGTTTAATTTGTGTTGGGAACTTAAGCAGAATGGGATGTACGGATCAGGTCTTTCCATGCGCATGATCGCGGAGAAGTTTTGGCCAAAACCAAAAGGTTTTTGTGCGTTCGTGGACTTGGAAAAGGCTTATGATAGAGTGGACAGGGATGTATTATGGCAAACACTGAACTCATTTGGGTTGAGTGCTGGTTGATACAGGCATTGAAGTCTCTGTATAGGGACTCCAGTGCTTGTGTCAGGATCAACGGGGCCTACTGACTGGTTTGGCATCCATAAAGGGTCAGACAGGGCTGTGTGGCTTCCCGTGGCTGTTCAACCTATTTATGGACAGTTGTTTGGAAAATCTGAAAGTTAAAAATGCGGGTTAAGAATGGGTGAGTTAACCGTCAAATGCCTTTTGTACGCCGATGATCAAGTCATACTCGCGTCGTCGGCGGCCGAGTTGCAAATGATGGTTACATTAATGAACAGTTCATTAAAAGAAAGGGAATGAAAGTGAACGCAAGTAAGACGAAAGTTATGGTCTTTGAAAGAAAAAGTAAAACAATATTGTGAAATAAGAATAGAAGGAATTGGTCGAGTAAGTAGATGAGTTTGTGTATTTGGGATGTGTATTTAGCAGGGATGGTAGGTATGATAAGGATATAAAACGACGAGTGAACGCAGGAAATAAAGTAAATGGGGCTCTACACTCTGTTGTGGAAGGTCAGAATGTGTCCAAAAAGGCACGTATGGCAATTGACAATGCTGTGTTAGTCCCTACTTTAATGTATGGTAGTGAAAGTTGGGTGGCAGAAGAAGCACGAGAGTAGAATAAATGCTAGAAATGCGGTCATTAGGAGTATGTTAGGCTGAATCTGAATGACAGAGTGAGAAATTGTGCGATAAGAGAAGAGTGTGGTTTGCAAGATGATGTTGTGACCAGGATTAAGAAAGGAATGCTTCGGTGGTTTGGTCATGTAGAAAGAATTTATGAGGAAAGAGTGACAAAGCAAATTTATGTGGCAGAGGTGAACGGCAGAGTCGGGAAGGACGCCCTAGACGAAGGTTTATCGACCAAATTGGCGATATATACTGAAAATGGGCCAAATTAAGAGTACCCTAACCGACGAGCGTGTATGCGTAGGTATATGGATGTGGAAGAGGCAAGAGAGGTGTGTCAGGATCATGCCAAATGGAAGTCCATAATCTCTGCCTACCCTCTGGGTGACAGGCGTGATTGTTTATGTTATGTTATGTTATTCTATAAAAAAACATGGCTAGACTCCGTTGAGACTTGTTGCCGTTACCGAAATTTGGTCTGGAAAACATTATTATTATTATTACTTATTTTATACATACCAGAAAACAATAACAGACCCATCAATAACTGAAGCATGAAGTATTAAAAAAAAGGATTTTATTAATAATTTGGAGCTCATCAGTGCAAGCGATACAATGAGTTTTACTGTTATACAGGGATGCGTTTTATTTTCGTTTTGCACGTCCTTATCAGCCAGCCCGCCAAAAAAAAACAGTTTAAGTAATGATGCTCATTGCTTAAACTGTTTTTTTTTGTTTGGATGCATGATTACATAATATGTATTCTTGCGCCGCATAAAAGTTGCGCTCGGTTTCTTGCTGGTTGTTCCCAGGACAGAAGCTTTTTCCAGTGGTAAAAATACAAAAATTACTTCCAATAAAAATTACTTGTCATCTATATTGAATAAAAATTATTTTGTTCTATTCTATTTTATTCTATTCGTTCCATTCCATTTCGTTACATTCCATTCAATTTAATTCTATTCCATTCCTATCTATTCCATTTCATTCTATTGTATTCTGTACATAATATGTATTTCTAAATCCATAATTAAGTTTGCATAACTCTGGTCTGTCTTTCCTAGTGTAGTGGTGTTGGCAGTAGTGGCCCTGGGATTATTGGTAACGGGGACAGTGCACGCAATTGAAGGAGGGTAAGAGGTGCTCTTCAAACTATATATATATTTCAATGACGGCCATCCTAGGAACTATGGATTTTGCATATCATATGTTCTGATATGGCTCGCTAGACTGAACTTGGGCTTAAACACCTTTTGGCATGCATTACAGCAGAGTTGGCTAGACAAGTTGTAAGAATACGCATAGGAGGCCTTAGGTGTCTCTTTGCGCAATAGGCGTTTAAAGTCTAGAGTTTTGAGGATTTCCTCAATCGATTTAATTCTTTTAATATATTTTTGCAGCAAGCTCCTCCCAACACTCAGGGTTTATAACCGCAAGCATTCAGGTGTCTTTTGAAAACGTCCTTATAGCGCACCACCATGATGACCACCATGTTTTCTGTTGTTTTCAGTACCTTCTGCCATCTCTGAGTAAAAGACAGCTTTAGGTAAACGGTGGTCTTCCATGTGAAGAACGTGCCCGCACCACCTGAGCTGACCTTTCATTAGGACGTTGCATTAGGAGAGTTTCCATGCCGTACATTCCAGAAACAATCCTTAGAATTAGGAACACGGTCCTGCCACTTGATCTTTAGGATAGATCTTAGACATCTTAGGTGGTAAGCGTCAAGTTTTTTAATATCTGTTTTGTAAAGGCACCATGTCTCTGCGCCATATTTTTTTTATTGGATAGGGTGACAAGCGAGCACACAGTTCACCTGATGGTAAGTGATTGCTGTGACCCATAGACATCTACATCTATCCTCAATAAAGAATCAAAATGCAGATGCGTTGTCACCCGTGAGGACTAAGATGGAATGCCTCTTTTCTCGGGTAAGACACATCATTTTATTTTATTACGCGGATCTTACCTAATAAATTTTTAGCATCTTTGAAATAAAACGGCTCCATGGTGGCTCAGCAATGAGTTGCAGCGCTAAGAGCCGCGAGTTCGGATCCTGCACGGAACAAGTATTTATTTTATTTATTTAATTATTTATTCAGCCAAATTTATCACTAACATTACAGGATCTAATGACCTAATGCGCTAGTGAAAACAGTAAACATTTTAATTATTGTAACATATTATAAATAATGCAGCCCTTGTGAATTCACTCACAGAACATACACATATGTCAACCTCCTCATGGATAAGATTAAGTAGTCTGGTTAATTTGTATGGCTTACAAAAAATTGTTCCGGGCCTGGATGTTTGTCCTTGTGAAATTTGTGTGTGTAAACTGCCCTCTCGATACAGAAAACAAATCCTAGTGTGAAGGTAATGTTTTTAAAAAAATAGAAAAATAAACAAATATCAAAGAAAGCCTGTGACACTGTACTGTGTCTGAACTATTTTAATCATTGGAAGTTTTAACTCGACTCTGGCAATAAATTCGATCTCTTAATAGCATTCATAATAGCCTTCAAAATCCCCGTGAGCTCCACAAAAAAAAAATACACGGCACACGTGATGGAGACGTTTAGACCATTTAGACAAAGTTTTTTCACCGATTTTTTCCTCCGCCGACCCGAGGCGATTAACTGAATGATCTTTTTTAATTACTCGCTCTTAATTGTCGTGTAGAAAAAGGTTATTTGGGTTTTTATTGAGTGTACGGCAGTGAAGTGCGGGGCCCGTTTATACTGTGTTGACCCGTTTTTTGTGACTGTAAATTTGAGGATGTTTGAGATGACGACCTATACACTTTTTTTATTATGGACACCCAATTTAGAATAAGTGTTTACCTTCTACATCTCTTAATTTTTTATAGAGCGGTAGAATTAGCCTTATTTATTTATTCTTTATTGCATTCCATATTAGTAATCGAAGATTCCCTATCACAAAAGAACACAAAAGTCGGACTTAATGCCATGAGGCATTCTCTATCAGTCAAATCTATATATCTATAATAAACTATGCATACATGTGTGTGTGTGTGTGTGTGCGTGTGTGTGTGCGTGTGTGCGTGCGTGCGTGTGTGCGTGTGCTAAGAACTGCAGGTATCCCTTTTTCGCAATTTTTTTAAATGTCAATATTACAATAGTCTGAATCAAAATGAAACGGAATAAAACTAGGTTGTCAAAGCAATTGCGCTTGTCTGAAAAAAAAATTACTATTATAAGGCAGCGCTTGTTTACTTGCCCATCTGATGGTGAGTGGCGATGCAACCGAAGATGTTAAAGCGAAATGCAAAAAATAAAAAACAACCTTTAAGGACATTTTTTGAATGCATCATAGAACATGCTTCAGTTACGGATTTCATTGTTATTGTTTTGTATTTATTTATTTTTTGTGGAAGTAGTTTACATACATAAATTTCACAAGGACAAATATCCAGACCCGCAACAATTATTTGTATTATAGTTGTCAGGGTGATCTTCGATAGTCAGCGGAGATGGTCTAGATTTTCGTCTGGGTCTCTAAATCTAGTGGAACACAGGGCACTCACCTTCAACTGTCCTTGTCAAGCCGCCGCCGCAACTTTCACGATTGGTTATAAGCTCACTAGGACCGCTTTAATTAACTTTCAAAGGTTATATTATAATGAAATATTTGGGAAATAGCTCAAACACAAAGAGAGAGATATTGCGCCGCCGACTATCAACCGATGAATAGAATGGTGGGGGCGAATGATATTAAGCGAACGGGAATGTATGATAGTTCTTCCCGATCAATCCGAGTATCCTAATATGGCCTTCATCCAGACCATAGAACCAGCCGAAACAATAATTGCACAAATACTTGTTCCGTGCGGGATTCGAACCTGCGGCCCTTAGTGCCGCAACTCATTGCTAAGCCACTGCGCATCTGTATGTACTATAAACTTTAAAAAATGATAAACATGAGGTAAAACTAAAAATTTTGTTCTACCGACTTCAATATAAATAAAATAAGAACATCATCAATGTCGAAGTCAATTAAATACTCTACATATAACTCAAAAACTTCTGGTCACATCTTGATCAAATTTATATGGAACCACATGAGAAGCACCAGCTTTTAAATAAAAAAAGAATCCTCAAAATCGGTTTAAAAAAACAGTCGAGTTGAGAACCTCCTCCTTTTTCTGAAGTCGGTAGAAAAATAACAAAAAAGAGGATACCTGCGGAGTTTCTTTCGCATTACGAAATAATAGGAGTAGATTTGAGAAAAAAAGACGCTTGACAAACTAAATATTTTATTTTATTTTATTTTCTTACGTCTAATCTAAGAAATAAATATATTTAATTTCATTTCATTTAAATGTTTTCTTCGTCGTTGTGTAAAAGCAATTCAGAGCTCGCCAAACAGTGACATATTCATTAACACTAGTTCATTGCAGGCCCCTTTAAGTGCATTTTTATAGTTTAGCTTTATTATATTGCGTATTCATATTGTAATGGCCCTATTAAGTATACTTAGATACTTATTTATATAGGCATAAGTTTTACAGCCCATTTTATTACATCGTTATGTGACTGTTCGTTCGTTTCGTGGAATCTTTGCTTTGTGGCGCTCGTGTCTTAGTTATTAGTACATATTATATTTATTATGTCACCTGCTTTTAACTACTGTGACATTAAAACGTAAAATTAGTTTCATTTAATTCGCAATAGGCAATCCATATAGCTTGAAGAACCAAAAACCGCCATATATATATGTGTAACCTTAACATTGGGTGGGTTAGAATTAGGTGGGTTACAAGGCGCAGCCCTAACCCACCTGTAAGGTGCAATATCTGGGTATATTCATATAGCGTAATATTTAAAAAAAATGACAGCCCTATTATTAAGGTTAAGAGACTGACTATTTCATGCTAATATTCTAAAAAATTGTCAATTTAAACCTTTATTTCTTAATAGACTACGTGCCATCCACAATAAAATATTTCTTGCTCACTGAGACATTTAATTGCTTTCCCTTTTTTCGTGTGTTTGTCTCACTCACGCAACAATTATCTCAGGAAAGTCGATGTTAGGTTGGTAATTTATTAGCGACGTAGCACCTGACGTGCGTAGCGAATTGCTACGACGTAGAAGTGATTGTTTTATTTAAATATTGAGGTTCTGGTGTCGCAGTTTATCAAACCCATTTATATGTAAGACAATAATTTATATCGTATTTAGAAAATAAAAATGAAAACAAGAAAAGGCTCAAAGAATTTTAGCGCTCCCTTGTCCGCTATATGCATTTTTTCCAGCACGAAGTAAGCGAGCGACTTTCGGTGGACAAAACATACTTAATTTGAAAGATTTCTGTTTAATTTTAGGAAATATAGGGTCTAAATTAGAATGAAACCAATTAAAAATTTAATTCTATAGCATGCATTTCATATTTATCGAAAAATATTATCTGGTTATCGTTTAAAAAAACGAAAACTCAACGCAAAGTTTTTTTTCCGGCGATTAAATTTCTTTTTTACTCGAATAATATGCTCAGAAAAGTATTTCATGTATGCGCATATTTTTCTGAGCATATTATTTCATGAACTATTAATTCTCGAGCGTTAATCGTGTCCGAAATACGATATTTTGTCCAAACAAGTCTGTGTAAACTTAGTTATTCAAAAAATATTCCGCCTACTACTGCCAAAATAATCTTTAGGGTTATTTTAGCATGTATAACTCATACTTTCATATAACAAAAACTTAAAAACTCATATTAAAAATGGATGGAAGTTATTAACAACGTTTATAAACTTTAGGAATTTGTCTTGTATCTCGAAGGCGAGAGCATTACTGTTACCACTACAGCCTCCACATAAGTCTCCCCTAACGACGGATATTTGCCATAGTTGCCACGCTTATCAAGTGGGTGGCAGCCGCAGTTTTTTATTTTTTAAATTGTTATTAGAAAGACGCTGTGGCGGCGCTGTCGTTGCACCGTAAGCGAAGCGCACTGAAGCCTAAATCGCGCTATCAAAGTTCTGAAGTTAACGCGCTTTATACATAGAATAGAACAGCCACACGGAGCGTTGGCCGCTCCCCGGGATGAACACCTTGCCAGGTAGGAGATCTCCCCTTTTCCTCCCACGGCTAAACTGGTGACCCCGACGTGATATTTAACACGCAACATGAACACTTCAGAAACTTCAACTTTCAAGTTTTCGTCATCGTCCTCAAGTACCCCATCCATTTGCTCCCGAGCAGATATTGTCGGCAGTCTTCAGATCCTGCAAGCCATCTGGCTTTACAAGGTTCATCGCAGCACTGGAATAATGCCTCCTGTTCGTTCAAGCTACTCTCTGCGCTACAGTGTTCGGCACGGCTCTGAGCCTTACTGCTCGCTTCTGTTTCACGGCACTCTCGCAGATTACTTGCCTTCTTCTCGACTCACCGCAGACTACAAGGCAATTCCCTTGCATTTGCACATTCGTCGATATCTAGACTATACTATCGACCTCCGGTCTGAGCGGTGATGTGGCGGCGCTGTTGTCGCACCGTATGCGAAACGCACCGGAGCCTAAATCGCGCTATCAAAGTTCTGAAGTTAATGCGCTATATATAGAACAGCTCCGAACTAACACACGGAACGTTGGGTCCTCGGGCTGAACACCTTGTTCGGTGGGAGACCTCCCGTTTTACTACCACGGCCAAAACGCTGCTGCCCATCCGTGGCTTGTTTCACTTTGCCGCCTTATACGATACCCACGTGATGATATGGGGCAGGGGATATTCTTACACCGCCACTACACGAAGAGAACTATTTTATTTTAAACTTCCCGTCTTGGCTTCGCCGGGATTGGATAAATAACACCACATAAATTATTAATATATTATTTAGGTTTAAGATAATCAGTTTTTGTTTTTTCGAAAAGAAAATCATGTTTTTCGGATAAAATATACCCATGATTCCTCCTGGCATTGCTTTCTATCTGTTCGTAAAGTTTCATCACAATCGGTTCAGCCATTCTGAAGATTAGCCTACACAAACAGACAGATAAACATACCGGCAACCCTTTTTACTGGAAACGAGGCATTCTATCTTAGTCCTCACGGGTGACAACGCATCTACATTTTGATTAGTAATCGAGGATAAATGTAGATGTCTATGAGCCACGGCATCCAATTACCATCAGTTGGACTGTATGCTCGTTTACCACTCTCATTCTATAAAAAAATATGTATAGATAAAATAATATTACACATTCATACAGTTTTTTGAGTAAAGTAAAATTACAGCTTAAATATGTCCCACTGCTCAGGCCCGCTGACATCTGAGAGAGCTCTGGAGCATTTATGTCCAAATACTCAAACGCTCAATTTTAAGGTGCTGTTAAGTCTCGTGCTCCAGCGCCATAATCCAGCTAATTTTTTTTTCTCACACATGCAGTTTTCCTTATGATGTTTTTCTTCTTAACTTTTTTATTTTTATTTTGTTTTTCTTTTTTGTTATTCTTCTGTTTTGTTTTTGTTTTTTTCTCATGTGATAAATTTGCACTCAAAATTGCAATTAACAATTTTATTTGTGCTAGCGGGGATCGAACTCTGGTTGCTTGCGTACTTTGAAATTTAAGGCAAGCTTCCGTAAAAAGATTGCCCACAGTATGGATAATACTTAATTTCGTGAAACCAGCTTGTGAAATTTTAAAATTGTTAATCTTTAATTATATCCTCGGTTAAGTCGTTGTTATAGCGCATGCTGTGTTTACTAGTAAGTAGTCACAACACTTGGGAAACTTTTCATTGTGTAAGTTGATTGTGAGTAAGCTATATGAATAAAATTAAAAAAATAAAATGAAAATACAGTAGGTACATACTCGGCATGCTTTGCATTGTCTTTTAACCGATTTAAAAAAGGAGGAGGCACGCAATTCGTCAGTTTTTATTTTATGTGTGTTACCTCAGAACTTTTTCTTTCTTGATTTTGATGATTCTTTTTTATTTGAAAGCTGGTGCTTCTCATGTGGTCCCATATAAATTTTATCAAGATCTGATAATACTTATATATTATTTACTAATAATGTATAACAATATAAAAGTAGTATTAAAAGGACATTGCTCTGCGCCCATACATTGTTCGCCCTGGAACCAAGAGCATCGGAAAATTATACAATGCATTTTCGATAATTAGTAAATTCCTATGTGATCGTATTTTTATAGCGGACTAGCTGCAGAATAGATATATTTAAAAAAAGTATCAGATTTTGAGGTTATAATCGAACCACGAACATTATGGTTTTTCATAGCTCCAAGTAATTTTAAGAAACTGAAAACAATATCCAAAACATTTAGCTATTTTTAGTTCCTACCTAGGTAATTGGGTATGTAGTTTTGTTCTAAAGACTAAATGTAAGTAAGTGCAACGTATAAATGCATAGAATATAGTCGCGTCTACTATCTAGTGCATTTGCAAGCGCGGGCGTCTGGACGGCACTGTTAAAACGCGTGAGTATGAAACCAGCTTTACCAATTAGATAGTAAGTTGTTTTAAACATACATTAACATATTATTTTGAATTAGAAATAAAACACAGATTTAATTTCATGTTTATTGTTCATCTTCTAAATACATCACGAGACTCTGAATATGCAGACAAAGTAGAAATGTAATTACAGAAAGAGGTGCAGTCCATTGTTGTACACAGTGACGAATCTGTTCATCTTCCAAGAACATAGAACCAACAGCAGAGCCACAATTTACATAAAATACATTTTCCATTGCGTATGCGTAAGTCCGTTTATGAGTGCCAGGTTATCGTTTGAGCGGTACACAGTTACGAAAATCACAGCCAGGTAAATCGGTTTTGAAAGCAATCAGAGTCCGTTAAAATAGCCAAGTCGTAATATTCAATAGATAGTCCCGAAAGTCCCCAAAATAAACCGATATAATTACGAAGAGCGAGCGACAGCGACGCCAATGTAATTGACAGACTGAGAGCACAGGTGAGAGACTGTCAAGTGACAAGTGACCATTTAGTCAAGTCAAAAATAGGGGTGCTAAATACGATACGATTTATCGATATTTACTATGGCCATACGTTACAAACAGTATAACATCAACTTTTGTCATACGATAATAATGATACCATAACAAGTATAATTTACTTATAATGACACGATACTTCTCTACTTCTTCTATACTTGTAACAATATTAATAATAACATGTAGTCTGCAATATTGCTTTTTTTTAAGAAAACATTTAGAACTCATGAATTAACAATACGTGTTTTTTTATATTCATCATTATTACAGCCCTTCACAAGTGCACTGCTGAACATAGGCCTCCCCCAAGGAATGCCACAAAGCACGGTCCCGAGCCATCTGCATTCATTGACTTCCTGCATGTCTTACCAGGTCGTCACACCATCCAGCGGGGGGATGCCCTACACTTCACCTGCCGGTACGAGGCTGCCACTCGAGAACCTTTCTTCCCCATCGGTTGTCGGTTCTTCGAGCTATATGGCCGGCCGATTGCCGCTTCAGCATACTAATTCTTTGAGCTATGTCGGTTACTCTGGTTCTACTGTGGATATCCTCGTTTTTAAGTCTATCACGCAGAGAAACGCCGAGCATAGCCCTCTCCATAGCTCGCTGAGCGACTTTGAGCTTCCTTATACGGCAAGCAGTGAAGGACCACGTCTCAGATCCATAGGTCATCACTGGCAACACGCACTGGTTGTACAATCTAGTTTTGAGGTTTTGAGGTGTCTGACGAGAAGATGTGTCGTAATCTCCCGAACGCTGCCCAGCAAAGTTGGACTTACCTAGTCGGACTATCTGTCCCAGGTAAACATATTCGTCAACAACTTCGAGCTTAGTGCTCCCAATTACTACCGGCATAGGTGTGACATGGACATTAAACATGATTTTTGTTTTGTCCATGTTCATCTTAAGACCTATCCGTTGGGAGACACTATTGAGGACATTGAGCATAGTGCTTAGGTCCTACAGCGATTCTGCCATAAGGACTATATCGTCGGCAAATCGAAGGTGAGTGATGTACTCACCATTGACGTTAATACCGTATCATTTCCAGTCCAGTAGCTTGAAAACGTCTTCCAATGCAGCGGTGAAGAGTTTCGAGGATATTACGTCACCCTCTCTTACACCTCTCTATATTAATTGTCGTAAATTGGTAAGTGATCGTTTATTTAGAAGTAAACCACACACTTTTCTAAACGATCATTATAAAACCCTTAATAATAATGATCATGATGAAATATGTAGGTTTTGTTCACTTCAGCATTATTCTAACCACCTATAATTTAAAATCGAGTATGACCTCATTCATTACGTATGGCTTTTTAAATCATACTTTAAGGAATAATAAGAAAGGAAAGGTATTGAATGTTTTTATTCAAGCTTCTATTTGCACTTTATTCAAAATAAATTCAAAATGTGATTCAGATTAATAAATATGCAACATTGGACATCCCTGATCATTTTTCGACACCACGTGACGTTTGGCGAAGATGGCGGTGATTAATATTATTAGTCGAATATAATACTTTTTAATGTTCATTTTGGCATGCAGCTAGTCCGTGTTATAAAAGTATTTGCAACTAATATAATAAAATAGACAATTAATTATCGTGTATGTCCGATGCTTTAATTGCACGGGGCGATTCTGGACATTGTCCTTTAAACTACTCAAAGTTGATTAATGAAAATTAAAAATTGAAAATTAACTTTACGGATTTTATCGCGATTAATTTAAATTATTTAAAGTGAAGTGATATAAAGTTATAGCGTATATACGTCCCACTGCTGGGCACAGGCCTCCTCTCATTTCTGAAACTAACTTATTTAACTTATTTTTAATTACCGATGTTTCAGGTGCTACAGCACT
Source organism: Parnassius orleans (assembly GCA_029286625.1). Classification (NCBI taxonomy): domain Eukaryota; kingdom Metazoa; phylum Arthropoda; class Insecta; order Lepidoptera; family Papilionidae; genus Parnassius; species Parnassius orleans. The sequence goes on from JAGSMP010000009.1 coordinate 10,316,651, forward strand.
CATGGTCATGGAGGGAATTGAGGTGTTTGACATCCCAATGTCATAGTTAGCGGGGCTACCCTCAGCTGATGAATAATAACTTTTGGTCCGAACTACGCAGTACGCAGAACGAGCTTAATGTATCATGAAGTCTTGCCATATGCTTGGGTTTGGATTTAATTTATTAATTATACCCATCCATCTTCTCTATTGAAATTAGGATGTTTTTTTTTTAATTTCGATAGCCTTGCGAATCATCCTTGGTAGGCTACTCAAAGTTGTTGTAGGGAACTATCCCTTTGCGGAACACTGCTAAGAACGCTGTTAGCGTTCTCTTGCTTAGTGACCGTACTTAACCTAATTGCTTAACGTTAAATATTTTGTAAATGGGAATTATCATGAACAGAGCCGTCATGAACTATTCTTCCATTTTTCACTTAGCCTTATTTTGATTCGAGCTATGCGATTTAATTAAGTATTTATCTAAGTCAAAAAAGCGTAATTAAAGTCCACGTAAACAATATATGTGCGCATCCATGTCACATATACAAAGAGCAGGTTAATTACTGCGCTAGTACATACAGACCGAAGTAAGTAATGTCGCTAATATGTCAAATGGTTATATAGTAATAACAATGCGAATGTTACGCACACAATTGGGCTTATTCTGCATTTGCTACGTTGGAGTGCGATATTTGCGTAGATGAAAAGTTTTATATTTAATACTACTGGTTTAAGAATATTTAACTCTTTTAAATTTTCATAGGTGTTAGTAACAAGCCCTATCGTTAAAACAGTAATTAAAATACCTGACTGCGTTAAAATATTTATCGAAAACAGAAAAAAATTGTAGCATATGTCACTCCCACAGTTAAGACGAATCTAATGACATCTTTTTTTTATAGTATAGGGTGACAAACGAGCACACAGTTCACCTGATGGTAAGTGGTTGCTGTGGCTCATAAACATCTACATTTATCTTCAATTAAGAATCAATTGCAGATGCTTTATCACCCATGAGGACTGAGATGGAATGCCTTGTGTCCAGTAAAAAGGGTCCCATGTTCTCTACACTCACCATACAAAACACAGCAGTGCTAAGCTGCTATTTTACGCTGGTATTCTGTGAGAACGTGGTGCTTTCCCGGTCGAGACGACCATTCGTGTTATAACTATACTACTAATATAACTGCAGCATGGCTCTACCACATCTCATATGTTAAAATCCGTCAAGTCGTTTAGGCTACATAGCGTTCTAAATAAATAGAAATACATACATATACTCTAACAAAGAAAGACACTGCATTCATTTAATGAATGACCGTGTGGTAGCACATCTGCTACCTCATATCGTGCTGTGGGTGTCGTAAGAAGCGACAGAAGAAAACAAACCAGGAGATGGGCAGCAGGTCTCCGTAATGTCTTTTTTATGTGGTAGAGCCATGCTGCAGCTATATTATAGTTGTAGCACGAATGGGTCGGCTCGACCGGGTAAGGACCCACGCTCTCACAAAATACCACCGTAAAAATGCAGCTTAACACTGCTGTGTTTTGTATGGTAAGTGTAGAGAACATGAGACCCTTTTTACTGGACACAAGGCATTCCATCGTAGTCCTCAGGGGTGATAAAGCATCTGCAATTGATTGTTAATTGAAGATAAATGTAGATGTTTATGGTCCACAGCATCCACTTACCATCAGGTGAACTGTGTACTCGTTTGTCATCCCATTCTATAAAAAAAACTAAAAAAGAAAAAACTGCAGTTGGTCATCCCGCCGGCCAGCATGGCAACTATAGGTAGCAAAAATCTCCCCTATTAGGTTATCTATGGGGAAGGCATATGTTAATTGTAACTTTTAATAGCCTGCAACGGCAATACATTTCAAGTGACGCCAAAACCATGCTCAACTTATTGTAAAACATACACTCAAGCACGCATATTCACCTTAAATAATTTGCAGCCAGTAATATGTGTGCGTAAGTGTATGTTCTTAGAGTAAGTTGAGCATGGTTTTGGCGTCAATTGATATGTACGTAGTATTCTATCTATATGTCTTTGTTTATTTATAGTCAGTGGATCGTTTCTAATAATAATTTCAGTGTATGTAATTCTATCTATAATATACATAAATACATAAACTCTCACGTCTGTCTACCAGAGGGCTAGACTACGGACTTCCGCATATGGAAATTCAGAATCGTGTCATATCACGATTCTGAAATAACTCTCTCGCTTCTTTCACTTCCATGTATCTACGCATAAATGTTCGTCAGTTAAGGGTACTCTTAACTTAACACCTTATCTTTAATGTAACAGTGGCTGAAATGTAAAAAGAAAATAGTTTATTTGATATAAATATGTCTATGGTCAATCTAATTAATTAAATGAGAAGCTCCTACATTTATCAGAGAGCACTGGCATCGGTCGTAAGCAGAGGTTCAATGAGTTATTTGAGGAGATCAGTAAGAGGTAAAAAAACATTTTATCTTATATTCTTGAACTATAATATGGTATATAAGAACAATGTTTTCCTTTTATTACCAAACATAAATGATGAAACTTTTCCCTGATAATTTATTTGAACAACTTGACAATATGTTGCTAGACTAAGGAAAATGAGATATAAATGTAAACATGATACAATCAATTAGTATGAACTATTATCGCAAGATTTATAAAATGGATTTTGAATTACGAATGAATTTTATATATGCGTTAATCCGCCAAATTAACATTATCACCATTTATCATCAAATAATTAGTTTATCGTAATACATTATATATACGTCTATTACAACAGTAATCATGCATTTAAATCGTGTAGTGTGATAGGTAATTGCTTATATTATTATCTATTACTATCTAAATAATAGTTTATTTGCCATGATATAACATTATAGAGTGAATGTAAACAAACTTTGAGGAGTTTATTTATAAACTTGAGGAAAATCTCCCTAATCATACCGTAAATTTATACGATAAAAACTATCAACAAGCTTAGGAAAGGGAAGAAAATTTTGTAAAAATGTTTTCATAAATAACAGTTTTACAAAATAGTTAATGTAATGTTCATAAAATTATAAATATACAGTGTATCTGCCATTATAAGTGTACGATGGTGACTAATAAAACAAGGACGCTTATCATAAAATCTATTTTGATTTTAGAAAGTTTGTACTCCATAGCTTTACTAAAATAAATAAGAAATAAAGCAATTAAAGTTAGGGGCTTAATAGTAAACATTGACATTAAATTATGTAAAGGACTTTATTTTTACAAGTAGGTACACGATTATTAATTTAGGTTTATTGGCATGACTGACACTTCTTTCAAATTTCTCTAGACCTATTGCATAAGCATATTTGTACCACGAACTGAGTACTGAAAGATAATAACAGTTGAATACCTCTACTTTTGTACAATACCATGCAATATATAATATACTTTGGAGGTATTTGATTATTTCTATTTTTGAACTAGTTTCTTATAAAATCCACCACACCATAACATCCCGTAGGCGTCGTAAATTTGCGACAGAGGGTATATATACTAAAACAAAATATGGGCAGCAGCATCTTATCGGTAAGAGCCCAAAATAAGCGTAAATAAAATAACTATGATAAATATCGTCCACTATGAGGCGATCAATGTGGGAGGCCTATGTTCAGTGGTGAACTTTTGAGAGGCTGTTATGAATTAATGTATGAAAATGGACATAGTCTAAGGGTGACTATGTAGTTATAAAATAGATTTAATTTTGTAACTTTTAATATATAATTTTCTATTTTTATTCTAAATTTAAAACTTAATTATTAAATCACAGGCCATCAATAAACTATTTCCAAAATAAAAATAGCGTAGCATTTTTATAACAATCTAGTATCGCACCGTTTTGTTCCGAATGCAGTATAGCAGCGTGCAACAGGCGTAGTGTATACGTGTATGTGCGGTTCGCCGTGTGTGCGTGCTGTAATAGAGCGATGACGTGATTTCCTGCGTTGAGTTATTGCTACTGTGCCGGCGCTAAATGATCTGTGCGAAGTAACTTTGAGAAAGCGTGACTCGTAAAATTTCACCTTTTGCTTTAAAAAGCTTTACTAGCTGGAATAGTATAAATAGGTTAATGAAATAGTTATATATATGTGTTACTGATTATATCGTTCATTTCGTATATATCTTTACATTTAGTCTATATAAGTATATATTTTCACATTATTAATTTATATCAATTATCAAAACGTTAATATTTTGAGTAAAGGTACTATCCTTTATCAAAAAATAAAGTATTTAAATAAAAGTAATGGTAGGATGTTCTTTATTGTAATAAATTTATCTCGTTTTCCCACTCTCAATCCTTTTCTTAAGCATATTTCTTTCCTAAGTTGCAACACGCTATATTTATCACTTTTTTATGCCACTGAGGTGACAAACGAACTTACAGTCTTGGTAGCTACTGCAGTCCATGGACACCTGCGGACAACTTCAAACAAAGAAGGCTGCAGGTGGGTTGTCATCTTTAAGAACTGATATGGAATGGATTGATGCATTATGGTTGAAACTCTGAAAGACCGCGCTCTCACAGAATACCAGAGCAAAATAGCTGCTAATGTTGCTGTGATTAGTACGCTGAGTGTAGAGAACTGGAGACTCTTTTTATTGGAAACGAAGCGTTCCGTTTTAGTCCCCAGGGGTAAAAACGAATCTGCATTTTGATTATTAATCGAAGATAGATATAGATCTTTATGGACCACAGCATCACTTTATCATCAGGTGGACTGTGTTCTCGTTTGTCACCCTTAACCTATAAAAAGAGTAACTTTTAAAATGTTCAAATCAAAATGAATCCGTAATCACAAGAATTGCTGGTACAGATAATTTTAATATGTTTCTTATCTTTCTTTAACCTTGCTTTGCGTTTATATGAATCGTATAATTTATCATGAGCTTATTTTGATGATAACCGAATAAGTATATCAAATAGTTTAAAACGTTATAATCTGTGATATATATTTTTATACAAAAGGGGTTCTGATAACTAATATTTTAAAAAAATTATAGAATCAAGTAACAATTTTTTTTACATTGAGTATATATTTGTATGTATCCTAAATACTCGTAGTGATTTCTCTTACTACAAAGGATAATCAAATTAAATAACATCTAAATTTCAATAGAATAGACAACTTGATGCTTACATCTACCCCGCGTTAACAAGGACATCAGGATGTTGAAAACCATAGCTATTCCGTAACTAGATATGCTGCAAAGCATTCGAAAAATCTCAAGGATCAGGAATTTAAACTTATGTCGAAAATTAAATGCGGTAAAACTATTAAAATTAGTCTGTTTCGGTCATATATTAATCCGAAGGTCCACCGCAAACTAAACTAACTTAGTTTATCTTGGCTCGCATAGCTGAGCCAGTTTTTCAAACATGTGTGTCCACCGCAAACTATGCCAGCTAAGCTAAATTAAGTTAGTTTATTTTGCGGTGGACGTTAGGCTTAACTATTTCTATTGTTCACTTAAGCAACTTTGAAATAGTCTTTATTAACTAGCAGAAAATCCTGAATGATATATATTTAATTAAACGCAGCATGTATTCGTAATACATATAGTATGTTTCGAGAGAATGCATTTAAAATCTGTCAATACGAACGTCCGAATATACGTCGCACAGCTGGGCACAGGCCTTCTGTAATATTTGTGAGGGTCATGGAGTAATAAGCCAGTTGGATACTGGTTATGTGTATACATCATTAAATTACATCTTTTAATGTATGCTTTTATACGTTCAGAGCAACAGAAAAAACGAGAGTAATGTTGTCAAATAAGTTTTATATTAAGTTAATTTTTATACCTTAATTATATTATGTATTATCTTAAATGTAGACTGATTTATTTTTAACAAAAAATATCGCCCGCTGCTCAAAAGTCATAACGCAAGCCCCCAGCGAGGGGGTGGAGAAGGCAACAACTCATAAAATTAAGCGATTTGGATGTGAGTTAGTCTAACTGCGAGGATCGCCGCGTTAACAGCTCCCTGTCCCGTTCGCACACAGAGCCCCGCCTCGTGTTTATAGACGCATACAGTGAAATAACATCATCTGAACTCACGCAAACACGTCTGTACGTACACCCACACAGAGGTTAAATACCGTCAGTACGGTTCCACGTTCCGTCGCACGACAATCGCTTCTAAAGCGTTTCTCCGTCGCTATTGTTCCCGCCACAATGCATTGACACTCGAGCTCGGAAGTGGCCCATTCACGAATCGTTCCGAAACACTGATTGTTTTTGTTCTATATAATTTTTATTCAGTTTTTTAATCTGTGCCGTTCAAGTGTTTTATCGTGACCGTGTAAGTGATTTATGTCACGGATATTGGACTTGTTAGGTGAGTATTTCGAAATTCTGATTAGTTAATTGTGCTTAATGAATTGAAGATTAATTAATTAATTAATTTTACGGTTATGCAAATAACACTTTCAAATATATACATCTAATTATTTCAGTTTTGTTAGTTTGTTTTGCAAATAAATATATTTGAGAATCTTAACATGTATTTGTTTTGTTTTTTATTGCTAGAAAAGCAATTATTGAATTATATTGATATTGAACTATACTTTTTCAAATTTAATCAAACTGATTTTGAACTTTTCAAAAAAGGAGGAGGTACTGAATTCGACTGTATTTTTTTATGTGTGTTACCTCAGTACTTTTTTTCTAGGTGAACCGATTTTATGATTCTTTTTTATTTGAAAGCTGGTGCTTCTGATGTGGTACCATATAAATTTGAACAAGATCTGACCAGTAGTTTTTGAGTTATCCTTAATACTGCGTATTTAATTGACTTCGACTACATTGATGATGTTCTCATTTTATTTATATTGAAGTCGGTTGTACAAAATTTTTAATTTTACCAATTGTTTGATGTAAGAAATTAAAATTTTGTTTGTCAAACGTCAACATGTTTTATAATCGACTACCGTTTCAAAATGAGGTTCCTCTATCCGAGAAGAACCGGCGAATGTATCTCCGCAGATATCATATTCTTAATCAAACTTGAAAATGAATAGACCAATTAGGTAATCATAACATGTTCTATAACAATATTACACAAGAAAACAAAAAGAATATATCGTCCCGTAGGTGTCGTAAGAGGCGATAGAGGGAAACAAATTAGGAGATGGGCAGCAGCGTCTTCCTAATAAAAAACTGCGGTTGCCAACCCGCTTGCCAAGCGTGACAACTATGGCAAATATCCTCCTATGGCTATCTATGGGGGAAACTTACACCAGCAGTGGACTTTCATAGGCTCTTAGGAGTGGATTAATATAAATAACAATGGTGTCAAATCTGGGAAAATAATAGTCGAATGTTTCATGAAATACAGTACTGTTGGCCATTAGTATCAAATTGAACAAAAAACTATTTTTGCCTAATTAAGATAGACAAGATATGACAAGTTCACAGATAACATAGAACAATATAGATGTAAGGGACTCTTGCACTAGGCTGTAATGATAAAGATAATAAAAAAAACATTCATGACGTTTTAAATTGGAATATGTTTGTTTAAATGAAATTAATTTTACAGTTTTTATCGCCTTTAATTTAACTTTTTTAATAGTTTAGGTGACAAAAGACCACACAGTCCAACTGATGGTAAGTGGTTGCTGTGACCCATAGGCATCCTCAATAAAGAATCGAAATGCAGATGCGTTGTCACCCGTGAGGACTAAGATGGAATGCCTGTTTTCCAGTAAAAAGGGTCTCCGCTTCTCTACACTCACCATACGAAACACAGCAGTGTTAAGCTGCTATTTTACGCCGGTATTAGTATTAGTACTGTGAGAGCGTGGTCCTTCCCCGGTCGAGCCGACCCATTCGTGCTACAACTATACTTCTATTATAGCTGCAGCATGGCTCTACCACGTAACTTTTTAATTCCTGACGTTTCGGGTGCTTTACAGCACTCATGATCACGGGGGACTGAGGTGTTTATCATCCCGATGTCATATTTAACCCGGCTACCTTCAGTTTTTGAATATCAATTTTTGGTATATTTCAAAAGTTAAATTCAAGCGATAAAATCCGTAAAATCAGTTTGTTCGCGTAGATATAAGAAATCATTATGTTTGTTTATTAGTAACTTAAATAGGTTTATTGGAGTAATAATGTATTGATATTTATGTAATTATTGCGATTGCGTTACAGAATGTGCGTGTCTTTAAATAATCGCGCTATACGTTGTTAATTAGGTTTTTATTGTGTAGGCATTTGGTTACGAATATCGGCGATACTTTTGTAATTAACGGCTTGAGTAATGTCTATCCGTTGGTTATTTATTTATTTAATTGAAAACTTGAATGTAACACCTTAAAGCTAAGGGTACATAGAGCGGACTCATGTGAAATTCTCTGCCAGTCAACCCTGGGTGCCAAAAACAAATGGTGTGAAACATCTCTTATAAAGTGAAAGGTCCACGCTCTCACAATACCAGCGTAAAATAGCAGCTTAATGTTGCTGTTTCGTATGATGAGTGTAGAGAACTAGATACCCTTTTTACTGGAACATCTTAGTCCTCATGGTAATCAAAAAATAGAATAGAATAGAATAGAATAATTTTTTATTCAATATAGATTACATGTGTAATTCTTATTGAAAGTCATGTTTTACTTTACCACTGGTTCGAAAAAAAAACCTCTGTCCTGGGAAGAACCAGCAAGAAACCCAGCGGGACTATTTTTTTAAAGTAAATTTTACATTAATGGTTGTACAAACTATTTAAGTACAAAATTTATTTTAGAAAATGCTTGGTAGCGACCACCTCATTCCCAGGGGTTATTATCAATCATGTATTCATTTATACTATAATAACCCTTTTTATACAGTTTCAGCTTAATAAAACACAGACAACAAAGACAAAGACTTAAGTAGTCTGATGTGGCCCAGCATTCACTTACCATCACGTGGACTGTGTGCTCTTTTATCACCGTTATTCTTTAAAAAATATTGATATACAAATATATTTTAATATAGCATAGTACATACGTACACAACATTATAGTTATTATTACATTTCTATTCGTAAGTGTATTAAATCACCTGATGACATCATTTGGTTTTCAGTTTACGATTTTATTGCAATGTAAGTTATTGGAAAGTTGTATATCAAGTAATAACGCCCTCCAGACCGAATTCACGGATTTCACAGTTACGGCGGCCAGTCTCAACGGAGACTAGCCATCTGCGCAGGACAAGGTTATAGTGTCTCTATTTTCTCACTCTTTTAGTCCGATGGGACGGTAATCCGACACGACCGGAGAGAGATTAGGCACAGGACCAACGGCTTTAAGGCCCGTATTAATAAACGTTACTCAGCTCAAGTACACGCACTTGAGTACAATCTTGAGGTAATGCTCTTATTAATAAACATATCTCAAGATGCGGTTTAGGTTTACGATATCAGCTGAGTGCCAGACTGATTAATAAACGAAACTCGACTCTCAAGTGTGTATACTTGAGTGCAAATCACAGAACAGTATTCCTAAGTACAGCGTTTTGAGATACTGTTTTATGTGTTTATTAATTAACAACGATCTTGTGATGCTGATTTCGTAATGAGGGCGTATAAAATGATTACGCACTTGAGTTCGTCGTTGAGTAACGTTTATTAATACGGGCCTAAGTGTTCTGAGGCACGGGGGTGAAACACCGCCAACTTTTTGTCTCCAGATTGCTACTGAGAATTTATTGACAAAAAACCCAATAACTGATTTTGGTCTGACTCGGGATTCGAACCCGGGACGGCGTTTACGATCACTAGACCAACGAGGCAGTCAAACAACTAAAATATATAAAGTAGCGTTACGTAAATATAAAAAAAATTCAACGGATAGTATAGGTATTTAATGAAAAAGTAGATCTACTGACCTCTACAGATGTTGATTATATTTTCGACAAATTTAAGAAAAAGTATTAAAAAAAAAGTTTTAGTGGCAGTGTGTGAATTATTGATATGCCCTAGCGAAACTTAATTTATACATTTGGTTTGACGGTCAGTAAATAAAATAACATTAGATGAGTTTTGTTTTGTAGTATCGAATAAATATTTTTCAAATAAAAAAAATTTAATGCAACTATAATATACAATTTTATCGCGTTCAATTTAAATGATCAAATGTTATATATAAAATAAGTTCAATTAAACACGATTAAATTTGTAAAATTAGTTTTACTCAATGTGTAGAATTTGTCTAAATGTAAGAGATAATACATTTTCTAGTTAACGCCTGCTAAATTATTTAACAGTTTGGGCTGTTTTAACCCACTATTAAGTAATATGTAATTAAAGAACAGTACAGAGTCATATGTTTTATTTAACTATGATTCTATATCCTTTTAAATTTTGATAAAGAATGTATAAGTGAGAAAAAGAGGATACCTGCGGAGTCTCGTTCGCTGTTTGTACTCTCTCGATCTCGGATCTCGGATCTCGGATCTCGATAAAAGAAAAAGACTTAAAATCCATGTCAGTAAATGTAGGTAATTAGTTAAATGAACAGATATTACTACATGTACTTGTGGTGCATGTCCGAGGCATTGGATACATGCACATGAACATGCACACAGTGCCTCAGAAAAGCACACTCGGGTTTCTCGTTAGTTACGTTACGAATGTTGAATTAAACTACTATGGTCATATGGATATGGTCACGGGGGACTGACCAGTCAGTCCCCCGTGACCATGGGTGCTGTAAAGCACCCGAAACGTCGGGAATTAATAAAATAAGTTAATTAAACGCGATATAATCCGTAAAAGTAGTTTAATTCAATGTGTAGTGTTCGCGTAAATATAAGAAATAATTACGTTACGAATGTTGTTGGTGCTCCCACGAATCCTGTTTATCACGACTGCCTCGTTGGTCTTGTGGTCGTAAACGCGATTGCTGATCACGAGGTCCCTGGTTCGAATTTCGGATCGGTGAAATCAGTTATTGGATTTTTCTGTCAAGAAATTCTCAGACAATTCAGGAAGTTGGCGGTGTTTCACCTCCGTGCTTTGGAAATCACGTAAAGCCGTTAGTCCTGTGCCTAATCTCTCTCCAGTCGTGTCGGATTACCGTCCTATCGGACTATGAAAGTGAGGGAATAGAAAGTGCACCTGTGCTTGCGCAAACACTTGGGCACTATAATCCTGTCCTGCGCAGATGGCTAAGTCTTCGTTGATACTGGCCACTCTGAACGAAATTCGGTCTGGATGACATTACGAGTGACGCAGTTCTTTTTCGAATAAGAGTGGAAAAATTATATATGTGGGCGTCCACAAATATACCTGATACATTAGAGTAACGCAGTCGCATTAGGATGCTATTTCACGCTTGTATTCTGTGCTAGGCAGAGCGTGGTCCAGTACCCGGTAGAGCTTCATAGATAAGAAACTGAGGGTGCCAACCCGTCTGCGAAGCGTGGCAACTGTGGGAAATATCCCCTTTATGAGGCAATCTAAGGGGACGCCTATGTTCAGCTAAGGACTTTGATAGACTATAATACATAAGTGACATTTATTTATAACTAGCGTTCGTCTTCGCCTGGATTCATTGAATTTTTTCATTAATTACAGCCTATTAAAATCCACTGCTGAACATAGACCTCCCCCATACATTGCTTCAAAGGGGCGATTTTGCCATATTTGCCACGCTTGGCAAGCGGGTTGGCAACCGCAGCTTTTATTATTTAGAGTTGTTATCAGGAAAATGCTGCTGCCATCTCCTGTTTTACGAGGGCGACACTGAAAGTTTTTAGAACTGGCCACTTGTAAACGATATAATAAAAAAATAAGTTCAAATTTTGAAAATGGAACTCTTTGCCGATATTATTGTGTATGTATTTTATTAATTTGTCATTTGTTTACGATTTGGCGGCAAAATGAAAATTGTCTGTGTCACGTCAGCATGAATTTAACGTGAGAAATTTTTCGTACAATGATTTTTTATGACTTTCGATGTCATTTAAGTCAACAAGAAAGTTATGATAGACTTCGATTGGCCTTTCACGATGAAGCCCCATCTCGTGCCACTGTTTACAACTGGTTTAATGAGTTTAAACGTGGTCGCACTAATCTCACCGATGATCTGTGTGAGGAACGACTGAAGATAACATCAGTGTTGTGCGGCGTATGATAGAGACTGATAAAAGAGTGACTTATCAGCAGATTCGGACAAGCTTAGGCATCGGTATGAGTCAAGTGCACAAAATCCTCCATGAGAATTTAACAGTGGATACCTCATAATTTGACAGAGGCCCAAAAACTCCGTCGTGTTGATTGGTGTCGTGAAATGGTTCAAAGATTTAACGGAGGTGACTCAAATGCTGTGTTCGACATACTTACGGGTGACGAAAGCTGGATTTATTGTTATGATCCTGAAACTAAGAGACAGTCTGCTGTCTGGGTTTTTCCTTCCGAGGAGTTGCCAACTAAAGTGAAGTGAGGTGAAAAAAAAGAGGAAAAAAGATGGTGGCCTCGTTCTTCGGAAGGACAGGTCATTACGCAACAATTGTTTTAGAGGATCGAAAAACAGTTACTGCAGAGTGGTACACAAACAATTGTTTGCCACTTGTCTTGGAAAAAGTTCGGGAGAAACGACCTCGCACTAGGATCCGCCTTCACCACGACAGCGCCTCGTCGCACACCGCCAAGCTAACAATCGACTTCTTGGCGACGTCAGACGTGGAATTACTAGATCACCCGCCGATTTTTATTTATTTCCGAAAATAAAAGAAAACTTCGAGGAAAACGTTTTATGGACGTCGAGGAAGCAGTGGCTGCGTTTCAAAATGCCATCGAAGAGACCCCTAAGGACGAGTGGGCAAAGTGCTTTTCTCAGTGGTTCCATCGGACGCAGCGATGTATTGATGTAAATGGACACTATTTTGAAAATATATAATAAAACTAATAACTTGCTAGTTTGTTCAGTTTTTGATTTTCTAAGAACTTTCAGTGTCACCCTCGTAGTTCCCCTCTGTCGCCTCTTACGACACTCATGGGATGATTTGGGGTAGTAGATGTTCTTACACCGCCACTACACCTGATGGGTTATTAAATTAATCAATTTTTTTTTTTGTTTAAATTATCCTTATTTTTTTTTTGATAAAATATTGCTCAGACCCCTCCTGCTGTTGCCCTCTATTTGTTCGTAATGTTTTATCAAAATCGGTTTAGCCATTTCGAAGATTGGTCCGGACAGGCAGACAGGCAAAATTTAAAAAAAATGGTTATTTATGTCTTAATAGCATGCAAATAACACCCTGAGCTTAATAGAAGCTAGTTACTTCAATATTACAGACTATTCAATTTAATTTATATGTATAGATTAAAAATGCATAAATATAGAAGAGGCTATTAAATTAATTGGAGAGTCAAGTTGTTTTCTGTTCGCTGTTTCTTTAAGCGTAGCAATTTAATAATTAGAAGAAATTAATGAGACAGCCGGGAAGAGGCTGGATGACTGCGACATTACGTTTAACTTCTAAACGACCTATTTGTAACAATAATACTTTAAAACTCTTCTCTTAGTTCTTTAGGATCTTTGAATGTACATTATAAATAATAAAATTTAGTTGACCCTAGGTGGAACATCATCTCTTGTTTTTTTTAACAAGTGGTTAAATTAAAAATTTTATACAACCGACTTCAATATAAATAACATAATTTATTGTTGATTTTTTTTATAAAACCGCTCGACCGATTTCGGTAAAATTTAAATGGGACCACCTGGAAAGTATACCCTTTGAAACAAAAAAATAATTTTCCAAATCGGTTCGAGCGTCTTCGAGTGATACATAAAGAAAGAGATTCCGATAAATTGAGAAAATCCTCCTCCTCCTTTTTTTATAGGATAGGGTGACAAACGAGCACACAGTCCACCTAATGGTAAGTGGTTGCTGTGACCCATAGACATCTCTACATCTATCCTCCATAAAGAATCAAAATGCAGATGCGTTGTCACCCGTGAGGACTAAGATGGAATGCCTCTTTTCCAGTAAAGAGGGTCTCCGGTTCTCTACACTCACCATACGGAACACAGCAGTATAAAGCTGCTATTTTACGCTGGTATTCTGTGAGAGCATGGTCCTTCACCGGTCGAGCCGCCCCATTCGTGCTAGAACTATACTACTAATATAGCTGCAGCATGGCTCTACCACGTATAAAATCTTTTATCCTTTTTTGAAGTCTGTTAAAAATAATTAATAGATCAGGGCGTTACTTAGCGGAAATCCATTATACATATTAAAGATGTTAAAGATTAATTAGCTAAGAGATCCGCGTTATAAAATAAAACAATGTGTCTTGCCTAGTTTGAAGAGCACTTTCCACCCTACCTCAATTGCGTGCACTATCCCCGTCACCACTAATCCCAGCACCACTACTCCCAACACCACTAAAAAATACTGGCAATGCTATTATCATTAGCATCTATACAAATAAATATTACTTATATACTCGCTAACCACTCCTGCTAAAATGCTCGTAGAAGTGGTTAACGACATTATCCAAACGGCGGATTCGTACCCACGACCTTTTGAATTTGCAGTCCGCACCCTACTTATTAGGGTACTGTCACCATTTTAATTATGATCAGGACTTATATGTTTTTTTTTTATATTTACCACTTGCTCGGCGGTGAAGGAAACATCGTGAATAAACCTACATGTCTGACAAATAAGATATTTTGAGAAAATGTGAAGTCAGACTCCTAAAGGGAAACTAATTTAATTGCACGCTTCTCAGGCGTTTGATATGCGCGGATGGAGATAGCGTGTTATATATACAACAGATTGGCCGATTGCGTGAAAATGATATGAAATGGTTAATTAATAGTGTTGACTACTCACAGCCCGCGGCTTCACATGTATGAGTTTCTTTTTTTTTAAATATAAACTTAGTGCTTGACTGAGTTTTCATTGTGACATCATTATTTAATTAGAAAATTATTTATTACATCAAACACCAACACATGTTACAAATACACTAAAAAACTTATAACTACAGACCAAAAGAAAACTAAAACTTAAATAAAATGGAATCAATACGATCAAAGCTTTATTATGTGTGCGGGTTTGGTATAAAAGGGCTACACTCAGCATTATTTCGTGGTATTATCCACGAAGCTGGTTTTCAGTGCGCCCTCTAGTGAGTAACGTACGGACGAATATGCAACAACCAGTGCAACTTACGACGCTACACTTGTTGCACCTACCACACATAAACACATAGTGAGTAAAAAATAAAAAATGAGATGCAGATATTAGATATTATCGCAAATTATTTATTATCAACAATATAATAATTATAAAATCTACCACTACTAGAAAGAATGAACGAGGAAAGAGTGACAAAGCAAATTTATGTTGCAGAAGTGAACGGAAGAGTCGGGAAGGGACGCCCTAGACGAAGGTTTATCGACAAAATTGGCGATATATTGAAAATGGGCCAGATTAGGAGTACCCTTAACCGACGAGCGTGTATGCGTAGATATATGGATGTAATGGAGGCGAGAGAAGTGTGTCAGGATCGTGCCAAATGGAAGTCCGTGGTCTCTGCCTACCCCTCTGGGTCACAGGCGTGAGTGTTTATGTATGTACGACTACTACTACTACTACGACTATCACATTCACGTCACGTGTAGATTCTTCTAAATTTCACTAGAACCTACATGTGACGTTTGGTAATTATGAGTACATTATGTCTGTTTGGTGGCAGCTATAAATAATGGTTTAATTATGGTAATAAATGGTTTCATTATTTTGAGTTGCTATCTGCTGCCCATCTTCTGTATTAGTTTCCCTCTGTCGCCTCTTACGACACCCACGGGATGATAATATGAGGTAGTAGTTATTTTTACACCGCCACTACACGGTTCGGGGTTGTTTTAAGGTTAATTAAGCATCAACCGAGATTAAGTAATTTATCCGTTATTTCAATATAATCACTATATATAACAAGTGGTAAAATTAAAAACTTTGTACAACCGACTTCAATATAAATTATTAAGGATAACTCAAAACCTATTGGTCAGACCGATCAAATTTATATGGGACCACATGAGAAGCACCAGCTTTCAAATAAAAAAAATCATCGAAATCGGTGAACCTAGAAAAAAGTTATGAGGTAACACACAAAAAAACATACAGTCGAATTGAGTACCTCCTCCTTTTTGAAGTCGGTTGATAAAATGAGAACATCATCAATGTAGTCGAAGTCAATTAACTCAAAAACTGCTGGTCAGATCATGATCATATTTATATGGGACCACATGAGAAGCACCAGCTTTCAAATTAAAAAAGAATCATCAAAATTGGTTCACCTAGAAATAAGTTCTGAGATTCTGAGGTTCTGAGGTTCTGGTAATACACATAAAAAAAACAGTTGAACTGAGTACCTCCTTCTTTTTTTGAAGTCGGTTCAAAATCGATTGCTGTCCGTTAGTCTCGCTAAAACACAAAAACGGCTCGACCGATTTTGATGAATTTTTTTTGTGTGTTTTTGAATTGGTTCCTAGATGGTTTAAAAACACAGAAAAATTGCGGCTGTCAACCCGACTGCCAGGTGGCAACTATGGTAAATATCCTCCTATAAGGCGATCTATGGGGGAGGCCTATGTGCATCAAGTTGTTAGGCTGCGATGGATCAATAAATGAATGAAAAGTTGGTTAGGGTAATTGAAATTTGAGGCATTACAACAACTATTCAATGATCACACGATTTTATACAATAGCTCCTTGAACATACGGTTGAAAGTTGAATGTAAGGCAAACTATTGCATCTGCTAATTTAAAACAATAAGTAGTTACGTCAATTGATACTGTTATTTGTACGCAGTATTTGCTGTGTCATATTGTGGGAACGTAAAATGCATAGGCTGATTACGCTTTTAAAGCATTGTAGAAGCGTTTTCATTATAAACTACTATCCGGTACCCGGCGCGTTGCTGCCGCAGAAGAAATAATTGTGGAAATATCGTTTTAAATTTGGAAGAGTTATGTTGTTTAATAAGGAATGATAATACATTCATTGAAATTTAATAATATAGAACTTTCAAATAAATTTGTCTGTACGATACGCTCGCCGATATAACCTCCGCGCAAGTGTCAGCAATAAGTTGACAAAGTCTTACCGCAATCTGATGAACGGTATGGCAGCGTATAAAATACAAACAAAAAAAAACAGAAGGAAGTTAGCGTAGAACATTATTTTTTTAATTAAACTGTATGCCAATTAATTGCTCCTTAAATGCTCCAGTAGGATTCGTAATTGCTCCACGTCTATTCCTATTAGTTAATTTATAATTAATTTAAAAAAAAATTAATTATCGAAAATTTAATTTTGCTATAAAGCATAAAATATCTACTTTTTTAAATTAAACTGTATGCCAGTTAATATTTCCTTAAATGCTCCAGTAGAATCCGTAATTGCTCCACGTCTATGACTATTAGTTAATTTATAATAATTTTTTTTTTAAATTTAACTATCGAAAATTTAATTTTGCTATAAAACACAAAATATATACTTTTTTAAATTAAATTGTATGCCAATTAATTGCTCCTTAAATGCTCCAGTAGGAATATTCACTACCTCACATAGTCCCGTGGGTGTCGTAAGAGGCGACAGGGGGAAACTAAAACAGGAGATGTGCTGCAGCATCTTCTTGATAACAGCACAAATATTAAAATAAACAATAGTCCAATATGAAACTTTTTTCCCTATTTTCCGCCCTCGGGGGCGGAAGTTTTTCACCACTTAATGTGACCACCCTTGAGGTAAAGTCTATTTAACAAAACAAAGAATCTGCGGCTGCCAACCCGACTGGCAATAAGTATATAATATATAAGGTATATAATCTAAAGATGGGGAAAGGGGGGAGGATATGTTTAGCAGTGCACTTTTGTAGGCTGTATTAGAAGGATTGGTGATGGATATAAACGATATAGAGTCGCAGTTGCTCAGGGACTACGCACTCGCCCGGGTAACCCAGGTTCAATTACCGCTGGCATCGACTAAATTGTTTATTTCAATTTTAATTGGTGATTTACCACGTGCTCGGCGGTGAAGTAAAACATCGTGAGGAAACCTGAAAGTCTAAGAACTTAAAAAAAAAATATTTAGAAGACATGTGAAGTCCTCCAACACGGATTAGGGTGGCGCGGCGGACATTTCTTTGCCCTTAATCCTTCTCAGAAATTAGTGGAGGTCTGTGCCCAGCTGTTAGGCGTATAAAGACTGTAACATTATATGATATAATTTACTGCCTCGTTTGTCTAGGGGTCGTAAACGCGAATGCTGATTATGAGGCCCCGAGTTCAAATCCCGGGTCGGGATAAAATCAGTTATCGGGGTTTTCTTTAAAAAATTCTAAGTAGCATCCTGGAGTCAGTAGGTTGGCAGTGTTTCACCCTCGTGCCTGGGAGAGCACGTAAAGCCGTTGGTCCTGCGCCTGATCTCTCTCCATTCGTGTCAGATAACTGTCCTAATTGGACTTGGGCACCATAATCCTGGCCTCCGCAGATGACTAGTTTCCGATGAGACTGGCTGAAATCGGTCTGGAAGACATTACATACTGAAAAGGTCTTCGGTTCCCGTCACATATCATACGGAATACAGCTGTAATACGCTGCTATTTTATAGCATGGTCCTTCTCCGTTGTAGCCATTTGTGCTGCACCTGCAATGATGGCTCCGTGGCGCAGCGGCTTAGCAATTAGATGCGGCGCTGAGGGCGCGGGTTTGAATCCCGCACGACAACTATTTGTAGGCCATACAAGTATTTGTATTGCCCACAAATAATTGTTCCGGATCTGGATGTTTGTCCGTGTGAAATTTTTGTATGTATATTATTATATTAGGATTTTCTCCTGTATCGTAGATGCGAGCTGCCTCTACGGTACAGGGGAAAATCCTAATGTATCCCCCATATTAGGATTTGCTCTTAATCTTTTTTTTAAAGATAATCGTAATACATCCATGCGATGGCTTTACCAAGACAAATGTAAATTGCCTCACCTAAATTCTGAGATCTATGACAATGAGTAGCTTCAAAGGACTGAGATCACGCAATTGCCAATTCATGTGCCAAGCATGTTGATTACACTTATTATTTAATTGAATATATGTATGGTGAGTGTAGACAACGCATTTGTATTTTGATTCTTAATTGGATAGATGTAGATGTCTATGGGTCACAGCATCTACTTACCATCAGGTGGACTGTGTGCTCGCTTTTCACCCTTATTCTATAAAAAATATTATTTGATAAAGACTCGGCACATGAAACATATGATTACAATTATAATATCAAATATGGCAAGTTGCATATGATTGTAAAAATGGATATATCCAGAGAGGCTATGCAAGTCAATTAAGGCGAACGCTTATCTTTTGAGCCACTAAAGCTCAATCTCAAATATCTAATCTAATATATATAAATTATTTTTTGTTTGTTCGTATTTTATGCTGCCATACCGTTCATCAGATTACGGTAAAACTTTGTCAAAATATTGATTGCACTTTCGCGAAGGTTATAGGCATAGTACAATTAACTTACAGTAGGTGGCGCGTACCGTACCGGCAAATTTATTTGAAAGTTATATATCATTCAATTTCAATGAATGTACTATCATTCGTATTTAAACAATAACTGTTCCAAATTTAAAACGATATTTCCACAATTATTTCTTTTGCGGCAGCAAGGCGCCGGGTGCTAGTATCAAATAAAAATAACTAGATCGTACGGAAACCAGGTTCTGACTAGGAAATTATGTCTGTACTAAATAACCACTTCACTAATCTACAACAGATGGGGAAATGAATTAAGATGTTTTGAACCATATATTTTTTTGAAATTGTGTGACAAACGAGCACTCAGTGCAGTGCAGTGTAAATGGAAACTGTGGCCCATGGACACCTATATCTATCCTCAAAATATTGATGCGTTGTTACCCCTGAGGGCTAAGACAGAATGCCAGTAGGTTTCTATTTTTAACTGACTTCAAATAAAGAAGGAGGTACTCAATTCGACTGTATTTTTTATGTGTGCTCAGAACTTTTTTCTAAGTGAACCGATTTTGATGATTATTTTTTTATTTGAAAGCTGGTGCTTCTCATGTATTCCCAAAAAATTGATCAAGATCTGACCAGTAGGTTTTGAGTTATCCTCAATAATGCGTATTTAATTGACTTCGACTACATCGATGATGTTCTCATTATATTTATATTGAAGCCGGTTGTACAAAATTTTTAATTTTATCAATTGTATTAAGCATTAAGGTGCTAGTAAGAGCGTGGTCCTTTCCCGGTCCAGCAGGCACATTCGCGCTGCAGTCATAATATACTTTCACCGTAGCTCTACCACATTAAAAATGAAATACTTGTGACAAATGATTCCTTAAATTTCATAATTGAGATGTGCTTTTAAAACATTGCAAACTGAAGTAGTTCCACTGATTTTAGTTTGTGATTAAGATCACGATGTTTTTAATATCCGCGTGATCTTTTCTAGCGGGATGTATCCTGTTTATCTCGGCTATTCCCAGCCCAATGACAGCATTAACTGCAGACTATATTAAACAAAATCAAAGAAGATTAAAAACGTAAATTAATTCAGGAAATGTAACTATTAACGCGGCCATTTGCTTTGAGAGTCGTCCTGTCAACCGGCCATGTTGGATTCGCAACTAGCTTGTAACTTCCGACGGTCTCTATTAAAATTATAATAAAACCAACGTACGCTCGCTGTTTATTTCTAAATGCTGATGAGATGAAAGTTCTGTTTTCTAAAGAAAAGGTTCAGATTGGATTGAGCTGTGGTCGGCTGATGGCAAGTGTAAAGTTGTCGATGGTATCAAAGAGCCCACACACATCGTAGTCGGGACTTCCGCAGTCCAGTATGGTCGGCGTATTATATCGATTAATATCATTGTCTTTGGTATTGTCAGTTAAATCTTTAATGAGGGTTTAATTAATGGTTCTTATTATGAATAATGATACCATAGATATATCTCCGTTTTAACCTTTGTAATCTTTTTCAATAGATCTATCTTTAAAAAT
The DNA here is from genome assembly GCA_029286625.1 of Parnassius orleans. Taxonomy (NCBI): domain Eukaryota; kingdom Metazoa; phylum Arthropoda; class Insecta; order Lepidoptera; family Papilionidae; genus Parnassius; species Parnassius orleans. Next base: position 10,337,740 of record JAGSMP010000009.1, read on the forward strand.
CGGACTTAATGTTATATGTTAATGGAGGTCCAATCGTTATTTTATTATTATAAAACGTATATATTAATTAGGTTTGCAACACATTCATTAGCTTTACACTAATTTTTTTAAATAATTTTTTAAGTTATGTAATCTCTATACTACATAAAAATCAATTGCTATTCGTTAGTCTCGCTAAAACTCGAAAATGGCTGAACCGATTTTGATGATTTTTTATTGTGTGTGTTTGAGGTATCCCTGGATAGTTTAGATTCACAATTAGACCCGGTAGGTGGCGCTGTTGTCGAGATCCAAAAAGATCCGTGCGAAGCCGCGGCGGATTGCTTGTCTTATTATAAAACACTAGCTGGTACCCGGCGCATTGCTGCCGCAGAAGAAATAATTGTGGAAATATCGTTTTAAATTTGGAAGAGTTATATTGTTTAATTAGGAATGATAATACAAATATTGAAATTGAGTGATCTATAAAGGACAATGTCCAGAATCGCCCCGTGCAATTAAAGCATAGGACATACATGATAACTTTTTTTTTATAGGATAAGGGTGACAAACGAGCACACAGTCCACCTGATGGTATGTGGTTGCTGCGGCCCATAGACATCTACATCTATCCTCGATTACAAATCAAAATGCAGATGCGTTGTCACCCGTGAGGACTAAGATGGAATGCCTCTTTTCCAGTAAAAAGGGTCTCCGGTTCTCTACACTCACCATACGAAACACAGCAGCGTTAACCTGCTATTTTACGCTGGTATTCTGTGAGAGCGTGGTCCTTCCCCTGTCGAGCCGACCCATTCGTGCTACAACTATACTACTAGTATGGCTGCAGCATGGCTCTACCAGTTGCCACTGCATGCCAAAATGAACATTAAAAAGTATTATATTCGACTAATAACATTAATCACCGCCATCTTTGCCAAACGTCATGTGGTGTCGAAAAATGATTAGGGATGCCCAATGTTGCATATTTTTTAATCTGAATCACACTTTGAATTTATTTCGAATAAAGTGCAAATAAAAGCTTGAACAAAACATTCAATACCTTTCCTTTCTTATTATTCCCTTAAAGTATGATTTAAAAACCCATACGAAATGAATGAGGTCAAACTCGATTTCAAATTATAGGTAGTTAGAATAATGCTGAAGTGAACAAAACCTACATATTTCATCATGATCATTATTATTCAGGGTTTTCTAATGATCGTTTAGAAAAGTGTGTGGTTTACTTCTAAATAAACGATCACTTACGAATTTACGACAATTAATACAGAGAGGTGTAAGAGAGGGTGACGTAATATCCCCGAAACTCTTCACCGCTGCATTGGAAGACGTTTTCAAGCTACTGGACTGGAAATGATACGGTATTAACGTCAATGGTGAGTACATCACTCACCTTCGATTTGCCGACGATATAGTCCTTATGGCAGAATCGCTGGAGGACCTAAGCACTATGCAAAACAAAAATCATGTTTAACGTCCATGTCACACCTATGCTGGTAGTAGTTGGGAGCACTAAGCTCGAAGTTGTTGACGAATATGTTTACCTGGGACAGATAGTCCGACTAGGTAAGTCCAACTTTGCTGGGCAGCGTTCGGGAGATTACGACACATCTTCTCGTCAGACACCTCAAAACCTCAAAACTAGATTGTACAACCAGTGCGTGTTGCCAGTGATGACCTATGGATCTGAGACGTGGTCCTTCACTGCTTGCCGTATAAGGAAGCTCAAAGTCGCTCAGCGAGCTATGGAGAGGGCTATGCTCGGCGTTTCTCTGCGTGATAGACTTAAAAACGAGGATATCCACAGTAGAACCAGAGTAACCGACATAGCCCAAAGAATTAGTATGCTGAAGTGGCAATGGGCCGGCCATATAGCTCGAAGAACCGACAACCGATAGAGAAGAAAGGTTCTCGAGTGGCAGCCTCGTACCGGCAGGCGAAGTGTAGGGCGTCCCCCCACTGGATGGTGTGACGACCTGGTAAGACATGCAGGAAGTCAATGGATGCAGGTGGCTCGGGACCGTGCTTTGTGGCATTCCTTGGGGGAGGCCTATGTTCAGCAGTGGACTTGTGAAGGGCTGTAATGATGATGAATATAAAAAAAACACGTATTGTTACTTCATGAATAATAGCAATATTGCAGACTACATGTTATTATTAATATTGTTACAAGTATAGAAGAAGTAGAGAAGTATCGTGTCATTATAAGTAAATTATACTTGTTATGGTATTAATATTATCGTATGACAAAAGTTGATTTTATACTGTTTGTAACGTATGGCCATAGTAAATATCGATAAATCGTATCGTATTTAGCACCCCTATTTTTGACTTCACTAAATGGTCACTTGTCACTTGACAGTTTCTCACCTGTGCTCTCACTCTGTCAATTACATTGGCGTCGCTGTCGCTCGCTGTTCGTAATTATATCGGTTTATTTTGGGGACTTTCGGGACTATTTATTGAATATTAAGACTTGGCTATTTTAACGGACTCTGATTGCTTTCAAAAACGATTTACCTGGTTGTGATTTTCGTAACTGTGTACCGCTCAAACGATAACCTGGCACTCATAAACGGACTTACGCATACGCAATGGAAAATGTATTTTATGTAAATTGTGGCTCTGCTGTTGGTTCTATGTTCTTGGAAGATGAACAGATTCGTTACTGTGTCCAACAATGGACTGCACCTCTTTCTGTAATTACATACGAGTATCTACTTTGTCTGCATATTCAGAGTCTCGTGATGTATTTAGAAGATGAACAATAAACATGAAATTAAATCTGTGTTTTATTTCTAATTCAAAAATAATAAGTTAATGTAGGTTTAAAAACAACTTACTATCTAATTGGTAAAGCTGGTTTCATAGTCACGCGTTTTAACAGTGCCGTCCAGACGCCCACGCTTGCAAATGCACTAGATAGTAGACGCGACAATATTCTATGCGTTGCACTTACTTACATTTAGTCTTTAGAACAAAACTACATACCCAATTTTCTAGGTAGTACCTAAAAATAGCTAAATGTTTAGGATATTGTTTTTCAGTTTCTTAAAAATTACTTGGAACTATGAAAAACCATATGTTCGTGGTTCGATTATAACCTCAAAATCTGATACTTTTTTTGAAATATATCTCTTCTGCAGCTAGTCCGCTATAAAAATACGATCACATAGGAATTTACTAATTATCGAAAATGCATCACATAATTTTCCGATGCTCTTGGTTCCAGGGCGAACAATGTATGGGCGCAGAGCAATGTCCTTTGTCGGTACAATACGCGCGCCACCTACTGTAAGTTAATTGTACTATGACTATAACCTTCGCGCAAGTGCAAGCAATAAGTTGACAAAGTTGTAGCGCAATCTGATGAATAAAATACGAACAAACAAAAATATTTTTTTATATATTAGATGATTTGATTACCTACTACGGTAATCTACCACGGGTCGACTCCTTTTCATTTTTGATTAAGAATATTGTATCATACCTTTAAAAATGTCAAAAAGAGGATACCGGCGGAGTTTCTTTCGCCGTTTCTTCTCAGGACAGAGGAACCTCATTTTGAAACAGGAGTAGATTATAAAACATGTTGACGTTACACAAACGAAATTTTAAAATTTTATTCGTACGCCGAAGAATAAAAGGTTTTAATTTAATTTCGATAAGAATTTGATAATATTAAGAAAGGTACTTTTTGACTAAAGCACGGTCGCGGAGCAGGATTTTTTTATTGCTTTGCATTTTTGAACTTAATTACCATAAAAAGTTTTATTTCTATTGCAACTAAGATAGTTTTAGGACCTTTTGAACAGTATTTGTGATTCGAAAACTGAGTTTATTCTGAAGTTATTAAAGTTCACATTTGTATGAATTGCAATAATTTGAAATTCTTCCTGCTCCGCGATCACGCCATAGCAATCTCGTACCGGTAACCTTATTGTAAGACCCCTTACCAGGTAAATGACTATGTTCAGTATTGGACGTGTGAGGGGCTGTGATGATGATGATGAAATTAAACGCCTGAAGAATTTCATGTTGACTTGACAAACTATCTGCTTCTTTATCAATCCGTGAAGCATAAATATGCCCCAATTATGCCACAATATTCAAATACGCACCATTGTAGTGTTTTACGTGTGCCGAAATAAAAGATGATTATAGCATCATTAATTGAAAGGCATAAGATTTTTCACCGTGCAGTGGCAGTGTAAGGATATCCACTACCCTATATCGTCGTGGGTGTCGTAAGAGACGACAGAGGGAAACAAACCAGTAGATGAGCCGCAGCGTCTTTCTTATAACAACGAAAAGAGCAAAATTGTGGCTAGCAACCCGCCTGCCAAGCGTGGCAACTATAGCGAATATCCACTCTATGGTGCAATCTATGGGGGAGATCCTTCTAGCATTTTCTTTAGTTGCCTTTTTCTACACTCACGGTAAGACATGGGGTGATAGATTTCGTTACACTGTCGCATTTTGTAAAGTTTTAAATCTATACATCTTATTCTTCTCTATAAATTAAAATCAAATGCTTAATTTACTTATTGCGAAGTGAAAACCAATGATATATGCATATACATGTACACAGGCCGCTATACCACGCGTCGCTAGTCTGGCGCAAGCGCAATACGTCACGAGCATGTCGAGGTCGTCGGTGACGCGAGCCCATAAGTTTTTCCCCTACCAAAAATCGCTCAACGCGACTAAAGAAGCTTTCACTTCAGTAAGGGGACAAACGAGCACACAGTCCACCATAGATATCTACATTTATCCTCAATTAAGAATCAAAATGTAGATTCGTTGTCACCCCTGAGGACTGAGATGGAATGCCTCGTTTCCAGTAAAAAGGTTCTCCAGTTCTCTACACTCACCACACGAAACAGCTGCTTTAAGCTGCTATTTTACGCTGGTATTCTGTGAGAGCGTGGCCGTACTACAGTCGAGCCGACCTATTCGTGCTGCAACCACAATATATTATAACTGCAACATGACTCTACCACGTGCTGTCCATTAGTCACGTTAAAACTCGAAACTAGCTCGTCCGATTCTGATGAAATTATGTACGTGTTTGAATGGGTCCCTGGATGGTTTAGATTCAGAATTGGGCGCGGTAAGCAGCGCTCTTGTCGAAATCCAGAAATAACCCGTGCGAAGCCGGGGTGGATCGTTAGTATCAATATAAAATTGAAGTGTCTGTCCGTAATATTGAAATAATTGGCTTCTATTAAGCTCAGGGGTTACATGCATGCTATTAAGACATAAACAAACATTTTTTAATTTTTTGTCTGTCTGTCTGTCCGAGATAATCTTCGGAATGGCTGAACCGATTGCGATGAGGCTTTACAAACAATGCCAAGAGGGATCTAGACTATATTTCATCCGGAAAAACGAAATATTGGTTAAAATAAATGGTATTTGATTATATTTAATCTAAATAACGCCACATTAATAGATCTTACCCAGGCGAAGCCGGGGCGGGTCACTAGTCTGATATAATACTCAAATAACAATGTTGGACAATGTAAAACGGTATGAGATATCTGGTATTTGCCAGTCCGGTTGTAGTGTGCGATGATCTTAATTTAAATCTAAATGACGCCCCATTAATAGATCTTACCCAGGCGGAGCCGGGGCGGGTCGTTAGTCTGACATAATACTCAAACAACAATGTTGGACAATGTAAAACGGTATGAGATATCTGGTAGAGCAGGTGCCGGTCCGATTGTAGTGTGCGATGACGTTAAGTTAAATCTAAATGACGCTACATTAATAGATCTCACCTAGGCGTAGCCGGGGCGGGTCGCTAGTCTGACATAATACTCAAACAACAATGTTGGACAATGTAAAATGGTATGAGATATCTGGTAGAGGTGGTGCCGGTCCGGTTGTAGTGTGCGATGAACTTTAGCCGGTATAAGTCCTGTATAAGATTAAGAGAACCTTTTCCCATCGCTAAAAGAAAGGTGTCTATGGATCCATCGCTTATCTTTACCATTTGCTTACGATCAGGTGATTGTGTGTTCGTACCTCTTTACTTATACGATGAGAGTAACAAACGAGCACACAGTCCACCTGATGGTAATGTGGTAACTGTGGCCCATAGACACTACATTATATCCACGATCACGAATCAAAATGTAGATGCGTTGTCAATCGTTAGCACTAAGATAGAATGCTTTGTTTCCAGTCAAAAGGATTTCCAGTTATCTACACTCACAATACGAAACTGCAGCTTTAAGCTGCTATTTTATGCTGGGATACTGTGAGAGTGTGGTCCTTCCTTGGTCGAGTCGACCCGTTCTACCACGTATAAAACTGCTTAAAAATCATCTTACTTTTTAACTAATGCCATTCCTTGGCAAACAAAAGTGTTTATTGATTTAATACATTGAACAATAAACATAAAAGGCAATAGAGGTCAAATTTCTACTCATAAAATAAGTGAACGATCCATTAAACTTTCGTTCTAAAGAATGCAGCGGGCAGTAAAAGTATTGACAAAGTTTTATTTAGCGATGATGTGACGATTCATTGTTGCGAAGCGCGCCATCTTTGTGTCAATTTAATTCAGGGTTGACTGTAATTAGAAAGGATACTGTAGTATATTCAATTCTTTTTCTTCTTTAGTTCGTTAAAAACCATAGCTGAACATGTGCTTCTCTATTTTTTTATAGAATAAGAGTGACAAACGAACACTGAAATTGTATTTTTGCAATTTTGAGTGCTGATTTATCGAGAAATATATTTCGAAGATGTGCGAAGTCCCTTAAAACACTGTCGGGAGCGATACAGGGGTTGTTTTGCGGCGTAAGAATATTCTTTACCCCATTTCATTTCATTTATTTGCAAATTGGTCGGTGTCAGTAATCGAAATCCGATTGGTCGCGTACTTTGAAATTTAATACGAGTGTCCTGCCTTGGAGCTATCACGGCTTATTGACATTAAAATCTATTTGTGTCACTGTATGCAAATTTCTGGGTGTATTGAAATTAGATTCTGGTTCTTACTATCGCGTAATTGAGTAGAAAATGGCAAAACAAGCATGATCACACATAAAACAACTCAATCCTAATAACTATCCAATGAACCTTTCATGTTGCTTCCAACGAGATACGGCTTTATACTTCGTTAGTTTCAAATTAAAATAGAGACATGAGCGGCGTATTTATTCCGATATTACGCGGAAATGATGCGAAATTGCGGAATGCACTTTAAATAACCGATAGAGAGCTCGAGTCTATCGCGCTAGGTGCACCATACATATAGACACGAACGAGATAGTCCTGTTTTGTCAGAACTCTTGATTTCAGACCTTGCTCATTCACTGAAAGATTTTAAATGTAGAACCAGGCAATATGATATTATTAACTGCCAGCTCATGCGGTATCTTGAGAAGCACCAGCTGATTAGTGACCGCGAGTACGGTTTCCGTCAGGGTTGCTCAGCTGGTGATTTCTTGTTTACCTAACACATAGATGGGCGCAGGCGCTCGAGTCCAGGGAGGCATTGGCCGTTAGTTTGGACATAGCGAAAGCCTTCGATCGGGTCTGGCACAAAGCGCTTCTTTCGAAGCTTCCTTCCTATGGGCATCCCGAGAAATTGTGCAATTGGATCACCAGTTTTCTGGCTGATCGGAGCATCAAGGTCGTAGTAGACAGTGCATGCTCCGATCACAAGCCTATTAACGCTAGTGTTCTACAAGGCTGCGTGCTGTCACCAACGCTGTTTCTTCTGCATATCAATGATATGTTGTAAATGCGAAAGAAAATGCAAAGGGATGCAACATCTCTTCGCAGCGCCAATGAATCGAACCGATCGGAAAGGAATCGGTCGTCGACGATTCGAGCCGCTCTGCGCTAGATGTGGTCAAGTGGAAGGAGCTGGCACTGGGGAGCCCCAGCCCAGAGATTGGAACAGTATTCCATGTGAGGCCGAACCTGCGCCTTGTAAAGTTTCAGGCGTTGTGCTGGCATAAAATATTGTCCCGCTCTGCTGAGCAAGCCAAGCTTTTTAGAGGCCAATTTGGCCTTCTCTTCCAAGTGATCACGAAACTGACGTCACTCGATATGTCGACGCCGAGGATTCCGATACTGGCTGAGGCAACAAGGGGAGTGCCTTAAAACTGAGGAGATACGTTAAAGGGGTTCTTTTTAGCGGTAAACGCGCAAACTTGTGTCTTCTGAGGATTAAACTGGACTAGATTTAGTCGCCCCCAATCCGAGACTTTGTTCAGCAAAGACTCGACTTCAGACACAAGTTTGTTCCGGTACTCGGCGACGTTTTCCCGAGAAATATTGAATCCATCCAATTATTGAAATGATTAAAAGTAAATAGACGATAAGTTTAATTAATGATTACAGATAAAAAAAAGTAATAAAAAAGCAAAAACGACTTAAAATAACATAACTTCATCGTTATTTATTGATAAATTTAAAAAGTAAAATGTAACAATACAACGTATTTTTTTAGTATGCTACATGCCAGGACATCATATTTAGTATTTTGAATTTTTAAAGAATTATTACACTATTGACAATAATAATGCTCTTTCTACTCTCACTAACACTTAAGATGCTTTTGCTTGGAAGAGTTCACGACAGTAGACGAATGATGCATTATATTATTTTCTAAGACGTTTGGACTTCGCAATCTACTTCTGTAATTATTATATCCGTAGTTATTTTCCAGGAATTATGGAATTTCTAGTCGTGCCGTGCTCACTCACTCAATAAGACTCAAATCGACCGTCTGTTTGTTACAGGAAGCCGAGAACATCGGCGAGCGACTTCAAAGCCGCGTCTACATCAAACGACCTCTCACCATTGGCGAGTGCCTATTAAGCGCTAATTCAATCATAAAAACAAACATGTGCAACTATTTCCGTACGGTTCGCGGGTGAAGATCACACATGAGCGCGGAAAGTGAAGCAGATTGCAAAGAGGAAAGAAAGAAAGAGAACGGGGGAGAAGAAATGCAAACTATAGTTTCCAATTACGTCTCACCCAATCTAATTGGACAAGCGGACAGATTGATCGATGTCAATTACTCTAATGATTATTCTTTAGATTACCAATATGGCGAGACGAATGACAGCCCAGAAGCTCAAGAAGAGAAGATAGAAGTCGACGTTGATGATAAAGAAGATGAATTAGTAATAGCTGATGATGGTGACGTAGAGAAATCAGAAAACGAACAACCAGACAGTAGGGTAAACGATATACAAAATGAAATTCAAAAAGAGAGTAGAAGTAACCAAAGAGAGGAGAGCTACGAACCGTCATGGCACCCACATGTGTACGGTAAGCCGCCAAAAAAGCCCACGCCACATACAATAGAGTACATATTAGGATTATCAAATAATAAACAACAAACCCCAGAAGAGCAGAGAAAGTCAGTCAGTCAGTTGATGAATGTAAAAAGAAACTTCGATGGTAAAAAGCAGTTTTATCAAGAGAAAAGTGTGGAAATACAGAGGGAATTGAACGAACGCAAGTTTGTGAGTGTGCACAAGAACAAGCTGCAGGAACAGTTGTTGCAGCGTGGTGTTAGAACTGTTGACAGTGAATGTGCAGTGCAATATAGTTTTAAAGTCGATGAACCTCTCAATTTGTCAGTGCCAAAGCCGAAGGAATCGCCAGCTTGGGGCTCCGATGAAGATAAATTAGGCAAAGGTAAGTTCTAGGATATGTTTTTAAAGTTTTCTAAAATAGGATTTATGTGATTTTTTTTTTTAATTTTTTTTTAAAAAATACTAGAAATGCTATTAAACATTAGTAATATTCCCTTTAACCACTTCTGGTAAGCTTAAAATGCTTGTGTTAGAAGTGGTTCACGACAGTAGTCGAATGGCGGATTCGAACCCACGACCTTTCGAGTTCGCGGTCCGCGCCCTGCCATTAGGCTACTGACGCTTTTGAAAGGTGAAAGATGTCCCAACAACACAGAACGTAAAAAATTAAGTTTCATCACTTTCAACATTTCACATTTCAAATCACAATTGTAGGTTTTCTGCTTGAGGATGATACTTATATGAGGCAACACAAGTTCTAGCTCGAAGTTAACGCAAAACTAGAATTATTGTTCAAAATTTATTGCTATACTAAATTATTATTCTGATTTACAATGCACTAGAGCTATATTGTCCATGCTGAACCGGCCGTTAGGTGGCGGTATAAGAGAAGCCATTATCCCATTTCATTATTGTCGTCATAAAAGGCGAAATGAAAAATACCAGGAAAACCTTATGGGATCCGATAGATGGCAGTATTACCATCTTCTTTACGTCAGACGTAAAATACCCAGGCCGGCGACGGACAGCAGTGTCAAAGGTGCGAGACATCATACTGTGATAGTCCATCTTCCTGCCAAGAGTGACGATTAAGGCAAATTCCTCCATAACGGGTCAGTCCCATGTCAGTAAATGGATTTTCATGCTGATAAAGAAGAAGAGTCGTAAATAGAGCATGCATGTCAAACTCAAAGTCATTGGTGGGCTAAATGCGTAATGACCGTAGAATCAGTGGGCCGCCATTCCCAACCATAAAGAAAAATTAGCTCATTGCATATATTATGGAGTCGTAAAGGGCGGTAATCGTTTATTTAATAATTAATAGTAAAATAATAGGAATATGTATTACAATCTTTTCCCCAAAAATTTAACAACCTTTGTCCTTAACTAAATTACCTATTTGGGGCTAATTCTATCTGCGGAAATTAGTTTTAAAACTGCATCCAAGTATGTCGGTCAACTGCGATCTCGCTGGAGATCTGTTTCCTTTCATTAGGGAAAATAATTGCTCACACTAGTAAGTGCTTCCGAACATTGGTAATTGGACACGCTCGCGGGTCGCATCAAGAGGTTGGTTTAAAAATTGGATCGGGCCGCAGGCAAATGCGTAGAGTAGAGTAATTAGCATGACTGTCTAAAAAAAATAAACATTAAAAGTATTCTGATATTTAAATAAAAGCGTCTATACAATTACGTTTACTCTGAGTGCTAAATATTATGTCATTAGCAGATAAAATTCAAGCACTTCCTAAGAATGAACAAAATGGATGTAAGCATTCTGAAAAGTAAACAATACAGTTGGCGGCAATCGTTCTTCCCAAACTCAAAACATCGATATAACCATCAAAAATCCCACACGCGCGCAAAAATAAACAACAGTTTCCACGAACTTCGCGATGGGGAGGCTTTCGAAACGTGTCCCGTACAAAACAAATCAATTTCCTCCGTAACGCACGCTAAATTACTTCTTATTTCTAAACGTTGAAGTTCAATGTGCAATTCGACGTTATCGAACATTAAATCATTTTCATTTTAAGAACGTATATGGGCTATAAAGCGACAAAGTTGTAAATCAGAGTCAATTAGACGAAAGAGTTCGCGGCCACGGCGGGTTTATTTTTAGCAGGGTAATATTAATACAAGTCGATGAGTCCGTATGCGATGAATTGTAACGCGGTGTAATTGGGGTTTTATGGACGAACGATTAGCAACTATACAGCTCGTGATTTTGTCTTTGTACGTTGTTCAATTTAATATAGTCTGTCATATGACATAAATGTCGTATAATATATTTAGCTTTACTAATGCTCGAACAACAACGTAGAAGAGGAAATAGGCGAAGACTTTGAAATAAGAGTTGTTTACAGTATAAGTTTTGATTCCATCATAAATGGCTTCTGTTATTCTTTGTTTTGAACTCGTGCAAAGTGTATTTTTCGTAACAAATTAAATTTAAATTCAAATTTTAAAACCTGTAATCGAGATACCGAGTTTTGCTGGGCGTTAGATACAAAATATAAATAAAAAAATAAATTTAAACCTATCTAGAAAAACATATAACTTAATTTTATTTATTTAAATTGTATTTTTTTTACAGTCAAAGATATGTATTAAATATCTTTGACTGTAAATCGATAGAACAAGGATTGAAAAACACTTTTAGAGCAGAGCTTGTAGTACGCAGAGCTATATAATTATAATAATCTATATTTGCCCAGACGTGGGATCGTGTGGGCTAGAATACTAAAAAGCAAAAAATAAAAATAAACCTGACCACATTGCAGGACTAGAACTCGCGCACTCCGGTATGTTAGCCCTACGCTTCTGGACATAAGGTTATTGAGAACATGAATTTTGTGGCGTAATTACTTGACATATTGCGCGGGCACGTCGAGCTTGTTGCTTCATGTGTGAAAACATGTCGAAAACTAATATTCCCAGAAATTAGACCTAGCTAGATCGATTTTTCGCCCTCGCAAACCCCTACAGTGTAAATTTCATCAAAATCTTCAGAGCCGTTTACCAGAGAGCGATTATAAACACATATGTTAATATGTATAATATACTTCTCTTCAAAACCCCTTTCTATTCCTTTGTTCTTACCAGGTGACTAAGTACTTTTAAAAGTCAACTTGGCTAAAACTGCTCTTTACATAGAAGAATTACAGTCAATAAGTAATTAAACATATTATTTGAAATATTTTCTTATACATGTAATGACGCTGTGACACATTTAGACAGATAGGAATTATTATAAGTTTCTTGTACGACAATGGAACTCTTGAGTAATGATTTCATTAAAAGGTACCTAAGTTTTTACAGGCGTAAAATAAAAAAAAAATATCCATGTAAGTATAAGCCTATAGGTGACCTGTAGGTTTATTTAAATAAACGCGACAAAATCCGTAAGTAAAACTTAATAAATTTAACGTATATGTATTGCGATAATTTATGATCTTTTTTGTAGAATAACGGTGCCAAACGAGCACACAGCCCAACTGATGGTTAGTGGATGCTGTGGCCCATAGACATCTACATTAATTCTCAATTAAGAACCAAATGCAGATGCGTTGTCACCCCTGAGGACTAAGATTTAAAGCCTCATTTCCAGTAAAAAGGATCAACTATTCTCTACACTCACCATACGAAACACAGCAGCATTAAGCTGCTATTTTACGCTGGTATTCTGTGAGAGCGCGGTCCTTCCCCGGTCGAGCCACCCATTCGTGCTACAATCATAATATAGCTGCAGCATGGCTCGTATAAAATCTTCTTCTGCTGCATCAGCGCGTAAAAGTCCATTGCAAACTTGCCACTGCGTGACTTATGCCCTAATACTCAAACGCTGCTCAATTTTAAGATGCCATTAAATCTCGTGTTGTCTCTATCTCTTTAAGTCAAAGTGACTGTTACACCACGAGACTTAACGACGTCTTAAAATTGAGTATTTGACCATTAATCGTCACGGATTCACGATCGCAGGATCAAAAGTCTCGTACCTTCGACACTACTGTCCGTTGCCGGCCCGGTTATTTTACGTCTGGTGTAAAGGTACGGAAATTAACGGATGTCTAAGTTTTTTCTTGCATTTCCCATCGTCGCTTCTTCTACCAGCATACAGCTGTAATATAAAATCGATCGAAAGAATAATTCATCTCAAGTATATTTAAATATTTTTTTTTATTAAGAATTCCTTTTTTTAGTAATTATTAATGAAAAATAGTGGAATTTTTGAATGAAAAAAAAAGACTTGTGATTGTTTGTGATGTCATTATATTCGTTGAGGCTGTGAGCCCAAACGCAATCATGCTATACATTTGTATTTTTTATATTCGGATCACCATGTGTCATAACAAAACTTATATAACCTGTACCAGCAATGACAATTTTTTTAATTTTGACAACGTAACGTGTTTTATCATTTCACCATGCGGTGGCGTTACTAAAGCGAAATAATAACGTCACTGGCGTTTGAATGTACATTCTAGAAAAACCATTTTTTTTAATAAAAAAATTAACATTGAAAAATCAATGATTATTGGAACGAAGTTCCTTATCAGGCGGTACGAATTTGGCGGATGGGGACTAGGCGGTAAAAAGTGTAAGATTTTTCCGTCACGCCCCCTTTGGAGGTAGTGTAGACGGCCTTGGCGGCTATAAGGAAGCGAGATGGAATAATATCCATCTCCCTCGCACTTTTTCTTATCTTGCCATGAAAGAAATATTATTTTATTTTAAATGGCGCTTCATTTTAATAGACGCTAGTAATTCATTTATTTGTATTTGTTAATCAATAATATAACACGTTTATCAATAATAATATACTACGAAAGGAACTTCGTTCCAACCGAGTGTTCCACTACACTCACGTACGTATTTTTTTAAATTTTTCTTTATAATTTTTTGTAAACTTTCAAAAAAAATTAAAAAACATGCAACAGCTCTCTATTAATTATATGTGAGATACGTTGGTATTAAACTATATCGAGATTTTTCAATCATCAGATAAAAGTTATCCATAAGATAAAATACATTAAACAAATTCAAAATTACAGCTGTATTACTAAAATATTTTAATTGTTTGAGTTTTATATTCAGTCGTTTAATTTATTTGATGGATAATTTTTAACGGCCCTAAGTATAACAAACAATTCAATTAATTAATCGTTTTTATATCTCCATAAGACTAGTTTCCTTAGCTCCAGCAATCAACCTATTAAACTTACTTTAATTTTTTTTATTCGTAAACGTTCAATAAACCTGTGATACATAAGTTGCCTCTATAAGATAAATTATAGCCTTCTTTTTTGCCGTTTTGCCGTAAAAGTATTAAAATACTCTTTTAAAAGATCGTAGATTTCGTTTTTACATTCTCGACAAGTTTATTTGAATGAATAACACTCTTAAATGTCATGCTGGTCTAGTTCTTGTTGTAATAAATTAATCTATACATATAAATAAAATAGAAGTGACTGTCTTTAATGTTGAAGTAACTGGCTTCGATTAAGCTCAGGGGATTATCTGCATGATATTAAGACATAAACAACTATTAAATAAAATTGTGTGTCTGTCTGTCTGCAAGGGAATGGCTAAACTGATTGTGATGAAATTTACGAACAGATAGAGAGGGAGCTATGCAAGGAGTGATCTAGGCTATATTTTATCCGAAAAACTTGAAGACATTTTTTTGAAAAAGTCGAAAAATTGTTAAAATACATGGTCTTTCATTATATTAAATCTTAGTAACGACAAATTAATATAAGGTCGGGGAAAAAGTTTCATCGTATTTTATATACAAATTCAAGACATTTTTTTTTCAAAGTTTAATTAAATTTAATTATAATATATATGTGCCATTTTGTTCGACAGCTTGTTGCCATCTTGTAGGTAGTGACATAATCCTGTTGCTGTAGAAATCTTGGGATTTTTGATCAAAAAAATGCGACAAGTGATTTTGATAGTCTTCGCTTGATGTTAACCTAACACTACCCAAAGAATTCTGAAGAGACCGAAACAGGTGAAAATCTGAAGGTGCAAGGTCAGGACTATATGGTGGATGCATTAACACTTCCCAACCAAGCTCTCTCAATTTTTGCTAAGTGACCAAAGATATGTGTTGTCTGGCGTTATCATGATGAAAGACCACTCCTTTTCTGTTGATAAATTCCGGCCGTTTTTTCCTAATTTCTTGCTTGAGTCTCATTAGTTGTTGGAAGTAGAGATCCGAATCGATAGTTTTGCCCGGCGCTAAAAGCTCATAATAAACGTTGCCCTTCCAATCCCACTATACACACAGCATCACCTTATTGCGTGTCAATCCGGCTTTTGCTCCAGTTTGTGGAGCTTGACTACCCTTTGACAATGATCTTTTTAACGCGTTCTTGTTATAGGTGATCCACTTTTCATCACTAGTGATCAATCTTTTCAAAAATGGTTCGGTTTCATTACGTTTCAATACAGAATCGCAATTGAGTACACGAATCATTAGGTTTCTTTCAGTGAGCTTGTCGTGGTACCCAAATATCGAGCGTTTTTGTATAGCCAGACTTTTTCAAATGGGTCAAAACTGTTGTCCATCCTCAATTCCTCGGCTATGTTGTAACTACTAATATGCCGATCTTGCTCCACTTTTTCAAAAAATGGCATCGACTTTATCCGTATAAGGGCGACCAGAGCGAGCTGCATCTTTGACATCAAAATTCCTGGACTGAAAACGCTTGAACCAACTTTGTGCTACTCTTACTGACACTGCATTAGGTCCATAAATGTCAGAAATTTTTTTCGCGGCTTGAGTCGCATTTTCCCCCTTTTTTGTAATAAAAATTCAGAATGTATCGAATTTCTTCGTTAGATTCGGTTAGATTTTGGTGGATAGAAAAACAATTTAAAAATGGCGGGAAAGTGTTGTTTACTTTTTATTTTCTTTTTTTTTAATATCCTATATGTATTGATATCAAAACCATCCAGATACAAACAGAACAAAGATATTTTTTAAATGTTTATTATACAAAATACAGTCAGTTGTTTCTTATACTACTTTCGCCAAACTGCAGGGTAGTTTGTTGGCGAATGCATCACCCACTTACATTCTATGTACCTACTGTAATTAATAACTTTATCTTGGATTTAAAACTTAAAATAGAAAAAAATAAAAAATAAAAAACATGAGTGTCGTGGAACACTCAGTTGGAACGAAGTTCCTTTCGTAGTATATTGTTATAGTTTAGCGTATTATATTATTGATTAACAAATACAAATAAATGAATTACTAGCGTCTATTAAAATGAAGCGTCATTTAAAATAAAATGACATTTCTTTCATGGCAAGATAAGAAAAAGTGCGAGACATGGATAATATTCCATCTCGCTTCCTTATAGCCGCCAAGGCCGTCTACACTACGTCAGAAGGGGCCGTGACGGAAAATCTTACACTTTTTCTCGCCTAGCCCTCATCCGCTAAATTCGTACCGTCCGATAAAGAACTTCGTTCCAAAATAGAAAAATTAAATTTAAACTTAGCAGTGTTATTTATATACTTATTATATTCAAACTTATAAATATTTAAACTTATTAATAATTACACATTTAAATATCAATTAAGACTATTTTTATTATGTAGACAGTATTAACTATTAAACGTATCTACCAACCACGCTTTCAACTTCCTTTTAAATATTCCTCTATTTTTACATTCGTCTTCAGAAAATATCTCGTTAAAAATACGTGGTACTAGATATTTTCTCGTCCTCTCTTCAATATGATGACGATGACGATGATAATGACGATGACGGCTTAGCAATGAGTTGCTGCGCTAAGGGCCGCGGGTTCAAATCTCGCACGGAACAAGTATTTGTATGGTCTACAAATAATTGTTCCGGGTCTGGATGTTTGTCCTTATGAAATCTATGTATGTAAACTGCCCCCACGATATAGGAGAAAATCCTAGTGCGGAGGTAACGTTTCTTTAAGAAAAAAAAGAGAAGATAAAAAAAAAATATAAAAACAAACTACGAGAAATTTTTTCCCCGACCTACTAGATCCTATCCAGGTGAAGCCAGGGTAGTAAGTAATTAAATTAGTTATCAGTCTAATTTAAACATTTTCACATTGATCTTTAAAAATCATTATTATCTTTTCATAATCATTACGACCACTTACCAGTCCATTGTTGAACATAGGTCTCCCCATAGATCGGCACAAAGTACGGCCTTGAGTCACCTTCTTTTTATAGATTTAGGGTGACAAACGAGCACACAGTTCACTTAAATTTAAATGGTAAATAAATGCAATGGCCCACATATATCCTCAATTAAGATTCAAAGTGCAGATGCGTTGTCACCCCTGAGGACTAAGATGGAATGCCTCGTTTCCAGTAAAAAGGGTAATTAAACATTGCATTTAATTAATACATTGCAGTTTTGCTATACGTTAATTATTATAATATCCTGCAAATAAACCGTGTAGTGGTGGTGTAAAAATATCCACTACCCCATATCGTCCCGTGGGTGTGGTAAGAGGCGATAGAGGGAAACGGAATCAGGAGATGGGCAGCAAGCAGCATCTTCCAGACAACTACTCAAATTTATAAGAAACTGCGGTTGATAAACTGTCTGCTTAACGTTGCAGCTATAGCTAAATCCCCTCTATGAGGCAATCTATACCGTTACCGTTACAGCCTATTAAAGTCCACTGCTGAACATAGGCCACCTCCATAGATCACACAAATATCTCACCTATAAGGCAATCTATAAGCTCGAAGAACCGATAACTGATGGGGAAAAAAGGTTCTCTAGTGGCAGCCTCGTACCGGTAGGCGAAGTGTAGGGCGACCCCCCACTAGATGGAGTGACGACCTGGTAAGACATGTAGGAAGTCGATGGATACAGGTGGCTCAGGACCATGCTTTGTGGCATTCCTTGGGGGAGGCCTATGTTCAGCAGTGGACTTGTGAAGGGCTGTAATGATGATGATAATGATGAAGGCAATCTATGGGAGAGGCCTATGTTCAGCAGTGGTATTTTGATAGGATGTAATGGATCGCTGAATAGATAGATCTTATAGATAACATACACATAGAATATGATACCAATAATATTAATTGTCACCCACAGAGTAATACGTTTACAATTAAAAACATACACAATAATAAATACTTAATAAACTCAATAAAAAAATAAACATGTACAATTAATAAATTAACTACTATTAACAAATTAACTACTATTACGATATACTCTTAGTATACGATATACTCCTGTATAGTGCATATTATACAGGAGATTAGAATGGCTCTCCTTAAAAACGGCAAGGCCCCAGGCGAGGATGGAATTACAGCGGAGCTTCTGAAAGCGGGTGGAAACCCGGTACTTGAAGTCCTTCAGAAGCTCTTTAATCCCATCCTCCATGGTGGCACTACACCGGAGACGTGGAGCAGAAGTGCGGTGGTCTTGTTCTTCAAGAAAGGCGACAACGCTCTCTTAAGAACTACAGACGATTTCACTTCTGAGCCGCATCTACGTGCTGTTTTCGAGAGTCATTACGAATCGTCTCGCATGCAGACTCGACGACTTCCAGCCTCCCGAACAAGCCGGTTTCCGAAAAGGCTTTAGCACCATAGACCGCATACATACCCTTCAGAAAATTGTACAAAAGTCCGAGGAGTATAATTTGCCACTGTCTGGCGTATGTGGACAATGGAAAGCCTTTGATTCCGTCGAAATTTGGGCGGTGCTGCAGTCCCTTCAGCGGTGCCAAGTTGACTGTCGGTATATCGAAGTGCTGAAGTGTTTGTACAGTAGGGCTACTATGGCTACCCGAGTACAGAACCAGAGTACGAAACCTATCCAATTGCAGAGGGGTGTAAAACATGGTGACGTTATATCCCCGAAACTCTTCACCGCTGCATTGGAAGACGTTTTCAAGTTACTGGACTGGAAAGGATACGGTATTAACGTCAATGGCGAGTACATCACTCACCTTAGATTTGCCGATGATATAGTCCTTATGGCAAAATCGCTGGAAAACCTAAGCACTATGCTCAATGACTTCAATAGTGCCTCCTAACGGATAGGTCTTAAGATGAACATGGACAAAACAAAGATCATGTATAATGTCCATGTCATATCTATGCCGGTAGTTGTTGGGAGCACTAAGCTCGAAGTTGTTGACGAGTATCTTTACCTGGGACAAATAGTCTAACTAGGTAAGTCCAACTTCGACCGAAAGGTCAATCGACGGATTCAACTCGGCTGGGCAGCGTTCGGGATACCTCAAAACTTGAAAACGAGACTGTACAACCAGTGCGTGTTGCCAGTGATGACTTATGGATCTGAGACGTAGTCCTTCACTGCTGGCCGTATGAGGAAGCTCAAGGTCGCTCAGCGAGCTATGGAGAGGGCTATGCTCGGGGTTTCTTTGCTTGATAAACTTAGAAATGAGGATATCCACAGTAGAACCAGAGTGACCGACATAGCCCAACGGATTAGTAAGCTGAAGTGGCAATGGCCTGACCATATAGTTCGAAGAACCGACAACCGAGAGAACCGGAGACCCTTTTTACTGGAAAAGAGGCATTCTATTTTAGTCCTCACGGGTGACAACGCATCTGCATTTTGATTCTTTTTTGAGGATAGATGTAGATGTGTATGGGTCACAGCAACCACTTACCATCAGGTGGATTGTGTGCTTGTTTGTCACCCTATCCTATAAAAAAAACCGATGGGGAAAAAAGGTTCTCGAATGGCGGCCTCGTACCGGCGGTGGAGTGTAGGGCGTCCCCCCATTAGATGGAGTGACGACCTGGTAAGTCATGCAGGAAGTCGATGGATGCAGGTGGCTCAGGATCGTGCTTTGTGGTATTCTTTGGGGGAGGCCAATGTTCAGCAGTGGACTTGTGAAGGGCTGTAATGATGATGATGAATGATGAGTGTATACTATATTATGTGGGGGCAACGGGAACAGGCTGAGTATTCGCATTATGCGCAGCACTACTTTTTAGCCAGTCCATGCTGTTTTGAGTATATTTTTGGTCGCACGCACATAGACATCACTGGAATAATCGATATTTTTTAAAATAAATATAATGAAAAAAAAAAACGATTGGGAAAAATCGATTCTAAAATGATTTACCTATAAATTGATATTATTTATAGAAAAAAAAGGAGTATATAAAGGCGGTTAGTATTTGTTTAAAATGAAATTTGGCTTGTTAAACAAAACTGCAAATCGAACGTAGTTCGGTATTTTTTCTATCGAGAAAATTGTATTGTAACATGTATTGACCGGGTACATCGTAATGAGAAAGAATGTATCTAAAATATATTTTTATTCACATTCTAAATGTTATAATTTGCCTATCAAAAACCATTTTTAAAACGGACAAAAACAGGAACACCCAGCCTTAATTGTGTATAAGTGATGTAACCCTCGTTACATTAAATACGTTAAATAAATAAAGGCATTAAATTATTAAAATGTTATTTAAAATTATTAGTTACTGTTAGAGCCTATTAAGTCCACTGCTGAACATAGGCCTCCCCCACTAATTGTCTCATAGGTGGGATATTTGCCATAGTTGCCACGCTTGGCAAGCGGGTTGGCAACCGCAGTTTTTTATTTGTAGTTGTCATTAGGAAGACGCAGTGTCCATTTCTTGATTTGTTTCCCTCTGTCGCCTCTTACGATGCCCACGGGATGATATGGGGTAGTGGATATTCTTACACCGGCACTACACGTCACTTAGTCTTAGAGGATTGTTAGTGAATCGACATAATTACATTTCCAAGTAGCAGTGGTAAGCCGGCGGAGCGAGAGTCATTTTCATTCCAATCTCCAATTGCTTTTGCATTCTATATCGTAGTGTATCTAATGAGGATCGTATCCAGACATTGCAGATTTATCACTCGGTAACAAAGTGGCGATCCATTTTCGATCTTGATCACTTGTGATAATGGCGTGTTTGTTATAATGGAGACTGGATGTCATCCAGTGGTAATAAGGTATCAGATGAGTAGGGTGACCAGACAATTTTATAATAAGATTGTACATACTTAATTTTAGCGATTTGCATAGAGACTTGTACTAGTTCCAAAATATTTATTTTAAAGAAAAGATATAAGAATAGCAATATGTTCGTTATTCTTATATATGATGATACCGTGAGCAAAACCGGTCGATTTTTATAACTAGTAATGATAATTTAATATCAATATTGTGAAAATAGTACAAGTGTCTATCCAGATCGCTAAAATAAAGCTGAAGTTTCACCAAGTGACAACGATCGCAAATATAAATTATATTGTACATACTTAGTAGGTATATAAGTTACATAGCAGAAATCGCAATAAATAAATACATTTAAATTAAATTCAAGACTGATGCGCTTACTCATGAAACTAATTATTTAAATTAAGTGGTTTTTATTTTAATTTAACGCACGTTTACTAATTAATATTTAAATTAATTATGGTTTATAACATTTAAATGTCGCTTAATAGTATTGTGAAGGTGTATATAAATCTTCTTCTTAGTAGCGTTGAGGTTAGAATTTTGAAAGAAGCAATTAAAGTTTGAATATGAGAATCGACTTAGTTCACTCTATTAGATTTAATAATTATTTTAATCAAGATAAAAATATTCTGATAAAAATAATAGTTGTTTAATTTTTTAAATAAATTATATTATATAGTATTTAAATTATACAGTCTACATAAAAATAAAATTTTATTTATGACTAGCAACCCGCCCCGGCTTCGCCTGGATAGGACAGGATGTTTACATTTAACACCATTTATTTTATCAATTTTTCGTTTTTTTTTTAAAGTACAAGTTTTACAAATATAGCCTAGATCCCTCTTGATATTACTCTCTATCTGTTCGTAAAGTCTCATCACAATCGTTTCAGCCCTCCCGAAGATTAGTCCGGACAGACAGATACAATTTTTAAATGGTTATTTAGTAGTATTCAAATAATCACCTGAGTTTAATAGAAGACAGTTATTTCAAAATTACAGACAGACACTTCAATTTTATTTATATGTATAGATGTAACCTTACTATCTGTATTACATTTTTCCACTCGATAGAATTATTTAACGGTACCGTCAAGTAATTTCGATTGCAAGTTTGAATTCAACTGAAAATGTACCTAACCATAATAATGATCTGATGCTGTAGCTAGGACCGTATCCACCGTTTATTGGTATCGTCTTAAAATCATGCAGATTGAGATCTGATTGGCGAACATTTTTTTTTTCATAGTTAAGGTGATAAGCCTACACACAGTCCACCTGATGGTAAGTTGATGCTGGGGCCCATAGCCATCTACATCCTTTCTCGATTAAGAATCATCATATATATGTATTACACCCTGAAGAATAAAATGGAATGCCTCGTTATCAGTAAAAAGGAAATCCGGTTCCAGCATTATTATACTGCTATTTTATGCTTGTATTCTGTATGAGCGTAACCCTTCCCTAGTCCAACGGACCCATTCGTGCTCCAGCCATAACACGATGTAGCGTGACTCTACCACGTACACTACAATAACGAGTTACATTACAATTGTCATTACATTTTCAACTGTAAAATATACCGGAAAGTCCCGTAAACTTTGGCATATGGGCACCCTCGCTGTGCAGCTGTGCATGTCCACTAGGGTTGGCGATGTATTTTTAGTGGACGAATTTATTTGGATTAATACGAGTGCAATCTTAACGTGGGTTTATTGCGTCAATAGATTGAACGTGCTCCCTGCTGATGGCTTTCCAGTGTAGAGCCGTTCAAATGTGATTGCAGATTTTTATTTTTATTCGCTTAGGCAAAGATACGGAGATTTTACTGCTGATTATTTGTTCGGAGGTTTATAATATATTAAGTTCAGTATTTATTAAGTAAGCAATGAGATATAAAGAAAGAAAGTAAGAAACACAGACAATATAATAATTAATAACTATATTACAGAAATTAAAAAAAATTGGCTTTGTACGTCGGAGACATGCAAAGAAAGGTCATTACTTAGCATAAGAACGCTGATTTTCAGTACTGACCAAATACTATTATTCCACATAATACTCTTAAATATATTCTACTTTTCTCCCCAAATGTCTAAATCACCTGGTTTTGTACGTGGTAGAGCCATGCTGCAGCCCGGCTAGCATGGGCGGGGGACAAAAATTTTATCCCCTGATTATATCCACTGACAAGAGATAAAATTATCTTGTTATGTCAAACGGGGAGAAGTATATCCTCGTTTGACATAACGAGTAGACATATATCCCCCGTCCGTAGCATGCAGCCAAATGAAAGATAAAAAATTATGCTTTTTTGACATTTGAAAGGGACAATTTTATCCTAGTTCATTGGACGTGGGTGGAAGTTTATATTCATACAAAAAAATCTATCTAAGTCTAAGTCTATCTCCCATTTTATCTACTGTGGATATTATATCCACCGGTGTGCCCATGCTCTAAGGGTGGATAAAACTAAGCGAGGGGATAAACATTTTCTCCTATCCCCGGGGATAAAATTGTCTCCTGCCCATGCTAGCCCTGCAGCTATATTATTGTTGTAGTACGAATTGGAAAATCCACGCTCTCACAGAATATCAACGTGAAATAGCAGCTTAATCCTGCTGTGTTTCGTATGGTGAGTGTAGAGAACTGGAGATCCTTTTTCCTGGAAATGATTTAGTCCATCTTAGTCCTCAAGGGTGACCAACGCATCTGCATTTTGATTTTTAATCGACAATAGATGTAGATGTGTATGGGCCACAGCATTCAGTTAAATGTGTGCTTAGTTTATAAAAAAACCGGAGGCGGTGCAACCTTGACGAATGACACACTGACGACCAAATTACAGTAGTAAGTCTATCCAATAAACTTGTACAAATTGTTAAATATTTTAGATGCGTGGTATAAGCTGGTATTGGACTTACAAGACGCAGTAGTTTGGCATTGAGTTGCGGTGCTGGGGGCCGCGGGCTCCGGGCTCTGTCCGGTCTGTTTTATTGCACATAGTGTACTTGGCGGACTTCAAACTTTCTCTGCCAGTCAACCACGAGTTAAGCAAAGAAATTTAAGCAGCTAAACATTTGGTGTTTGGATTGTTTATTAATAATATACTTATCTACAACTATGACTATTTGTGTGTTTGCTTTCACTATAAATCAATGCGGTCGTGAAGATGCTTACGCCCATTAAGACAAAACTACTAATAGCTGTTAGTTGGGCATGAACAAACGCGAGCGAAGTGCTCCGTCTATAAATTGTTCCCACCTGCCGCCTGCCAGCCGTGGGATTATCGACAAATGGGCACAATCGTCCGCGACAAGGCGGCCGATGCTAATTCTGTACTTTGTAAACTGTGCAGTACTTCGCCCAATTAGTTTTGATCTGTAGCAGCGTAATAAATTGGAGAATCGTCTGAAGACCCTTTTACTGGAAACGAGGCATTCCATGTTAGTCCTCAGGGATGACAACGCATCTGCATTTTGATTCTTGTACGAGGATAAATGTAGATGTATATGGGTCACAGCACTCACTAAACATCAGGTGGTGTGTTCGTTTGTCACCGGTATCTGGCAGCGTCCGTCCGTATATTTTTTTGTAGAATAAGGGTGACAATCGAGCACACAGTCAACCTGATGGTATGCTGTGGCCCATAGACATCTAAATCTATCCCCGATTAACAAAAAAAATTCAGATGCGATGTCACCTCTGAGGACTAAGATGGAATGCCTGGTTTCCAATAAAAAGAGTCTGCAGTTATCTATACTCACCATACGAAACACAGCGGCATTTAGGTGCTATTTTACGCTGGTAATTTGTGAGAGCGTGGTCCCTCCCCGGTCGAGCCGACCCATTCGTGCTACAACTATATAGCTGCAGTATGACTCTACCATGTATAATAATAAATAGAAAATAAAAAACAGTTATTACAGCTCATTAAAGTCCACTGCTGGATATAGGTCTCGCCCAAAGATTTCCTCAGGGGGGATATTTGCCATAGTTAAAATATAATAATAATAATAATTTATTCTCTCACAACATTAAATTAACAATTTGGATTTTTAACAAAAAATAAGAACAATAATGTGAGAGACTGATGCATAAGCCCTAACTTACGCCTACGACGAACCTGTATTTCAGGTCATCAGGTCTCTCTCCCAGTTGACAAATACAAAAGTATGTAATCTTGTAATACGTGTGTGAATGTGAAAATTACAACATTTACACATGTGATGTAAATAGTTGACACGCTTGGCAGGCGTGCTGACAATCCCTGTTTAGCAGATTCAGTAATTGTTATGAGGAAAATGATGCTGCTCATTACTTGTTTAGATTTCTCTCAGTCACCTAACCCGGCATGAAACAGAAACAGAAACTTTTTATTCAATGTAGATTATAAATAATACTTATTATAATAATGCTACATGATTTGGGGTAGTAGATTATCTTACTCTTACACCGCCACTATGGTACTGTGGCGGCGCTGTCGCCACGCCACAAGCAAAACACATCGAAGCCTAAATCGCGCTATCAAAGTTACAAAGCAGTAGGTATATATAGAATAGTTCCGAAACAACACACGGAGTGTTGGCCGCTTCCCGGGCTGATCACCTTGCCCGGCGGGAGATCTCCCCTTTTCCTTCTTCGGCCACTATGCTTGACTACAATCCTGGCTGGTAAGCGGTGGTGGAACACTGAGGGTATATCGCTCAGTCTTAGAACGAGTATAACAAAAGTATGTTCACTCTTGCATTGTATTGGAAGTAATCGGACGGAAAGACTGAAATCACTTGAATAATTAAAAATTAAAAATTTTGTATAAGTACAACCGACTTCAATATAAATTATTAAGAATAACTCAAAAACTTGTAAGTCGGACCTTGATCAAATTTATATGGGACCATATGTTAAGCACCAGATTTCAAACAGTGTTGCAGTTGTTCATGGGCGGCGGTAATCACTTACCATCAGGTGAGCCGCGTGCTCGTTTACCCCCTCTCCTATAAAAAATTAAAAAAATTCAAAATGCATCTACATTTTGAATTTTTTCTTTTTTCTTTTTGTAGTCACTTCTGAGGACTAAGATGGAATACTGCGTATCCAGTAAAAAAGGTCTCCTGTTTTCTATACTTACCATACGAAATAGAGCAGCATTAAGCTGTTATTTTACGTTGATATCCTGTGAAAGTGTGGTACTTCTCAGTCGAGCCGATCCATTCGTGCTACAATCGTAATATAGCTGCAGCGTGGCTCTGCCACGTATAAAATATTTATACGACTACGCTAATGCAAGCTGTTCGACTCAAATACATAACTTAATATGGTAGCGATATGCAAATCTATCACCCAATTTCGTCTCGAAAATGTCGTAAGAGGCGACCATGAAAAATGCCAGAAGCACCAGCGACTGGCAGTTAAAGGAAGAATACATATTTTTTGTATTATTTATACACACACACACACACACACACACACACACACACACACACATATATATATATATATATATATACACTTAGACTCATTTTTATTGAGATCTTCGCGTCAATTTTTTATTTATTTGTAACAAAACCATTTATAGTACTCGTATCATATCAGATCAAGGCAATGCAAGAACAACTGATAACTAGATATAATTATTTACATACAAAAATATATATTATAATTTAGTAAAATAGTTATAAAAAATTCTCACAGATCCTTCTGTAAACTTTACCAGCTGCACTTGAAGATGTCCGTTGCTTGGGAAATAATATTCAATAATTTTAAAACACATGACTTGGGTGCAAATCTACCAGATTTGTACCTATGAACGACGCCTAACCACCGCTTTATCAGGCGCAAACAGCTGCAACGTGCAACTACATCTATCCTCGTTAAGAATCAAAATGCAGATACGTTGTCATACGTGAGGATTAATACGGATTGCCTCGACTCCAGTAAAGAAGGTCTCCGGTGCTCTACACTCACTATACGAAACACAGCAGCACTAAGCTACTATTTTACGCGTGTGTTTCATGAGAGTGCGGTGCTTCCCTGGCCAAGCCTATAGGCCATAGCTGCAGAATGGCTCTACCATATACAAATAATGTCACACGCTTGCTTAATACAAATATGGCTAGACAAAATGTACTAAATTCCAAAAATTAGTCGTGTAGCGACGGTGTATGAATATCATGAGACGACAATGGAAAGCAAACCAGGAGATGGGCAGCAGCGTCTTCCTTATTTAAAATCTCCGCTGGGTTTCTTGCTGGTTCTTCCCAGGACAGATTCTTATTAAAAATGACTTTCAATAAGAATTACAAGTGATCTATATTGAATAAAAAATTATTCTATTCTAATCGAAAATAAAAATTGTGGTTGCCAACTTACCTGCTAAGCGTGGCAACTATTGCGTTATCACCTTTATTAGGCAATCTTTGGGGAGGTCGTTCAGCAGTCGACTTTTATTCGCTGTAATGATGAATGACAATGATGTAATATTTTCAGATATTTATTGATCTCAATAAACACAACCACTGTGTATGTTATTCTTGTACAAACTTTTCGTTATGCATATATATAGGAAAGTGTAACTAAAACAATGTTTCAAAGTCTCATTTGATGGTTAGTTGAGAACATCTTAGCCAAAGCCCAATAAAATGAGATGGACAAAGACATAAGGTCGCAGACATCTTAATCCTGCGCGCGCGCATTGATTTATATCGAGTACCGACCCCGCGCCGACCAAGATTAAAGCAATTAATGCTCCGGGGACTCGAGCCGCAATAAAATCTAGATCGGCACTCATTTACGTCCATTATTAGACGGTGTTTTGCCTTATTGTCGCTTTTATGCGCCGCTATAGTTCTATAGTTACAGTTTATATGTGCCCGAGATAACCTGGAGCTGCATTATGGTTGCTAATAATAATAATAAAGACATATCTGACATTTATTTACCGTTACCGTTACAGTCTATTAAAGTCCACTGCTGAACACAGGCCTCCCGCGTAGATTGCCTCATAGGGGGGACATTTGCCATAGTTGCCTTGTTTGACAAGCGGGTTGGAAACCGCAGGTTTTTATTTTTAGTCGTTATAAGGAAGACGCTGCTGCTCATTTTCCGATTTGTTTCCTTCTGTGATATGATATGGGGTAGTGGATATACTTACAACGCCACTACACGGTTAAAAATATATTTTTTTATAGAATGAAGGTGACAAACGAGCACACAGTCCACCTGATGGACGGTGGATGGTGGATGCTGTGCCCCATAGACATTTACATTTATCCTCCATTAAGAATCAAAATGCAGATGCGTTCGTCGTATAATTTAATTTATTAATTACAAATGCGTAGGTAAATGTCCGTAATGTGTACCGTGTAGTGGCGGTATAAGAATAGAATAGAATAAAATAGAAAAGAATAGAATAATTTTTATTAAATATAGATTATTACATAATACTTATTGAAAGTCATTTTTTTTATTTACCACTGGTTCGGAAAATACCTCTGTCCTGGGAAGAACCAGCAAGAAACCCAGCGGGATTTTTTTAAACATATTTCTCTTTACAATAATTTTGTTTGTACAAATTTTAAATGAATTTTAATAGAACCAGCATGGTGGCGATCACCTACTCAATCCCAGGGTTTTTTTTTTATTTATGTATTCTTTGATATTATAATAACCCTTTTTGTACAATTTATCTTAATAAAACATTTAAACTTGTTTATTGACAAATTTTGTACATTTTCTGGGATTTTGTTGTAAAAGCGTATACATTGCCATAAATGAATTACCGATTCTGTGGAGTCTAGGAACTGGTATTACAAGTTTATGTTTGTTCCTAGTGTTTAAAGTATCAACATATTTATTCTTATCAAAGCTATTTATGTTTCCATGTACATACATTACATTTTCATAAATATATTGCGATGGCAAAGTTGTTTATTTCCTTAAATTTTTCTCTAAGGGACTCATTACAATTTAAGTTATAAATCGCCCGTACTGCTCCCTTTTGCAAAACAAATATGGCTTCGATGTCAGTCGCATTACCCCATAGCAAAATTCCATAAGAATCTAGCTGTCTCAACATTGGTGAGACTTCTAATCTTTCTTACAGCATATGCTGCAGAACTAAGTCTGCCTGTTAATTAAGATATATGGGGCCCCATTGAAGCTTCGCGTCAATAGTAATACCAAGATAAACAGTGGTATACACAAGACTCAGAAGACTAAGTATATCCACTACCCCATATCATCCCGTGGTGTCGTAAGAGGCGACAGAGGGAAACAAATCGGAAGATGAGCAGCAGCGTCTTCCTTATAACGACTAAAAATAAAAACCTGCGGTTTCCAACCCGCTTGTCAAACAAGGCAACTATGGCAAATGTCCCCCCTATGAGGCAATCTACGCGGGAGGCCTGTGTTCAGCAGTGGACTTTAATAGACTGTAACGGTAACGGTAAATAAATGTCAGATGTCTTTATTATTATTATTAGCAACCATAATGCAGCTCCAGGTTATCTCGGGCACATATAAACTGTAACTATAGAACTATAGCAGCGCATAAAAGCGACAATAAGGCAAAACACCGTCTAATAATGGACGTAAATGAGTGCCGATCTAGATTTTATTGCGGCTCGAGTCCCCGGAGCATTAATTGCTTTAATCTTGGTCGGCGCGGGGTCGGTACTCGATATAAATCAATGCGCGCGCGCAGGATTAAGATGTCTGCGACCTTATGTCTTTGTCCATCTCATTTTATTGGGCTTTGGCTAAGATGTTCTCAACTAACCATCAAATGAGACTTTGAAACATTGTTTTAGTTACACTTTCCTATATATAAGCATAACGAAAATTTTGTACAAGAATAAGATACACAGGGTTGTGTTTATTGAGATCAATAAATATCTGAAAATATTACATCATTATGATTCATCATTACAGCGTATGAAAGTCGACTGCTGAACATAGACTCCCAAAGATTGCCTCATAAAGGTGATAACGCAATAGTTGCCACGCTTAGCAGGTAAGTTGGCAACCACAGTTTTTATTTTATTCTATTCTAATAACAACTCGAAAATAAAACTGTGGTTGCTGAGTTGTTATTAGAATAGAATAGAATAGAATAGAATAGAATAAAATAGAATAGAATAATTTTTATTCAATATAGATCACTTGTAATTTTATTGAAAGTCATTTTTAATAAGAATCTGTCGGGAAGGGACGCCCTAGACGAAGGTTTATCGACCAAATTGGCGACATATTGAAATGGGCCAGGTTAGGAGTACCCTTAACCGACGAGCGTGTATGCGTAGATATATGGATGTAAAGGAAGCGAGAGAGGTGTGCCAGGATCGTGCCAAATGGAAGTCCGTAGTCTCTGCCTACCCATCTGGGTGACAGGCGTGAGTGTTTATGTATATTATGTATGTATGAGACAATCTATGGGGGAGGCCTATGTTCAGCAGATTTTTATAGGCTGTAATGGATGGATGAATGAATAGGCGATAATTTTTAGATTTACTTTTAGATTGGAAATTTGAACATTTATGTCTCCTACGTATAGTTTGTGATGACGTCATGTCAATTATGACAATTAGATTGACATAAATTTGCCAATATCTAATGTCTAGTTAAATAGTTAGGGGGGGGGGATGGACATATAAACGGACATACATGTATAATTTACCCACGTTTTATGGTCCGCCGCAGTCGAATCAAAATGCATAAATCACATTGACGAATTGAGCTTCGAATAAATCTATTTCTAGAATGTAGAGTAAACGATGTTAATCAAGATTATAATTGCTATACCGTCTGATAAGTTTTGATTTACGCAAATTAGAGAGGATTAATGAATTTTTGACCGTCCTGTCTCGAAACTTGGGATACTTAAAGCGTTTAACTTGTCCTCTTAGTAAAGTTAATTTAGGAATTATTAATTTGGATCATTTTAGTTTTATTGTCTGGCTGTTATAGCGTTTAATTAATCTACTGATTAGACAATGATCTTATTGCATGATTAAATAATTCGCTTAGTAATAAAAATAAAATATAATTATTTATGAATACATTTAATGCTAAATAAAATTAATAAATACAATCAGGTCAGGTGTAATTTTGCGGGAATTCATAATGTTAAATAAGTGAAAATTTAATAGCTATGATTAAAGTTAAAAGTTACAGCCTATATACGTCCCACTGGTGGGCACAGGCCTCCTCTCATTTCTGAGAGGGTTTTTAGGGCAAGGAAGTGTTCGCCGCGCTGCCCCAATGCGTGTTGGCGAACTTCACATGTCTTCGAAATATATTTTTTTTCTTATTTCTCAGACATGCAGGTGCCCTGTGAAACTGTGAAACTTACAACGAGCGCTAACCATCTGAGCAACCACGGCTCTAGCTATGATTAACGTGTAAATAAAATAGTGTTACCAGTCGTAGTCCACCTGATTGTAAGGGGCTGCTAAAGGCCATGGACACCTGCAACCAACTTCAAAGAAAGGAGGCTAGTCATGCGCCGTCACCTGAAATATTGACTCTCTATTCTGATATAAAAATACAGACGTGCATAATTATATCAAGTACTTTTTTTATAAAATAAGGATGACAAACGAGTATACAGTCTACCTGATGATAAGTGGATGCTGTGGTCCATAGACTGAAAGTAGATGTGGTTAACTATGACGTTGAGACGTCGAACATTGGGTGCTGTAAAGTACTCGAAACGTCGGGAATATAAAATAAGTTATGTAAATCCGTAAAAACTTAGTTTTATTTAAATGTGTGGTGTTACCTTGTATATTTTATGGGCCTTTGTTGTAATATCGTTTACATTGCCCCATGAATGAATTACTGACTCTGTGGAATCGAGAACCTAAAAAACACATACTACTGAACAAATAATCAAAGTTTTGTAATGAAGTCACGTCTGTAAGTTTGTTGTGCGCACTAAAATGCTACGTTGCCTTTTTCAGATGAATTCAGAACAAATATTAATCTATGACTACTGAGATTTATCTAGCCGTCATATCAATATTTATTACCCGCCCTGACTTAGGAAAATATATTACAATCAAGTCGTAGGTAAACATAACATCATATATATTTAAATGAATTTCTTACTTATTTACCCTTAACCGACGAGCATGTATGCGTAGGTATATGAATGTGGAGGAGGCGATAGAGGTGTGTCAGGATCGTGCCAGATGGAAGTCCGTAGTCTCTGTCTACCGCTCTGGGTGACAGGCGTGAGTGTTTATGTATGAATTTCTTTCTTTCATTATTTTTTTCTTTATATTGTGGTACAGGTACCGATGTCTACGTTTTTACGTTTACGTTTTTTTTTACGAGCTTTTCTTCAGCTATATTATTGTGGTCGTAGCACGAATGGGTCGGCTCGACCGGGGTAGGACCACGCTCTCACAAAATATCAGCGTAAAATAGCAGCTTAATGCTGCTGTGTTTCGTATGTTGAGTGTAGAGAACCGGAGAACCCTTTTACTAGAAACGAAGCATTCCATCTTAGTCCTCAGGGGTGACAACGCATCTGCATTTTGATTCTTAATCGAGGATAGATGTAGATGTCTATGGGCCACAGCAACCACTTACTATCAGGTGGGCTGTGTGCTCGTTTGTCACCCTCATTCTATAAAAAAAATATCGGCTATGAAGAAAATTACCATCAGAAGCGATAGTAGTTAGTGATTGTAGCTTATAATTTATAACACACTGAACATAGGCCTCCCAGGGCCTAGATTGCCTCATAGGGGGATATTTGCCATAGTTACTAGACACTGAAAGTTTTAACTGGCCACTTGTGAAGGATATATTAAAAAAATAAGTTCAATTTTTGAAAATGGAACTCTTTGCCAATAATATTGTGTATGTATTTTATTAATTTGTCATTTGTTTACGATTTGACGGCAAATTGAAAATTGTCTGTGACACGTCAGCATGAAAATTTTCGTACAATGATTTTTTATGACTTTCGATGTCATTTAAGTCAACAAGAAAGTTATGAATTATGATAGACTTCGATTGGCCCTTCACGATGAAGCCCCATCTCGTGCCACTGTTTACAATTGGTTTAATGAGTTTAAACGTGGTCGCACTAATCTCACCGATGATCTGCGTAAGGGACGGCCTTCTACGGCGACGACTGAAGATAACATCAGTGTTGTGCGGCGTATGATAGAGACTGGCAAAAGAGTGACTTATCAGCAGATTCGGACAAGCTTAGGCATCGGTATGAGTCAAGTGCACAAAATCCTCCATGAACATTTAGCGGTCAGGAAGCTTTGTGCCCGGTGGATACCTCATAATTTGACAAAGGCCCAAAAACTCCGTCGTGTTGATTGGTGTCGTGAAATGGTTCAAAGATTTAACGGAGGTGACTCAAATGCTGTGTTCGACATACTTACGGGTGACGAAAGCTGGATTTATTGTTATGATCCTGAAACTAAGAGACAGTCTGCTGTCTGGGTGTTTCCTTCCGAGGAGTTGCCAACTAAAGTGAACAGAGGTCGAAGCGTGGGAAAAAAGATGGTGGCCTCGTTCTGCGGAAGGACAGGTCATTACGCAACAATTGTTTTAGAGGATCGAAAAACAGTTACTGCAGAGTGGTACACTAACAATTTTTCGCACTTGTCTTGGAAAAAGTTCGGGAGAAACGACCTCGCCGTAGGATCCTCCTTCACCACGACAACGCCTCGTCGCACACCGCCAAGCAAACAATCGACTACTTGGCAACGTCAGACGTGGAATTACTGGGTCACCCGCCCTCTATAGCCCCGACCTTGCGATTTTTATTTATTTCCGAAAATAAAAGAAACACTTCGAGGAAAACGTTTTATGGACGTCGAAGAAGCAGTGGCTGCGTTTCAAAATGCCGTCGAAGAGACCCCTAAGGACGAGTGGGCAAAGTGCTTTTCTCAGTGGTTCCATTGGATGCAGCGATGTATTGATGTAAATGGACACTATTTTGAAAAGATAAAATAAAACTAATAACTTGCTAGTTTGTTCAGTTTTTGATTTTCTAAGTGTCACCCTCGTACCACGCTTGGCAAGCAGTTTGGCGACCGCAGTTTTTTTTTTAGTCGTTACTAGGAAGACGCTGAAGTGTTCCCTATATCGCCTCTTACGACATCCACGGGATGATATGGGGTAGTAGGTATTCTTACACCGCCACTACACGGTTTATCCTCAATTCTTAATTGATTGCATCGACTAACATGAATTGCCTCTTTACTAGGAAAAAGGATCTCCGGTTCTCTTACTCTTTGTTACTTACTCTGGCAGACATTAGCAATATGAACATTAACAAACGACATAATTTGTCCAAGCGATAATTATGTGTTTGACACTGGTATTTTGAACCAAAACAATGTATGTTTTATTTTATTTCATTTAATGTATTTGTAACACATATTATCTAATACTTATACAAATATAATATTTGTTTGTTCGTATTTTATGCACTGACATACCGTTCATCAGATTGTGGTAAAACTTTATCAACTTATTGCTTACACTTACGCGAAGGTTATAGGCATAGTACAATTAACTTACAGTAGGTGGCGCGCGTACCGTAGCGACAAATTTATTTGAAAGTTATATATTATTCAATTTCAATGAATGTATTATCATTCGTATTTAAACAATAACTGTTCCAAATTTAAAACGATATTTCCACAATTATTTCTTCTCCGGCAATGCGCCGGGCACCAGCTAGTAATTATATAAATTTTAGCTATATGCTTGAAAATCCTCAGTCGGTAAAAATCAGTTATTGGGTTTTTCTGTGAAAATTCTCAGTAGCAGCCCGGAGTCAGGAAAGCACGTAAAGCCGGGTGCTGCGCTTGATCTCTCCGGTCGTGTCGGGTTACCGCCTCATCGGACTATGAGAGTGAGAGAAGAGAGAGTGCATTTGTGCTTGCACATACACTCGGGCACTATAATCCTGTCCTGCGCAGATGGCTAGTCTCCGTTGGGACTGGCCACCGCGACCGAAACTCGGTCTGTAGGACATTATTATTATGCTTAAATAGGGGTACAAAGTTTTCTTTTTACGTATTAATATATGCAGATAGATTTTTCAATTTTTCACCGACTATTATTATAATGTAATACACACAACCTCAAACCAATAAAAAGACCGCACGACCTAATGGAAAATGGTATAACTTAAATCTTCAATAATTTAACTGCACACTTAACGACCTCGGTGATGAGTGCCATCGCTCAATCAGCCGGGAATTACTCAATATTTTCTTTTCGAAGGAGATGCGTTAATAGCGCGATAAATTGCACCGCGCCCGCACTAAAGTAGCTCTTTGATGCCGCGAGCGTAATTCACGCGTTCCGACATGCGTTTGTGGCCGCCTTTATGAGCGTACGGAATGGGAAGAGGGTGACCAGGAGACGGAGCATCATGGGATCTGAGTGTTACGAAGGTAATCTATTTCAATTGTAATTGATTATAAACTAACTTCCCGATGAACCGGAGAAAAATTTTGAACATAACGTAATAATCCAATTGACATAATGTAATTAGATAGCAATGTAAAATATGGAAAAAAAAAGTGGTAGGTATATTAAAAAAAAATTAAAACATAATTTTCAAAATTTCACTACTTTTATTCAACTATCTACACCTAGAGCTATGGTATGTTCTCTAATACTATTTTAAAATATAAATGTTATTTCAGTGTTTACTTAGACGCTTCCTTGAAATTACACTTGACAAAATATTTTTTTTAATGTAATACCGAAGTGAAGTTGCTCTGACGTGAAGGAACGACAATTCATATGCCGCCCTCTTTTTAATAATTTTTATAGTAAAATATTTACCACGGTATATTTTACCCATTGGGAGTAGCAAGTTTGTTCTATGATAAAAAGGGATGTGAAAATTTTAAGGCGTTTACAAATAAAAATAAATCATCTATTCAATCAAATCAACGAATCATCAAACTAAAACAATAAAACTTTAAGTGTTTAGCAAGCCCGCGGAGAATTTTCTGCGAGTAGTCTAGCTAATCGTACTCTTTATTGTTGAATATAATAATATATTTAGAAGTTAGTATGTATTTAAAGTTGTATTATAGTGGCGGCGTAAAAGTATCCACTACTCCATAAAAAGCGACAGAGGGAAACTGAAACAAAATATTAGAATATCTACGGTTTCCAACCTACCTGCTAAGCGTCGCAACTATGACAAAATCCGCCTTATGAGGCAATCTATGGGAGAGGCCTAAGTTCAGCAGTGGACTTTATAGGTTGAAAAGGATTCAATGGATGGATATTATGTATGTATTTAAGTGAAATAAGGTAGGCAAAATAATTTTAAAAAACTCCGGTTTTCAACCCGCCTTCCAAACGTTGCAATGATACCAAATATCTCTTTTATGAGACGATGTATGAGGAGTATTGTGCTTAGAAGTAGACTTTTGATAAGCTGTAATGAATAAAGAAATTAATACATTTATTAGATGTGGTGAATTTCCATAACATAGCTATGTAAGTTTGATTGCATGACCATACTTATAACATTACAATTTATAAGAGCTGTTGTTTAAGCAGGTTGCTTGGAACAAGTTTATTTGTAGTTTCCTTATAAACTGCATGCGAATATAAATAATTATTGTATCTTGTTATTTAAAACTAATTTAACAGGACCGGTTTTGTTTATATTAGAGCTATGATGAGGAAATAATTCAATCTAAAAAAAAAATTGTTTCAGTTATTTTATTATTCATAGTGAATAAAACTTGACTAATAACCAAAAAATATGTACACATATACATAAATTGTATATGGACAAACATCAATACCCTTATCGATTATTAGTAGGTTCTTATAACACGTGTTCCGTGCAGGATTCAAACCCGCGGCCCCAAAGTGTTGTAGACAAATGATAAGCCTTGCCTTCTGTTATGTCAAAAACTTCTTTTTCAAACGTTATCTTTCAATGTAAGTGTCGCACCTTGCTTACAGGCGAGACTGCCTTGTGGGTCTAGTGGTTGTAATCGTGTTTGCTAATTATGAGGTCCCAGGTTCGAGTCCCTGGTCGGGCCAAAATCAGTTATTGGGTTTTTCTGTCAAATTTTTTTTTGTAGCAGCCCGAAGCCAGTAAGATGGTCGTGTTTCATTCCTGTGCTTTGGATATCACGTAAAGCCGTTGGTCCTGCGCCTGATCTCTCCAGTCCAGATGGCTACTCTCCGTTGACACCAGCCACTTTGACCGAAATTCGGTCTGGAGGACATTGCTGACGAAACTCTGGTGATCGATTGATTGATCACAGGAAATCTATCCATGAGGAGAGAGTAAAAACATACAATTACCATACAACTTCTATAGAAACCTTTCGTTTTGACAGCTCCTAATAATATATCAAGTATCATGAGCCTCCTGACATATATTTAAATCATGGTTATCCTAACAAGCCGCAGTTGTTCTATCGTGGTCTGGTGCAGATGATGTTTGGATAGATGCGATTAATTATAGTGCATTTTAGAATTATGAGCACGATTCTGTCCGCATCGGACTATATTTTGTGCGTTTGTTTGTATTTCTGTCCACATTAAAACAAGTCGTTATGATGGTGTCTTTTCCTCTTGTATTCTTATAATTCATTATATCTCTTGTATTATAAAGGAGATTTAGTCAGCACGAATGGGTCGGTTCGATCGGGGTGGAACCACGCTCTCACAGAATACCAGCGTAAAATAGCAGCTTAATGCTGCTGTGTTTCCTATGGTGAGTGTAGAGAATCGGAGACCCTTTTTACTGGAAACGAGGCACTCCATCTTAGTCGTCAGGGGTGACAACGCATCTGCATTTTGATTCTTAATCGAAGATAGATGTAGCTGTCTATGGGCCACAGCAACCACTTACGATCAGGTGGACTGTGTGCTCGTTTGTCACCCTTATCCTATAAAAAAAAGGATAAATTTAGATGTCTATGGGCCACAGCATCCACTTACCATCAGGTGGACTGTGTGCTCTTTTGTCACCCTAATTCTATAAAAAAAGAGAACCGGAGACCCTTTTTACTGGAAACGAGTCCATCTTAGTCCTCAGGGGTGACAACGCATCTGCCTTTTGATTCTTATTCGAGGATAGTCTATGGGCCTCAACATCCACTTAACACCATGTGGACTGTGTGCTCGTTTGTTACCTTTTTTACACTTCTCAAACCACCTAACCCAACTTAAAGTCCTTTATAGAAACCCAGTCAGGGAAAACAGAATAGAGGAGAGAGTGGCATTGTCAGTTGTGCACGCAGGCGCTGCAACCAGCGGCGGCAAAAAGTCAGAATGCAGATGCTTTATCACATCTGCATTTTGATTCTCAATCGAGGATAAATATATAGATGTCTATGGGCCACAGTATCCACTAACCATCAGAAGAACTGTGTGCTTGGTTGTCACTCTTACATTTATAAAAAAAACACGGCGAGTACTTGCTTCTTATCTTTTCAGAGTTTATTTTGGATATATTGGTAAAGTGTAGATAGTACGATACGGTAATAATAAGGATTTGAATTACGTCTAGGGTTGTCAACTTTAAAAATATATAGTACTCGTATAATCAATTCGACGTTAAAATCATATTATGTATTTGAGAAAACAAATCTAGTTAAGCAACAATAGCTTGATGGTTAAGGGTTAAGGGTCATTGCTGAACATACGTCTCACCGATAGATTGCTGAACATAGGCCACAAGTTGCCACGCTTGGTAGGCAGGATGACAACTGCAGTTTTTATTTTAATTTTAAGTTGCTATTAGGAAAACGCTCCCATCTCCTGATTTGCTTCCCTCTGTCGCCTCTTACGACAACTTACTCCGCTACTACACAATTTTTTTCCTTATTTAATACTTATCTATTGTCTATACATAAAAATAAAATTGAAGAGTCTGTCTGTAATATTGAAATAAATGCCTTCTAATGTGAGGAGGGGGTTATTTGCATGCTATTAAGACATAAACAACCTTTATATTAAAAAAAATATCTGTATGTCAGTGATAACTTGAATAACAACTCATTAATAGATCCTATCGAGGCAATGCCGGGGCAGGTTGCTATATATACCTATATATCCTAACCTATATATATATATATAGGTGTGATTCTATCATAAAATATATTGTGTGGAGGCGTAAGAGAATACATTTCTACGTTTCGTCAATAGGCGTTAGAATAGGCGACTGTGAGAAATGCCAAAAATATCTAATGGCTTCTAATGTAGAGGTGTAATCGTTTAGTTTACGCCAAACGTAAAGTAACCGGACCCGCGACGAGGTTTTGCGTCAAGTTGTGAGCCGTCAGGATACTGATTCTAGATACTGTGATCCCCAATCTAACAGCCATGCTTGGCGAATACTTCCTATTTTGGTATCGTCCAGCAGTGGACTGTAACATGTTAATGAAGAAGAAAGAGGCTATATAAATTACCACGGCTCTTTGCGTAGCCAAACACGTGTATGCGTCGCGCTTGCAACATGCTCCTTCGGCACGAAAATGTTGACATATTTGCCGACAGTTTTTTTTTAATATGCATATATATTACTTAAATAATTTTTAATGTTGTTCTTTAAATAAATAATGTAAAAAAAATTTTCATCATTAAAAGTAAAGGATTGCCAACTATTTAAACTTCATTTGAAATATTAATAGTTGGCAACCCTAATCAGAATATAAATCTTCGGCGGTTCAATAGTTGTAATAATAAACAGGTAAATTAAGTCGTCAAAGGAGTCGACAGCTTGCTAACTAGGTATTCTACTACGACTATATATGGACAGTCTTCTAACGGAATAGGTATGATTGATGTGATGGAAAGGGAAATGCGATAAGAAATAGGCGGCAGCATCTTTATGAAAAACTGCAGTTGCCAACCCGCCTGCCAAGCGTGGCAACTATTGCAAAATCCTCTATAAGGTAATTTATGATGGTGACGATAACGATGATATGAATAGACATTACCATTGACAGCTCGTTGGTGAAATGGTTAAGCTGCAGTGCTGTGGTGACGCGCGTTTGAATCCCGCACGGAACAAGTTTTTTACATTGTATGGCCAACTAAAATGATGTTTGTCTGTCTACAATGAAAGATGTTTGTCTATCTGCAATTTATGTTTGTTAAACGCCTCAAATAAACAGTAGAAAATTCTAGTCCCGGTAACTTTTAAAATTCAGTTTCTTCTACTGAACGAATCAATGGAGATTAATAACAACA
Source organism: Parnassius orleans (assembly GCA_029286625.1). Lineage (NCBI taxonomy): Eukaryota > Metazoa > Arthropoda > Insecta > Lepidoptera > Papilionidae > Parnassius > Parnassius orleans. Next base: position 10,378,267 of record JAGSMP010000009.1, read on the forward strand.
ACATAAATTTATTTTTAGACTATTATCTTAAAAACTCAACTCAGTTACACAATGTTTTTAGAACACAGAGGTTTACCTGTTTGCTGATGGTTTGAAATTCGTTAGACCTGTTAGATCATCAACAGACTCCCAGCTTATTCAAGCCGATCTGGATAGATTGATCGAGTGGTGTACTCAAAACAGTATGCTTCTGAATGCTAAAAAGTGTAATCATATGTCGTTCACTCGTAAACATAGTCCTATCCAAACTACATACAAAATTGACAACACAGTACTCAGTCAAGTAGAGTGTATACGGGACCTAGGCGTTTTGTTGGATAGTAAACTGTCTTTCGTACCACAAACAAAAAAATAAACAGTATTATAACGAAGGCGTCCAAAATGTGCGGATTTTAGCTAGAAACACCAAACAGTTCAGACATGCTCAAACTTTCTACTACTCTTTGACAGCTTAGTTCGGAGCAACCTTGAATATTGTTCTCAAGTTTGGTCTCTTTTCTATGAGGTTCATAAGTGTAGAATTGAACGATTACAGCGGAGGTTTCTTAGTATGCTAGCATTGAAATTTAACCGTCATCGCTCCTTAACTTCATAAATGCTTTAAGAAATAGAATTATGCTGAACGGCTAAAGCATTTCCGTATATCTTCCTTATATAACAGGCGCAAATTTTTGGATTTAAGCTTCCTCTACAAACTGTGCAATAATGGCATCGACTGTCCTCAATTACTGGAAATAGTTAAGATTAATGCTCCAAGCAGATTACCCCGTTTTAACGTCTACAAGCTGTTTATGGTCCCACTTCACAGGACTAACCTTGGTCGTAATTCAGCATTAGGCAGAATATTTAGACTGTATAATGATATATCTAGGCCGTCTGATTTGGATATTTTCAATGACAATTTAAATAATTTCAGAAGAAAAATTTTACTTTATTTAGATGATAAATGTAAACCTTTTTAATTTCTCATGAATACGCAATTTTGCTACTGTACTATTAAATTTTACGTTATATAACTTTTCGCAACATTACTCTGTGTTGGCTGTGGTTGCCTATAACTGGGCGAGCACGTTGCATGTTTCTCAAGATGCTTGTATCTTGTTTTTGTTTTGTGTATCATCTGTCGGTGACCTTTATAAATAAATAAAAAAAAGTAGCTAAAGTTCCACCTGACAGTTACCAGTTCCAAAGAAATAGGCTCGGCATTGTCACTCCTGGCAGCTGAGACATGTGTGCCTATTATCGTATTTCGTCATCATTACATCCCTTCATAAGTCCACTGCTGAACTAAGGAATGGTATACGCATAATTAACGGTTTAAGAATATAGTATATTGGACGAACGGTCTGATTGACTGTGTAAAGGACTTTCTGAGTGAACGGTCTCTCGGGGTCGTCGTCGATGGCTGCTCATTCGATCCTGTGGCGACTAACGCCGGTGTTCCTCAGGGGTCCGTTCTCTCCGCAACTCTCTTCCTGCTGCATATTAATGGTCTGCTTATGCCCGGTATCTATGCGTATGCAGACGATAGCACAGTTGTGGAGAGATACCAACCAAGTCCTCGGGCCAGTCGGTATAAAATCCAGTCCGAAAGAGAAGCTATGGTAGAGCGTGTGAATCTCACACTACAGGCAGTCTCCGAATGGGGTGATGGCAATCTTGTGAAATTCAATGCCTCCAAAACACAAACCTGTCTCTTCACTACCAAAAGGAGCCAGCTTATCTTGGGTCCTTCTTTCCGAAATGTATCACTGGAATACACCGACCGCCTTTAGTTGTTCGGGGTTGAGATATCTGAACTTCGGGCGGTTCATTGAGTCCAAGGCCAAAGCAGCTGCCTTCTTCCTTGCAAACTACCAAGCGTGGCAACTAAGGCAATATACCTTTTATTTATATCAAAGTTGATTAAAATTAGTCAGGTGTTCATTATGTAATAACACGTATTGCACGTATATAAGTATATAAACTGGTTATAATTATTATTTGCACTAGAGAAATGCCAGATGAAAGATTATACTAAAGTGCATACGTAAACTACAGACATAAAAACCATAAAAATTTTGAACTCTCGAAAAATCGGCCGCATCACAAAAACTCCCAAATTATAAGTTAATGAGCCTACCACAAAGTTCATAAAACGCGCTATCGTTAAAGAAGAAAGTTCTAGAGTGGCCGCGATTTATTGAAGCTACGATAGAATGTACGCGAGAAGTTGGAAGTAATCGCATTCGTAAGTTATTCAGGATCGTTATTAGTTGTTTTGGGTGAATGTGATATTGAACAGGGACTTTAGATAGGTTGTAATGCTAAGAATATGGGTGTATTTAAGGCAATACGTGGTAGAGCCATGGTGCAGCTATATTAGTGGTATAGTTGTAGCACGAATGGGTCGGCTCGACCGGGGAAGGACCACCCTCTCACAGAATACTAGCGTAAAATAGCAGCTTAAAGCTGTTGTGTTTCGTATGGTGAGTGTAGAGAACCGGAGACCCTTTTTACTGGAAACGAGACATTCCATCTTAGTCCTCACGGGTGACAACGCATCAGCATTTTGATTCTTAATAGTGGATAGATTTAAATATGTGCTCGTTTGTCACCCTTATCCTATAAAAAAAACCTAACATACATAATGACCTTTTTATAGAATAAGGGTGACAAACGAGCACACAGTCCACCTGATGGTAAGTGGATGCTGTGAACTATAGACATCTACGTCTATCCGGATTAAGAATCAAAATGCAGATGGGCTGTCAACTCTGACTAAGATAGAGGCTTTGTTTCCAGTAAAAAGGGTCTTCGGTTCTTTAACCTCACCTTACGAAAGACAACAATAAAAAGCTAAACTTAAGCTTACCAGGTGGGATAGAAATGTAACACTGGTTTGGAATGGGTATAAATAAATTATATGTAGCCTTCTTTGTTTATGGTCGCTCCAGGTGTCCATAGACTGCAGTAGTCACTTACCATCATCATCAAGTGCACTGTAAGTTCTTTTGTGGCCTCAGTTTAAAATGTGCAATTTTTTGTATGAAAAACACCTTCACCATAGTAAAGATAGCTAGCGTTCGCCTTCACGATGCAGTAGAAATTCCTATCGTGAGGGTAGCTTTAAAAAAAGTTTCTGCATATGTTTCACAAAGAAAAGCTGAAAACGACCGGTAGAAAAATAAACAAACCTCAATCCATGAACATATAATAAACACAAGCAATGCTAATACATAAAAGAAAAAGACGATTTTTCGCCGCGAACTCAGACGTGCCAGCTGCCCCACATCCCGGCTCCCGTAATCCCGTGTCGATCCCACTAATTTATTCTTCCTCGTTTTGTTTTGCTTGTCTACCGGAATACACTGAGGCATATCGGCAGTTAATGTTTTAGTGAGGCCGGTCACAAGGTCTTAGGTGTTCGAGTGTGAAATGTCTATTTTAAATATAATAGATAATATATATAATAGGTACATAAGTATGTAATTACGTAATCTGTAATAACAACCATTTATGGCGTTATAAGAATATTCACTACCCCATATCGTCTCGTGGGAGTTGTAAGAGGCGACAGAGGGCATCAAACCAGGAGATGGGCAGCATCGTTTTCCTTTTTTTTTTATAGTATAGGGTGACAAACGAGCACATAGTCCACCTGATGGTAAGTGGGTACTGTGGCCCATAGACATCTACATTTATCCTCAATTAACAATCAAAATGCACATGCGTTGTCACCCCTGAGGACTAAGATGAAATGCCTCTTTTCCAATAAGAAGGGTCTCCGGTTCTCTACACTCACCATACGAAACACAGCAGCATTGAGCTGCTATTTTACGCCGGTATTCTGTGAGAGCGTGGTCATACCCCGGTCGAGCCGACCCATTCGTGCTACAACTATAATATAGTTGTAGCGTCTCTCTACCACGTAAAAAAATTTCCTAATAACAACTAAAGAAAGAAAAAAAACTGTGGCTGCCAACCCGCCTGTCAATCGTGGCAACTATGGCAAATATCTCCTTTACGTGGCATTCTATCTATTTCATTCAAGTCTATAAATGTGTATATGCTATGCTAATATATATAAAAATATGTATGGTATGCTGATAAGGGCTATGCAGTATAGAGTATTAATATAAAAACACAATATTAAACATTAAACGAGCGACGCCGCATGAGGTAACGAGTGTGGCAACGCGTGGAAATTTGCAATTTGCGAGTTGCACATAATTCCGCGTACGGCGACACGTACGTTCACATTGTAATTAATATCTGTTTGTACGTGTGATACTTAAATCGTCGCCGTCAGCGAAGCATTGTGTGCATTAATGAGGCGGACAACGTGACGAGCGGAGTGGGTAGTGGAGCGGGTAGCGGAGCGAAAAGGGGTAGCTGGTAGCAGCTGCAGTTTTGACGAGATTGTTTGATTTTTGTATTTAAATTTAGCCCAATATCATCCCGACAATGTCGGAAGGTGATAATTGGGTGATATGGCGATAAAAAGCCTATTCACTCTTACATTGAAGACATCCACATTGATGGGAAGACAGATGTTGGCTCCACTTTTGGGCTAAAAATCAGTTCTCTTATCGCCAGCGGCGACGTTCAATCGTGTAAATAGTACTTCAGAAAAAAGTGTGAAATTAAGAAACATTTAAAAGTAAAAAAGATATTGTATATGACGATTTCTTAATTAAAAAATTCAATTACATGAGCGATTTACAAGTGTGTCCTCACCCTTACGCACATATAAAAGTGCACACATCACAATGATCGCTCTTCTCTCACGTAACGACACCGTATTGTTCGCGCCGCTGCAATTAGCGCTAATTATCCACTGTTATAGGTTACTGAGAGAAATATACGGAGTACAGTGGGAATATGAAAACGACTTACTTGATTTTTCATTAACTGCTTTAAAAAGTTAAAATGCGGAAAGTTAAGTTAGAAACGTAATGTCTGTTGATACGATAACTAAGTTTTTGGCCGATTCCTTCGTAAGTCTCACGACTGATTTTAAAGTTTATATTCATGGTAGAGCCATGCTGCAGCTGTATTATCTTTCACAGAATATCAGCTTATATACCATATAGCAGCTTAATACTGCTGTGTTTCATATGGTGAATGTAAAGAATTGGAGACCCTTTTTCCTGGAAACGAGGCATTCCATCTTAGTCCTCATGGGTGACAACGCATCTGCATTTTGATTCTTAATCGAGGATAAATGTAGATGTCTATGGGCCGCAGCATCCATTTACCATCACATGGACTGTGTGCTCATTTTGACCCATATTCTATAAAAAAAATGGACTGCAATAGTCACTTACCATCAGGTGGACTGTAAGTTCGTTTGTCACTTTAGTTTTATAAAAAAAAAGATTGTTTTGCGATTTTACGTATAAAAGTCCTCACACTGATGTTAAAGAATCATTTTTACGTAAAATTTATAGTACGTATAGTTTTAGAGATAATCGCAAAAACTGAGTTTATTGTTGTTTAGATAATTTAACTCAAAGCCACTATTCCTCAAGCCCACTATTCCAATGGTTGTCAATTACCTCTCGGTAGAGAGTAATTGTGTTCTGTGTCAATTACATAAAGAATTATCACAGATCTATAGGTTTTTTTTTGTTTAAATTCTACACATATGAAGTCATGGTTAAAAGCTAGTCACTAGGTATTATGTCTTTTAGATATAGAAATTATAGGTTTCAAGTTTTTGACAATTACTGTTCGCCATATTTATTTTATGGTGATGTCATATAGATAATGGTACCGCGCAATTGTATTTTTTTTTTAAATTTATTACATGATTAATACAGTCGAAAATTAAAAGTTCAGCATAGTCTAATGTGTATTTTTAACAAACTCTGATGCAGATGTTCTTGTGAAGGTTGACCTAAGGAATGCTTTTAACTCTATCGATAGGGTAACCTGCTGAAAGAAGTGGCTAACAATACCCTGAAATTTATCACTACGTTTGGCAATGTTACAGTCAAAATACTAACTTGTTTTACGAAAACCATGTTATTGATTCTGCAGTCGGTGTTCAGCAGGGTGACCCACTAGGTCCAGCACTTTTCAGTTTGGGAATTCAACCCATTATTTCAAATTTGAAACCAAGCTGAATATCTGGTACCTGGACGACGGTACACTGGGAGGTAGAGCAGATGACGTCCTCAGTGATCTTACTTATATTTTTCGAAATTTTAAAATATTGGTCTTGAACCAAATAGCAATAAATGTGAAATATTTTTTCCAATAATTTATCTATTTCTCACAGAGACACTTTAATTCAAAATTTCAATCATATTTCCAGGAATAAAACTGTCAATACGGAATCACTATACCTGCTAGGTGCCCGTTGTTTTCGATAGTATTAAACCTGTTTTAAAAACAAAATTTGATCAGTTTTAAACCACGTTGATAAATTGTATAAATTAAGCCCCACATTGCGCTTACTATCTTAAAATATTGTCTCCTTGTACCTAGATTTACATACTTACTCCGCTCGAGTCCAGTCTGGAAATGTTCGGATATTTAAAAGATATTGATAATAATCTTAAAATAGCTATAGAAAAATTCTAAATTTAACTTTAAATACAACAGCCTGGACTCAAGCTACTTTACCTATAAAATTTGGTGGTATTGGTGTGAGAAATCTTTCTAGCGTTGCATTGCCTGCTTTCCTTGCTTCCATATAGTGTCAGTAATTTATGTAACATAATTTTAAATAATAAAGTAGACCTGTGCTTACATGGAGGCAGGGCAGACATGGCAAACGCTCTGTCCCGCGAAAATATTCCATTGGAAGTTAACCAACAAAAACAGTGGGATATTCCGTTGGTACAGAGGGTGCAGAAAGATCTGTTTCATAATTTCCATAGTAACCAAGATAAGGCACGCCTTCTAGCTGTTTCGACTAAGGAATCTAGTCACTGGTTACACGCTTTACCATCAAATAATCTCGGCACATTACTTGATGGGGAAAGCTTGCGCATCGCTGTAGGAATCCGACTAGGAGCGGCGATTTGTCAACCCCATCAGTGCCCCTGTGGCAGCAGCGTCGACAAGTTTGGGCTCCACGGACTTTCTTGTAAGAAAAGTGCTGGTAGGTTTTCACGGCACGGTTCTTTGAACGATATCATCCGAAGGACTCTTGTCTCTATAAATGTTCCTCGGTTTTAGAGCCTTGTGGAATATTTAGAGACGATGGCAGGAGACCCGACGGTATGACATTGGTCCCTTGGGAGAGAGGTAAAGCCCTAGTGGGATGCTACTATGTAGACACTTTGGCGGCCTCTCATCTCAGGGTACTCGTTCAGAGCCGGAGCGGCATCAGAGGCAGCTGAACTGAGTAGTGGCGCAAATATGAGTCTCTGAGAGATGACTACATATTTGTGCCATTTGTTGTAGAGACTATCGGTCCGTGGGGTCCACGTGCGATGAAGTTCTTAAAGGAATTCCATCCGCGGCTGGTTGTTGCTGCTGGTGATAAGAGGGCTGGCTCTTTTCTCGCTCAAAGGCTAAGTATAGCCATTCAGCGGGAAACGCAGCCAGCGTTCTTGGCACGATACCGCGTGGAGCAGGACTGTTTGATAATTAAATTACTAGTTTTAGTTTTTTTTTTTAATTATAGTTTTAATATAGTATATAATAAAATATTGTGTATTTTATTTACAAAACTTATCCTAACGGAAAGATGAAGACGATAACCAAACATTGTCCCAGCAAACCAAAGAATTGTCACAGATCTGTAGGTTTTTGTTTAAATTCTACACATATGAAGTTATGGTTAAAAGCTAGTCACTAGGTATTATATCTTTTAGATATAGGAATTATAGGTTTCAAGTTTTTGACAATTACTGTTCGCCATATTTATTTTATGGTGATGTCATATAGATAATGGTACCGCGCAATTGTATTTTTTTTTTAAATTTATTACATGATTAATACAGTCGAAAAATTAAAAGTTCAGCATAGTCTAATGTGTATTTTATTTACAAAAACTTATTCTAACGGAAAGATGAAGACGATAGTATCTCAAGCCACCCAAGCGGATAAAAAAATTTGTGATTTATATCACCATCGAAGCACTTGTATCATCGTTTCCTCTAATAATTAACATTGGCAGACATTTAATATAGTACGTGAGGGTAATATGGTCATCCGGTTAATATGATCATCATCATCATCATCATTACAACCCTTCACAAATCCACTGCTGAACATAGGCCTCCCAAAGAATGCCACAAAGCACGGTCCCGAGCCATTGACTTTCTGCATGTCTTACCAGGTCGTCCTCCATCTAGTGGGGACGCCTGCACTCGCCTGCTGGTACGAGGCTGCCACTCGAGAACCTTTCTTCCCAACGGTTGTCGGTTCTTCGAGGTATATGGCTGGCCCATTGCCACTTCAGCATACTAATTCTTTGGGCTATGTCGGTTACTCTGGTTCTACTGCGGATATCCTCGTTTTAAGTCTATCACGCAGAGAAACGCCGAGCATTGCCCTCTCACAGCTGAGCGACTTTGAGCTTCCTCATACGGCCAGCAGTGAAGGACCACGTGTCAGATCCATAGGTCATCACTGGCAACACGCACTGGTTGTGCAATCTAGTTTTCAAGTTTTGAGGTATACCTGACGAGTTAATATGATCACTTTCTTATAATTCAAAAACTGACCTTGTTTTCATAGATGGGTCTGTGATACGATAGCTCTTCACAAAGAGTCTTAAATATATATATATAGCCCTTCATCAGTCAATCAAATAATAAAGGGTCAAAAGGACGCTGCTTTATCGACGCCTTTATCGATTTTTTTCTTAATATATTGGTTATAGCATAGTACTATGTGTCTCTGCCCTCTCCTAATTTTGGTTTTATAGGGCGGCAAAGCCATAAGCCATAGGCATGGTGACCATATTACCCTCAAGTACCTTACACAAAATCGCACCACTTTCGTTTGATACGTGAAAATGGTGCGATTTAGAAAGTTTTTCGGATATAATATAGCCCAGATCACTATTGCCCTCTATCAGTTCGCACACACTGTCTGACCGACAGACATACAGACAAACAGACAGGCAGACGAAATATTTAAAAATGGTTACCCATAGACATGAGTAACCATTTTTAAATTGAGACCGATAGCATGCAAATTATCCCATCAACTTAATAAAAGACTGTTATTGCGATATAACAGACAGACACTTCAATTTTATTTATATGTATAGATTTGTCACATATTATACATTATTTGTCAAAATACGACAACTAGTTTAGAAGTTGCGGGAGGAAATAAATCTCAATATTTTTTTTTAAAACAAGTTTTTAAACACTTTGAAAGGTCTTTTAGTCTGTGTGTATGAATGAGCACTATAATGCGCCTCTCGGTCCACGTGAGCGCGCCCGACGGATGGAGTCCTGTCACCGGTGCCAAGTATTTTAATTGCCATCGGTCGTAGCGGATTGATTGTGATCGCTCGAGCCCGTTGATTGACGGACAAGCGTTTATAGCCTTTAATAACTTCACTTTCCCGTCTCTTTCTCACTTGAGTTTTTTTTATAGAATAAGGGTGACAAACAAGCCCACAGTTCACCTAATGGTAAGTGTATGCTGTGGCCCATAGACATCTACATTTATCCTCGATTAAGAATTAAAATGCAGATGCGTCGTGGACGGGACTGTTTATTCATTTTGGATATTTACTTGAGATATGATATGTGATTTGTTTCAAAATTCATAACTGATGTCATTAGGTATTTATCTTTTTATTTTCAGCCAGTATTGTTTTCTTTTCCGGTGAAATTGTTGATTTTGTTTTTTTTTTATTTCAAAGATAATTTAAAGTAGTGCATAGCTTGTTGCAGGAGACAAACTTATTTTAAATTTAAAAAACATTAGGGATTTTTACAGTGAAGCAGTCCGTTCATGACACCAAAGACGTAACTTTAGCCACAACGTGGAAATTTACACGTGGTAGAGCCATGCCACAGCTTATAGTTGTACCACATACATACCATGGGTCGGCTTCACCGCGTTAGGAGTTACGACTACGCTCTCAGAGAATACCAGCGTAAAAAGCAGCTCAATGTCTCAATGCTGTGTTTCGTATGGCAAGTGTAGAGAACCGGAGAACATTTAACAACGCATTTTCGTTTTGATTCTTTATCGAGGATAGGCGTAAATGCCTATGGCGTATAAGGTACTATAATTATACTATTATTCTATAATTTTTTTTATATATATTACTACATATTTAACATTACACTAAGCAATGGATATCAAAGAAAGCTTAAGCAAATTTACTTTAAATAAATTTAGTTTGAAACCAAGGCGCGCTTCATTTTGAACTATTGCGAGACTTGGAACCTAGATCCCACGGTTCATCGTCACGAATGTCTTCTCTCCATATAAGGGTAATTGATACCCTTGCATATTTGAAGCGTTTTACAACGATTGCATTAGTTTATTTATATGTATATTTATTATTTTTCAATAAAATGTACATTCAATTTAAGCAAAGCGTTAATCTAAAAATAGTATCTAATAATAGGTACCTGAACTGGTCTACAGATAAACCTTGTTAGGTTTTTATGACACCTTGTATTAGTAAATTCAAGCTTTTTATTTAATTTATTTTAATAATATAAATAAATAAATAAAACTAGAAAAATACTGTATTTCAGGAGCATGTGCTAATACTATTAAATAGAGCTAGATATAGTATTAAATATTTACTGTTTAACACCACCTACCGGGTCCAATTGTGAATCAAATCCATTCTCGAATCAACGTAATCACACACATAAAATTCGTCAAAATCGGTTTAGCCGTTTAGGAGAATTATACAGAAGAATTATATGTATATATAAATAATTAAATATGTATTTGATAGGCTGTAATGAGATCTCAATTGAAGAAATCGGAACGAAAATACTCACTACCTACATAAATAAAACTACGAAAAATTTTGGCTGCTTGGATTTCTTCCGAAATGCTTTATTTCTATGATAGTTATGTAATTATAACAGTAATTTTTATCTTACAGATCCTTCAAAACTAATCAAAAGAAAAAAGTCCACGGAAGACGTCCGTTCACCGCTCGGAGGCGAAGGATCTTTGACGAGCGAAGAGGGCGAGGAGCCAGGAGCCGGGAGGCGGAAGAAAGCGCGGACTACGTTCACGGGTCGGCAGATCTTCGAGCTGGAGAAACTGTTCGAAGTGAAGAAGTACCTGTCGTCTGGCGAGAGAGCTGATATGGCGAAACTTCTTAACGTGACGGAGACCCAGGTACGTGTATAGATCTGACATAATTTTTTTTAATAGTTAGCTCACCTACGTCTTCGTGACTTAGTATTGAGTACAAGGCTACTTTGAAGAAGAAAGAAGAAAGAGAGAAACGTCTTTGTTTGATAAACACACAACATTGAAAAACATAGAAAATCGTACATATTAAAAGTAACTAACAGTTGTGTTATATCAAAAAGTATCCCACTCAGTGATAATATGTGGGATACCACATCATCGGTTTTTAGCCGGGCTCTTAAGTGACTAAACGAATAACCGGACATTCTTATTTTATTTATTTATCTTATATAATAAGGGTGCCAAACAAACACACAGTTCAGTCCACCTGATGGTAAGTGGATGCTGTGTGAATAAAAATGCACATGCGTTGTTATCCCTAGGACTCGTTTTCAGCAAAAAGGATCGGAAATATAGACAGGCATTATAATATTCTCTGTGCAATTGATAGTATCCGATTACTCATAAATAATTTGCTCTCAAATGAGAGCTACCAGAAATTAGTCGGATAATACCCTAAATTGACAATCTTAAAATGGTAATATATTATTAATTTCCATTACACGCTTCATCAAGACGTTATAATAATTAATCTATCTTACAATGTTATACACTCGCCTTAAAAATATATTTATATATGCAACAAACTTCAACCATCATTCAACAAATACACAAGAACTTACTTTTTTTCATCGTAACGTCTCAAAACGTCTATCCGCAGACGTATGTTACAGCGTTTAGAGCCATTCGACAACGCTAATTACTTAATGGGTCATCACCTCATAAGGCTGCCGCTCGTTTCTCGAAATCATCGACGAAATTAAACGCTTTCGCCGTAACCCACACGTCGTCTGTATTACTCTTCGTTTTGGACGAGGCCTAAATTAGGAGATGTAGCGGAAAGTGTATATTTATCACGTTATGTTTTCCTAGTATTCATTTTCGTGGAGAGCTATAAAGCTGTACGATTATGAGGAGCTAGTCAGCCTAACTATGTGAGATTTTTTTATGGAAGATGAGGCAAGCGAGCATACGGCTCACCTGATCAGTGATCACCGTCACCCATGAACACTAGGGAAAATGCAGGTGCGTTGCCGGCCCTTTAGAAAGGAGTAGACTCTTTTCTTGAAGGTTCCTAAGTCGTATCGGTCGAAAAACCAAGCTGGCGACAGTAAATTCTACAGTGAAGTTGTGCGAGGCAGAAAATTCCGCATAATTCGTACGGTAGTTCACCGACAGCCGTTCAGATAACGAGAATGAAATTTCGAGTTCTGTCGCAATGTAAGATGGTGGATTCAGCAGCTTGAATTAATCCGAACAAGATTGGTTCATACCCGCTCTTAGACATACGTGGGACTCATACACTAAATAACAGTCATAAACGTCAAGACGTGCTTAGTAAAAACAGTCTGGACAAGTGGTGCAAAGACAATCAAATTTAGTTTATTCTTAGTATAAACTGCTCGCATCTAACTACATAATAATATAAACCCGTAGAATATACTATATATTTGATGTATTAATAATCTCACAAATCCTTTCCTTACTGACGTTTTCTGCTTGCGTTATGTTTTTGGCTGTTGAATTAAATTGGTAGATTTTAGAGCAATGTCTTCTGAGGTTCTAAGGAGCTTCTGTATTTAAAACAGAGTCGTTCGAAAAGTCCTATAGCGTGATTTAGGATTGTATCAATGTGGTGACAACCTAGCCGGTGAGCACCTGATAATTCTATAACAATTTGATGACTATATATAGAGATATATAGAGACTGACGCCTAAAAAGACCCACATCTTAATTTCTTGACATTACATTATAAACTGTAACTGTTTGACTGTCTCGTCGGTCTAATGGTCGTAAACGCGGTTGTTGATCATGAGGTCCCGGGTTCGGATCCCGGGTGTTACCAAAATCAGTAATTGGGTTTTTCTGACAAGAAATTCTCAGTAGCAGCCCGGAGTCAGGAAGTTGGCGGTGTTTCACCTCCGTGTATCGAAAAGCACGTAAAGCCGTTGGTCCTGCGCCTGGTCTCTCTCCGGTCGTGTCGGATTACCGTCCCATCGGACTATTAGAGTAAGGGAATAGAGAGTGCACCTGTGTTTGCGTATACACTCTGGCATTACAAACCTGTCCTGCGCAGATGGCTAGTCTCCGTTGAGACTGTCCGCATTGACCGAAATTGGAATTCTATTATACTATTATTATTATTTGTTACTTAATAACTTTCATACTTTTGATTTAAACGAAACGCTTTCTCCTCTCATTTAGACTAATTATTTGGATGTCCTAAAGCGAGATAATTATACTATCACCAAGGTGGTATGAAGGGGACCGAGGAGGGGTGACGGGAGCAAGTGAGGGCGTCCCCCGCGACGTGACGTGATCCGGCACATATGGCGGCACTAATTAAAAGCGGGCCTCTTTATACCGCCCGACACGCGACAAGTCAACTGTGATACAGCGTGCTAACTTCTTGGCTGAATTGAAATTAATCGAATAAAGGTTGTAGAGAGAGACAGAGATTTCGTAAGCTTTTAATAGGACACTTTCGTTGCGAAAGATCTGTAAGGACTCTTTCTTGGCGGCAATTTCTTTTTAAGTTATCCGTGTAGTAGCGGCGTAAGAATATCCACTAGCCCATATCGTATCGTGGGTTTCGTAAGAGGCGACAGAGGGGAGACAGAGACAGGAGAAGGACAGCAGCGTCTTCTTAATAACAAATGATAATAATGGTTATGTATTTATTATTTACTTTGTTTTATTATAATTATTAGATTAATAATTATTTATTTATTAATAAAATATTTAACAATAAACTAATAATAAATATTAAACTTTATAAAATAGAATAGAAATAAATGTTACATTTATTTATATTCTATTGTATAAAGTTTGTATAATGTCTAAAAATTGGTAACTATGTGTATATTAGCAAATATAGTCATAGATCAGTTGTTGCCTTTATAAATGCGTAAACGGGTTATAGATTTTACTGAGGGTTGCTCCCGTCCAAAAGACCTCAGTCACCCTCAAGTTGCACCTAAAGCAGTTCTACTTCAAAAAGTATTTTAGAAAAGAAAGTTTTATAGGAATTCATTTATTGTTTAAAAGCTAGTAATAAACATATGTTTATAACATATAATTCTTCTGTTAAAACGTATTGGGGTTTAGCAAAGCGTCTTAATTTTTAATTTACAACTCCCCCTCTGTGCAGATTAAAGTAACAGTTTATATTGTGTTCCACAGCTGGGCACAAGCTCTCTGTCATTACTCAATAACTAAGATGGTTTTGGAGCAGGAAAGTGGTCTGTCTTGCTGCAAATGATAATTACTGGAAACATTAAAGTACATAAATAAAAAAATTATGAACACAAAATCTATTATAGGACTACGAGGTTTTAAATGACGTTACGTACTCGTGTCGTGTGTTTAAAGTAAGACTTTGAGTGTATTTGTCGAGATCAGCAGTTTATTCTTAGTTCTTGTCCAAATGTACTAATTGCTTTACACTTAACGTGTTAATAGTGGCTATTTATTATGGCGTTACATGAAATATTGCCATCATTATTTTATTAAATTCAAAATCGGCCAACTTAATTTTATTAGCAACTAAAATGTGTTGCAATTTTTTTTAGAAAACATAATTAACCAAAGCATCATCGTAACCGGATGAATGGTATAGGAACGCAAATGGAACAAATAAACAGTCATTTTAAATATAATTAGGCTTTTCCTATAAATTACCTCACAGGGGAGATTTTTCCATAGTTAAGATGCTTCGTAGGCAGGTTGACAGCCGCGGTTTTTTATTGTTTTGGAAAGTGCTGCAAATCATCTCCTGGCTTAAGCCCTCTAACGCCTCTCACAACATCTGCGAGATGTTATGGAATAGTGGATTATTTTACGCCGCCACTACACGGCGATACACATACTATATTTCATCATTATCGTCATTACAGCATTACAGCGCTTCACAAGTCGACTGCTGAACATAGGCCTCCCCCATGGAATGCTACAAAGTACGGTCCTGAGCCACCTGCATCCATCAACTTCCTGAACTAGAGTAACTGACATAGCCTAATGGAGAACCGACAACTGATGGGGAAGAAAGGTTCTCGAGTGGCAGAGTACCTATTACGGTAGATGAAGTGTATGGCGTCCCCCCGCTAGATGGAGTCGACCTTGTAAGACATACTATATTTATGACAATAAAAATCTAAAGACTAAACAAACGGGCAAACGATCATGCGGCTTACCTGATAGTAAGTGACTACCATCGCCCATGAACAACTGCAACGCCAGAGGAATTGCAGATGCGTTGCCGGTCTTTTAAAAGGTCCCTAAGTCGTATCGATCCAGAGTAAATCGCACAGTGGTGGACCGCCAATCATCATATAGCGAGCTTTGTCGCGATGTGCGATGGTGAAATTGAGCGGCAGGAGTTAGTCCGAACAATTACTTTAAGATCGAACCCGGGTTGCTCGCGTACTGTGAAATTTACTACGTTCAGCCCCTAAGCTACCACGGTTCCTTTAACTACTGAAATGGAATTAATAATCATACAATTTTATTGTAATGTGTGAAAATTTTATGACATATCACGTGTCTCTCTCTAGCTCTCCCAGACATTTGTATTTTTAAAGTGAAAAAAATCCCAACCACTTAAGCAGTGGAACGTTCGTAATTTGTCTCTATCCCGCGCCCTAATGACTCAGCGATGATGCCACGTGTTCAGATGCTCCCCAATGTTGAACTCAATTATCGGTATAGTGATGTGCATGAATCAGGCAAAGACCAAAATCAATAGTACTTCTTTTATTATTAGAGTTTACTCCTTAAGAATTGATTTTCATAAAACACGCGCTACTCGTATACATGGTTATATTGCGATAACCGGCCAAATTTGCAGAGAAGGTTCAGAATAAGTAATATAGACAAATTGTGAAGAAAAATTAATTTAAAAAAATCTCAATAATTTTGTCCTTTTTTTATTGGATAAGGGTGACAGAACACAGCCCACCTGATGGTAAGTGGTTGCTGCGGCCCATAGACATCTACATCTATCCTCAATTACAAATCGAAATGCAGATGCGTTGTCACCCGTGAGGACTAAGATGGAATGCCTCATTTTCAGTAAAAAGGTTCTCCGGTTCTCTACAGTCACCATACGAAACACAGCAGCGTGAAGCTGCTACTTTACGCTGGTATTCTGTGAGAACGTGATCCTTTCCCAATCGAGCCGACCCATTCGTGCTACAACTATATCAGTAGTATAGCTGCAGCATGGCTCTTAAAAAAATTACAATGTTATTGTGAAATTATATATGTTTAAAAATATATACTCACGTTGGGTTTATTGCTTCTTCTCAAGACAAAGGTATTTTCCGAACCAGTGGTAAATAAAAAAATTACTTTTAAAACATAATGCTTATGTAATAATCTAAATTGAACAAAAATTATTCAATTATATTCTATTTTATACACAAATTAGATGGTAAGCGAAAGCGAATACTTATTAACAAAAAGTCAATTCGTTTTGTTGCCCCTCCACGCAACATATTTGCGCTACATAGATTGAATGCGTGTAAAGCTGGCAATATGTAATGGTTGAATTTATTTAATACTAGCGATCCGCCCCGGCTTGGCAAGGGTGATTTCTGGATATCGACAACAGCATATGAACAACCATTTTTTTTAAATTTTTGTCTGTTTGTCCGGCCTAATCTTCAGAATGTCTAAACCGATTGTTATGACAAACTTTACGAACAGATAGAGAGCGATGCCAGGAAAGACCTAAACTATATTTCATTCGAAAAACTTGAAGGTTTTTTTTGTTAAAAAAAATGAAAAATTTCTTAAAGAAATGGCCTTTTGAATATCTTAAATCTAAATAATAGTAAATAATAATAAATAGATCCTATCCAGCCAAAGCCGGGGCGGGTCGCTAGTCATACAATAACATCAAACCTGTTCGAAAAACTATCATTCGTTATCTCGTTAACAATAAAATAACAAATAACACAAAATTGTAAAAACATAATTAATTAAAAATGGTCACATAGCTTCTTAAGCAGTAAACTTCATTAACGCGTGGGGGCTGACACGCACCATTTTTTTAATGTTCCTAACTTCCCGTTAAAAAATTGTTGCGATAGGTTCAATACTTGGATTGACTATCCTATATCTACCCGTGGGTGTCGTAAAAGAGCTACAAACTGAAACAGGAGATGGGTAGCAGCATCATTCTGATTACAACTCGACTTGCAACTATGGCAGTTAACCTCCCTATGAGGCAATCTATGGTTAGGCCTATGTTGAGCAGTGGTCTTTTGGTGAGCTATAATGAATGGATAAAATAAACACAATAATAAATGATACATATTTACGGTAGTAAGTTTACAGTTTTATTCCTAGAAACGCAAGTATTTTTAAAACATTCAATGACTATAACGGTCATTAATAAAGCCAACTCTACTAAAGTCACACATGCATGAATGTGGTTTTTATTGATAACTAGCTGGAACTAATTGTGGAAATATCGTTTTAAAGGAAGAGTTATATTGTTTCATTAGGAATGATAATACATTCATTGAAATTGAATGATATATATCTTTCAAATAAATTTGTTTTGCGATACGCGCGCCACCTACTGTAAGTTAATTGTACTATGCCTATAACGTTCGCGCAAGTGCAAGAAATAAGTTTACAAAGCTTTATCGCAATTTGATGAACGGTATGGCACCGCATATAATACGAACAAACAAACATTAATTTTTATATATTGATAATTTAATTAAAGTTAAGAAAAGTATTAAAAAAGTAAAAAGAACTTAAACTATAAATAATAGTTATAGCGAGATTATGTATTGAACACGGTAGAAGCACATGAGTAAAGAAACCTTACTTTACTCTGTGGTAGAAGTGAGACTTTTTTCGAGGTTACTTTATTATTAATTACGTTGTGAGACCACCATGCTGACCGGACTGTCCCGCCAAATTTAAGACTCATTAATGGTCGCCTTAATCATTAATGCCATTTGGACGTATTTATGTTTATAGGGTTATACATAAATATTCATGAATTTGTTTATGAACCGTTAAAGTTTATTGTACGAAAATGATATCCGTTAAAGGAAAAGGTTAATTTATATTTTACAATATTAACCATATTATGACTACATTGTACTGTAACAGGCGAAAATTATATTCACGTAAAAAAACTTATACATTACACTAGTAATATATTAAGGTTAGTCTTCAAGACCACAGTCCTCATGCCTAGTAGTCCCTCGGGAGCGCTCGTTAACGAGATGGGTACAAAACAGCGCAGGCGCAAAAGCGCAGGAAAAGTGTCGTGCTTCGGTTGAGACGGTCTGACTTGCTTAATGGGACCAGTAGCTTCTTAGAACCCCTTAATAACAGATTGAAAATACTGTAAACTGTCCCATCCTGGCAATGTGATGATTTTTATGACATTATAGAGAGATTAAGGAGACCGCAGTCCTTTATAGTTACTGGGTAGGGCCACTCTTTTTTTTTTTGAAGTAACAAAATAACTTACAGTTCACCTGATGGTGAATACTGCAGTCCATAGACAACTGCAGCTTACTTCAAACAAAGAAGGCTACAGATGTGTTGTCAATTTTGAGGAATAAAATGTAGAGGATGTAACAGCCTATAATTATAATGACTCACTATGATAATTAATAGAAACAGGCGTTACTTAGCGCAAATCCATTATATTAAAGTTGGAAACTTACTTTTCTCATATCCGCTCATAACTTGCTTATAATAAAATGACGTGTCTTAACTAGTTTGAACCCTCCCGCCCTCCCTCAATTGCGTGCACTATCCCCGTCACCACTAATCCCAGCACCACTACTCCTACACTATGTCTTACACATCATTTTATTTTAGCAAGTAATGAGCGGATATGAGCAAAGTAATTTCTTCCAACTTTAACTAACTCACTATACTCTTCAGACCGGAACACAGCTGTACCGACAGGAATTGATAGGGTGGCACCTACCAGACGGACTTCTTAGAAGAAACTAACTTTAAACCAAAAGGCTGCAGATATAATGTAATGCACAGATTATACACTATTATACCGAGAGTGCAATGCCTCACTGTCTGTAGTTATGTGGGCTGTCTATGCCATTCAGACCGAAATACAGAAGTGCAGGCACAACATACAAATTTGGTGTCACACTTGAGAATTAAAATATAATGCATTTGACGGCTCCGTGGGGCAGTGGCTTAGCAATGAGTTGCTGCGCTAAGGGCCGCGGGTTCGATCTGCACGGAACAAGTATTTGTATGGTCTACAAATAATTGTTCCGGTTCTGGATGTTTGTCCTTGTGAAATTTATATGTGTAAACTGCTCCCACGATACAGGAGAAAATCCTAGTGTGGAGGTAACTTTAAAAAAAAAGATATAAAAATGCCTCACAGCCAATAATTACACCCTTTAAGCCGGAACAAAGCGGTGCACGCACTGCTTGGAACCAGGAATAGGTAAGAAGGTAGCACCAGTACTTGAATTATGGCTGCATAAAGAATGGGTCAGCTCGACCGAAGAATAACCACAGCTAAAATAGCAGCATAGTGCCGCTGTGTTTCGCATGATGACGAGCACCGGAGATCCTTTTAATAATAATAAAAATAATAGATAATCTTTATATTTCATTTAGTTTTTATCAATTTGTTTAAGGTAGGGAGGTTTTGTTTGCTAAAAATGCATTCATGCAAATGGTCACTTCAGTTACAAGAGCCATAATGGGTAGGTAGGTACCAATTTTTTACCATCAGTGTGTAAGCGCCCTATTTATTGTTCAAAGTGCCGACTATCCACTAATTGACGATCCACTTTTGACATTACAAACTATAAAGATTTTTTTAACAAGCTATTATGA
Organism: Parnassius orleans; assembly: GCA_029286625.1. NCBI lineage: Eukaryota > Metazoa > Arthropoda > Insecta > Lepidoptera > Papilionidae > Parnassius > Parnassius orleans. Next base: position 10,398,473 of record JAGSMP010000009.1, read on the forward strand.
CCTTTGCCGTATAAACAGTAGAATTCATATCCCAGTGCCCGTTTTGAATCTTGTTGTGATTGAAAGTCACGTTGGGCATTCTTTCGTTGATACAGGCCGTCCATTTTTTCTTTAAATATTTTCGTCCAAAAATTCAAAAGAAAATTTAAAATATAGCTGCATATAAATATAGTATAGCTGCAGCATGGCTCTTAAAAAATTACAATGTTATTGTGAAATTATATATGTTTAAAAATATATACTCACGTTGGGTTTATTGCTTCTTCTCAAGACAAAGGTATTTTCCGAACCAGTGGTAAATAAAAAAATTACTTTTAAAACATAATGCTTATGTAATAAACTAAATTGAATAAAAATTATTCAATTCTATTCTATTTTATACACAAATTAGATGGTAAGCGAAAGCGAATACTTATTAACAAAAAGTCAAGTCGTTTTGTTGCCCCTCCACGCAACATATTTGCGCTACATAGATTGAATGCGTGTAAAGAGAGCGATATGTAATGGTTGAATTTATTTAATACTAGCGATCCGCCCCGGCTTGGCAAGGGTGATTTCTGGATCTCGACAACAGCATATGAACAACCATTTTTTTTTAATTTTGTGTGTTTGTCCGGGCTAATCTTCAGAATGTCTGAACCGATTGTTATGATAAACTTTACGAACAGATAGAGAGCGATGTCAGGAAGGATCTAAATTATATTTCATTCGAAAAACTGAAGGTTTTTTTTGTTAAAAAAAATGAAAAATTTCTTAAAGAAATGGCCTTTGAATATCTTAAATCTAAATAACGCCACATTAATAGATCCCATCCAGGCAAAGCCGGGGCGGGTCGCTGTTCGAAAAACTATCATTCGTTATCTCGTTAACAATAAAATAACAAATAACACTAAATTGTAAATACATAATTAATAAAAATGGTCACATAGCTTCTTAAGCAGTAAACTTCATTAACGCGTGGGGGCTGACACGCACCATTTTTTTAATGTTCCTAACTTCCCGTTAAAAAATTGTTGCGATAGGTTCAATACTTGGATTGACTATCCTATATCAACTCGTGGGTGTCGTAAAGAGCTACAAACTGAAACAGGAGATGGGTAGCAGCATCATTCTGATTACAACTCGACTTGCAACTATGGCAGTTAACCTCCCTATGAGGCAATCTATGGGTAGGCCTATGTTGAGCAGTGGTCTTTTAGTGAGCTATAATGAATGGATAAAATAAACACAATAATAAATGATACATATTTACGGTAGTAAGTTTACGGTTTTATTCATAGAAACGCAAGTATTTTTAAAACATTCAATGACTATAACGGTCATTAATAAAGCCAACTCTACTAAAGTCTCACATGCACGAATGAGGTTTTTATTGATAACTAGCTGGAAATAATTGTGGAAATATCGTTTTAAATTTGGAAGAGTTATATTGTTTAATTAGGAATGATAATACATTCATTGAAATTGAATGATATATATCTTTCAAATAAATTTGTTTTGCGATACGCGCGCCACCTACTGTAAGTTAATTGTACTATGCCTATAACGTTCGCGCAAGTGCAAGAAATAAGTTTACAAAGCTTTATCGCAATTTGATGAACGGTATGGCACCGCATATAATACGAACAAACAAACATTAATTTTATATATTGATAATTTAATTAAAGTTAAGAAAAGTATTAAAAAGTAAAAAGAACTTAAACTATAAAAAATAGTTATAGCGAGATTATGTAGTGAACGCGGTAGAAGCACATGAGTAAAGAAACCGACTCCTTACTCTTTACTCTGTGGTAGAAGTGAGACTTTTTTCGAGGTAAATTTATTATTAATTACGTTGTGAGACCACCACTGCTGACCGGACTGTCCCGCCAAATTTAAGACTCATTAATGGTCGCCTTAATCATTAATGCCATTTGGACGTATTTATGTGTATAGGGTTATACATAAATATTCATGAATTTGTTTATGAACCGTTAAAGTTTATTGTACGAAAATGATATCCGTTAAAGGAAAAGGTTAATTTATATTTTACAATATTAACCATATTATGACTGCATTGTACTGTAACAGGCGAAAATTATATTCACGTAAAAAAACTTATACATTACACTAGTAATATATTAAGGTTAGTCTTCAAGACCACGGTCCTCATGCCTAGTAGTCCCTCGGGAGCGCTCGTTAACGAGATGGGTACAAAAACAGCGCAGGCGCAAAAAGCGCAGGAAAAAGTGTCGTGCTTCGGTTGAGACGGTCTGACTTGCTTAATGGGACCAGTAGCTTCTTAGAACCCCTTAATAACAGATTGAAAATACTGTAAACTGTCTCATCCTGACATTGTGATGATTTTTATGACATTATAGAGAGATTAAGGAGACCGCAGTCTACTACCTATATAGTTACTTGGTAGGGCCACTCTTTTTTTTTAAAGTAACTTACAGTTCACCTGATGGTGAATACTGCAGTCCATAGACAACTGCAGCCTACTTCAAACAAAGAAGGCTACAGATGTGTTGTCAATTTTGAGGAACAAAGTGGGATGTAACAGCCTATAATTATAATGACTCACTATGATAATTAATACAAACAGGCTTTACTTAGCGGAAATCCATTATATTAAAATTGGAAAAACTTACTTTTCTCATATCCGCTCATTACTTGCTAAAATAAAATGACGTGTCTTAACTAGTTTGAACCTTCCCGCCCTCCCTCAGTTGCGTGTACTATTCCCGTCACCACTAATCTCAGCACCACTACTCCTACACTATGTCTTACACATCATTTTATTTTAGCAAGTAATGAGCGGATATGAGCAAAGTAATTTTTTCCAACTTTAACTAACTCACTTTAGTCTCCAGACCGGAACACAGCTGTACCGACAGGAATTGATGAGGGTGGCACCTACCAGACGGAATTCTTAGAAGAAACTAACTTTAAACCAAAAGGCTGCAGATATAATGTAAAGCACAGATTATACACTATTATACCGAGAGTGTAATGCCTCACTGTCTGTAGTTATGTGGGCTATCTATGCCATTCAGACCGAAATACAGAAGTGCAGGCACAACATACAAATTTGTTGTCACACTTGAGAATTAACATATAATGCATTTGACGGCTCCGTGGCGCAGTGGCTTAGCAATGAGTTGCTGCGCTAAGGGCCGCGGGTTCGAATCCCGCACGAAACAAGTATTTGTATGGTCTACAAATAATTGTTCCGGGTCTGGATGTTTGTTCTTGTGAAATTTATGTGTGTAAACTGCCCCCACGATACAGGAGAAAATCCTAGTGTGGAGGTAACGTTTTTAAAAAAAAAAGATATAAAAAAATGCCTCACCGCCTATAATTACCTTTAAGACGGAACAAAGCGGTGCACGCACTGCTTGGAACCAAGAATAGGCAAGAAGGTAGCACCTACACCTACAAGTACTTGAATTATGGCTGCATAAAGAATGGGTCAGCTCGACCGAGGAATAATCACAGCTAAAATAGCAGCATAGTGCCGCTGTGTTTCGCATGATGACGAGCACCGGAGATCCTTTTAATAATAATAAGAATAATAGATAATCTTTATATTTCATTTAGTTTTAATAATTTGTTTAAGGTAGGAGGTTTTGTTTGCTAAAATGCATTCAAGCAAATGGTCACTTTAGTTACAAGAGCTATAATGGGTAGGTACCAGTTTTTACCATCAGTGTGTAAGCGCCCTATTTTATGTTCAAAGTGCCGACTATCCACTAATTGACGATCCACTTTTGACATTACAAACTATAAAGATTTTTTTAACAAGCTATTATAACCTTTGCCGTATAAACAGTAGAATTCATATCCCAGTGCCCGTTTTGAATCTTGTTGTGATTGAAAGTCACGTTGGGCATTCTTTCGTTGATACAGGCCGTCCATTTTTTCTTTAAATATTTTCGTCCAAAATTCAAAAGAAAATTTAAAATATTTACACCTAAAATATACTTACGGTATAATATATCTGTAGTCTTATACTCTAAATTTTATATTAATGTATATACATATATAAATATTACTATTTTTGTATACTTAGTACTTAGCACTCCACTTGATTAGTAAATAATTCAAATTGTATTGATTACGGATAAAGCAAGTAAATAGTTATAACAATTTCAAAATTTATGTTAACTATAAATAACTATAAATTAAGAGGGTACTTCACTCTGTATTAAATCACAGCAGTAAAGTACCTCCTCTCAAAACAAGTTACTAAATTAAAATAGAGATTGCGTATAAAATAAGCAATGGTATACTCCCGTCAGAATTGGTTGTAACCTTTGGCGAAAAAAAATATGTTTTAGTACGTAGGATTGAATAATATAATAATTTCAGTTATTTTAACTTTATAGCACTCCAATTGACAAACTTCTTACAGCTTTGAGATATTCTTTTATTTATTTCTCAGACATGCAGATTTCCTCACGATTTCTTTCCTCCCTGCTAAGAACGTTGTAAAATTGATTTCAATATCAGTGATCTCACCAACATCGAGAAATGAAATGCTCATGTACCTCAAGGCGGGTTATAAACTTTAGATTTAAAAACTAACTTATAATATTTCATGTATTTCTTTTATAAAAATACATTAAGAATATCTTCTGTTTCATAGAGACGTTTTACTTATAAAATTATAAAAACATATATAAAATTGTCTATCTTCTATTTATTAGTATTGACAAATCAAATAAACTAAATTGCGTTGCTCTGTAAATAAAGAAACCACATTTAAAGCTTATTCGTTATTATGTTAATTCCTTTAAACTTTTTATTATTTTTATTTAACAATAAAAATATTAAATATAATTTTATTATTTACGTCAGCATAGAAATACAAATAGTTACCTACAATAATTTTTCTAAACCTTTCATTGTTACATACAACATTAAACATGAAAGAAATACATTTCCTTTACAGGTACAAAACAATAATCGCAATATCATTTCCCGATAAACATCACATTGTAGTTTATACCGTAACATTCTTACATATAGAAAACATAATAACTAAATGAACTAAATTAACGAAATTAAAGTCAGGTTCTTGATTTATAAACCATTTTAAACCATTTCAAACAAAGGTAAAAATATCTTAAAACTACGATTATAGAACAGTCTGTATAGAGTTCGCACCATATGTCATCCGTCGGTTTTTGCCGTCCCCCGCGGTGTCGCAACTCCTACGCGTTCTGAAATCTAATTAAAAGCTCTAAGATGTGTATCGGGTAGAATTACTAAAAGATTTTGGATTGGAAATAATTGGGACGATTAGGTTTTGAGTTATGGGCCCTATTAACGAGATAGAGTGCATTAAATATTGTACAATATCATAATATGTATTTATGTTATATTATATTATTTGTAGCTCATATCGGTTAATTTGTGGTTGGAATTATATTACAACAAACAATACGTAGAATAATCTTTACTCTATACATGTAAATAAAATTGAAGTGCCTGTCTGTAATATTGAAATAACTGGGTTCTATTAAGCTCAGGGTGTTATTTTCTTGCTATTAAGACATAAATAACCATTTTTAAAAAAATATCTGTCTGTCTGTCTGTTCGGGTTAATCTTCGGAATGGCTGAACCGATTACGATCAAGCTTTACGAACAAATAGAGAGCAATGCCAAGAGAGATCTAGAAAACTTAAAGATTTTTTTTTGAAAAATTAAAACTTGTTAAAGAAATTTTTGTTTATCTTAAATCTAATTAACTTCTCATTAATAGATCCTATCCAGGCGAAGTCAGGGCGGGTCGCTCAATAATAATAATCAAAAGCTGACGACGCTAATAAACATTTGAAACGCTCGAAATTTCGTCGAGAATATAAAAATATGCGAATTACTATATTTTTGTATCAAGCAATCGATGTGTTTTTTTGATTTTGTTATCTAGTAAGTATCGAGTCGATATTATTCGGACCTTTATACATTCTCATATCAACGTACAACTAAACAGTTGTTCGATTAAAAATAATATTTTAATCGAACAACTTTATAAAATTTTATAAGCCGTTGCTTGACTACTATCCCACCTGATGGTAAGTGGTGACAGGTTAACACTGACTTAGGTTAACAAAAGCCTATTCACTCTTGCCTCGAAGACACCCACATTATAATTGGGTGGAAAGATAGCGTCCTTGTTCCCGCGAGGCGGGTATGCGTAGGCATTTCCACATGAAAAAAAGTCGACCACAAAGGGTAGTCTGATGAATGCAGCAGGAGGAATTAAGTCATGCAATTCCTGCAAATTCCTAGGCTTTTTTATTGGATAAGGGTGACAAACGAGCACACAGTCCACCTGATGGAAAGTGGTTGCTGCGGCCCATAGACATCTACATCTATCCTCGGTTACAAATCAAAATGCAGATGCGTTGTCACCCATGAGGACTAAGACGGAATGCCTCATTTCCAATAAAAGGGTCTCCGGTTCTCTACACTCACCATACGAAACACAGCAGCGTTAAGCTGCTATTTTACGCTGGTATTCAAGCTGGTATTCAATTCAAGGCTTAGTCTGATGGTAATCGTGATGGGCTTCGATTTGATGTTTCGCTTTGGCTTTCGTTGTGTTGTGTAAATTTATCGGTATAGTCTAAGCCAATGTCCATTTATCTTATTTTAGTTAACAAAATATTATCCTAATTAATAAGTGGTAAAATGAAAAATTTTGTACAGCCGACTTCAATATAAATAAAGTGAGAACATCATCAATGTAGTCGAATTCAATTAAATACGCATTATTAAGGATAACTCAAAACCTACTGGTCAGATCTCGATCAAATTAATATGGGGCCACATGAGAATCACCAGCTTTCAAATAAAATCGTCAAAATCGGTTTACTTAAAAAAAAAGTTCTGAGGTAACACACATTTTTTCAAGTCGGTTGAAACATAACGCAGTTGCGGAGTGATTCTTACCGGCAAATAATTCCCACCACAATCACACAATCGCGCACCTGGTCGGTATTTGAGCCCAAGTATTTGTGTCTGAGGTAACACTGCTATGACATCATGTTTAGTCGGATGCCTTTCCGCTTGCAGCGACCTAATGTATCTAGAAACGTACGTAAACGTATTATTGTTAGTGTCCGACCGAAGCTTCTTGGCGTTGTCTTCGGCCAGCTTAGACCTTCAATCACATTCAGCCGGAGGTTTGGTCAAAACCGAACATTTAATTAACTATTATTCGTACTTTATTTAATAAAGCTGGGGAAGTCTAGGTTTTCTAGTTTTTCAAGCATTACCTGTAACATATACTCCTTTTTTATAGGATAAGGGTGACAAAGGAGCACACAGTCCACTTGATGGTAAGTGGTTGTTGTGGCCCATAGACATCTACATCTATCCTCGATTACGAATCAAAATGCAGGTGCGTTGTCACCCATGAGGACTAAGATGGAATGCCTCGTTTCCAGTAAAAAGGGTCTCCGGTTCTCTACACTCACTACCTACTTTACGCTGGTATTCTGTGAGAGCGTGGTCCTTTCCCGATCGAGCCGACCCATTCGTGCTACAACTATACCAGTACTATAGCTGCAGCATGGCTCTACCACGTAAATATGTATTTCCTATATAATATATATAGACGATGTCAATAGAAAAATATTTCTATTGACATCGTCTTATTTTTTCTGAAAGAGTTTTGAAGCTGGAATGCTTCTGCCGAGGTGCTTCATTGCGGGCTTAGACTCACGTATCTTTGTTTGTCCGTGAATTGGAAAATGGGAGATCTACCAATGGGCAAGGTGTTCTGCCCGTGTAGCCGCCAACGCTCCGTGTGTTAGTCAGAGCTGATCTATATATAGCGCAGTACATCGGAACTTTGATAGCGTGATTTAGGCTTCGATGCGTTTCGCTGGTTGCGCGACGACAGCGCCGCCACAATAGTAATATTTCTAATTCCTCGGACATGTAGGATTCCTAACGATGTTTCGTTCACCGCCGGCAATGCGGTGTATCAGAACTTAAAATTACAATTAATCGTTTCATTTATATCAGCGGGACTCGAACATAATTTCCTCGTCTACAATGAATTTTTTAATGGAATAAAGATGAAAAAGAGCATCCATTTAACAACAGGTGGAAAGTGGATGATTCTCTACGTGGTAGAGCCATGCTGCTGCTATATTAATAGTATAGTTGTAGCACGAATGGGTCGGCTCGACCGGGAAGGACCACGCTCACAGAATACCAGCGTAAAATAGCAGCTTAATGCTGCTGTGTTTCATATGGTGAGTGTAGAGAACCGGAGACCCTTTTACTGAAAAGAGGCATTCTATCTTAGTCCTCACGGCTGACAACGCATCTGCATTTAAATTCGCAAATGACGATAGATGTAGATGTCTATGGGCCACAGCAACCACTTACCATCAGATGGACTGTGTGCTCGTTTGTCACCCTTATTCTATAAAAAAATGTGGCCAATAGATGTCTACGTCTATCCTCGATAAAGAATCAAAATGCAGATGCGTTGTCACCCCTGAGGACTAAGATGGAATGCGGTGTTCAGAAAAAGGGTCTAAACACAGCAGCATTAACCTGCTATTTACCACGCTGGTATTCTGTGAGAGCGTGGTCATTCACCGGTCGAGCTGACCCATTCGTGCTACAACCATAATACAGCTGCAGCATGGCTCTACCACGTATAACTATATTATATTTCCTACTAGGCGAACTAGCCTCAATTTAAAATTTTAAGGGTTTTAAACTTTAGTTCCCATTTCCAGTTCTTAAATAATACCGTCCTCAAAACTTCAAATCTATCTACATAATACATATCAATATCTGAACTCTATCATAATCAACCGCGCAAATTAATTTACCTCCGCTTTGCTTTCAACCTATTTAACAAACACATTTCGAAGATAAATTATGGCGTATGCATGGCGACACAGAATACGCAACCTTTGTAAAATTCTGCAAGCGAAATTCGCACTTAAAAGTGCACGATAGGTTCTAAAATAAATACTAAATTATTTTCAATTGCGATACCTATTTACACGTTTATAATCCACCAAACATAAATAGATACGCTTTGAGCGATTCTCTTTAAAATAATTCTCATAACAACATAATTGATATCCGATTGTGTATCATTGTGGGTTGCATTAAAGTTTACATTTGATTGCGCTCTGTTGGTTCGTTGTTCGTTGGCTATGAATATTGAATTTGTAATACGAGCAAACGATCGCAACTTCGTTCAGGGTTGCCAAGTTACAGAAATTGGCTTCCAAGCCTATAATGTGACGGTTGCCAGCTTAAATATAACATTAAATTATTAAGCCTTGTTAAATTTTGCATCTTGTGAATAAAGACCATAAGAGTTCCATTACAAGATAGGCTTGTTATAGAAATTTGGTTGGTTGGGCTCTAGAGCGTTTGTGCGGTTCAAATTAATCGAATTTGAATCTTAACACTTTATGTTAAGGGATGTTTTATTGCGTCTAGAGGTGCTTACTGTTAAATGTACCACATTTTATTGTCTTACAGTAAACGTTGTTGTTGTGAATTTTAACTTACTTGTAAATTTGTACATTACCAGGGATAACCCTGGTAATGTACAAATTATTATTTTAACATATAAATGTTAAATTAATAATTTGCTATCCATTTTAGCAGATTAATCATTTGCCTTTAATTTATGCAATAAACGTTTAAAGATCTGTAAAAATAGTTTTTTTTTCTTTTCTCGTGTAATTTTGAATGATGCAACAAGTAGAGCGTATCATTAAAATTATGCAGCAATAAAATTGTGAATATGGTCTCTCTTACATAGGACAAACAAAATAGATTGATAAAAATCTGCCGAAAGAAACATATTATACGTAGTTGATGTGAAGTACCGACACAAAGTATATCGTATTTAGAATCGTCCCAACCAATGCGTAGGATTTGAAACACCACAAAAGATGATTCGCGAGGCTATTGAAATTAAAAAAAAATCTAATTTCAATAGCGAAATCGGCTGGATTCAACTATCTGCTTGGGATACCATCATTAATAAAATTAAATCTAAACCCAAGCTTCCATACTACTGTCCACTGTCAAAAATTAATATTTAAAAGTTGAAAGGATGCCCGGGCTAACTATAACATCCGCACGACCAATCCCTACCCTCGTGACCATGGGTGCTGTAAAGTACCCGAAACATCGGGAATTGCAAAAAAAAATTTATTTTATTCGTGTGAAAATATAAGAAATCATTATTTTGTGTAATATTATTATATTTACGTTTACAAGTTTACCTATTTAATTTAAGAATCCCTTTTTACAGTAACTAATAGCACTCATCGAAGCGTGCAGAGTATATGAAAATTGCCACACTAGGCAGATATACATATTAGCGTCGGTAGTATCAAACATCGCGGACAACTCGCACCATTGACGAATAGATTTAGAAATTCCACATGATTGAGGCAGCTTGAAACAATTAGAGGGGAACACTTTTTTTTAATTTCTTCTTCTTTAGCCAGGCGTGGGTTTCTGAGAGGATCTGCCTTAACTGCAACGTTTTGACGATCGCACTACCAGTCGTTTTGCATATCTGACCTTACTTCCCAACGTTGGTCTCTATTTTATGACTGGCATATACGAAATGTTTATACCGCCATCTATCGGAAACTATTAGAAACTAAAGAGTGATAACTACTTTTACGCCACCACTACAATAATTAATTTATGTAATATGATGATTATAAGAGCTAGTTTGATAAAAAATTCTTCTGCCCTCCTTCCTCCTTTAATTATTTCTCTCAGGCCAACAGAGACAGACAGACGCGGAGAGCTGCGTTACATTTAAAATGGTGCCAAATCCATGTTCAATTTTGGACACACACTCACGTACACGTCTTTCTCTCTTGAATAGTCCTTACAGTCAACTGCTGGACCATGTCGTTGAACGCAAACTTGCAAATGATTTAAGATGCCTATGTGTACATTAGTATGTATTATTGCAATAAGTTGAGCATGGTTTTGGCTTAGTTTTTGCGTCATTAAATATTCGCAGCGTTTCGTTTTGATTGAGACCAACTAAGGATCGCAGTTATTTCTTAAATAAACATAGTCCATATCTAAATATTATATTTCATCACAAAATATTAACGATTTGCGAATTATTGTAAAATTCATTTTTTTATTTCGGCCATAAATAGCTTTTAATAAAGATTGAAATAAAAAATAAAAACTGTCGTATTCGTTTTGTCAAAGCTATCAACGAAGTGGATCGGATTGATCGATACCGGGCATCGATGTTAATATCGTCGTAACTCGAATTCATAAACAACTGGTCCCATTAATGTTTGATGGATGACGCGGCCCGCATCAAACGCGCCCGCCTTATTAGGTCTAGAGCCGAGTGGCATGCTCTTGTTTCGGTAAAAGTCATTTGGGAAAGTATGATTTAGATTTATTTATTTAAGCTTAATTTGCATTAATGCTAGTTTCATCACCATATTTTCTATCAAGAATGTTGTTTTTAATGTTTTCTAAAAGAATGAAAGAGGAAAGGGTGTCAAAGCAAATTTATGATGCAGAAGTTAACGGCAGAGTCGGCAAGGGACGCCTTAGACGAAAATTTATCGACCAAATTTGCGACACATTGAATATGGGCCAAATTAAGAGAACCTTTAACCGACAAGCATGTGCGCGTAGGTATATGGATGTAAAGAAGGCAAGAGAGGTGTGTTCGGATCATACCAAATGGAAGTCTGTATTATCTGCCTACCCCTCTGGGTGTAAAGCGTGAGTAAAAACCTAAACAGGTGTTATATATATTTTCTATCACCTCCGAGCATGTGGCAAAAAAGCACATAAAATTGAAATTGACACTGATTCGTGTCGGCGGGGATCCTACTTGCGCTTAGCTCTTAGGCTCTAAAGAAACTCATCATCATCATCGAAAAGTCCAACAGCTGAACGTAGGCCTCCCCAATAGATTGCCTCATAATTTCCATAGTTACCAGTTGTTGGTTCTTCTCTGAGAAGGTTTTGATTTTGCGAACCGGTGTAGATTTTGATGTTCATAAAAGCTTTAAAAAAGCCTCAATTGAATAAAATTGTTTTGACTTTAACTTCGAGGTTATATAACGTACTAAGACTACTTACTTAGGGGTGATTCTTTATAAAAGTTATTCATCGAATAAACTATAACCTGACTTAATATAAAAGTGAAACAATTGAACCATCTTTTTCGTACAACTGTAAATTTTAATTTGTGTATGTTGTAGTTTATCCTATGAATCACTTTTAAATGCGGATTGAAAAATCGGCCCTTAATCTCGTACACAAACAGTATTATTTTATTTATTTATTTATACTTCAATGCACGAAATAGTACATATGGCGGACTTAATTCCACAGGGAATTCTCTCTCAGTCAACTATTATTCCAAACAGAGATAGATATATATAAAAGGCGGTGCAGCTAAAATCAAAATAAAATGGATGATAAAAGGTGAAATAATATATGTATATAAATATACACAACATATGCATAATCTATACAAATGTCATAAGATTCCGAAATGAAGCAATGACGAAGTAGCATCAGGCCAAATCGAAACCGGCTATTAACCAAACATAATTAATTTAAATTATCATCTGAACAGCGCCGAAAAAGCCCCCGGGGACGACGTAAAAAGACGTTTTAATTTTAGGAAGCCATCCGGAACCCTGTGTAAATCCCTTTTTGATTTACTCTCTATTATTGTAGACGCGGTATTATACTAACAAAGTCAGGATGTGGCTTTTTATAAGAGCATCATTTTGTTGCGGCACGGATTAAGAAAGACACTTCTAACGGCTTTATTTTAGAACTGGTTCATTATATAAATAATGTTAATCGTTTTAATGAATCTTAATGATTTGTTAAACTAATATACATATAAATCAACCTCTAAGTCCCTTCTCTTTGAATTAAATAGAAAATGATATACATTTATAATACGGTTTTTATTATTTGGAGCTCATCTTGGCTTCATCTTTTTTTTAAGAATAATGGTGACAAGCGATCTACCATCAGGTGGCTTGTGTGCCAGCAGATAACCCCCAGAACTCAATAAAGGACAGTAATTTGGATATTACAGACAGATACTTCAATTTTATTTTATGTAGATGTATAGATTTACGTCGCAAGTTTTTTGACTATCTTGTTTGTAACACGCTTTTATTAGCTTCGCGTGTATCTATCTATGTAACGGAATCTTTGAATGTAATTTTCACGAACTTGTATACCTTCGACCGATTGACTTGAAAATTTGCACTCGTATCAAGGACCGATGACAATACAACAATTTAATGACTATGACTCAGTATTCACACTAGGATCATCAGAGCTCATGATCAATGCGTGTTGTTTAAGTTTTCTTAAACTCTAATATTATTTTGTCAAGTGTAGCAGCCCACCACGAGTATATTAAATTACTCTCTGGGGTTGTTTCACCAATAATTTAAGGAAAAGTTTATTGAGAAATAAATGTATTCTTATTTTTTTTTTTTTTTATTTTACGCTAACGTTATACGCGTTTAGCATTATATGTTTTTGACGTATTCCGACAACTAGAGTTTGTTTCATGAAAGGATTACCCGCGGAAAATATGCAAACTAAAATGTGAAGTATAGAATTTGAAAGGAAATGTTAAATTTCGAGAAGACTGTGGCGTCGTGGCTAAGGGACTTCGTGAAAAATACTAAAAGTATCAAGTAAATATGGTAAACTAGCTGTTCCCCGCGACTTCGCCCGCGTGGAATTTTTTTTTGCGCGGAACCCAAAAAAAAATATCCTAAGTTACTCCTTATAACATCAGCTATATGCCAGTGAAAGTCCAATCCAAATCGGTTCACAGGTTTTTGCGTGATGCGTGTTCACGCAGACTCGCAGCTCTTTCACGTTCTCGCAGATGATAGTTTTTTTTTCAGACTTACTTAACATTTATCAACTTACTTAATATTTTTGGGATCCGTAGCAGTCAAGTAAAGACTAAACTTATAATAAACTACTAAACACGGAAAACATTAATTCATTAGACAATAAAACCAATTAGCAAAGTGCTGCAGTTCATCTTTAATAAATCTTTCGCCGCGAGTGAAGAGGTTTCGACCAATCCCGACTGCATTTTTCCAGTCCTACGCGCCTTCATTTCCATAGGCTTTTGGTGCGATGCCAGGTTTTCTAGACCATGTCTCTTTTTAGTTTTTTTTTAAATTAATTGCAATTTAAAAGGCCTGTCTTTCATTTTGTGCGAGATTCATGATATAGATTTTTAAATAGAATCAGGCGTTACTTTGCGGAAATCCGTTATATTAAAGATGTTAAAAATTAATTAGGTAAGATTCGCGTAATAAAATAAAATGTATAGCGTGACGCGGTCTTCAAACAAGGTAAGATACATAATTTTATTTTATTACGCGGATCTTTTAATATACTAGCGGGTACCGGGCGCGTTGCTGCCACAGAAATAATAATAATTGTGGAAATATCGTTTTAAATTTGGAAGAGTTATATTGTTTAATTAGGAATGATAATATATTCATTAGACTTGAGTGATGCGAGTTGAGTCTTTCAAATAAATTTATTGTTACGATACGCGCGCCACCTATTGTAAGTTAATTGTACGTACTATGCCTATAACCTAGTGCTATAACAAGTGCAAGCAATAAGTTGACAAAGTTGAAAAATTATTTTTTTATAACCGGTGGTTAGTGTGCGTTAGCTGTTAGTGAACGTGTATATATCCTAAGTGGAGATGTAGAATATCCTTTCCTAATGTAGAGAGGATATGCCTTAATCACGTTTGGACTTTGATTTGACGTACGTTCTCACCGCCTTATGTTAAATAACGAGAAGGTTGTACTGCCATCTTTCGGAAACCATAAAACCTTTTACAGTCGCCTCTTACAACCATTGGGTAATGGATTCTTTTTGTATAGAATAGGGGTGACAAAAGAGCACACAATCCATCTGATGGTAAGTGGATGCTGTGGCCCAAAGACATCTACATATATCCTCGATTAATAATCAAAATGCAGATGCGTTGCCATCCCTGGGGACTTAGATGGAATGCCTCGTTTCTAGTAAAAAGGATCTCCGGTTACCTACACTCACCATACGAAACACAACAGCATTGAGCTGCTATTTTACGCTGGTATTCTGTGAGAGCGTGGTCCTTCCACGGTCGAGCCGACCCATTTGTGCTACAACCATAATATAGCTGCAGCAAGGCTCTACCACGTAAAGTTACACCGTTAACACGGTAAATACAATAAGCTCGTTATCATCATAACCCTGTAGTGTCATATTCAGTGGCTAACAGAGTTAATTAAGTTATTATTTCAAATAACTTAATTAACTCTTAAGTTTTAAACCACGTGATTTATTTGCGGGTTAATAAAGTCATTTAAGCTTTAATTTCCTACTCACGAACACTTGATCGGTGCGGTGTGAAGGGAAAAGAGGGACAGGGCACAAATCACACAAATAAACAATCAAATAAAATCACGAAGAACACTCATCGACTCTTATGCAAATACAACCTTATATACTCAGCATTCAACCTATCACCCAGCTCTTATTGTATAGCAACAAAGTGCAGAATCGCATGGAAATTGATTTTACGACCGCAATATCAATAATGGCCGTTTAAGCACTCATTCCCGTGATAGTGTTGGGCAAGCGTTGTCGATGTTTACGTTTTTGATTACTCCGTAATGCGTTGGGTTCGGAGCTTCTTTGAAATGTTCGTCGAAACCGTTTGATGCTTTAATTGCGGCTTGAAGACGGACTAATAGCGTCTTGTTTGTAAACGAATCTGTGATGTGTCTGGAAAAAATTAACAGACAAAAATAAAGCTATTAACGTTTAATTAAAACTTTAATGGTTACAAAATTATTTAAGATCGGTAATAGTGAATTTATTCGTTGATAATTAATGATAAAATCAAATCAATTTGACTAGATATGGATCGTAATCTATTGTTTTACTGATAATAATAATTTCCTCCAGACCGAATTATTTTTTTTATTTTTATTTTAAATTTCGGTCACGGCGGCCAGTCTCTACAAAGACTAACCATAACCATCTGCGTAGAACAGAGAGAAGAGAGTCGAGGGAATCGATAGTGTAGTAGTCCGATGGGACGGCAATCCGACACGGCCGGAGAGAGATCAGGCGCAGGACCAACGGCTTTACGTCCTTTCTGAGGCACGGGGGTGAAACACCACTAACTTGCTTCTGATTTCTTGACAGCAAAACCTAATAAGTAACTGATTTTGGCCCAAACTGGCATTTGAACACCGGACCACATGATCAGCAACCGCTTTTACGACCATTAGACCAACAAGGCAGTCTGAAAACAAATAGTGTAAGGACAAGAGTTATGCAACCTCGCAGTCAGTGTCAGTGTAGCGTGATCTTGTACTAGATAGTGATGACCTGGCGAGGGATGGAGAGAGTAAATAGATGCATGTGGCTCAGGATCATGCTCTGTGATAACCTATAGGGTATAGCATCGTTATGGACTGTGATACTGAATAGTATTAATTAAAATTGCCGGCTCCGTGGCGCAGTGGCTTAGCAATGAGTTGCATCGCTGGGGGCCACAGGTTCAAATCCCGCACGGAACTAGTATTTGTATGGCCTACAAATAATTGTTCCAGGTCTGGATGTTTGTCCTTGTGCAATTTATTTTGTAAACTGCCTCCACGATACAGGAAAAAATCCTAGTGTGGGGGTAACTTTTTTTTTTAATAATAAAACAAAAAATATTTAGACTGTGTACCTATTCAATCAATTATCAGTACCAGGTGCAAACTCCCACCGGAACTGATACTTATATAAATAATAAATCCACAATTTGATTAATGATCGCGTTCTAACATTCCTAAATGTTGAAGCACCCTTGATATCTGGTTTAATAAGCTTACAACGACGGCAACAAATTAAGCATGCAGAATTATTGCCGCATGATTCTGCATGCTTAATTAGTTTAGTTGCCGCATGTTTTGAAAGGTCTACTTTCAGCAGTGGATGAAGAATGCTTAATTCAATAAAATGTAAATTTTGGTAACTGAAATCATGATAATCTTCAGGTTCGATGACGGTTCGATAGTTAGCTAAGCGATTAGCGTTTACGCGAGGCCACAGGTTCGAATCCCGCAGGAACAAGTATTTTTATGCCTTACAAATTTTTTCCAAGTCTGGATGTTTGTCCATGTGCAATATTATGTATGTAAACTTTACAAAAAAATAACTTCATATTTGACTGAATCAATTATTTTGTACTAGCTGTTCCCCGCGACTTCGCCCGCGTGTTATTTAGGGTTTTAATTTTTTTGCGTGGAACCCTAATTCTTTGTCTAAAATAAAAGTAGCTTAAGTTACTCCTTATGACATCAGCTATCTGCCAGTGAAAGTTCCGTCAAAATCGGTCCAGCCGTTTCGGAGATCAGCCGGAACAAACAGACAGACAGACAGACTGACATTTTTTTTTAAATTGTAGTTTTTATAAGTACTGTATATACTTTCATATTAATTTAGTAAAAACTGTAATTTTGACATTACAAACAGACACTTCAATTTTATTTATTTGTATAGATATATTGCAAATAAAAAGACAAGTGAGGTCAAGACGTAGGCTCTTCTGTCATTTCTATTTTAATCCACATCTTTAAATTAATATCGACACAGTTTTAATTAATATTCGACAAGGAGACATCCTTGGCAATTTCGAAAACATACCACCCTTCACTTTGGAATCTCGTAAACCATATTCAGAATAAACCCTCGTCGCGAAATGAGACAAAATATACGCATCGGTTCGTAACAAAACGAGACAAAACAAACAGGATGATGTACGCTTTTATGAACGCTATAATGGGTTAAATTGGTCCTTTAATAAGAAACGGCCGATGTCATAAAGTGTCTAGAATGAAACTGTCAAGCTCGAGACGCGATTCTTTACGATCGCTTTCTTTCGTTTTACTCGGCCAAATAACAGTGACCTCTGATAGCTTCAAAAGCTTCTAAGTAATTTTATCGTCACAGTTGAAGGAGGTAAATGCCTTATTAATTTTGTCGTGTTGGGACAATAAAACAATAATGCCTGTGAGTGGAATTTGAAATTCAATGAAGCGGATAGGCGAACATTTGTTAGTACTGTTGTGATCGAAAGTAATATTTTTATGGTACATTTGTAAAGATGATTTTAAAATATTTTTATAAATAATGTGAATAATGGTGTTTAGTAATTTTTAACGGTTTAAAGGGTATGTGGCAAGCTCTTCTCCAATGGCCAACCGAAGCAAATGAAGATGGTAATCCGTGGTAATGACTAATGAGGGCTTCTAATCTTACGCATACCAGATGTCGCTAGTTGGGTCTGAGGTGAACTTATTTGTCACGCAGACGGTCACAAATTGTCATCCTCATTGCAAAGTTGTGTTTTAAATAAAAGCTTTTCCGTTTATAGTCTATGTATATATACACAAAACATGCCTCAGTGGTGTGTTCTTAATTTTTTTCTTAACTTTTACTTTTAGGATTATCCGCAATTTGGTTTATCCATTTCTAATCTAATGAATACAAAATATAACTAACAATTCAGATAGAAACATATTTACACTTTTCTAACAATTTAACTTCCTGTCTGATAGAGAGATCTGTCAAATACTTCACCTCATTCCAGAGTGGCGCCGCCCTAGCGGCAGAAAAAAAATGTGGATGCCCTCATTTACCAACGTGTCTGTAGCAATCGAGCAATTACGGTATATTTACTAGAAAATCGGCAAATCGACTATTGATGAGGAGCAAAATTACCAGTGCATTAGGTAGTTAAAAACTGGCATTTACTTTATTTGGTATTACCTTTTGGTTGAATTTCTCGACGCATATAACATTTAACATTTGGCGGTGTATGAATCTAATAATAATTAAAAAGTATTTTGGGTGTCGTATAGGGCGACTAAGGGTGAAATAACTATCATAGCGACGACGGGTAGAATCAAATGTGTAAGACTTCTGATTTAATTTTGAAATTATCCTATAAAAAAACAATCTACCAGCCAATCGTGGCAGTTATGACAAATCCCCCGTAATAAGGGAGTGTCTCGTGTTAAGTAGTGAGCTGTTTAATACAAAAATAATTACTGTAAACATATGTAAACATTTAAATTTAAATGAAAGCTTTCGTAGTCTACACTAATGAAACGTATCGTTGAATGTACCAATAAATCACTTTTCCTGGCGATAGTACTAATTAACTCACAAAGTGAAATTAATGCCTGCTAATTATTGGACGTCTGTACCCTTTAGTATCTCGTAATTATTCCTGCCGAGCGCTCACTCAATGTTCATTCGCATTGACCTAACGGATTATATGGTATCAAAAATACCTACAGTTATTATCAAAATGGTGTGTCTACAGCGAAGGAAGAAAGCGAAATTTGAATCTCATTTTATAATCTCATAATTATGATGAAGGTGATCTTCCTCGTATGTGCATCATGTCTAAAATTGTATAACAAAGAATTTACGAGAATACTACACATTAAATGAAAATAATTTTACGGATTTTATTGCGTTTAATTTTAACTTTTCAGTTCCCGACGTTTCGAGTGCTTTACCGCACTCACGGGGGGACTGAGGTGCCTGACATCCTGATGTCATAGTTAGCCCGGGTTACCTTCAGCTTATTGATATTAATTTTTGGTTTGATCTACGCAGAACGAGCATAAAGTATCTTGAAGTTTTGCAGTGGTATGTTGTAAAGCGCCCGAATTCTCGGTCGGTGGCTGTTAAAGAGATTCCATCGTCCCCATTTTATGCCATTGGTGTGGCAAGAGGCAACTTAGGGAAATGCTTGTAAGATGTTTTGGCTTCGGTAGATGGCGATGTAGTCATCTTCTATTTGAACACACACAAACACATAAGAAAAACACTCAGACAGAAGGTGGGAAGTAGTGCCAAAGATACCAAGTGTGAAATAGCCTCCCTATTGGAAGAGGTTCATGCCCAATTGTGGACAGTTTGTGGGCTACAATTAAGAAAGGGAATGTATGTATGTAGGCATCATACGTGAAATAGCAGCGTAAATAGCAACTTAATGCTCTTGCAATTATGTGGACTGTGTGCTCGGTTATCACCCTCATTCGATAAAAAAAAGTCTATAATACTAAATCTAACTTTATGAACGAAACACAACTTCAAATATAAATAGGAATGTGGCTATAACTGTGAACGAAATTTGCATCCTTTGACAACTGTGTAGCAATTTTCTAGCAGACTGTATTTAAATAGAGACCTAGCCCATTTCGCGCCAATTATATCTTGTGTCAGATACACCCGGCAAACATGATCCGTTTTCCACTTGATAAACTGCACTCTGTTACATTGTAATACGGTTGATATTACTTTAAAGGCGATTCCTGCAATGGAATTGATACAATGCGAGCAATAATTGTTGTTTGTGTATAAAATGAGCTTTGAATTGGAGTGGCTAAGGTTGGTTATGGGTTGGGGATAGATAGATCAAAGAGCAGGGTTCATGTCGTTGTATGACGTATACTCTACAATAACACGGCGATGTTCGAAAATGGGAGTTAAGGGAAAGTTATTCAATATTTTATTTAGGACACGTTATTGTATTAAGTATCTTTTAGTACAATAACGTTTTTAGAATGAAAAAGACTGAAGTTATATATTGTTTGAAGTGTTTGTTTGTAATTTAATTACGTACATTCTAAGTTAAATGTCTGAATAAATGGCATTTAAAACCCCTAAATTTAATTTCTAACGTCGAAAAATATCTTGTATTAGGTAAAAAATACATTTATTGTAGAGCTTAAAAATGAAAAGTGGACCCTTTGCATTTCTATGTATTACATGATAATCTGCTCTGCTCTACCTTTACCTTAGTAGAGTTCAACGGCTATGTGGCGCAGTGGCTTACCAATGAGCTGCAGCGCTTCCATCAGGCATTCCATCTTCGTCCTGATTTGTAACAACGCATCTGTATTTTGATTCTTAATCGAGGATACATGTAGATGTGCAGGTGCAACTTACCAACAGTTTTACTGTAAGTTAATTTGTCACTTCAGTTTAATAAAAAAAAAACCATGCGTGAGTGTCGTGGAACACTCGGTTGGAACGAAGTTCCTTTCGTAGTATATTATTATTGATAAACGTATTATATTAATGATTATTATCGAATACAAATAAATGATTAACTAGCGTCTATTAAAATGAAGCGTCATTTAAAATAATATTTCTTTCATGGCAAGATAAGAAAAAGTGTGAGGGAGATGGATATTATTCCATCTCCCTCACACTATAGAAAGGGGGTCGTGACGGAAAAATCTCACACTTTCTCGCCTAGCCCCCTTCCGCCAAATTCGTACCATGCGATAAAGAACTTCGTACCGAAAAAAAATTAAGTAGATAGCTGTAGTATTCCGTGCCTTAACATCAATACCATGGAGTTACGATTTGCCGTCGAACATTTAACGCGTTGTGGAGAGAGCAATTTGGCGCAACCGGCTCGGCGACAGTAACAGCTTTGCCCCGGGTAGGGCTGCCTACTGTCTATTCATGCATTCATTCCTTACATCCTTAGTATTAAAAGACCTCTGCTGAACATAGGCCTCCCCATAGATTGCCTCTTAAGAGATTTGCCATAGCTGCCGCAATTGGCAGGTGGGTTGGCAACCGCTGTATTTTACTATTTTAAATTATTATCCGAAAGATGCTGCTGCCGATCTCCTGTTTCCCTTTGTCGTCTCCTATGACATCCCGTGGGATAATATGGGGTAGTGGGTTTTCTTACGCCCCCACTACATGGAAAACTGTCTATAATAAGATAATTCCTCGTCAGGAGGAATTATCTTATTATAGACCGGAGCCTCCTAAAGAACTAAAAAAAAACCCTAATTTCAACAGAGAAGGCAGCTGGGTACTACCAGCTGTTGTATCTAAAATAAAGTTCAAACTCAAAGAAACCTTCGCAAGTCTTTGAGATACAGTAAGCTCAAATTCAAAATTCAATGAAAATATTTTATTTCAGTAACTTAGACTATTACAAATATTAGTTGTGGGAACTCCCCTTTAGGCAAACATTTTTACAATTAGTTACTTAGAATGTCTGTGTGTGTGCGCGTAAGTGTTGTATTACATCATTAATATTTGATATTTAATATTTTCAAATAGTATTGGTGATAATGATAAATGAAACCTTTATGCTATAAGACCTATGGATATTAGTTTTTGAGCATCAGTTCTGTCTCAAGGTGTCTCTAAATCAAAAAAATCAAAAAATGGCTAAAATCTAAATGTTTTCCTTTTTCTTACAATCTTTTTTATTAAGGGGGTATATTATGTTGTTGTTATTTGTTGTTATTTGAGATACTTATTTATTTTATTGTAGATTGAGGCAGACTGCATATAAGCTTCTTCTGCGTATATCTGATCAAAATTAATAATTTTAAACTGAAGGTAGCCGTGGTGAAGCCAGACGTACTCGAAACGTTGAAAATATAAAATAAGTTAATAAAATACGATAAAATCCTTTTCTATGTGAGTGTTCGCGTAAACATAAGAAATCATTAACACTTGGGTAAGTTAATTAATCTACAATTTTCATTAGTTTTTATATTTCCATGAGAAGTATGGAGGTGTTAAATTGGAAAGTGATGAATAAATCTTGAATATGTGTATTTTTTATATCCCCACACTACGATTTTTTCTGTATCGTCGAGGCAGTTTACAAACATAAATTTCATAAGGAAAAACATCCAGACCCGAAACAATTATTTGTAGACCATACAAATACTTGTTCCGTGCGGGAATCGAACCCGCGGCCCCCAGCGTTGCAACTCATTGCTAAGACACTGCGCCACGGAGACACATTAACTTTCTAAAATCATTGTGACATTTAGAGACTGTCGCCAGCCCTGCAGTTACCGAGGATAGCAGCTTAGAAACAACTCTGTATGATTAACCGGGAAGCGTCTATTTCCACCGCTTGATTTATGTCAGGTGCAGATAATTCGCTCCGTATCAAAGACGCGATGGATCGTGACGTGCGGTCAACGATTTATGGATCGCTTTGATATTAAGTGGTAGCTTTCTTTACGCTCATTAATGGGTATAAAGATTTTATGTTTGTTTTGGTTGAAGTTAATTTTAGTACCTTTTAATATTAAATTATTCTTGTATTATGGTGTAATATTATGATAATCTTGTGTATCCTTTAAATGTATAGAATGTGTAGACAACCGAAGACCCTTTTTACTGGAAACGAGGCATTTCATCGTAGCCCTCAGGGGTGATAACTGATAACGCATTTGCATTTTCTTAATCTAAGATAAAAGTAGATGTCTATAGGCCACAGCATCCACTTATCATCAGGTGGACTGTGTGCACGTTTGTCACCCCCATCCTATAAAAAAAATTGTCTCGGGGGCTAACGCTTGAATCCTATCCTTTTTCAAGGAGAAATACCTACGCATACCGGCCTGGCGGAGGCTAGTATGGATTATGTTGAGAGTCGGACTTGCATTGACTAAGCTCCATGGTTGGAACACCTTTGCCTCCTATAGGTAGCCAACGCTGTGAGACTTTCATGTTAATCCTCAAATGTGACAGCGCATTTTGAACCTGAAATTTTATAAGTAGTAGAGCCACGCTGCAGCTATATTATGATTGTAGCACAGATAGGTCAGTTCGACCGGGATGGGACCACGCTATCACAGAATACCAGCGTGAAATAGCAGATTAACGCTGCTGTGTTTCGTACGGTGAGTGTAGAGAACCGGAGACCCTTTTTATTCCATCTTAGTCTTTAGGGGCGATAGCGCATCTGCTTTTTAATTCTTGATCGAGGATAAATGTAGATGTCTATGGACAACAGCATTCATGTATCATCAGGTGGACTGTGTTCTCGTTTGTCAGCCATATTCTATAAAAAAATTAGTTGTCATCCAAGGCCTGCAATAGCCATTTACCATCAAGTAGACTGTAAAATCTATCAGTACTTCAGTTTTTCAAAAAAACAAATTAATGCTATTATAGCTATAATTTTCTTTTGTGTTAAGTGGCTCTCCACGCAACAGTACTAAAGCTCTCATCACGAGCAATTTCGATGATCTGCCCGCCTGTTTCAAAGCAACAATACGACTGGAGGTTAATTAGGCTGAGCCCTCGAGCAACCCTCCTCCCCCTTCCCTCCCCGCAACAACTGTGGCAATTTAGGCATCGTTGCGACAGTAATGAATACTGTTGCGATTTCAATCCGTCGAGGATTAAATGTTTCGAATTGTTTCCATTTGTCATTTGTAACCGTGGGGCTTGCGGTCAGCGTACCTGTTAGTCGAGAGGTCTTGGCTTCAAATATTAGCCAATATTTCTGAGTAAGATAAATATTAATAAATTTTCAGGGCCCATAGATGTCTCTGATACGTTAATAGTATAGAATAGAATAGAAAAAAAAGTACGGATTTTATCGCATTGATTTGAATTAATTTTAATTCCCGACGTTTTGGGTGCATTGTAATTGTAACACCCATGGTCAAGGGCGACTGAGGGAGACATAGTTATCCCGGGCTACTGGATATTAATTTGCTTCAGCTTTTGGATATTAATTTTTTTGGTCCCATCTGACGGCTCGGTAGCGCAGTGGCTTAACATTGAGTTGCATCGCTGAGGGCCGCGGGTTCGAATCCCACACGGAACAAGTATTTATACAGCCTACAAATAATCGTTCCGGGTCTGGATGTTTGTCCTTACGCAATTTATGTATGTAAACTGCCTCCACGATACAGGAGAAAATTCTAGTGTAACGTCTTGTCAAAAAAATCTACGCAGAATGAGCTGTATCTGAAAGTTTCACTAAAAGTGTCTTTTCATATGATTTCTTAAAAGTATCCTCTTTTTCTACCTCAGCATTGATTGGGAATAAGAGTATTGTCAAAGACACCGCTTTACGGATGCGCGTGTCAGCTAGAGGTAATAACACCACATACAACCTGTAAATAAAAATTTAATTTAATTTAATTTAATTTTGTTGTGGTCGAGTTTTGTGAAGTGAAGTTATTTCTGTACGTTTGAATACTGATTCTGATAACGCACTTAACGGGAACCACTGGGTTTTTGTTACATGTTGTATGGTATAACACATCTTTAATTATCCAGATTATTT